>JAPDNY010000005.1:135101769-136325519 GCA_029375565.1 Gekko gecko
ACCTGAATCTATCACCACTTTGGGGTCAGAAAGCAATACTAGAGGTTTTTTGTCATCTTCTGGGTGTGGAACAGTGGTCACTGGGGGTGTGGAGGGGGAGGTATTTGTAAATTTCCTGCACTGTACAGGGGGTTGGACTAGATAACCCTGGAGATCCCTTCTGACTCTATGATTCATGTGCAGCTATTCCATTCTAGGGGGAAAGCATAGTTAGGAGGCAGAGGAGGTCTAGTTAATTACAGAGGCATCAAGAAAAGTAACAAAATAATTATTTTATTAAAATTAAAAAGCCACCGTCTTTCTTCACAATTTCAAATTGAGCTCTGTTTCATCACTTACTCAGATTTACAGATTTCTACTTTTTTAAAAAATCTCCCCAACACCCAATGCCACAGGGGTCTACTTTTTAAGTAGTTAGTCTATAATTTGTTTCCCACTCTTTCTCCCAGAAGCTGAGGGTGGCGTGCATCAGTCTCCCTTCTTTTGTTCTGCTTTCACAACAACCCAACAATGGAAGTTAAGTTGACCAAGAGTGACTGGCCCAAAGCCACTCAACAAGCTTACACGGCAGAGTGGATATTTCTGTTGGGTCTCCCAGATCCTAATCTGGCAGTTTAATAACTACAGCAAGCTGCCTTTTTATCTTTGAATATTTGTGTGTATAAAGTGCAATGAAGTTGCAGCTGACTTATGACAACACCATAGGGTTTTCAAGATAAGTGCTATTGTATATACACCTGTGCAATGTGTGCACATGGAACCATGTATATATGTACAACAGCACAACCATGCAAGGAAAATTAGGCTGAAATGGACCAAGTTCACCCAGTGATATTGCATGATGGAGTACCAGTGTCTTCCAGATCCTAGTCTGATACTCTAACCACTGCACCATGCTGGTGCTCCTTCTCCTGACCTTATTTATTTATTTATCAAATTTATATCCTACTCCCTCTCCCCTGAATGGGACTCAGGGCAGCTAACAGCATTCAAAACACACCAATAAAAGCAATACAATGATACATCCAATAAGCTTTAACATATAAAATAGTTAAAAATCTTTCTCCGTTAAAATCTATTGTACAGAAAAAGTCTTTTCTGAAATTGGACCAGATGGCCTTAGCTGGTAACACTTCCGTGTGACTTTTGTCACCTGAACAGATGGCCTACCAGATGGCCAAGCCTCATATCCATATGAAAGACACTTTGACACCTTTGCTGGGGCAGAGAGACAAGCAGATGCCTTCTCAAGCCTGGAAAGAGCTATGCCCAGTACATTAACACATCAAAAAGCCTCCCCTGACATGACATGTGGCATGTAGACCCTGGCAATGGGCCCACCCACCTACTCTCTCACTATTGGGTAATGGCCATACCTGATGGTGACGGAGAAAGGGGTATAATTGCAATCACCCTATGGGAAAAGAGACTTTCGTTTTTGGGAAATGAGTTCCTCTCAGGAAACAAGTTCCTCTCTGGAAACAGAGAGTTCCTTTTGGATTGTTTGCTTGTCATGGAGTTTTACTATTAGGCAGCGAAGCTGGACTTAGCTGCCCACAACAACCATGTGGTTCCTGCTCAAGATTCCCTGGTGAGACCTTGAACTATTTGCACACTGAATCATCTGATACTTCTGAAAGCCTGGTAACTATGGAATACATCTATTGTGTAGTTAGTGCTGAACAAGCTATAGATACCATTTGTTTTATTACCTTTTACTAGTCTCATATTATATGCATGCTTTTGCACTGAATAAAGATAATATATAATCAATATTATCTGGACTTGTTTTCCTCTGTTGCAACTTGATCTCTAAGACTAGATCTTGTGTCTAAGCTGTTCACCTAAGGAGGCTACCACTGTGTTAATTAATTGCTTACAGCTCTGGTACAGAGCTGGTGAGTTGTTAAGTCCTATAGACCAGGCAGGAGTTGGGATCTCTGCTCCTGATTGTTGGTGGGGGACCTTTGTGTGAGAGATCCTGGTGGCAGTGACTACTGGTACCCTGGAGTGTATACAGACATACTCCTGGGGGTTTGTTTAATTGTTACTGAATGCAAGGTTTTTAACTCTCATCCCTGGACTGGGGTGAGAGAAGAGAACCATGACATCTATCAAGCACAGTAGGATGTGCGGATGGTGAAGACACAGCCAGAGTATACCAGCTGCCTGGTGGATCACATCACCCAAAGGCTGCCTAAAAAAGAGCAGCCTTGCATGCCCTGTGGAGCTTAGGGAGGTCCCACAAGGCACACACAACTTTGGGCAGCTAGTTCCACAGGATGGGGACCACTACTGAAAAGATCCTTGCCGTTGTTGACAGAAGACCTGAACCTGGGGCCTTCAATAAATTCTGAGATGAAGATTGAAAAAGACCAGGAGTATCATGCCAGGAGAGGCTGTCCCAAAGATATGAGGGTCCCAGGCCATTTATGGCTTTAAAGATATTCACCAACACTTTGAACTGACACTGGAAACCAATTGGGAGGCAGTGAAGCTGACGTAGGACAGGTGTTATAAGCACTGACCAGGACACTCCTGTCAGCAATCGGGCAGCTGAGTTCTGGACTACTTGTAGCCTCTGAAGTGTTTTTAAAGGTAGCCCTGCATAGTGTAACAGGCAGTTCCTGCCCTGCAATAGGGATGGTCTTCCCCAAGAAAGAGGCATGCCAAAACAACCTCTGAACTTCCACAAACAGTGCCCTCATGAAACCAGGCTTGGCTCAAACAGTGGCTTTTCCTGGGAAACTAAGAGAGTCTCATCTTGGCTTAAAACACAGGCCAAGTGAAGACCAAAGGGCTAGCTGTACTGTCAAACATCCTCCATACAAGCGCCACCACCCCCAACTTTTCTCCTATCAACTCAGCCTATAAGGACTAGAATGGACAAATCTCTGCTCTTGCCTCAGCCATCTCCTCCTGACTAGTGGTGTGCATTCGGTTTGGATGAACTGAAAAACAAACCAAATAATGCCTATTTGGCATTATTTGGGCCTGCTGAAAGCTGAATCAGATTCCCTAATCTGATTTGGCTGGCCAAACAGGGATTCCCTGAATGGATGCCATATATTTGGCATCCATTCAGGGAATCCTTTTGCTAGGCAAGGAAGGGAAAGTGTTTAGGAGGAGCAGAGTTACTCCCCAGCCAAGGAAAGGTATTTAAACTTTAAATACCTTCCCTTGGCTAGGGAGTCATGCTGTGAAGACAGCATGAGTCCCAGAAGCAGGGGAAAGTGTTTCAAATTTAAACACTTTTTCTTCTGTTCTGCTTTGGCCTGAAGGCTGGAGAAAATTCAGGGAGGCATTTAAAATGCCTCCCCACTATTTCCAGGCCTTCCCCGGCTTGCCTGCCTTTGCAGGCAGGCTGGGAGAGGCAGGTGGCTCACTCCAGGCATTCCCTGGCTCACCCACCTTTGCAGGCAGGCTGGGGAAGTCATGGGGAGGCATTTAAAATGACTCCCTGCTCCTTCCAGGGCCTTCCCTGGCTTCCTGGCCTCAGCAGGCCAGCCAGAGATGGTGGGGGGGCTCACTCCAGGCTTTTCCTGGCTCACCTGCTTTTTCTAGGGCCTTCCCCAGCTTGCCCACCTTGGCGGGGGGAGCAGGGAAGGCAGGGCAGCCAGGGAAGGCAGGGGGGCTAGCTCAGGAGGCAGTGGGCTCCCATCACTGAAGGGAAGGCAAATTGTCTTCCCTTCAATGAAGGGAGCGTGCTGCCTCTGCAGCATGACACCGGGGGTGGGGTGGGGAGTTAAACTTTAAACCTATTGCAGGGCAGGGGCTGCCCATTCTAAATCAAGATGTTTCAATGATCTTCAATGATCTTTTGGAAATCGGGGTGACATATTTTTTCTGTGTTTTTGAACTGATATATGTGTTATGCAGTTAATCTTGTCTTTCTATGTATATTCATGATTGCTTCAGAGTTCCGTTTTACCAGCTGCTGTTGAAGATCATTGAAACATCTTGATTTATACCTGGGAGAGGTGTCTGTTATTCTTTCCACAGTGGGAGTCTTCTGCTGCAGGTACTTTTTGTTTGGAGGTCTATGGACACTATCTGTATATGGAATTACAGAGGAGCCTACTGTTGATTTTGAATATATTCTTTATGTAAACTATGTTTAATTGTTATGAGCAATCTGTTGGATTGGCCATCCATTGCAATTACCTTGCCAGTGGTTCAAGTGAAGGGGAATAGCTCTGGAACCCCGGAACAAAGAGAAGGCCCTTTCAGACTCCTATATGAAGCCCTGGGAAAAGCCTTGGCCATGCCCAGCAATCACCTTGCCCTTGGTGCAAGTGAAAGAGGATGGCTCTGAAGCCATGGAACAAAGGGAGGACCATCCCAACTCTCAAATGCTCAATGTCATGCCCCACCCCCAGGCTGTGACTTGCAGGCAGTATAAAGATGGATGGAAAGGCAGGCATCCCAAGAGGTTTGATGGAGGTTCCCCAAAGAACCCCCAAAGCAGCAGGGAGGGCATAATGGATCTGCCTACTTAGCCAAGGCACCCACTAGCTAGGACAGAAACAGACAGGTGCAGGGTTGTAGTGTTTAACTCTGCACCAGGGTCCAGAGTACACCAATCAACCAAAAATAACCCTTCTACTCCACAGATAAACAAAAGAAAGGCATACCAGGCATCCCCATGGTTTTGACGGGAGCTCCCCACAATGATGCCATGGAAGCTTGGTGGGCACCCCAGCCAGACACCCCCTAAGGCCCAGACAAAAAGATCCCCTGGTCACTGGCCACCTCCAAGTGAAGTTTCTGGATGGTTTTTCACCACTAGCAGAACACATTGTACAGATAAGAGATCATCTATTGTGCTTATGAATTGTACAAATTCAGTGGAAAGGAGTAGTCAAATGGGGACTTGCTTGTACAGACACATATTGGAAGAGGTGGATGTTTGTTGAGGGAGATGTCGTTCCATAAGGTGGGTGTTGTGCTATGAGGTAAATGTTGGTTGGTTCTGAAGTAGATGTTTTCTTATGAGGTAGATGTTTTTGCTTGTGAGGAAGATGTTGTTTGAGTTGGCTGTGCTTAATCTGGGCTACCATAACAACTGTTAGAAGAGTAATCCACTCAGTAATGGTGCACAACCTGATTAAAGAGTAGATAATGGTTTATTTAGGAATTAATATAATTGATAGGAAAGGTGACAGAGATAGGTTCCTAACTCCATCTTACCTGAGAAAGAGTGTATGAGTGAGGCTATTCTGAGAAGAAGGCAGAAATTGCCCTACGAGTAGCACTCTGGAGACAGACAAGGAGTGACAGTTAACAGGAGAGAAGGTGCTGACCTCACTATCCTATCTGTCTTCTTGCTGCCCCCTGCAGGGTCTTCTTCTCTTCTTCTTTGTATACCAGACACTGCCTTTCCAACAAATGTGTCAGTAGAACTAAATAATAGAATAATGGCAATTAAGGACATAGTGAGCATAGAAAATGCTTTTCTGCATTCCCTGTGTTTCCAGTGCCTCCAGGCATGAAATATTGACCTATTAAAAAGAAGGCCCCATGCCACAACGCAGAGACATTTCATTTGTCAGGTTTCCAGTGTCTGAACTGGAAATGCTTCCTCATTACTCTAATGTTTGAATTATTGAACAAGCAGTGACTGGGCCAAGAATGTTCTTTCACAAGATGCTCAATAAAAAGGCATTTGGCAAAGTAGCTTGTGTTGCATTATTTTTTGCCCATTGTTTTTTTTCATCTCTGTCAGAGCATTATCACTATGCCTTTCTTTAGACCAAGCGAGTTTGGAGTAAAAGGTCCATTTAAGCAGGCATTCTTAAATGAATAACATAATGAGGAAAACTGGATCCTTGCTCTGAACTGTATTATCATTTTGGCACTCAGTTAAGCACAGCTAGAAGTACATGATATAGTTGCGTCATAAACGCCTTTGGCAGTGTTATTCATAGAAGCACTTCTGCCAGCTGAATGACACTTGCTCTGTGGTTTTGTTTTCCTCCATGCTACAGGTATTTAAACCTGGGTGAGTCCAGATGCTGTTCTAGCATGGAATGGAAATCTTGGGGACATCTTTGCTGCTGTGAGATCTGGACTGAGTTCCTGTTTTCCTCCCTATTACAGGCATCTTAGCCTGGGCATGGATAGAGGAGTGAATTTCTGGACTGAGTGACCCAGGTCAGTGGATTCAGGGCCAACCAAGGAGTTGTATTTGTTTTTTTAAATTATATTTTTGTACTTTTTTGTAAGCTGCTTTAAGTCCCCAGTGGGGAGAAAAACAGTACATAAATAAATAAATTCTGTAAAACAATGTTGTCAAACTTGCCCTGGGCTTCGGGTGTGGACCCTCCCATGGCCGTGGTGAGTCAGGACGAGGGAGGTCCAACGGCTCTGGAAGACAAAGCCTATAAAGGAGAGGGGGAGTGTTGGGGCCTCAGATAGGTAGGTGATGGCGTTGATGACACTCTGCAAGTCCCTCTACCTCCGTGCATCGGCTCCCCACTTCTCAGCATCCTCCCTGGACTCTTTATCTCTCTGGCAGCGTCAGGTGATTCCAAGCACGTCCTTCCTCCCTGGTCCCTTTGCTTCCTTCTCCCTTATACCCAGCTCCCTCTCCCAGCACCATCTCCTGTCCCTGCCTCCATCCTGTTCCTCCCAGCCCTGCCCCCTGTGATAAGCTCTGACACTGTCCCCGCAGACTGGGTGTGGTTGGAGCTATGCTGGCAGTAGTCCTGTCAGCCTGGGGCCATGCCACCACTGCTGGCATGTAGGGTTGCGGGCACCCGTGCACTCGCTGTCAGCCTCTCCTGGGTGCCATCAGCCTCTCCAGCTGCTTCTTGAGGCTCTTTGCTTCACGGTTGGGCTGGTCCAGACCGTTGTGCCTTGGCTGCATGGGCGGGGTCTAGCGTGGTGGGATCTTCTTGGCCTGTGGGTCTCTTGGGTGAGTTGGTGATCATTGGGGTCCCTGGGGGGTGCAGGCTATGTCCCGGGACTCCGGGACTGGGACATCCCCCCTTCCTCAAAGAGTTGTGAGAGGTAGTCAGCCACCCGGTGATCTGCGCCGGCCTGATGACAAACTGAAAAATGAAAAGGTAGCAAGGATAAATACCATTGAAGGATCTGTGGGTTGGAATCCTTCATGTGAGTGAGTCATAATAAGGGGGCATGGTCAATGACAAGAGTAAACAGGTTGTTCACCAGGTAATATTGTAAGGCTCTCATGCCCCATTTGACAGCTAGTGCCTCATTTTCCATGGTTGAATATTTATGCTCCATGGGTTGCAGTTTCCTGCTAAGAAAGAGCACAGGGCAGTCCATGCCATCATTGTCCTGTGCCAGCATGGCCCCGAGTCCCGTCCCCAGGGCATCTGTGTGTAGCGAAAAGGGATGGTTAAAGTCCAGGTTTTGCAGGACAGGGTCTTGAGAGAGGCATATACGGAGCACCTCAAAGGCATCGACCTCCTTTGGCCCCCAGATGAGCTGGTTCGGTTAGGTTTTCTGTAAATAGTCCATGAGGGGATTTGTGTTTGAGGTGAATTGTGGTATGAATCGGCTGTAGTACCCAACGAACCCCAAGAATCATAGGAGTTGCTGCTTCGTGTGGGGCCGAGGTTGGTTTTCCAAGGTGAGGACTTTGTCAGGGAGGGGTTTCAAGGCTCCTTGCCTGACCAGATATCCGAGATACTTCAACTCTTGAAAGCCTAACTGGCTTTTGTGGGGGTTGACCATCAGGCCCACCTCGCAGCACTTGGCTAAGATGGGACATGAGTGTAGCCCAGACGGGACTGCAGACAATAATGTCATTGATGTACACCTGTGCGAAATCCCAACAGTGATCTAGGGCCTGGTCCACCAACCATTGGAAGGTGGCCACCACTCTGTGGAGCCTGAAGGGCATTCGTTTGAATTGGAATAACCCCTGTGGGGTCAGGAAAGCCGTCTTCTCATAGTCTTGGGGATGCACGGGCACCTGCCAGTACCCCTTTATCAGGTCCAGGGCTGATAGGAAATGGGCTGTCCCGAGCTGGTCAATTAGCAGGTCTGCCTGGGGCATGGGGTACGTGTCAAACTGGGCCAGCTTATTGACCTTCTGGTAAACAAAACAGAAGTGGATGGTGTTTTCCGGCTTTGGTACCAACACTGTTGGGCTACTCCAGGCACTCCTGGAGGGTTCGATGACATCTAGACGCTGCATCAACTCTACCTCTTTCCATATGGTGTCCTGCAACTTTGGAGCCACTGGTCACCAAGGAGTATGAGCCACTGGTCACCAAGGGGAGTGCACCCTGGGGTGGTGGAGAAAACTCCCGGACAATCATGGAGCACCTGCTGTAGGTCATGTTGCTGTCTCTTCGAAGATGGGTTCAGCACAGGACTCTTGTAAATCCTGCCAACTGGGGGTGCCTTCCAACAGCTCCCCTGGATCCTCAGCCAAGTGGGCTTCCTCAGCAGGTGGGTCCTGCTCGTGCCATCCTTTCAAATAATTTACGTGGACCATCTTCCTTTGCTGTGGCCTGTACTGAATTTTGTACATGAGCGGCCTGAGGACCTTAGCAACCATGAAAGGTCCCTGCGAGGGATCCCCTTGAGCCAGCACCATGACCAATGGAGACACTAACACACGGTCCCCAACCTTGAATGAACGCTAGCACATCCTCACATCATAGCGCAGTTTCTGGGCATCCTGCACCTGTTCCAAGTTGCTCCGGGCCTCTTGCTGGACCGCAGCCAGTCACTCTCTCAACTTACAGATGTATTCACATGGCTCTTCTGCATCCTCTTCCCTTGCCTCCGGCGGCTGTCCTTCCATCACTCCTAGGATGCCCTATGGCTGCCACCCATACAGGAGTTCGAATGGGGAAAAGCCGGTCGAGGCCTGAGGGGTCTCCTGGTCTGCGAACAATAAAGGATCCACATAGAGGTCCCATGCATTCAGGTGTTCATACACTGCCTTCTGTAACATGTTCTTCAATGTCTGATTGAGTCTTTCCATGAGGCCATCCATCTGTGGGTGGTGTACTGCCATGAAGATCTGCAGCGTGTCACATACCTGTCTCATGAACTGTGCGGTAAAAGGGGACCGCCGGTCTGTGAGGATTTCCTGTGGCAGACCCACCATGGTGAAGAACTTTATGAGGGCTCGCACCACCCCGGCGCTCTTCAAACTGGGGAGAGGAATAGCCTCGGGGAAGTGAGTGGTATAGTCCATCAAGACTAGTAAATATTGAGCACCCCACAGGGTCCAGGGCAGGGGCCCCATGAAGTCCATTGCAATGCACTCAAATTGCATCCCCATTATAAGGCAGAGGGGACAAGGTGGTGTGTGGCTCTGCATGCCGGGTCATCTGTTGGCAGATGTCACAGGATCATCAGTGCTCTTTGACATCTGTCACAATCGCTGGCCAAAAGAAATGGGTGAGCACCGGACTAGTGTATTCTTGACTCCTTGGTGCCCAGCGCATGGGTGATCATGCGCCCCTTACAGGACCTGGTGTATTGTTGCACAATATAAATTTCAATCCTGCCCAGATTAATTTAGGAGTAAGCCCCAAGGAACTCCATAAGGCTTAACTTTTGTATAACATTGAATAAAACTAGGCTACATCTGGATTTTCTGAAGAACATTTTGTTCCACATTAGGTGTAGTCAGGCGGTGTGCTGGGAGTGGTTTAAATTGCTCCTGTCCCAATGTGTTTTCTTTTTAACCTGGAGAATCGTGATCACACTCACCTCCTTGTTCCGGATCGCTGCGCAGCCACATCACTCCCTGCTGTCCACACGTGGGAGTGTGCATCGGTGTTTTTCTCTCTCTCTCAGGTTGGGCATATGCACAGGTGGCCATCTGTAGAATTAAAATTTTTGCACTTGTGCAGAACAGTGATTTCCACTTCAACCCAACTGCTGTAACACCTCCCTTTAAACTTTAAAGGGACACATCCCTTTAAACTTTTACCCCAAAACTGGCCTCCGTGAGATCCTGAACTCGTCTAACCAACAAAACTAGTCACCGTTTAAACATTGTCTTTAATAACGCAGAAGCGGAGCTCCACCTGTGCGCATACCACCGACGCTAAAATAAAATGGCGGGCAAAGAACGGAAGCCTTGGCCTTCCTAGAAGAAGTGGCTCGACATCACAGGAGCGATCAGATGTCAGAAAAGTGTGGCTAGAACTGGAGAATCAGGAAAACCCCACTTGGGGACCTGGTAAAAAAATACTCAATTTTAAAGGGCGTATGAGCTGGAAAGCGACAGCTGGGGATGGTGCGCAGATGTTGGGTGTGTGAACATGGATATAAAATCCATTACTGAAATATGCCAAAAGTGGACTAAATGGCCCGTCTGAACACACCTATGGTTTGGTGGCTTTGGATTTTATCTAGATGAAGTTGAAGTGGATGTAATTTAAAGACAGAGAAAGCCCTGCTCCATAAGCTCCTTTGAACATAGTTAAAAATATATCCCTAAAAGTGTGTGATTAACATATTTTAAATTGATAAATAGAACTTATCAACAGAGGGACACCTGAAGGTAGGATGCATCCACTATTCTTGGGGCAGATTGTCCAGTAAGGCCACTGGGAAAAGTCCCAGTGAGTCAATGGCCTGGAGGCCACCCCCTCCCCAGCAGCCACCTTGCTGGGGATGGACCCACATCAGATGAGACAGTCCTTGCCTGGGACCACCCCAACATGAGAACCTGAGCCCTTGCCACCAGCCCATTTGTCCTCTGTTGGCCCTTTCCCCAGGCCTTTTTGCCTTCCCAAACTGCCTCCAAATATTCTAAAATGATAGAGGAAAATGTGACATTTGCCATTGTACCTTTCAGTAGGGATAGAAACGAACTGCCTAGAAAACTAAAGTTCATCACAAATTTTTGCTGGTTTGTGAACTGAAGTTTGTGAACTGAGAACCACAACAAACTTTCATGAATTTTGGCACAATTCATGCTGGCTCATGGCATTCACGAAGGGCAGAAAGTAGGGGTTTACATCTGCTTTCTGCTGTTCACAAAAAACAGTTGAGCAGCTGGAAGCTTCCTGCTGTTCAGCTGTTTCTTTTAAATGGTTCAGAGCCATTTAAACAACAGCTGCTTTCTACTCCCTGTGGCTTTTCACAGGGAACAGAAAGCAATGGTTTAAATGGCTCCAAGCTGAGCCCATGGGGAGAAGCCTCCAGCTTTGGACTCTCTTTGGGCCAGGAAAAGCCATGGCCAGTAGAATGGCATGGATGAAGTGTCTTCCAGGGGCCATTTCACCCCCCCCCTTCCTGTTGGCAGTGGCTCTCCCTGGCCAGCAAAAAGGAAGGGTTGAAGTATCTTCTAGAGAGCACTTCACCCTTTCTTTCTGCTGGCTGTGGAGAGCTGCAGCGATCAAAAAGGAGTCCTTTCTGCTGGCCAGGGAAAGCTGCAGCTAGCAGAAAGGAGCAGGTAAAATGCCCCCTGGAAGGCACTTCACCCCCATATTTAACCCTCTGGTTTTGCTCCCCCTGCTTTGAAGAAGTAGGGAGCAAAACCAGAGGGTTAAATGGCCCCCAGCTATTTCAAACCTACTGATCTGCTTGTCACCAGGTAGGAGCAGACCTGAAGGATTAAATGGAGCCATTTAACCCTCTGGTTTTGCTCCCCACCCCTTTGAAGAGGTGGGGAGCAGAACTGGAGAGTTGAAATGGCTCAGAACCATTTAAACCCGTTTTCTGCTCCCTGACACTTTTGTGGGTAGCAGAAAGGAGAGGTTTAAATTTTAAATGGCTCATGAACATATGCAAAATGGTTTGTTTTGTGAACTGGCATATCACTTTGTGTAGGTTTGTGGATCGATTCATGGTTTGGCCACCAACCACAAACTGAGCCAAACCGTAAAAATGGAGTTTGTGCCCATCCCTACCTTTCAGTTCTTTTTTGAACAATTTGATTATTTCACAGTTCTATTCTGAATAATTCAATTTTTGGTTTTGTTGCTGATTATGGTTCTATTGGGGCCCAAATACTTATTATATTAGAGATGTGTGATCTAATGTCACAACATATTTTTGATCCCAAAAAGGAGATTATTTGAATCAGAGCTGTGGCACTAGCCAAGAGAGAGGGTTAATTCTTTCCTTATGTGTCATTTCCTGATCAAAACACCTCCCACTAGCTGCCGTTTTCTCCAGTAAAGGAACTCAAAGAGGCAAAAACAGAATTGTTGTCAGGTTTAAAAACAGGCTGGCAATAAATATGTTAGAAGATCTCTAATGTAATATATACCTAGGCTTGGCTCTAACTTGATGTATTCAGTGAGTTATTTACTATGCTCTCAAGATCGCATTCCTGGATCCCAACACCTTCCATATTGCAACACCATTCAAGAAGGCTATAATACCTCATAGCCTCTTAAAAACGAAATGTTATACTTTTTGGTGAGGTTGGGAAGTACCAGCTTGATCTTTTTGTTTTAAGCTGCCCCAAACTGAGAAGTGCTACAGGGAAGCATTTCTATATTACTTCGGGTAATTTCTTACTTATCCATTTAATTACATTCACTTACGGCAAACCCCACTTTTGAACAGTGGGTAGTGCTCTACTTTATCCTAATTAATGAATCATTTAATGGCCAGCCTGCAGAGCCCAAATATGCTAATTTAGATTGATTCTCATTAATTCCTTTCTCCAAAAAAAAAGTATTGATGTCATTCAAGCTGCTTGCAGCATGAAATGCTTGAAGTTCCCAGCATATTCCAAAGGACACTAGTAACCAAGATGCTGATGCTCCATTTCAGGTTACATACTCAGCTGACCTGTTAACATCCATTTGTGAGGCGATGAGTGGAGGAGTTTTCAAGTACAAAATTCTGTACAGTTGCATTGATGTCTTCCAGTCCAATGGTCATGGCAGGTGCTCTGAGCTATTGAACTTCCTCAGTGGTTGCATGCATTCCACAGTAAGATTATAAACAGCCATAATCTGATAAATACCTGTCCACTGTGGAACACCCTGTACAGGTTGCAAGGAGAATGCCTGTGACTCACTTGCATGATGTGATCCCATCCAAAGACCCTGAAATCAAGTAATTCTAGAATTCAGACTAGAGGATCTGAACATAAGATCTGAAGATCTGAACATAAGATCATATGGGTCTGGTTCATGATACAGCACTTGGCTATAGCACAACCAATGCAATCATTTTCTTAGGGTTGCCACTGAGAGAATTCCATGACTGGTCAAGACCTCTGATTGCTACCCACTCCTGCTGATCTATGTGGGAACAAATGATACAGCCCGAAGAAACTTTGAATGGATCTCCAAAGACTACGAGGCTCTGGGCAAGAAGGTGAAAGATCTGGGAGCTCAGGTGGTGTTCTCCTCCATTTTACCTGTTGAGGGCCATGGAGCTGGAAGGGAGAACAGGATACTGGAGGTGAATGTCTGGTTATATAGATGGTGCCATTGAGAGGGATTTGGCTTCCTGGACCATGGTATGTACCTCCAACTTGAAGGAATGTTGGCGATGGATGGGGTGCACCTTACGAAGAATGGGAGGAATGTCTTTGCTGCAAGACTTGCGAACCTGATCAGGAGGGCTTTAAACTGAAGACATCGGGGGTGGGAAGAAAAAGCCTGATGTGTGACATCCCCAACACTAAGTTCAAGAAGGGGAGTGACCAGAGAATAAATGAATGGGAGAGAGGTGAGTTCAGTAGTTTTCAGGTAAATTGAAAGGGACCTACAGTAGGAGAGGATGTCTGTAATCTGAGATGTCTTTATACTAATGCATGGAGTATGGGTAATAAACAGGAGGAACTTGAACTTCAAATATTGGAAAATAAGTATGATCTGATAGGTATCACTGAGACCTGGTGGGATGAGTCTCATATATGGAGCACAGTGATTGAAGGATATACCTTGTTCAAATGGAACAGAATAAACAAAAAAGGTGGCGGGGTGGCACTATATATCACGAATGAATACGCTTGCACTGATATTCAGGATTTTGAGAGTTGCCCTGTTGAAAGTGTGTGGGTAAGGATAGAGCAGGGGGGGAAAGAAGGGGATATTGTTGTGGGGGTATACTACAGACCTCCAAATCAACCGAAGGAACAGGATAATGCATTTGTACAACAGCTTGCTAAACTTTCAGAGAGACAGGACGTTGTGGTTATGGGAGATTTCAACTATCCAGATATTTGCTGGGAATCTAACTCTGCTAGACATGGGGCATCCCGCAGATTCTTGAATAGTCTTGCGGACAACTTCATCTCTCAGAAGGTGGAGGTGGGAATCAGAGGATCTGCTATCCTAGATTTAATTCTGACTAACAAAGAAGAACTGATTGATGAAGTTAATGTTGTGGGACCCTTGGGGAATAGTGACCATGTCTGCTTGGAATTTGACATAGAGAAGGATGTGAAACCAGGACACAGTAGGACTCTTATCCTGGACTTCAAGAAAGCTGATTTCAAAAAACTCAGAGAAATAATAGGTAGGATCCCATGGCTGGAAATGTTGAGGGGGAAATCTGCACAGGAAGGATGGGTGATGCTGAAAAATGAAGTGCTTAAGGCATAATCACAAACTGTTCTGATAAGAAAGAAAGGTGGGAGACAGGTAGTGAAGCTGAGGTGGCTGAACAAGGAACTCTCTGAAGAGCTGAGACTAAGAAGGGAAATGTACAGAAAATGAAAGGAGGGTCAAATTGCTGAGGGTGAGTACAAGAAGCAGGCTCAAATCTGTAGGGATGGTGTCAGAAAGGCTAAAAGTGCAGATGGAGCTGAGGCTTGTGAGGGATGCTAAAAATAACAAGAAAAAATTCTATGCCTATGTTTGGAGCAAAAAGAAGAACAGGGATGGGGTAAGCTCATTGCTAGGGGAAGACGGTCAAGCCTTAACAAGGGATGAAGACAAAGCAGAATTACTCAACTCTCACTTTGCGTCGGTCTTTAACCGTAAGGTGAGCTGTATAGAGACTGAAGAATGCAGGGCATATGAAGGAAGGGGGAACTGCCAGTCCAGAATAAGTAAGGAAATGGTTAGGGAGCATCTAGCTGCCTTAAATACTTTCAAATCTCCAGGGCTGGATGGCTTGCATCTCAGGGTGCTAAAAGAAATGGCAGATGTTATTTCAGAGCCTCTGGCTCTAATCTTTGAGATGTCCTGGAGTACTGGTGTTGTGCCGGAAGACTGGAGAAGAGCGAATATTGTCCCGATCTTCAAGAAAGGGAAAAAAATGGACCCGGGAAATTACAGACCTATCAGTTTGACATCAATACCTGGGAAAATTCTAGAGCAGATTATTAAACGCTGTCTGTGAGCACCTTGAACTGAATGAGTTAATTGGTTGTAGCCAGCATAGGTTTATCAAGAATAAGTCATGTCAGACCAACCTTATTTCCTTTTTTGATAGAGTTACTAAAATGCTTGACTCTGGCAATGCTGTGGATATAGTGTATAGATTTCAGTAAGGCATCTGACAAAGTTTCTCATGAGGATAAGCTGGTTAAGTGTGGGCTGGATGGTGTAACTGTTGGATGGATTCATGGTTGGTTGAAAAATCATACCCAACGAGTGCTCGTAAATGGCTTTGCATCTACATGGAGGGAAGTCTTGAGTGGAGTGCCACAGCGCTCAATCCTGGGCCCAGTGTTGTTTAATGTTTTTATAAATGACCTAGAGGAAGACATAGAGGGAATGCTTATCAAATTTGCAGATGACACGAAACTGGGTGGGACTGCTAATTCTGAAGAAGACAGAGTCAGGATTCAAAATGATCTAGATAGGCTGGAACAGTGGGCTGAGACAAATAAAATGAATGTCAATAGAGATAAGTGCAAAGTCCTACACTTAGGTACAAAAAGTCAAAGGCACAGATATAGAATGGGAGGGACTTGGCTTGACAGCAGCACATGTGAAAGGGATCTAGGTGTTATGGTTGATCACAAACTAAACATGAGCCTGCAGTGTGATGTGGCTGTGAAGAAAGCTAATGCAATCTTAGGATGCATTAACAGAAGCACTGTGTCCAGATCACAGGAGGTGGTAGTTCTACTCTATTCTGCTATGGCCAGGCCTCACCTGGAGTACTGTGTCCAGTTTTGGGCACCACACTTTAGGAAGGATGTTGACAAGCTTGAGTATGTCCAGAAGAGGGTTACCAGGATGGTGAGAGGGCTGGAATCCAAGTCTTATGAGGAAAAGCTGAAAGAGTTGGGTATGTTTAGCCTGGGAAAGAGAAGGCTTAGAGGGGACATGATTGCAGTCTTCAAGTATTTGAAGGGCTGTCATGTAGAAGATGGAGCAAATCTATTCTCTCTTGCTCCGGATTGCAAGACTAGATCTAATGGGTGGAATGGGTAGAGCTATCTTTCGGCTATGATCCTGCAGAGTGCAGGGGGTTGGACTAGATGACCTGCAAGGTCCCTTCCAACTCTAATGTTCTATGATAACTTTTGGTATCTCATGGGGAGTGAGGTGGAGAGCACCTGCAACACCCTTGAGCTGATTTATCTACAAATGATGTTGTTAACCAAGGACAATTAGAAGCTTCGTAATTAATAATTCAGTGTTAGAGCACTTCAGGGATTTTTGCTCCACTTTCCAAGTGGAGCATGGTGGTGCTATTTCCTCCCTACCCTTGCTGAAGGTAGAACTTCAGGTAACAGTGTATCTAAAGACATCCATTGCTTAATATGAAGGTTGCTGTTCTGAAGGTTTTCTGTAAAGACCTCATAAGCAAGTATTTTGAGTCATGAATCAAAAAAGCAGGTGTGCAAATTCATTACCTAGTCAGTATCTGCCTGAACAGTTGTACATCAGCAATGATATCCTCTTCGACACTGGTCAGCTGAATTTCCTTCATTCTTTATAGTAGAACCATGAAGTTAGCCACAGTGCAGTATTACTTCCCTCTAAGTCCATGGATTTCAGGGCAGAGTGTCTTTGCATCAGCTTGCAACAATTGCTTCTTATGTACTTGTCAGCAGCATAAGTTATATAAAGCAGAGCTTCCCCCACCCGTGACAATATCTGTACTTGTTAAAAATGGCAACTGCTGATTGAAGGCCACGAGATAAGAGAGAATGAGTAACAACTGAGTAAGCAAGTTTTCAGTATTTACAATTTCAAGTGTGGCTAGGCATGCCAGCCACCAGGTGGGACCTGGGGATCCCCTGGAATTATAGCTCCTCTCCATACTACAGAGATCAGTACCCCTGGAGAAAATGGATGCTTTTGAGAGTGTACTCTGTGGTATTGTACCCACTGAGGTCCCTGTCCTCCCCAGTGTCAGGGCAGGACCCCAAGGTGCGACATGAATGAGCACAAGTCCAGGAACAGTCCAAGGTTAAAGCCGAGTAAATCAGGTAGCACGGTTCAAACAGGTTTTAAATCACAGTCCATAAGTAGGGTCAGACATACCAGAGAGTCAAGTCCATAAATCACAACGATGCCAGAGGAGTCAGAGAGAAACGCAGGGTCCACGAAGCCAAGGGTCAAAAGCCGGTAAGAGTTTCACAAGGGTTGAGGCTGAGATACAAAGATTCAGGTCCTGACAACGACGTTGCTAGCACAAGTGTGCTCATGGCCAGAGGCTTTCCTAAATAGTGCTCTGGCTCCGTAGCCCATGAGCACCTGTGAGCAAGGTCCTGACTGCTGCTAATACTCAGGGCTCAAGGTTCTTTGCCCTCTGGAGCATGACTCTTTTCTTCGGCTGGCCAGGTCTTGACGCCGACGATCCCTTAGCCGGTGCACAGGTGGGGGGAGGCAGGTGGTGAAGCGCTTGCTTCAGGCGCCGCTCCAGGTGCAAAGCGTCCCACAGTTGGCTCAGGCTGCTGTGTATCTTCCACAGCACTTACATCGGTTGCAGGTCCTGGTGCCTCTTCAGCCCTTAAAGGTACCGAAGCCTCCCTGTTTTGGCTGTCGGGCTGGTTCAGGGGCTGAGTCAAGGACAGGCATGACACCCAGGCTTCATCCCCAAATCTCAGTTTGCCAACCTGGATCTGGATTTCCCAACCTGAAGCCCCCTCCTCCCCCAAGGTTAGCTTTCCAAATGCAACATTTGCAAAATATGAATCATTGCTAATATTGGGGGGGGGGAATGGTGGAAGGAATCAGCTTTTTCCTTTGTGTGTATTATCATGGGATAGACATTTTTTATTTCCTATACAGAGGCATGATTCCTAAATAGAAGGTACAGTGTTTTGAGAATAACAGGGAAAATCATGGAAGCACTTCTATAATTTAATCGGGATTTTATTATTTTTATTTTGAAAATTTGCATGCCACCACTCCAGACCTGCTCAAAGTGGCTCATAACAATGAAACAAAACCAAACACAGTAAAAACAATAACAAAAAATCACATCAAATAAACCTTCTTAATGAATCCAATTCAATTACAAACCATGCCAGTAAAAATAGCCAAAAAATGCAGTCCAGGGTACAACAGCACATTAAACTGATCAATCTAAAATGGCATTGACCAGTTTACTCTATGGGTAAAATGCCATAGAGTCCACTCTTAAAATATCCATTTTCTCCAGGGGAATTGATCTCTGTAGTCTGGAGATGACCTGTAATTCCAGGAGATCCCTAGGCCCCACCTGGAGGCTGGCATCCCTAGGAGAAGACCATAAAACATCTAAAAAGACAAAACCCTTTAGTTAAAAGCTTGGGAAAGAAAAATGTTTTGGCCTGACATGTAAAGGAGGATAAAGTAGGTACCAGGCAAGCTGTGGGGGGGACATTCCAAAGTTGCAGTGCTACCACTGAAAAGCCCTGTTTCTAGTTGATACCACCTTACTAAACAGGTAGGGATATACAGAACATGATTTAAGAAAGTGATCTCATTTGCTGGGCTAGAAAATATGGGAGAAGGCAGCCCTTCAAGTACCTTGGCCCAAACTATTTAAGGCCTTATAAGTAAGAACCAGCCCTGTGAATTGTGCCTAGAAGTAGATGGGCAGTCAATGTAGATCTAGCATCCAGCTTCTGACACTAACCTGGCTGCCGTATTCTGGAACAATTGATGTTTCTTGCAAAGCCAACCTTACACAGAGAGCACTATAATAATCTAACAGGGATATGATCAGAGCACGGCTCACACTTTTTGGGGAAGGGCTGTACTTAGTCTATCAAAAGGCACTATGTGTCATGGAGGAGACCTGAGCCTCTAACTGTGGGTCCCAATCCAGCAGCATCCCCAAGCTATGAATTATGTATCAAGAAACTTCTGCTCCAGTGCTCCAGGAAGACTGGTGGGCTAAATACTCCTCAAAGATAAGGAGTTAACCTGAGAGCCTGCTTTGAAATCAATTGTGTTAAATTAGTGGAAAGAACTATGTATATGGAATTCTTTTCTCAAGTCTCCATGCTATATAGAAACAAGGAGTTACCATGGCAATTCTTGTATATGTCTGAATATTCCAGAATTTGAATGGAAAAGATTTTTTTTGATAGAAGGGCCCATCTGTAGCCAGTCTCTTGTCATGTACCAAGTGCCAGTGTCACTGAAGCTTGCTGAATAGCATCACAACACAGCAGTATCTGCTCCTCAGAACAAAGGTTCCCTGTAGAACCAGATTTATCCTTCCTGCTATTTTCACAGTCATTTGATTATCTGCTTGTATTAGCTGGCTGTGTTAATGCAGTCTCTTAGTACTACTATTGTAGGATCCCTGTGGTTTTATATCGCACATTATTGGAAAGATATCCATATGCCTGATAAGATTTCTTCTTTACTCTGAGTCCATATATGTATGGATAGAAGGTTATTTTAATTGACCTGTCATTTTTCACTTCCCTTAGTAATGGTCCTGAACTACTATGAATACTTTACTGACTATAAATAGCACCCAATCTGCTTGAAAATACTTGTACTAAATTCTATGATCACATGAAGGTGTCAGACCTATTCTCCAAGAATACCTTTTCCAACATCTTCCACTTGAAATCTTTTAAGAGGAGATTTGGGATCTTTTAACATGCAAAGCATGTTACTCCCTTGTTATGTGCAAAGCATGACAGCTTGTCAAAGTTTACCTCTTTAATATATGTGTTTATCAATAGATTAAGTTACGTGGAGACCTTATTCTGAGGCTGTCCTTTCCTGTTTAATGGAAGAACAACCTTTTTCACTGGAGGAGGTCTCCTTGTGCTGAAGGAAAATGCCACAATTGGTGAAAAAAACCATGGCATCTATTCCATTGGGAATGACCACTCTACAGATTTGCCTCCCTCGAGGCACACTGGCTATGTTGGAATATCAATTACATCAAAGACAGTCAGATGTTTTCTGAAAGGAGTAGCCTGGTGTTCTTAGGTGAGATGGACCAATACAACCCTGGGCATGCACTTTCTCCAGGATAAGGAGAGATCATGACCAAAGGAAAGCTTCAGATGTTATGACTAGTAGTGGTCAAAAGAAAATGCAAGTGCTTATCTGTAATGCCCTAAAGGGTCCTGCTACACTGAATGTCCTTATGCCATGGTATCTGGAATGTATAATAATATTTGATCAGGAAGGTTGATCTCAGTGCTTCTTTGATGGTTCCTGTGTTTCCCTCCCACTAGTTGTGAAACAGCTCATAGACTTTGAATAACTGTATTCAGTTAGTGTGGGGGGGAGCAGTTAATGTCTCTTATTCATTTGTATAAGATAGTGGGTTACATACGGAGTCCTAAGGGGAGAGAGACTGAAAAGGGTACAAAATGTTCTGTAACTGTTGCACAATTTGAGCTACTACCCAGTTCCTCCTACTGATCACATTTTCATGAGTCACCCTAGGCTCAGCTTTGTGACTCTTTCCCTTTCAAAATTCAGTCAATGTATATTCTTCCAGTCCAAATGATAAATGCTGCTTTTCATCCAAAGAATGTGTGCAGGTTGAAAGGGGAGAGACACAGAATAAAATCTGATTTCCCAAATCATCTCAAATTTCTCTCTATGTTTCACATGGTCATTTCAGTATATGCTTTACTCAAATACTAGAATGTATATAAAAATCATTTTATGGCACAATTTGTTTCCTGTCACTGACTTATGGAATGCTTCAACTATTGAAATCTTGCCATGGCATTATTGTGTAAAAAAAAAAAAAAATCACTCACCCCTCCTTTTTTGTCTCACAGTGGCATAGATCTATTATGCTCAGGGGGGTTATTTTTAACCTTTAAATTGTTGCTAAAAAAGTAAAGGATGTGTGGTTGCTTCATTATCACTTTATTGATTACACTGATACCAGCCTCTTCCCCAAGGAGTATAGATCACCTTATGTGTCATTCTCAGGCATCTGGCATCCAAGCCTCTTCAGCTTCAGTGGTAGAACTGTATCATGGCCCTCCGTCTATTTACATACATGACACAGAAGTTAGAACCTAGAAGTAACAACAGATTTAGTAGAAGTGATCTCTCTCCTGTTAAAGTCATATGAAATTAACGTTTGCTTTGTGCCTATACAGCAGTGATCCCTAACATGGTGCCTGTAGCCATGACAGTTACCACTGATGTGCTCCCAGGTGTCTTCTTGCTTCTTCCCAAGGGCAAAGACTCAGTCTTAGTAATCCTCTACTTTTGGAGGTGTTTCAGAAGGCATCACCTTCTGTCTGTGAGGATGCTTGGTGTGGAGTTTCCCACCATTTTGTAATTGTCCCCCACTGCAGCCATCTCATGATTAGTCTAACTTCCCACAGCAGCCCTTTTGTGGTAGTAATTTTCAGAGAATCTGGGAAACATCACACTTGGTCACATGGGGGCCCTTCCACATTAACATTATACTGTGCAAAACTGGGAGGGAAAAAAGAAACAATTGGCTACATGAATCCTCCCTTGATTTTACTAACATTCCACCAAAGAACATTAAAATAATTCTTGTCTGTAGAGACATACCCTGAACAATTTTGACTAAATAATATAATGTACTTACTTTTATTTTTGTTGACTTTCATCTGAAGGGATGGGGAGAAACTTTTACCAGAAAGTCAAATATCCCCCCTAAATTGAGCCAGCTTGGTGTAGTGGTTAAGTGCGCAGACTCTTATCTGGGAGAACCAGGTTTGATTCCCCACTCCTCCACTTGCACCTGCTGATGTGACCTTGGGTCAGTCACAAGCTCTGGCACAGCTGTTCTGTCAAGGACAGTTTCTGTCAGAAGTTCTCTCAGCCCCACCTACCTCACAGGGTGTCTGTTGTGGGAAGGGGAAGGGAAAGGAGTTTGTAAGCCGCTCTGAGATGCCTTAGGGCAGTGAAGGGCAGGGTATAAATCCAAACTCTTCTTCTTCTTCTTCTTCTTCTTCTTCTTCTAAATGATTTACTCACTTTCAGCATTAAACAATAAGGTCTTTTAGAAAGGTCCATATTCAGATTTTTGTGACTTTCTGGAGAGAAGAATTACCATTATTAAACTATTTCCTGACAACAGTCTTTCTGTACGTGACCATGTTATAGAAACTTGGCTGTGCATGTAGATATAGTACTCAACAGGGTGCCCTTAGATTCTCTAAGAGATCTGGATGGGGCTCTGTGGACAAAAATGTATTAAACCCCAAAAGGCTGTGGAAAAGGGCCCCACCCATCACCCCACCCATCTGATGAGAGACAACTGAAGAGAAAGAAGGTGCCACCATGTTCCTGCTTACTGGCAGCACTATTCCCACACTGACATGGTAAAGCTTGGTGCTCTGGGTGCCATTAGGTCTCTCCTTGCTGGCAGTACCATGCTTGGGCTAGCATGGTGAGTAGGGATGAGAATGAAACAGCTGATGAACAAAGGTTCATCACAAACTTTGGACTGTTTGGGGTTCATGAACTGAAGAACTGGGAGGAACTACAATAAATTTTGGTGCAATTCGTGCTGAAGAGCAGAAAGCAGGGGTTTACCTCTGCTTACTGCTCTTCATGAGAACTAGCTGAGTGGCTGGGAGCTCCTCACCATTCAGCTGTTTGGTGTAAATGGCTCAGAGCCATTTAAACCCTGCTTTCAGCTCCCCACAGCTTTTCATGGGTGAGCCTCAGTGAGCAAAAAAGAGGGTTTAAAGGGAAGGGGTAATGTTATGTACTGAATGTGAATCGCTCCTATCTATTCACATGTTAAGCTTGAGTCTGAATGTGGCTCTTCAGGTGACGCATTGCTATTGGTCGGTTTCTGCGAAACCTGTGTAATTACCCAATCACTGAGTGATATTGTTGCAAAGAGGGAACGGTCCTGATTGGCCTTTATCCCTGTATTCTGATTGGTCTTTAACTTGTAATGGGTGTGGCTTTGACAGCCCGGGAGAGTTTAAAAGAAGGAGCTGTGCTCCCCTTGTTGTTGTGTGTTCCTGACTTACAGTTGCTGTTTAATAAAGCTGAAATCACTTGACGCTGAATCCTTTGTTGAGTCTCATACTTAACAATTGGCGACGAGGATGGGATACTAGAGCGGGTAGGCAGCCCCGCTGAACCGAGACAGCAACGGCGGATGAGGACACACACCCGGTCGAGTCGGCTGAGGCTCCACGAGCAGTAGTGGCAGCACCGTCAGCCGAGGTGGCTGTAAATCCGGCGTTCGAGGTGTTCGACCCAGCGATGGAGGACTGGGACTCTTACCTGGCATGGTTTGAGTTTCACCTCCAGGCAAACCAGATCGCAGATGAGGCGAGGAAGAAGGTGACGCTATTGAGCTCCTGTGGCAAGGCCATCTTCGACATCACTCGGTCCCTAGTTGCGCCCACCGAGCTTAGCACAGCTACATGGGCTGATATCACAGCGAAGCTCAAGTGTTTGGTGAGGGGCTTGGCACATACACCGCCCCCCCGGTTTCTTTTGATTTGGACCCTTCAGTTCGTCCGATACGACTGAAGTATAGGAAGGTCCCGCTCGCGCTCAAAGCAAAAACTGAGTCAGAGTTAGATAAATTGGTCAGTCAGGGTGTTCTTGAACTGGTACCCTACGGGAAGTGGGAGACTCCAACTGTGACACCTGTCAAGGCCAATGGGTCTATACGAATATGCACAGACTACAAATGTACAGTCAACAAAGCTCTGCAGCAGCATTCCTATCCGGTGCCGGTAATCAGCCACATACTGGCATCACTGGGAGGGGGGAAAGTCTTTGCCAAGCTTGACCTGGCTCAAGATTACCAGCAGTTGCCAGTGGACGACACAACTGCTGAAGCCCAAACAATCGTTACCCATAAAGGGGCTTTCAGGGTAAAATGATTACAATTTGGAGTAAATGTCACCCCGGGCATTTTTCAAGGGCTAATGGAGGGGCTCCTGCGTGGGCTACCCGGTGTCGTGCCCTATTTTGATGATGTTTTAAGTGCGGGCACAGATGATTGTGAACTGATGGCTCGCTTAAGAGCAGTGTTGTGTCATTTAAAAAATGCTGGGCTGTGGGTTAAGCGTTCGAAATGTGTTGTCGGGGTAAAAAGAGTTGAGTTCTTGGGGTTCCTTGTAGATGCAGACGGGGTCCACCCCACACCCGACAAGGGGGCAGCAATCAAAAATGCGCCTCCACCCCAGTCCAAGAAAGACCTCCAGTCCTTCTTGGGAATACTCAACTTTTATGGTGCCTTTCTGCCACACAAGGCATTGGTCACTGAACCTCTGCACGCTTTGCTCCACAAGAATGCTAAATGGGAGTGGGGTGAGTGGCAGAGGCATGCATTCGCTTCCGTGAAGGAACTTTTGTCATCGAGTGCCGTCTTGACGCACTTCGATGAAAACAAACTGCTGGTGCTTGCAGCTGACGCGTCTCCTTATGGGGTGGGTGCTGTTCTCAGCCACCTGATGCCGGACGGATCTGAGGCACCGATCGCATTTTATTCCCAATCCTTCACTAAGGCAGAAAAGAACTATGCCCAGATCGACAAGGAGGGCCTCGCCCTAATTGCAGGAATAAAGAAATTCCATGACTTTGTTAATGGGCGGCGGTTCCTCCTTGTGACCGATCACAAACCTCTCCTGGGCATCTTCTTGCCAGACTGGCCGACACCGAACATTCTATCACCCCAGATGCTAAGGTGGGTAGTTTTTCTGTCGGCATATGATTTCGAGCTGGAGCACCGTCTGGGGAAGGCTATTGGGCATGCAGACACCCTTAGCCGCTGCCCCGCACCACTAACTGACTCTGACGAGGAGCCAGAACTGGACGTTTTGGCACTGGAAGAGCTCCCGGAGGCACTGGTCACCTCCACAGACATTGCCGCTGTGCCGGCAAAGGACCCTTTAATTGCCCGAGTTCTCAATTGGGTGTGGAGGGGGTGGCCGGCCGGGAAAGTGGAGGCAGATTTCAAACTGTTTGTTTCCCGCCAAAATGAATTATCTGTGACTAAGGGCTGTCTGCTTTGGGGAAGTAGAGTTGTAATTCCCTCTAAGCTAAGGGAAAGAGTCCTGGAGGCCTTGCATGTGGGCCATCCAGGAATGGTTCATATGAAGGCCCTCGCCAGAGGGTACGTGTGGTGGCCAAACATTGATGCAGACATTGAGGTTTGGGTTCAGAACTGCATGTCCTGCCAACAGTCCCGGCCAGAACCACCTCATGCTCCTGTCCAGCCCTGGGAAAAGTCAAGGAGGCCATGGCCCCGCCTCCATATTGATTTTGCGGGCCCGTACCATGGGCAAATGTTTTTCATATGTGTAGACTCTTACTCCAAATGGTCGGAGGTTGTAAATATGAGATCAACGAATTCTGGGGCTGTGATTCATGTCCTGTGCAAGCTGTTTTCCACACACGGGCTGCCGGACTGTGTCGTCTCCGATAATGGGCCACAGTTCATTTTGGCAGAATTTGAGGGGTTCCTGGCTGACAACCTTGTATGCCATGTAACGTCGGCCCCGTTCCATCCGGCCTCTAACGGACAGGCTGAACGTATGGTTCGGATGACAAAAGAATCACTTGGGCACCTGATGTGTGGGGACTGGAATCAGAAGCTGGCCTCTTTCCTTCTGAGGCAACACATCACCCCATGTTCAGCAATGGGGCAGAGCCCAGCTGAACTCTTGATGGGCCATAAGCTATCTACCCTCCTCGACCGTTTGCACCCTGACTTGGACCAGTCCAAGCAACGGTCAGAGGACCCAGACCAGGCAAGAGTTTTTGTTGTGGAGGACAAGGTAGTTGCCCGCAATTATGCGGAGGGTCATCGGTGGCTACCAGCCATAGTCACCAAAGTAGCAGGGTCCAGGCTGTATGTGGTCCGGCTTCCCAGCGGACGGGAGATTCGCCACCACATAGACCAGCTCAGGGAGCGTTGGGCAGACTCCAGTGCCAAGTTGGTGCCTGAACCTGAGCTGGTCCCCGAGCAGAAGGGGCCTCCCACTGAGGAGGTGAGTGCTGCAGAAGGGGAATCGGAGTCTGGGCAGACCCCAACTCCAGAGCCTGTGATCCCTGTTTGTGTTCCTCCTGTCTCTCCTGTGAGAGAGGTTACCAGGGCTCCAGAAGAGTGTGCCGTTCCAAGTCCAACGGAGCAGAGACCGCTGCGCCGGTCGAACCAAAGCCGAGGTGCCCCCCCACACCTGAAAGATTATGTTTGGCAGGGTAATGCTCCATCTTGGGAGGAGGAATTTGTTATGTACTGAATGTGAATCGCTCCTATCTATTCACATGTTAAGCTTGAGTCTGAATGTGGCTCTTCAGGTGTCGCATTGCTATTGGTCGGTTTCTGCGAAACCTGTGTAATTACCCAATCACTGAGTGATATTGTTGCAAAGAGGAAACGGTCCTGATTGGCCTTTATTCCTGTATTCTGATCCTTGCTGCTCAACTGCTTTTTGGGCATTCTGCAAACCCCATTTAAAGGGTCTGCGGTGGTTTTCAATGGGGTTTGCAGGGCCACGAACCGCATGAACTGGTTTGTAAATGAGCCTCTTGTTCATGGTTCGGTTTGTGGTTCAGCCACAAACCATGAACCAAACCACATTTTCCCAGTTTATGTCCATCTCTAATGCACTAGGCACCACTGTGTCCATGATCATCCTGACCAGCCTCACCAATAGGGGGCGTTCAGAGCAGCAATTTGCTGTGATTTCCTGGTAAAATGGTCTGGGGATGAGGCATTTTTCTAAACAATATAATCTTCAAGCTAAAACAAAATAGTCCCTTCCAATGTAGCCTTGCATTTACAGTTTCTGTACATGCTCTTCTGGAAACATCAGGTGAGGAAGTGAGGTCATCAGTGACAGTATGGCTCTGGCAACAAGACAGGGGATGCACAATCTGCTGTGATAGCTTCTTCTGTTTTCATTTTAGAAGGCAGACAATGTTTACAAAAGGCTGCCAGATACTGGAATTCTTCCAGTCCATAAATCCATTTGGGATGGAGTTCTAACATTGATCAGTGCAGTGAGTCAGCACATTTGAACTCTAGTTAGAAATAACATTTCCTAGAAAACCATTCTATGGAACATGGAACAACATCTTGCATACATGAAATGCTTCTTAGGAAGGTTTTTGGTTCATTTTCTTCTCAAAACATCATGTGCTTATATTAGCAGTGAGCTGAGTGCACTAATGTATGAGCTATATGGGTAAGCCACTGAATGATACAACCATTAGATAGGTGTGTTATATAGTGGTACAGAACCAGGTACAGAGCATTAGCATAAAAATGTAGAATTATTGGATTCTGGCTGGAACCTTCGGACCCAGCTGTTTTCTCTATGTTTGTCTAGTGTTCAATAACCCAAGGTCAGCATGCATCAGCCAAGCTCAATTGTGCATTTTGCATTTTCCCTTGCCTCAGTTAAGCTTTTTGTGGAACTACTGGATGTCATTCAAATTTCCCAAGAGGTAATTGAGCAAGAGACAGGCATACCTTCAGCAGGTAGCTAATAAATAACATTGGAATAAGAGGTCATATGTACTCAAGCCTCTATATACTAATAGTGTTGCTGGTTTAGGTAGCCACTGCAGGTGACCATAGCTACATAGGTTCATTATAATTCACCCCTTTCCTTGTGCTCTTGGCAGAGAGGAAACAACTGGTACTCAATAATTCCCACTCTAGTGCTTCACTCTTTGCTTTCCTGACTGTTTTCTTACCTTTCTCTGTCTGGTAAGATATGGACACATGAACCAGCATTGTCTACGCTGACTAGGAAAAGTCTTTCATATTAATTAGTACTTGATCATTTTTAATAAAGATGGAATTGGACTTGGGGCCTTCTCTGTACATAACAGATACTGTATCACTGATTGACAATATATACCTTCCTGCACTTGAACATTTAGGAGAAAACTGATGGGCAGCTCAATTTCATCTTGTTATTTCAGCTGCTGCTTATCTCCAGAGGCTTGTGCTGTTGCTGCAATTTAAGCAACATCCTTTATTAGGCTAGCAGAATAGAGTCATCTAGCTTTTGCATACTTTTATGTAGAATGATTCCAAATTAAGCCCATTGAAGCCTATGGGCTTTGACAGAAACAAGAACTTGGGGATAAATTGCAAAGTATGTAAGTCTGCCCTACTGAAGATGTGAGTTCCCAGTGGGAACTTGATTTAAAAGCATCACAACAGTCCTATTTAGACTGAGACCACAGTGCAGGGAGAGAGGGATTTCTGAATGTCAAAACCATTTTTCTGAGACAAAATGGCACTGGGGATGTTATTTGCCTCATTGGGGGGGGTATGTACCACATAGCTGCAAGCCCCTTGTTAAACTAACAAGCACTGTAATGTGTTTAACCCTGACAATACTGAATTTGGGGAGAGGACAATCAGAAATATGAACCTACTAGGAATAAGGTACATTGTGGAAATAAATACAATTAGCTCTAGAAAGAGGCTGTGGGCATATGGCCTGGCCTTGGACAGTCAGCGTCAGTTTGCTGTGGTGACCTCAGCAGGGTATAATGACACAGAGTCCACTGTTTTCTCCAGGGGAACTGATCCCTGCCACCTGAAGAGCAGTTGTAATTCTGAGTGATCTCCAGCCCTCACCTGGAGATTGGCAACAGTGGTTCCCAGGAGGAAATGTACAGTCTTTCTCTACAGTGGGGACCAAAGCAGCTTATATCATTCTCAGCTCTCACCCTTTTGATCTGCACAGCAACCCTGTGAGGTAGGCTAGTCTGAAAGTCTGTGACTGGTCTGAAACCACTCACTCAGCTTCCACAGCAAGAACCTGGGTCTGGCAGACCCTGCTCTGAAGAGCAAACTGCTATTTCACACTGGGTGTCATAGGGTGGCCACCTCAGCACAGTATAATGACACAGAGTTCACTGTTTTCTCTGAGGGAATTGATCTCTGTCATCTGGAGAGCAGTTGTAATTCTGAATGATCTCCAGCCATCATCTGGAGATTGGCAACAGAAGGAAGGATTCCCCAGAAGGAAACATACAGTCTGTGACTAGTCCAAAATGTGACTCCACCACAAAATATCCAGGAATTTCCCAATCTGGAGCTGGCAACCCTAATTGGGACTGGCCTCAATGAGTTTCCTACAAAGGCCAAAGTAGGCCTGGAAAGAGCCTCCTATCTTTACCTTTTTACTGACAAAACCAAGCTTGGTTGCCTAGCAACAGCCATTGAGGGGAAAGTCCCACAACAGGAAGATAAGAGAATGGTTTGAGGGCCGGTAGTTCACCTCAGTAGCCAGCCAGAGGAGCCAAACAGTAGAAGCATCTATGTCAGGAGAGACAGCCATTTTGGCAGTTTATTCTGTCAGGGAAGTGGCCAAGCCGGCAGTGGGTGGAGGAGAGGAGCAGACCCAGCCCCCAGCCAATGGTAAATGAGTACTCTTGACTGGCAGTTGATGGGCCAATGGCTGATGGAGCACACAGCACAGCCAATGGAAGAGCTGGAATGTGCCAATATATATAGGATGTGAAACTGTGCATGCCACAGACCCTCACAGAGGTCTCTCTTTGAACTATGATTCCTCTTAAAGTAACTAGATTGGCTCCATCTAAGAACATTATTTGTCAACTGTAGCATTAGTTCCATGGAGTAACTTCCTTGAGGAGATGAGAAAGGGTTCTGTGCTGGTAGGGTTTAGGAAATAATGCAAAGCTCTTCTATTTTAAAATAACTTTTTATGGAGGCTGCAGCCTATTGCACTGGAACAGAAATGAGTCTGGGCCAGGTGATTTCTTGGTTTTATATATATGCTAGGGAGCAAAGCCCGTTGTGGTGGAAGACAACAAGCCCTAGAAAAGAAGGGAGGGAGGGTGGAAGGGAGAGAGGGTGGAAGGAAGGAAGGAAGGAAGGAAGGAAGGAAGGAAGGAAGGAAGGAAGGAAGGAAGGAAGGAAGGAAGAGGAGAGAGGAAAGAAAGGAGGAAGAGAGGAAAGGGAAAGGAAGGGAAGAGGGGCGGAACGGGCTTCTTTAGGCCTACTGGGCCCATAGAAGGGCCAGAGGATGGGGGGGGCAGAACGGGCTTATCTGGGCCTACTGGGCCCATAGAAGGCCCAGAGGATGGTTTTGGGGGGGCAGAACGGGCTTCTCCGGGAATACTGGACCCGGAGAAGGCCCATACTATGGTTGGGGGGGTGGAACAGGCTTCTCTGGGCCTACTGGGCCCTGAGAAGGCCCAGAGGATGGGGGGGGGAGAATGGGCTTCTCTGGGCCTACTGCACCCATAAAAGGCCTAGGGGATGGTGGGAGAGGCAGAGAAGGGCTACTCTGGGCCTACTGCACCCATAGAAGGCCCAGAGGATGGTGTGTGGGGGGCAGAAAAGGGCTTCTCTGGACCTACTGCCCCCATAGAAGGCCCAGGGGATGGTGTGGGGGCAGAAAAGGGCTTCTCTGGGCCTACTGCCCCCATAGAGGGCCCAGGGGATGGTGTGGGGGAGTGGAAAAGAGCTTCTCTGGGTCTACTGCACCCATAGAAGGCCCAGGGAATGGTGTGGGGGGGCGGGAAAAGGCTTCTCTGGGTCTACTGCACCCATAGGAGTCCCAGGGGATGGTGTGTGGGGGCGGAAAAGGGCTTATCTGGGCCTACTGCACCCATAGAAGGCCCAGGGGGTGGTGTGGGGGGGCAGAAAAGGGCTTCTCTGGGTCTACTGCCCCCATAGAAGGCCCAAGGGATGGTGTGTGTGGGGAAAGGGCTTCTCTGGGCCTACTGCACCCATAGAAGGCCCAGGGGGTGGTGTGGGGGGGCAGAAAAGGGCTTCTCTGGGTCTACTGCCCCCATAGAAGGCCCAAGGGATGGTGTGTGTGGGGGAAAGGGCTTCTCTGGGTCTACTGCACCCATAGAAGGCCCAGAGGATGGTTTTTTTTGGGGGGGGGCAGAACGGCTTCTCCGGGAATACTGGACCCAGAGAAGGCCCATAGGATGGTTGGGCGGGGGTGGAACAGGCTTCTCTGGGCCTACTGGGCCCTGAGAAGGCCCAGAGGATGGGGGGAGAGAGAAATGGGCTTCTCTGGGCCTACTGCACCCATAAAAGGCCCTAGGGGATGGTGGGGGAGGCAGAGAAGGGCTACTCTGGGCCTACTGCACCCATAGAAGGCCCAGAGGATGGTGTGTGGGGGGCAGAAAAGGGCTTCTCTGGGCCTACTGCCCCCATAGAGGGCCCAGGGGATGGTGTGGGGGCAGAAAAGGGCTTCTCTGGGCCTACTGCCCCCATAGAGGGCCCAGGGGATGGTGGGGGAGGCAGAGAAGGGCTACTCTGGGCCTACTGCACCCATAAAAGGCCTAGGGGATGGTGGGGGAGGCAGAGAAGGGCTACTCTGGGCCTACTGCACCCATAGAAGGCCCAGAGGATGGTGTGTGGGGGGCAGAAAGGGCTTCTCTGGGCCTACTGCCCCCATAGAAGGCCCAGGGGATGGTGTGGGGGCAGAAAAGGGCTTCTCTGGGCCTACTGCCCCCATAGAGGGCCCAGGGGATGGTGTGGGGGAGTGGAAAAGGGCTTCTCTGGGTCTACTGCACCCATAGAAGGCCCAGGGGATGGTGTGGGGGCGGGAAAGGGCTTCTCTGGGTCTACTGCACCCATAGAGGGCTCAGGGGATGGTGTGGGGGGCAGAAAAGGGCTTCTTTGGTCCTACTGCCCCCATAGGAGTCCCAGGGGATGGTGTGGGGTGTGTGGAAAAGGGCTTATCTGGGCCTACTGCACCCATAGAAGGCCCAGGGGATGGTGTGAGGGGGGCAGAAAAGGGCTTCTCTGGGTCTACTGCCCCCATAGAAGGCCCAAGGGATGGTGTGTGTGGGGGAAAGGGCTTCTCTGGGCCTACTGCACCCATAGAAGGCCCAGAGGATGGTTGGGGGGGGACAGAACGGCTTCTCCGGGAATACTGGACCCGGAGAAGGCCCATAGGATGGTTGGGGGGGGGTGGAACAGGCTTCTCTGGGCCTACTGGGCCCTGAGATGGCCCAGAGGATGGGGGGGAGAGAATGGGCTTCTCTGGGCCTACTGCACCCATAAAAGGCCTAGGGGATGGTGGGGGAGGCAGAGAAGGGCTACTCTGGGCCTACTGCACCCATAGAAGGCCCAGAGGATGGTGTGTGGGGGGCAGAAAAGGGCTTCTCTGGGCCTACTGCCCCCATAGAAGGCCCAGGGGATGGTGTGGGGGCAGAAAAGGGCTTCTCTGGGCGTACTGCCCCCATAGAGGGCCCAGGGGATGGTGTGGGGGAGTGGAAAAGGGCTTCTCTGGGTCTACTGCACCCATAGAAGGCCCAGGGGATGGTGTGGGGGCGGGAAAGAGCTACTCTGGGTCTACTGCACCCATAGAGGGCTCAGGGGATGGTGTGGGGGCAGAAAAGGGCTTCTTTGGTCCTACTGCCCCCATAGGAGTCCCAGGGGATGGTGTGTGGGGGCGGAAAAGGGCTTATCTGGGCCTACTGCACCCATAGAAGGCCCAGGGGGTGGTGTGGGGGGGCAGAAAAGGGCTTCTCTGGGTCTACTGCCCCCATAGAAGGCCCAAGGGATGGTGTGTGTGGGGGAAAGGGCTTCTCTGGGCCTACTGCACCCATAGAAGGCCCAGAGGATGGTTTTTTTGGGGGGCAGAACGGCTTCTCCGGGAATACTGGACCCGGAGAAGGCCCATAGGATGGTTGGGCGGGGGTGGAACAGGCTTCTCTGGGCCTACTGGGCCCTGAGAAGGCCCAGAGGATGGGGGGAGAGGAATGGGCTTCTCTGGGCCTACTGCACCCATAAAAGGCCTAGGGGATGGTGGGGGAGGCAGAGAAGGGCTACTCTGGGCCTACTGCACCCATAGAAGGCCCAGAGGATGGTGTGTGGGGGCAGAAAAGGGCTTCTCTGGGTCTACTGCCCCCATAGAAGGCCCAGGGGATGGTGTGGGGGCAGAAAAGGGCTTCTCTGGGCCTACTGCCTTCATAGAGGGCCCAGGGGATGGTGTGGGGGAGTGGAAAAGGGCTTCTCTGGGTCTACTGCACCCATAAAAGGCCTAGGGGATGGTGGGGGAGGCAGAGAAGGGCTACTCTGGGCCTACTGCACCCATAGAAGGCCCAGAGGATGGTGTGTGAGGGGCAGAAAGGGCTTCTCTGGGCCTACTGCCCCCCATAGAAGGACCGGAGCAGACTGAGCCAAAGACACCAACCGGGGCTGACGGGGGCAGAACTTCGCTAAGCAGCCAGTCAGCCCTGTCCAGCATCTTCTGACTGCCAGTTCTTGAGCCCAATCAATTATGGCGACCATAGAATGTTGCGGAACCAAAATTCAAATATTAATAAGGACAGGATTTTAACTATGGTGTTCAGATTAATTTCTTTACTTTGGGTCATTAACCATTGGATTTATAAACTACTTATAAATCTCTAAAGTGTATTATCATAGTTTTAGCATGAGATATTCTGAATAACCGTTATGTATTTTATATTAATGTCTTCTATGAAAATCTTGATTTATTTTGATGGAACTGTTGTGTCAATGTTATGGCTTAGTCACTGATGCAATAAATACTGAATGTGTATATGTATGTGTTGTATGTTAATCTCCAGTAGCTAGATCATTAGGATCTAGGATGACAGCTACCTGTCAGTTAGTGTCAGCTGATGTATTCAGAGGACAAGTCCCAACTTGTTCTGCCTGGCACTGAACAGTGTGCAGTCACTGTGACTCAGCAGTCCACTGATTGGTGGAGGTTTGTATATATGTCTTTGTATTACTGCCATACTTTTTCCTTTTGTATATTGGATGCCTGGTGTAGCACTTTGCTTGTGAATACTGTGAATAAAACTCTTGTATATAGTGTACCACTGGACTGCCTTTGTGTGGTTACTATAAGAGGTTCCTCTGCTGGATCTGCAGTGCAAGCAGGTGAGAGACTGAGGTGGCTGGGAAGTCCTAGTAAAGGTTTGGGGGCTTGAACCGTTAAGACACGCACCCCGCAACAGGGTTATGGGCCCAGACCTTAACGGGTTCGAACCCAGCCTGCTAAGGACTCAGCCCAGTCTGAAGGAGAGCCAGCTTGGTGCGAACAACCAGCTCTGCTTTCCAAGGAACGCCGGTGAGCCGTGCTGAAAGGTGGTGTGTGCAGCTGTGAGTCCAGGAGCTGAGGTGGACGGTTACTGCATTCTCCAGGAGTGGGGGAGTGACCTGCCCAGATAAGCCTGTATGCAGCAAGAGCCACGCCGGAGAACAGACGGCAGTTCCAGCTTGTGAGTGTTGGTGAGTCGGGAGTGAATTATGGCTCTCATGCCAGCTATGCAAGTGGTGGACAAATTAACTTCTACAAACTATTATGTTTGGGCTTTTAAAATGAAGCATTACCTCAGAAGAGAGGGGATTTGGCTGTATGTTGAAGACCCTCCTGACCCTGTGCCTGTGGGAGACCAGCCGAAGGCTAAACGAGCCCTGGCATGCATCGTTTTGTCGGTGAGTGACGATCAGCTTATTCATATTACGTCAGCAGCTGATGCACGGGAGGCTTGGCAATCACTTAAAGATGTTTATGTGCAAACAACTGCTGGAACTGTGATGTCTTTAACACGCCGTTTGTATAGAAAAGTTCAAGCTCCAAACGAATCAGTTCGGGAGCATATCAATGTGCTGACTGAGCTTTATCAACAGCTTGAAGGCAGAGGTAAACAAATTAGCACTGAAGATAAATGTTATCTCCTACTCAGTTCATTAAACGAGGCTTTCGACCCCCTTATAGTAAATTTGGAGGGGCTGCAGCCTGCCCAATTGAACCTCCAGCATATAATTGGGAGAGCTTTGGAATATGAAGCAAAACTAAAATCTCAGCAGTCTCTGTCTGCTCCGGTTGCCTGCCAGCGAACTAATGACTGTGTGGGAGTTGCCAGTGGAAATAAAGGCTTCATCAGAAGTTTCAAAGAAGAAAAGATAGAGCCAGCTAAAGCTCTGCCAGTAAAACGCTGTTATCTGTGTGGCTCAACAAAACATTTGAAAAAATCCTGTCCTTCAAACAAAAGGAACAATCTTGGTGGTCGCTCTGACACGTTGTCGAGTCGTCCTTTTGTGTCTCTTGTCACTACCAAGGAGGAAGACAAGTCAAAATGGGTTCTCGACAGTGGGGCAAGTGTCACAATTGTAAACAGTCCTGACTTGTTGATGAATGTGCGTGATGCTCAGCTACAACATGTAAGCCTTGCAGATGGTCATGTAGCAGAAGTGACTTGTTCTGGAGAACTAACCCTACAGTGTCTAAACCACACCTTCCAGAACGTAATCGGTGTTCCAACTCTGGAAAGTAATTTACTTAGTGTTCTGGCACTGGATCGTGCCAACTTTGAAATTATTTTTGGTGGGGAGCAATGTCTTATTAAGAAAGGTGGAAGGGAAATTGCAAATGCTAACCTTGTAAATGGGGTGTATGTATTGAATAGCTCTGTTCTTGCAGCTACAGCAAGTGTTCCTGGAAATAAGGATCCACATCATGAGTTCCTACATCTCCTCCATCGCCGGTTAGGCCACGCCTCCTTCAAGGCAATTAATGAAACCCTTGCTTTAACAGGTAAAGAAGGTGTTAAGGCTTGTAATACTTTTCTTGATTGCCAAATATGTAAACAGGTTAAATCTCATGCTTATCCTGTGGCACGCAAAAGTGAAAGGGAGTCAACTTATCCTTTGCAACTAGTACATGTTGATATCATAGGTCCTTTTGCACCCAGTGTGTCTAATAATCGCTTTGCCCTGACAGTGGTTGACGATTTTTCAAAATATGTTTGGACTTATATTTTAAAACATAAGTCTGATGCCTTTGAGTCACTGAAATATTGGTACAAGAAGGTAAAGAACCAATTAGGGGATCTCAAAGCTATACAAACTGACATGGGTTCTGAATTTATGTCAAACAAAATGAAACAATGGTTAAGAAATCTAGGGGTGAAACATCGTGTGGCAAATGTTAGCACGCCAGCTGAGAATGGGGTTGTTGAAAGAAAAAATGCTACTTTACAGACGGTTATGTATGCCATGCTCGCTGATGCACAATTGCCTAAACAGTATTGGGCAGAAGCCTTAAAATATGCCACTTTTGTTACAAATAGGCTGTGGACAAGAGTAACAAATTCCATACCATATGCAATGTTGTACCAAAAAATGCCAAAGTTAGATTTTCTGCGTGTGTTTGGTTCCCAAGCATGGGTAAATGTACCATTGAATCAGCGCAGGAAGGGTGGTCAGAGATCCAAACTCTTGACTTTCATGGGATGCCAGTCTGGTATGAAAGCTTATAGGTTTGTCAATGATCATAACCAACTCAGTTTTAGTAGGTCTGCCAACTTCACTGAGGGAAGGAATTGGCACAAGATTCATGGTAACTCACTATATGAAAAGGCAATGTTACCACTCTCAGGTGATCAACAAACTGTGTCAAATTCTGAGGAGTCTCAACCTGGCTCATCTTCTCAGTCTACTGTTTCAAGTGATGTACAGGCTGAAACCAGTACTCTTAGAAGGTCTGAAAGGAGCAACAAAGGTATTCCTCCTCAGAGGTATGGTTTTGAAACACAAGTTGTAAATATGGTCTGTGTAAAGGAGCCTACATGTTATTATGATGTTACTGTAATGCCTAAAGATGAAAAACAAGCCTGGATGCAGGCGATGCAAACTGAATATGATTCATTGTGTTCAAATGATGTGTTTGAACTGGCCGAAGCACCAGAGGGTAGCAGAATCATAGGTTGCAAATGGGTGTATAAATTAAAACCTGTACAGGGTGGTCAACCTCAAAAGAAAGCTAGGTTAGTAGCTCAAGGCTTTTCTCAACTTATTGAAGATTTTGATGAAACTTTTGCACCCACAATAAAAGGTCATACTTTAAATGTGGCCCTGACTAAAGCAGGTATAGAGGGAATGCATGTTCAACACTTTGATTTCACTACAGCATATTTGAATGCAGACTTGAAAGAAGCATTGTACATGCAACAAATCCCTGGTTTTGTGAATGAAAATCCAAATTTGGTATTAAAACTAAAGAAAGGTCTTTATGGTTTACGTCAATCAGGTCATCTCTGGAACCAATGTTTAACAAACACTTTGACTGATATGGGGTTCAAACAGAGTCTTGCTGACCCATGCATGTTCAGTAAAGTCATCAATGGAAACAAATGTTATTTGGTACTTTTCGTCGATGATGTGTGTTTTATCTATGGGCAAGCAGAAGATCTGACATGGTTTGAATGTACAACAAAACAATATTTTAAAATGAAGAATCTTGGTACAATTAGTCATTATCTGGGAATAGATATCAGCAGAAACTCTGATGGTTATTTTGAAATATGCCAAGAAAACAAAATTGTAAAATTGTTGGAAAAATATAATATGCTTGATGCAAAACCTGTGTCCACACCAATCTCTACTAGCTATGCTAGAGAACCTGAAGATGAAGTCTTTGACCAAAAACAATTGTACCAGTCATTGATAGGTTCTTTAAACTATTTAGCTACATGGTCTCGGTCAGATATTTGTTATGCTGTTCATGCACTTAGCCAAAAAAGTGCTAAACCATACAAACGGGACTGGAATGCAGCTAAAAGGCTTTTAAGGTATTTAAAGGGAACCAAGAAATGCAAACTTGTATTGGGTTTAAACAATGCACAACAGGTTCTGGGTTATAGTGATTCAAATTGGGGCTCCAATCTTGATGCAAAGTCTATAACTGGCTATGTAATTTTTGTGCATGGATCATTGGTGATATGGAAATCTGTAAAACAGAGTCTAGTTTCAACCAGTACGTGTGAGTCCGAATTTGCGGCCTTGAATGAATTGACTGTACAAATGGAATGGCTACAACAACTGTTAACAGATTTTGATGTAAAGCATGATATGCCTATGATTGTAAAATGTGACAATACTGCAGCTGAAATGTTAGCAGATGCCCAAGGTATAAGGCCTAGATCTAGGCACATTAACATTAGATACCAAAATGTTAGGGATACTGTCCAAAGAAAAATAGTGTCATTACAACACTGTATGTCTAGTGAGAATGTTGCAGACATGTTTACTAAGGGCTTGAATGAAGCACAATTCTTGAACCTTAGGGGGAGACTCAACATGATCCTACCTACTGAAGCTTAAGGGGGAGTGTTGTATGTTAATCTCCAGTAGCTAGATCATTAGGATCTAGGATGACAGCTACCTGTCAGTTAGTGTCAGCTGATGTATTCAGAGGACAAGTCCCAACTTGTTCTGCCTGGCACTGAACAGTGTGCAGTCACTGTGACTCAGCAGTCCACTGATTGGTGGAGGTTTGTATATATGTCTTTGTATTACTGCCATACTTTTTCCTTTTGTATATTGGATGCCTGGTGTAGCACTTTGCTTGTGAATACTGTGAATAAAACTCTTGTATATAGTGTACCACTGGACTGCCTTTGTGTGGTTACTATAAGAGGTTCCTCTGCTGGATCTGCAGTGCAAGCAGGTGAGAGACTGAGGTGGCTGGGAAGTCCTAGTAAAGGTTTGGGGGCTTGAACCGTTAAGACACGCACCCCGCAACAGTATGTGTGTTCAGTGCTGGCTAGCACTAATTTGGTAAGTCAGTTTGAGCTACTTAGAATGTGGGAGAGGCAGGACAGAAATATTTTAATAAATAAGATGTAACTTGCAGTGCTTTTGAGAAAACTGTAGAGAGACTTCTATATAGTCCCTCACCACTTACGATATAGTGAGCTGGGAAGCAGGAGAGGGCCTTCTCAGCAGTGGCTCCATAGATATGGAACTTTGTACAGTCATATTATTGCTGGCTTCTAGGTAAAGGCTGTTTGATTCCAGAGCACATTTTGCATTTGATTTGGATCTCCAGGCGTTAATTGTTTTGTTAGTTCTGCTGCTGCCTTGTTAGCATGCTTATTCATTTTATGTCTTTGGCTATTTTATTTCTTTGGTTATTTTCTGATAATTTTAAATTTACATTACAGTGTTTAGCTGATGGTGAAGATTCTTCTTTTGAATGGTGAGACACAAATTAAAAATGTGAACTACTGCAGATCATCAAGGAGCAGATCCAGCAGAAAAGCAAAGGGCCAATAATTCCGCGGTCCCAGATTTTGTGTACTACTCATACATCTTAGGTCTTGAGGATGAATTTGTGATGCAAGAATTAGTTGTAAATCAAAACTTTTGTTATTCACCAGTATTTCCAGCTGTGTTGAAAAATGGCTTCTTCTCCCCCCACCCACCAGTGATTTTCATTCACATTTCTTTCCCTTGCCTTGGTCTCAGTTGAGAAAGCCAGGTCAGTGTGGTGAATGCAGTGTTGGACTTGGATATGGGAGACCCAGGTTCGAATCCTCACTATGCTATGGAAGCTCACTTGGACCAGACACACATTCTTAATATAACTTACTTTACAGGGTCGTTTTGAGGATAAAGCAGAGGAGGGAAAACTTTGGGTTCCCATTGAAGAGAAAGGTATGAATTGTTGGAGTGAGTGATTTAGCATACCTGGACATGGGAGACACCACATCATTCTAAGTGTATATAAGTGTTATCTCCCTGAATGGGATGCCTCTCTTTGTTTTAACCCGGGAGCTCACTCTCCGAGGATACTCAGTCCTTCATCAACTGAGAACAGGAAGATGTGGTGAGTTAGCAATTCTCATCCAAAATTCTTTCTCCTTTGAAGGGCTTCTTGCACCAAACATCACCAGCATTGAATTTGTAGGCCTGGCATGGGGTGGGAGTCTTACTGGTTTACTGTCTGCCTAGCTTACCAGCTGATTCCCTGCTGAGGTTGGCTGAGGCAGTGGCAGAGTGGGCCTTGTGTTTCTTCAAACTAATAGTTTTGGGGGACTTCAATGTCCATGCTGACACTGTCTTGTCTGATGCCTCCTTAGACCTTATGACTGCCATGGCATCATTAGGACTCTCTCAGGTTGTATTGGCTCCCATGCACAGAGCTGGCCACATGCTAGATCTGATCTTTTGTGCAGGAACTGATCTGGATTCAGTGGTTCTTTGCAAACTGGTGCCATGGACTGATCATTAACTTGTGAAGGTCAGTTTGACATTAGCCTCCTCCCTCTACAGGGGCAGTAAGCTTATTTATGCTCACCCACAGAGACTCATGGATCCAACTGGATTCCAGAATGCTCTGTGGGATTTGTCTGGCTCTGCTGGCAGTTCACTTGATGAACTCACAGATGCCTGAAATCTGGGCCTTCAGGAGGCCATTAACCGGCACCCTCTTCACCCCTGTACTAATTTGGCTCCCGGGTATACAGATGAACTAAGGATGGTTAAAAGGCTAGAGCGGTGGTGGTGATGAACTCATGATGAAGCAACTAGAATACTCCTCCACCATTATAAGTGGCGATGTCGGAATTTTTTAAAAAAACCTGCATCTCAGGCTACGGCATCATGTACTTCTGCTTAAAAAAAAAAATGACAAAGCGTACCGCTAGGAATTACCAGAATCTCGATGGTTTATGTCTATTCCCAGATCTGCCTATGCCACAGCAAGTATCACATGCCCCCAATATCCTTGCCCACAGTTCTCCTTCTGGTTGCCAGGAACTGCCTAGCAACCGTGCCTGGCATGGAATGGAACTGAAACAAAGTGACATCAACTGAGGCTCACAATTTACTGGTTTAAAATACAAGTGTTTGTAATTCATGTTGGTTACTGTCAAATGGGGCTGAAGGAGCAGCTGTGAGGGAAACTCCATGCATTCTTCTTTGGCTTGGATAAAACTGGAGAAGACCTCCTTCATCTCTTCACACTCCCTAATGATCACCCACTTATCTGGCTTCTGTTTTCCTGGCTGTGGTAGAGGCAGGCAGGGAAGAAGTGGCTGAGGCATTTCTCTTTATATCTTTTCATCCCATTTTCTTCCATTCACCCCAATCCTTGATTCCCAGATGGTTAGTAAGGCTGAATGCCAGGAATCAGAATCTCTGGGACACACTTTTTAAAGATATTTGATTCTACAAGAATGACATGCCCTAAGAAAACTATATGTCCCAGAGCCCCTGGGAAAGCTATATATTCTTGCTGCTGTGACACCAAGGAGAGAAGGGAACTGGAAGATGAAAATCTAAGAGAAAAACCTGCTTCCCATGGCACAACAGCAGCATTTGGTGAAGGGGGCTTGAGGACTCATGGGCTTATAAGGAAAGCTAAAACTCTCAGGGGTGGGAGACCTTTTTCTGAGTGTTCCTCATTGTAATTGCTGATCCAGTTCTAGACCTAGTTTAGGGCAGTTCATCAATAGTGATTGAAAAAGATGGATAACTGCACAATCTTTTTGTGTGTGTGTGTGATAAGGTTTACCTTACTGAAATGGCTTCTTTGTCCCTAAAAAATGACATTGCAAAATATTCATTGCACCACTAGTAAAAAGAACAAAAGTCTAAAATCCTTCCATTTGCACCCCACTTTGCAATGTGTCCTAGAGTTAATGAGGAGGGATAACTTTGTAATTTCTTTCAAGCCAGTTTAGAGGCGCTGGCTCAGCAGAGTTCAAAGAGCTGGCAAACGGCTCTCTGTAGCTTTTACTGTCATCATGTATCTTATCCTTCCCCCCAGAAATTGCTTACCTGGAACTTCTAGGACTTGGCAAACTGTTTCTTTTATCCTGTGCAATATAATGCCCTGTAAAACTGCCATTCATGATCTACTGATGCAAAGCTGGATGCCAGAAATAAGGTTCCTCCTGTGAAAAGCTTTTTGCAAATGATTGAAAGGACTGTTTTTTTTCTCTTTGTTTAAGCTAATTACTAGAAACTCACAGCCAAAGTAATTGGTTGTTAGCTCAAATAAAGGTGTTCCCCCATTTCAGGCCTCAGCCTTAGGCTTGCTAGGTTGCTACTGGGCAACCTCTTGCCCCAGGCTCCTGGGCTTCTGCAGCTGCTCAATGGAGCAGTGGGAATGGGGCTGGGGGCTGGCTTTGACTCTTGAAAGCTTACACCCCAAAAATCTTGGTGGACTCTAAGGTGCTACTGGACTCAAATCTAGCTGTTCGTCTACAAACAAATGTGGCCGCCCTGTCCTCTAAAACTAAGGATTTTCAGAATCTCTAGTAAAAACCATAGAAAATCCGTGGATTATTAGGGTGACATGAGATGCTATGATATCACTTCCAGGTTTGTATCCAGAAGTGATGTTGCACCACACTGATTTCTGCCATCCCTCCAGTGCTCTGGAGAAAGTCTGTCAGGGGCTAGCAACCTTACTCACCCTACGTTGTCCCACTGCTTGTAGCTATCTGCTCTTCTTAATGTTCCTTTCTAATTCTTCCCATATACAGTCCTTTTATTTCTTAATCTCAGTGAGTTTTCTTCAAAGGTGCTCTTTTATCATACCCTTGGTGTCTTTATTCCTTGTGGCCTGTGCCTTGGTTCTCAGGATTTATTCTCAACACTCTGTTCATTTTCCACTTGCTCAGTCCATTGCATATTACTGATCCTGTCTTCACTTTCCCTTCTGGGCTCTCTTATTTCTCACCTTCCTGATGTTCTAGGATGTTTTACCAATCTTCAATCTTTCCTTATAGATAAGAATTTAATCCAGTCAAACTGGATCCCTTCCATTTCCATTTGCCTCATAGGAACTGGACTGAATGCTGTGAGCATCTGAACATGTTTGTGCTGTTACAACAGCTCAGCCGATCCTTGTCAAAGTTATATTCCTTTAAGCAGGGATATTTTTTTTGGGGGGGGGGGGAATGCACCGGAATGGAGTTCTGGAACCTCTATGTTAAAATTCTTTTAAAATATTGAAAAGTTCATGAGTTTTCGGTATACAGTTTGAAAACTTCATTTCTCTCTTGAGAGTTCCAGCACCTCATTTTCAAAAACAAACCAACAAACAACAAACAAAAAAGAAATTAATGTTTAAGAATATTTGTATAAATATCTACTTCTTCAAAAGCAACTTCAATTGCTTTACATGGGAGAAACCATCAAAGAAAGAATACCATATTTGGTGTAGTCTTAGGTAGTATCTTCCCCCTTCCCTCTTTTATTTGATGGCATAAATATCTCAGGAAGGACGAACATATACTAGAATGGTGGTTAAAAAGTGCTATCAAGTCTCAGCTGACTCATGGTGACCCCAAAGGGTTTTCAAGGCAAGAGGCAAACAGAAGAGATTTGCCATTGCTTGCTTCTGTGTAGCAACCCTGGACTTCCTTGGTGGTTTCCCATCTAAGTACTAACTTAGCTTCTGAAATCTGAGGAGATTGAGCTAGACTGAACCATCGAAGTCAAGGCATATTGGAATAGCTGACAAGAAAACACAACAATACTACAATGTCATGGACTGAATAAAAATAGAGATGTCACAAACAGAATCTGGCTACTCTTATTATTTTTATACTTTGAAGACATACAACTTAAAGACATAAAAAACTTAGAAGAAAATATTTCTTTTCATTATAGCACCAAGAAGAATAACAGGTGGTGTGTTGTCTTGATTGGAAGAGCTTTGAGACATGTTTCCAAAGTGCAAAAAACATTCAGGGTCCTTTTAAACAATATGCATACATGCTTTGTGCTGGAAAAATCCATGGAAGCTGTGGCTATGAAAAAAAAATCAGGCATCCACCTACTTGCAGTTAACCCAATTGTGTATCATTTAGAAATAATACTGATCACATATATTTTGTGAGGGGCTGTGGCTCAGTGCTAGAGCCCCTGTTTTGCATTCAGTTTTGCTTTCCCATCGACAGGGACCTTATCCTTTTTGACTTTATATCCAGACTAGGAATAAGGCCCATTGCGGAAATAAAAACAACAGGCTCTAGAAAGAGGCTCTGGGAGAGTGCCCCGGCTTTGGGAACTCAGTGACAATTTGCTGTGGCAATCTCAGCAGGGTATAATGATAGAGTCCACCATTTTCTCCAGAGGAACTGATCTTTGCTATCTGAAGAGCAGTAGTAATTTTGCGTGATCTCCAGCCCACCCCCGAGATTGGTAACAGTGGTTCCCCAGGAGGAAGTGGCTGGTTTGGAGGGTGGAGTCTATGGCATTGTACCTGTCTGAGGTCCCACCCCTCCTCAACACTCAACCTCTCCAGATTTGACCACTCAAATCTCCAGGAATTTTCCAACCTGGAGTTGATAACCCTATCTCCCTCCCAGCCAACCATCAACCTACCTTTAGTTTTCCATCTCCTCCCCCTCCCTCCTAGAGAGCAGTTGTAATTTTGAGTGATCTCCAGCCCCCACCTGGAGATTGGCAACAATGGTTCCCCATCGGAATGGCTGGATTGGAGGGTGGAGTCTATGGCATCGTACCTGTCTGAGGTGCCACCCTTCTTCAAACCTCACCCTCTCCAGGCTCCATCCCTCAAATCTCCAGGAATTGCCCATCTGGAGTTGGCAACCTGATCAGGACTGGGCCCACCGAGTTTTCTCCCAAAGGCCAACATAGGTGTGAAAAGGACCTTTTACTGACAGAGGAGAAAGTACAGGTGCCAACTCTGATTAGGGAAATACCTGGAGTTTTAGGGGGGTGGATCCTGTGGAGGGCAGCATTTGGGGTGTGTGTGGAAGGGCTCAGCAGGGTATAATGCCATAGAGTCTACCCTCCAAAGCAACCATTTTCTCCCGGGGAACTGATCTCTATCTGGAGGTCCCACCTGGAGATTGGCAACCCTAGGGGAAAGTCAGCCACACAGTGGGGAGTTGAAGAAAATGGTTTGATGGTCGCTGGCCCACCTCGTTAGCCAGCCAGCCATGCTGAAGCTAAGCAGGAGAAAGAGCCTTTTTCCATTTATTCTGACAGGAAAGTGGCCATTGGGGAGGGGGTTATGCTGAAAGTCCTTTGTTTTTTTACTCACAGAACCAAGCTTGGTTGCCTACCAACAGGCACTAAGGGGACAGTCCCTCACAGGAGTCAAGAGAACTGTCTTCCTCAGGAGAGAGAGCTGTCTGCCAGTAAATCTGACATGCAAAATCTGTCTGAAGGGGAAGTGGGTGGGGAAGAGGAGCAAACCCAGCACCCGGCCAATGGCACGCGAGTACTCTTGAGTGGCGGCTGATGGGCCAATGGCTGAGGGAGGGCATTTTACAGCCAATGGGAGTGCATGGAATCTTACGAAACCAAAAGATAATTATTATAAGGAGAGAAGCCTTCAATTGTGTTATTCACAACCTTCCTCCCACAGCTTGTCCACAATGGCCCTGAGTTATTAGCAACAATTTGCTGGCCCTAATGTCTTTGACTTGGCTTGCCTTGTCCTGAAGGCCATCTCTAAGCATCTAGTGGTCCCATTTATTTATTTTGACATTCCTACCCCACTTTTCTCCCCAGTGGGGACCCAGAGTGGTATACAATGTTCTTCCCTCTTCCATTTTATCCTCATAATAATCCAATAAGCTTACTTACCACAGGGTTCAGACCTTAAGTTCTCCTACAATTACAGTTGATCACAAGATTACCTAGATCAATTTCACTGGCAGAAACAGTACTTTTGGAGGGCAGAAACTACAGTATCATGTCCCTGCTGAACTCCCTCCCCGAATTTGACCCTCCCCAGGCACTATCCCCAAATCTCCAGGACCCTCCCAAACTGGAGCTGGCAACCCTAGAACACTGTGAGGTAGTAATACTTACTAAGCTAGTTAGGATGTGAGTCGGAGCGTGAGAGGGAGCTTCCATGGTAGAGTGGGGTTTTAACCTGGGTCTCCCAGATCCTGTTGTGACACTGCTAACTCTGTTACACTAGTTCACTGTACTTCAGCCTACATTGAAGCATCTGGCTGTAACACTTCCATAAAAAAGAAAACGAAAACACACCAATATCCATTTGGTAATTCAAAATATGCTTGTCGTCTTCTATGCCTACTATTATTAGCCATTTCCTTGTTGATATTTATAGCTCCATTGAAACCTATTGACTAAAAAAAAATGCACTAAAGTGTATAAGTAAGCCTCTGTAAAATATCTAATAACCCCCCCAAAGCACAGACCAATGTGCTTCACAAAGGACACTGTAACTAAATTTAAATTGCTCATTTTTAATATTAACAATCCAAATCCATTTTCAGTTCTGTTAGCAAAATATTCCCTTGCTGTTATATGCAAATTAAATATCTAGTGAAGAAATTGGCAGGCTTACATGTACATGAACAGCATGGTTTCCTTAGAAACAAAAAGAGCAGACTTTGCTAGTAGTGCTGATAATACAGGGAAAAAGTCAATGTAAGGAGCTACAGCATAGCACAGTGAAAAAGTAGGAATTCCTTTCCATTGGAGAACACATAGTACAATCCTATCTTTTTGGTTTATGCTAACTGGGCAAAAATAGGATTGCTCTGAAATCTCCTGCAATGGTAAATCCCTATGGATACACTGATATACTATTTTATCCTCAGAAAACCCTATCAGGTAGATTAAGCTGATAGGGTGTGACTGGCCCAAGGCCACCTAGTGAGCTCCCTTGATGGAATGGGGGTTCAAACCTGGGGCTCCCAGATCTTACTCTGACGCTCTATCCACCATAACATGCTGGTAAACTCATACACCCATGTAGCTAATGCAAGGAGCAAAAATAAATGTAATTAGGTTAAGGAGCAGAGCAAGTAGTCAGAATCCTATGTTTAAGCAAGGCTGGCTGCACCCCTGAAACTGGTGAAATATTACACCAGAAGAACAGATGGTACAAATATGAATATCCCCACTGGAGTTGAGGGAAAGCTCCAGATGCTGGCATATTACCTTCTTATTCACACCCCCAGCTTTATTGAAGTCTAGGGTTCCACAAATTCACAACAGCTCCTCTATTAAAACACCAGGAATGGCACCACAGTCTGATCCCATGTCTAGAAAACTATGGACACATAAATAAGAATTATAGTGACAGTGCACTTGGTGAAATTGCATGCAAGACAAAGGAGTACTTTGAAAAATAGGGTTTGAGTGCAGATGAGTCAGTCTTGAGGTCTCAGGTACTTTATAGTCTCAGGTACTTTACAGGTAACCTGCAGGACTCCATACTAGTGCTACTGTGGGAAGGAGAATTGTTGTCTTTAGATATAGCCATTAATTCTTCTTATTCTCTTTTTGCTTACTTAAAAGAGGGATTCCTCTTTCATTTCTCTGTGAGTTCTCCTTGAAGATAAATACAGAACACCTTTTTTAACTGAAAAATAATAAGAAGAGTTGGTTTAATACCCCACCCTTCACTACCCGAGGGAGCCTCAGATTGGCTTACAATCACCTTCCCTTCCTTTCTCCACAGCAGACACCCTGTGAGGTAGGTGAAGCTGAGAGTTCTGAGAGAACTGTGACTGACCAAAGGTCACCCAGTCAGCTTCATGTGAAGGAATGGAGAATCAAACTGGCTCTCCAGATTAGAGTCCGCTGCTCTTAAGCACTACACTAAGCTAACTCTTAAGCCCTTTAAGCTGTTTCAAGTTACACACCAGAAAGTATGAACCCTAAAGACCCTCTATCCCTTCCCCTTCAAGATGTCCAGAATACTTCTACATGCATACCCACAAAATATCTGTCCCAGTTAGGGATGGGTATGGAACAAACCACAATGCAAAATTCTCATGAATTTTGCCCTGTTTGTGGTTTGCAAACCAAAGTTCATGATGGGTCTACTGTCATGAAATTCCATGAACTTTTAAAGTCATTCATGGAAGTTTGTGGATAGAGCAGAAAGCTGCAAAAAACAGCTGAGTGGCAGAGATCAGCCTTTAAAGGGACTGCAAAAGAAAGCATGAAAACAGCTGAGCTGCTGGGAGCATCTTGCTCCCCACCACTCAGCTGTTTTTCAGGCTTTCTGCACACCCCATTCAAAGGGACTGCAGTGTGTGGGGCCACAAACTACAAACTGTTTTTGTTCATGAATGAACCTCCCAGTTCAGTTCGTGGTTCAGCCACACAGAGGATAACAGGTTACAGAGAGGTTGTCAGTGTCCTTTTGGTCATGAACTCCAAGGAAATTCCCATCATGCACTTGTAAAAGTACCTGAGAGTACAACCATCTGTGATGGTGAGTGTTTCATTCTCTTCCATTGATAGTGGTAGTATCAATTCCCATTATAGGTAGCTCCCCAAGTGTCAACACCCGAGCTACCACCAGCTGTCTGTGTACCACACTCATAGGGAGAATGGAGAACCTACTGAGGCAGGCAGAATGGGAAAGAACCCAGGTAGGGTTAGCCTTTCTCATTTGCTAGTTCTGCAACACAGTGCCCATAGTAACAACAGGAAAGAATGACAAAGGCAGAGATAAATTCACATAAATATATTTTATATCCATCATTGAAAGGATGCATCCTACTGCACAGGTGCAAAGAAAGGGTGAATTGCAAGTGATTCTGTGTTGAAAAAGGTCATTTCAGTGACCTGTCCATGACACTGTGGGAGGGATGTGTTTTCTTGTTCCTTCACTGAGAATGTTTAGTTAGCTGACTTCACAGTTGCCAAAGCAGATGGAAGTTACTACATATAAGTGATGAGTACAGGGGGGTGTTTTGTTACCAAGGCATGACCCAGCCATGACTGTGTAGCACAAGCAGTTACTGCATGAGTGCAAAGCTGCTTGGCCAAGGGTTTGAATAAACAACATCTGTACTGTACTCTGCAAGGGAACTGGATTTGCTTGGAATGAGGTGTTTGATCAAGGTAAGTTTGACTGGCAATCCTGTTAGCATGGATGTTCTTAAAATCCCTGATCCTTCAATCTAAGAACATTGAGAACACTGAGCTCCATGTAGGGTTAGAGTGTCAGACTAGGATCTTGGAGACCAAGGATCTCTACTCTGCCATGAAAACTTGCTGGGTGGCCTTGAGCCAGTCTCTCTCTCTCAGCCTAGCCTACCTCACAGAGTTGTGATGATAAAATGGAGGAGAGATGTTGAAAGTTGTTTTGGGTTCTCATTGGGAAGAAGAGTGGGGTTAAATATCTATATAAATAACATCCTGAATCATGCTTTTACATTTTACATTACAGCACGGACTCTAATCTGGGAGAACTGGGTTTGATTCCCCACTTCTCCACATGCAGTTACTGATGTGACCTTGTTCTCTCAAGGGCAGTTTTCAAAAGAGCTCTCTCAGCCCCACCTACCTCACAGGGTGTCTGTTGTGGGGAGGAGAAGGGAAAGGAGATTGTAAGCCGCTCCGAGACTCCTTTGGGTAGTGAAGGGGTGGGGTATAAATCCAATCTCTTCTTCTTCCTCCATAATTCAGCCCTGTAATGAACCAGTGCCATTCTTAAATTAACACTGGTTTGGGAATAAATGTTTAGACTTAAAAAAAAAAAATGCTATAATAATTTCCTCTCTCCTTACTACTATTCTTATTTGCAGAGGATGGTTCCCAAGGATGATTTTCTCTCTGGTGTTTTTCTGAGGGTACACTTATACAATGTCACACTTAATTCAGCAACTTTCATCCTGCATTTCCACCTGCCCCCTCCACTAATGATGTTTCACAGAACCCATTTTGCTTCTTCCATTTCTGACAAAGACAGGTGTCCCTTTCTGTATTATTTTTGCATTCTCTGATGAAGGCAAGAATAGCATTTCACCTTATCTCAATTCATGTAAACAAGAGAAGGTCTGGGGTTGCATCTAATGGTTATCCTTGAAGTGGCAATTAAGGACTCTAAAATAACAGCAGGGGCGCTGCACAGAGACATTTGCAAAATGGCATCCTTGACCTTCTCAGACATGCAGTCTGCCTCAGAGATGGAGAATAAGGGGCCCACAACCACCAAAACAGAGCAGAGGGGACTTCCAGGAGCAACAAAGAAATCACTGACCATCATACAGGTAAGAACTGCATGCTATGATTTTACAATGGTGAGCTTTTGTTGCTCTGAAGTTTTCTTGCTCTATGATATTCCTAAAATAAATGGGGGGGTGCTATAGCTTGGGCTACCTTTGAAATTCTCATTACCGTATCTGTTTAAGGACTTCTTTCCCTATTGGGGGGCATAATTGCTCTTCACAAGAATCATTTAGGAATCTCTTTACTAGTCTTTTCTGAAAGAGAATGAACTGACTTTTTTATCCAGTCTGTTACTTGTTGAAGCATTACTTGCTATCTATTTGCCAGGCCCAGTCCTCCATTGTTCCTTTGGTAACTTGGTTTGCAAGTGAATTAATGTATCATCATTTTTGGATTCTCTGCAGAAGCTGGCAAACACATTTTAGATACTAATTTATAGTACAAAGGTGGGCAGCCTGAAGCTCAGGGGCCACATGTGAAACAGGAAACAAGAAGCAGAAGCATGCCACTTCTTGTAACAGTATTAGTGGCGATGCAAACTGTAGTGGATTTTTTCCCCTCAGAGCCTCTGCCCCCCCTCAAAAGAAACTGGATCCACTAAATGCTCCCCAAAAGTTCCTCTTCTCTCCAGTGATACAATTGTCAATTTCACACCCGAAGCCGCGGGGCTGCATTTTGACCCACGGCTTTGCCCGATTTCCCCTACAGTTTCGTGATCCTGTTTTTTGAGGATCACGAAACTGTGGGGGAAATTGGGCGAAGCCGCAGGTCAAAATGCAGCCCCGCGGCTTCGGGTGTGAAATTGACAAATAGTATCAGGGCAAACGGCGGCACAACCCCGAGGCAGCTGTAGTGGGAAATCAGCCAATGACTTTTCAGACTTCTCTTTTAGAGAATTTTGGGCCAGTCTTTTCTATACTGTGTTAACTCCCAGGTGTGAAGCTGCCTTATATTGAATCAAACTACTGGTCCATCAAGGTCACTACTGGCTACTCAATGGCTCTCCAAGGATCTCAGGTGGAAGTCTTTCATGACATTAAGTCAGAGCTGGATTATGGTGACCCTGTAGGGTTTACAAGGCAAGAGTCGTTCAGAAGTGGTTTGCTATTGCCTCCTTGGTGTCCTGCCCGTGGTCTCCCATCCAGATATTAGCCAGGGCCATACCTGCTTAGCTTTCAATATCTGATGAGACTGGGCTAGCCTGGGCTATCCATATCAGGGCTGTCACCAATTACCTGACCCTTTTAACTGGAGATGCAGGGAATTGAAATCAGGACCTTCTGTATGCAAAGCAGATGCTTTATTATTGTTCACACAGCCCCTAATGGATGCAAATAGAGATGGAACATGGTTTCCACTGTGCCCAGCACAACTGTAAATCTATTTTTTTTGTCATCAAATACACAGTTTTATTTTATTTCTGAAATAATATAAATAGACCATATTGTGGTAATAGGCTTGCTGCTCAGACACTCCTCTTCTGGACCTCTTGTTTCCATAAAGTATACCCTTGCACACATTTGGGTTCTGGAACTCAAGGTATGGATGGGTGAATTTGCACTATTACAATAGGCCATTACAAGTGGGAACCTATACTTGCAGGAGACATCTCACTTCCCCCTCCCCCACTATTGCCTCTTTCTCATTCCTGAGAGCTCCCATAGTCTCTCCCCTTTTCCTGCTTCCTTCTCTCCTTCTAGGGTTGTCAACCTCCAGCTGGTGGCTGGAGATCTTCTGGAATCACAATGGATCTCCCTACAAAGATCAGTCCCCCCCTTATGGCTGCCATCTCCAGCTTGGGAAATTTCTGGGGATTTGAGGGTGGAGAATGAAATTTGGGGAGGGAAATGACCTCACAAGGATAATACATACAGTCCTCCTTCCTAAGCAGCCATTTTCTCCAGTGGAACTGATCTCTGTCCAGCCACACCTGGAGATTGGCAATCATATTTCCCCTCAAGGAAACAGTTGCTTTGGAGAGTGGAATATATCCCATTATGCATCTCTGAGACCCCTCCCCTCTTCAAAACCTATCCTCCTCAGGCTCCACAGTCCAAATCTCTAGGAGTTATCTGACCTTCAGTTGGCAAGCCTATCTCCATCCCAACCAACAGCCAATGTACCTTCATCTGCCTCTCTGTCTTAAGCTTTCCTTTTAGGGTTGCCAGATCCATTGGAGATGCTGGCATGGGGATGAGGGGATGTTCCAGGAGCTGTAAGTATCATCCTGGATATGCCAGCATCACCAGAAGTGACATCACGTGATGTAGGCAATGCTCTGGTTTTTGGGCAAAACTCTATGGTAAAATCACCCTCAAACCATAGAGTTTTGCCCAAAAGCCAGAGCGTCACACGTACCCCCAATGTCACCAACGTGCCTACATCAGTTCTTTTTTTTTTTTTTGTAGTAAAACTCTCCTAAAGAGGAGAGAATTTTATTCTTTTTATAAGAAAAGGGTAGGGTAGACAGCTGGAGAAAGAAAAAGAATGGAGTGAAATTTTTCTGTTAATAAGGGTTAGTTTTAATTAGTATTATTTTTAGCATCCATCACGATTAGAAGATCTTCTTTTTAACAATCCGAAGTCCAAAATAACTCTGTTAATGAAGTTAGTAAAGTCCATTGGGGTTAGTTATTGAAAAGCTCCTTCCAGATGTTACACGAACAGTCACTGCTCAAAGTGTCTTCTTAAGTCTCATCAACTAAAAGTTGAGTCCTTTTAATCTTAATGACTCTCGTTCTGTTACCTCTTTCCCCTGGGCTGCTGTCTTCTTCACTGCTTGCGTTGATCCAAGTTTTGAGTGCTGCTTCCTCCATGCTGGCGTGTCTCTTCAGAAGTTTTGTTGCTTCAAGAGTGGATTCCATCTTCTCTCATTTTTCTTTTTCCTTATATTTCCGACCATCAATTTTTACGGGCTCCATACTCGCTACAGATGAAATTAGATCTCTGATGTATTGCCTGCTCGGCTCGGCAACCCCTTCTCCTGGCAGATTATTTTCCTTTATAAAAGCGGAGTAGGCTTTGGGAGCCATATCCACCTCTTCTTTTAATTCATTCGCTTCACTGCCAGTTAGTGGTGCCAAGTCATTCGCCAAGGTAAAACTGAGATCTTCTTTCTCTTCTTCTTTCTCGCCCAAAAAGATTAGCGTCAAATTAGCCTTCCTTGTTGTTTCCGAGATTTGTTTTTGCCGACTGATGAGAACACTTTCCACTTTAAGCAAAGTTTCATTGATTTTCTGCATTTGCTCCAGCAGGGGCCACAGCAACTCATTTTCTTGTTGATTGACAGCAAGCTCTGGGGGGGGTTACCCGGACCGGAAGTCCCTCCCCTCATCTCTTCCGGTTTCTGCAGGACCATTTTCAGCGTCGACATTTTCTTTTTTGTTTACTTTTTCAAAGTTCGTGCCGCATCCTCCAAGAAGCTAACAATGTCACAATCGCCTGCAAAGCCCCAACGGTATCTTCACCAACCCTTTTTTCTCTTTACCCCCCTCTTCGCGCACTCTTTATAGATCTCGCTTCTCAAAAGGGGTGGGGACTCCTCCCTCCTCCCTACGCTTATACACTTGCGGGGGGGTTTAAATTCTCGCTTCAAATTAGATCTTCAACTCATGATTCGATGCAATTCTTCTTTTTATTTTAATTCATGCCGCTTTCTTCACTCCTGGAAGTCGGTGGCGCTGCTAAGTCCCATTATGGGCATGACGCAGCGGGGCTGATTGGGGCGGGGAGAAAGCCTCAATTTCCCGGCTGTCTGCTGGCAAAGAGGCTACTCCCCAAAGCGCCCCCGGTTCGGAGCCTTTGCCTAAGGCTCACTAGGGTCTTGCATACATGCAAAGACCCCCCCAAACTGCGCGTGGGCTAGCCACCTTCGGGAGCGTCCCGAAAGGTGGCCGCCATTCGCAACGCCGAAACCGAAACCCCTGTCTACATCAGTTCTGAGTGACACAGGCACATTGTGCAACATTGCTGTTGGGGAGGGATTTCCTCCTGCCACCCAGGTGGCCAGTGGCAGGCAGGAGCCACAAAAACAGGGAACAGCAACCCTATTTCCCTCCCCCCCCCCAGCAGCCTCTACCTAGAAAAATTGTGGCCTAGTTGTATGGTATGGTGGCCACTGAGCAAGGCCCACTTGTATGATAGGGAACCCTCCAGACGGGGGTCATTTCATAGAAAAAGAGGTGCAGGAGCTCATTAGCATAATGTATTTGCATATGCCACACACCCTGACATCACCAGAAGTGTGTCAGAAGGCAACACCCACCGCTCAGGCTCCACTGGACTGTTTTGGATTGCTAGCTATGGGGGGGAAGCGTACAGATCTGCCCCCACAGAGGAGGGAGAGCTTGTACCTGAATAAACCTTGGTCTTAAAGGTGCCACTGGACTCTTTTGGATGGCCAGCAAGTGCAGAAAAGTGTGTGGCTGCTCATGGATTGAGGAGGGCAGTGTGGAGGATGCACATTGCCTCAAGCAGGTAGGGGGCCAGGGTGGTGGCAGGGCAGAGGTGCAGGAGGAGGCCAAGTAGGGACAGGAGGCTGGGGCAGAGCTCCTTGCAGGCCTCATGGGAGTCACCGGGGCCTGCCTTGCAGATGCACCATGCCAGGGCCAGCATGAGAACAGGCAGAGCCTGGGCAGGCTGGGTGCCACAGCCCAGGCAATGGTGGAGCAGCTCGAGGGCCAGCTTGCGGCAGCGCTCCGCTCGGTCAACCAGTGGGCCAGGAAAGGTGAAGGGGCTGCTGGGAGCAAGGGGTGGGGCTTGCTGCATGTGCCCACCTCCTGGGCTCCTTACTGCCAGAGCTTTGCTCCTGTGCACTCCTGCAGGAAATGCCCCCTGCCTCCAGGATTTGTGGGGTGGCACCTCACTTTCCCCTGTATCCCCCTCCCCATACTATTTCCTCTTTCCCTCTTCCTAGCAGTTTCCATATCCTCACACCTTTTCCTGCCTCACTATCTCCTTCTCAGCATTTTACCAACCTATCTTTTATCTGCCTGTGTTCTTCAACTATATTTATTATTTATTTACTTAAATTATACCCCACCTTTCTCTAGAGTGGGGATTAAAGCAGTCTACATTATTCTCATCACCTCCTTTTTATCCTCATAACAACCCTGTGAGACTGGTTAGGCTAAAAGTATGTGACTGGTCTGAAATCACCCAATGAGCTTCCACAGCAAGATGGGGATTCACACCTAAATCTACCAATCATCTCAGTAGCTTTGGGAAAGCCAATCATCTCAGTAGCTTTGGGAAAGCCAATCATCTCAGTAGCTTTGGGAAAGCCTTCTAATATGATATGTTTCTGTGAACAATTCCCTTTTCTGCAGCTGTGCTCACTGCCTGCTTAGAAGAAAATGATGAAGAAGAAGAGTTGGATTTATACCCCACCCTTCACTCAGAGTCTCAGAGCAGCTTACAGTCTCCTTCCTTTCTTCTCCCCAAAACAGACACTCTGTGAGGTAGGTGGGGCTGAGAGAGCCAGTTTGGTGCAGTGGTTAAGTGTGCGGACTCTAATCTGGGAGAATTGGGTTTGATTCCCCACTCCTCCACTTGCACCTGCTGATGTGACCTTGGGTCAGTCACAAGCTCTGGCACAGCTGTTCTCTCAAGGACAGTTTGTGTTAGAGTTCTCTCAGCCCCACCTACCTCACAGGGTGTCTGTTCTGGGGAGAAGGGAAAGGAGTTTGTAAGCCGCTCTGAGATGCCTTTGGGCAGTGAAGGGCGGGGTATAAATCCAAACTCTTCTTCTTCTCTTCTTCTCTGAGAGAACTGTGACAGACACAAGGTACATCCAGCTGGCTGCACATGGAGGAGTGAAGAATCAAACCTGGTTCTCCAGATTAGAGTCCGCCACTTCACCCAGTACACTAAATGGGCAAAAAATTTTCAATGAATCAACGCACTCATTCCTAAAACAGTATTTACTTAAATGCAAGACTAGGTAGTTGTTTTTTTTTTTTTGCAGGTATGCCATTAAAAGAGGGGTTGTCTTACATTTGCATACAAGTTACAGTTATGTCCAATAACTTTTTTTGGTATGTAACATTTTTAAGGCAGATTCAGATGGTTAGCTGTTTTGGTCGGAGGCAGCAGAACAAAATTTGAATCCAGTGGCACCTTTAAGACCAACAAAGTTTTATTTTGGGTATAAGCTTTGTGTGCATGCACACTTTTTCAGATACATTGAAACAGTCATTTTACATTTAGGGTCATCTTCCTTCTATGCAAATATGGTATGCTTAAGCTTTATTTTGATGCTCAATTTTTTTTTGTTTAGCCTTTTGGAGAAAGACCTCTGTGAACTTAGAAAACCTCCTGCTATACCCTGTAAAAATATCAATATTGTTATGTATTAAGATGGCTGTGACCATGTGCGCCTGGCCATGCATTCGAATGGACCTACAGACCTTCGGTCCTAGAACAATGGACCAATAGGAGTGCCAGGATCCTGCAGGGATCCTATAGTTACCAGGGCCACATAAATAGAACCTATCACAGGAGTTGGGTGTGTGCTGTGTGTGTGTGCTGACTAGAATATAAGCTGGCTGGGGACCAACTATTTTAACTTTATTCTGATGTAGCTAAATAAACTTGAGCTGATTTCACTATGCTGAGTCTCTGACCTCAGTACTTTTCACTGGCGATGAGGATGGGATCCTGCTGAGTGAGCCCGGCTCCAACGAAGAACTGAGCACCACACTGTGCACTGACCACTAAGGTGCCACGCCCCGTACCACTGACTGTGCACCAAGTCTCTGTTCACCGCACTGTGCACCAAGTCTCCAGTCACTGCACCCCACACCACTCCAGACAGCACCCAGCCATGTGCTTCTATCAGAGTCATCATGGCTACAGCTCCGGGAAACCTCCCTGAATTTGATACCAGGCTTGGGAAGCCTGGATCGAGAGACTGGAATACTACGTCGACTTCCATGACATCACTGAGGAGGGTAAGAAGAAATTCCTGTTGCTCAGCTCTTGCAGGATTGAGGTGCTCAGGCTACTGAAAGTCCTGATATCCCCAAAATCCCCAAAAGAGGCCACCTACACTGAAATTATGAAGGCGCTCACAGACCACTTCGCACTAAAACCTTCAAAAATATCTGAGTGCATCAGTTTCTTTGTGTGCCTCCAGGGCTCCACTGAAAACACAAACAACTTCTTAGTGGGCCTCCGCTGTGTGGCTACCAGATGTGAGTTCCCCAGTCTAAGCGATATGCTGGTGAACCAGTTCATCGTTGGCCTCTGGGAACCCAAGCTACACCGGAAGCTCATGAGCCATGATGATCTGACCCTGGACAAGGCATTGAAGGAAGCCACAGTGTATGAGAAATAGCACCAAGAGTACTGCAGCCGCGCCATGAACCTGACAAATACATCTCCAGCCTCAAATGCATCGGATGAGGAGGAGGTCTTACAAGTACATCAGCCGGCTCGGTGGAATCCGCGATCGTGGGAATCCGCCATCGCATCCCAAGAAGCAAGTCACCTCAGCTGCCTGTGCCAGCTGTGGGGATGCACACGAGCGAAGGACTTGCTAGTTCTGAGATGCCATCTGCTATCCCTGCGGGAAGCAAGGCCACATTGCCAGGGCCTGTCGATCCAAAGGACACCAGCGCCGTGCCACCACCCACCAGGAAACAGCCGAACTCAACAGCATCTCAGTACATCGCAACCAGGTACATTTTTTGCCCTGAGGGTCCCCCAATAAGATTAAAGTGACTATGTTAATGGAGTGTGCCCCATGCATGATGGAAGTAGATTCTGGGTCTTCCTTCTCGATAATCTCTGAGGAGACCTTACGCAAACTCTGCCCCAATGGGGGACCCCCCCCCGTAGACACCGGCCTCAGGCTACAGAATTTCCAAAAGAACACAGTAGCCATTAAAGGGGTGGGCCAGTTCTGCATAAAATACAAAGAATTTGAAGGTCCATTGGAACTGGTTGTGGTCAAAGGCTGTCTCACCATCTTACTGGGGTTCAATGCTTTGGGTCTAGCCATCACCGGGATACATATGGTGCAGTCGGGGAACTTCAGTAAAGTGTGCAATGAGTTCCTGGCAGTTTTTGATGGATCACTTGGCCACTACACAGGTCCTCCGGTGGCCCTGACCCTCGATCCTGCAGTTCACCCACTTCATCTGAAAGTCCAGTGGCCCACATTCGCCCTTCGGCCTAAAATTGAGGCAGAACTTGACTGCCTGGTCAGCCAGGGAGTGCTGGAGCCAGTACCTCACGCAAAATGGGAGACCCTGATCATGACCCCAGTCAAGCCCAGTGGAGATGTCAGGATCTGTGTGGACTATAAGTGCATGATCAACGAGGTTCTCCAAGATCACGTGTATCCTGTTCCCATGGTGAGCCATGTGCTAGCATCTCTGGCCGGGGCCAAAATCTTTGGTAAGCTGGACTTGGCACAGGCCTCCCAGGAACTGCCAGTAGACAACTACTGCAGAAGCCCAGACTATTACAATGCACTGGGGGGCCTTTAAAGTCAAGCGGCTGCAGTTTGGGGTCAGTGTAGCTCTGGGGATTTTTCAGAATCTTATGGACTGTTTACTTAAAGGAATCCCCGAAGTACAGCCCTTTTTTGATGACATTCTGATTGTGGCGCCATCTCCCAAAGTCTTCTCCGATCATCTGCGAGCTGTCCTGCAGCACTTCAATGCGGCCAGGATTAAAGTAAAAAGAGAAAAATGTCTTCTTGGGGTACCCAGCACCGAGTTCCTGGGATTCAAGGTAGACACCCATGGCATCCACCCCACGCTGGACAAGATCGCAGCCATTGTCAATGCACTGACACCCTCCTCCAAACGGGAGCTGCAGGCCTTCCTCGGCCTGCTGAACATTTATCACACTTTCCTCCCCTACAAGGTTGCTGTGGCTGAGCCCCTGCACCAACTCTCAGACAAACACACCCACTGGAAGTGGGGGCTGCCACAGGCTGCAGCTTTCCAGGCTGTTAAGGACTTACCTCGAATGCTGTCCTGGCCCATTTTGATGAATCCCTCCCTGTGGTGCTCACATGCGATGCATCGCCCTACGGGGTGGGGGTGGTCCTGGGGCATAGGCTAGCCGACGGCTGCGAGGTCCTGGTAGCTTATTACACATGTTACAACAAATAGTACAGCACACAGCAAAAGATAGCAAGGGACAACAAAAAACAACTGTGAGCTGAATTACCCGGAAAAGTAAATACAAAAGGAGACTTCAACAAAGTGAAATGCACATGTAATCAGAAATGAATCTATACATATAAACCATCATTGGAAAATACAGAAGTTCACAGGATCCATAGAAGGAAAAAAACAAAGTCCAGAGTAGATATCCAACACTTTTCCTAGGTAGTATGCAGTGTTTCAGACTTCTGGTCCTTCCTCAGGAACAAAGAACAACAATAGGAAGTCTCATTCCAATTTCTTTACAGGACAATGCTATTCAGTTTCTTTATGGGCCAGGTCTCCTAGGCTTTAATATGCACCTCTCAAGGTTGCTTCTAGGAGCTCACAGTTATTTTTTGTTGTCTCTTGCTATTACACACCTTGTCATCAGCAGAGCGGAACTATGTTCAAATCGACAAGGAGGCGCTGGCAATCACAGCAGGGGTGTGCAAGTTCCATACCTACCTGTACGGCTGCCCTTTCACAATCCTCATGGATCACAAGCTGCTGCTGGGCCTCTTGGCCCCAGACTGCCAGACACCCCAGATGCTATCTCCCCAGGTGTTGCAGTGGTCTATCTTTCTTGCAGGTTATGATTACACCCTGCAACACCAGCCAGGCAAGGCACTGGGTCATGCTGATGCCCTCAGTCACCTTCCGCTACCCATTTGCAACCCGGACCCAGCTCCTGCACACCAGATCCTGCTTCTGGAAGACCTCCCCAACCACCCAGTCCAGGTACAAGACATCTCCAAACACACCAGTAAGGACTGAGTCCTCTGCCGTGTTTGGGACTGGGTGAGGAAGGGCTGGCCCACAGGGAGTGTAGGCCCTGAGTCTGCAGTATTTTTGTCCCACCTGAATGAACTGTCCACCCACAAAGGCTGTATCTTGTGGGGTAGCCGGGTAGTCATCCCTAACCCCCTGTGCAAACACATACTTGCTGCGCTGCATGAGACCCACCCAGGAATCGTGCACATGAAAGTCTTAGCACGCAGCTATGTCTGGTGGCCAGGCATGGACGGAGAGATAGAGGACCTGGTCAAATGCTGTCAGACATGCCAGGAAACATGGCCGGCCCCTTCTGGGGCCCCAGTGCAACAATGGGAATCCTTCCACTGACCATGGACCCACCTCCACCTGGACTTCGAGGGCCCGTTCCAGGGACAGACATTTTTCATTCTCGTTGACTCTTATTCTAAGTGGCTAGAGGTGGTCCCTGTCTCCTCTACATCATCAAGAGCCATGATCAAAGCCATATGGAAGATCTTCAGCACCCATGGCATCCCAGACACTCTGATATCGGACAATGGGACTGCATTCACATCAACAGAATTCCTAGAGTTCATGCAGTACTATGGAATTCGGCACATCCGCTCCGCACCCTTCCACTGGCAACCAACAGACAGGCGGAGTGGATGGTGCACACAACCAAGCAGGCACTGCGCCAGATCATCCAAGGAGACTGGGACTACAGGCTAGCCACCTTCTTGTTCGGCTTAAGAATGAGCCCGCACACAGCCACAGGACACTGCCCCGCAGAACTCTTAATGGGCCGGTGCCTAATGACCCAACTGGATCAGCTCCACCTGGACAGGGCATCTGACCACAGCCCAGGCCCAGTAACCCATGAGGCACCATGGGGGTTCTTTCCAGAGGACCCCATATACACCTGCAACTACGCGCGAGGCAAACCATGGATCCCAGCCCGGGTGGTGTGAGTGATAGGACCTCTCTCCTATGAGGTCTTGACGGAGGATGGCCAGCTCCTCCGGAGGCATGTAGACCAACTACGCCATTGCATGCTGTCCCTAGATGACCCAGAGATACAGGATGCCGAGGACAGCGATGCAGAGCTGGACCTAGAAGAACCAGCGCTGGGACCAGCAGAGCCAGACACGGCCATAGCTCCATGCCTGAGCCCAACATTGGATGTGCTACTTCAATCAGACCTGCAGTGACCGCTGTCCCAGAGCTGCAACCCGGGCCAACCATGCCTATCTCCACCCTGACAGAGCCACGCCACTCCATGAGAGAATGACGGCACCCAGAGTACTTGAAGGACTATGTGTGTTAGTACTTTGGGACTAAGAGGGGAGGGGTGTTATGTATTAAGATGGCTGCGATCATGTGCGCCTGGCCATGCATTCAAATGGACCTACAGACCTTTGGTCCTAGAACAATGGACACCATGGATCCTAGGCATGGACCAATAGGAGCACCAGGATCCTGCAGGAACCTATAGTTACCAGGGCCACGTAAATAGAATCTATCATGGGAGTTGGGGGTGTATTGGGTGTGTGTGTGCTGATTAGAATATAAGCCGGCTGGGGACCAGCTATTTTAACTTCGTTCTGATGTAGCTAAATAAACTTGAGCTGATTTCACTATGCTGAGTCTCCAACCTCAGCACTTTTCGAATATATATAAATATATTTATTTAAAAAAAATTTAATTCACATTTTTAAAACAACAATAGACAAGAACATTTCCCTGGTACTAAGCTCCAATGAGTAGACTTCAGTAAGATTCTGAATAGACCTCCTTAGGTTTGTACTGCAAATGGCCTAAATCTGATCTGAACTCTCACTCTCTCTTTTTCTTTTGAACAGCCTTCTCTATCTCCAAATAAGCATTCAGGTTATCTCCCATCTCTACCTACCTTTCATTCTCAACACCATCTTCTATCTGTCATCACTTTATGAAGAAGGGTCATATGATGTGATGGTTATAATGTGGTTATAATGCCAGTCTAGGACCTGGAGACCCGTATTTAAACCCGTGCTCTCCCATGGGTGAGCTTTGGCCAGTGACATTTTCTCAGCCTAACCTACCTCATCAGGTTGGTGGGAGGATAAAATGAGAGAGGATTATGTATGTCACCCAACTCTTCTTGAGTAAGGGTAGAATACAATGTCATTTGCATCTTTTATTTGGATCCACAGAGTTCTTTCCACCTGTGCATCGTGACTTTCTCATCTCTCTCCTTCTGCATCAGCCCCCAATGCTGTTCCTGGATCCAAAGCTTCCATTAATGCTATATTATGTATCTGCTATGGAAAATGCAAAAAGGACATCTTTCAGATGAGATATTTGGGACTGATGAAGGCTGCAGTCACACACTAACCAAATAATCTACTTTCAACCCACTTTCAGTGCACTTTTCAACTAGATTTTACGGTGTGAACTGACAAAATCCAGTTGAAAAGTGCATTGAAAGTGGATTGAAAGTGGATTATTTAGTGTGTGTGACCACAGCCAAACTCAGACAATGCCCAGTTTCTAAAAGATAAGTCTCATCCCAAGCAAAGTCTGCCAGGGCCAGCCAATGACATATTCCTAGCAAATATTCCCTGGAGACAATTCTGAGGAGTGATTAATTGGCTCAAACCCATAATTGGCATTCTTGTGAGGAACCCCAATGAAATAACAAATCCAGAGACAGCACACATTCTTTCCTTTTTTGACACACCAGGGGTGGTTGAAATAGGATAGTCCTGCCAGAAAAATACACCACAAAAAGGAGGCAGACTGTTGACGGCCTTCACCCTCTAATGTGATAAACAGCAAATAAAGTCTTCCTTTCAACCAGGCATCAAGACAGAGAAAGATGGGTAGTTTTTAAGCTTAACAAATAAGAGTTTTTTCAGAAGAGATTTTCTTTCCTGGAGTTAATAAACCAGGCAGCCTGTAGAGGGCTCCCAAAGTTCTTATTTGGACTTCTTAACTCATTTTTACAGGCTGTAGGCAGGAGGTTTTCTAAGGTCATGGAGGTCTTTCTCCAAAGGCTAAACAAAAGAGTCTTCTAAATAAGCATTTATGGGTTTGTGCCTTGTTCCTAAGATGATGCTTTCTGTATGCAGTATCTTCAGCTACATCATTTAGGATTGGGATTGTTGTTGTTTTTTTAGCAAGCAAATGTTAGAAACTCCCCCCCCCCATGATTCCTGAATTGCAATGAAATGTGTCAAAGGATTAGTTCATAATGCTACACCACATTTGTAAGGCTAAAGAAAGAGGATGCAGCAACATGCTGAATATGGAAGACTCAGACTTGGTCACATGGTGTGGGGTATCGATTTTCTAATTATTCCTTGGAAAATAAGGTAGGTATGTTTGCATTAATTTTGTTTATTTGCTTCATTTACACTTTATCTTGTTCCCCAGTGGGGACCCAAAGTAGCTTACATTGTTCTCTTCTACATTTCATCCTCACAAGAACCCTGTGAAGTAGGTTAGGCTGAGAGAGTGCGACTGACCCAAGGTGATCCAGTATGTTTCTATGGCAGAGTGGGGATTCAAAAATGAGTTCTTATACAGAATTTTTCAGAGACATCTTCCTTAAGTATCATGTCAGCAAATGCTCCCTTCCATCCTTTTCTCTCCTCCCATTCTGCCTCCAGTTCTGTTTTCCAGGTGTTGTCACTCAGTTCTTCTCTTTTCCCTTTTTTCCTTCCTGTATGAAATACCATTTCTGGTAAAACATAAGATTCTTGGTGTAGTTGAGGAGAAATGGCTGGGATGAGGGTTGTCAGCCTCTAGCCGGGTCCTGGAGAGCTCCTGGAATTACAAATGGCCTCCAGATTATAGACATCAACTTCCCTGTGGAATATGGCTGCTTTGGGGTAGAGTGTATGGCATTATACTCCATTGAGATCCCTGTTCTTCCTAAACTCCACCACCCCCAGGATCTAGCCACATATCTCCAGCAATTTCCAAACCTGGAGGCAGCAACCCTTGGTGGAACTCTTGAGGCAACCCCTGGTATTTGTGCCCAGCAGCAGCATGCCAGATTAATTTTATTTATTTATTTTGGATATAAACATCCTCCCTCTAAGTCCTGCTGGAGAAAGCTTACAAGTAAAAACTTCATAAAATCATAAAGTACCAATGTTAAACCAAAATAAGACATTAAAAACAAGCTAGGGGCATAAAAATGGCATAAAACAACCATAGTAAAGGTAAAGGTAAAGGTTCCCTTGCTCGAAAGCCAGTCGAATCCGACTCTAGGGTTGCGGTGCTCATCTCCGTTTCTAAGCCGAAGAGCCAGCGCTGTCCGAAGACATTTCCGTGGTCATGTGGCCGGCATGACTAAACACCAAAGTGCACGGAACGCTGTTACCTTCCCACCGAAGTGGTACCTATTTATCTACTTGCAATGTCTTGCTTTCGAACTGCTAGGTTGGCAGGAGCTGGAACTAGAGACAGGAGCTCACCCCATCATGCGGCACTCTCGGGTCTTGAACTGCTGAACTACTGACCTTCCACAGCCTGCAGTTCAGCGTCTTAACCACTTGAGCCACCACAGCTCCGCAAACAACCATAGAGCACACTAAAAATATCCATAAAACAAACCTCAGACCAGAAGCTGACTATAAAGTAGCTAAAAAGATCAATACTCTTAGTTTAAAATCTGTGTAAAAAGAAATGCTTTGGCTTGGCTCATAAAAAACAATATAATGGGTTCCAGGCAAGGGGAGAGTGTTTCCTAGTCAATTTTGCTCAGCACATACTTCAATGAGAGGCTCTAAGGCAGGGGAACCTAGTCTTTTTGAGTCTGTGGGCTCCTTTGGACTTATGAGAGGGGGTCGTGATCACCATCCCAAAATGGATGTCACAGGAGTGGAGCCAACCTCAAATGGCTGCTATAGGAGGTGGAGTCAAATTCAATCTCTTTTTCCTTGTTTTGCAAAATAATTGCTCAAGGGGAATTAAAAAATGAAGGCAAATCTGGGGGGAGAAAGAAGGGGGAATAAAGAGAAGGAAAACCGGAAGAGGGAAAGGAACCAGACACCCAAGTAGTTACCAGTCCGCCTAATCCTCCAGTGGCTGCTGGTGGTATTAGAGTTGTGGAAAATCCTTTACTCTGAATGTGGGCAGCCAATAACAAACTCTGCCTTAGGATGGCCCCAGACACCTTTTTGAGAAGCTTGGCAGTCACCAGAGCTGGCCAGTAGCTATGGTGGGGCATTTTGGGGGCTTGCCCTTTCACTTACGGACCCTGCCCCACACGTTTCTATCTAAAAAAGCCCCATTTTATTTTATTTTTAATTATTACAGTCACACCCTCCTGTACCCAGCCAGCCAGGAGTCCTTTCAGTTAATCTGTCTTGCTGTGCACCATGACCACCCTCCCCTACTGTTCCTATTCTTGTTCCCTCACTCGAGCAGCTCAGCTTGACAGCGGCTCCATTTGGCAGTGGCAGGGCACCTGTTCCTTTCCCAAAGCTGGTTGGTGGCTCTTGTTCAGTGTGCCCTGGAGGTGCCCTTGCCGAACATGAGAGTGGGCCAGACCCTTCCATTTCCACTCTTGGAGCAGCCTTTCCTAAGTTGGGTTCCAATCCTGACAGTGCTATGAATGTGAACTTATGAGGAGATGAGGCAGCACCAAAGGAGTCAGTCCTGTGCAGCCCTGAGTGGCCTGGAGGAAGGGCAGGAAAAACATGCTAGAAAGCAAAGGTCCCCTCCCCAACAGGTTGCTTGTGAGCAATGAGTCACTAGCTGACTGCTACACGGGAGCGCATGAATCTCTAGAAGACCTGGGGGGGGGAACTGTGAGAAGATCTGCTCTGGGCTTTTAAAAGTTTGAGAGCCAGTTTGGTGTAGTGGTTAAGCGTGTGGACTCTAATCTGGGAGAACCAGGTTTGATTCCCCACTCCTCCATTTGCACCTGGTTGGATGACCTTGGGCAAGCCGTAGTTCTTTTTTTTTTTTTTTTTTGAGAATAAACTCTCCTAAAAAGGAGAGAATTTTATTACTTTTTATAAAAAGAAAAGGGGAAGGTATATAGTTGGATTAAGAAAAAGAGTGGAGTGAATTTTTTTCTGTTAAAAGATTAGTTTTAGTTAGTATAATTACAATTTTTGGCAACCACCACGGTTGGAAGATCTTCTTTTCATCTTTCAAAAGTCCAAAATAACTCTGTTAGTAAAGTTAGTAAAGTCCATTGGGGTTAGTTATTAATCAGCTCCTTTCTGACGTTCCACGAACTATTTCTTTGGGTGTCTTCCTTTTATATCTCTCAAGTTGTAAGATGGGCCCTCTTTAGGCTTCTTGTCTCCCGCTCCAGCACCTCCCTCCTCCGGATCGCTGTCTTCTTCGCTGCTTGAATCAGTCCAAATTGCGAGTGCTGCATCTTCCTCTGTACTGGCGTGTCTCTTCCGAAATTCTTGTGCTTTGAAGACGGAGTCTATCTTCTCTCTTTTATCGTTATATTTAAAAATTAGTCCTTTGGGAATGCACCATCTGTAAGTTGTCTGATGTCTTTGTAAGAACGTGGTCAATCCTTTATATGCTTTTCTTTTCATACGGATTTCATAGGGAACATCTTTCAAAGTTCTGATGGTCTGCTCCCCAATTTTCAAGGGCACCGCTGAAACTGAACGCAGAATTTGATCTCTAGTACACTGCTTAGTAAACTTGACAACCACTTCTGCTGGCAGATTATTTTTCTTTGTAAATGCTGAATAGGCTCTATAGGCCATATTCATCTCTTCTTTCAATTCTGACGCTTCTCTGCCAGTTAGGGGTGCCAAGGCATTCGCCAATGTAGTTCTGAGATCCTCTTTTTCCTCTTCTTTAATGCCCTGAAAGCGGAGAGTCCGATTTGATTTTTCCATCTGTAACATTAAAATTCTTTTTTCTTGCATATCCTGATGTTTTTCTAATTTATTGACCTTTCTCTTTATTTTCTTGGTGTCTTCCGTTGAGACCAAACATTTTTGCGCAATCTCCTCCATCTTCTTTGTTGTTTCTGTTAATTGTTTTTGTTGACTGTTGAGAACACTTTCCATGTTACACAAAGTTTCGCTGATTTTCTGCATTTGATCCAGCAGAGGGCGCAGTGACTCGCTTTTCTGTTGATTGACAGCTAACTCCGGTGGGGGGGTGCCCAGACCGGAAGTTCCTCCCCCCTTCTTTTCCGGCTTCTGCGGGACCTTTTTAAATGCCGACATCTTTTTAATTGTTTACTTTATCAAAGTTCGTGCCGCGTCACTCAGGAGACCAACAAACTCTTAATCTTCAATGCTTCCCCAAAGGTATTTTCACCAACTCTTTTTCCCCTTTACCCCCCTCCGTTTTTCTTTTATAAGTCCCGTTTCTCAAGGGGGTGGGGATTCCTCCCTCCTCCCATCCGCTTATACGCTTGTGGGGGGTTTCAAATTTTCGCTTCAAAATAGATCTCCAACTCACGGTTCGATGCCAGATCTTTCCGTTTATCTTTAATTCAATCGCTTTATTCACTCCTGGAAGTCGGTGGCGTTGCTAAGTCCCATTACGGGCACAACGCAGCAGGGCCGATTGGGGCGGGGAGAAAGCCTCAATTTCCCGACTGTTTGCCGGCAAAGAGGCTACTCCCCAAACGCCCCCGGTTCGGAGCCTTTAACTAAGGCTCACTAGGGTCTTTCACATATGTGAAGACCCCCCCAAACTGCACGTGGGGTAACCATCTCTGGGAACATCCCGAAAGGTGGCCGCCATTCGCTCCGCCGAAACCAAAAGTTTGGGCAAGCCGTAGTTCTGATAAGAACTGTTCTTGAAAAAAGAGCAGTTTCTGTCAAGAGCTCTCTCAGCCCCACCTACCTCACAGGGTGTCTGTTGTGGGGAGGGGAAGGGAAAGGAGTTTGTAAGCCACTCTGAGACTCCTTTGGGTAGTGAAGGGCGGGGTATAAATCCAATCTCTTCTTCTTCTAAAATATTCATAGTATTTTTCTCCATGATTCTTAACTGAGAGCTTCATTTCTGGAGCACTTTCTCCACATTGGGGACCCTTGTGCTAGAGATAAACAAAAACAGAATAAAGATTTTATTAAACAGGCAGGAAATATATGTATAACAGGAGTATTCAAGGTTTGAGATTGCTGAGGTAAAAGCTTTCTAATATATTGTTGTACTAGGTGTGGTCCCCTCTGGTGCCCCTGCCCTTTGCACTCCTGATAACCCCCTTAAGGGAGGGGTGATATCCAGTCAAGGGACAGCTGAAGCCTCAGAATGGAAGCACAGGGGGTTACTTCAGCATCCTGTTGGCTTTCCTTGTCTGGTTCTGCCTTCCATCTTTCTTCTTTGCATTCTCTCTCACTCACCAGGCGTTCAACACATGTCAGCTCCTTTCCTCCCGATCTTCAGCATGGTCCCTCTTCCTTTTATCTTCCCCTCCCTTCCTCCACCTCCCTCTCCCTCCTTCCCATTCATCCTCCCCTGTGTCTGTCTGACCCCCTGAGCACCCTACTAGCAGGAAGACAGCTCCCTTATTATCTCAGCCCCACCCCTGTCAGTTCCCCAGTGTTCTCCTGCCAGATGCCTTGTTGGGTCTGTAGCTAGTCATCTCCTTGTCACTGAAGGTAAGCTAGCTCCATCATCCTTGACAGCCTCCTTGAAGGCCAAACTTCCTGGGGCCTTGTGCCTCTGTTCCTCTGGAGTCAGGCGCTCTTCTTGGGGGGGCCCAGCTGTCAGCCCTGATCCCCATCCCAGGGCTAGCACTGCAGACCCCCATAAGGTGAGCCACCAGCCTTGTTGGGATGGCTGGGCTGTCCTTATCCAGACCCATGTGCGCTGGGGTGAGGGAGGCTACAGGGAGTAGGCCCAGTAGGCAGTAGGCCCAGTAGGGCTTTTACTACAGCCATGCTAACCATCTCCTGGCTCAGTGGGGCACTTGCCATGGCTGAGCTGGCCATTCCTGGGCTTGACAGGGCACTTGCTGCAGCTGTCCCCAGGCCCAACTCGGGACATATATACAGCGCTGAATTCTTAGAACATTCAAGAGAGTGTATTTGTAGTTCTGTTTCAAGGTTTTACAGTTCTTTCTTTGAGAGGTACTTTTTTTAGCACAGTTCTTATTAATATTTCTTCTGAAGGACTGTTTGTTTAAAGTTTCTTGATTTCTTCCTTCAGGGTTCTAGGCCTTCCTTTAGATATCAGTTTTTCACTAACTCTTGAGGTGTCTAAGCTTCTCCCCTTTATCACAGACCAGGGTTCTCTTCCCACCCCCTTTCACTGGCAGGAAGTTATTCTCCTTGTCCCTAAGAAGCAATAACTCCTTTAACTATTTGGCTTGTATGGGAGTTCTCGCTAACTACCCAGACCTTCTGCCAAATCCTTCTCCAGTATCCTTTGTCTGTATAAAGCTGTTCTGTAGCTTTCCTGACTGAGAATCTAAAGTCTCCCTCAGAGCAGTTTTAACATATTTAAGACAATGGGATTTCTCTTCTCTCTATAGAAGTACTTTTCTGATTATTGCCTGTCAGAAAACACTGACTACTAGATGTCTCTTCCCTCAGAAGCCAAACCATCTGGCTACTGATCCAGAGGTTAGTTTTCAGATCAAAAGCGTTTCAAAAGGTGAAAGACCAAATGGTGAAAAACTTCTTTCCCCTCCAGATCAGCTGTTTTATTTCCTCTCTCAGCTAATGTTGGCCAACCAGAGAACAAGTAGAGCAGCCAATCACATAAACTCTTCTCTCCAGGGAGGATTAACTCATGAACTCCCTGATTCTCTGACACAAGCAGCATTTTAAAAAGCCTGCTTTTTTGTGCAATCCATCACAGAAACACTAATCAGATATGGCTTTTAGATAAAACTATATGAAATGGAGAAGCATATTCCAAATAAGGTTCCACTCTCTTGCTTCCAGTATTTCAGTACATCATGAAAGTGATGAATTGGGACCACCATTTTGAATGAGTGAAAATGCTTGAAGCCAGTACTGCCATTGGTCTGGGTTTGGGGTCTCAAATGATCACTCCCTCCACTTCCCTCTGTGGATTTGCCAGATTGACCTGAGAACCGCCTTTAAAAAATCTGTGTAGAGTGGATTGGACTGCAATGCAATGGAAGAAGCTGGTTTTGGTGGCTACCTTATAATAACAAGAAATCTTCTCTTCGAAATCTGCCAAAACCTCAACTTCGACATCTTTTTGGATATAAAAACACAGCTTTTTTGAAAGAAGAAATCCCAGCAGAGTCTTTGGAGCCAAAGCTGCCTTACGAATTTCAAGATTTGTTTAGAATTATAATTATGATTCTAGCTGTTGAACTGGATTTGAGTGGCATTCTAATGACATAATATAATATTTAAACATCTGTTGTTAACCACCAGAGATGAGCTTTGCATTCATAGGGCTACAGGGGGACAGGCAATACAATTTTGCAAAATCTGGTAATCTGGACCACTGAGGGGAAGATAATGAGGCTATGCCATGATTGGCACTTTGTTTGATAATAGGGAGGCACCAGGTTCTCTTTTCTCCAGCGTCACTAGGGGTGGCTTATTGTGTCAAAGGTTGAGAAGATTTGATTAGCCCTGTTTTAAAGCACAGGGTATTATAGGAAGATAATGGATGCAAAGAATGAAAAGACTGGCTGGACCTCATAGATGACTTAATGGAAATACTTGTGTGGAAATTGCTCTGCTCGCTAATCAAGGCTGAATATAAGCAAATGGACCCCAAGCTTGCTATGAATGGCATTCACACGCTTCTACAATTCAGTATGGCAGCTAACCTTTAGCCTTGGGAGCTAATCACATATTCTAATTACAAGTAACCATGGTTTCCTCTTCAAAATAATGACCTGGCCAAAGGGAAGAGGGGGAATGCACTTTCACTCTTTTGAAAGCAACCTATATTTTAGGCACCTGGCACACAGCTGGGATTAACTACATAAACAGAACCTGAGCCTAGCATATTAAGGAATAGCAGGAGGGTATTAACTCATCTTTGACTTGGTTCCTGTTTGCCCTTTTTAAGACAACTAGGAGGGAAGGCAGAGCATGACTTGGCAGCTTCCTTTTCTCCTTTAGTTAAGGAAGGTCATTTCCTACCAGTGTGTTGATGCTCTGCAATAGTACCCCAGGGTCTCTTTGTTTGCTGATTCACAGAGTCCGGAAAAGCTCTTTTGTTACTCAGAACATTTCACACTTCCGTTTCCTCTTGTCAATCACAAATCAGTAATACAGTGAGAAGAAAATGACCCATTTTGACAAGCTGTTCTATAAATTCATAGCAATCAATTAAGCACCTGTATGAACAGCCTTGGAAGTCACCCCCCCCCAACTGTCTATATAAAGCATGCAGAATACTGCTTCCTTCTGTCCTTTTTTAGATATCACACTGAGCTTCTAATTTTTTTACTTCAGTTCTAGGGATTTATCAAGGCATAGCAGGGAAGGGAATTCTTGGAAACACACCTGCCAGCTAAGATCTGGGCTGAGCCTCTTTCCCTTTCTGTTACAGATATTTAAGACTGGGTGTGACTGGAGGTGTGGCATACTTGATGCAGGCTGAAGGGCAAGAACCAAAGGGCTGTTGGCCCCTTTAGCCCAGGTCCTTGAAGGAGCTGGCCCAGGGAAACCAGGATCAGCCCTTGCTGAGGTTATTGTACATTTTTTGAGTGGGGGCCCTGGTTTCTTTCTTTAAATCCCATTTTTGTGGTTTGTAAGTTCATTTGGGTCCCCACTGGGAAATCTGAACAGTATAAAATACTTACATAAATAAAACAAATCAACAGTGGATACTTCATAGAACTGGGAAAATGATTTAAGGGATAAATGAAAGTAATGCACCAGAAAGTTAAAAAAAAGTGCCAGATCTTACCAGCTATCTAATCAGAATTCACGCACTAATAATACTGGAGTGTTGCCCTGTCTATCTTAACTACCTCATTTTTATTCTGCCTCTCCCATCCAAGGAGTAGAACTTAACATAGCTGGTTCTTTCATTTCCCTTTAGTCCATAAAAATACCCTGCAAGTAGGATTGTCAACTTACCTGTGATGGCGAGTCATCTCCCACTACTGCTTCCTGGTGCTGACTGTAGCTTGAATGGGGTGGGAGGGAGATGGAGGGAGATGTTGCCAACATGGTTTTCATAGAGATTGATGAAATCCTGGCACATAAGTGATGTTACTTCCAGGTTTCAGCCTGATGTGATGCTGATACATTGATGGTATCTGTTTGCCCCATGCCCAGCCCCCAAAGTCTTCTGGGAGTCCAGGCATGTGCCAACAAGTTGGACAATGATAACTATCCCAGGGTCACCCAGTGAGCTTTATGATAGAGAGGATACTTGAAAAAAAGTCTTAGGAGTTCTACATCACACTGGCTGTCTGAAGTATCCACTAAACCGTGAATCTAAGACCTATGGCAGCAAAAAGAGTTGGGAACGGTGCCCATTTGGCAGCCTTAATGTATACCTTTCAAGCCAGCACAGCCCGTGTTGCAGACTTACTTAGATTAATCACATCTGAGAATATAACATAAAGAATAAAATGTGAACATATTTCACAATTCAGATTTAGGGGCATTTTTATGCATAGGGTACAAGGCAACAACAAGCAACCTTTTAAAGCAATTATGCATTATTATTCCATCTACAAATGACTGAATAATCCATCAATTGAACCTGTGTATTCACAAAAGTCATCTTTGTCATAAATATTTTGAAGCTGCTTGGGCTACTTATGCATATACATTAGTTCAGGGGTAGAAACCTAAGCATTTTCTATAAAAAGTCACACACACACACACACACACACACACACAAAGGACAAAAAAGTATTTAATTATCAGGAAGACATCATTTGTTTAAGTTTACTGTTTTGGACTGCCAATACTTGCTTGACTTAACCATGGCCTAAAATTGTTTTGGACAAGGTTTATTTATTTATTTAAGACAGCAACATGCCCACCTTTCTCTTGAGCTTCTTAGAGTCCAAGGAAGGTAACAACAATGTAAAAATAATTTTATAAAGCAACATATCAAGACAAAACCATTAAACCTGGTCTGAAATACCCTCATATCATCCACCTGTGGGTATTCCCCCTGTGATCGGGCTCACCAATCTCCAGGTGTATCCTGGACTTCTCCCAGAATTGCAACTGATCTTCAGGCTCAAGAGATCAGTTCCCCTGGAAGAACTAACAGTTTCATAGAACATACTTCTATGGCTGAGCTCTCTCCCCTTTCCAGTCTCTGTCCTTCCCAGGCACTGCCTCCAGTTCTCCAGGAACATCCCTACAGACTGTCTCAAAAATTTTCTAGAACATGCCTGCCTGGTTGGAAAAACCAGAGGTTTCTCAAATAGATGCCATTATGCTCTTTCAATAACTCTCCAACTTCTTATAAATGATGCAACTAGGCTATGGGTTGAAAATATGGTTGCCAGGTCTAGGGATGGACATGAACCAGCTCATGAATTAAAGTTTGTGATAAATTTTGGCCCATTCATGGTTCACAAACTGGAATTCATTGCAAGTCAACCAGCATAAGCTTTTCACAAACTTTCAAGCTGTTTGTGGAGGTTTGTGTGGGTTCATTAATGGATAGATTTCCAAAAAGACTGTTTCCGCTCAAACAAAATGTTTACCAAACGTCAAAGCAACCGGGGGGGGCAGAATTCTCCAGCCTTGGAAACACTATTGTCAGTTTCAAACTAGTCATGTCAGTGTCAAGAGGCCCCCCCTCTTGTTGAAAGCTTGCAAAATCCCACCCCCTTTGTTTGGATTTGTGACTCTGTGCTTTGAGATTAGTCCTTTTAAGCATGCAATGCCAGTAGCTCTGGGTTCTGCTGGGCACTCTGTGATTGCACTGTGTGGAGAGAATTTTTCTGATCAAGCCTTATTAATATTTGTAGGGTTGGGCCCACAACAATGAGTTCACCCACTCCAAAGAAATCAGCCCCTGCTCTAACCCTGGTGCAGGCCAGAGCTGTCAATCCATTGACAAAAGACAGAGACACCGGGGTTCCCAGGAAAACAACTGATCCTTATCTTGCAGCTAGGAAAGATCTGCTTTGTAGGGGCTATTCAGAGGAAAACCTGAAAACCATAAAACCCAGAGATATAGCTAATCTGCATATAGCTAACAACCATAGCCGTTCACACCTCTGTTTCCCTAGGGCATCAGGAATGATTCAGTTCTGTTATGATAACATGGGAACTTCCGAGCTTGTTTTTTTGTTAAGGTCCACTCTGTACCAATATACTGATCATTTACATCCTAAAGTCAATGATTGGTGTTTCCTGATGTCAGAAATGAAAGGGACCATGTCATGCACATCAATCGAACGTTTGATGCTGTAATTGTCTGAGGTGTAAAGTCTTGGGAAACCCTTTGAAAGATCCTGTATAAAAGATCCCTGGTTTCTGACAGGCTTTGCCTGATTTTGGGGGAACTTTGAGAGGATCGCCTTTCATGGGTTCCCCATCCCGGGTCCAGAGGCCTCCGTGTTTTTGTGTTCTGTGTTATGTAAATGTCTGTTTGTCTTGTTAAGCTGTTGAATGCAATGTTTGTCTCTGTCCTTTTTGGTTGGGAGGGGTGCGGTCTAGTGGCTGGCAGCCGCCCTCCTTCCTCTATAGAATAAAAGAAACGCTATATAGTTTCACCTTTTGGTATGAGTATATTCCTTTATCTTGGAGCCTAGCAGTTCCTGTTTTCCTTTCCTCCACTCCGTACCTTTGGTGAGTGGGCCGTTTACCGTAACCTACACGAACCTTGAAAGGGGGAGGGTCGCCCCGGGAAAATTATCACAACACACTGGTTCTGCTCGGCTTGCAAAAATGCCCCCTTACTTCGATTATGATTGAGACGGTATTGCCACATTGGCACTGGGTTCTTCTGGGCAGTAGTACATTGCACTGGTTCTACTGGGCTTGTGACCCCCCTGCTTGGAGTGTGATTCTGGCCTTGACATCAGTTCTATTGAGCTGGCATTGCCACATTAGCACTGGGTTCTGCTGGGCACTCTGTGATTGCACTGGTACTGCTGGGCAGCAGTACATTGCACTAGTTTTTCTGGGCTTGCAACCCCCTCCCTTGCTTGGAGTGTGATTCTGTGCTAGACATCAGTCCTGTTGACCTAGCATTGCCACAATGGCACTGGGTTCTGCTGGGCACTAGTATCTTGCACTGATTCTGCTGGGCTTACAAAAATCCCCCCCTTCAATTTCTATGGCAGATGTTCTCTGGAACTTTGATTCTGTTCTGCCCTTGCTTCTTTGCTGGTTTCCCCCCCCTCCATTAGAAACAATGGAGGATAAGGGCACCTTTGGGGTGGTGGTGGTACTTGAACTCCATAAATCCTATCCTCACCAAACTTGGAGGATGGGTAGAGGAGCATCAGGGGGAGGTCCCCTTCAAGTTTGGTACTTCTAGCTTGCACAAGATCCATTCTATATACCCCAGAATCTGTGCCTGTCATTTCCACAGAAAGCACTTTCTTTGGCTGACCATAACTTGGACCCTGTAAATTCAATCCTCACCAAATTTGGAGGGCAGGTAGCAGAGAGTCTGCTGAAGATCCTTAGAGATCTCTAGCACACCAGGATGCTCTTCTACTTCATCATAGACCTCACAAGCTGAAACAGTTAGTTTAGTTCTTCAAAGTTCATGATGGTTTGTGGTTTATGAACCAGGCATGCCACGAACCATGAACAGAACCACATTTTCCCAGTTCATGCCCACCCCTAGCTGGATCCCCCCTGGCCACTGGCAGGGGATGGGTATTTAGGGTTGCCAGATCAAGATTGTGGAACTCCTGGAAATTTGGGGATGGAGCCTGGGAAGGACAGGGACCTCAATGGGGTATGATGCCATAGAATCCACCCTCCAAAGTATCCATTTTCTCTGTTTGGAGATGAGCTGTAATTCCAGGGGATCCCCAGGTCCCACTTGGAGGCTGGCATCCCTAGCTGGGAGACTGAATTAAAATATTGCTGAATTATAGCACATTTGTCATGGGACCCATTAAAGATGGTGATCACAGAATGAATAGAGTAGTTCAGTGCCTGAATCTACACTGTGTAAAAGACAGAGAGAAACTTTCCTGTTTTGTTTGGTGATCACAGAACGGGTATTGGATATGTGGATATGAGAGTAAATAGGCTCATTATGCATGGTCATTGTAAACAGGATCATCTGTAAAACTGTGTAACAATGGCAGGTTGCAGCCCAGCTGTGGCCAAGGCTGATAAGCGAAGGCCATTAATGAGCAATGATCGGCCAGGGGATACCAGTGCTCCTGGGGAGGGGAAAGTATTGCGGTGGGACTAGGCAGAATGGGAAAGGAAGAGAATGGAGACACAGAAGGGCTCGGTCCCCTTCCAGCCTATGTCCCATCCCGAAGGTTGTCGGCAGTGGGGCTAGGACTTTTGTCCCCTCTCCGACATTGGTGTTGTCCAATGCCAGGTCGATAAATAATAAGACAATTATCCTGCATGACTAGCTGTCAGAACAGGACATGGATCTGGCATGCATGACCGAGACCTGGGTGCGAGACGGGGAGAATATAGCTCTCTCCCAGCTAGCTCCTCCTGGTAGCTCACACCTGGCACAATTGTTTAGAACTATTCAGTAATTAACAGATCTGTCACATGGCAGACCAAATGCTAGGGAATTGATATCGGCTGTGAGGCTTTTGCAAGCTATTTTGCAGATAAAGTCTTGTTGCTCCGCCGCGATCTCCCCACCACAGTTGAGACAATGAGTGAACTCGAGGCTCCATGCACATCTTCTGGTCCCATTCTGGATTATTTCAGTCCACTCAGCCTTGAGGAAGTCGATAGACTGCTCTCTACAGTATGCCCAACCACATGCAGCCTTGATCCGTGCCCTTCATGGCTTATAAAAGCTGGCCATGAGGGGTTTCAAGGTGCTCTCAGGGATATTATCAACAAGTCCCTCAAAGAGGGACTGTTCCCAGGGGGCACTCAAGCGTTGGTCCACCCTCTCTTGAAAAAAACATCTTTGGACCCAGCCGAATTGGTGAACTATCGGCCGGTTTCAAATTTGTCCTATTTGGGCAAATTACTTGAGAGAACAGTGGCGATTCAATTGCAGAGCTTTATGGATAGCACTTCCATGCTAGACCTTTTCCAGTCCAGCTTCTGTCCAGGCTATGGAATGGAGACAGCACTGGTCACCCTCACAGATGACCTCCAGGGGCACCTGGATCAGGGCAGCATGGTAGTACTGTTGTTGTTAGACTTACTGGCGGTGTTCGACACAGTCGATTGTCAGTTACTGATCCCCCACCTCACTGACATGGGGATTCAGGGGCTCACCTTGCAATGACTTGTTTTCTTTCTCCAAGGTCAGGGACAGAGGTTGGCTGTAGGGGAGCAGTTGTCCCAGAGGCACTCCCTGACTTGCGGGGTTCCTCAAGGGGCGGTGCTATCCCCAATGTTATTTAACATCTACATGCACCCCCTTGCCCAGATTGCCCAGAAGCATAGGCTAGGGTGTCACCAATATGCGAATGACACCCAGCTTTATATGTTGTTGGGTGGCCAGTCCAACTCTACCCTAGAGGACTTGGACCGGGCACTTCAGAATGTGGCGGGCTGGCTGAGACTGAGCCGATTGAAATTGAATCTGACAAAGACGGAGGTCCTGTGCCTAAATCGGAGCAGGTTGGGTTAGGGATCCCATTACCGACCTTTGATGGGGCACCATTAGTGCCAGTGCTGAGGGTCAGGAGTTTTGGAGTGCTCCTGGATGCCACCTTAACAATGGAGGCCCAGGTAGCAGCCACTGCCAAGGCAGCCTTTTACCATCTATGACTGATCAGGCAGCTGGTTCCCTTCCTCGAACACAATGACTTGGCAACAGTGATCCATGCAATGGTGACCTTGAGATTGGACTATTGCAACGCTCTCTACATGGGGCTGCTCTTGTCCCAAATCTGGAAGCTGCAGCTGGTGCAAAATGCAGCAGCCAGGATGCTGATGGGTCTCTCTATATGAGAGCACATCACACCTGTGCTGAAGGCACTGCACTAGCTGCCAATAGCATACCAGATTCACTTCAAGGTCCTATTTTTGACCTTTAAAGCCCTATATGGCTGGGGGCCTGCCTACCTGAGGGACTGCCTTTCCCCACATGTCCCCCAGAGAGCACTGAGGTTGGGGACTCAAAATTGCTTGACTGTCCCAAGGCCAAAAGATGCCAGACTGGCCATCACCAGAGCCAGGGCCTTCTCAGTGGTGGCTCCATACTGGTAGAATGAGCTCCTGGAAGACATCAGAGCCCTGCAGGACCTTCTACAGTTCTGCAGGGCCTGTAAAATGGCCACCAGGCTTTAGATTAGGGGCCACCACTGAGGAATGAGTGCTGGAAACTGCACCATCAAGGCTCTATGCTATGCTGCTGACATCAAGACAACTGGACACCAGCCCACCTATATCAGCCCACTTTAGTAATCGCCATCTGAATCAATTTGCACTTTATGTATATTATGGTTTGAAATTCTATTGTATTTTATCTATGTATTTATATTTTACTAGTGGCAAGGCCTGTTGCAAAGAGATAGGCAACGGGCACTAGGCAGAGGGTGGGGGAGAGCATGGCTGCATGCAGCATGTGCCCAGACCAGTGGCAGTCAATGCCCCTTGGAAGTGTGTGGGGGTGGGCAGTGCCCCACACCACCCTCCCCTCCTGGAGGCCTCGAAGTGGCCTCAGAAGCCAAGTGGGGGGGGTCAAGCAAAGACGGGCTAGTGTTGGTGAGCACAGCACTGGCAGAGAGGCCCCATGCCAGCCTCCCCTCCCAGAGGCCTCTGAGTGGCCTTGGAAGCCAGGCAAGGGGGGGGTCAAGTGAATACAGGTCAGCGGCGATGAGCGCAGCACTAGCAGAGAGGCCCTACACCACCCTCCACTCCTGGAGTCCTCCCAGTGGCCCCGGAAGCCAGGTAGGGGGGTCAAGCAGAGATGGGCTGGCAGCAGTGAGCATGCCACCAGCAGAGATGCCCCACGCCACCCTCCCCTCCTGGAGGCCTCCAAACAGCCTTAGAAGGTGGGGGTGGGCAAAGAAGAGCTGGCTTGGGTGGGCGAAGATGGGCTGGCAGTGGTGAGTGTGCCACCACCTGTGAGGCTCCATACCACCCTCCCCCCCCAGAGGCCTCTGAGTGGCCATAGAAACCATGGGGGTTGGGTGAAGATGGGCTGTTGGCAGCCAGCACACCATTGGCAGAGAGGCTCCATGGCTCTCAGCCCTACCAGAGAGCTCCAAGCTGGCCTAGAAGGCAGTTGGGGGGGCAGGCGAAGATGGGCTGGCAGCAGAGAGGCTCCATGGCAGCCACCCCTCCCGGAGGCCTCCCAGCAGCCTCAGGATCATGGGCAGAGGGAGCAACCAGGCTGTGTGGAGGCCAGGTGGGCCCACCGCTGGAGCATCCATCCCAGCCGATGGCCCTGCACAGAGTGAGGGTGAAACGCTGGGTGGCAGGTCTGTGGGCGGGACTGATGCCATAGTGAAAGGGAAGGCAGCCAATTGAGGGACACCTTGTGATGGGCAGTTCCTGCAGCCAACTGATTTTGCTGCGCATAGAACATTGCCAGACCACTACACATTTATATAATAGGACAGGATGGTATTTTAGTCTATGTATGCCACCTTGAGCCTACACCTGCAGGCAAGGCGGGATATAAATCTAAAATAATAAATAATAAATAATATACCTATATCTAATTCCCAAGTGGCCCCCTGTGTGCGGATATCTAAATCCTCATGCGCAGGGAACGCTCATGCGCAGGGAACGCTCTGCGAACTGCCTTGCCGCCGCTGTTGCCACCACAGGGAATGGGAGGGCGGGACAGTCAGTACTTCCGGTCTCAACGACAGAGGGTGTGTGTGGAGATTGCTCTTGCACCCTTTTATCCATTTATTCTCTTTAAGGCTTTTTTATCTCCTCAACCTCCTCCCGCAGAGAGGAGTTTGGTAGGGGAGTTGCTAGAATTAAGTGTGAGAGGGTGGCAACTCTCTCCACTTATGCAGGTCTCCCGAAGCAAAGAGGTAAATTGGAGCCCAGCCGAGACTTTCCTGTGTCGGCGAGCGCAAGAGGAGCCCAGAGGATTCCAGAGTCTAAAGAAGAACAACCCGTCGACAAGCAGCTTATAACACAAGCTAAGTATTAGTATAAGAAACTTAACTCCATTGATACCCAAAGAAGGTTTGGATTTAACTGAAGTAAAGAATTATAGACCAATATCGCTATTAAATAATGATTACATATTATTTGCGAAAATTATTTCGGAAAGACTGAAAAAATATTTGAAAGATACTATAGCGGAAGAACAAGCTGGTTTTTTACCAAATAGGCAGATTAGAGACAATTTAAGAGTGGTGATTGATGCAATCGAATACTATGACAAACATCCAGAAAAAAAAGTTGGATTCCTCTTTTTAGATGCGGAAAAAGCTTTTGACAATTTAAATTGGGAGTTTATGCTGCAAGTTATTGAAAAAATGGATATAGGACAGTCTTTTCTAAACATGATTGTGGCAATTTACTCAGAACAGAGAGCAGCTTTGAATATAAATAAAGAAAGAACAGATTTCTTTCAAGTTCAAAAGGGAACACGTCAAGGCTGCCCGTTATCCCCGTTGTTGTTTATTTGGATATTGGAAATATTATTGACAGCGATAAGAAAAGATAACAGCATTGAAGGACTCACAGTGAAAGGTTTTGCATATAAATACAGGGCATTTGCAGACAATGTAATGTTTATGATTCAAGATCCAATCGACAAAATACCACAATTGATGGAAAAAATTGAAGAATTTGGATCAGTTGCGGGATTCTACGTTAATAAAAGTAAAACCAAAGTGATGTGCAAAAATATGACGAAACAAAGACAAACAGAACTCCAAGAGAAAATTCAATGTGAAGTAGTTACAAAGACTAAATATTTAGGAATTGAATTGACCATGAAAAACATTGATTTGTTCAAAAATAACTATGAAAAGGTTTGGCACAGGATTCAACAAGACATGAAGAAATGGGATACCTTGAATCTATCGTTATTGGGAAGAATTGCAACTGTAAAAATGAATGTTTTGCCATGTTTGATGTTTTTATTTCAAGCTATTCCAATATTAAAACAAAGGAAAATACTGGATACATGGCAGAAAGAACTATCGAAATTTGTATGGGCAGGAAGAAAGCCAAGGATTAAAATGAAAATTTTATGTGATGCAAAGGAAAGAGGAGGTCTACAACTACCAAATTTAAGACTGTATTATGATGCTGTCTGTTTAACATGGTTGGAACAGTGGATTAATTTAGAAAATAAAAAGTTATTGGCTCTAGAAGGGCATGATAACAAGTTTGGATGGCATGCATATTTATGGTATGGAAAAGTAAAAATGGATAAATTTTTCAAACACCACTTCATAAGACGATCACTGTTCGAGACTTGGATGAGATATAGAAAATTCTTCTCAGAAGAAAGACCACTTTGGATAGTACCAGCAGAAGTGATTAATCCATATTCAAGAAATCAAGGGTTAGATTGGCTACCTTATAAAAGTCTTTTAAAATTAGAAGGGAAAAACTTTGTGTTAAAAGACAGATTTGATGTGGAATTTGAATATGATTGGTTGAAGTATAGACAGATTTATGACTTATTTAAGACCGATAAAAGAGAATATGGTTTTAGAGAAAATAACACTGAAATTGAAACTGTATGGCTTGAGAAAGGTAAAAAAATGATTTCTAAACTGTACAAGGTTTTATTGAAATGGTATACTGAGGACGAAATTGTAAAAGAGCAAATGATAAAATGGGCGGTAAATATTAATAATGAGATATTAATGACATCTTGGGAATATTTGTGGAAAAAGTCAATGAAAATTTCAACTTGTGTAAATGTTAAAGAGAATTGTTATAAAACGATGTACAGATGGTATATGATGCCTAAAAAAATTGCTATTATAAATGAAAGTATGTCTAACAAATGTTGGAAATGTAAGAAACATGAAGGGTCTTTTTACCATATGTGGTGGACATGTGATAAAGCAGTAAAGTATTGGACTGAGATCCACAATGAGATACAAAAAATTTTGAAATGTACTTTTAAGAAAGACCCACAGATGTTATTGTTAGGTCTTAAAATGGAAGAAATAAATGTAGCCAAGAGAACACTACTATGGTACTTGATTACAGCAGCTAGACTGACTTTTGCTCAATGTTGGAAACAAGATAAAGTACCTGAAACATGGGAATTGATTAAAAAGACGTTGTTTATGGCAGAAATGGACAAATTAACAAGAAAATTAAACAATGAAGAAGACGAAACCTTTTTCGGAAACTGGAAAGACTTTCAAGAATACTTGTTGAAGAATTGGGATGTAAAACGTGGTTTGATTTGTTTTGACAGCTATTGAGGAGAAGTGGAAAGAGACTCAGATCTTTGAATTGTTACCATTAGTAAAAGAAATATGTTTAGTAGTAAATGTAATTGTATAAGAGAAATATCAAGGGGGTTGGAGCAGTGCAGGAAGCCTTGTTTGGGGTGGGGGAGAGGGAGAAAGAAAAATGGATGTGTATTGGTTTGTTTAAATTGTATGAACATGTGATATATCCAATAATAAATTGTATTAAAAAAAAAGAAAAAAAAGAAACTTAACTCAAATAACTCAGAGGGAGGGGGTGTTTTAGAGCCAGGGCAGAGAGGGTCCTCCATTATTAAAAACAGTTTATAGTATAGGCGGCTAGCAAAATAACAAGTGGATAAGCGCAGGAGGTTTAAGGGGGAAAAAAGGAGGACAAGCAGTAGAAATAACAGCACAAGCACTGGGCACTACATACTTTTGTTTTTCTTTTTTGTCTCCTTTTCTGTATTGCTAATTAGTGCTGCAGCTTTAAGTGAAGCAGCTGGCGATGCAGAGATTGAAATTGAGGAGGGCGTAGCAGTGTGGAGCTAAAGAGCAGGCAGGAGAAGGAGACGAAGCTGGAAGCTGAAGCTGACTTGCAGAAAAGACAACTAGAGCAGCACGGAGAGAGGCGGAGGGAGCCGAGTGTGGGAGATGGAGTCTGGTGACATCGGAGATTGGTTACGGGAGACGACGGCAGCTGAGCTGGGAGTGAGGAGGAAGAACAGCGTAGTGGAACTGTGAACTAGGCTGCTTGGTGCTGGAGGTGGAGGGGCATAGCAGCATTGGTGACGGGAGGAACTGAGTGAGTGTCAACAAAACTTGAAAGACTGAGCAGTGTGGAGAGACAAAGAGATAAACGTGGAAGTGATCTAGAGACAAAGAAAGATATATAAGAAATACAATTGACTTTAAGGGATATTAGGTGTAACCAATTGTGATAGGTATCAGGTGGTACTGAGAGGTTCTAGGAATAATTTATGGCCACAGGGTTTTCGGGCAGCAGAAGGAGCTCAATTCCATCACCTGGCCAGTCAGGAAATATTAACCAACTAAGGCAGAGCAACATGAGTTTGTCACAGGCAACCATGAAAGAACTGAATAAAATGATTCAGGAAAGTATCTCCTTAGCAATCAAACAAACGATAGAGACAACTTTGCCTACACTAATTAAAAATGAAATAGAGCCTTTAAGAAATAAGATGGATGAAATAACAACACAAATTAATGCAGAAACGCAGGAAATTAAAAAGCAGATAAGGGATAATAAACAAGAAATACTGAAAATGTCCACTAGACAAGGGAAACTTAAAGGAAAAGTACAAGACCTAGATCTCGAACTGTCAGAGCTGAAAGCTAAAAATGAAAGAATTGAGGACACACATCAATTTCGAGATGGATAGAGCGGCGCAAATAATAAGATGTCAAAACATTCCAGAGAATATTGAAAAAAATCTTAAAGAGGATTTAGCGCATAATCTAGCAGAGCAACTGCAGATAGGGACAAAAGAAGAAATAATTAACAGTATAGAGGAAATTTATAGGAGAAACTCTTCATATGCAAAAATACATAAATTGCCTAGGGAGGTACACATTAAATTCTATAGAAAAGACATGAAGGAGAAAATACTTAAGGCCACCTATGAGAATAAAGTTACCATTCAAGGAGAGGAAATCAAGTTTTTAAAGGAAGTGCCCTGGAGGGTGAGGGAGAGAAGAACACCATACATTAAACTGACTAACCTGTTGAAAAATAAAGGAATTGTTTTCAGGTGGCTGGTCCCAGAAGGGGTACTTTTTTCCTACGATGGTAGGAGACAAAGGATAGATTCAGTCTTTAAAATTGAGGGGTTTTTTGGAGAAATATGGCGAAGAGTTAGGGCTCCAAAGACAGGAGGAAACGGGAGAAGAGGAAAGAGAAGAAGAAGAGGAGGGAAATGAATCAGGGGAGGAGGAGGAAAATGTAGAACAAGGAAAAGTAGCCATTAAAGAAACTAATATCAAAAAAGGGGGGGGGGAAAGTCAAGTAAGGCAACATATCAGATTTTAACCAGATTCAAGTACAAAAACACAGGAAAGAATAATAAAAAATAAACAAGATGGCATCCAAAAAATTTAGGATTTGGTCTATCAACGTAAATGGGTTGAATAGCCCCCCAAAAAGAAGAAAAATATTTCATCAAATAATCAAAAACATAGTGGATATCGTATGTTTACAAGAGACACACATAAAGAAAGATGATTGTAAATATTTGAACAACAAAAAGTTGGGAAATGCGTTTATAGCTGCAGATGTAAAAAAGAAGAGGGGTGTAGTAACTTACGTGAAAGATAAACTGAACCCTAAATTGTTGTATGCGTCAAATGACGGCAGAATAGTTGCAGTTGCTATAACTAAGAATGGTAAAGAAACATTAGTAATTAATATATATGCGCCGAATCAGAATCAAGATTCTTTTTACAAAGAGTTGCAGATGGTGCTGTCGCTACAAGAAATTGAGAATATCTGTCTAGTGGGAGACTTTAATGCGGTAATTGATTCGACAATAGACAGAAAGAGTAACAGGAAAAACACCGAAACAGGCTCTCTTACTTCGAAATCGTTCTTTAAGTTAGTTGAAGAGTTTAATATGATTGATATCTGGAGAACAAGAAATCTAAAAAAAATGATTTTACGTACTACTCTTCAAGACATAATTCATGGTCGCGAATTGACATGATCTGGATATCAGCTAGTATGATATATGATGTGATGGATTGTGAAATTTTGCCAAATACATTCGCAGATCATAACCCTGTTAGTTTAACTTTAAGAGATGAGCCAAAAAAGAGTAGATGGACAATGAATTTAGGGCTGCTCCAGGACCAGAAATTTTTAAAAAGCACCAAAGAAGAGATTGTGGACTTCTTTAAAAGAAATATCCAACCAGAAGTAAAAATGGAAACTGTTTGGGATGCATTTAAAGCATTTATCAGAGGGTGGTTCATTTGTCAAAGTGCATGGAAAAATAAGCAAACCAAAAAGAAATATGGAATGTTAGTGGAGCAAATTAGAGTAGAAGAATCCAAAATGAAAAATGCTATAAACCCAATAAACTATAAAGTTAAACTATATTTGCTTCATCATAAATTGAGTATCCTCTTGAATAATGAGATAGCTAGGAAAATTGAACTTACTAAGCAATACTACTTTGAAAATATAAATAAACCTAACAGATGGTTAGCCTACAAACTCCGTAAGGAAAGAGAAAAGCGTACTATTGTCAAACTTAAAAATGAAAAAGGGGAAGAAAAGTATAGCATTCAAGAAATCAAAAGCATAGTGGAAAGATACTATAACGGACTATATAATCAAGAATCACAGGAAGAAAGTAAAATTGAAGAATATCTACAAAATGGAAGTTATACTAAATTCAGTGACCAAAATAAAAAGATTTTGAATGAGGTAATTACGCCATGTGAGATTGTAGAAGCGATTAAAAGGCAAAAAAGAAGAAAATCACCAGGTCCAGATGCCATCCCGGCAGAGTTTTATCAGATATTTTTGGAACAACTAAATACGTCGTTAAAAGATTTATTCCAAAAAATTGGAAAATCAGGAAAAATACCTGAATCGTGGAATCATGCCCTTATCACACTAATACCCAAACCGAACTCAGATGGATCCGAAATTAAAAATTATAGACCTATATCACTTTTAAATTTGGACTATAAGATATTTACTAATATATTAGCCCATAGGCTAAAAAAGGTACTAGCGCAAACAATACACAGAGATCAGATGGGCTTTTTGCCGAAAAGACAAATCAAGAATAACATGCGTACAGTTATTAATATTTTAGAATATTATGAGTCACATCCGGAGAAAGAAGCAGTTTTGATGTTTCTTGATGCAGAGAAAGCGTTTGACAACATATCATGGAGCTTTCTATTACAAAAACTTGTCATCTCAGACTGTGGAAGTTATTTCTGGTCTATGATAAAGGCAATATATACTATGCAGTATGCTAAAATCCTAGTAAATGGAGACTTAACGAATAATATAAGAATACAGAAAGGCTCAAGACAAGGTTGTCCGTTGTCCCCACTACTATTTATTTTTGCGTTGGAATCATTAAATAATGCAGTAAGAAATAATCAAAAGATAAAGGGCTTGAGAGTGAAAGGGGAAGAATACAAGCTTTTGGCTTTTGCGGATGATTTGCTATTTATAGTGGAACGTCCGCAAAAATCTATTAAAATATTGATGGAGGATATCCAATCCTATGGACAAGTAGCTGGTCTTAAGATAAATCTCCAAAAAACGAAATTGTTAACCAAAAATTGTCAACCGAATACCACACAGGAAATTCAAAAAATAACTTCCATGGAGATAGTGAAAAAAGTGAAATATCTGGGCATTTATATAACCAACAGAGCGAGCTCCTTGATAGAGGACAACTATCGTAAATTACTGGATGATATTAAGAAAGACCTATCGAGATGGAAGGATGTACCGCTATCTTTTTTGGGCAGAATTGCAGCAATAAAAATGAACATACTGCCAAGATTTTTATTTTTAGCCCAAAATATACCTGTATTAAAGAACCTGAAATTCCTGGAGGAATTAGATAGGGTTACTAGGAAATTTATTTGGCTTCATAAAAGAGCAAGAATAAAATCAAAAGTCCTTCAGGATAGAAAGGAAAAGGGTGGGATGGGTGTACCGAATTGGTCATTGTATTATCAATCATGTGCGCTTACCTGGATAAGAGAGTGGATTGTGTTAGAGGATGAGAGAACATTGGCATTAGAGGGTCACGATCTCTACATGGGATGGCACTCATATGTGTGGTATGAAAAGGCGAAAGTTCATTCGATATTTAATCAACATGTAATAAGGGGAGCTTTAAATAAAATCTGGAGTGGAATAAAAGAGAGATTCTATAGGAAAACACCAAGATGGGTGTCACCCTTGGAAGCCTTTGTAAAACCATCACTTATGACGGAAAGTAAGAAAGCCAACTATAATATATTGTTGGAAAAAAATAACGCTTTAAAAACAGAAGAAAAACTGGAAAAAGTACATCTAATCAAGTTATCATGGTGGGAACGTGCACTATTACATGACAGATATAGTAAAGACAAAGTAATCGGTTTTGATGAAGGGAATACGCAACTTGACAAAATCTGGTTATCATCCAGTGACAAACTAGTCCAGAAACTTTACAGATTTTTATTAGATGAGTTCGAGCTTGATGAAAATATTAAAACTGTAATGATATCTTGGATGCAGGATATAGGAAAGGAAATAGAAATAGAGCAGTGGAACACAATTTGGAAAACTGTAAAATTTATGAGAGCTGTATCGTATAAAGAAAATATTTATAATATGTTCTACAGATGGTACTGGTCCCCAGACAAAATTGCTAGGTGTTACGCGCAAGTATCCAACAAATGTTGGAAGTGCAAGGCAAATGTGGGGACCTTTTACCATATGTGGTGGAAGTGTAGCAAAGTACAAGCATACTGGAAAATGATACATAAAATTGTATATGAAATATTAAAGATAGACGTTGTGTTAACACCAGAAACATATTTATTGAATATAACTCCCAAAGGTTATGGTAAACAGGATGTATACATATTAGTATATATAATAACGGCTGCAAGATTATTACTGGCTAAGAATTGGAAAACGGATAGAATACCTTCCAAAGAGGAACTAATGGTAAAGCTCCTTGAGCTAGCGCAAATGGATAATTTGAGTTTAAAGCTTCAGGCTAAAGATCAGGATTTACAAGAAAAAAGATGGTTGAAGGTATATAACTGGTTAAAAAGTGTAAATTAGAATCAGAAAAATGTAATAACCAATGTTCAAATGTTGTAATGACTCTTAAAATGTATGCTGTCATTGATGTTGAAAAGTTTGTAAGATGGTGGAAAATGGAATAAATAAATAAAAAAAAGGGAATGGGAGGGCGGGAGAAGGCTTGGCGGGCCAATCGGCCTCACCTCCGCCACTGCGGACAAAGGAATGGGGAAACTTGGTGGGCCTCACCGCTGCTGCTGCTGCTGGTGAGGGAGGAAGGGGGAGGCTTGGTGGGCCGGCCTCGCCGCCGCTGCTGGGGAGGGAGGGAGGGAGGGGAAGCCTGGCACGCCGGAATACCCCCCCCGTGAGTATCGCGGGTCCCGCTGCTGCTGCTGGAGGGGGGAGGGAAGAAGAGGGAGGCTTGGTGGGCTGGCCTGCCTCCCCGCTGCCACACTGCTGCTGCTCAGGAGGGAGGGGGAAGCTTGGCGGGCCGGCCGGTCTCACTGCCACCACCCCCATTGCTGCTGGGAAGGGGGAAGCTTGGTGGGCCGCTGGCCTTGCTGCTGCCACTGCTGGGGGTGGAGGGAGGGGAAGCTTGGCTGGCCGGAATACTCCCCCCCGCAAGTATTGCAGGTCCCGCCTCTTGTCTAGTCTAATTGTCAAAGCTTTCTGATCAAATTAGAAACAAAGGGCACATCCAAACCTTTCTGGATACGGAGCTATCATTGCACTGTATCAGTCTTCTTTAAATGGATTCTCCTGTGTAACACAAACACAATATCCAAAAATGTGTGGATGTATCAAAAATCTTATTGTTACATGAAAAAACCAACAACCTGGATCTTGATGATTTTTTTTTTTTAAAAAACACCCTGTAAGTAAATCTATTGCTTTATCCCTTTTTTAAATCTACACCTATTCCAAAGAGCTTAGGGTGATTCTCACTTCCTCTACACAGGTCCTTTCCATATTAGACCTTAAATCCTGGTTCAACCCTGTCCCCGAACTTACATTCTACACTACACATGAGTTCACCCCTGTAATTATCTCGGGGTATTTTTTGTTTCCACATTACATTGAGGTCACCTCAGTTTCACCCCACACTTGTCCTGGGATAAACAGATACTATTATAACCAGGGATAAATGCAAGGTATTATGTCACGAGTTGAACTTTGATAAAACCAGGGATGAGATCCAAATGCGGAAAGGACCTATTTTTTTCCTTAAAACAACCCTGTGAGATGTTATGATGAGCAACAGCCCAAGCTCGCCCAGCAAACTTCCATAGCAGAATGGGGATCAGAACCTCTCAGTCTCCCCAGTATGACACTCTAACCATTGTATCATGCTTTCTAACCTCACTATTGTACTTGGGTGACTCTTGGGTAATGGAAAGAGGAAGAGCTGCTATTTCCTAACCAAAATTGTGCTTCATCCTTCACTTTACAAGATTATGTCAATTACATCAGGTTGGTTACAGTCATTTCCAGATCATTGCTGTGTCTACTCAGAAATACAGTTTCTGAGGGAGAAAAACTGAATTAAAAGGGAGATATTGTACCCTTTCTCAATCCCAAATAGTACATGTTGGTTACTTTTGGTAATCTGTTGCTTTTCTTCAAAGAAAGGGCCACTAATTGTACATAATATTTTCAAAAGGAAACATGCCTTGTAAGTCCTAGTGGCTACAGTAGCTAAATGAGTGTTAATTCATTCTACATAAAACTGTGATAGCTTGTCTCTCCATGCATTCAATGTGGCTTATAATAAATATTTAAAACTCTCAAACTAAAAAGAAAATCTAAGGACCATATTACAAGGATAGGAAATCCAGCTGTTCAGATAAAAAGCTGCCAAGCAATCCCACTCAATCAATTAGCCAACTCATCAGAGCAGAAAGAAAGAAAAAAAGTTCTTGTTTAGTTTTTCTTGACAACCTCAAATCCCTACAAAATAAAAATGATTTCTTCTGAAGTCCAGGAAAGATGTATAATAATAAACTGTGTTCCACAACTTCAGGGCAACATCTGGAAAGGCCCTTCCTATAGCAAATATCAGTAATGAGGAAACATGACCATGAGTGAATCATCTTAAGAGGTGTGTATGTGTGTGGAATCATGTGGGGAGAGGTAGGACCATCATTTCTTTGAGTTCAGTATAACTTGTAGTAACTTCCTTCCTTCTTCACATAAGCCCATCTCATGCATATGCTCTAATGCAAGCCCCAACTCCCGCCGAGCCTGCGCTTGCGGGAGGGGGCTGATTTGCCTCCTTGTGAGGCAGGAAGAGAAGGGCACCAGTGCTGTGAGAAGCACAGCATCAGGCAGGGGGCGGAGCCAGCCTATTTAGGCTTGGCTCCCGCCCTCTGCCTCAGCAGTTCTTTGACATGCTTGGGATGAGGCGAGCATGGGGGCTGCGCTGCTGGTTGGCTTGAGGCCTGGTGGCCTAGGAAGCAGCAGCAGCAGCAGCAGAGGTGGCAGGGTGGCTTGTGGCAGCAGTGAGATAGCCATGGTGGCAGTGGTAAGATGGTGACAGCACAGCAGCGAGATTGCCGCAGCAGTGATGGAGAGATTGCCACAGTGGCAGCAAGATTGCTACAGTGGAGGCAGCAATGAGATTGCCATGGCAGCAGCGAGATTGCTGTGGTGGCGGAGAGATTGCAGCAGTGGTAAGATTGTGGTGGTGAAGGTGGTGCCAAGATTGCTGTTGCAGAGCTGGTGGCGGAGTCTTGGCGGCAGTCTTCTGTGGGTGGTGGCACAGCATCGGCAACAACTTAACAGCGTCTGGGAAGGTTCCTCAGCAATGTGTGTTGATATTGGCAGGCCCTTGGTTCAGTAGCTGCCTACCCCACTGGTTTGGGGGAGGGATTTTCCTACTTCTTTTTCCTGGCCCTGATCTGGTTGGGGGGAGGGAATCTCCCATTTTCATCCCTGGCCCCACTGTGCCTGGTGGCTTTTAGGAGGGAGGCTGAGCGTAGGCTTGGCTCAGAGACATGGGAGCCGGTTTGGCAGCCATTTTGTGGCAGCAGTGTGCGACCGACATCTTAATGCACTAGTCTTCCAGACGCCCTTTGGTCTTATTTGCTGGCCTTCTTAAACCCCCCCCAACACCACTAACGCAGCCGTCACCACTACTACCCCTTTGTAGCTGTGTGGGGTCTGCATTCTGGGAACCTGCGTAGCGAGGAGGAGTCTAGTTTTGTGGCAAGGTGCTATAAGGGGCAAGGTTTCTGAGGAGCTTAAGAACATAAGAACATAAGAGAAGCCAATGTTGAATCAGGCCAATGGCCCATCTAGTCCAACACTCTGTCACACAGCGGCCAAAATATACTAGGTGCCATCAGGAGGTCCAGCAGTGGGGCCAGGACATTAGAAGCCCTCCCACTGCTGCCCCCTCCAGCACCAAGAATAGAGGGCATCACCTGCCCCAGTCTGACAGTTCCCATCTATACCCTGTGGCTAATAGCCACTGATGGACTTCTGCTCCATATGTTTATCTAATTCCCTCTTGAAACTGTCCATGCTTGTAGCTGCCACCACCTCCCGTGGCAGTGAATTCCATATGTTAATCACTCTTTGGGTGAAGAAGTATTTCCTTTTATCAGTTCTAACCCGACTGCTCAGCAATTTCATGGAGTACCCACGAGTTCTTGTATTGTGAGAAAGGGAGAAAAGTACTTCTTTCTCAACCTGCTCAATCCCATTCATAATCTTATAAACCTCAATCATGTCACCCCTCAACCGTCGTTTCTCCAAGCTAAAGAGCCCCAAGCATTTTAACCTTTCTTCATAGGGAAGGTGTTCCAACCCTTTTATCATTCTAGTTGCCCTTCTCTGCACTTTTTCCAATGCTATAATATCCTTTTTGAGATGTGGTGACCAGAACTGTATACAGTATTCCAAATGAGGTTGCACCAATGATTTATACAGGGGCAGTATGATACTGGCTGATTTGTTTTCAATTCCCTTGCTAATAACCCCCAGCATAGTGTTGGCCTTCTTTATTGCAGCTGAACACTGTCTAGACTTTTTCATTGAGTTATCCACTACGACTCCAAGATCTCTCTCTTGGTCCGTCTCTGCCAGTTCAGACCCCATCAACGTGTATTTATATTTAGGATTTTTTGCTCCAATGTGCATCACTTTGCACTTGGCCACTTTGAACCCCATTTGCCACGTTGACGCCCACTCACCCATCCTTGACAGATCCCTTTGGAGTGCCTCACACTCCTCCCTGGTTTTCACCACCTGGAACAACTTCGTGTCATCTGCAAATTTAGCCATTTCACTGCTTACTCCCAATTCCAAATCGTTAATAAACAAGTTAAAAAGCATCGGACCGAGTACTGATCCCTGTGGTACCCCATTGCTTACCACCCTCCACTGAGAAAGTTTCCCATTTATACTCACTCTCTGTTTTCTATTTATAAGCCAGTTTTTGATCCACAAGAGGACTTGTCCTTTTATCCCATGACTATTGAGCTTACTTAGGAGCCTTTGATGAGGAACTGTCATCTAGCTTGTCATCTAGCTTGTCACATACACACCCTGGAGTCATAGTCCCGCAGGTGGCCTGGTGATTTAGCCATCTTTAGGGAGGGGGGTTCTTGCCTGTTTTCTTTTTCAACTTCCCTCTTTGGGCTTGCTTTGGTAGGGGTAGCGAGAGCACAGAGAAAAATGGCAATTTTTAGGTATGGCAGATGCTTGAAAGGGAGTGTCTACCGCGAGATTCTTGTTTGTTTCTTTGTTTTTATAGACCAGTGTGGTGTAATTGTTAAGCTTGCGGTCTCTAATCGGGGAGAGCTGGGTTTGATTCCCCTCTCCTCCACTTGCTACTACTGGATGACCTTGGGTAAACCGACATTCTGTCAGAGCTATTCTCAGGGGCAGTTCTCGAAGGAGCTCTCAGCCTCATCTACCTTACAGGTTGAGGGGAGGGGATAGGAGTTTGTAGGCCACTCTGAGAGTCTTAGTGAAGGGTGGGATATAAATCCAATCTCCTCCTTCCTTCCTTCATCCACTGTGGCTGGCCTGGTGTTTACGCTGGGGATTATAAATTAGTTAATCTCTTTGATAACTGCCTGGAGGGCATTTTGGGAGGGGATGTGTCTCAATAAGAGACCATCTGCTTGGTGTGCAGAGGGTCCCAGGTACAATACCCAGCATCTTTAGTTAAAGGATTTGGCAATAGGAGAAATGGAAGACCTCTGCCTAAGACCTGGGGACCCTTTGCCAGTCTGAGTAGGCTATACTTATTTAGCAAGCCTGAAAGCAGACAGTGTTAATTAAGGGGTTATTCCTTATAAGAATAAAAAATTGATTCCCTACTTATTGCAGCAGGGCTTATTTATATTTGAGACAGGAGATAGCAATTTCTATTCAAAATAACAATTTTTAGAGGGTTTTATTCAGGGAAAGACCATATTTGGCACTAATGCATAGGGAGGTATGTTCAGTGTAGTGGATGGGTGGCAGTGGTCTCTACTCTGGAGAACCAGGTTTGATTTCCCATTCTTCTGCATAAGCCAGGAGGGTGACCTTGGGTCAGTTAATGTTCTCTCAAGAGCGGTTCTCTCATTGTGCTCTCAACCTCACCTACCTCACAGGATATCTGTTGTGGGGAAAGGAAAGGAAGGAGATAAATTTGGTCTCTTATTTTTCTTCTCTAGAGAACTATAGAAGCCTTTACTGGTATCTAACTGTAAACTACAAATAGGAACAGAATTTGAGGTGAGGGAGCGCAGCCAATGGGAACAGCTACTTGAAACTGGGTAGCTTGATTGAGAGTGTGTGTGGGTGGAATCAAGTGTAATCTGAAGGGAAAACAGCTGAATTTCTAAGGGCTTCCTTCTGTGAAGAAATCCTTGTCAGCAACGTGAATTTGATGGTAAAGGCACTCTGAACGGCAAAGTAGCTTAGTCTTTGACGTGTTTGGATCTGACAATATCCATTGCAATAAGCATTTGTACCTTCTGTTTTCTGTTTTAGCAGGGATACAGTGTGACTTCCAACCTGACGCTGTGATCTGGGGAATTAGAAAGCTGGCACATCGTTACATGTCATTGGTTTGGTCCTAATGAGCATTCTCCACAGGTGTAATAGTGCATTTGTCCTTAAGGGGAGGTCCAGTGAGTTGCCAGGGCCTAGATGAGTGGCATTGGTTACAACAGGCTGTGGGAGGTGCTGGCTGGGATGCGGTGGCATGGCTAAGGCAACAGGAAATGAGACAGATGGCTTCCAGGGAAGTTCCAGTTAGGGCAAGGGTTAAGCAGGACCCATTGGAGGACCAGCATGGCTTGGGAGGCCATACAGCTGTTCTGCCCATGCACTTGGGAGGAATGAAACTACTTCTAGACCTGGCAGCCCAGCCTTAATTATGTATAGGTAAAAAGGTTTCACTGGAGCCATCTTCACATTATGGCAAGTAAGCTTGTGCGTACCGGATTGTAAGAAGGAGCCAATGCATATTTCTGTGTGCTTGGCCTGGTCTTTAGGATAGGACCCTGGTTTCTTAAGCTGGTTAAGTGTGGGCTGGATGGCACAACCATTGGGTGGATTCATGGTTGGTTGAAAAATCGTACCCAACAAGTGCTCGTAAATGGCTCTGCATCTACGTGGAGGGAAGTCTCGAGTGGAGTACCACAGGGCTTGGTCCTAGGCCCGGTGTTATTCAATGTTTTTATAAATGACCTGGATGAAGACATAGAGGGGATGCTTATCAAATTTGCAGATGACACGAAGCTGCGTGGGATTGCTAATTCTGAAAAAGACAGAGTCAGGATTCAGAAGGATCTTGATAGGCTGGAACAGTGGGCTGAGACAAATAAAATGAATTTCAATAGAGATAAGTGCAAAGTCCTACACTTAGGTACAAAAAATCAAAGGCACAGATATAGAATGGGAGGGACTTGACTTGACAGCAGCACATGTGAAAGGGATCTAGGTGTTATGGTCAATCACAAGCTAAACATGAGCCTGCAGTGTGATGCGGCTGTGAAGAAAGCTAATGCAATCTTAGGATGCATTAGCAGAAGCATTGTGTCCAGATCACAGGAGGTGGTAGTTCCGCTGTATTCTGCTATGGTCAGGCCCCACCTGGAGTACTGTGTCCAGTTTTGGGCACCACATTTTCGGAAGGATGTTGACAAACTCGAGTGGGTCCAGAGGAGGGCGACCAGGATGGTGAGAGGGTTGGAGTCCAAGTCTTATGAGGAAAGGCTGAGGGAGTTGGGTATGTTTAGCCTGGGAAAGAGAAGGTTTAGAGGGGACATGATTGTAGTTTTCAAGTATTTGAAGGGCTGTCATGTAGAAGATGGAGTGGATCTATTCTCTCTTGCTCCGGATTGCAAGACTAGATCTAATGGGTTGAAATTACAAGGGAGTTGTTACCGGCTTAATATCAGGAGAAACTTCCTGACTGTAAGAGTGGTTGAGCAGTGGAACAGACTGCCTCGGGAGGTGGTGGATGCTCCTTCGCTGGACGTTTTCAAGAGGAGACAGGACAACCATCTTTTGGGTATGTTGTAGGTATGTAGGGGTTTTGGCTGTGTTCCTGCAGAGTGCAGGGGGTTGGACTAGATGGCCTGCAAGGTCCCTTCCAACTCTAACATTTTATGATTCTATGAAAATGATAGCTACTGTGCACTCTTCAGGGTAAGGTGTTTTTTTTTTTAAAAGAAAATTTATTATCGGATATATAATAGCATGTTCCACATTTTGTTTACAATTCTTATCATATCCTTTTCAAATTTTTATCTCCCCCTCCCCTAGCTTCCCACGATGCTCTGCCGCCATTAACATTTCCACCCAAAATTCTCGTACATTCAACTTGTTCTTAATATTCAAATCTTAAATTTCAATATTTTGCTTTTTAACTTTAACAATTAGGTAACTTTTCAAATACAGTCTCTCTTGTTAGAACACTTCTGTTATTAGTAACTATCAAAACAAAGTAATCTATTTTTCACATCCCAGTTAAGCTCTAAATAGTCTTTAAAATCTTTCCAGTCTGTTAAAAATTCTTCATCTTCTGCTCCATGAAGTTTTCTTGTTAGTTTGTACATTTCAGCCATAAAAATCATTTTTTTAATCCATTCCCATTTATCAGGTATCTGCTCTTGTTTCCAGAACTGAGCGTAAGTCATTCTTGCAGTTGAAATGAGATACCATAACAAAGTTCTTTTTGTCATTTTGACTTCTTCTAACTTTAGTCCTAAAAGCAACATTTCTGGTTCTTTTTTCAGCGTACATTTCAAGATTTTCTGAATTTCACTATGAATCTGTCCAAAAAACATTTGCTTTTTCACAAGTCCACCACATATGGTAAAACGAGCCTTCTTTCTTTTTACATTTCCAACATTTGTTAGACATATTCTCATTCATATTAGCAATTTTTTTTGGTGTCATATACCATCTATACATCATTTTGTAACAGTTTTCTTTAACATTAACATATGTTGATATTTTAATCAACTTTTTCCACAAACATTCCCAAGATGACATTTATATATCTCTATTTACATTTATAGCCCATTTCACCATTTGCTCTTTTACAATCTCATCCTCTGTATACCATTTTAGCAAAATCTTATACATTTTAGAAATCATTTTTTTACCTTTTTCACTCCAAATCTTTTCAATTTCATTATTTCCTTTTCTAAAACCATATCTCATTTTGTCAGTCTTAAATAAATCATAAATCTGTCTATAATTTAGCCAATCATATTCAAAACCCAAATCTTCTCTAGATCTCATCGCGAAACTTTTCCCTCAATTTTCAGAATGTCTCTGTAGGGTAACCAGTCTTTTCCTTTGTGCCTTGAAAGTGGTTTTATTACTTCAGCCGGAAAATCCACATTGGTCTTGCTTCAAAAAAGAATCTCTTATATCTCATCCATGTCATAAATAGTGATCTCCTTATGAAGTGGTGCTTAAAAAGGTTATCTACTTTGGATTTCTCGTACCATAAATAAGCATGCCAACCATATCTTTGATCATGCCCTTCTAGTGCCAACAGTTGTCTATTCTCCAAGTTGATTCACTGCTCCAACCAAGCTAGGCACAGCGCATCATGATATAGTCTAAAATTAGGAAGCTGGAAGCCTCCTCTTTCTTTCGCATCACAAAGTATTTTCATTTTAATCCTTGGCTTCCTTCCAGCCCACACGAATTTAGAAATCTCCTTTTGCCATAAATTCAACACTTTGCAATCTTTCACAATTGGAATAGTTTGGAATAAAAATAGCAAACGGGGTAAAATATTCATTTTAACTACAGAAACTCTGCCCAATAAGGATAAACTCAAAGTATTCCATTTCTTAATATCTTGTTGAATTTTATTCCAGGCCTTTTCGTTTCAGGGTAAGGTTTTAAAATGAATAAATAAATACATAAAATGCAAACAAACAAAATTAAATTATACAGGTTTCTAAAGAGACACCACATTGTAAGTTGGCAATATCACAATTTTAAAGCCAAACTCACCAGTTGGCTATCGTGGTTCTTAGTGGTTATTGCAAAGCTAGATAAATTAAATACCTAGAAGCATTTCAAAATGCCTTATTAAGGCAGTCCCTTGACTTTTAAAACAATGGATGCCTTCCTGTTCAGGTCTGCTTGCAATTCTTGGAAACTTCTTTAAGATTGCCAAGGCACTGAGAGAATTGATCCAGATCTCCTAGTCAATGCTCCCTCTAAGCTGTGGAGTCCTGTGAGCAAAAATTCTACTTTGTGAGCTACTGGCTTTAAAGTTGTGAGCGAGCAATTTGGCTACTGCATAAATTAGTTTGCTCTGGAGCTGTCCTTCCTGAGCTAAGTCAAAAATGTGTGAGTCAGAGGCTAAAAAACTGTGAGCTAGCTCACCTTAACTCAGCTTAGAGGGAACACTGCTCCTAGTGTTGTTTCCACTATCTGACAATACAGGGGATCTGGGGTTTGATTAGAGATGCTCTCTTCTGATACAGACTTTAGCCAGTAACAATTCTAGGCCTCAATTTCCTATCTTTCAGGGTGCAGGGTTGCCAGAAGATCCAAAGGGAAAAGTCTTGTCTGTTTAATAGAGACTTAATGTGTGGAAATGCACAGCTGTTTTTTCATGGCATGGAGGTAAATAACAGCACTGGATAATTAACATCCCTTTAAAAGGAGTGGGCTTCCTTTGCTACCCAGGAATTTCACTAAGTTATTTCAATTGATCAGGGCAAACATAGGCCCTAAGAACATTGGGCAGTGCCTTGCAAATCACAGTGACTGTGCAAATGCACACACTGCTGGGTAAATGTAGTGGAATTACTAAAGCATTCTATGAAGGTCTTGGGAAAAGGGAGCTCTAGAGGACCAGAGGCAACCCATTCCCCTGGCAGTGAAAAAGGGTCAATTTTTGCGACCTGGGGTGTCACTGCACTTCAAGTTAGGACGGCGGTTACCGCTTTAGGCATGCAGATGGAACTCTGCTGACCAGGCACCAGTTTGTGGTGGTTAGCACTCAGGCTTTGGGCAAGTTGGGCCTTTCCCGGGGTGAAGTTTCGAACTCACTCTTCTCAGTTCAGCACCGCTTCCACTGCAGCTGCTCTGGGCTATGTGTTCCCTTGCTGTGTGGTAGTGTCAGTGGGACTTTTTTCAGGTCAGGACCTTTGTCCAGTCACTGCACTCCTTTGGGGGGGGGGTGCTTTGGATCAGTTTGCTGTGGTGGGCTTTTGCCTAGTGTTTGAAGACTGGAATTGCAAAGTTTTAAGTTATTAATGAGGTTTTTCCTTCAGGTGCTTCTGGCTGCAGGGTGAGATGAAGAATCAATGTCTGCAGCCACAGCATGGTCTTTTGGGCCACCCACTGGGCCAAGAGGACTCCCTGGCTGGGAAGGCCCTTGTGTTACAAGCTGAGGCAGACTTTGTGAAGATAAGAGCAAGATAGCCCAGAGTGTGGATAGTCTGGCCGGCACGGCCCTTGTTGGACAAACTGAGGCTGACCTTGTGATGATAGGAGCAAGGTGGCTCGGAGTGCAGATGGTCTGGTTGGTTATTCTGCTTCACCATGAAGGACAAGGCCCTTGTGTTAAAGTGGAGGCTGGCCTTGTGATGATAAGAACAAGGTGGCCTGGAGTGCAGATAGGCTGGTGGCTATTCTGCCTCACCATGAAGGGCAAAGCCCTGGTGTTACAAGCGGACCGGTTGCCTGGGGTGCAGCCTCACCATGATGGGCAAGGTGGCCTGAAGTGCAGATTGTCTGGTGGCTATTCTGTCTCACCGTGAAGGGCAAGGCCCTGGTCTTACAAATGGAGGCTGACCTTGCGATGATAAGAGTAAGGTGGCCTGGAGTGCTCATAGTCTGGTGGGCTATTTTGCCCTGCCAAGTTGATGCAATTTTGGGGACCCCGCTAGGTGTAAAGACCATGAGTATAATATGTGTGTACCATTACATCTAGTAACATGATCACTATCCTACTTGCAAACAGCACTTACAAACAAAAAAAATGATTTTTTAAAAAATCAAGCACTCAAACTGTTCTAAATAAAAATGATTCAAAGGTTTCTTGCATGTACTTCCCTGAAAGTGTTTGCTGCCTGGCATCTTTGCAACACTACTCAGAGCCAACCCAATCATCACATGACTTTTACTCCAGGGATATCCAGACTGACCAAGGACCTCACCAAATTTAGCCCTCTCATCTCTCAACAGCACTGAGCCATGGGAGGATCCTATTGGCAGAAAGCATGCTGTACTCTGTAAGTGAATTCAATAGGTTTTTCCCCACTCCAATCTTTCTTTGTGAGATACAGAAAACATATTGCTGCAGTACATTTTGATGTCAAACATATGTGTGTGTTAATCCCCCGCCCAACTCAGATGAAAATGCCAGTGCAGTAAGATGAGGGGGGCTTAAAATAGGTCTGTATGAGTATGTGAGGCAAAGCACCGTAATTTCCCTCAGGGGTTAATGTGATTATTAGAGGGCCTAGTCTGGCTTGCAGGAGTTTATGATTTGGGCCTTCCTGCAGATACCATCCTTATCTGTTTCAAGGCCAGACTCAAGAATGGTTAAGAATTGGTTAATTGTGAGAACCCATATTCAGTTGTATAACCAGAGGGGGAAATTAGGAGTAGATGTTAATATCTTCTGGAAAGCTCTATTAAGAGAGATTCTTGACTAGATCTGAGAGACCACCTGGTGCCAGAGGGGAAAAGGCTATAATAAGGGTATAAGCCAGAGGGAAGCCATGCTAACTTTATGCTAATGCCATGCTAGTATGCTTTGATATGTTATGCTTTATCATGATGGACTGCAATGTATAGAATGTTTTTATGCCACTGCTTGGATTTTATGCTGTGAGAAGGTTTGCCATCTAATACCAGGTATTCAATGTATTGGATAAAACAGTAAGTTTCTTTATTTTCTCTGTTGCTAAACTATAGAGTCTATACTGCATAGTGAAATCTTATTTTAATATTTTAATAAACCTTTATATATATATATATAGTCTTTATTTCTGTGCATTTAACCTCAAGGACCCACTGGGCTGGGTATTGCTTAAAGGAGCAAGGAGCAGTAATCCAGGGGGACTGAGGCTTGGGTTCCTAACAGAATGTAATTACACTTGATGTTTATTGATAGTTATTGCTAAATGCAGGATTTTTAAAGGCAGTATTTATATTGCTGCAAATGCACAAATGCAAATTTCTGTATATATTATTTTGTATTTCTATGGATATTTACTTATAAACAAATATTGTCAAACTGTCTTGGAAAAATGTTTTTTTCTCTTTTATTAGTACCCTAAAGCTAAACCATACACATGTTTGACATCAAATTCTTTACCATGAAAAAGCAGTTCAAATCTCCTATGAAGGGCAGAAAAATAAGTGTCCATCATTTATTTCCCAAAGTGTTAGTGTGATAAGTGTTTATAAACAAAACCAACAAGGATCTTGGTAGAGAGGTCTAATGTCACCATGGTTTTGTATGTCTCATTCACCAAGGAGCTTTGAGTGGCACCCACAGGGATTCCAAGTAGTTGTACAGATCACATGACAAAATGATGTGATGACATAAAAATGATGTGATGACATAAGCAACCAGAGACCTGTACAAACATTACAGTTGAGTGTCGATAGAAAGCACATGTTCTCGGCAAAACTCCTAATTCTTAGATAGTTTAGAGCCAATTAGGCATATATTTCCTACCAGAGAAAAAGAGGTGTTATTTCTAATGAAATAAGTTTGGGAGCTACAATTGGCTAAATCAATGCTGCATGCAGATTGTCATATACACAAGAGGTTGGGGCTTTTGGGAGTAAAATTTCTCTCCCTTTGTTCCCTCTGTTGTTTGTTTAGCAAACAAACTAGCAAGATGTAGAGCTAGGAAGCTAGTCTGGACTTTGTCATTTTTAACTCCATGTAACCCTTCCCTATTTTCTAGTAAAAATTTCTCAAAGCTAATTACACATGTGTGCTGTATTGCTTATTACACCACTAAGTATTCAACAGTATTCCAGTTGGAGCATGGAGACAGTTTCTTGGCTGTGCACATCTAGATGTGCTTCATGGGGAAAAAAGGAGAAGGAGTCTCCGCTTGGTATCATCACAGGATCTGAATGGACACAAACCATGTGGGACACACCTGTAGTAAAGGATGAGAATAAGGCAAGACAGGTATCCTTTTGCACCAAGGAACCATCCCTTGGCAGAGAGGGAGGGGGGCTCTTGGTAGTTGGTGATCCGATCCTTAGACAGGTAGACAGCTGGGTGGCAAACCAGTGTACTGATCTTTTGGTGACTTGCTTGCCTGGTGTGAAGGTAGCGGACATTACATGTGTTCTAGATAGGCTGGTAGATAGTGCTGGGGAGGAGCCAGTGGTCGTGGTACATGTTGGCACTAACGATGTGGGGAAATGCAGTCGTGAGGTCCTGGAGGAAAAATTTAGGCTGCTAGGAAGGAAACTCAAGGCCAGGACCTCCAAGGTAGCCTTCTCAGAAGTGCTACCTGTTCCATGAGCATGGAGAGACAGGCACAGATCAGGAGTCTCCACATACTCATGGAACAGGTAGCACCATGGATGAGATGATGGTGTAGGGGGGAAGGGTGCAAGTTTGTTAGGTACTGGGATGCTTTTTAGAACAAAAGGGAGCTGTACAAAAGAGACGGTCTACACTTGTCCCGAGAAGGAACCAGGCTGCTGGCACTTAAAACTGAAAAGGTGACAGAAGAGTTTTTAGACTGAAAAATTGGGGGAAAGCTGACAGGAGATTAAAAGTCTCTGGTTCAGGATGGCTCATCTCAAATAGATAAAGGAGTAGCTGTTACTTCTCTACAAGGAAAAGGATTAGAATTGTTCACTGAGACTGTGGCTAACGATATGGACTACTTGGCAAGGTATCGAGGCAGCAAGAGGAAGGTTGTGGGCTTAACATGCATGGGAAATTATAGGTGTTTATAAACAAATGCTAGAAGTGTCCGAGGTAAAATCAGGGAATTGGAATGCTTGGTGTTGGGGAGAAAATAGACACTGTGGGTATTTCAGAAACTTGGTGGGATGAGGAAAATCAGTGGGATACTGTGATTCCTGGTTATAAATTAGATTGGAAGGATGGGGGGGAAGAGTTGGAGGTGGGGTGGCTCTGTATGTTAGAGAAGGTATACAGTCCAGTAAGACTGAGAGGGTAAATTAATTGGATTCGCTTCTGAGAATGCTATGGGTTGAAATAATGGGCCCAAAAGGAAGCTTAACACTGGGAGTTTGTTATTGTCCACCAGATCAAAAGATAGAGGAGGATTATAAAATGATGAATGAATTAAAGATAGTGGCTAGATGAAATAACTGTGTTGTAATAGGTGATTTTAACTACCCTCACATTGATTGGGTCAATATGAGTTCAAGTTGGGAAAAAGAGATTGAGTTTTGAGACACTCTTAATGACTGTGCTATGGAACAGATGGTCACAGAACCTACCAGGGGAGAGGTGATCCTGGATTTGGTCCTAAGTAACGCCCAGGACCTGGTGAGAGATGTAAATGTGATTGAACCACGTGGGAACAGTGACCATAATTTCATTGAGTTTAACATTTGTATAAATAGGGAGTTGCCCCAAAAGACTGACTATGAGGCACGCATAATTAGAATGGTACGTGCTTTTTCTGGGCCAGCTGGTGGCGCGTATGCAAATGTACACAACCTCTGTGCATGATGGGTACAAACTCTTATTTTATTTAAAATAGGCAACAACACACAAAAACACATGTCAAATTCAGGTCTTTTGGACATAACATGTAAAACTCTATCCCAGTACTCATTTGAGGTAGGTTTGAATCAAAATAAAACACTAATTATGACTTTAAATGTGATTGACAGATGTTGGACGAGCACTTTGAGCTCCTGGCAGGCTATACCACACAAGGCTTGTTTGTTTGGTCGAATAGGGAGATAGGATAGATGGGTACTCCAGCTGGAATCAGCTGGAATTGCACGCCTGATCTTCCTATCTTCTTGCCCTGAACTCAATGATTTATGCAGCCAGAGGCTCTCAGAAAGAGGCATTCAGTCATCCAGATAATGTTTCGCTGGAGTCTGATCTGGCAGAATAGCTTCTTGAGATCTTGGAATACGACAGGAGGAAACACTACCGGGCAACCTGCCTGTTAGCCTGTAGGGTCAGTATGGCATCCTCTTATGCAGAGCACATGCCAGCCAGTAGTGTTTGATCCTGTCCCCAGGAGGAATTGAGCTCTAGGGCGATAGTTCCCAAATAATTTTTGAATAGGGCCTAAAAGGGCCCACCCAATCTTTGTTCAAAGAATAGATTTCAGCACACAAAACAACACACAAGGTATATGAAAGTTAAAAGCCAGAAGATAGGATACAGATGACTTTATTACTAGGAAGGAAAAGGTCAAGGGGGTCCAGATGAGGAGGCCTCATGCTGTAGGTGCTGAAGTATATTGGTGATCTTTGTTACTTTGTTAATTTGGGATTTGACCCAGACTCCTAGGCATATTAATGCCAGCACCAAGAAAAGTTGCACCCCAATGATTACCACGATGGGGTGCATGGCCATATTAAATATTCCAGATGCCGTAGGCGACCAGCCAGAAAAAAAATTCCCACCAAGAGTGCTTCCCTGCATTTTCAATGTCTACTGCCAGATCTGCAATCTGGACACCATTGTGTGAAACTGTAAGAGTGGCCTTGTCTCTGGCCTCTTTTATCTGTAGGAGTTTCTTATGTAATTCAGGGTGTGTGAGTAGCTTGTGGATTATTTCAAGTCCCATTCCCATAGGTACTGCAGAAAGGGAATCATAGAGCTCCAGTGACATGGACATCTCCTGCTGTGTCCAGATTGGAGTGGAGAATCTAAAGTCACAGTCACTTATGGTGGTGACATTACAAAAATACCTATTGATTTTTGGAAGCATGGGTTATACATGTTCTGAATTAATGTAATCATAATTGCAGGCCGTTCTCACACGTACACAAGCTCTTCCTAGATATACAACAGTGGAGTATGATTCACTAATATTATCAAATTGGCATTGCCTTTCAATTCCTTTTCTGGGGGCCAAGCAAAAGGTGATGTTCCTCCAAGGCCTCATCTTCGCAAATGAAACCTAACTTATCTTTCTGCATACATCCTTCTGTGTTAACGGTCTGCTAGCTAGATGAATTGGCCCTGGCCAATTGCTATCTTTACCATATAATACACTGTCAGTCTGCAGGCCTAGAGGAATAACTGGGTACACAGAAAAAGTCTCTTGTGTGGTTACTGTGATGATAACTAGGTGTAGAGTCTGGGTAGCTTTCTCAAAAGAAGCATTGGCTAAAGACCACCAGTGTTCCAAATTAATTTCACTCTGTGTTAAATTTTCTTTAAAAAGCTCCTTGACTTCTAGAGGAATGATTCCATCCATGGCCTATCTGATCATTCCCATAGCAGTCATGACATTTATGGCCTGAGTTTGGATGCATGACATGGCCATAGAAATATTTTTCTGTAAGGACTGAATGCCTCCAGTAAGAGTACTGAAGCCCTTCTCCATAATCTGCTCCCATGTTACAAAGATAGGGTTGGTGGAATGTTGTACCTCTGAAAGGGCCTCAAAAGATTGCACGATGGAAACACTCATTTTTGACACATCTGAGGAGACTCGGGAGGCCTTGTTTGCAATAATCTCAATATTTGCTGCATCTGGAACTGCCATACTGGCTCCTACAGGGGCTACCCAGTCTGAGAGGCTTCTCTTAGTACGATTGGGAAGGTCTGCTTTCTTCCAAAGCCTGACCCAATTGTCCCAACCTTGTTGGGTGGCCTGTAAAAAGGAGACGCATGCTTTTTGATGGAAGGAGGTTCCCAGTCCCTTCAAATTAACACTTACTTTCTTCACTGCCATTTGAGGCCGCACTAAAACAGTCTCTCTCTGGTTAAATTTTAATGTGTGAGATCCTACCACTGGGTAAGTTAAATTGCTGAGGGTGTTCACATCTTGGATTAATGGATCAAAACTGAGACTAGTCTGATTGAATGATCCCTTCCTGGTGGGTGACTCTAATAATTAGAATCCCTATAGAATTAAAATTAAATTCTTCAGGGTGTTCTGCACAGGGAGAGCCAGTCAAACCAACCATCCAGTCAGGAGGACCTTGCTGTGACACACAAGAGGGATCCATGTGCCAGCTTAAAGGTTTCCATTCTATAGTAGAGAACCTATAGTTATTGCTTGAAGGATCAGTTAGAACAGTAAGAAACTCCTCTTCTTGTTTTAAGAGGTGGTGAGTTCCTATAGAAACAACAATTTTTAAAGAGTCTCCAGTGTTCCAAACAGCTGCAAAGACCATTGCCACTTTGCATGTGGAGGTGTTCTCCAGGGTAAGTGGTGGGAGGTGTGGATACATAACTTTGCATAGGAGTGATACCATTTCCTCTATTAGATTTTGCCCAGAGGGACAAAACTGCTCCTTCTGGCCAGTGACTTCACTGGTACAATTGATTAAAAGTGATGGTGGACATATCTTTATTTCCTTGTGAGTCCTGAATTTGTATAGCTTCTGAGGGAGTCTAACACTTGTCTCATACCCAGCTAAGATACGTCAAATATCTCCTAGGCATATGGATTCCTACACACCTCTGTCTGTGTAAGGTGGCATTGTGGTTGGTTGGCTGAGTGGCTTGACTTTGCCCAATCATCATAACCAATATACACAGAAAACAAAACACGCTTACCATTCCCAGAGGTTTGTTGCTCCACATGAATAATTCCTGCAAGGCAAAGGATTAGGGGGTAATTTATAGAGGGTGACCTGTTTATTCATGCTGTGGTCGACGCACGTGCAAAAATGTCACAGCATGGCTTCCCAGTGCTCTTAGGAAAGAGTCAGATATCCGTGAGTACGGTCCCTTTAAGAACTGGCTTGAGCACACAAGTGGCAAGTAGCCATGCGAGAGAGAGCACCTATTTCAAAACTTTTTTACTCCCAGGCTGTTGCCATCTTAATTATAAATTCGGATTTACGTGAGTCCCCCAGTCGTGAATCGTACCGGGAGCCTCTGTATCTCCAATGCAGGTGTTCTAACTGCTGCGCTAATGCTCCATCTTACAGGAAACAGGGCTCCTGGCAAATAAGACTCACCTGCTATGCTTTGCTTGCTGAGTGAAAGCAACTGGGGTCAAGAGTTTAAAATGGCTAACTGGAGCAGGGGTCGTTCTCCTTTCATTTTTGGACAAGTCTCCTCTCCCGTGAGGGCTTGCAAAGCCTAATAGGTATGCAGATGAGCTTAAATGGCTATCTGTAGCCAGGTTTGCATGCTTATAACTTTTCACAGAGGGCACCTAGGCACATGGGACCAAGGGGGATTTTAGTGCCTTGAGGTGGCTAAGTTTGCAGATGACAGAAAGTTGTTCAGGGTGGTGAGAACCAGGGAGGATTGTGAGGCACTTCAAAGGGATCTGTCGAGGATGGGTGAGTGGGCCTCAACGTGGCAAATGGGGTTCAGTGTGGCCAAGAGCAAAGTGATGCACATTTGGGCCAAAAAATCCTAACTCTAAATATATGTTGATGTGGTCCAAACTGGCGGAGACTGACGAAGAGAGAGATCTTGGAGTCATAGTAGATAACTCAATGAATGTCTAGACAGTGTGCAACTGAAATAAAAAAGGCCAACGCTATGCTGAGGATTATTAGGAAGGGAATTGAAAACAAATCAGCCAGTATCATAATGCCCCTGTATAAATCAATGGTGCAATCTCATTTGGAGTACTGCGTACAGTTCTGGTCACCACACCTTAAAAAGGATATTATAGCATTGGGGAAAGTGCAGAAAAGTTAAAATGCTTGGGGCTCTTTAGCTTGGAGAAATGATGGCTGAGGGTGACATGATCGAGGTTTATAAGATTATGCATGGGATAGAGCAGGATGAGAAAGAAGTACTTTTCTCCCTTTCTTACAATACAAGAACTCATGGGCACTCCATGAAATTGCTGAGCAGTTGGGTTAGAACAGATTAAAGGAAGTACTTCTTCACGCAAAGAGTGATTAACATATGGAATTCACTGCCACAGGAGGTGGAAACAGTTTGATAATTATCAAGGAGGGCTGACTAGGAACCAATCTTTCTAAGGGCTTTTTAAAAAAGGTCTGAGTATAAGATTATTTTCATAGAAATTATCTGGTGAAATTACTTTTGCTCCTTCTAAAGTCTCTCAGGCTTGGACCCTTATATTAACCATGTTGTTATGAGAGTCAGTTTAAGTCATAAAGTTCTTCAGTAATGTAGCTATGCAGGTCCCAGACAGAAAGAGACTGTCCTATTTATTCATCTAAAATATTTATACATTTAGTCTCTTGGGATTATGGATAGGAAGTTTTGAAGAAGGTACTATCAGTACCTGAAAAAAGAAAAAAAAAGTTAGAAAAGCACATTCTGAACAGAGCCAGAGAGGTTACAATCATTGCTGTGTATACAAATTCCTTTCTTCAATCCTGGATGAGTCTCAGGCTAGACTTTCCTCCACCTTTAGCTGAACATTTCTCAAGATCCCATTAAGTTAATTACCAGAGTGCTTTCTAGTCTATAAAAATGCAGTCTCTACATTTCATCACATCTTCCAATTAATTACAGAAGTATGAAATTAATTCCATTAAAAGTATTCAAATAGAAATCTGCCCAGCACATGTCGCCTCTGGATATAGAATTTTCATCTGATGTTATAAAGTATATCCAGCTAGTAGAATGCATTTGCTTTATTGAGGAATATTGCCTGATAGGCATCTTTAAGAAAATATGAATGTGCACACAGACACACGTGTGCACACGCACAGAAGATTCAGTGGCAGCACTCACTGAATATTAAGGCCAGATGGAACATTTTTTGTTGCCTTTTAATAGTTCCATACATAATATTTACAGCAAAACTTTAACACAGTCTGTCATTTAATGGGGAACTAGAAACTACATAGGGCATTTTGGTAGTGTTTGTTGTAAAATACAGAATAACATACTGAAACTATTGCACAAACATTTGTGCTGACCTGGCATAAAGTCAATTGGAGATCTGGCTGGCTTGATGTATATCACAGGCTGATGGACACGGAAATTGCCATAGGGTAAATGGAACTGTTCCTCAGGGTCGGTGCCAGGTTTTTTTGCACACTAGACAAGGCTACCTTCTGACGCCCCCCCCCCATGCACCCACCAATTTTCAAACATAAATGCCTTTTAGGAAGAATGAAAAACATAACATTTCAAATTGCTATTTTCTTTTTTTTAGTTGTGAGAACAAGTAATACAATCTCTGATTTTCTCTCTCAAACAGAAAAACACAAATCATTTTGAAAAATCCTGTTAATTGTAATGTTGAAATTTAAGTGTCTTTCATGTTTCCATTCCAGGCACATCAGAATCTCATTTTGCGTGCCTTTTCTTTAGCAAGTTTTGTCACCAATTCCTTCAGGTCAAGCTGTTACAGCTGATTTCCAGAGACCCTGGAGAAAATGGCTGCTATGGTGGGTGGACTCTGTGGCACTGAAGTCCATTCCTGTTTCTCAAGACCCTGCCCTCTCCAGGTCTCAGTCCCCCAAATCTCCAGGAATTTCTCCATCTGGAATTGGTAACCTTATGGCTGCTTTGGAGGGTAGACTCTATGGCATTATACCCTCCTGAGATCCCTCCTCAACCCCTTCCCTTCCCAGGACCCACCCATGAAATCTCCAGGAACTTCCCAACCAGGAGTTGGCCAACCAGGAGACTGTACCCGCATACTGATCATATGGCGACTTGCCTGCCTGGTGTGAAGGTAGCGGACATTACGCATGTTTTAGATAGGCTGGTAGATAGTGCTGGGGAGGAGCCAGTGGTTGTGGTGCACGTCGGCACCAACGATGTGGGGAAATGCAGTCGTGAGGTCCTGGAGGAGAAATGTAGGCTGCTGGGCAGGAAACTCAAGGTTTCTCGGAAGTGCTACCTGTTCCACGTGCAGGGCCGGAGAGACAAGCACAGATCAGGAATCTCAATGCGTGGATGAGACGGTGGTGTAGGGGGGAAGGGTTCAAGTTTGTTAGGCACTGGGATGCTTTTTGGGACAAGAGGGAGCTGTACAAAAGGGACGGTCTCCACTTGTCCCGAGAAGGAACCAGGCTGTTGGAGCTCAAAATCAAAAAGGTGGCAGAGCAGTTTTTAAACTGAATAATGGGGGAAAGCCGACAGGAGATGAAAAGTCTCTGGTTCAGGATGGCTCATCTCAAAGAGATGAAGGGGTAGCTATTACTTTTGTACAAGGAAATGGATTAAAATTGTCCACTGAGACTGTGGCTAATGATAGGAACTGCCTGGCAAGGTCTCGAGGCAGCAAGAGGAAGGCTGTGGGCTTAACACATGTGGGAAACTATAAGTGTTCATACACAAATGCTAGAAGTCTCCGAGGTAAAATCGGGGAGTTGGAATGCTTGGTGTTGGGGGGGGGGGGAATAGACATTGTGGGTATTTCAGAAACTTGGTGGGATGAGGAAAATCAGTGGGATACGGTGATTCCTGGTTATAAATTATATTGGAAGGATAGGGGGGAAGGGTTGGAGGTGGGGTGGCTCTGTATGTCAGAGAGGGTATACAGTCCAGTAAGACTGAGAGGGTAAGAGACTTGGATTTGCTTCTGGAAATGCTATGGGTTGAAATAGTGGGTCCAAAAGGAGGCTTAATAGTGGGAGTTTGTTATCGCCCACCAGATCAAAAGACAGAGGAGGATTATAAAATGAGGAATGAATTAAAGATAGCGGCTAGACGAAATAACTGTGTTGTAATATGCGACTTTAACTACCCACACATTGATTGGGTCAATATGAGTTCTAGTTGGGAAAAAGAGATTGAGTTTTTAGACACTCTCAATGACTGTGCTATGGAACAGATGGTCACAGATCCTACCAGGGGAGAGGCGATTCTGGATTTGGTCCTAAGTAACACCCAAGACCTGGTGAGAGATGAAAAAGTGATTGCACCACTTGGGAACAGTGACCATAATGTCATTGAGTTTAACATTTGTACAGATAGGGAGTTGCCCAAGAAGACTGACACAACCACTTTTAACTTTAAAAGGGGTAACTTCTCTGGTATGAGAGGACATGTGAGGAAGAAATTGAAAGGAAGAGTGGAGAAGGTCAAAACCATTGGGGAATTTTGGAGACTATTTAAAAATACAATCCTAGAAGCTCAGAAAAAATATATACCGCAGGTTAGGAAAGGTACAAATAGGTATAGGAAAAAGCCTGCATGGTTAACAAATAAAGTAATGGAAGCTGTAAAAGGTAAGAAGGATTCCTTTAAGCGGTAGAAAGCTAGTCTCAGTGAGGTTGATAAAAGGGAACACAGACTATGGCAAATAAAATGCAAGTCTGTGATCAGGCAAACAAAAAGGGAATATGAGGAGCATATCGCAAAAAACATAAAGGCCAACAATAAAACTTTCTTCAAATACATTAGAAGTAGGAAGCCAGCCAGGGAGGCAGTGGGGCCCTTGGATGACCAAGGGGTAAAAGGAGTAGTGAAGGATGATAGGGAAATGGCTGAGAAGCTGAATGCATTTTTTGCCTCTGTCTTCACTGTGGAAGAAGAGAAGTGCTTGCCCACCCCTGAAGCACCGATTTCGGGAGGGGGTTTGAAAGACCTGAATCAGATTGCGGTGACAAGAGAGGAAGTCCTACGACTGATGGACAATTTAAAAACTAATAAGTCACCAGGCCCAGATGGCATTCATCCGAGAGTTCTGAAAGAACTCAAATGTGAACTTGTGGATATCCTGACAAAAATATGTAATCTTTCTTTAAAATCTGCCTCCATTCCTGAGGACTGGAAGGTAGCTAATGTCACTCCCATCTTTAAAAAGGGCTCCAGGGGAGATCCGGGAAATTACAGGCCAGTCAGTCTGACATCGATACCGGGTAAGTTGGTGGAAACTGTTATTAAGGAAAGAATTAGTAGGCACATTGATGAACAAAAACTATTGAAGCAGACTCAGCATGGGTACTGTAAGGGAAGATCTTGTCTCACTAACCTGTTAGTGTTTTTTAAGGGAGTGAACAAACATGTGGACAAGGGGGACCCAATAGATATTATTTACCTTGACTTCCGGAAAGCTTTTGATAAAATTCCTCATCAAAGGCTCCTAAGTAAGCTCAATAGTCATGGGATAAAAGGACAAGTCCTCTTGTGGATCAAAAATTGGCTTATAAATAGGAAACAGAGAGTGAGTATAAATGGGAAACTTTCTCAGTGGAGGGTGGTAAGCAGTGGGGTACCACAGGGATCAGTATTCGGTCCGATGCTTTTTAACTTGTTTATTAATGATTTGGAATTGGGAGTAAGCAGTGCAGTGGCTAAATTTGCAGATGACACGAAGTTGTTCAGGGTGATGAAAACCAGGGAGGATTGTGAGGCACTCCAAAGGGATCTGTCGAGGATGGGTGAGTGGGCGTCAATGTGGCAAATGGGGTTCAATATGGCCAAGTGCAAAGTGATGCACATTGGAGCCAAAAATCCTAAATATAATACACGTTGATGGGGTCTGAACTGGCAGAGATGGACCAAGAGAGAGATCTTGGAGTCATAGTGAATAACTCAATGAAAATGTCTAGACAGTGTGTAGCTGCAATACAGACGGCCAACGCTATGCTGGGGATTATTAGGAAGGGAATTGAAAACAAATCAGCCAGTATCATCATGCCCCTGTATAAATCATTGGTGAGACCTCATTTGGAATATTGTGTACAGTTCTGGTCACCACATCTCAAAAAGGATATTATAGCATTGGAAAAAGTGCAGAGAAGGGCAACTAGAATGATAAAAGGGTTGGAACACCTTCCCTATGAAGAAAGGTTAAAATGCTTGGGGCTCTTCAGCTTGGAGAAACGACGGCTGAGGGGTGACATGATTGAGGTTTATAAGATTATGAATGGGATTGAGCAGGTTGAGAAAGAAGTACTTTTCTCCCTTTCTCACAATACAAGAACTCGTGGGCACTCCATGAAATTGCTGAGCAGTCGGGTTAGAACATATAAAAGGAAATACTTCTTTACCCAAAGAGTGATTAACATATGGAATTCACTGCCACAGGAGGTGGTGGCCGCTACAAGCATGGACAGTTTCAAGAGGGAATTAGATAAACACAAGAGGGAGCCTGCAACAAAATGTTGCATAATGTGTTCTGACTTGTTTTAACTTGTAATTGCTGGTTACCTACCTACCTACCTACCAGCCTGCCTGCCTTCCTCCTCCTTCTCTTCTTCCTTTTCCAAAGATCATAGCCTGGCATTTATATTCTATGCATGCAAGCAAACCCGTGAAAGAAGAAGAAAGTGAAGAAGGGGAAGAGTGAAGGAAAGAGAGAAGAGCAAGACTCTTATTGTGCCTAAAATGAGGAGCACAATTTTGAGCAAGGGGTGATAATGTATTTATAGGCACAAATCAGTCCATTCCCACACAGAGGGATTTAGCTCCTTTTGGGAACAGGATGTTTGGATAAAGAGAATCACCTAGAGGTCCCCTCCCCCACCATTGCCCAAACTCATCCCTCACCCCAGCATTATTACTGAACACCCCCTCTTTGTTCTCACTGGGTTCCAGCAAGCTCGCCCCCCACCCTTGTGTGATGGGGTTGCTGCATGACCCGCTGTCATCACCACCTCCTGCTTCTCTTACTGGGAGAGAAGATGCACCCTGCCTAGAGTTGGAATCCCAGTAACAACCAATCAGAGTCAGAAAGGGTCTCTTTTTCCAGATATGATCTTGCCAGTATTTCCCAGTCACTTGGAGCATTTGGGAATGCAGTGGGGGGGGCAATATGTAACCTCTCTACTGAAGAGGGAAGAGGGTATGAATCAGTGGGAGCTGTATGATTTTGGAAGCCCTTTTCTGACATATACATACACTGTGGCACAAACACTGAAAGAGGTCTTATGCCAGCCCCACAGACAGATGAGTAGTAGGGGAAGGTGGTGGCTGCCAATGCTCCCTCTAAGCTGTGGGGTCTTGTGAGCAAAAATTATACTCTGTGAGCTACAGGCATTAAAGTTGTGAGCAAGTGATTTGGCTGCTGCATAAATCAGTTTGCTCTGGAGCCATCCCTTCCTGAGCCAGAGGCTAAAAAATGTGTGAGCCAGAGGCTAAAAAACTGTGAGCTAGCTCACACTAACTCAGCTTAGAGGGAACACTGGTGGCTGCAGTCCAGAGAAACCCCACGGTTTAAAATTAATCATTGTTATCAGAGCTCTGCAGTTTAAATAGCATTCCCATGACTAAACTTTAGGCAATACCTCTTTGGTCAGGATGAAGCACCAAAGAGCAGCACCGCTTTGGGGGGGGGGACACCTACATTTGAAGCCTCTGGCATTCCAGCGCAGGGAAGGAACTGGGCAGGGTTACCCACCTCTGGGCAAAATCCTTCTCTTCCAGACTTCTTTGCAAAGGGCCATGGAAAAGCACGTTGGCTCTACCATCTAGTATCTGAGAAAGAGGTTTGGCACACACACTCTTGCATTCTCCGAGGAAAAAAGGTTTTCCTCCCTGCCCACTCAGTTTTTTTCTGTTTCTATCAGTAAACCTAAAACTAATTAGTGGGGAGGAGTCAAGGGGAAGAGCAGAGGCACCAGGAACTTCTCCTGCCTGCTCCATTCCCCCCCCCCGTGGGGGTGGAGTGTGTGTGCACTTCCTTCTTGCAAAGTGGAAGGAGCTGCCGGAGCACAGTGAAGAAAGCTGAGAGTTACTGTAGTTTGCTTTAAATCGCAACGTTGTCAGTTGAAGACCGTTTGGTGGAGGGGGAGTGGCCGTGGGGAGGAGAGAGGGACAGGGAGAGAAGGCTCCTCCTCTGCCTTGGTAAGTCCTTTCTCTGAGCAGCCGCAGTGAACTCTGTTTTACTTTTTGGTTGTTTTTAAACTCCCCCCTACTATTTTAAAGTTTTTAGAGTTTTGTGCACACCTGGGGAGCGAGCCACCTGTGCAGGATAATTTCTTTTGCTTCCATGCAGCCCCAGTATGAGGAAATAAGTATCTGCACAGGGAGGGAGCCCTTGGGAATTAGATATATAGATATGGAGCAGAAGTCCATCAGTGGCTATTAGCCACAGGGTATAGATGGGAATTCTCAGTCTGGGGCAGGTGATGCACTCTATTCTTGGTGCTGGAGGGGGCAGCAGTGGGAGGCCTTCTAGTGTCCTGGCCCCACTGCTGAACCTCCTGATAGCACGTGGTATTTTTGGCTGCTGTGTGACAGAGTGTTGGACTAGATGGGCCATTGGCCTGATTCAGCATTGGCTTCTCTTATGTTCTTATGAGTGGGGAATCAAACTCGGTTCTCCCAGATTAGAGTCCACGTACTTAACCACTACACCAAACTCTAGCTCATAGATTTTTGCCTTAGCTCAGGAAGGATGGCTCCAGAGCAAACTAATTTTTGCCGCAGCCAAATCACTTGCTCACAACTTTGATGTCAGTAGCTCACAAAGTAGAATTTTTGCTCACAGGACTCCCCAGCTTAGAGGGAGCATTGGTTGTAATTCAGCTTTCTGCATTGCACACCGAGTTTCTTAGGTGCTTGATACCTGCATGTCTTTAATTTAGAAAATTTATCAGCCGCTCCTCCAGAGATCTAACATCATCCTCACCATTCCCCCCTCGGTCCACCAACAGGGGATGCATTCCATCTGCCCTCCACTGCCATCTGCCCCCCTTTCCCTCTTTGGCATACTGAAGGTGAGAGCTAGGTCTCCCAGCTTTGCCTCAGTGCCCCTGTGGCAGCGGCGGCTTTCTGTTGCCCCATGGGGGAGAAAGGGGCGGGCGGGTGCTGAGGACGGAGCCACAATATGAGGAGTGCCAGGGAGGAGCCTGCCTGGCCAGCCACGAGCTGAAGCTGGCGGCAGGTGTTCTTCCCCTCTGCAGGCAGGCAGGCAGGCAGGCAGGCAGACAGGGTCGGGACCAGTGTGTTTTGCCTCAGCGGGCAGAGGGAAGGAAGGCAGTGGCAGGGGAGACAGAGAGCCAGTGGAGCGGGGCTTTGTTGTGGCTGGCAGGTGGGGGCGTTCATAGTCAGGCCAGTGTCTTCTGTAGGTGGCGTCCTAGGCAACTGCCTAACCTGGGTATATGGACAGATTGGCCCTCCTCTTACTTCCATGTCAAACAGAGTTGCATGACTTATGATGTAATGCCAAGCAGAGTTACACCCTGCTAAATCCATTGAACTCAATGGGCATACTCTGCTCAGGCTTGCACAGTTCATCTCTTAATTGTTTAATAAATTGCCATTGATTTCTTTGTAGTTTTGAAGAGTTAGATACAGGGGCATAGCCAGAAAATTTTGGTTGGTGGTGTGTTGGGAAATCCAGGGGCAGCGGGGAGGGGGAGCAAGCAAGATACCCTGTCGGCAGCTGGCTGGTGGAGTCCTGCCCCCCCTTTCAGTGCTAGGCGACCCCCTCCACTTGCTGGCTTACCACCTCAAGCCTGTGCCCTTGCTGCTGAGGGAGGAACCGCCCCTGAAGCCAAGCTGTGCAGCAGAGATTTCCTTTGCAACATTGCTGGAGCTGCACAGGGAGAAAGGCTGTCTGTGTGGGCAGGGAGAAACTGCCGCCAGCCCCGACCTCAACTTCATTGCACCTGCACCAGGGGAGGAGTCATGTGACCCAGCCACCATGACTCCTCCCCTGGTTCAGGAACACTGCAGAGAGGCCTGCCAGCTGGCCAGATCTACCCACTTGGCCACACAATTGAGGTGATGACAGAGGAGGTCTTATGACTGATAGACAACTTAAAAATGGATAAATCAAAAGGCCTGGATGGCGTACATCCGAGAGTTCTGAAAGAACTCAAATGTGAACTTGTGGATCTCCTTACAAAAATATGTAATCTTTCATTAAAATCTGCCTCTGTTCCTGAGGACTGGAAGGTAGCTAATGTCACTCCCATCTTTTAAAAGGGTTTCAGAGCAGATATGGGAAATTACAGGCCAGTCAGTCTGACGTCGATACCAGGTAAGTTAGTGGAAACTGTTACTAAGGAAAGAATTAGTAGGCACATTGATGAACAAAAACTATTGAGGCAGACTCAGCATGGGTTCTTTAAGGGAAGATCTTGTCTCACTAACCTGTTCGTGTTTTTTGAGGGAGTGAACAAACATGTGGACAAGGGGGACCCAATAGATGTTATTTACCTTGACTTCCAGAAAGCTTTTGATAAAGTTTCTCACCAAAGGCTCCTAAGTAATCTCAATAGTCACGGGGTAAAAGGACAAGTCATCTTGTGGATCAAAAACCAGCTAATTAATAGGAAACAGGGAGTGAGTATAAATGGGAAATTTTCTCAGTGGAGGGTGGTAAGCAATGGGGGACTGCAGGGATCAGTACTTGGTCTGATGCTTTTTAACTTGTTTATTAATGATTTGGAGTTGGGAGTAAGCAGTGAAGTGGCTAAGTATGCAGATGACAGAAAGTTGTTCAGGGTAGTGAGAACCAGGGAGGATTGTGAAGCACTTCAAAGGGATCTGTTGAGCATGGGCAAGTGGACATCAATGTGGCAAATGGGGTTCAATGTGGCCAAGTGCAAAGTGATGCACATTAGAGCCAAAAATCCTAAATATAAATACATGGCAGAGACTGACCAAGAGAGAGATCTTGGAGTCGTAGTAGATAACTCAATGAAAATGCCTTGACAGTGTGCAACTGCAACAAGACAGGCCAATGCTATGCTGGGGATTATTAGGAAGGGAATTGAAAACAAATCAGCCAGTATCATAACGCCCCTGTATAAATCAATGATGCAACCTCATTTGGAGTACTGTGTACAGTTCTGGTCACCACACCTCAAAAAGGATATTATAGCATTGGAAAAAGTGCAGAAAAGGGCAACTAGAATGATAAAAGGGTTGGAACACTTTCCCTATGAAGAAAGGTTAAAACGCTTGGGGCTCTTTAGTTTGGAGAAATGACGGCTGAGGGGTGACATGATCGTGGTTTATAAGACTATGCATGGGATAGAGCAGGTTGAGAAAGAAGTACTTTTCTCCCTTTCTTACAATACAAGAACTCATGGGCACTCCATGAAATTGCTGAGCAGTTGGGTTAGAACAGATAAAAAGAAGTACTTCTTCACCCAAAGAGTGATTAACACATGGAATTCACTGTCACAGGAGGTGGCGGCGGCTACAAGCATGGATGGCTTCAAGAGGGAATTAGATAAGCTTATGGAACAGAAGTCCATCAGTGGCTATTAGCCACAAGGTATAGATAGGAACTCTCAGGCTGGGGCAAGTGATGATCTGTATTCTTGGTGCTTGGCGGAGGGCAACAGTGGAATGACTTCTAGTGTCCTGGTCCCACTGCTGGACCTCCTGATGGCACCTGGTATTTTTGGCCACTGTGTGACTGAGTGTTGGAGTGGATGGGCCATTGACCTGATCCAGCATTGGCTTCTCTTATGTTCTTATGAAATGACTTACAGCCTGTTAGGGAGCAAAAGGGATAGCTGATATGGCTCACAAAAGCCATTTAAAGGGGATGTTCACTCACGCACAGTGCCTGCTTGCAAACACCACTTAAAGGAAACATTCCCTTTAAATGGCTTTTGCAAGATCTTCCCCTTTCCCTTCTGCTGGCCTCAGGGAGCCACCATCAGCAGAAATGGAGGAGGGAAGATCTACAAACCTCACAAACCAAACCGGTTCACAAAGCAGGGGATATTTATTCCGATTCATGGTTTGTGAAATCTCATGAACCATGAACTGGGACAAACCTCCATTTTCCTGGTTCGTGCCCATACCTAGACATGAGCCTGGGTTTTTTGGGCTGGGTTTTGGAAGTTTGGATGTGTAGAGAATGAAGGTGCCATGTCTCCTGCTTCTCTTGGCATACGTGTTGGGAACAGCAGCATGTGAAGTCACACAGCAGTGGAGAGGATGCTTCCATGGCTCTGTCCCTTATTTGTGCCTTACTGTGGTTCTCTTCCTGATGCTCAGCTTGTGTTTCATGCCCCTGGTGCCTTTAGTCTTGTTTCCCATTATCATAACCTGGGCAGCAGTAAGGTCTTAAGTCTACCCCTCCTCCTGTCATAGAACCCTGATATCACTTGACTGTCTTAGAATGTGTTTGCCATTCAGCGGATCCCATATCTTGAAAGAATAAAAACCATTCATATAAATAGGAAACAATAATTTTAGCAGTTATTTAGTACACTCTTAAAGAAGTTCCATATACACTCATTGCCTATTCTAATCCTCACAGCATCTGTGTAAGATAGGACACAGTACAGTATTTTTTGCAGATGGAGCGCACAAGTGTAAGAGAAAGGGGGCTTGGCTAGGATCACCTAGAGAGATGACAGATTCAAATCAGGGTCTTTTTGGTTCACAGATCACTTTCTCAGCTACTGTAATACATTAGAAAGTATCAGGAAATTTCAGGCAGCTATGCAACTTGATCCCCAGGTTTTGCCACCCTTGGGAGGAAAAAAAAAATCCCCTGAAAGTTGGACATAATTGTAAAAAAAATCAATAAAATAAATGCTTATTTATGAGCATGCAGTAAAGACCTACAAAGCAAGTCAGGCAATGTTTTTAAACAAGGATGATTCCATGCTATGGCCTCTCCTCTAAAATACACACTTATCCAGTGCTGATCTGCTTAATCATCACTGCTGTACTGCTAGAACAGGCCTGAACGACTCATGATTCACCAGGCTGAATGTAGCTTCCTAGCCATGTGTTATGGCCTGACAGGCACTTGACAACTTTCTCCTGATCTTCTCAGTCTCAGGCAGGCTGCAAAACAGGCTCTTTATTTAACTCTTAGTGAGTGGTATTAAGCTTCAGGGTCACATGCTGCGTGCCTGGTTTAGGATTTTAAAAAAGTTACAAAGAAAAGAAAATGAAAATGTATGGCTTAGATTCAGAGTAAATGCACAATGTAGCAATTAAATTCTTCTCATGCCAATATGCTGGACACAATCCAATCAACCTACATATCCATAAATCATAAAACACAAGTATTGTTCAAATTGCTTTTTTTGTTGCTGAATATAAAGCCACCAATTAGGAACAATAAGGAAGTTCCCTAAGCATTTCTCACATTGTTAGCATTCTTAACCCTGAGTTTATTAGGGGCACCCGGTGAAGTAGTTGTGCAGTAAATTCAGGATGGACAAAAGAAAGCACTTTTTATGCAAAAAGTAATTGTGCAATCCTTACAGAGGTGCACCCTTCTAAGTCCATTAAAGTCGATAGGTTTAGAAGGTTGTAACTCAGTTTAGGATGATACTGTTAATTGTGGAATTTACTGTTAGTGGATATAGTGACGGCATTAAAGCTCTGAATACCAGTGTGAGGAGTCAAAAAAAGAAGAAGGTATTGGCCTCTATTATCTGTTTATTAGCTGTCCAGGTCTTCTAGTTGGCCCCTGTGAGAAACAGGGTCCTGGTGGGCCACTAGTCTGACCCAGCAGGACTCTTCTTATGTTATTAAAGGCCTGTCTTTTAGTCAAATGTCTGTAGATGGTTGATGCGTAAACTGGATACCGTAATCCCAATGAAGTCTGATTAGCATGTAGTAGAATAGAACTGTTACTTATTGTGAATTGGATACTATGATATACATTATCTGTTGTGAAAACACAAACAAGCATTTGTGGAAGGGGGGCATAGTCACCGTGGTATTAAAAATGACCTGATGGAACATTATGGTGACTTATTCCTGTCCTAGAATCTTGCAAATTTGGTTGCAAGCATGTCTATCAAACTTAGAGTGGTTAAAGCTTGCAATCTAATGTCAGCCAGTCATTCGGTCTGTTTAGTTCATACTGAACAGCTGTAAATGCCTCTCAAACCAGTTTGCATTGGGTTTTCCCAAAACTGTTCATGTGCAAAACTGCTTGATGGCCATTAGTGGCATTAAAGACTAGTTAGGCAAAAAACAAATTGTAAGATTTTATTGAAACACAGAATGTATTGATGGCTGATTTATGTGATTTGAGGGTGATCTACTTGAACAATTGGCTGCTGAGTAGAACAGTTACACAGCAAGAACATGGGGATAGCAGAATTCAGGCTGTGTGAGAATAAGCATGTATGAAAAGCCAATTGAGCTATAGTGCGTGGTTAGAAAGGTATACAGTGAAATGACCTGCTGAACACCCATGAACAGATCAATGAACTATTGAACCAACCATCAAAAAATCAGGTCTGTGTTCGCAACCTGCAAACAGGACACCAGCTGAATCAGCAAGTGTTTGAGCATCCCTACAGTGAATGTCATCTTAATGCATTTTAAAACATTTACCTGATGGTGGCTTCATCCTGTAACCATCAAACAATAAGATCAGGGATGTATGGATTTCCTTTATTTATATATATCTTCCTAAAAGGAATGACGATTATATCCTTGGATCCACATCTAATATAATTTTGCTTCCTTTTACCATTTGAGGAAACCTGAATTATACAAGAAACTTGATAAACATGGCCTGTTTCTCTAAAAATGTTGAGTGAATCAGCCCCAGCCCGTATGTGTATTCTTACAACAAGCAAGTCATATGTCTAATGCTGCTACATCTGTTTCTTTAGTTTGGTTTCAAATTTAATTACTTCATTTCTACACTTAGGATCCATTTGAAACAATAACTTGAATAAAAACAACCTTTTTATTCAAGAACCTTTTATTCAATTGCACTTACATAAATGTAATCTTTCATTTAATTTGGCTCCTATTATATCTTTTTAAATGCAATTTAAGAAATGTAATGTATATTTTCCCATCCCAGTTTGCAAACCTCTTTGCTTGCCTGACATTCTCTCCATGCTTTTGAGCACAATCACAATGTGTTGCCATAGTAATTCTTCTGTGTTTGTTGTAAAAAAGAAACATCTTACAATTCAACATGCACTACTAAACACAAATATTTCTAAAGGAGACATAGTAGGTGTCTATTCCACTGGTTGTATGTACAATCAGATAGTATACAGGACGATGAGACTGTGCAAAATTTGAGAGATTCTAGTGTTGGCAGAATTTAGGTATGAAGTAAAGTGGAGCTCAAGCTGTTTAAAGAATAAAATTGGTTTATTAAGAACAGAACAAACTTTGTAAGAAAGAGGAGAGAAAAAGGGAAATCTGTCTAACTAGCCAGGAGGTAATCAGTAATGAACAGAGGCTCAGCAGGTGCACTGAGCCAATCAGGAGACAGGAAGAAGACTATTTGAATATAGTAGGAAATCTCTAATCTCACTGTGTGAACTAGTTGTCCCGTCTGCTGCCCCCTACAGGATGTTCTTGCTATATTCTCTATCTATGCACAATAGACCTTGCATATTCCAACACTCCTTCTCAAGGTCTAGTGTGCCAAGTCCACAAGATTCATTTTCTTGTGTAGACTCTTAGATTTCTTGTGTGGAAGCAGCTTGGTAAGTGTATCTGCAATCAAATTCTCTGTAGGGCAGTACTCCAGTTCAACAAGCCCTTCCTTCTGCATGTCTCTTACAAGTTAATGCTTTGCATTTACATTTATGTGTTAAGTCTTTGAATTAATTCCTCCAGTTTGTGCAAGCTTTATACATCCCTGATTATCTTCAAAAAGTTGCACTGGTTTGGAATCTTCCATCCCAAAGTCCTGCATTAATTGTTGTATCCACTCTAGTTGTTTGCATGCTTCTGCTACAGATACAAACTCTGCTTCTGTGGAGGATACAGCCACGGTCTCTTGTTTTCTGCTGGTCCAGCTGACCACTCCATTTCCATACAAAAATAAATGTTTTCTGGTTGACTTCCTGTCTGTAGTATCTGCTGCCCAGTCTGCATTCACATATCCCATCAGTTTGGGATTGTCATTTGCTGTTATCTTCAGTTTTAGATGAACAGTGCCATGAAGATCCCTGGAAAGACTTTTTACTGCATTCTAGTCTCTTTTACCTGGTGATGCTGTTTTTCTGCATAGTATGCCCACAGCTGCTGGGATGTCAGGGTGTGTAAGTGTGCTTATGTACAGCAGACTTCCAATTGCTTCTCTGTATTGTTTGTTGTCGGTTAGAGGCTCTTCATTCCCTTGTTGTTTCAGGTAGTTTACCTCCAGAGGAGTGCCTACTGATTTGGATTTTCTCATTTGCATATAGTCCAGGAACTCTAAATTTTCTGGTTATGGTTGAGGAGATAACTTCCATCTTCCTCTCCTTCTATTTGTATTCCAATGCAGTAATTGATGTTTCCCAGTTCCTTTACTTCCACTTCTTCACTGGAGTGTCAGACTATTTCATTATAATCTTCCTCATTTTCTTAACAAACAATTAAGTCGTTCACATAGGTAAGAATGTAAATCCACCTGTTGTCTCTGTGTCTTAAATACAGGCATTGATCAACTTTGCCTTGCTCAAATCCTTCTTTGGTTAGCATCTGATGAAGTTTTTCATCCCAGCACCTTGCAGCTTGTTTCAGTCCATATATGACTTTTTTGTAATTTAAATACTAGATGCCTGTCTTTGGATTGCTCAGATCCTGGTAGTTGTTCCATGTAAACATCCTCCTTTATTTCTCCATGTAGGAAGGTGGTCTTTATAACCAGATGTTTCAGATCCATATTTCTTGCTGCTGCTATACTTAGGAGCCTCCTTATTGAAGTATGTCTCACTACTGGTGCAAAGGTCTTGGCATAGTCTTCTCCATACATTTGAGAATACCCTTTGGCAACATTGGGCTTCATATCTTTGTATTTCTCCTTCTGCAACATATTTGGTTGAAGACCCATTTGTATCCTACTGCCCTCTTTCCTGGAGGTAGTTCTGTGAGTGTCCATGTTTTAATTAGGAATTCAATCTCCTCTTCTGCAGCCTTTCTTCATCTTTCTATTTGGCTGGTAGGCATTCTTTTTATGACTTCCCACTTGGAAGGTTTGGTTATAGCGACTATCTTTGTCAGATAGGGAGTCTTCTTGGTGGTACTTCCCTGTTTGTTCTAGTTGACTGTCTGACATCTGGCTCTGCAGCCCTCTCTGGTTCTTGTGGCTCTGCAGGTGTGTCATCTGTATGGTCCATGGTTCTCAGTTGCACTGTTTCCGGTTGCTGTGCTCTATTTGCTTCTGTTGGTGTGGATTCTCTGATGTCCACTTTTTCTGTATCTGTAGATTTTCTTTTTCATCAATGCAGACTATGTTGCAGATTTTTACAGTTTTTGCTCTTGGGTTAAGGGTTTTGTACCCTTTACATCCCAGCACATATTAATTAATTAATTAATTAATTAATTGCATTTATATCCCACCCATCCTGCGGGTGGGCTCAGGGCAGGTAGCATCATTAGAATAAATACAATTTCAGTTTAAAACATGAAAAAAAAACTTTATAACAATTAAAACCATGGGTACAGCTTGGAACAGCATCAGTTAGCTATAAAGTTTTGGCCCAATGGTAGAAGGAGTTAAAGGTCAGTTGTTGGTGGTCAGTAGACAGGTGACAGACAGGTGACAACAACCTCAGGGAGGCCATAAATGGGCACCCACCACCTCAACCAATGGCCTGGCAGAACGATTTCATCTTGCAGGCCCTGAGGAATTGAAGGAGATCCCGCAGGGCCCTGGTCTCAATAGGAAGCATGTTCCACCAGGCTGGGGCCAGGACAGAAAAAGCCCTGGCCCTGGTTGAGGCAAGACGGGCATCCTTTGGGCCAGGGACCACCAGGAGATGTTGATCTTTCAAGCATAACACTCTTCAAGGTGTATATGGGAAGAGGCGGTCACTTAGATATATTGGTCCCAGGCTGTATAAGGCTTTGAGGGTCAAAACAAGCACCTTGTATACTACAAAAATACCTTGTTCAGTTCTCAGATCCACCTTGGTCCCTTTCTCTTTGGGGATGTATGTGACAGCTCTTGACCCAAATACTTTCAAATGGTTCATGCTGGGCTTATGCCCATACCACAGTTAATATAGTGTGCTTCTGGCACCTTTTGTAGGCAGTCTGTGTTGTAGATAAGTAGCAGTGTTGATTGCTTCTCCCCAGTATTTCTCAGGTAGCTCTGCTTCAAGCAACATACATCTGCACATCTCAGTCAGGGATCAGTTCTTCCTTTCTGTGACACTGCTTTGTTCCGGAGTGTATAGAACTGTAAGCTGATACTCTATTCCTTGTTTAGTTAGATAGTTCTTCATCTCATGTTTCACATATTCTCCTCCATTGTTTGTGCAAATTGTTAATGGCTTCTTCTGGAATCGGTTGCTGATCACTGAAGCATGTGCCTTACATTTTTCCAATATTTGAGTTTTCTCTCTGATCAAGTAGGTTACTGTATACTTTACAAAATCATCAATAAAAATTAGTATATATCTGTTCCCACTAGGAGTCTAAGTCTTTACTGAGCCACAAACATCATTATGTATCACTTCCAGAGGGTGCTGTGTCTTGCTTGTCTCATGGCTCTTACTGAAACTAGGTCTGATTCCTTTAGCTTTAATGCCATGCATACAGGTTCTTTCAATAGTGCACTTGTTTATTTGTATGCCCTTACTTCTGGCTTTCAAGGTGGCCAATAGCATAATTATCTCTATGTCCTAAATGTCTATGCCACAGCCAGGAACATTTCTTGTGACTGCAATGTTTAGTTAGGTTTGCACTTTGCATACATGTCTCTAAAGCACACATGTCCTGATGCACTTTCCCAGTTACAATCAATTCTCCATTTTGCTTAATAAAACATTTTTCTCCAAATGATATGACCATTCCTCTTTTTGCAAGTACTCTTATAGAAATCAGATTGTCTGCTAATTGTGGCACATACAGGCAAATTTTCAATGAGGACCTCTGGGAGCTTGCATTTTACTGTTCCTGAGCCAGCCCCTTCTGCAGTCACAGATCTGCTGTCTGCCACACTTAATATCTTTCTCCTTTCTTCATTTAGTTTCAAAGAAATCTTTATGTGCAAACATGTGTGACTTTTGGTAGCTCCTCGAGTCGGTATAAAACACTTTTTCAGTTGTGGCTGCTTAGAATTCTTCCCATTTCTTTCTTTTGGAAAGGCACCGTTTTGCTAAATAGCACTACAGTTTCTTTTAATGTGCCCTGGTTTTCCACAAAAATGACAAATTATTTTACTCTTGCTGTTTACATTTAGAGCTACTTGATCAACATTTGGTTCAACTTTCTTATTGAATTACTCAAATAGTCTATGTATGTCTGCTCAAGTTGGTTTATTACTTCTGTGAGAGACAGTGTTTTGTTTGCTTCAATATGAGACACAGCAGTTTCGTAAGACTTTGGCAGGCTAATCAACAACAACACAACCAAATCCTGGTCTGCAATCTCTTTCCCAGTGCTTCATAACTGTTGAGTTAGACTAAGAATTTCATCTAAGTGGTCATGTAAATTACTCCCTTCTGACATCTTAGTACTAAATAGTCTCTTTTGTATGTAGAGCTGGCTTTTGAGAAACAAATTTACATAAAGCCTCTCCAATGCAGAAAATACAGCATTAGCTGTTTGCATTTGAATCACTCTTAGAATGTCTGTATCAGTCAAACCTTTTATCAGGGCTCCTCTTACCTTCTTGTTGTTGGTGTCCCAGTCCGTTTGCTTTGCTGGATCATCATCTCCCAGTCAGGGGTTCTGAATTGTGTGCCACAATCCTGTCTCAAGTACATGACTTTTCATTCTCTCCTTCCATATCAAGTAGTTGCCTTATGTAAGCCTATCTAGTAGGTAAGCGTTCTGAATGCTGCAGGAAGTTGCCATCTTTGTTCTTTCTTCCTTTGCTTATTGATCTATCTATCTTTTCTTTAGTTGTTGTAGATTTTCTGGGCTGTATGGCCATGGTCTTGGCATTGTAGGACCTGATTTTTCACCAGAAGCTGTGATTGACATCCTCAGAGGTATAATACAGAAAGATGGAGTACTCTCTGTGTCAAGGTGAGAAGAAAAATGGTAGGCAGGTAATTTATATCTACTCAGGAAGGTGGAGTAGGGCTGAGTCATTATCTTGTAGGAGTTCTCCAGGCTGTGGCATGCTAATGGAGGAGCTTTCCTGAGGAGGTTCTTTTGCAAATGGATTGGCTGTTTAAATTCTAGTCTTATCTGTAGTGCTATTGTAAGATGTAGAGCATTTTGTGTTTTTCAGGACAGGAAACCATGCCCTATTTATTTTTAAACTCTCTTCTTTCCTGTTGAAATTGTGTTTATGTTTATGAATTTCAATGGCTTCTCTGTGTAATCTGACATGGTAATTGGATGCGTTGTCCAGCCTTTCAGTGTCTTGGAATACATTACTGTGTCTTGTTTGAGTTAGGCTATATTCAGCCACTGCTGATTTTTCAGGTTGACCCAGTCTGCAGTGTCTTTCATGTTCTTTTATTCTTGTCTGAATGCTATGCTGTGTGGTCACAATGTAAACCTGTCCACAACTGCATGGTATGAAGTATACCCCTGCAGAAGTGCTCACACTGGGCCCAGAGCCCTGTTGGAAGAGTTTAGATATGCAGTAAAATGGAGCACAAGCTGTTTAAAGAATAAAAATGGTTTATTAAGAACAGATCAAACTTTGTAGAAGAGAGAAAGAGAAGTCTAACTGGCTAAGAGGGAGTTAGTAACTAACAGTAGTTCAGCAGGTGCATTGAACCAATCAGGAGACAGGAAGGAGACTATTTGAAAATAATAGGAAGTCCCTAATCTTACTATGCTAACTAGTTGTCCCCTCTGCTGCCCCCTGCAGAATGTTCTTTCCATCTTCTTTATCTATGCATGATAGACCTTGCATATTCCAACATCAAGAACCCGACTACATTCTGTGGGGTCACAGATGGATAAGTAATCATGGATTTTTTCTTATATAAATTGACCTCTCCTCTAATTTTCACCCAGTGATCCAGACTGTGAATTGAAAAACTTAGCTTACTTAAAGCATAAATTAATTCATAATGCTGTCAATTATGATAATCTGAAAATTAATCACTGGAAATAAATAGAACCTGATTTATTTGGATAGAGGTATGAGATCTGACAGTCTTATCCTTCGTTCACTACATTCCACTCTACAAATACAACTTCAGGCCTAGTGCAATAATACTGTAGCTTCCAATGGTATCCTATATAGGGTTCATTACACTTGTCAGTCACTGAGATTGCAAAAACAGAGATCACTGCTGCAAGATCTTTACAGGCTACAAAGAGGAGCAGAGGATGTCACTGCAGGTCCATAACCAGACATTTTTTGCTGGGGGAGCAAAATTTTTGCTTAGGGGCAGCCATTATGTGTTTGTGTGTCTGCCATGCTTATACTTCTAAATCAGGGGTGGCCAAACTGCAGCTTGGGAGCTGCATATGGCTCTTTCACACAGTCTAGTTTAATGTTAATAAAAAGCTAATTTGCATATTTTCAATAAAAACATGTGTGCAATATTTGTTCATGTCTTGCGGCTCTCAAACATCTGACATTTATTCTGTGTGGCTATTATGTTAAGCAAGTTTGGCCACCCCTGTTCTAAATAAAAAATGCCAGGGTACACAGTGCTGTACAATTCAGCCATTATACAGAGAACCAGTGCAAAAGCGCTTTAAGAATCCAGGTTGATAGCTGCAAGGAAGTGAATCCCATCATGAAAACAGAGAAGAAGGCAAAGCATTTTAAGAAAACCCAGATTTATAGCAGTGAGAGCATGAGAGTGCTTCTTGCATGCAATGGGAGGGGTGCTTGTATCTGCTTTTGGGTTGGATTTGTTTTCTTTATTTTCCAAACTGGAAAGAAAAGCCTTTGAATGGAAATGGCAGGTGTGGGGAGGGAGACTTGCAAAAGAGAAGGAGAAGAAGAAGAGGAGGAGGAGGAGGAGGAGGAGATTGGATTTATATCCCACCCTTCACTCGGAGTCTCAGAGCAGCTTACAAACTTCTTTCCCTGCCCCTCCCCACAACAGACATCCTGTGAGGTAGATGGGGCTAAGAGAGCTCTTTCAAGAACTGCCCTTTCAAGGACAGCTCTTGTCAGAACTATGGCTTGCCCAAGGTCATCCAGCAGCTGCAAGTGGAGGAGTGGAGAATCAAACCCAGTTCTCTCAAATTAGAATCCGTGCACTTAACCACTACATCAAACTGGCTACACTTAACCACTTCACCAACTCCCAAAGGAGCCAGCTGGGCAGTAGGACCCCATGGAAACCCCTGGGCAGAGCCTGAACCTACGCAAGTGACACAAATCTGCCCATCATGCTGTCCTCCCTTGCAAAGCAACCCCAGCATGGCCATGATTGGAAAGAGCCCAGGCAGCATCTGGTGCAAAGTGAAGCCTCCCTTCCCTGCCTGGCTCTCCATTCATAGCCCAGGCTGGCAGGAGCTCCATGGGTAGATTCCCTGTGAGAGCAGCAGCAACCACAGCCAGCTGGAGGAGGAAGTGCCTGCAACCACCCGCCTGCCTAGGCCTCAGCTCCAGTTACAAGCCAGTCCCACTCTGCAGCCACTGCTCACCTCATCAGCTCTGGGCATGTAGCCCCCCCCCCCAAGCCTATCTCTAAACAGGAGCTCTGTCACAGCCATGGCTTCCAGCTAATCCATAAATGCACTAACAAGGAAGCAATGAGTAGGGGGGTGGCAGCACAGCTGAGTGAATCAGGAGGGAGGAGGAGCACTGCATGGAAGGACCTGAGGCTCAGAGGCTGCAGTGGGAAATTGTGCTGTGAGCTGGTATGGCTTGGCAGGTTCAACGTCAAGAGTTGTGTTGAGCCCACAAAAATTCAAACTGACACAAATCAACAATTAAGGTGAGAGGGCAGGGCAGATTTGGGAGGGAGTGTCATCCCAAGCACCCCACCCCGTAACTACGGGTCTGAGTAACTGACAGAAAGTACACTTGGTTACCACTGCCACTTGGTTATCCAATAGAAACAACAGATCCAGGACTTCCTAAGGGAACATGAACAAGGTGGTCAGGCAGAAAAAGAGAGGTGGAGTGATAAGACCCCAGAATGTTGGCTCATATGCTGCCAACAAAAAGGCAAATAAATGTAGATTAGGAACACTGCTGCGAAATAAAAATACAGTGCTGTAATAATTAGAATAAGATTTATAGTTCTGGTCACCCCTTCTAGAAATGACTATCCTACAGCTACAAGAGGTACCAAAAATTAGATAGCTAAAATTATCAGAGCAGCTGGATGTGCAATGTTGATGAGGAAATGCTGTGGTAGATGGATGCTGGTTCTAGCAGGGCAATTTCTATGTTCCCATGAAGATGTTCAGTGCAGTCCTGTGCAAAGTTACTCTAGTCTAAATTCACTACAACTCACGGGTGTAGACAATAGCAACACTGTCTAAGATTTCGCTACCAATCACAACAATAAGGATTCATAGCTCAAAATTACAATGGTACTATCGTTGACATTTTTTTTAATGTATTCACACACATGGCTGATCACGACTTGTTGCCAACAATTGTTCATGGTTTCTCTTTTTAAATGCTTTCCTTTTTGTTATATATTCATGTATGCTTTCTCTGTGGATCATCCACACAGTAGAAAATCAATGCTATGATATTGACCTGGAGACCAAAAAAAGATCCTGTCTTGAAATGTTGGAAATTAAATTAACAACCTAGGAAAAGGGAGGGGGGAGAACGGAGAACCCCTTTATATTTGACATAATCCAACTTCACTCCATTCAACTACTTACAATGATTTGACCTTTCCCACTTTTTTGTAAGAATTAATTGATCCCTTCCCCTTTTGAAACTTCTCAGTGTATTTCAGCAAGGACACATCAAAATGTAAAAAAGAGAAGTTTAAATAAATTATTTGAGAAACTGTTTCACAGAAAACGAATACCCAAATGCATATTCACTATATTGAAGCCTACTGTTTACAAACAAGACCACAGGTTAAATGGTAAGTCGGCCATGCATATCAAAATTGGAGCGAAAAGCATCAAGGAGATGTGCTGTTGTTCTCCCTAGGTTCATTCAAGGTTCACTGAATGGGAAAGTGAATTACTGTGATCACTTCCTGACAAAAAGAGCAACTGACAGGATCCATTGGGGAAGTGCCAGACACCTCAAGTGTATTAAATACCAAACCCAGGCTCCATTGCAAAGCTTCCATGACAACCAACTCAATTAAAATCAATGGAAATTGTAGCTGATCTTTCCAGCTTTCCCTGTCTAACAGAAAGCCATGCTTCTTGTGCAGGTGGATAGCCGGGTTGGTCTGAAACAGTAGTAGTCCAGTAGCACCTTTAAAACCAACAAAGTTTTATTCAAGGTGTAAACTTTTGTGTGCAAGCACACTTCTTCAGATGTACTGTTTCACTGTATCTGAAGACGTGTGCTTGCACACGAAAGCTTATACCTTGTATAAAACTTCGTTGGTCTTAAAAGGTGCCCCTGGAATCATGCTTCTTGTGCTTTATTGTGGTGGTCACCCTTTGTCTTGGTTCATATGCCCCCTCTCCACTCAAGGAATACTAAATATCAGTAGAAAAATCACTAGGTGAGAACTCTGAAATCTATTTAAAAAAAAACAAAAAACAAAAAACGATAGGTAGGAATTTTTGTATGGATGTATAGCCCAATGCCCACTTGCCATATAGTGGCATATCACAGATATCAGTTTATCATCTCAGGAAGAACAAGGTGTTGAGAGATTCTGTTGTACCCCATAGACATTGGTCTGGAAGTGCTACAGGGTTCCAGCTTATTCCCCATCCTGTTTAATATCTCTGTGAAGTCACTGAGAGAGGTCTTTAGATGTATGAACTGCAGTGTCACCTATATGCAAATGATACCCAGCTCTCCCTTTCTTTTCCACCTCATTCCTGTGATGCTGTTGATGTTCAAAACCAGTGCTTTGAGTCAGCAATGGGCTGGGTGAACAAGTCAAAACTTAATACTGACAAGACCAAAGTTCTCAGGTTTAGTAGCAAGGCAGATGAGGGACTTCAGATCTCCCCTGTCTTGGATGGAGTTATACTTTCTTTGAAAAGCAGGTTCACTGCTTGGGAGTGCTGGTTGACACAGCAGTCACTTTAGAAAACCAAGCGACTTCAGTGTTTTGCTTTTGCCCGTTTTTGACTGGTGTGTCTGCTGTGCCTATTCCTGGTTCAGTTAGATCTAGCCACAATGATCTATGCCTTAGTTATGCCTAGACTAGGCTATTTCAGTACAGTCTTCTTGAGGTGACCCTTGAAGAATGTTTGAAAGATGGAGCTAGTGCAGAATGCTGTGGCTAGACTGCTAGTCAGGGTCAACTACTAGAAACATATGTTCCCAATACTACAGCAATTATGCTGGCTATCAATCTGCTTCTAAGCCCAATTCAAGATACGGGTTTTCCTTTAAAGCCATACATGGCTTGGGACAGGGTATCTGAAAGACTGTCTTCTCCCATATGTTTCTGCCCAGGAATTAAGATTAGGGATGGGCACAAACTGGCTCATGAACCAAAATTTGGGCTGAGCTTGGGCTGGTTCAGGGCTTGGAAAGCGATATTTGGTGAAGCACACACTCCCTGAACTTACTGGACTTTGGGCTGTTCGGTTTGGCTCTTCGGAGGTTTCTCTCCACTGACTCAGATGTCTTGGGCTTCCTCATGCAGCCACTTTAAATGGGCTGCACGAGTGAATCCCTTTCAATGGGCTGCTCGAGGGAGCCCAAGACAGCTGAGTCAGTGGGAAGAGGTCTCTCTCCACCAGCTCAGTTGTCTTGGGCTCCCTCATGCAGCCCCTTTAAATGGGCTGCATGAGGGAGCCCCTTTCAATGGGAGATGCTCCCCATTTTCTCATGGCTGAGGCTTGCTGTGACCAGGAAAAAGGTGGAATGAAGACCCTTCCTGGGAGATTCCCCCCCCCTACTTTTTTCCTGGCCAATGCTCACTGGATTCAGGAGAAAGGTGGAAGGGAGTAACTTCCTGGGATATCCCCTCCCCACTTTCTCCTGGCCAAGGCTCCCTACAGCCAGGAGAAAGGTGGAAGAGAGACCCTTCCTTGGAGACCCTTCTCGGCCAGCAGAGATCCTTGTGCAGCCCGTTTAAATGGGCTGCACAAGGGAGCCCTGTTCCATGGGAGATCCCCCACTTTCTCCTGGGCAAGGCTTAGTGCAGCCAGGAGAAAGGTGGAAGCAAGACCCTTGCCAGGAGATTCCCCTCCCCACTTTTTCCTGCCTGAGGCTCCCCTTCCCAGGAGAACCTTTCTGGCCAGCAGAAAGAAAGCAGTGAAGTGCCTTCCAGGGGACACTTCACCCCCTACATCAGGCTGCCTAATGCAGCCCCTTTAAGTGGGCTACATGAGGGAGCCTGAGAGTTACAGCTGAGCCATCGGGGAGAGACTTCTCTGTGCTGGCCCAGCTGTCTTGGGCTCTCTCGTGAAGCCTGTTTAAACAGGCTGTGGCAGGCAGCCCAAGGCAGCTGAGCTCATGCAGAGAAGTCTCTTCCAGTCACTCCTGGGCTACTTTGTGCAGTCTGTTTAAAGGGTCTGCACCAGGCACCCTGAGAAAGTTGAGCTGGCACGGAGAGATTTCTCCATGCTGGCTCAGTTGCCTCAGGCTCACTCACATAGCTTATTTAAAGGGCTTTCCCAAACACTTTCCTGGGGGCGCCTAGTTTGGGGGCAATAACTTGGACCCCCTAAGTCCAGTCTTCATCAAACTTGGTGAGCAGGTAGAGGAGAGTCAGCTGGAGACCCGCAACAAGTTTATAAACTCTGGCATCCTGGGGCCATTCTGCCACATCCCAAATTTCCCAATCCAGTTCAGTCCATGTGAGACTGGTTCGGGTTGGGGTTTTGTCTGTGGGCTGCCATGGACCCCAAACTGAACTGACTTATTTTAGTCTGTGCCCTTCCCTAATTAAGATCACAAGGAGAGGCTGTCTTGATTGTTCCACCGATCAAATGAACTTGTTTGGTGGGTTTACAAGAGAAGGCCTTTACAGTGGCAACCCCAAGATTATGGAACAGCCTCCCCAGGGAGGTGTGTCTGGTCTCTGTTGATCTTTCAGAGGCAGTTCAAGACAGTTTTATTTAGGACTGCATTTGACTGATTTTGTTTGAATTTATTGGCAGCCCTAACTGGAGTTTTGAAATCTATATTGTGACCTGTTATGTGTTTTTAAAAAATATTTTGTTTTATTTATATTGTTTTAAGTGGTTTGAGGGTTTTTTGTAATTCTTATATTGTAAGCCTCCTTAAATTCCAGAATTGGGAAAGGCAGCTAATAAACAAACAAACAAATAATAAATGAAGTTTGTGGTTACAAAACCAATGTATATGTAGGAACAGAATACAGCAGGTCAAGTAATAAAAGGAAATCATAAGATCAATTTTTGTGAGTATATACAAGTCTCTTCTGTGGTATACAGCTGTGTGTAAAACATTGTCATTTAAATTATAATAGGTGCAAGGAACATTATAAATAATTAGTCTGAGTCTTCGAATATGGAGGTAAGTGAAACGCTGGCAACCAAACCATGGGTCATTAGCTGTAGTCACACAAGCAGTTTGCGCCAATATTGTTGTGGTATCTTTGCAGATGCAGACAACAACACCTGCCTTCCATGCCCCAGTCATCAGCACTTGGGTCCAGTGTGTCCTGGAAGCAGAGGTTGCCGACACCAGGGAATGTCTAGTCTTTATGTATGCCAGCACTTCCACTCCACATTTCCTGAAGTCTGAACCCACCCACCCCCCATTGCAAAGTCAAGCCTTTTGGGAAGTCTGAACCTTCCCTTCTGTTTCCTCCTCCTGTTTTTTTTTGGTGGCTCAAGTAGCTATGTGCACATAAGTGCATAATCACCCCTGGCATTGTCAGTCACTGTGGCTAAGTAGTCATTCTGGATTGGAAGTCCCCAGGGGAGTTGTTGTTGAACGACAATTTCCCCCCAACCCCTCTCTCCTGTTTCTGTATCAGAGTTGCTGTTTGAGAGCATCCCATGATTATGAGGTGTATTATTTCAAATTATTTGAGCTGGATGTATGTATGCTTGGAATATGTTATGATTGACCTCAGTGCATTTATCCTTATGTCAATGGGACTACTCTCATGTAAATCTGCACTTTACCCCACCACCACCATGTATTCCAAGGAAGAGAGGTGAAGGGAAGGAGGTTGAGAGGGGCTGGAGTACTTGGCAGAGGGATTGTGGAGCTGTTGAAAAAGATCTGGAGCTTCAGATATATACACCTATGCACATGGGTGAAAGACAAAAAAAAAAGGATGCTGCAACAATCTGAATGATTGACTATGGGGCAAGTGCAAGGTGAAGCTGGTTCAGGGTGGGATATCTGATCAAAACTTCCTACAACTATTTAAATGCAAACAGAGGCGCGGCCAGATTGTGCCAAGCCTCCAGTGTGACTGCAGTCATTATGCTGTAAGTACAGCCTTACCAACTCTAGGAAGTTATTGAATACTGCTTCCTTTGTCTATTGTTCAATTTTTAATTATTCCAAATAAATAAATAGCATGGGTTGGATCCAATAGTTGTGGAAGTTTCTCATAGAAGCAAATCTTCCTTGGTATTCCCCCTCCCAAAGTAGCAGTCTCTGACTTCCCCAAGGATACTGTCATGAGTTGTAGGAGCCCAGGTTCCTTTCCATACTTGGATCTCATTCCTGATTTTATCAGAGTCCAACTTGCAACACAATACCTTGCATTTATCCCTGGTTATAACAGCATCTGTTTATCCTGGGACAAGTGCGGAGTGAAACCAGGGTGGCCTCAATGTAATGTGGAAACAAAAAATACCCTGAAATCAGGGGTCTTTTCGTAGAAAAACAGCTGCAGGAGCTCATTAGCATATGGTATGCTAATAAGCTATTAGGCTATTAGCATATGCCACGCCCCCTGACATCACCGGAAGTGATGTCAGAAGGGGAAGCAAAAGTGGGGAAGGCATCTTCAAAAGCCTCCCCTTCCCTTCCCCAGCTGGTCTGGGTGGGGGAGCTAGGAGAGAAGCGGTTTAAAGTTTAAACTCCTTCTCATGAGAGTTGGGCCACAGAAGGAGGAAAGAGGGGAAGAAAGAGAAGGAAAGGGGAAGGAAACAGGGAAAGGAGGAAAAAAGAAAAGAAAAGAAGGTGGGAAAGAAAGAGAGAAGAGAAGAAGGAGGGAAACAGGAAAAAGAGAGAAGGAAAAGAGGGAATGAAAGAAATTTGGTGGCAATTCGGCCCCATTATATCCTATGGGCCATTGAAGTCAATGGTGAAAACATAGGGTATATTCTGGGGCTGGAGGGGAGGGGGTTTGAGGCCCCAAACTCACAGGGTAGCTGATGGAGCCTCTCCCCAAGATACCCACCAAGTTTCAAGAACATTGGATCAGGGGGTCCAATTCCATGGGCCCCCAAACAGGTTGCCCCTATTCCCTCCATTGTTCTCTATGGTGGGAAAAAACTTACTTTTTCCCCACCATAGAGAACAATGGAGGGAATAGGGGCAACCTGTTTTGGGCCCCATAGAATTGGACCCCCTGATCCAATGTTCTTGAAACTTGGTGGGTATCTTGGGGAGAGGCTCCATCAGCTACCCTGTGAGTTTGGAGCCTCTCCCTCAAACCCCTCCCCTCCAGCCCCCAGAATATACCCTATGTTTTCACCATTGACTTCAATGGCCCATAGGATACAATGGAGCTGAAATTGACATTCGGCTGCCTGAAAGACTCTCCGGGACGCCGACTGGGAGGCGGGGCTTGGCTCCTGAGCTCCCCTGTGGTCCGGTGCGCTGCCCCCCCAAAAGACCCCTGCCTGAAATAATTACAGGGATGAACTTGAGTGTAATGTAGAATGTAAGTTTGGGGACAGGATTGAACCAGAATTTAAGGTCTAGTGTGGAATTACCCTAGGAAACAAAAACCTACTAGGTCTGGGAAGGCTGCAGTGCAGGAACAGCGAAAAATTGCCTTTATCTCATTTTTAGTCCAGTGGAAACTTGCTCCTTTGTGCTTCCTTGGTCAAACTTTCCATTGGTACAATGGCAAGACTTATTGATATATTGTTATTTATTCAGATATATTTAGATCTCACTTTTCTGCCTGAAGGTACAGAAAGTAGATTGAAATCATTGTGGCATAGTGGTTAAAGTTTTCGACTAGGATCTAGTAGACCCGGGTTCAGATACCTACTCTTCCATGGAAAGTTGCTGGGTGACCTTGGGCCAGTCACACACTCTCAGCTTAAACAACCTCACCAGGTTGTTGTAAGGATAAAATGAAAGGGAGAATGTTGTAAACCCCTTTGGGTTTCCAAGGGGGAGAACAGTGAGATACAATGAAGTTAATAAATAAACAATAGGGGGGAAAAGCCCAACATAATTAAACCTATACACATAGAAAACCACAGTTTCCCCATTCTGCTATTAGTAATCAAATGGACAAAGGATATGGTTTTAAAGGCCCCATAATAGTTTTCTCATTTGTTTAAGCCCATAGTATGAAAATGTAAATAGATACTTTTCCAGAAATTCTAATGTCACTCAAGTCCTGATGTTCCTTCCTTTCTTAGCACACATCTTTGGGCAAGTAAAAAACATTATTTTGCTGTATCTGTGCTGTCATTCTACACCTTTCCCACTATATAGTTTCCCTAGCCTAATGTGTTTATTGGAAGTGAACAGCACAGCACAATCCCCTGGCAAGTAAGCCAAAACTCAATGGAATTTCTAAATATGTTAATAAATGATGTGTGTAAAAGGCATTTATTGAGAGATACAAAGTGCATCATAGAAAGCAGTGAAATAATTTGACAAATAGAAGAATCTCTATTTTGAATAATTCCACAAATATAGAAGTTTATGTTTATTGAACGTGTTAACTAGTATGGTGCTCCCTAACAATAATTATAGTGATGGTAATAACTGTTGTCACTGTAGTGTGAAATAAACAGCAGGGGATAGAGAGTTGTTAGTAATAATTAGTGTATACAATTACTAAACGATGTAATCTAACAAATTGCTACAGAAATTTCTGCATCATTAATCTCTAATCCTTAATATCAAATAGAAATGGAGAGAAGGTGAGGTATTCAATCAGCCACTCACTCATTGGCTGCATGACATAGCAAACCATCATGCCTTGCACTGCCCATTCAGTGGCTGCATGCATAGACAGTGTGACAACTGTGGCTCTGACATCTCCATTACGGTCCTGTGGTAAAGGTTCTATATTCCCCTTCTCTTTCAGTGGCACTCAGTGATGAGATCTGAAGTTCTCCCTGTGATCTATCTGTTGATCCTCTGCTGACACGTACACAGATCAGTCCAAAGAAGTGCTGTGTTCCAAAGTAAATAAGGACTTATTCACTGGTAGTTAAAGGACTGCTGGAAAGGCTCCCCTGAAGCTGGTCTTTTAGGTTAACTAGACACTACAAAAAAAATTCAAACCCCAGAATAGGTAATAATAAAGTCCAGGTTCGTAAGAACACTGAGCAGAATGAAAGATCTCAAGAAATGATCCACCTTTTCAGACGTTACATTTGACTGCACATATATGGAGAATGCACTACCTATAATCTGTCTGATACGTGTGATTGACATTTTGTCTGCAAGGGTCAACACACATATATACCAGATCTGGAATGCACATACAAGAACCATGTTTTTCTAGAATTCTGCTTTGCATATACTGAGGCTGAAAACATGTGCATTGCTTCTTTCAGACAAAAGGGCCACCACATATCAGAAGGATTCTGTGTACGTGTTCTCACCAGATGTACAGTCAAACACAACAACTGAAAAGGGCTAATGTAATGCCGTTTTATGGTTGTAGTTTAAAGTGACCTAAGGAGGGTCACTTTAGATGAGTAGGAACTGGAGTTTCCATATTTCAGTTAGATAAAAAACAGAAGTGTTCAGGCATTCTAGATGTGGATGAGATGGATTCTGATAGGAAGGAAGGTCTTCCCATATCGCACAAATGCAATTTATCTTCTGCATGAAGACAATTGCCCAGTTTCCAAAAATGGGTGGTTGTAACCTAGCAAAACGCCTAAGCCCAAGCCTGCAGCAAAAGCAATGCATGGCTCTCCTGCCACCTCCCCCACTCTGGTCATTCTGCAAGTATCTGGATGATGGTGGTCATGTGGGAAGAGGTTATTGAACTCTGGCCCTTCTGAATGAAGATCAATGTCCCTGCCTTATACCTTCTTCATGATAGTCCAATAAACAGGAACTGGTTTCATGGTGTTATATTCCATATATCTGTTCTTTTTCCTGCCACAAGAAGCCTTTCCCCAAAATAGAAGGATCTGTGGAAGAGCTTCAGGGACCAGCAGAATGCTTCTTGCACTGCAGGAAAACATTGCTCTTAGTATCAGACTCAGGCCTGTACCGTGATTATTGATTATTGCTCCTGAGCCCTTATACTATTAATGCTTACATCTGGCTTTGCTCGTTGCCCTTATCAGCCCTGGCTGACACCCCTAAGGGGGGGAGTGTGTGAGACTGCTTGTGTGAAGGTGTTCCTAATGCAGCCCCCAGATAGTTCTCAGGTTCTCGCCGGAGATGTGGCCTTGGGAGAGATAAGACTTTGGGCATGGCTAGATAAGTCACATACTATATCATGACCTATAGTAACACCTGTGTGTGATGTATGCTTGGAATGTGGGAGCCACTCCTTGATTATCAATCCCTCGCCTTTGCTTACCAGTCCTGACAAAGACGTTCACCTTTACAGAAGTCCAAATCTTACCAATAAACCTTGAATGAGGAATATTGCGTACAGAGTGGTTTCTCTGAAGGCCTGACACTTAGTGGAAAAGAAACATGAAAGTCAATTTATAGTTGTATTATTTGATAAACTGTAGTTGGTATATCTGAGTGTAGTAAATTTCTGTAGCACCATTCATATATAAAGACTTAGGTTTGTTCATTATAACAAAATAAAAAAGAAGATAAATCCTGGCAAAAGAGATGAAAGCTGGCCATAAGGCAAGCAAGGGGGGGAAGGAAATTTTAAGACCACATTGTTAAAATATGAGAACAAACAATACAAGTTCTTGAATTATGTTAGAAGCTGGAAACCAAACAGGGAGGTGACTGGATGATTAGATGGCAAAGGTGTGAAAGAACAATTGAAGAAGCATATGGAGATTGCAGAGAATCTAAGTGTGTGAACAATATTGGACTGATATAATCTGAATCAGGGGAAGGCATTTGACATTCTAATTTACTCAAGGAACATCCAAATGATACACACCATGCCAGATAGAGTATCAAGCCCTCAATCAGTGAGAATAACTTCTTCTCCTGCCCCACTAACATTTTCCCCAGAGTACCTGAAGTACAGCGAAAAGGAATTTTTCTGCTCTCTTGCACCAGTTACTACCCCCCCTGCATATACTGTGTACTGTGAAAAAGGTGAGATAGACATATGGTCAGATAATAATAAGGTAAGATAGAAATATAATAAATATAATAAACTGGTTAGATCCTGTCTAAAATTTTCATCTGCACAAACAGGGACAATTTCCCATGACAGATCTTCAGTTTTTCCCAAGCCATTTCTCCCCCCCCCCCATGCCCCAACAGTAGCACTGGGAGGGGGTCCGAGAATCAGGCCACACTAGGACTGGGGAGGGAGAAACTTGCGCTTTGGCAGGTAGACATCCCAGTAAGCATGTTTGCAGTTACGGAATGGTATAACAAGGAGCTTTCTTTTAAAAATGACAGGGATACTGACACTAGCAAGGCAAGAATAGTCTAATCCCTTCTTCATAAACAGAGAGCATCACTGGTAGCTGAATAACGGCTGGAGTAAATTTGTCCAGTCTAACATGAGACATTGGGGTTTTTTTAGTAGGTTGTCTGTGGTTAAGGGTTAGCAATCAAGAGAGTGTAATTTGAAGCACAGAAAAAATATGTGTAATCATTACGAAAGTTCAAAAACAAGATCCCATTCACAGTTTCCAACTAAGCCTCTGTAACTTTTATTTCCTTTCTAAGGGACAGAAGCTCTGTAAGGCATTGAAGAGGAATAAAAATGATGATTTTCCCCCCCCAATGGACTCATTGTAGGAATCAAGAATCAAGCCAGCCTTTATTATCAAAGTTAAAGGACATTTGTGTGCTGGGCCTGCAATATGATTGGGAGACAGCCAGTCGCCAGGCAAAGTTTATATCTATTTCCTTTTCACAGAGTTGCCTCAAATGCTGTAAAGTGGAGGAAAAGGTTAAAATAACTGGGAATTATCCCTCCATCAAAAAAAATTATGTTAGCAATTACCTCAGAGCAAATGTGTCTTTAGCTTTCTGTTGTATTTTAAAGAGACTTTTTTGTGCTGTTGGAGTTTCAGCACTGTTGGAACTATGTCAGAAGTTGGTATTATTTCTGGCCAAAGTTTGGAAAACTCCCAGCTGATGCTGAAGGCAGCTTTATTGCCTTTTCTCAATCACAAAAGACCCCCTTCTTTTGGAAAAGAAAACTGTGCTTCCGGTATGAAATCACTGACTTTTAAACACACACACACACAAAGAACAAAGGAGGATGCTTTGCTTTATTTAAAATAGAAGCAGACAGAGGATCAGGAACTGGCAATGATCTGGCAGACAATCAAAACATCAGTCACAGCTAGGCATGGCGAAGGGGGAAAATGTCCTCCCAGCTGCAAGGGCCGGGGGAGAACTGGTGTGGCTGAACAGGGAGTGTTTGTCAACAACTGGAACCATTTAAACAAAACAATTTTTCATTATTCACTTTTATAACCAGGGGAGTTGTGGCAGGAGGTGTTGCTGCATTTCTACCAGGAGGGGGTTGCATTTCTACCAATTGCCAGAAATGCAATTAGCATAAAGGGCTTTCATCCCTCTTTCTGATTAAAGAGAAAGAATACGAGCAAAATGAAGCAATAAATATTTTACAAAAATACATCAGAACTGTCTTGTATGGTTATACCACAGGTCTGACTAGTTCAAAGCTAGTGTGGTGCAATAGTTAGGCTGAGTTCAGACTGGCAGTTTGAAATGGGAGCCAGTCATGGCAAAAAAGCCCTGGAACAAACTGTTCTGGGTTTTCCCAGTCACACTGCACTGACTGATGTGAGAGCATACCGGGAGGAGGTATGCGGGAGCGTTCAGACTGCTGGCCCAGAGGTGCGGCTGTAAACAGCTTTTCCCTGGTAATTTGGCTATGTGCGCATGTGCGCATCCGGCCGATTTGGGGAGGATCCCATTGCACTGGCATCGCATTGGGCAGTAGAGTGGAGCACAGCCAATCATATCGCTGCTGCCTTATGTGCAACGCGGGTTGCTCCTGGCTTTTTGGGTTGGCGTTCACACTTCCTAGCAGGGGAATGAAGCAGGATAAACAGGCTCTCAGGGATTTGCTACCACTTTCACCAGGTATCTTTTAAATGTGGGAGTGAAGCGGAACAACACGGGTTGACTACGGGAGGGGAACGCCAGGCAGATGTGCCCTTTGATCCACTTGTGAAACGTGGCTGAAACGTGACTATAGTGGGGCAAACTGCCAGTCTAAACTCAGCCTTAGTGTGTTCAACTAGGAAAGGGAGACCTGCGTTCAACTCCTTGCTTAGCTATGAACCTCAGTGGATGATCTTGGGCCTGTCACTCTCTGAGGCTTTACCTACATAGTACACAATCTTTGTGTCCCCCTGCCCTATGATGTCTCCACTCAAGTCCTATAAACCAGATGTGTACTGGAAATTCTGTGCTCAGAAATTAATTTCCAGAGGCATAGGGGAACCAATTTGGATTGGGACTATGATGCATGGAAAAGGGGGGCTTAAGTCCCTCTGTGTGGTTTTCCTGACCTAAAACGGTTTCAGGCAGCCACTATTTACCCCAGTTTGGAAAATTATGTATAGCCTCGGCATTTCTGGGTGGATTTGGTGGTGGAGGAGGAGGAGATTGGATTTATACCCCACCCTTCACTTGGAGTCTCAGAGTGGCTTACAAACTCCTTTCCCTTCCCCTTGTCAGGTTCAACTGCAAGTAAGTCCAGGCACTCTTCATAAAAGATATGCTTTATTGGAATACAAGTAAGTTGCCCTCGTTAGCAGAGTTATTGTCAGGAATTCCCCCCCAAGCATAATGGCCTACAGATATAGTATGATGCATAAGCTCTATTAGCGAATGAAAACTGAGCACGCGCGCGGGAATACTCCCGGCGGGAGGATACATAATAAGCGGGAGATATGCCTCCTCCCCACCCCTATCTAAGGCAAGAAATTTTCCACCAGCTGGGAAGTCCGGCCTGTGTCTCTTCTGTTCAAGGACACTAAGATGGGAAGCATCGGTAGAGAACTCTCCCACAAGTTCCAGCAAAGCATTCTATGCACAGGCATGCCAGCTAATTAAAACAAACAATACAGACACTGTCTGGATGCAGACAAGAGAGATAATGGCAGTGTAACTGACATCCCTCCCCACAACAGACACCCTGTGAGGTAGGTGGGGCCAAGAGAACTCTAACTCAAACTGCTCTTTTTCAAGAACAGCTGTGCCAGAGGTTGTGACTGACCCAAGGTCACATCAGCAAGTGCAAGTAGAGGAGTGGGGAATCCAACCCAGTTCTCCCAGATTAGAGTCTGTGCACTTAACCACTACACCAAACTGGTGGTGGGAAGAGGGCATCATACTGGTGTTCAATGTCACTTCTGGTTTTTGTCAGAAGTAATATCATGATGTTGGTTGGTGTACAACATTCTAGGAGTCTTGGGGAGACCTAGAGCATTGACCCCAATGTCATGGTATCCATTCCCTTTTTCACCACAAGTGATATTACATGCCTGCATCATGCCTGCCCAACAGGGCCGGCTCGCCCACTAGGCGAGCTAGGTGCTCACCTAGGGCATCGGCCCTGCAGGGGCACCAAAATGCCCCCCGCCCCCCCATGAAAAGCCCCCCTTCCCGCCCAGCGCTGGCAGCCCCGACTTTCCTGGGCGCCTTGCGGCTGTGAGGCACCCAGAAAAGCTAGCATCACCGCTGGGAGGAAAGGGGCGGGCGTTCTAACCCCACCCCTTCCCCGGCTCTCCTAGGCGCCTCGCAGCTGCGAGGTGCCAGGAACAGCTGGCACCACCGCTGGGAGGGAAGGGGCGGGCGTTCTAACCCCGCCCCTTCCCCGCCTCTCCTGGGTGCCTTGCAGCTGTGAGGCACCCAGAAAAGCCGGCGCTGTCACTGGGAGGGAAAGGGTGGGCGTTCTAACCCCACCCCTTCCCCGGCTCTCCTGGGTGCTTCGCAGCTGCGAGGTGCCCAGAAAAGCCGGCACCGCCGCTGGGAGGGAAGGGGCAAGGGTTCTAACCCCACCCCTTCCCCGGCTCTCCTGGGTGCCCAGAAAAGCCAGCAGTGCCCCTGGGAGGGAAGGGGCGAGGGTTCTAACCCCACCCCTTCCCCGGCTCTCCTGGGCACCCAGAAAAGCTGGCGCCGCCCCTGGGAGGGAAGGGATGAGGGTTCTAACCCTGCCCCTTCCCCGGCTCTCCTGGGCGCCTCGCATTTCCAGGCCCCACCGGGAGGTTGGCATCCCCAGTGGGGTGGGTGCCCCAGGCTGTCCTGCCTAGGGCACCTAGACACCTGGGGCCGGCCCTGATACCCAGTTTTCCCCCATTCTCTTTATGCTGTCCTTTGAGGTGCCAGTGGACAACAAGCCAGATTACCAGGAGTTCTCTTGCCGTAGCAGAAGACCTGGCAAACCTCCTTGCCAATAATGTAGCAGCCAGTGTTCCATTTAAGGTGAGCTTTGTTTGGTAGGCACACTAATTTTTAGGTGGCAGCCAATGCTCCCTCTAAGCTGAGGAGTCTTGTGAGCAAAAATTCTACTTTGTGAGCTACTGGCATTAAAGTTATGAGCAAGCGATTTGTCTACTGCATAAATTAATTTACTCTGGAGCCATCCTTCCTGAGCTGAGACAAAAATGTGTGAGCCGGAGGCTAGAAAACTGTGAGCTAAGTAATACTAACTCAGCTTAGAGGGAACACTGGTGGCAGCACATGGATTTCTTCCTCAGCTCAGGGGTGTCCAGCCCGGCTGCTGGCCACATGTGTGGCCGGCCTGTTGCCTCTCATGGCCCTGGGTGGTGGGCGGCTTCCCTCTCAGCAGCCAAGGCCAGCTAGCAAGGTGGTGGGATGACTCCTCCTTGCTGGCTGTCCCCCCCCCATGCTGGTACACCAGAGTAAAGGTGCAAGCAGATGCATGGATGCAGCCGGAGAGCTTGGTGGCTTCTCCTGATGCACAGCCTTCCCCACTCCCCCCTGCAAAAACCCTCCTCCTTGGTGCCTGCATGCTCAAGCCCTGCCTGCATACTCATGACACAATAGTACCCCCCCCTCAAGGTGAGCAAGTTGGAGCTGCCTGAACATGTCTGGGGACACTTCCTGCCACCTAATACAAATTAAGGTAGCACTCTTTTCTTTTGTTTATCCTCCCCGCCTCTGTCTGTGGAGTTGATTCTCTCATTCAGATGCTTTGAAGATAACAACAGGCTCTTTGGGTTAATGAACTCTGCTTTTTGTTCTCTGAGTGAGAGTTCTTTAGACTGAGGTGCCAGGTAAGGGCTTTAGCTAGGTTTTGGGAATGTAGTTAGAGGCTTGCAGCTTTCTTTTAGTTTTTCTGCCCAGTTGAGATATCTAAAAGGTCTGAACTCACCCCCCCACTTGCTTGACGGGTGTAGAAACATCCAAAAATAGTAGAGACTCTGTTGAAGTATATACAGAGTATTTACAGTTTATTTACACTGGAATATATATACAGTCCTTTCTGAAGCCAACTCACAGTACATTCCAACAAGGTGCTTCGCAGACAACTGATCCCACACAAGGGGCAACCTGCACTGTACAGGTCTCAAGATATATGCACACAGACCAATCAGATTACAGCAATTTACATATAGCTGACTCATGGTGATACTAGCAGAGTCTGATGCAATCTGCCAGTCACCTGACTCCTGGCTGTCACTTCTAGATCAGACAGATCTAAGACTGCTGCTCATGGCAGACTGACAGCTTGCCAGTACTAATACAAATACTGACACGCCTCCCAAGCTGTTAGTTGGTCATGTGCAGCTTTTCACATAGTTTTACATATCTTTGTTCTGGCAAATTCTTGGTAAATAAATCTGCAACATTTTCTACAGATTCACATTGTTGTATTACAATAAACTTTTTACAAACTGCTGCCCTCACATTTTGATATCGCACAATTATATGCTTGCTCCTGGTATGTATACCTTGGTTGTCTGCTAGTTGCCTGGCAGAAGAACTGTCACTATATACAGTTATAGGCAATTTACATTGTACATTTAAATCTAACAACAATTGATGAAACCACTCAAGTTGAATTATACAATCACTTATCGATGAGTATTCTGATTTGCACGAACTCGTCGTGACATGGGTCTGTTTAATGGATTTCCAGGCAACCAGAGCACCAAACATATAAATTGCATACCCTGTTGTTGATTTTCCATCAACCCTTTCACCCCAACTTGCATCTGTAAAAGCAGCAAGTGGTATGTCATTAGACGCATTCAGAACTAATTTGTATTGCACTGTTCCTTTCAAGTATCTCAAAACACGTTTTGCTGCTAACCAGTCTCCCTCTGACGGGTTGGCACATTTCTGAGTTAACCAGTGAACTGTAGTGCATATATCTGGCCTGCTACAACAGCTTAAATATAATAAAGATCCTATTAAAGATTGATAGAGATCCTTTTGTGCAAACAACCTGTCATCTCTTTCTTTGCAATAGGCTGTTGACATTGGAGTAGCAACACTGTTAGCTGCAGACATATTGAATTTTTCCAACAGTTGAACAATTTTGTCAGCTTGACTAAGTTCAAACATGCCATCAGGGCTTCCGGTCGGAGTAAAATGGCGAATTGACACACTTTGCGAGTTGTGCAGAGTGTACTGCGGCATCTGACGACAGTCTGGGCTCTATCTGGCCCAGCGCAGCACTCTCCAGGCGGGGGAGTGGCAAGCAAGCAGCGAAGCCTGAGGGGGAGTCGAGATCGGTGTGGATAAGCTTCGGAGGAAGCTTGTTTACACTTTGATCTCCTTCCGTGAAGAGGGCAGTTGCAAATCAACTCTACAGATGCCAGCTGGGCTGAGTATTCAGCATAAATTCGCCATCTACCGATCTCTTTATCATCAAGATTAACATCGTTTACAGAAGAAGCACCGCGAAACCCCGAGATTACAAGCAAGGTAACAAACGAATAAGCGCTTACTGGTTTAAAGAAGAATGAGAAATTGAAACGTACGGATAAGCGTTGAAACCTTAAAGGAACTATTCCGCTTGAATTAGAAGTAAAACGAAAGCTTTCCTTTAGAGAAAAAGGCTGAAAAGTGACTTTGTTTTGCATTCCTGTGGTCAGTCAAGTCTAAACTTTACGTAGCAGAAACGAAACTAACTGTGACTCTATGATACAGGAAGTGGGCTAGAGTGGAGGTTTTGGAGGCTGCTGTATTGGAAACGGATGGATATTTTATTGTGGGACACCACCCTTACCGGAAGTTGGATTACAGAGACGGACAGATGAACAGGAAGTTTGGAAGGAGCCTACTCTAGCCAGAAAATCATAGAGAAATTGCGCCCGACATTTTGGGGAGGACTAAATTTTAAAAAGTTATTTTCAAGCCGAAAAAGCGTTTAAACAAGTTTTAAAGGTGGCGATTTGGCTTGAGGATTGCTAATATAAAGACTGATTAGTATTGAAGTTGCCTCCAAGACGGATTTGAGGTCAAGACCTAGAGCTGCTTCATCACCTAGCCCAAGAATGACTGCAAAGGAAAAAAAAGAGTGGCAAGCAGCTATGGAAGCGATGGAAAAACGGATGACCGAAGTGGTGCAGAATTTTGGAAAACAAATAGAATCACAGCAACAACAACTGCAAAAACAGCTGCAAACTCAATTGGAGCAAATAGAACAAGTGCAAATTCAAGTACAGAAAAAAAATATGGAAGAACTGAAAGAACTGGTACTTACAGAAGTGTCAGGGATAAAAAAAGATACAGAAGAACTCAAAAAGGAAGTCAAAAGTCTGGTGACAAAATCTGAAGATATGGAACAAAAGGTTAAAAAAACCCTGTCAGAAAATACAAGGCTGGAGACCATGATGGAATATAGGGCTACTCAGAATCATCTGAGATTGAGAGGGATAGAAGAGGAGGAAGATCAGGATCTACGGGCTCTAGTAATTAAGACATTGACAACTTATGTAGGGGAAGATGAAGGAGATTTGGATGCAGACTTTGACTTGATTTATAGAGTGAACTCAGCCTATGCCAAAAGAAAGCAATTACCCAGGGATGTGATTGTTCAATTTGTGACAACAAAGATGAAGGAAGACGTTTTCAAGAAACAATTTACACAACCGTTGGAAATTAATGGAAAGAAAATAATAATTCTGAGAGAAATTCCGAGATCGATTTTACAAGACAGAAAGAAATTTAAGAAATTGACAGATAGATTAAAAGAAATGAACATTAGGTTCAGATGGGAGATTCCATATGGACTTACATTTATGTACAACTCGGTGAGATCTACTCTTAAATCTGAAGGAGATTTATACAGATTCAAAGAGAGCAATCTGGATGATTTTAAAGATATTTAACTTAACACCATTATGGATTACAAATTTCTATCTTGGAACGTAAATGGACTAAATTCACCAAGTAAAAGAAGATTAGTGAATCATTGGCTGGAGAAACAAAAATGTAATATAATCTGTTTACAAGAAACACATATTAGAAAACAAGACAACAAATATTTGACTAATAAAAAATTGGGAGAAGAATTTCATTCCTCAGCAATTAATAAGAAAAAAGGAACAGTGATTTATATTTCAAAAGAATTGGATCCTAAACAAATCTTCTCAGATAAAGAAGGAAGGTATGTCGGAGTGGAAATATGGATGAACAGAAAAAAGACATTGCTTGTAAATATATATGCACCCAATGGTGCAAAAGAGACTTTCTTTAATGATTTGACTAAAGAGTTGGAGTGTTTAAATTATGACCAAATTGTTCTTGCTGGAGACTTTAATGGTACAGTGAACAACACATTGGATAGAAAATCCAAGGCAAGTGGAGAGACAGTTGGAAAGTTACCAAAAAATTTCTTTCAATTGATGAAGCAAGAGAAACTGGAAGACGTTTGGAGGAAGTGGAATCCTAAGACTAAGGACTATACGTTTTATTCGAATAGACACAACTCCTTTTCTCGAATTGACATGATTTGGATGTCAGAGGAGATGACGCAAAAAACTTATAAAATACAAATTTTACCGAAAACCAACTCTGATCATAATCCCCTACTTTGGATATCTAAAGCAAAACCTAAACAGTTATATTGGAGAATTAATGAAGATTTATTGGATCAAAAACAAATTAATGAAATCTTAAAAAAGGAAACGAAAAGCTTTTTTGAATTGAATTTGAATAAAGGTACGGATATACAAGTTGTATGGGATGCGTACAAAGCGGTAATGAGAGGTATGCTTATCTCTCTGAACTCTAAGGACAGAAAACAAAAGATCCAACAACAGAAAGACCTTCATGAAAAAATTCGACAAAAAGAAAAGGAATTAAAGAAAAGACCAGGGAAGAAGAAGATTATTAAAGAGATCCACTTTCTGCAAGATCAGCTGAATGTTTTATTAAACAGAGAATTATATTGGAACTTGAAGAAATTACAGCAAAAAGCATTTGAGGGTGCAAACAAACCAGGAAAGTTTTTAGCATGGCAATTGAAAAATAGAAAAGAAAGGAATTTTATATCTAAGATTACTGAAGATGGAAAGGATGTTATGAGCTTGAATGGTATAAAAAGAGTTTTTTTAAATATTACGCCAAATTATTCAAAAAGAAAGGAATTGATCAACAGAGAATTAAGAATTATTTGGAGACTATTGAAGTTCCAGAGCTGGGAAAACAAATTAAGGAATTATTAAATGGTTTAGTAAAGAAAGAAGAAGTGACAATGGCGATAGAAGATGCAAAGTTGGGCAAAGCTCCAGGACCAGATGGCTTTACAGCAAAGTTTTACAAGAAATTTAAAGAGGAGCTAACCCCTATTTTAGTACTTCTGTCAAATGAGATAAGAAAGACCAAACGGATCCCAGATTCATGGAAAGAAGCAAATATTTCATTGATACCTAAAGAAGGTTTGGATTTGACTCAAGTAAAGAATTATAGGCCAATATCGCTATTAAATAACGATTACAAATTATTTGCAAAAATACTTTCGGAGAGACTGAAAAAATATTTGAAAGATACAATAGCGGAAGAACAAGCTGGATTTTTACCAAATAGACAAATCAGAGACAATTTAAGAGTGGTGATAGATGCAATTGAATATTATGACAAACATCCGGAAAAAGAAGTTGGATTCCTCTTCTTAGATGCGGAAAAAGCTTTTGACAATTTAAATTGGGAGTTCATGCTGCAAGTTATTGAAAAAATGGACATTGGACAGTCTTTTTTAAATATGATTGTGGCAATATATTCAGAACAAAAAGCGGCTTTGAATATAAATAAAGAAAAGACGGACTTCTTCCAAGTCCAAAAAGGAACACGTCAAGGCTGCCCGTTATCCCCGTTGTTGTTTATTTGGATATTGGAAATATTACTAACAGCGATAAGAAAAGATAATAATATTGAAGGACTTACAGTGAAAGGTTTTGCCTATAAATACAGGGCATTTGCAGATGATGTAATGTTTATGATTCAAGACCCAATTGAGAAAATACCACAATTGATGGAAAAAATTGAAGAATTTGGTTCAGTTGCGGGATTTTATGTTAATAAAAGTAAAACTAAAGTGATGTGCAAAAATATGACGAAACAAAGACAAACAGAACTTCAAGAGAAAATACAATGTGAAGTAGTCACAAAGACTAAATATCTTGGAATTGAATTAACCATGAAAAATATTGACTTGTTTAAAAACAATTATGAAAAGGTGTGGCACAAGATTCAGCAAGATATGAAGAAATGGGACACTTTGAATTTATCATTGATGGGAAGAATCGCGACTGTAAAAATGAATATCTTGCCGCGTTTTATGTTTCTGTTTCAGACTATTCCAATACTAAAACAAAGGAAAATACTGGATTCGTGGCAGAAAGAACTATCCAAATTTGTATGGGCAGGAAGAAAGCCAAGGATTAAAATGAAAATTTTATGTGATGCAAAAGAGAGAGGAGGCCTACAACTACCAAATCTAAGATTGTATTATGATGCCGTCTGTTTAACATGGTTGGAACAGTGGATTAATCTGGAGAACAAGAAGTTATTGGCCCTGGAAGGGCATGATAACAAATTTGGATGGCATGCATATTTATGGTATGGAAAAGTAAAAATGGATAAATTTTTTAAACACCACTTTGTAAGACAATCACTGTTCGAGACATGGATGAGATATAGAAAATTCTTCTCTGAAGAAAGACCACTTTGGATTGTACCAGCTGAAGTGATCAATCCATATTCAAGAAACCAAGGACTAGACTGGCTACCTTATAAAAATCTTTTAAAATCTGAAGGGAAAAATTTTGTGTTAAAAGATAGATTTGATGTTGAATTTGAATATGATTGGTTGAAGTATAGACAGATTTATGATTTATTTAAGACCGATAAAAGAGAATATGGTTTTAGAGAAAAGAATATTGAAATTGAAACTGTATGGCTTGAGAAAGGAAAAAAAATGATTTCTAATCTGTATAAGGTTCTATTGAAATGGTATACGGAGGATGAAGTTGTAAAAGAGCAAATGATAAAATGGGCGGTAAATGTTAATACAGAGATATTAATGACATCTTGGGAATACTTGTGGAAAAAGTCAATGAAAATTTCAACTTGTGTAAATGTTAAAGAGAATTGTTATAAAATGATGTACAGATGGTATATGACGCCCAAAAAAATTGCTATCATAAATGAAAGTATGTCTAACAAATGTTGGAAATGTAAGAAACATGAAGGGTCTTTTTACCATATGTGGTGGACATGTGATAAAGCAGTAAAGTATTGGACAGAGATCCACAATGAGATACAAAAAATTTTGAATTGTACTTTTAAGAAAGACCCACAGATGTTATTGTTAGGTCTTAAAATGGAAGAAATAAATGTAGCCAAGAGAACACTATTATGGTACTTGACTACAGCAGCAAGACTGACTTTTGCTCAATGTTGGAAACAAGATAAAGTACCTGAAACATGGGAATGGATTAAAAAACGTTGTTTTTGGCGGAAATGGACAAGTTAACAAGAAAGTTAAACAACGAAGAAGATGAAACTTTTTTTAAAGATTGGAAAGACTTTCAAAAATATTTGTTGAAAAATTGGGACATTAAAAGTGGTTTGATTAGCTTTGACAGTTATTAAGAAGAAATGGAAAGAGAATTAGACTTGTATCGTTACCGTTAGTAAGAGAAAATAAGTTTAGAAGTAACTGTAATAGAATAAGAGAGATATTAATGGGGTTGGAGCAGTGCTGGAAGCCTGATGTGGGGGGGAGAAAGGGAAAAAAGAAAAATGGGTATGTATTGCTATGTTTAAATTGTATGAACTTGTGATATATCCAATAATAAATTGTATTTACAAAAAAAAACAAACATGCCATCAGTATTTTTAGAGATCTTAACTCCTAAATAATTTTGGATGACACCTAGATCCTTTATTTTAAATTGTGCCTGCATTTTTACTGTAAACCAGTTAAGTTGTTTCTGATTGTGGAAGAGGAAACAAATATCGTCCACAAAAACCAAAACAAAGCATTGTGATTGATGAATTGTCATACCATACAAGCATGGATCTGCCACACTTTGTGTGAATCCTAATTTAGCTAATGCGTCACGCAGACACTCTCCCCAGAGATGAGCACTCTGCTTTAGGCCATACAGTCCCTTGTGTAATCTTAACACTATGTTTGGGGACTCACATTCAAATCCTGGTATTTGCTTTAAATATAACTCTTCATGCAATGGTGCGTTTAAGTAAGCAGTTTCAAAATCAAAGTGATTCACATTCATTTTGTTAACACTTGCAATTACTAAAGCTGCTTTTACTGATTCCATTCTGACCGTGGATGCATAACATTCATTGAAATCAGACCCTTGTGCTTGAAGGAAACCTTGGGCAACAAGACGGCCTTTGTATTTTATTTCACCACTACTGGTGTGTTTCACTTTAAATAACCATCTGCATCCGAGTGCTTTTTTATCCTCCGGCAACTCTGTAGGAGAAAAAACCTGATGGGATACCAAAGAGTTAAACTCTGTTTTCATAGCATCCAGCCATGCCGTCCTTTGTTGCCCATCCAGGGTCAAAACATCATTGTAGCTCTGTGGGATATAAACATGATTAATTCCATAGTGCTCCGGCGGAACACCCTTGGTAGCACGAGTAGAAACTCTTACAGGCTGCTGCTGCTGCTCACTCTGCGCAGGCTCCGTCTCAGACTGGGACCTGCTAGGGAAAGAAACCTCTTGTTTAATTTGTTTGTTAGTGTCAGCATTCTCAGCTATTTGTGTCAAAGGTAGTGATACTGTGGAAGGCAATTCGTTTGCATGTATCTTTGACCAATTTTGGTGTTCACAGAAGTTAGCAGATCTGCTATATTTTATCATGTTGTTTTTTGTGGCAAAGCGATAAGCTTTCATGCCTGTTTGATACCCAAGAAATGTAAGTTTCTCGGCTCTGGTTTTCCCTTTTCGCCTCTGGCTCAGCGGGATGTTGACCCACGCCTGAGTCCCAAAGGTTCTCAAATGGTTTATGCTAGGCTTCTTACTGTACATCGCTATATGAGGAATATTGTCAATGCTGCTAGTCCATAAACGATTTAAACTGTAGCAAAAGAATTTTATAGCCTCTGCCCAGAAAGAATATGGCAGGTTAGAATCAGCAATTACTGAGTGCATCGTAGTCTGCAGGAGTCCACCCCTTCTTTCTGCTATCCCATTCTCAGCTGGTGACCCAACATTGGTAAGCCTGTGTTTAATCCCTTGGGACCTAAACCAGTTTGTTAGTTCATTTGAGACAAACTCTCCACCAAAATCAGACTGAAAAGCACATATGGGATGCTTTAGCTGTCTTTGAACATTGGCTGCCCAATGCTTTATGGTCGCGCACACCTCAGATTTTTTACTTAACGGGAACACCCACCCAAATCTCGAAAAGTCATCAACAATTATTAGCGCAAATTTCCGTCCAGATACGCTATTTGGAAATGGTCCAATTACATCAGCGTGTACCAAAGCAAGTGGTTCATTGGTTACTCTGTTACTCACTTTGGCCACTGGATGTGCACGTGATTTAGAACGCTTACATACATCACATTCAAGATAAGTTGTGCACTTCTTCACATGTGTTTCCCCCAAACATGCTAAAGTTTTCTGCAATGTGTGGAAACTGGCATGAGCATATCTTCTGTGTAGAAGATGTATACATTCATCATGCAGACCCTCATTTTTTAGCACTGCCTGTGCTTGCACACTTTCATTGTTTAACACATACACTTGGTTCTCCAACTTTCCTGTAGACACAAGTTGGTGACCCTTATAAATCATACAGGTTTTGTTTTCAAAAGTTATTTTAAATCCAGCCTCATCAAGCACACTAATACCAAGCAAGTTATTTTCCAGATCTGGTACACACAAAACGTTACTAAACGTGTAATTGAGGTTAGGTAAATACATACTGCCTGCACAGCTCACAGAGGCTGCACTGCCATCTGCAAGACATACAGTGTTTAGTTCAGTGGGGTGCACATCAATTAATACATTTCTGTCTCTCACAAAGACTCTGGAAGCTCCACTATCAAGGATCCAACGAATATTGTTTTTATCAGGTCCAGTAGTCACCAAGGAGATGCGCTGCTGGGGTACGGAGGTTTCAGACTTGTTATGCATGTCTTTCTGTCCTTGCCTCCATGCTAAAGCACATTCCTTAGCAAGATGCTTTGTAGAATTGCATTTAAAACAACGTTTCAGTTTTGACACTGCAGGTGTCCTGCTTGGCTGCTTGCCAGCTCCGGGAACATTGCCAGCAAAAACACTCCTCTCCTTGTTGGAACAATTCCCAGGATGGACCTCTGCCAACTCCTGATATCTTTGCTCCTCATCCAGCAATCTGCCAACCACATTCGACCACGTGAGCTGATCCACTGCAATTGACTCCAAAGCACAGATTAACCCATTAAACCTTTCTGGCAGAGAACTTAATAGAATAAATATTCTGTCATCCTGTGCTATTTGCTTGCCCCGCAAAGACAAAGCTTGAAAGTGTTCAGACAAGGTATCCACATGAGACCAGACTGATTGATGTGGCAACATTACAGTCCTGTAAAGTCTGTGGGTTAATGTTATCAGAGATGCAGCTGTCTTCTGAATATGAACAGATTTTAAACTGTCCCGTGCGAGCTTGGCTGTGTCCTTGTCAGTCACATGCATGAGCTGCTGATCAGATAAGCTCAGCACTATTATTGCCAAAGCTTTCTCATCTTTTTCAGTCTCTTCAGCAGTAGGTGCATCCGGGGGTGCATTTATACATTTCCACAACCCCTCTCTTTTAAGAAAGTGCTGCATTTTGAGAGACCAGACTGAATAATTCTCATTAGTCAGTTTGTCTACAAGCAAAGTGGTTGAAGCTTGAGCCATTGTGTACTCACTGTATGACACCTGTTGTCCAGTCCTGGGCAACTCCTCTGGCTTCTCCTCTGCTTCCTCAGAGCTCTCCAAGCTTAGCTCTGACACCTCGTCCTCTTCGAAAGACTGTTATTCCAGTTTGTAAACCAGCACGCCGCTGTATCCTCCTGAGACTGAATTGCTTTGCTCTGTCTCAGGAACTCAGAAAGGCTCTCATTGCATTTAGCACCTTTTCTTATCCTTGAAACTGAGCTTAGATCCTTCTCCCCTTTCCTGCCAGCAAAGGGAGCACGAGTACACAGGTACTGCTGCTTAAAGAGGCCATCCCTATTTGTCACTTCTGCCTGTGTTGTTATTGCGGCTGTCCTTGTTGTGTCCACTGACCGCTAGTATGCGTCAGCGACCGAGCCTGAGCTTGAGTCCTGGGGAACAATGGGACTGAGGCTCCTGGCTCCAGCTAAGGGGGACCAATGGGAATGGTGGTGGGAATTCAAACCCACCAATGGCACCAGGGGGTGTTCCCCTAAGCTTGTATATAGTTGGCCACCTGGCCAGGTAACTTCGTGTTGTTGTATAATAGCGAACCATGCTGATCACTACATCATTGCCTGTGGTTTCATTATGCGTCTAACCCACTATACAACAATGGCAATGAGGATGGGATTCTGTTGAGCGCTCCAGCCAGACTGTTGGACAATGCTACCGAAGACTCGCTCCACTGCTCCACGCGCTTCGCACATGAGCACTTCTGAGGGTGAACGAAGAGCTGTGTCTCAGCCACCAACAAGCACAATGGCCCTTGCTCTAGGATCCGGGCTGCTGCCACCATTCGACACCTCCCAGCCCCAGCGATGGGGAGCCTGGGTTACGGGTCTGCAGCAAGCCTTCGTGTTCTATCAGATCACGGATGAAGACCAGAAAAGAGGCTTGCTCCTCTGCTCTTGCGGCCCCGTGATCGTGGCTCTGGCCCAGTACCTGCTCTCACCCAAGAAGGTGGAGGAGTGTACATTTGAGGAGATCGTCCAGGCCGTGCAGAACCACTTTGCGCCAAAGCCATCGGAGATGACCTGCCACGTGGTCTTCCAGCAGCGGAGCCAGCAGGGAAAGGAAATGGCCATGGAGTTCCTTGCAGAGCTCTGCCACCTAGTGGCCGACTGCACCTTCGGTACGTACCTGGATATGGCCCTCCGCGACCAGTTCATTGCCGGCCTCCAGGAGGACAAACTCCAATGCCAGATAATGGAGGGGAAGAAAGTGACCATCTCCTCGGCCCTAGCCACCGCCACCGTGTGGGAGAGGTCCCACCTGGGCACCACCACAACCCACCGGGTGGCCATCACTGGGAACAGCGACCCCGAGGACTCCGAGATCCACTGCACGCAAGCACAGCATCGCCCGCCAACCCTGCTCACCAGCTCCCCGTGCAAGCAACCCAGCTTGGCGGCACAATAGTGTTCCAGCTGTGGCAGTCTGCATGAGCAAAAATTGTGCAGGTTCTGGGATGCCATGTGTCAGGACTGCGGCTGCATGGCCACATCGCCAGGGTCTGCCACTCCAAGACATCCCGTGCAGCGCCAAAACCGCCCCACCGCAGGGCAGAGGTGCACTACGAGGAGTGTGTGGCCCCAGAAGACCTCTACGTCCTGACCAATGCCCCGTCAGCCTCCAAACAGGTACTGAAACTCCCTAGTCAGGCCTCTACCCCTAAGATATATGTCCGGGTTAAAGTGGAGGGGGTCCCCTTACAAATGGAGCTTGATTTGGACTCCGCGTGCTCCATCATTTCGGAGGCCACATTAAGACAGATATGCCCAAAGGGGGGCCCCCACTTGTGGCCATCGCCAGTGATGCTCATGGACTTTCAGAGGAACTGAGTACTAGTGAAGGGGGTTGGGAATTTCTGGGTGCAGTAACGAGGCTTCAAGGGCTTTTTGGACTTACTAGTGGTTGAGGGCAACCTAGTCAGCCTCCTAGGAAGGACCTGGTTTGAACCCCTCGGAATCGCGATTGAGGGGGTCCACCACTGCACAACCTGCGACTTCCAGGAGGTGTGCCACGAGTTTCTGTCTGTCTTCAATGGGACACTGGGCCGGTACACGGCCCCCCCAATTTCGCTGCAGCTCGACCCCAAGGTGGCCCCTATCCGGATACATTCCAGGACAGTTCCATTTGTGCTGAAACCCAAGATAGACGCAGAACTGGAATGCCTGGCGGCACAGGGGGTCCTGGAACCAGTCTCCCACACGGCATGGGAGACCCCGATCATGACCCCAGTTAAGCCTAATGGGGAGGTCTGCATCTGCACGGACTACAAATGTATGATCAACAGGGTGTTGCAGGACCATTCTTACCCAGTTCCGGTAGTAAGCCACGTCCTGGCCACCTTCACAGGGGCTAAGATTGGATCTCGCCCAAGCGTATCAGCAGCTGCCGGTCAACAGGCCAACAGCAGAGGCCCAGACAATTGTGATCCACCGGGGGGCTTTCAGGGTCAATCGCCTGCAATTCAGGGTGAGCGTGGCACCCGGGATATTCCAGCAACTAATGGACTCTCTCCTCAAAGGGATTCCCAGCGTCACACTATTCTTCAATGATGTGATGATCACCGCCGCCACGCCCGACGAATTCACCACCTGCCTCCGCATGGTCCTTAGCCATTTCAGGGACGCCGGGCTCAAAGTCAAGCGGGAAAAGTGCCAGCTTGGGGTGGACTCCGTGGACTTCTTAGGCTTCACCGTGGATACAGACAGGTTACACCCGGCACGGGACAAGGTGAAGGCAATCGTGGAGGCTCCCCCCCAACCTCCAAGGCGGAGCTCCAGGCCTTCCTCAGACTCCTTTCTATCATGCCTTTCTCCCCCACAAGGCAGCATTAACTGAACCCCTTCATTGGCTGCTTGACAAGAAGGCACCCTGGGTCTGGGGCCTGCACCAGGCCACCGTGTTCCGGGCCGTCAAGGCCCTCCTGATCTCGAACTCCGTCTTGTCACACTTCAACGAGTCCCTGCCCATGGTCCTGGCTTGTGACGCGTCTCCCTACAGGGTGGGAGCCGTGCTAGCGCACTGTCTCCCAGATGGCCAGGAGGTCCCGGTCGCATAATACTCGTGGACCCTATCTGCGGCCAAACGGAACTACACCCAGATAGACCGTGAGGGACTGGCAATTGTGGCCGGGGTTAAAAAGTTCCACGACTTCATATGCGGCCGCTGCTGGGCCTCTTCGTGGCGGATCGCCAGATGCCACAGGTTCTATCCCCTCGGGTCTTGAGGTGGTCCATCTTCCTCATGGGCTACAATTACACCCTGCAACACCAGCCGGGCAAGGCGATGGGCCACATGGACGCACTGAGCTGCCTTCCCCTGCCAGACGAGGGGGAGGATGTGGCCCCAGCTCACCACGTCCTCCAGCTGGAAAGTCTCCCAGATGCCCCCCTCCAGGTCGCAGACATCACCCGCCACTTGGCCTATGACTCCATCCTCTCCCGAGTTCTCGGCTGGGTGGTGAGGAGGTAGCCTACAGCCCCAGCAGGCCTGGAGTTCAGCGCATTCACAATGCGGTGAGAGGAACTGTTGGCGCACAAGGGCTGCCTGTTGTGGGGGGACCGGGTTGTACTCCCCAGCGCACTCTGGCATCAGGTCCTGAAGGACTTGCATGAGGCGCACCCCGGCATCATACGGATGAAGGCCCTCACCCGCAGCTATGTCTGGTGGCCGGGCATGGATGGAGGAATAGAGGCCTGGGTGAAGCATTGTCAGATCTGCCAAGAGGTCCAGCCAAGCCCAACAAGCGCGCCCATGCAGTCCTGGGAATCGGCAAGGACCTTGTGGTCCCGGCTCCACATCGACTTCACTGGGCCTTTCCATGGTTTGATGTTCCTGGTAACCGTGGATGCATACTCTAAGTGGCTGGAGGTTAGTCCAGTCTCTGCTGCCTCCTCCTGAGCCACCATCCAGGCCCTCCGGAAGATCTTTGCGACACACGGTCTGCCAGACTCGATCATCTCGGACAATGTGTCAGCATTCACGTCTGAGGAATTCCAGCAGTTCTTAAGAGACAATTTGATCCGACACATCCGGTCGGCGCTGTTCCACCCTGCTACGAATGGCCAAGCGGAGCGGATGGTCCGCACGGCAAAGGAGGCGCTCAGCCGTCTGACCAAAGGGGACTGGGAGTCCTGCATCGTACAGTTCCTCCTAGCGAACCGGACTACACCCAACCCAGTGAGCGGTCGCTGCCCTGCAGAGCTCCTCATGGGCTGGAGACCTGCGATCCTCCTGGATCACCTGCACCCTGACTGGGCCCCCAAGGCGCGCAACAGGACTGAGCAGCAGGAGGTGCCATGGGGGTTCTTCATGGAAGACCCGGTGTTTGTCAGAAACTATGGCAAGGGTCCAGAATGGGTCACCGGCAGGGTCATCCGCATCACCGGGCCCGTCTCCTATGAGGTGTCAATGGACTGTGGCCAGATATTGTGTCGCCACGTGGACCTACTGTGGCGGTGCCTGCTTACAAATGAAGGTGAGCTTCAGATTCAAGGGGACAAGCATGAAACCCTGGTAGGGGAGGGAAGTCCAGATCAGGGATGGGACCCCAGGAATGCGGCCCAACTCAATGCGCCAGCCCCAACCCCGGAGAGAATGCCAGACGAGCAGCTGCTGGCGCCTTCTACCCCGGCGTTGGAAGATGGAGCGGTGGCCCCTCTCGCGCAGCCACTGCTCAACAGGGGAGAAGTCCCAACTCCAGCACCACGGTGGTCCACTAGGGGACGTCGTGCCCCAGCATACCTGAAGGACTACGTTCCCTAGGGAGAGTCCGAACTATGGGGGGGGGAGGGGTGTTGTGTCCTCTGACTGCTAGTATGCGTCAGCAACCAAGCCTGAGCTTGAGTCCTGGGGAACAATGGGACTGAGGCTCCTGGCTCCAGCTAAGGGAACGGCAGCGGGAATTCAAACCCGTCAATGGCACCAGGGGGTGTTCCCCTAAGCTTGTATATAGTTGGCCACCTGGCCAGGTAACTTCGTGTTGTTGTACAATAGCGAACCATGCTGATCACTACATTGTTGTCTGTGGTTTCATTATGCATCTAACCCACTATACAACAGTCCTCCTGTGAGTTACAGTTTTGCTTTAGTGGTAGGTGGCTCTGAGGTGATGAAAAGCTGCTTGGGTTTCTCTCTGTGTGCACCCTGCCTGTGAAAGAGGTACTGTGAAAGGTAACTCTCAGGTAGGCAGAGGGTTCAACCTCAAGAGGGCTTGTGGCTTTGAATTTTTGAAGTAGGGAACTTTCTGATTCCGAATGGAATCTTTCTGTTTCCATTCCCCTTTAAAGCCTTTTTAACTCTATTAATTTTTTTATTGGTTTTGTATGGGATGTTGCCTGTAATGTGTATGTGTGTGTATATATAAAACCATGCAAAAAGGTAATTTTACCTATTAAGGTATCATTGAGGAGAAAGGAACCTCCATGATCAGAGGCAGTATACTGCTGACTGCTGGACATGGGGGTGGGGGTGGGGAACAAAAGGTACAGTTGTGGTTGTGAGACATTTCTATGGCATTTGTCTGCCTATTAGTGGGGACAGAATTTAAAGCTAAGTGGACTCTTCATCTGGTCCAGCAAGGCTGTTATTGCCTTCATAAGAACAAAGTTTGAATTCAGTGGTACTTTTAAGACCAACAAAGTGTTATTTAGTGTATGAGCTTTTGTGTGTATGTACACTTCTTCAGATACAACGAGACGGAAATAGAAATAGCAGTTCATACCTATAGATAGAGAGTGGGCAGTAACTAAGCATTCTGAATAATGAAGGTAGTTAAAATTTTATAAACTCTTCTTCCTGGCCAGCAGGCCTTTCATGGTGGCAGATCCTCCTCCCAGGGCCGGCTCGTTCATAGAGGTGAAGTAAGGCAGTCGCCTTACAGTGCCAAGGTAGAAGAGTGCCGTGCTGGCCGGCTGCTGCCCCGACCCCTTCCCCCCCTCAGCTCTGTTGGCCCTTGGCCTGCCACCCTGCCAAGGCCATTGGTGCCCCCAGCAAGCACTTGAGCTGGCAGGTTTTAGCTGACTTTGGTCAGCCTGGTGATGGCGGCCCTCCCAAACTACATTTCCCAGCATGCCTTTCCTCTGCCTCCCCCCTCCTTACAGCTGAGGAGCTGCTGGGCTCAGAGCACAGGGGAGGGGAGCATGGAACCTCCGTGCAGCCCGGAGCCCGCACAGGTGCCACTTTGTTGGCTGGAGCTGCCACCACCACTACTGGGAAAGTGGGCAAGGAGGTGCCAGGCCCAGGGATGGCACTCAGTTTGGGAGCTGGCAGGCAGCTGAACTGCATCAACAAGGCTCCTGCCAGCAGCAGCTGCGTGCTAGGCTGGGCACGGGAAGTGCGCCTTCGGCACCAGGGCAGGCGGGGGCAGATCTGCGCAAAAACTTTTTAATCCATGCAGGAGGTGAGCTAGGACTCTTTGCCTGGAGGGGGGGGAGAAGGAGGGAAGGGGCCCAGCCTGCGCTGCAGCCTCACTCTCCTCAGAAACCTTCCCCAAATGGCCTTCTCACCCCTCCAACCAACTGTAGGCTCTCGCTTAAAAAGTTAAGTTTTAACTTTAAAACATGCTTAAAACATTAGCACTCTTGCAATATTTTGTTCATTTAACTGACACCCCTTGCTTTGAATTATTTCATCAAAATTTTGGTGCTGTTGCAATCTTGAGTATGCTGTTCAGGTGTGTATCTGTAAGCTGCAAACCTACTTTTGATTTTTTGACATTTACAACAGAAATCTCATGCTCAGAGTTCTGAGCCTAAGGCCCAGGGGAAAACGTGAAATGGCTTGGCATTGCAACCTTTTATCCATAAGTTGCTTCATGTGCTGGTCAAGATGGCTATGTGGTCAGTATCAGCCTACTATCTGGGAAGTCTAAATTCAAAATCCCTAAAATGGTGACATGATAGAGATTTACAAGATTATGCATGGCATGGGATAGAGCAGGCAGAGAAAGAAGTACTTTTCTCCCTTTCTCACAATACAAGAACTTGTGGGCATTCCATTAAATGAATGAGTGGAAGGCTTAGAACAGATCAAAGGAAGTTCTTCTTCACCCAAAGAGTGATTAACGCATGGAATTCACTGCCAAGGGAAGTGGTGGAGGCTACAGGCATGGACGGCTTCAAGAGGGAATTGGATAAACATATGGAGCAGAGGTCCATCAGTGGCTCTTAACCACAAGATATAGATAGGAACTCTCAGTCTGGGGCAAGTGATGCTCTGTATTCTTGGTGCTTGTGGGGGGCAACAATGGGAGGGCTTGTAGTATCCTGGCCCCAATGGTGGATCTCCTGATAGTGCCTGGTATTTTTGATCACTGTGTGACACAGAGTGCTGGACTGGATGGGCCATTGGCCTGATCCGACATTGGCTTTTCTTATGTTCTTAGCTTATGCACACTTCTTCACATACACTGAAATAGATTTCCTCAAATATTACATGCAGGTAGGGGGAGTTAGTTGTCAGGAAGAGATTATTAGAATCAAGGTGAATAAGTAACTGAGTAATAAAAACAGCAAGACTAGACTAACAATACAGTAGGATGTGTAAATTGCAGTTCTCTGCATACCTACACCAAAGGGTAAATGGACAGAAATCTGACATCAAGAACTGCAAAACTGAGAAAACTGTAGGAGAACTACTGCTGCAAAAGAGACTATTTGGCTTAGCAGTTATATCAGTTGAACACACTGAAGCATCTGCACTTGACCTGAAGGAATCGGTGACAAAATTTGCAAAGTAAAAGGCACACAAAATGGGCACAGGGTAAAAGCCGGAACGGCCCGGAATGGGCACTAAACAAACAATAGTGCCGCAAAAAACAGTGGCATGCATTACAGCCACTCCAGAACAATATTCCAGAAGTGAAAACATGAAACTCCCACCCTTTTATTAACCCGTTCTAGGCCAAAAAGCCTCCAGAACACCCCGGAACAGCCCGGAACGGGCACTAATCAAACAATAGTGCCGCAAAAAACAGTGACATGCATTACAGCCACTCCAGAACAATATTTCAGAAGTGAAAACACGAAACTCCCTCCCTTTTATTAACCCTTTCCAGGCCAAAACCCCAGAGCACTTCAAACAGTGCCCAAAAACAGTGGCATGCATTACAGCCAGAACAATATTTCAGGAGAAACACGGACTCCACCTTTATTAACCTTTCAGGCCAAAAGCCTCCGAGCCCGGAGCACTATACAAACAATAGTGCCGCATAAAACAGTGGCATGCATTACAGCCATTCCAGAACAATTCTCCAGAAGTGAAAACATGGAACTGCCACCCTTTTATTAACACATTCCAGGCCAACAAACCTCCGGAACACACCGGAACGGCCCAGAACAGGCACTATACAAACAATAGTGTCGCAAAAAACAGTGACATGCATTACAGCCACTCCAGTACAATACTCCAGAAGTGAAAACATGGAACTGCCACCATTTTAGTAACACATTCCAGGCCAACAAGCCTCCGGAACACACCGGAATGGCCCGGAACAGGCACTAAACGAACAATTGTGCCGCAAAAAACAGTGGCATGCATTACAGCCACTCCAGAACAATTCTCCAGAAGTGAAAATATGGAACTCCCACCCTTTCATTAACCCGTTCCAGGCCAAAAAGCCTCCAGAACACCCCAGAACGGCCCAGAATGGGCACTAAACAAACAATAGTGCCTCAAAAAACAGTGGCATGCATTACAGCCACTCCAGATCAATTATCCAGAAGTGAAAACACGGAACTCCCACGGTTTCATTAACCCGTTCCAGGCCAAAAAGCCTCCAGAACACCCCGGAACGGCCTGGAACGGGCACTAAACAAACAATTGTGCTGCAAAAAACAGTGGCATGCATTACAGCCACTCCAGAACAATACTCCAGAAGTGAAAACATGGAACTCCCAGCCTTTTATTAACCCATTCCAGGCCAAAAAGCCTCTGGAACGGACCGGAACGGCCCGGACAGGCACTAAACAAACAATGGTGCCACAAAAAACAGTGGCATGCATTACAGCCATTCCAGAAAAATACTCCAGAAGTGAAAACACGTAACTCCCACCCTTTCATTAACCCGTTCCAGGCCAAAAAGCATCCGGAACACCCCAGAACGGCCCGGAACAGGCACTAAACAAACAATAGTGCCGCAAAAAACAGTGGCATGCATTACAGCCATTCCAGAACAATATTCTAGAAGTGAGAACATGGAACTCCCACCTTTTTATTAACCCTTTCCAGGCCAAAAAGCCTCCGGAATGGCCCGGAACGGGCACTATACAAACAATAGTGCCACAAAAAACAGTGGCATGCATTACAGCCACTCCAGAAAAATACTCCAGAAGTGAAAACACGGAACTCCCAGCCTTTTATTAACCCATTCCAGGCCAAAAAGCCTCCAGAGCACCCTGGAACAGCCCGGAACGGGCACTAAACGAACAATTGTGCCGCAAAAAACAGTGGCATGCATTACAGCCATTCCAGAAAAATACTCCAGAAGTGAAAACACGTAACTCCCACCCTTTCATTAACCCGTTCCAGGCCAAAAAGCATCCGGAACACCCCAGAACGGCCCAGAACGGGCACTAAACAAACAATAGTGCCGCAAAAAACAGTGGCATGCATTACAGCCATTCCAGAACAATATTCCAGAAGTGAGAACATGGAACTCCCACCTTTTTATTAACACATTCCAGGCCAAAAAGCCTCCGGAATGGCCCGGAACGGGCACTATACAAACAATAGTGCCACAAAAAACAGTGGCATGCATTACAGCCACTCCAGAAAAATACTCCAGAAGTGAAAACACGGAACTCCCAGCCTTTTATTAACCCATTCCAGGCCAAAAAGCCTCCAGAGCACCCTGGAACAGCCCGGAACGGGCACTAAACGAACAATTGTGCCGCAAAAAACAGTGGCATGCATTACAGCCACTCCAGAACAATTCTCCAGAAGTGAAAATATGGAACTCCCACCCTTTCATTAACCCGTTCCAGGCCAAAAAGCCTCCAGAACACCCCAGAACGGCCCGGAATGGGCACTAAGCAAACAATAGTGCCACAAAAAACAGTGGCATGCATTACAGCCACTCCAGAACAATTCTCCAGAAGTGAAAATACAGAACTCCCACCCTTTCATTAACCCGTTCCAGGCCAAAAAGCCTCCAGAACACCCCAGAACGGCCCGGAATGGGCACTAAACAAACAATAGTGCCGCAAAAAACAGTGGCATGCATTACAGCCACTCCAGAACAATACTCCAGAAGTGAAAACACGGAACTCCCATAAGAACATAAGAGAACATAAGAGCATAAGAGAAGCCAATGTTGAATCAGGCCAATGGCCCATCTAGTGCAACACTCTGTCACACAGCGGCCAAAATATACCAGGTGCCATCGGGAGGTCCAGCAGTGGGGCCAGGACACTAGAAGCCCTCCCACTGCTGCCCCCTCCAGCACCAAGAATAGAGTGCATCACCTGCCCCAGACTGAGAGTTCTCATCTATACCCTGTGGCTAATAGCCACTGATGGACTTCTGCTCCATATGTTTATCCCACCCTTTTATTAACCCGTTCCAGGCCAAAAAGCCTCTGGAACACCCCGGAACGGCCCGGAATGGGCACTAAACACTCCAGAAGAATATTTTGGAAATCCAAATGTAGAGATATTGTGCACTTATTAACCTATTCTGTGCTGAAATGCCCCCAGAAGACCTCGGAACAGGCTAGAATGGGCATTAAACAAACAACAGTTCTGCAAGAAACCATGGCATGCATTAAAGACACTCCAGAACAATATTTTGGAAATCCAAACAGAGAAATATTGTGTACTGATTAACTCATTCTGGGCCAAAATGCCTCCGGAACAGCCCAGAACGGGCTAGAACGGTCTTTAAGCAAACAACAGTCCTACAAGAAACAGTAGGGTGTGTTAAAGGCACTCCAGAAGAATATTTTGGAAGTCCAAATGCAGAAATACCTTGCAGTTATTAACCTATTCCTGGCCAAAATGCCTGTGGAACACCTCGGAACCTTGACAGGAGAAAATATCTATACCCTCCTCTAGTTTGTAATCTTTTTCCTCTGAGGAACAGAGAGAAAGAAAATGACTTTAAGTCCTCTTCATTCAGGTGTCCAAGTTTTGCGGTGACAGGGTGCTTGTTTAAAAAATAGCTACCTGAGTAAAGAATAGCTATCTGAGTAATCCCGTGTCTTTCAAAACAATTTGCATGCTACCAAAAATCCACATATGTGGCATATTAGTAGAAATACTATTCATTCTGAGAAGAAAAGGCCATGTTTAATATTCTGTATTATGACTCCATAGCAAGGTAAAGAGTTCCGAAAATCCAAGGCCCACTATAATAACATTTAAAATCACTGATAGTGAAAAGTACTGAGACTGACAAGTGATTTCAGCTCTCACATACTTTATTAGATCATGAACAAGACAAAGTAGTCGGCTCGCAGACCGACTTATATTCCCTAAGGAAATCACATCCCACACACCCCAAACAGCCGTGAGTGGTCTATTTACAGTAATTGCATTAACCTCTTGGATCCTAGTTCCCTGATTGGAGGGAACTCAGGAGCCGAGGGTCTTTTGTCCTCAAGGTCGAAGCTCAGGCACTTTGTTTGGCTGCATGGTGGACCAGTTAGAACCAGTCGGAGCACATGGTCGGCTTGGATATATTACACCCCTCCCCCCTTCGTCTGAAACTAGATACCCACAAATAAAGTCCTTCAGGTATGGGTGCGGTTTGCGCTCTCGGGTTGAGCAGTGGGGTTCCGACATCGCTGAAGCTGGAGCCATCGCTGCCGTTCTCAGAAGAGTGCTGTCCACAGGCTATGTGCTGGCGGGCCCCTGGGTTGGCCCTGCAGGGTCCGGAGGCTGACTAGCGATGGCTGAGCTGCACGGTTCCTCCAATGGGCCTGGTGTGGTTACCAGATCGGTGGTCTCAAGCGTGTCTGGTTCCGCGAAGTCTTCCGGCTCCACCAGCAGGGTTTGTCCGTGGAGCTGGTCAATGTGGCAGTGTAGTATTTGTCCATCCTCACTGGAGACCTCGTAGGATCGGGGCCCTCGAACTCTCACTACTCTTGCTGGAATCCAAGGGGGCCCTCTGGTGAAGTTCCATGCATAAACAGGATCTTCAGGGAAAAACCCTCGGGCGGCTTCTGGAGTTTCGATGGCCGGCTCTTGCTCAGGTGCTCGGTCTGGATGGAGCTGGTCCAGCCTTGATGTGAGGCGTCTGCCCATCAGCAGCTTGGCCGGACTCCAGCCCATTGTGGAGTGTGGCATTGTTCTTTAGCCGAAAAGGAAAGAGGCCAACTTGTAGTCCCAATCGATGGAGTCCAACCCGTTGGTGGCGGGGAGGAATGGGGCTGAGTGGACATAAGAACATAAGAACATAAGAGAAGCCAATGTTGAATCAGGCCAATGGCCCATCTAGTCTAACATTCTGTCCCACAGCGGCCAAAAATACCAGGTGCCATCAGGAGGTCCAGCAGTGGGGCCAGGACACTAGAAGCTCTGGCCCCACACAGCCCTGCCCCCCACAGCACCAAGAATAGAGTGCATCACGTACCCCAGACTGAGAGTTCCTATCTATACCCTGTGGCTAATAGCCAGTGATGGACTTCTGCTCCATATGTTTATCTAATTCCCTCTTGAAACTGTCCATGTGTGTAGCTGCCACCACTTCCTGTGGCAGTGAATTCTATATGTTAATCACTCTTTGGGTGAAGAAGTACTTCCTTTTATCTGTTCTAACCCGACTGCTCAGCAATTTCATTGAGTGCCCACGAGTTCTTGTATTGTGAGAAAGGGAGGAAAGTACTTCTTTCTCAACCTGCTCAATTCCATGCATAATCTTATAAACCTCAATCATGTCACCCCTCAGCCGTCGTTTCTCCAAGTGACAGATCCTGTAATGGTGAATTCTTGGAACTCCCCAGACATGAAGGCTGTCCCATTGTCCATCACTAGGGTGTCCGGGAGGCCCTGGGCACTGAAGATCCGCTACATCGCTTTGATACTACACCCTTGATGATGTTACGGACAAATACTACACCCTTGATGATGTTACAGAGACAGGGAAGACCTGCAGTCACTTATTGTAAGAGTCCACAAGAATGAAAAACAGTTGCCCCTGGAATGGCCCCACGAAATCCATGTGGAGTCGCAACCAGGGGCAGTGGCAGAACTCCCAAGCTCTCTCTGGTGCTCTGGGCGGGTCGGGGTGAGAGTCTTGACTGGGCTGGCATTGCTTTACATTCTCTTCGATGTCCCGATCAAGGCCCGGCCACCAGACGTAGCTCCTCACCAATGCCTTCATTCTTAAGACCCCTGGATGGTGCTTATGCAGAGCCTCTAAGATGCGCTGCTGGAGCGGGCCCGGTATCACCACCCAGCCTCCCCACATCAAGCACCCTTTATATGCTGACAGTTTGTCCTTTCTTGTCAGGAATGGTGTAAACTCTGGGCTCTCTTTGGCCAAAGGCCACCCCCTCCCCACCCAGTCCAGGACCCAACAGAGGACCTTGTCCTGGGCTGTGAGGTGGGCCACCTCCCTCACATGGACCGGGCGATTGGGAAGTGACTCCAACAGTGTGGGCAGGAGCAGGGTCGGGGTCTGTCACTGGCAGTGACAGATGGCTGAGGGCATCTGCGTGGCCCATGGCTTTCCCGGGCTGATGTAGGAGGGTGTAGGTGGAAGGAAGATGGACCACCTGAGGACCTGGGGGGAGACCATTTGGGGCATCTGGTGGTCTGGAGCCAGGAGAGGCTTTTGATCCATCAATACTGTGAAGGGGCGACCGTAGAGGTAGTGGTGGAATTTTTTTACCCCAGCCACTATCACAAATGCCTCTTTGTCTATCTGCATGTAGTTGCACTCCGTAGAAGACAAAGTCTGTGAATAATAAGCGACTGGGACCTCCCAGCCATCTCGCAGCTGGTGGCCCAGGACCGCCCCGACCCCGTAGGGGGAGGCGTCACAAGCGAGGACCACCAGGAGCACCTCATTGAAATGGTGCAAGACAGAGTTTGAGGTGAGCAAGTCCTTGACCCCTTGAAAGGCCGCCGTGTGCTCGGGTCCCCAGGCCCAGGTTGCCTCTTTATCCAGTAGGTGGTGAAGCGGTTCCGCTACTGCAGCTTTCAAGGGCAGGAACACATGGTAGAAGTTGAGCAGGCCCAAGAAAGCCAGCAGTTCCACCTTGGAAGGGGGGGGAGCACATGTGATCGCCCTCACTTTATCGTCCGTGGGGTGGATTCCCTGAGCATCCACCACAAACCCCAGAAATTCAATGCAGGGCACCTCTAGAAGGCATTTTTCTTTCTTCACCTTGAGACCGGCGGAGTCAAACCTCTGGAGCACTTGTCGGAGCCAGTCCGCGAAAATTGTGGAGTCCACTGCCGTGACGATCACATCATCTAAAAAGGGTTGTACTCCTGGAATGCCTTTAAGAAGGGAATCCATAAATGATTGGAAAATCCCTGGTGCCACACAGACCCCAAACTGCAATCTCGTTACTTGGAACGCCCCTTTGTGCGTGGTTATTGTCTGCACCTCGGCGGCGGCCGCATCCACCAGCAGTTGCTGGTAAGCCTGCGCCAGATCCAGCTTACCATAGACCTTGGCCCCCGCTAGGGAGGCCAATACGTGGCTTACCACTGGGACCAGGTAAGCATGGTCTTGCAGGGTTTTGTTGATAGTTCACTTGTAATTGGCACATATCCTCACATCACTGTTCGGTTTAACCAGTGTGACAATGGGGATCTCCCAGTGCACAGATGTTACTGGTTCCAGCACCCCTTGCTCGACAAGGTGGTCAAGCTCGGCCTCTATTTTTGCTCTCATCACTAAGGAGGGGAGCCGTGCCTTAATGCGGATGGGCTGTATTGCTGGGTCAAGGTCCAGAGAGATGGGGTCCCCGGTATACCTCCCTAGAGTCCTGTCAAACACCTTTGGAAACTCTCTGCAGACTGCTTCCAAATCCATCATCCAGATCTGGTTGATCCCTGATATTTTGAGGCCCAGGGGCACGAACCAGGAGAGGCCCAACAAACTAGTGAGGTGCCCTTCCACCACCAACAGGTCGAGGAGTCCTGAGAACCCCTTAAACTGGACCCAGAACTTGCCCCAGTCACGGACCACCACAGGGTTCTTATTGAAGTCCTGCAATGTGAGACCCTGTGGCTTGTGCAGATGGGGTTCCCCATTGGGGCACAAGGAATGGAGGGTTTCAGCCAAGGTTATGGAAAATGATGAGCCGGAGTCAGTTTCCATGGGACAGGGGGACCCCTCGATAAGGATCATCACATGCACCTTGTTTAGGCCGTCTGGGGGCAAGTTACATACCTTTTGTTGTTGGTGGACCAAAATGGTGTGGAGATCCAAGCTGTGCCATTGTTCACTGGCATTGTCCCTTTAAGCGGCAAACCTTGGTGACGTGGCGTGTCTTGTGGCAGGTAAGGCAGACGGCGTCCTGGAATCTACAAGACCAGCACTCATGGGGTTCACCGCAGCTGGCACAGGGTGCAGAGGTGGGGCATTGGGAGTGCTGGGCTGGGTGGCGTCAGAACTGTAGGACCTCCTTGTTGTTGGAGATGTCGGACCCAACCATTGCTTGTGTGCGGTGGACTGCATTGGTGTGGCAGTCTCGGTGGGCCTTCTCATATGCCATAGCCTCCCAGATCGCCTTGTCGAGATCCAGGTCATTTTGGCTAACCAGCTTCCTCCGCAACTTGGGGTCCTGTAATCCCACGAGGAACTGGTTTAGCAGTGCGTCTGCCAAATCGGGGAACAAACACCTCATGGCAGCCCGGCACAGAGCCGCAAAGAAATCAGAGGCGGTTTCGTCCAGACCCTGGACCTTCGCAAAAAAATCCATCCTTTCTACAAATTTTGTGGGCTTAAGGGCCAGGTGGTCGGTCAGTGCTTTGACCAGCGTGGCATAGGACTTGTCTTTGGGCAGCTGGGGATGTATTAAGTCCTTCAGCAGGAGGTGTGCTGCCATTCTGCAGTACACCTTTTTCTTACCCGGCTCCGTGGCATTGTGTATGGTGAAGTGGCACTCCAGGGTCTCCAGCCAAGTCTCCCATTGGGTAGGTTGGGAGATGTCGAAGGCAGGGAGGCTCTTGGAGGCAGCAGCCATCTTATGGGTTCCACATGGAGCCTCAGAAGTGGTGGTGGTGGACTAGGAGCGGTGCCGTGCTGCTCTCAGGGTTAGTGATGCGACGTTCGGGTCTAGGAGCAGTGCTGGAAGTGGCAACTGAAGAGGTGGCGTGAAGGGTTCTCCTCGTTGGCCTCGATGCAATGCTTGATGCGGGGTCTCTGTTCATGGAAGGTAGCATCCCACCTTCATCACCAGTGAAAAGTACTGGAACTGACGAGTGATTTCAGCTCTCACATACGTTATTAGATCAAGAACAAGAAAAGTAGTCGGCTAGCAGACCGGCTTATATTCCCTAAGGAAACCACACCCCACACACCCCAAACACCCATGAGCGGTCTATTTACAGTAATTGCATTAACCTCTCGGATCCTAGTTCCCTGATTGGAGACCCTCAGTCTTTTGTCCTCAAGGTCCAAGCTCAGGCACTTCACTTGGCTGCATGGTGGACCAGTTAGAACCAGTCAGAGCACATGATCGGCTTGGGTACATTACAAGTACAAAGTAACTGTCACTGAGAAATCAGCTGAAGTTATACCAAAGTGATCTAATAATTTAACCAACTGGTGGAGGTAGCCCTAAATATTTGTTTGAATGTGGTACTAATGCAAGCAGGTACAATCATCTGTGGAACCTCATAGCAGAAAGACAAAAAGAGTGAGCAACAGCTACCCAGCATGACTCCTGAAAATTACACTCAGGTAGAAATGCATCCATTCAGCTATGAAACACGCCCCCCCCCATCAGGTTCCAGGGGCATTTCAACCTCGAAAGGGTTAATGAGTGTACAACATTTCCATGTACTGATTTCCAAAATATTGTTCTGGAGTGTCTGTAACAAATCCCACCATTTTTAGTGATGCTGTTACTTGCTGAATGCCCATTTGGCCTGGAAAGAGTTAATAAAAGCATGAGAGTCTCATGTTTTCACTTCTAGAATACTGTTCTGGAGTGCCTGTAATGCATGCCACTTTTTTGTGGCACTATTGTATGTTTAGTGCCCGTTCCGGGCCATTCCGGGGTGTTCCGGAGGCCGTTCGGCCTGGAAAGGGTTAATAAAAGGGTGGGAGTTCTGTGTTTTCACTTCTGGAATATTGTTCTGGAATGGCTGTAATGCATGCCACTTTTTTTTTGCGGCACTTTGTTTGTTTAGTGCCTGTTCCGGGCCGTTCCGGGGTGTTCCGGAGGCTTTTTGGCCTGGAAAGGGTTAATAAAAGGTGGGAGTTCCATGTTTTCACTTCTGGAATATTGTTCTGGAATGGCTGTAATGCATGCCACTGTTTTTTGCGGCACTATTGTTTGTTTAGTGCCCGTTCCGGGCTGTTCCGGGGTGTTCCAGAGGCTTTTTGGCCTGGAAAGGGTTAATAAAAGGGTGGGAGTTCTGTGTTTTCACTTCTGGAATATTGTTCTGGAATGGCTGTATTGCATGCCATTTTTTTTTTTTTTTGCAGCACAATTGTTTGTTTAGTGCCCGTTCCGGGGCGTTTCGGGGTGTTCCAGAGGCTTTTTGGCCTTGAGCGGGTTAATAAAAGGGTGGGAGTTCTGTGTTTTCACTTTTGGAATATTGTTCTGGAGTGGCTGTAATGCATGCCACTGTTTTTTGCGGCACTATTGTTTGTTTAGTGCCCATTCCATGCCGTTCCGGGGTGTTCCAGAGGCTTTTTGGCCTGGAAAGGGTTAATAAAAGGGTGGGAGTTCCTTGTTTTCACTGCTGGAATATTGTTCTGGAGTGGCTGTAATGCATGCCACTGTTTTTTGCGGCACTATTGTTTGTTTAGTGCCCGTTCCGGGCCGTTCTGGGGTGCTCCAGAGGCTTTTTGGCCTGGAAAAGGTTAATAAAAGGGTGGGAGTTCTGTGTTTTCACTTCTGGAATATTGTTCTGGAGTGGCTGTAATGCATGCCACTGTTTTTTGCGGCACTATTGTTTGTTTAGTGCCCGTTCCGGGCCGTTCCGGCTTTTACCCTGTACCCACAAAATGAGATTTTGATGTGCCTGAAATGGAAGCATTCAAGAGCCTTAATTTTTGACATCACAATCCACAGGATTATTCAAAATGATCAGTGAGTTGGGCGCTAAAACTGTTTTCTGTTTGAGAAAGAAAAGCAAAGGCTGTCATTTTACTTATTCTCACGATTTTTTTTTAAATAGCAATGTCAAGTTTTGTGTTTTTATTTTTCTCTAGAATCCATCTGTTTTTGAAAATTGGTTAGCAGTGGCGGGGGTACAAGTAGTTAGCCTTGCCTAGGGCACCAAAAAGCCTGGCATCGGCCCTGCCTCCTCCAATAATGCCACTCACAAGAAGGGAGGATCCAGCAGCACTTTTGCTTCTGCCACTATCACAGGAAAGTAAATCTTTGGTTCAGGATTGGGGGCTCACCTTCATTCCCATCATACCCAAGGCTCTCGCACCCCTCCCTTACTCACTACCCCGTTAGGTCAGCCACCAAATTCCTATGGGAGGGATCTACACAAGAGTTCGACATCCCTTTTACCAGCCCTCATCTCCCTATGGATTTGGGCAACCTTAAGTCACCCAGAGACATTTTGCTGCAAGAATAGTGAAGGAATGCACAGAAGGCCAGGCTGCTGGCTCCTTTGATGCCCCTCCTGTTCATAATTCCCACATCTCCCCATTGGGGGTTCTACTCAAAAAAAGCACCCAGAGAATATCAGCTGATTTATCACCTTTCTTATTCCAAAGGCACTTCAGTTAACGAGGCTATCCCCACAGTTTTGTTCTGTAAAGTACACTTTCTTTGATCGTTCCATGGGCTTAGATCCTGGGCCCTTGCACACTCATGGCAAAATATGACATTCTGTCAGACTTTTGGATCCTGCCTGTGCACCCTCTAGATTTCTTTCTTTTGGGTTTTAAGATTCAGGGGTCCTGGTATGTGGAAAAGGCTATGACCATGGGATGTTCCATGGCCTGCGCAACATTTAAAGTGTTTAGCACTTTCCTAGAGTGGGCCACAAAGTACAGGATGGGCTGCCTCACATCACACAATATTTGAATTACTTTCTTTTTGTTGGCTCGGCTGGGATCCTGGCCTGCATGGGGCATCTTGCAGCCTTTCAAGCTCTTGCAGTGGACCTGGGGGTCCTGCTGGCCCATGACAAAACTGAAGGTCCAGCCTCTTAGCTAGTCTACTTGGACATACAGCTAGGCTCTGTTGTCAGGACCTCCTGCCTTCCTGAGGATAAGCTGTAAGCCCTTAAGGTTTGATTACACAGGTGTTGTCTCAGAAAAAGCGCACTATGAAGGAACTTTAATCTCTTATCAGGCACTTGAGTTTTGTTTGCAGAGGGGTATCCCCTCGGTGGGCCTTCTGAGCCTGTCTTTCCCAGGCTGTGGCCAATATCTCCCCACCACATCACCATAGAAGGTTGTCCTGGGGTGTGAGACATCTGGCTATCTTTTCTGTCTGACTTCCATGGGATGTCCTCATGGCAGGAGCTTTTGCAGCTGGGCTCAGGCATTCAGGTGCAATCTGACACCGTGGAGAGTATCATTTTTTGGGTATAGCATAATGGGTATTGGTGTGCTCAGCCTTGGCCAGCCCATTAGGTAGGTTCGGTCATTCTGTGTGATCTCACTTTTTTTGGAGCTCTTTCCTATCTTGGTGGCAGTTGTCATCTGGTGGGAGCACTTCAGAAACAAAAAAGTCTGGCTCTGGTGCAGTGTGGGTCATCAATAAGTGGATATCACTCCCAGAGTGGGTCATGCACTTGATGCACATATCAGGGCTCTTTTTGTAACAGGAACTCTTTTGCATATTAGGCGACACACCCCTAATGTAGCCAATCCTCCAAGAGCTTACAGAGCTCTTCTTACAGGGACTACTGTAAGCTCTTGAAGGACTGGCTTCATTAGGGGTGTGTCACTTAATATGCAAAGGAGTTCCTGCTACAAAAAGAGCCCTGCACATATTTGTACCAGTTTGTCCACTAACATAATATTTTCAGTACAGCATGTTGCAATTTATTTATTATTTTCCATTTATATCCCGCCTTGCCAAAAATCGGCTCAAGGCGGCTAACAACATTGAATCAATAAAACAATGTGTTAAAATACACTAAAATATATCTTCTACCTGGCATCCTAAAACTAACAGTGCTAGACAACTGAACAAACTGATGGTGGCCTCAGTTTACCTTCTCCTCACCAGTGGCAATATCCACAGAAGAGGGTTTATAACAGCATTGTGGATTCCTTGTCATTCTGCACCCTGGCACTAGAGGTCAATACTCAGACCCATTTCCAGAGGAGCTCTGGGCTCTTGGGAGCAGTCCATAATTCAAGGAGTGCTAAACTCAGTCACCCCTTCCACTTTTCGTGCCTATTCCACCACAGCTTCTAGCTTTGTGGCCTTTTCTGGACAGCACTGGGGGCCCCACCTCTTGGCCAGTGACTGAGGCCACTGCCCTTCTATATCTGATTCACATGTGGGAGAGGGGTTTGGCCCCCAGGATGATGCTTGGACACATGGCAGACATCTCGTTCTTTAGCAAGGCCCTCTGTTTCTGGACCCGTATACATCCTTCACTGACTGCAGGGCTGTCGAGGATTGGAGGAGATTGTTGTCTGGGGCACCCAGGGCCGGTGCTACCATTAGGCCAACTTAGGTGACCACCTAGGATGCAGACATCAGAGGGGCACAGAACTGACAGCAGGGGTGGGGGTGGGGCTACCTGGCGAGGTCGGTGTGTGTCTGTGATGCAGGAGGTGAGGGCACTTCTCCTTCCCCGCTGCGATGGGCCAGTCAACTGTGCCTGGGTGGAGGGCAAAGGACCATGGAGGTGAGCTGGGACCCAGAGCTGAGGCAAAAGCCAAGCTACAGATAGGGAGGAAGAACAGCTACAGAGGATGAGGGCTAGGTGAATGCCCTCCCAAGTGAGTGAGTGTGGGCATGCGTGCAAGTCGGGGTGGGGTGGGGTGGGAAGGCCATATGCGCCCTCCTTCCCCCTCAGCAATGCAGCCCAGCAGTCCTCATGGGTCTGCCATGGCCGGCACCATCGAGAGAGGAAGGATGGTGTGTGCGCAAGCTGGGGTGGGGTGGGAAGGATGTGGGCACCCTCCTTCTCCCTGTATCTCTCTGTGTCTCTTTCTCTCCCCCCATCTCTCTCTCCCCCATCTCTCTCTGTCCCTCTCTTCCCACCATGCATCCCTCTCTCTCTCTCTTTCTCCCCCTCTCTGTCCCTCTCTCTCTCTCGCTGTCTTTCTCTCTCTTCCCTCTCTCTTGCTGTCTTCCTCTCTCTCTTCACCCCTCACTGTCTCTCTCTCTCTCTTCCTCCCCGTCTGTCCCTGACCCCTCTCTGTCTCTCTCTCCATCCCTCTTTTAACTGCCAAAAGGAGTTGGGAAAGACCTCTGCCTGAGATCTGCTGCCAGTCTGAATGGAAAATAGTGAGTTTGGTGGACCAATTGCCTGATTCAGTAGGAGGCAGCTTCATGTATTCAAGGGCAGCATGCCTAGGACACTGCACGCAAAATGAGATTCTGATGTGTCTGAAATGGAAACATTAAAGATATTTAAATTTCAACATCACAATTAACAGGATTTTTCAAAATGCTTTGTGATTTGTGTTTTTCTATTCAAGAGAGAAAATCAGAGATTGTATTACTTGTTCTCACAACTAAAGAAAAGAAAATAGCAATTTGAAATGTTATGTTTTTCATTCTTCCTAAAAGGCATTTATGTTTGAAAATTGGTGGATGAACGGGGGGCGGGGGGCACCAGAAGGTAGCCTCTCCTAGTGTACAAAAAACCCTGGCACCGGCCCTGGGGGCACCTGACCCTCACATGCCCATCATTTTTGACACCTTGGCTCAGCTCATCAGGCTGTTGTCCAAGCTGTGCTGGTCTAGGTTGGAGGCCATATTGTTTGAGGCAGTTTTCACCCTGGCCTTTTTTGGCATGCTCAGGGTCAGGGAGTTGGTTGCCAATTCAAAGGAGGACCGCTCCGGCCAGGCCCTGGGGGTGCATGATGAGTGCCGAGGTATGTCTGATTATCAGGAGATCTAAAATGGACCAGGAGGTTTGGGGGGCTTTCAGTGCCTTTGTGCTCAGTTGGGAACAGGTCCCCACACCATGTGGGCCACCTCAGCATAACTGGCAGTGTGCCCTCCCAGCCCAGGCTGCCTGCTCATTCATACCAATAGGTACACACGCACCAAAAACCAATTTACCAGCATACTCAGGGCCTGTTTGTCAGCCTTGGGATTCCCCACTAGGGATTTTAGGCCTGACTCCTTTAGAACTGGGGCAGCCACTACCGAAGTGGGTTTGGGGCTTTGGTCCTCATGCATTTGGGCTATTAGCAGATGGCACTTTTCTGTTTATAAAACCTACATTCATCCTCATTTGGAACTGGGCTGCTGATGTCTTTTCCAGTTTCAGCACCTCAGCAAAAGTTGGTCTGGGTCTGTGGGCACAGTATTGTCCTTTGGGCTGGAGTTTACATGGCTTCTTTTGTCTGGGATTGTCATCTGGGGCCCATGGTACTTTGTTGGATTCAGCAGGAAGTCTCCCCTCATGCCTTTATCATTCAGCTTGGTGAGAATGATCTGGGAGCCTGCATGGGCCTTGACTGGGCACACTGGGCCAAAGCTACTCCAGCGCAGGCTCCCTGCCACTAAGTTCTTCTGGTTGGACTTTTCAGAAAGGTACTCCTAGCCTGGAGCTACCTGCCCTGATAAAGTGGATGTGACCAGAAAGACGAACATCAACAAGGTGGACGAGGCCCTGGGAAGGCATTGGGTTTGTTACCTTGACATCTCCTTTTGGCAGAGGGCCAATGTTTCACCTAAACAGTGTCTAGCATTCAGAGTAAGGTCAGGACATCTGGCTCCCTGGAGTCAGGCATGGTTTACAGGTTTGGTTGCAGCTGTAGGAGCTTTGGCAGGAGCCGGTCGGGTGCCACACTCATCTCTTGTGGTGGTATCAACATGCAGCTGGATCAATTTTAATTTTCCCTTATCTTGGGGATCCCCATAAGGGATTTTTGTGTGAAGGCTTACAGGGGGCATGCCCAGCTTGGGGGCTGCCAGGCACTCTCTCTTTCAGGGGAGATCATGCAGTGGCTTCCACCCATGTGGAATCCTACATCCTGCCATCCCATGATATCCCCCCCAGCAGGCAGGCTGGAGTGGGGAACATCAGCTAGCAGATGGGTCAAACGTCTCACAGCCCACGATCTTATGCCTAGATCCATTTGCTCTATGTTGTGCCAAGGCTCTTACATGTGCTATAACCAATAAAGCTGTGGCCAGATTTCTAATCCATAACATCATGTATTGTCTCCTTCATTCACAGGAGGTGGGTGGTTGCCTCGCCTCTGCCTTGTCCCTCAACTCTGGGTCTGCAAATACCCTTCTAGGCCATGGAAGTCAATGGGCTCAGGTGGGTAGAACTCTGATGAATATATTGTTGTTCCATTGGTTGAACAGTGTTTTGGTTGGTGGAAGAAGAGCGGGCAATTTTTGCTGATTCTCACTTGCCTCCTGTTGTAGCTCCTGGCAGTCTATTGACCCTCAAGAGCATAGTTTGGAGAGGCACCGAAGGCTGCAGTAGGAGGGGGAAGGGAAAAGTTGCTTTCATCTAAGAAGAAGAAATTGGATTTATACCCTGCTCTTCACTACCCAAAGGAGTCTCAGAGCGGCTTACAAACTCCTTTCCTTTCCCCTCCCCACAACAGACACCTTGTGAGGTAGGCAGGGCTGAGAGAGCTCTAACAGAGACTGCTCTTTTTCAAGAACAGCTGTGCCAGAGCTTGTGACTGACCCAAGGTCACATCAGCAGGTGCAAGTGGAGGAGTGAGGAATCAAACCCAGTTCTCCCAGTTTAGAGTCCATGCACTTAACCACTACACCAAACTGGCTCTCTAATCTAATGTAATTTAGCTCATATTACATGCCTATGTGTCAGTCTAACTGACCTCCCTAGGACATTGTGAGTGAAGATAAAGTAGGATAGTCCACATTCTTCACCCTGAAATTCATTGGGGAAATTTGGGGTACAAATGATACAACATAAATGAAAGACAGTGAAAGACAGAAATCCTAAGCAGCATTATATCCTTTTAAGCCCATTGATTTCAGCAGATTTCCAAGGGGATAATTCTGATTAAGGTTGCATGGCCAATGGTGGGGAAAGCATTCCTTTCTTCCCACCACTGGATCATGTGGCATCACACTGACCATTTCATAATTTCACGTGTACACCCCGTTAGTGCATATAAATAATTCCTTCATTCTTCTGCATTGTCTTGCTTTGCAAGTTTGCAACACAAACAGTATGGGGGGGAGGGACATCTAAAATGGCTTTGCATGTGAACACCAGCTAATAGAATGCCACAAAGCAGTGTGGGAGTCAAGCAACATTCTTGAGCATGTATACAAGAAAACCACAAATTGGCTAGCATGAGAAGAATCTATAACACAATACCACTTCCTGGCAATTATATGCAGTTTTATCAAGTATGAGAATGACAGAAATCTGATGTTCCCCTCACAGAAGGGTTGAAAAAGAAAAAAAAAATGCATGGGCTATCCCCTGAGAGGATCTTAGTGCAATGATTCTGTCACCCAAATTAGTGGTCTACTATTTAATTGGAGAATTAGCTTAAAGGAGACAAGTGAGAGGGGGTAGCTCGGGATCTCCACCAATGTTTATGGGGATTGTTCCCTTAGAGGGCTTTCAAAATAAACCAGGCCGGAGTTCAATTGGAAAGGTGTTTTTATTATAAAAGAAGAAAAAAGAAAAACTTACACAGAAAACAAACAAGTTTGGTATACTGGTTAAGAGCACAGATTCTAATTTGAGACAACCAGGCTTGATTCCCCATTCCTGCACATGCAGCTGCTGGTGTGACCCTGGGTCAGTTAACAGTTATTTCAGAGCTGTTCTCTCACATGCAGTTCTTGAAAGAGCTCTCTCAGCCCCACCTGCCTCACAGGAAGTCTGTTGTGGGAAGGGGAAGGGGAAGGAGATTGTAAGCCACTCTGAGACTCCTTCAGGTACTAAAGGGTGGAGTATAAATCCAATCTCTTTTTCTCTTCTCTGCAAGCTGGCTAAAGAAAAATAGGGAGATTTTGGGGAAGGAAATATTTACTGGTCCAGAAGAATGAGGTCCACAGAGATCAGCGAAACAGCCTGCATTTCAAAAAGCAATAGAAGTGCCCCTATACAAGTCAGCGTGTATGGTACGTGCTGAGAACACACACATACTACTATGATGTAGAGTGCCATAGTTTATAGTGTAAATGTCAAGTTCCCAGTCAACTCACATGCCACACAGCCTTTTGGTTATGAAAGTTTATTGAAGTGTTTTGAGATGCTTCAAAAGTGACTTCTTTGTCAGGATTGGGGAGCAAAGATGGGGACCTGGTGTACATTCCACACCTATGCCATACATTCATAACCATAAGCAATCCTAAGTACCCAGACAAATACAATAGTTCAACTAGCCATTCAAAAGTATTATCAACTTCAAGGATACTCTCATGCGAAAGTTCTCAAGATGCTGCTTGGGAAAATGGTTACTAGCGTTGCCTCCCTAGTCTACAAGCATTCATACAATCGTTCCCTCCTCCCTCCCTCCCTCCCAGGAATGTCAGCGAGGGCGAATGATAAGCAGACAGCTGGTTACATTTGCTATAGCCGGTGGAAGTGAGGGGAAAGAGAATGGGGTTGCAAATTACATTCAGCAGGTTGGTAATGCCACAGGTACAGAGTACAAAGGAACAGGTGAACCCAAGTCTGACAGTAAAATGCTATTTGAGGACATGCTTATGCATCTGCCCCAAAAACTATGCCTTGATCGGCTTTCCAGGGTTAAAACAATATTTTGGGAGAGGCTTAATGGCTTTCCCAGAGATCTTGAATGAGTTGGACCCTTGAGCACCAAGCAGGAAACTACAGAGTTTGGGGAATTAGTGTTAATCACTACTTAATCAGGGTAATTAAGTAAAGGGAAAGTAAGGTTGGGTGTGGGCGAGATTATTTCAAGGTGAGGTAACAGCTGTCTTGAGGTTCCCATTGTTTCAAATTATGCATATCTTTAGGGTGGGGAGGGGGCTGTCAGGTAGTCAGCCACTGTGATTCACCTTCCAAAAATAGTTCCCATGTGCTTATCTGGTTGGTATCCATTTTGTGTGCACTGGATCCATTTTGTATGTATCAGATCTATTTTGCGTGACATTTCAGGCCAGGCAATGTCTTTACAGTTATGATTTTTGGAGGTGATATTAAAGAGGGGGTGCCCATAGCATTAGACTGCCCTTCTGCAGGACTGCTAACAATTCCTTAACAAGCCACTGGGCATTCAGTTTCTAACTCCAACTTATAAGTGTGCCCAAGACCCATTCTAGAGACTTGTACCTTATCCTGATTGTATTAGGCTCTCTCTGCTGCTGTGCCTCCCCTGGTCAATGATTTGAAGATTTTCAACAAAGAAGATACAAGCTGAACTAATCACAAACAGGCCGATTTTCAAATAATTCAGGGAAGATTAATTTTCCAGTATTCAGTGGAAGTGTGCTATGTAGTTCAGTTTTGGAGTTGTACTTAAAATGCAGGAGAATTCCACATCTATTAACTTAGCTGCTTTGTTTTGGCTTATTTCATTTATAGCCGTTGTTATCCCAAAGGGTAAAACTGGGTAATACTAGGACAGTCAGTTTAGTGTAGCATTTAGCACTTTGAATGAGAATTTGAGAACTTGAGTTCAAATCTCTGTCATATCATAAATTCACTGGTTGGCTTTGGGCCTATCACACTCTCTGCTTAATTGTTATGTATTATTATGTATTGTGTGAAATGTGCCTGAGCTTCAACTTAAAGCTGGTATCGTGTTAAGCATGGTCTGATTGGCTATTCTGCACAGTAGACCAATCAGAACATAATAAAGGTTCTGGAGGGAACTGAAATCATTGGTCTTTATCTAAACAGTTTAATTGGTTATTAACTCACTTAGGGGGCGTGGCTTACTCGCCCGGAAAGTTTAAAAGAGAGCCTTCTGCTCTCCTGTTTTCGTGTTGGTTTCTGTCATGTTCAAATAAAGTTGAATCACTTGTTAAGAGCTGACTGATATCTCATACTTAACATTAACTTACCTTACAGGGTAGTTGGGAGCAGGAGGCCATATCAGGAAGGAGAGGAGAACCAAAGATGCATAGTTGAACTCCTTAGTGAAACTGTTTTCAAACTATAGCGACTCAAGCCCCCCATTTTGATTTTTTTTCAGACTCCCCCCCTCCAACCTTTCCCTCCTCCCTTACTAGCACCTGCTATTATTGTCCATGGACACATAGTGGCAACTCTCTGTCTCTTTGGGGAGATCCTCTGCATGGAAAAAACAGAGTAAAAACTCATTCAGTTTTATACTTGATGTTCTCACTGTTTCTGGACTGTACCTTTGTGGTGTCATTCTGCCAATCAGAGTTTGTAGGGCTGAACTTTAGGATCCCATCAAGCAATCAGTATGGTTTCTGGCTAGTGCTCTGAAGACTGGAAGCTAGTTGTTGTGAGTAGTGCAGCCTTAGTGAACTCTAGCCCTTCAAACAAGGGGAAAGCTCATTCCACCTCCTTCCCTCAAAATGGAGAGTCCCTGCTGCCATTTCAGGAAAAAATAAGAGGACTCAATTTTCTCATCAGCTGAATTGGAATGAGAGGTTCTTGACGTCTGTCCTTGAAAAGGAGTCATAGACCCCATGGAATATTTTCATGAACCCACAGGGATCTTTGGGGGTGGGGGGAAGCAACATAGAAGACTGGTTTTAAATGAAGCCTGAGGAGTGGGGGAAAGTTAGTTTTTGAATCTTTATACTGGATTTTGCAAGGCACAGCCTCCAACCAAGTTGTGATGATTGACTTACTTTCCGTTATTTTATAAACAGGGCTCTTTTTGTAGCAGGAACTCCTTTGCATATTAGGCAACACACCCTTAATGTAGCCAATCCTCCAAGAGCTTACAGTAGCCCCTGTAAGAAGAGCTCTGTAAACTCTTGGAGGATTGGCTACATTAGGGGTGTGTTGCCTACTAATATGCAAATGAGTTCCTGCTACAAAAAGAGCCCTGCTTGTAAATCATACAGATATAGCCACAAAAGACAGAGGGGGGAAAGGAATGTGGATAACTTTTCCACAGGATATGTTTCTGAGTGAAAAGGCTGACATTTACAGGAAAAGGAGATAAGAATGAAAAGGAGGATAGCATTTATTACAGGGGGGTAAACTCTGAATGAAAAGAAGGTGTTTCTTTTGTGCTCTTCCTGGTTCTTTTACATCTGAGATGACCAATTTGCAATAATTGTGCTCCTGATCTCTAATTTCTAAAGGCCAGTGATTCATGGATCCATAAATAAGTGAGAACTGGAACATGCTATAGGGCAGTAATTACTTATGATAGGAACACTAAATCATAGATGCAATAATGCTTAAACATGAAAAAATACAAATTGTGTGATTAAATTTATATGTGTTAACTATCCTCTGTGAAGATATTTATATAGTAGATTTATAGTTAGACAAAAAGGCTTCCATGGCTCCAAGTTCAATATGTAGAGACCACAGTGGACACTATAGAATGCCAGTTCCTGGTTTGCAACTGGCAGTGGAATCCTAAACAGAGTTATGCCTTTCTAATCCTGTTTAAGTCAATGGGCATAGAAGGGTGTAACTCTGCCTAAAATGGTGTGGGGGGACAAGCCTGCTCCAGTCTGCATGCCCTATTCCACCGTACCCTCTCTCGGGTAACCCACCGCCACTACCTAACCTTTATAAGGACTTTTATTTATATGTGGTGGGCATGTCCAATTATAGGACATTTTTGGAAATTAATATTTTCAGAGATTGGAAAAAATAACTCAGAAACAAATAAATCCTACTGTCAAACTAGCATTGCTGAATTTACTTATCCGTGAAAACTCTCAATACAAACAAAAAAAACTCTCATAATTTTTTAATTAGTTATAGCTAGAATGCTTATTGCATTCTTTGGATAGGTGGTGTGCTAAATTAAGAAATATAGCAGTACTTGAAAAATTAACAAACAAGATTAGATTAATCCAGGGAAGAAATTCCACAGAATTGCCATACCCAGAAAAGCCCCAAATTCCCAACTCTGGATTGCTTCTAGCTTGTCCCTCATTGGTGGAATGTTCCCACTACCCACTTTGTATCTGAAGAATACCACCTCTGGCATCACAAACAGCCATTCTTCCAGCTTGATGCTGAGACCTGCCGCCTGGATAGCACCTAGTACCCTTGCTAAATGCTCCCAGTGCAAACCTGTCCTTGCAAAAAGTGGTGATGCAATCAATGTAAGCCACTGCAAATTCTGACATGCCACCTCACAAGTTATTTGCCAGCTTCAGAAAAGATGCATCTGTGTTCCTAAATCCAAAACACAACACAATAACCTCTTAGAGACCAACTGGAGTGACAGATTTAACTCTGGCTTCTTCCTCCAATTCCATTTGCCAACAGCCCTTACCATCCACTCTGTAAGGGGGCCACCTGACAGGCAGATGAGACCCTGCATCTATTCCATGCCTAACCAAATCCATTTCCCCTGGTTTCTTCCTGAAGCCTATTTCAAACTGATGAACAACCAAGAAGATTCTCTTTCTGCCCTTGACTGACCAACTTGCTGGCTACTCCAGCTCCTCCTGCTGAGTCAGTTCAGAAAACTGAGCCAAAACCTCTACAAAACTTTCATCTGGCTCCTCATTTCCTCCTTTATTCTCTGTCACACTCAGCAATAGCATTTCCTGGTCAAGATAGGGTTCCCATCTGTTCACATGAACATCCTTGGTCCTTTCCCCTGACCTTTCCCTAGACTGACATTGCCTAGCCAATCCATGATCACAGGAGGTCCTCCTCATGCAGCTATCAGCTTGTCAGTGCACAAAGGCAGAAAAACAACCACCTTGTCACCCAGCTCAAAAGTCAGAGACCTAGCTGTTTTATCATTCCAGTTGCTCTGATTCCTCTTGCCTTAGCCAGATTCTCTCTAACACTCATAATCTGCTTTTCAAAGTACACCACACAATCTACCACTGACACTTTAGTCTTAGGAATCTTTTCTTCCCATTTCTCCCTTCCAAGGTCCAGCAGATCCCTGATATTTCTCCCAAACTCTCCCAGAATAGGAGGTGACTGCACAGGTGCCCTAACCGTGCATCCCCTCTGTTATGTCCACTAACCACCACCAGGTGACAGTGACATTTACCTGAGCTTGGGACGTAAGAGACAATAGGGACTAGGATCCTGAAACCCCAAGCAGGGCACCAATAGGAACCTTGTTGGGAAATTCAAACCCACCAATGGGGACTAGGGGTAGTCCACGGGGACTGTATATAGTTGGCCTGGGGCCAGTATTTGTTGTTCTGTTGTGTACAAGTAAACCATGTGTTGTTTACCACGCTGTTTCCTGACTCTTCAATGCGTCGAACCTACTACACAACAGTGGCGATGAGGATGGGATCCTGTTGAGTGGGCCGGGCCGTGGAGGCACCAGAGGAAGACTGAGGACAATCACGGAGCCAGCTGGTGAGTTCCGGAGAAGATCAAGTGACTCCCATGCCTTCTTCAACTCCTGCTTCACCTCCTCCACCATCTCCACGCAGTACAATGACAGTCGCTCTGGGGGCAGGACTTGTCCCTCCATTTGACCCAACCTAGCCACACCACTGGGAGGCCTGGGTCAAGGGACTCAAGTCCATCCTCATATTCTATGAGGTCACACCGAGAAACGGAAGAAGGGTCTCCTCATCGGCTCCTGTGGCCCCGCCACAGTGCAGCTGGCATAGAATCTGCTCTCCCCCACTTTGCTGACTGATGCCTCATTTGAGGACATCATCAAGAAGCTCTGGGACAATTTTGTCCCACAGCCATCGGAGATTGCACACCACATGGCCTTCTACGCATGGCAGAAGCAACCACGGGAGTTGGTGGCTGAATATCTGGTGGAGTTTTGCCACCTTGCTGCGGAGTGTTCCTTCTGGGCCCATCTAGAAATGACCCTCTGAGACAAGCTGGTTTTTGGGCTTGGCAATGAGAAGAAGAAGAAGAGATTGGATTTATACCCCGCCCTTCACTACCCAAGGGAGTCTCAGAGTGGCTTACAAACTCCTTTCCCTTCCCCTCCCCACAACAGACACCCTGTGAGGTAGGTGGGGCTGAGAGAACTTCTGACAGAAACTGCTCTTTTTCAATGATAGCTGTGCCAGAGCTTGTGACTGACCCAAGGTCACATCAGCAGGTGCAAGTGGAGGAGTGGGGAATCAAACCCGGTCCTCCCAGATTAGAGTCCACGCACTTCGCCACTACACCAAACTGGCTCTCATGAGAAGCTCTGACGTCGCATCATGGAGGACGAGAAGTGCTCCTTAGCTTCCCCCTTTCTATGGTCATGGCTTGGGAGAGGAAATGGCCCTCGACCACAGCTGCCATGCGCCAGACACAAGAGGACAACCTTGACGTGGAGAGCGACGAGGTCCACCACACCCAACAGTCCTCCAAGCATCAGGACCAAGGCTCTACACCCCACTCCGGCTCGGCTCAGGAGTGCACGAGTTGCGGAGAGAAGCATGAGAGGAAGACCTGCAGGTTCTGGGATGCCAAGTGCCACAGGTGTAGCCATGCGGGGCACATTGCACATGCCTGCTGTTCCTGAGGGTCCAGAGCTCAGCAGCCCAGCCACCACCCTGCTGATGAGCAGACCCCTACTATGAGGACGAGGCCTCCAGGGAAGAGCTCTACCTCCTTGCCGCAGAGCCCGCCGAACAGATACTGAGGCTTCCGAGCCAGTCCTCCACCCCAAAGATCCAAGTCCAGGTCCAAATAGAGGGGTCCCCATGCACCATGGAGCTCGATTCCAGCTCTGCGGCCTCCATTATCTTGGAGGAGACTCTTAAAAGACTATGTCCCTGTGGGCTTGTGCCCATCAACCCTCACCCTGACAGACTTTCAGAGGAACTGCGTTCTGATAAAGGTGGTCGGACGTTTCAGGGACCAGTACAAAGGATTTGATGGGAAACTGGACTTGGTTGTGGTCGCAGGAGACTTAGTCAGCCTCCTCGGCCGAGCGTGGTTTGCCCCTTTGGGAATTTCTATAGAAGGGGTGCAGCTCTGTGCATCCAGGGCTGGCTCGAGGTGGTTCTGCGCCCTAGGCGGGCGCAGATGCCAACCTCCCGGCATGGCCTGGAGACCCCACCATGCCGCCCCTGCGCCCCGCCTCTTCCCCCCCAGGGCACCTGCCGCCACCTCAACCCCCCGCTGCTGCCAAGAGCGCCCAGCCGGGGCGCAGGAGGTGGTGGCTTACTCAGGACTGGCGGGGGCTGCGGGGGCGGCGGGGAGAGTCCCCGCTGGCCACCGCCATGAGCTCCCGCCTCTTCCTCCCCCCCCGCGCCTCTTGTTTGCACCCCAGCCAGGTGCTCAGGACTGGCGCCGGTGGCGGCGGGGAGAGTCCCCGCTGGCCACCGCCATGCGCTCCTGCCTCTTCCTCCCCCCCGGCGCCTCCTGTTTGCACCCCAGCCGGGTGCTCAGGACTGGCGGTGGCGGCGGCGGGGAGAGTCCCTGCTGGCTGCTGCCATGCGCTCCCGCCTCTTCCTCCCCCCTGGCACCTCCTGTTTGCACCCCAGCCGGGTGCTCAGGACTGGCAGTGGTGGTGGGGAGAGTCCCCGCTGGCCGCCGCCATGCGCTCCCGCCTCTTCCTCCCCCCCATTTGCACCCCGGCCGGGTGCCCAGGACTGGTGGCGGGGGTAGTGGCGGGGAGAGTCCCCGCTGGCTGCCGCCATGCCGCTCCCGCCTCTTCCTCCCCCCCAGGGCGCCTTCTGCACCCCAGTCCCCAGCTGGGCGCTCAGGACATGCTGCCCTCCCCTCTTCCCCCCCTCCCAGCCGGATGCTCTTGACGGCGGCGGCAGGGAGGCAGCTGCGGCGCCTGGTTAGGGTGTGGGGGAGAGCTTTTTGGGGGGTGCCATTTGGCGCCCCTGAAGGCCCTCACGCCCTAGGCGAGTGCCTAGCTCGCCTAGTGAGCGAGCCGGCAGTGTGTGCATCGCAGGATTTAAAGAGGTCTGTGATGAGTTTCCGTCCATTTTTTATGGGATCCTGGGCCACTACACCGGTCCTCCAGTGTAGTTGCAACTCGACCCTACGGTGGCTCCCATTCGTATGCGCTCCAGGACAGTTCCATTCGCACTATGCCCAAAAATAGATGCAGAGCTGGACTGGCTTGTGGCCCAAGGAGTCTTGGAGCCGGTCTCCCACACCACCTGGGAGACCCCCATCATCACCCCAGTTAAGCTGAATGGGGACGTCTGCATCTGCACAGATTATACATGCACGCTAAATAAAGCACTTCAAGACTACGCTTATCTGGTTCTAGTGGTCAGCCACATGCTGGCCTCCCTGGCAGGGGCAAAGGTTTTTGGTAAACTGGACCTAGCCCAGGCCTGTCAGCTGCTCCCGGTGGATGAGGCCACCGCCTCAGCTCAAACGATCGTTACGCGTTGGGGGGCTTTTAGAGTTAAACAGCTGCAGTTGGGGTGAACGTGGCCCTGGGCCTCTTTCAACAACTTATGGACTCTCTCTTGAAAGGAATCCTGGGGGTCACGCTGTTTTTCAACAATGTGTTAATCACCATGACAATGCCTGCTGAGTCCACCGCCCAGCTGCGCATCATCCTCCACCGTTTCCACAAGGCGGGGCTCAAGGTGAAGAGGGAGAAGTGTCTCCTGGGGGTTCCATCAGTGGTCTTTTTAGGCTTCACTGTCGATGCAGACAGTTTGCATCCCGCCCAGGACAAAATCAAGGCCATTGTGGAGGCACCCCAGCCCAAGTCCAAGGCAGAGCTTGAGGCGTTCCTGGGACTATTGAACTTTTACCATGCCTTCCTCCCCCACAAGGCGGCAGTAGCAGAACCCCTACATCACCTCCTGGACAAACAGGCCCCTTGGGAGTGGGGCCCACAGCAGGCAACTGCTTTCAGGGACATCAAGGCTCTGCTCATCTCTAATAAAGTTTTGGCACATTTTGATGAGTCCCTGCTAATCGTCCTCACCTGCGACGCATCCCCTTATGGCCTCAGTGTGGTGTTGGCGCACCACCTCATGGATGGCCGGGAGGTGCCAATCACCTATTACTCACAGATGCTGTCAGCCGCTGAGCAGAACTATGCACAGATCGACAGGGAGGGCCTGGCGATCATGGCCAGGGTAAAAAAAATTCATGACTTTGTATATGGCTGTCCCTTCACCATTGTCACAGATCATCTCCCCTTCCTTGGCCTCTTTGCCATGGATCGCCGGACCCTGCAGGTCCTCTCCCCTCAGGTCCTGTGGTGGTCCATATTCCTGTCGGGTTACTCGTACTCCCTGATCCATTGCCTGGGCAAGGCGATGGGCCACATAGATGCTCTGAGTTGCCTGCCTTTGCCAGTTATGGAAGAGGACCCAGCTCTGGCCCATCATGTTCTACAGATAGAGGACTTTCCTGATCCCCCTTTCTAGGTGGTGGATGTTGCTTGCCACTCATCCAGGGACCCTGTCATTTCCCGTGTTCTGGGCTGGGTGGTGAGGGAGTGGCCAGCGGCAGTAGACGGGCCGGAGTTCACTGCCTTTGCCGCTTGCAGGGACGACCTGTCTGCATATAAGGTTGCTTATTGTGAGGGTGGTGGTCCCCAGCGTTCTGAGGAACAGGGTTCTGCAGGCCTTACATGAGGCACATCTGGGAATAGTCCAGATGAAGGCCCTTGCTTGCAGCTATATATGGTGGCCAGGGATAGATGGGAGGTGAACTTGGGTGAAGCACTGCCAAACTTGCCAGGCCATCAGGCCCAATCTGCCAAGCACACCCACCCAAGCCTGGGAATCCACATGGACACCATGGTCAAGGCTCCACGGGGATTTCGCTGGGCCTTTCCACAGGCTGCTGTTTCTGGTGATGGCAGATTCTTATTCAAAATGGTTAGAAATCAGCCCAGTCTCAGCCACCTCCTCCAAAGCCACCATCCGGGCACTCCAGAAGATCTTTTCCACCCACAGGTTGCCAGACACCATTGTCTTGGACAACGGGATGGCATTCACCTTGGAGAAATTCCAGAAGTTCCTCTGAAGCAACCTGATCTGGCACATAAGGTCCGGCCAGGCAGAGCGGATGGTATGGACCGCCAAAGAAGCCCTCAGCTGGCTAACAGAAGGGGACTGGGAGTTTTGCCTGGCGTGCTTCCTCCTGGCATATAGGACCAGTCTGAACCTGGTCAGCGGGTGCTGCCCTGTGAAGCTGTTAATGGTGCAGCAGCCCACAATCCTTTTGGACTGGCTCCACCCGGATAGGGCCCCAGAGTCGCACAATTTGTCTGAACAGAGGGAGGCACCATGAGGGTTCTTGCCGGAGGACCTGGTTTACATCCGGAACTTTGGGAGTGGTTCTGAGTGGCTCCCTGGCAGGGTCATCCGTCCCACTGGCTCGGTGTCAGATGAGGTCTCAACAGACTGCAAACAGGTCCTGTGGAAGCACATAGACAAGCTGCGCAGGTGCCTGCTTCTGGCCACAGAGGATATATAGTTGGCCTGCGGCCAGTATTTGTTGTTCTGTTGTGTACCAGTAAACCATGTGTTGTTTACCACGCTGTTTCCTGACTCTTTAATGCGTCGAACCCACTACACAACACCCTCTTTCTCACTCTCTGGCAAGTCACATCAGACTTACAACAGTCTCTAACTTGGGCCAGTAAGAATTCAACAGAAGCCTTGGCCTAATCTCATTGATTCCCAGCTGCCCTACACATGGAATGTCCTGTGCCAACTCTATTAATTGTTTCCTACATTTCTCAGGAACCACAAGCTGTCTAACTGCTTCCTAGGACACCTGTCTGCTCTGCCTCCAGACAACTTGCTCAGAGAGAGTCTCAGAAAATTCCACTTCTTGATCCACAGCTACTTAGTGAAATGGTTCCAGAACAGGGTAGCTCTGGATCTCCTCCAGGAACCCCTCCCACTCTCCCAAGCATTCAGCTATTTGTTCCCCTGAGCCAAGACTATCCTCACTGCTCTCAAGAACTCCTATGAAATCTTCACCCTCTCCCTCTGTCTCTTCAGCCTGCACTCACTAAAGCAAGACAGATCTTCTTCCTCACCAGGAAGGTCCACAGCCTACTGCATGTGGGTGGAACTGCACCCTTCCCTCTCTTGGGAGACCCCTCCCTCAGGGTTTGAGATGGGTTGGCCCTCCCCCTCCTGGGTCACCCAGGCTTTGCCTTCTCTTGCAGTAACCTGAACCACTTCCTTTCCCCCCCAACTGATGGAGAGCTGGTCTCCACAGATACACTTTCCTCCCCTCACCCCCTTTCTAGGGTTTGGCTGCATGTTACCACATTTACTGAATACTGGCCGCCAAGAAGATCTCAGCCAATTATCACAGGGTAGGACTGGTTCTTCATAACCCCCACTTCTGTGAGGCCTACCATCCCTCTCCATTCCACAGGCATCCATGCCCCAGGAACAGTCAGGGCCACCCCACCAACCTGCTGAATTCTGAATGCCTTGTTGGGCACAATATCAGACTCAGACATTAGATCAGCCTTCATTAGGGTTACAGAGTAGCCTGTGTCAGCATATCCCCAAACCAATTGGTCTCCCAGCCACACCAATTCTCTGTAGTGTCCCTAGGCTTCTGCTGGCTCCATGCTGGCAAAGAGGCACTCGTGGTTAATTGTGGCCACTTATACCTCTCAGCTTTTGGGTAGCTGGTGGTTTTGGAGCAGGTTTGGAGGTCTCTGCTTGTAACTGGGGACAGGCAGCCACAGGTAGTCTGTCCTTCCACAGCTAAAAAGCATTTTCTAACCTGGGGCTGGTTCCAATTAGCCGAATAAAGGACTTTCTTAACCTCTGCTTGAGCAGAAGCCCCTTCCCTTTTGGGTTGAGAATCCACCTTCCCACCCCTCTGGAACCCTTTCCCTCTCCATCTGGGAAGTCCTCAATTCCAACCCCTTCCTGTTTAGCACCAGCTCATCTGCAGTTTCTGATGCCTCAGTGGCATCTTTAGGCTTTAAGTCCTTTACCAGACATTTTAGCTCCTGGGGGAGCTTGGAATAAAATTGATCTAGCACCACTAACTGGAATAAAGCCTCAAAGTCCCCTGCTTTTGCTTCTACCATCCTTCCCATCTCACTAATTTTTCACAATGTACTCAGAATACATTTTGCATTACTGTGGGGATAAGACCCAAGACTGCTTTTGAAAATGGCCAGCCCCCAGTTTGAACCATTTAAAAACTGTGACTTTGAAATCTTTAAAAGTTACTCTCCCCTTCCCCCAGGCAAATATGACAGACCCCTGCCTCTTTCCCAACACTCAAGCAGATTTTCTGCCAAAAATATTTTTAGCTCCCCACAGTGACTGAGCTGCCCTTCAGTAGTGTGTATTTCTTCTTTATTTTATAAGCTTTAACTGTCCCACCCTCTCACAGATATTAGTTTAGGCTTATGACCCAGCACAGGAACTAGAGGAAATACAGGAGCTGTCTTTTGTCTAAAATACCCTCATGAAATGGCACATGAGACAAAATTAATTTTAGAACAGAATAAAAATTTTAATAAACAGGCAGGGAATATATAAACATGAAGATTCAAGGTATAGGGGTTGATGAGGTAAAACTTTCTAATATATACAAAACTGAGGTTTTTGAACATACAAAAGATTGTTGTTGTAGCAATTTCTGAGTTTCAAGTTCTATTCAGTGAGAGGGTTTTTTGCTCATTATATCTTTCAGATGTCACACAGAATCTTAAATACAGTTTCTTAGAGAATAACTTTGTCTTAGTGCTTCTAGGTTTCTCCCTTCAGAGATCTAGGTTTTCCCCTTAGATATTATAGCTTTCCAGTAACTCTTAAGGTGTCTAAGCTCTTCCCCTTTATCACAGACCAGAGATTTCTTCCCAACTCTTTCCTGCTGGCTAAAAGTTATTCTTCTTGTCCCTAAAAAGGAATAAAAAAGCTTGTCTGGGAGTTTTCTCTAACTCCTCAAACCTCCTACCAAATTCATCTTCCAGTACTATATGTCTGAATAAAGCAATGTTGTAGCTTTCTTGACTGAGAATCTGAATTCCCCTCCAGAGTAGTTTTAATATATCTTAGGCAATGGAGTCTCTCTTCTTCTCTCTATAGAAGTACTTTTCTGACAATTCTCTGACAGAAATCACTGACTCCCAAAGGTCATGTCTGTATCTTCAATTTTAAAGCAGTCTTGATGCCATCTTTCTTTATGCTGGAGTGATGCTTGTTTCAAAGTGGTACAAGAAATTCTTCCAATCTGCTATTTTTTTCTGCTTGCTGGCCGGGAATGTTGTTGTCTTCTTCTCTTCTCTAGCATGCCGGCATTTGCCGCCACCCATTTTACACAAGGCAATAAATTATTTAAGGCAACAAGCCAACAAGCCATAAACTTCTGTTTAAATTCAAAGAGAAGGATTTTCTCAGCTTTCAGTTTTGCCCAGCTTTTGTTTTAAACAAGAAAGCAAAAATAGCCAAAAAACTGTAAAGACTGGGTGTTTAGTTTGCAGAATGTATGTATGTATGTAGAAGAGATCTTTCTCTAACTTTTCAGGCAATATAAAAACCACAAAACAAGATAAAATCATTCACTCTTAGCTTGCCAAGCAAGGGAAATGTTTCTTACATCCCTCTATGTGCTGTCAGAAGGTAAACAGAGCAGATAAGCCTCCGATTAGTGCTTGGGGGTGGTGCTTAGAGTGTTTTGTAACCAGATGCAGTTGAGCCGGTAAGACTCTGCAATCACAATGGAGTCAAAACCATAGGCCAATAAAATAATGCAGACAGCAGAAATTATAAAGGTACAATAGGAGAGCAAATCTGAAGGAGATGTGGACATCTTTTTTGGAGACAGAGCAGAAGTGTCCCCAAACCAGCAGAAGATACCAATGCAGATTTGACCAAAGTCTTTTTCCTCAGAAGTTAAACCCTCTGGCTACTGATCCAGATGTTAGATTTCAAACCCGCCCACCCAGCGGTTCGAAAGCATTTGCAAGTAGATAAATGGGTACCTGTCTGTAGAGAGGCGGGGGGCACCCTCCCTTCCGGGGGTGTGTAGCAGTGGTGACATCAGCAGTGGCGACAATGGTGGCGATAGCAGCAGCAGCGGCAATGGTGGCGATAGCAGCAGCAGCGGCAGGCGGAGCAGACGGCCGAACCTGGCGGTGGGCGGAGCCATGAGGTGCAGGCAGCATGATGGCACGGCGCGGCGGAGCCTATTGGACGTGGACCGGAAGCCGAAGCCAACACGGGCCTGTGCATCAAAGAGAGGCCTGCCGCAGAAGTCTCCTGGTCCAGGAAAAAAGATCTTCACCAGGGACTCAAGTACACCAAAGCTGCAATGCGGACACCTGGAGCCCCGCTGGAAGAGAACAGGAAGCCCTGCTCGTGGTGCTGGTAGGATGTCCCTCCCCCATTGATTGTGGCCCTAGTTAGGGAAGGATCAAATATCGTGTAAACCGCTCTGAGACCCCTCGGGGCTTGAGAGGTATATAAGCTGAATTAATAAATAAATAAATAAATAATAAACAAAGACCAAAAATGACTCAAAAGGTGAACGACCCTTTTCCCTCCAGATCAGCTGTTCTATTTCTTCTCTAAGCTGATGCTGGCCAGTCAGAGAGTGAGTAGAGCAGCCAATCACTTAAGTTCTTCTCTCCAGGGAAGATTAGCTCATAACCTCCCTGATTCTCTGTCCCAAGCAGCATTTTAAAACCTGCTTTGTCTTGCAATTCCATCACAGCATGCTATTGTAGATAGGAGTTAGCTCCCCAGTTAGAATGCTACAGAGGTAGGACATATAGTCTGCCTCTGCAATTCCTCATTGCATAGCATCTTTTTCAAAAAGTTGAAAGGTATACTGAGGGGTCTTCCCCCTCCTTGTCTGGAAAAAATCTTTGAGAAACTTACCATTTAAAAAAATTCTGTTAAGTTACCTCCACACCTGAAAGGAGATGATTGGTAAGTCTACATTCCAACAATTAGAAAAGATGCCTTTACACTCTTATTCCCTATTTTGACATATTTATTGCTTTGGTGTCCTTTACTGCCTTAATTAAATCAAAACAAATGTTGATCTTATGACTTTAGCTTTTTATTTAGTTTTGTTTTTGCATAATGTATAACATCTTCATCATGTTACAAGTAAATTTACAGTTCAGCCTGTCTACAAGTTCAGCCTCTTATCTTCCATTCCGGTGTATTTGAAAAAGTGTGCCTTGCACACGAAAGCTCATACCTTGAATAAATGTTTGTTGGTCTTAAAGGTGCCACTGGACTCTAAATTTGTTCTACTGCTTCAGTCCAACATGGCTGACCACCGGGATTTATTTTCCTGGTTTGCTCAGCCTGCAGGAGCATTAACTTGAGGTCATGCCTCTGCTGCTCCTCCCACATCCTTTGCTGCTCCTTCAGCTGTTCCTCCTGCATCTTCTCCCTTCTCTCCTGCAGCTTTCCCTCCCTCTCAAGCCTGCAGGCTCCCATCTCCCTCTTCTCTGTCTGCAGCTGCAACTTCTCCATCTCTAGCTCCTTGAGATGGACCTTGTCCTGCTGGCTTGAGCATTCAGCTGCTGCTACCCCTACTGACTTTCAGCCATTATCCCCTAATATATAAGCAACAACAAAAAAGGAGGAGTCATGGTGGAATGAGTACAAAACAATAGAAAACACCATGTATAAACATGCAATACATGGAAATAATATTTGATATTGTGTGTAATGTATTAAATAAATATAATTATGTTATAGGTATTTGCATTCATATATAGACAATCAATAGTGTAATCAAAGTAACAAAGATTATAAGGAAAACAGTCCAAATATTTTCTTATCTAAACAGCTAGTTTCTGTGGAACGTAATCCAAAAGTAGTATTTTATCTCAGAGTTTGCTGCTGTATAACAAATGATTGAACAGTCCCTCCACTGTAGGACAAATAATCCTCACTGCCAGACAAGCGATCCAATGGCTTCCTGGTTGACAAGACGTTTCCAGCCTTCCTTCTCAAGAATCGCTCAATATATTGTATACATCATGCATTGGAACCAATCTCCATTCTCTTAGTCAAACATAGTCACTTTTTTGTTGTCTGCTGTTGTCTCTTTTCCCATGGGATTAAGGTTCTTTTCCCTGTCCTGTTGTTCAAACGTTGGTGGCATTGGGGAGACCCTAAAAGACATAAAGAAAAGTGGAACATTTTATTTTAAAGCTAATGCCCAGTTAATTATGGGCACATTTCAAATGGTTTGAGAATTCTTTAACTAATGAAGATTAAATCAAAGGTGTTGCCTTGGGTCCATAACTAGAATTGTTTTAAATAAAAATTAATTTTGCTTTCTTTATATTTGTTAATTTTTTAAAATAAATATATACTTTGCATTTTTACATTGAAGATATATGTTCAAAGCACCCATCCCCATCAAAATTCTATGACCTGTTAGCTACAAAGGCCACAGTAGAAAATGCACCTGGAAATGCTTAAATGCATTGCAATTAATGGCCATAGACATTTTTTCTGCTCTGGATCTCATCCCAACTCTACTTCTTAGTCATTCATGAATACACCAAGGAGTTTGCCAGTATTTAAGTGTATTTTGCAACAGTCCATTTCACAATAATATCCACATTGCTAGTAAGCAGCATCAGCATAAGCAATAGCACAGAAAAAATATTCAGTTAAGGTTATACAGACTCCACTTTTCAGAATACTTGGCTACGTTTCTACGAATGGTACAATTTAAATGGTTAGGAGGGACAAGATTGTAAATTGGATAATAAAAGAGAAAACTAGGGAAGATATAGCAGACTTGATATAAGGGAAACTCACGTAAAAAGTTAATAGAATTTTTGAAAGATAAAAGGCATGGAATATGATGTAAAAAACTAGGCAAATACCCCCCATATGTGTTATATGTTGTGTGATTTAGTTTGTATGTAATGTATTGTGTTTTGATGTGTTGTATTGTATTGTTTTAGTGTTGTTGTGAAAATAAATAAAAGTCTGCCCTTAGGGGCAGTTTCTCGAAAAAAGAAGAAAAAATATTCAATTTGTTAAAAACACAAAAGGAACTTACATTGTCTAATTAAAACAATTTCATATGGTCGACGCTTCCGGTCGGAGTAAAATGGTGAATTGACACACTTTGCGAGTTGTGCAGAGTGTACTGCGGTATCTGACGACAGTCTGGGCTTCATCTGGCCCAGCGCAGCACTCCCCAGGCGGGGGGGTGGCAAGCAAGCAGCCAAGCCTGAGGGGGAGTTGAGATCGGTGTGGATAAGCTTCGGAGGAAGCTTGTTTACACTTTGATCTCCTTCCGTGAAGAGGGCAGTTGCAAATCAGCACTACAGATACCAGCTGGGCTGAGAATTCAGCATAAATTCACCATCTACCGATCTCTTTAACATCAAGTTCAACATCGATTACAGAAGAAGCACCGCGAAACCCCGAGATTACAAGCAAGGTAACAAACGAATAAGCGCTTACCGGTTTAAAGAAGAACGCGAAATTGAATCGTACGGATAAGCGTAGAAACCTTTAATGAACTATTCCGCTTGATTTAAAAGTAAAACGAAAGCTTTCCTTTAGAGAAAACGGCTGAAAAGTGACTTTGTTTTGCATTCCTGTGGTCAGTCAAGTCTAAACTTTACGTAGCAGAAACGCAACTAACTGTGACTCTATGATACAGGAAGTAGGCTAGAGTGGACGTTTTAGAGGTTGCTGTGCCGGAAATAGACGGACGTTTGAATGTGTGACACCACCTTTACGAGAAGTTGGATTACAGAGACGGACAGATAAACAGGAAGTCTGGAAGGAGCCTACTCTAGCCGGAAAATCATAGAGAAATTGCGCCCGACATTTTGAGGAGGACTAAATTTTAAAAAGTTATTTTTAAGCCGAAAAAGCGCTGATACAAGTTATAAAGGTGGCGATTCGGCTTGAAGATTGCTAATATAAAGATTGATTAGCACTGAAGTCGCTTTGAAGACGGATTTGAGGTCAAGACCTAGAGCTGCTTCATCACCTAGTCCAAGAATGACTGCAAAGGAAAAAAAGAGTGGCAAGCGGCTATGGAAGCGATGGAAAAACGGATGACCGAAGTGGTGCAGAATCTTGGAAAACAAATAGAATCACAGCTGCAACAACAATTGCAACAACAGCTGCAAATACAATTGGAGCAAATAGAACAAGTGCAAGTCCAAGTACAGAAAAAAATATGGAAGAACTGAAAGAACTGGTACTAACAGAAGTGTCAGGGATTAAAAAAGATACAGAAGAAGTTAAGAAAGAGGTCAAAAGTCTGGTGACAAAATCTGAAGAAATGGAACAGAAGGTTAAAAAAACCCTGTTAGAAAATACAAGACTGGTGTCCATGATGGAATATAGAGCTACTCAGAATCATCTGAGATTGAGAGGGATAGAAGAGGAGGAAGATCAAGATCTACGGGCTCTAGTAATCAATACATTGACAACTTATGTAGGGGAAGATGTTGGAGATTTGGATTCAGACTTTGACTTGATTTACAGAGTAAACTCAGCTTATGCCAAGAGAAAGCAATTACCCAGAGATGTGATTGTTCAATTCGTGACAACAAAAATGAAGGAAGATGTTTTCAAGAAACAATTCACACAACCGTTGGAAATTAATGGAAAAAAAATAATAATTTTGAGAGAAATTCCGAGATCGATCTTACAAGACAGAAAGAAATTCAAGAAATTGACAGACAGACTAAAAGAAATGAATATCAGGTTCAGATGGGAGATTCCATATGGACTTTCATTTGTGTACAATTCGGTGAGATCTACTCTCAAATCTGAAGGAGACTTATACAGATTTAAAGAGAACAATTTTGATGATTTTAAAGACATTTAATTCAACACAATTATGGATTACAAATTTTTATCTTGGAACGTAAATGGACTAAATTCACCAAGCAAAAGAAGATTAGTGAATCATTGGCTGGAGAAACAAAAATGTAACATAATCTGTTTACAAGAAACACATATCAGAAAACAAGATAATAAATACTTGATTAATAAAAAATTGGGAGAAGAATTTCATTCCTCAGCAACTAATAAGAAAAAAGGAACAGTGATTTATGTTTCAAAAGAATTGGATCCTAAAAAAATCTTCTCAGATAAAGAAGGAAGATATGTTGGCGTGGAAATATTGATGAATAGAAAAAAGACATTGCTCGTAAATATATATGCACCCAATGGTGCAAAAGAGACTTTCTTCAATGACTTGACTAAAGAGTTGGATTGTTTAAACTATGATCAAATAGTCCTTGCTGGAGACTTTAATGGTACAGTGAATAACATATTGGACAGAAAATCCAAAGCAAGTGGAGAGACAATTGGAAAGCTACCAAAAAATTTCTTTCAATTGATGAAGCAAGAGAAACTGGAAGACGTTTGGAGGAAGTGGAATCCCAAGACTAAGGATTATACGTTTTATTCTAATAGACATAACTCCTTTTCCCGAATTGACATGATTTGGATGTCAGGGGAGATGGCGCAAAAAACTTATAAAATACAAATTTTACCGAAAATTAATTCTGATCATAATCCCTTACTTTGGATATCTAAAGAAAAAACTAAACAATTATATTGGAGAATTAATGAGGACTTACTGGATCAAAAACTAATCAATGAAACTTTAAAAAAAGAAACGAAACGTTTTTTTGAATTGAATTTAAATAAAGGTACGGATATACAAGTTGTATGGGATGCGTACAAAGCGGTAATGAGAGGTATGCTTATCTCTCTGAACTCCAAGGATAAAAAGCAAAAGATGCAACAACAGAAAGACCTTTATGAAAAAATTCGACAAAAAGAAAAGGAATTAAAGAAAAGACCAGGGAAGAAAAAGATTATTAAAGAGATCCACTTTCTGCAAGATCAGCTGAATGTTTTATTAAACAGAGAATTATATTGGAATCTGAAGAAATTACAGCAAAAAGCATTTGAGGGTGCAAACAAACCAGGAAAGTTTTTAGCGTGGCAATTGAAAAATAGAAAAGAAAGGAATTTTATATCTAAGATTATTGAAGATGGAAAGGATGTTATGAATTTGAATGGTATAAAAAGAGCTTTCTTTAAATATTACGCCAAATTATTTAAAAAGAAAGGAATTGATCAACAGAGAATTAAGAAATACTTGGAGACTATTGAAGTTCCAGAGCTGGGAAAACAAATTAAGGAATCATTAAATGGTTTAGTAACGAAAGAAGAAGTGATAATGGCGATAGAAGATGCAAAGTCGGGCAAAGCTCCAGGACCAGATGGCTTCACAGCAAAGTTCTACAAGAAATTTAAAGAGGAGCTAACCCCCATTTTAGTACTTCTGTCGAATGAGATAAGAAAGACTAAACGGATCCCAGATTCATGGAAAGAAGCAAATATTTCATTGATACCTAAAGAAGGTTTGGATTTGACTCAAGTAAAGAATTATAGACCAATATCGCTATTAAATAATGATTACAAATTATTTGCAAAAATAATTTCGGAGAGATTGAAAAAATATCTGAAAGATACTATAGCGGAAGAACAAGCTGGATTTTTACCAAATAGACAAATTAGAGACAATTTAAGAGTGGTGATAGACGCAATTGAATACTATGACAAGCATCCAGAAAAAGAAGTTGGATTCCTCTTCCTAGATGCGGAAAAAGCTTTTGACAACTTAAATTGGGAGTTTATGCTGCAAGTTATTGAAAAAATGGATATTGGACAGTTCTTTTTAAACATGATTGTGGCAATATATTCAGAACAAAAAGCGGCTTTGAACATAAACAAAGAAAGGATGGATTTTTTCCAAGTTCAAAAGGGAACACGTCAAGGCTGCCCGTTGTCCCCGTTGCTATTTATCTGGATGTTGGAAATATTATTGACAGCAATAAGAAAAGATAATAGTATTGAAGGACTTTCAGTGAAAGGATTCGTATATAAATACAGGGCATTTGCAGATGATGTGATGTTTATGATTCAGGATCCTATTGAGAAAATACCACATCTGATGGAGAAAATTGAAGAATTTGGCTCAGTTGCGGGTTCTTACGTTAATAAAAATAAAACTAAGGTGATGTGTAAAAACATGACGAAGCAAAGACAAATAGAACTTCAAGAGAAAATCCAATGTGAAGTAGTTACAAAGACTAAATATCTAGGAATTGAATTAACCATGAAAAATATTGACCTGTTTAAAAACAATTATGAAAAGGTGTGGCACAGGATTCAGCAAGACATGAAGAAATGGGATACTTTGAATTTATCATTGATGGGAAGAATCGCAACTGTAAAAATGAATATCTTACCGTGTTTGATGTTTTTATTTCAGACCATTCCAATACTAAAACAAAGGAAAGTATTGGATTCATGGCAGAAAGAATTATCCAAATTCGTATGGGCAGGAAGAAAGCCAAGGATCAAAATGAAAATTTTATGCGACGCAAGAGAGAGAGGAGGCCTTCAACTACCAAATTTAAGACTGTATTATGATGCCGTCTGTTTAACATGGTTGGAACAGTGGATTAATCTTGAGAATAAGAAGCTATTGGCTTTAGAAGGGCATGATAACAAATTTGGATGGCATGCATATTTATGGTATGGAAAAGTAAAAATGGACAAATTTTTTAAACACCATTTTGTAAGACAATCACTGTTTGAGACATGGATGAGATATAGAAAATTCTTCTCAGAAGAAAGACCACTTTGGATAGTACCAGCTGAAGTGATTAACCCACATTCAAGAAATCAAGGGTTAGATTGGCTACCTTACAAAAATCTTTTAAAATTAGAAGGGAAAAACTTTGTGTTACAAGATAGATTTGATGTCGAATTTGAATATGATTGGTTGAAATACAGACAGATTTATGATTTATTTAAGACCGATAAAAGAGAACATGGTTTCAGAGAAAAGAACAATGAAATTGAAACTGTATGGCTTGAGAAAGGTAAAAAAATGATTTCTAAACTGTATAAGGTTTTATTGAAATGGTACACTGAGGATGAAATTGTAAAAGAGCAAATGATAAAATGGGCTGTAAATGTTAATAATGAGATATTAATGACATCCTGGGAATATTTGTGGAAAAAGTCAATGAAAATTTCAACTTGTGTAAATGTTAAAGAGAATTGTTATAAAATGATGTACAGATGGTATATGACGCCTAAAAAAATTGCTATTATAAATGAAAGTATGTCCAACAAATGTTGGAAATGCAAGAAACATGAAGGGTCTTTTTACCATATGTGGTGGACATGTGATAAAGCAGTAAAGTATTGGACTGAGATCCACAATGAGATACAAAAAATTTTGAAATGTACTTTTAAGAAAGACCCACAGATGTTATTGTTAGGTCTTAAAATGGAAGAAATAAATGTAGCCAAGAGAACACTACTATGGTACTTGATTACAGCAGCTAGACTGATTTTTGCTCAATGTTGGAAACAAGATAAAGTACCTGAAACATGGGAATGGATTAAAAAGACGTTGTTTTTGGCAGAAATGGACAAATTAACAAGAAAGTTAAACAACGAAGAAGATGAAACTTTCTTTGAAGACTGGAAAGACTTTCAAAAATACTTGTTGAAAAATTGGGACATTAAACGTGGTTTGATTTGCTTTGATAGTTATTAAGAAGAAAATGAAAGAGAATTAGATTTTTGAATTGTTACCGTTTGTAAGAGAAAAGAAGTTTAGAAGTAATTGTAACAGAATAAGAGAGACATTAATGGGGTTGGAGCAGTGCGGGAAGCCTTGTTTGGGGGGGGAGAAGGGAAATAAGAAAAATGGATATGTAAGTAGGTTTAAATTGTATGAACATGTGATATATCCAATAATAAACTGTATTTACCACAAAAAAAAACAATTTCATATGGTCAATCATACTGTTTTTCTGTAGGAGAACATTTTAATCTTCCAGGGAATTCTGTTGCTATTCTCCTACAAAACAACTTCAAAGGGAGAATCCAATGTGAAATTTTTGAAATAGTATTTGTCAGGAAACTCAATACTATCTCCTCCCTAGGACTGTACAAGCACTGATTCACCATAGGCAAAATCTCAGAAAACCCTAGGAGTCCAGTTGCATCTTAAAGAATACCATAATTTATTCCAACTCAAAAGCTTATACTCTGGAACTCTTGTTTGTCTTTAAAGGTACTACTGAACTCAAATTTTGCTCTTCTACTGCAGAATAACATGGTTACCCACCTGAAACTACCTTAAGAATGTGTATCTGTGAAATAGATTCTGGATAAATCAGGTCTATTTGAAGGGGAATGTTACTGCAAATTGAAAGGGCAATCCAACTCAAATGGTGCACATTTAAACTCCATGGGAGATAAGTATATGTTTAAATCATTCCTATTAAAATCAATTTTCAAGTGCTTAACTTTCATTGGATCTAGTATTTATTGGAATTCAGCAAGTCCATGTATCATTAAGGCCTTTAATTCAACATGACTTAAATAGTCTTAAGCAGCCTTCTTCTTCAGCTACAGAGGTGAAGGATGTACTTAGGAAACTATTAATTTTAATATTAAGTCCAATCCGGAGAAAATCATGCTTCAGTCTCTCTGAAATCAATATGACTTATGTGCTTAACTGTGAACCTAATCCCATTGATTTCAGTGGGGTTTAGACATGCCTCACTTTCTCTGCACTCACTGTCTAGGAATCTTTTTAGTCTCAGTAACCACACAGTATGAGGTCACAGTAAAAAATAATAATATGGGGAAAAGACAGATTGTAGATCCTCAGCAGAAGCTATCTACTTCAGGGTACAGATATAGATGCCATTGTCCATTCTGTGATACAGGTGATGTTTTGTGGTCACAAGGGAGAGGGTTCTCAGGTGCAAGCAGTGATTCAGTGCAATCCTAAAGAGAATCACACCATTTTAAACACATTGAATTTAATTGACTTGAAAGGGTGTAACTCTCCTTAGGACTGTATTCTGATAGTGTCATCCTGCTCTGATCTGGTTGGCCCAGACTAGCCTTATCTCATATTTTGGAAGTTATTCAGAGTCAGCCCTAGTTAGTACATGGATGGGGGACCACCAAAGAAGTCCAGGTTCACAACACAGAAGTAGGCAACCTCAAACCACCTCTGAACATCTTTCGGCCATGAGTTGATGGCACTTTCCACCACCAGTGCTTTCCTAAGAACACTTTCCTGGGAGTAAGTAAGATCCATTGAACAGACTTGAGTAGGATTCTAACAAAGCAATCATAAGCAGGTGTATTCAAAAAGAAGTCCCATTTTATTCACTGGGGCTTACTCCCAGGAAAGTAACTTGGGATTGCAGTCTGTCAATCAAACTTGCAATTTTTTTATTATAATGTTTGCTGTTTCCTTGCTCTGACTTTTCCCCATAAATATAATTTTCCAACTTATGCATGTATCAGTAAATTGGCATTGTCTCTTTCATGTACTGTGCATATAAACATAGTAGAAACTGAGACTAAACACTGTATGGCATGTGTACAAAATACTAACAAACACTCAACATTTTAAAAACAGACAACAAAAAAACACTGGCAAGAATAGAAAATAAAATCAAGTGGAACATTTGCTCATCTCTGCTCAGTTTTTGTTTTTGCAGACTATATGAAGTTGTTCCTGGAGTCTTCTGTAATCCACAAACATGTTATTTGTATGGTAATGGTTAGGATTCTAGCTATTGTGAGTGCAACACAAAGCCAGAATAGTAGAATTTCCTGTAATTTGTTAAGAAGACATAACAACATTGTAAAACAGACAATAGAGACTGGCCAGTTGTCCCCTCCAAATCCCCAACGTATCTTTTGTCTGAGTCAATATAATAAAGGCTGACCCCTTTGTCTCATTTTTCAGACTGTTATCTCAAAAGAGAAAATAATAATGGTATTTAATATTTGGGGGGGGGAGAGAATTAGTGACAGGGCATGAATTTCACAGGGAGGGGATATTAATTCATACACACTCATACATTATTTTCCAGTTTACTTTACTGGGGAATAGAAGAATTTCATATTTTCTAATCATTTGCCATGGTTACATTGTAAATGTTAGTATGGTAATGTAAATATAACAGACAAGAATTCTATTTTTTAAAAAAATATTTGAAAGTACTGTAGTGATGATAGGGAGAGAGAGAGAAATCTATATATAACTTAAATGTAGGTGTTTCCATTTAGATTCTTTAGCATATGTGCAACAAAGTTTTTAAACAAGTTCAGAAGAATCCTAGAGGACTTGGCTGCTTTCCCTCTATTGAAAAAGGGAGGAGGGTTCCTTTTGACCATCAAAAAAAGCTATGCTGGAGATCATGGAACCTGCACAGATAAAATCCAAGAGGAATAAGGGCTGTAGTAAGGAGGGGAAATAGGGCAGATTGAGCTGAAACAATGGGGCTGACAAACTTAGTAGCATCTCTAAAACAAATGTACCTGCTTGTGCTCAGTCTTCTGTTAACTGTTTCAGTGTACTGCAAGAAAGGTAATTTCTGCAGACGCTGTGATTCTCAAGCTTCTTAAAGCTGGAGTAACTTCTAAACTTTCTCTGCTCTTCAAGGCCCACGTGATATAACTCCATGCCACTGTCCCCCTCCACAATATAAAATGCAAAAGTCTAACATCAATTAACCCTGGACAAAGTTTACATTTTATTCATGTTAATATTTATTAACCCTGACCTGGATGGTCCCAGGCTAGCCTGATCCTGACATATCTTGGAAGCTAAGCAGCTGTGGCCCTGGTTAGTACTTGTATGGGGAGCCACCTGTCAGAGACTCTGTATTATCATTTACACTGTGTTCATTGTGCTTTGTTATGTATGCTTGCTTGCTTGCTTTTTGCTGGGGTGCTTGCATAGTAGATGCCATCTGCAACGTGGGAGCGTACTTTCCTACCGCCTAGTCTTATCACGTTGGCCTTGGAGTATAGGCTTTGGAGCATTCCTCAGTCTGGGGAATTTTCCAGCCCTACGTGACTGGGTGGTGGTGGGGGTGATACTCCCGCCTATTAAGTAATCCTCCCACTGGGAGTTTCCCATGCACGTGCTAAGAGTTCATTTGCTAGTTTGGCTTTGCATCACACTATATCAATGCTTGTCTAGGTCATGTCTCCATTTCTGACAATAGCAATATTACTGTGGGTAACAGCATGGTATTCCAATAAAGGTTCTCTGTGTTTGAAGAATGCTTGGATCTACTTGCTTTTGAGCCTGACAGAAATTGTCAGGAATCCTCATAACTCCTACCGGTTCCCACCTCTCCTGGTCAAGATGAGCGGCTCCGGGGGAGTACCGGTGACGGTCCCGGCTACCATGGTCCCAGTCACCGTGATTCCTGTAATGACTGTCCCTGTCACCACCATGCCGGTGACCACGGTCCCAGTCACCTCAACCCCAGTTACAACGATAGTGGCAACAATGGCAGGACCCCTAACCCCGCCAATCATGACATCGGGGGTTCCAGCGACCATGGCCAGCACTCTGATCTACAATCTGGCTGGGACTACCCCAAGGGATGGAGGTGCTATTCCCCGCTCCCACTACCAGTTCGCCCCCGTTCCATGGGACAGATGGGTCACCCAACAGAAGCTGCGGGACTGGACGAGAAACCTGTTGGACTCAACCCAGACCACTAGGGTGATGCCCGGGGGCAAAAGCCGGGATAGCTTGTTGGATCCCTGGGCGAGTTTTGAAGTGGCACCGGGGCGGACTCCCCAGGGTCCAGTGCAGCCCAGTCCTAGCAAGGACGCAGATAGTCAGATGGACACTTTGAAAGAGGATTGCCGCCGACTCATGCGAGACATGGGAAAGTTGATGCAGAACCTGCCAACCATGATGGACCAAGCTATAAGAGCCCACATGGCAGCACAGCCAGTGCCAGCACCAGTGCCAGCACCAGTCCCCACTCCAGAACCTCAGCTGCCACCAGGACAGCCTCCGCCGGGCCGGCCATCCCCTGGTCAACTGGTTCCAGGACAGCCCCCACCCAGCAGACCACCAGCACTCCCAGCCCCGGTTCCAGGTCAGCCCCCACCCCCTGGCCCTCCGCCAGTGCCGGGACCGGCACCCATCCCGGGGCTGGTGGCACCTCAGCTGATGCCCTGCCCAAAGGATCTTCTGGACATTACTTTTGATGGAGGTCTGGAGAGTTTATCCTTCTTCATCCTGCAGGTGGGGAAGTTTGTGCAGCGCTGGGGCCATCTATTCCAAGATGAAGAACAACAAGTGGATTTTATTGCTTCTCAGCTGAGGGGAAGCGTGACCAGCTGGTACGTAGCCCTGCATGATGTAGAGGCTGTGGAATTAGGGAGTGTGGATGCATTCATGTGGGCCCTAAGGAACCGCTTTGAAGACCCAGCAGCTGCCCAGAAGGCAGAGGTGTTCCTCCGTACCTTCAAGCAGGGTCATCTTACGGTTCGTGAATACTCCACGGAGTTCCAGAAGCATGCCGCAAAGATCCGGGACTGGACAGACCCAGTGCTGGCCCAACAGTATTGAAAGGGGCTTGCAGTGGGTGTCTGTAATAATGTCCTGAGCTCCAAGGAACCATGCACCTTGCAGGGCTGGATGGAAGAGGCAGAGCGGGCTGAGAGTCAACTATGCACCATGAAGTTGGATGTTTCGCTGGGGGGTACCAGTCACCCGGCCACCTCTCCCCACCCAAAGGGGAAACAAACTCCACCAACAGCAAACCTGCGAGACCAACGCATGAGACAAGGGCTCTGTCTTAAATGTGGAGAGAAGGGGCACTTTGCCGCCTCCTGCCCCAAGGAAGACACCGGGAAGGCCTCGCCATGCGAGGAAGACAAACAGCACCTTAGGACCCCATCCAAAAGGGGAATGGTGAAGCCACGCAATCCTCGGGCTCTTTACATGCAAGCTGTGGGTTTGGAACCATCGTTGAGTGAGGAGGAGGCCACGGAGTGGCCGGGAAATGAGCAGGTCCTGTTGTAAGTGGTGCGGCACAGCAGGACCCAACTCCCGAAGCACCTAAAATGGTGAGCAACTACCCTTCCCTCTTCTTTGTGACTGTAATCATCATGAATCCAGCCATGATGACCCACATACGGGTGCGGGGCCTTATAGACTTGGGGTGCAGGAGGGATCTCATCAACCCTTCCTTGGTGACGGGGTTAGATGCAGCTGTGGTCAAACTGAAAGACCCCATTACATTTACCCAGATGGATGGGTCGCCCATGAAAGATCCTTGTAGATTTGAGACTGTGCCATTGCGAGTTGGGGCGGGTGACCACTGGGAACACCGGTCGTTTGTGGTGGCTCCACAAGCCAAGTTTCCCCTTGTCCTCGGCAGCCCCTGGCTTCAGGGCACCACCCTTATATCTTATGGGAGGACGGTATTGTACGTTTCATCTCCCCAAAGTGTGCTGAGCATAAATGGGATCCCGTTTGGGGTGCCCCGCCCGATAATGAGCCACCCCGAGCCTGTCTTGCTGTGGAGGAACTTGCCTGCATCCCCAAGGAATATAGAGACTTATCTCGAGTTTTCGAGGAGGAGGAAGCAGATGAACTCCCCCCCCACCGCAATTCGGACTGTGCCATTGAGTTGTTCCCGGGTCATAAAATGCCCAGAGGCAAAATTTATGCCATGAGCCCTGCAGAAAAAGAGGAGTTGCGAAAGTTTATTGACAAAAACCTGGCCCGTGATTTTATCCGGCCCACCTCCTCTCCGTTTGTAGCCCCGGTTTTGTTTTGTAAAAAGAAGGATGAAGGTCTTCGGCTTTGTACCGACTACCGGGGGCTGAATGCAGTGTCAGCAACAAATGCATACCCGATGCCCCTCATTAAGGACCTCCTGGCAGAGGTGGCCCAGGGCAAAATTTTCTCTAAGCTAGATCTGCGGGATGCATATTTTTTGGGTACACATCCAGCAAGGAGATGAGTTCAAGACAGCATTTAACACCCCCTTAGGACAGTTTGAATACTGCGTGATGCCATTCGGGCTCCAGGGGGCTCTCGGAGTATTCATGAACTTGATCAATGAGGTGTTATACCCTTACCTGTTTAAGGGTTTGGTTGTTTACTTGAATGATATCTTGGTGTACTCCCCTGACATGGAATCCCATCACAAATGAGAGAGGTGCTCACAAAACTTTTGAAACACAAACTGTTTGTCAAACTTCCCAAGTGTGAGTTCCACCAGACCTGTATTGACTTCTTGGGCTATCGTATATCCCCCAGGGATCTGGAAATGGATCCTCAGAAAGTCCAAGATGTGTTCAATTGGGAGCCCCCCAAAACCCTGAAACAACTCCAAAGTTTCACCGGGTTCACGAACTTCTACCGCCAATTTTTGCCTCATTTTGCCCAAGTGAGCCTGCCACTCATGGACCTCCTTAAAACTAAGGGGAAAGGGGCAGGGGTCCTACAACCTGGAGCTAAATTGGACTGGACCCCTCAGTGTCAGGAGGCGTTTGATCAATTAAAACAGCTATTCACCACTGAACCAGTCCTAGCACACCCCGATGAAACTAAAAAGTTTGTGGGGCAAGTCGACGCCTCTGATACTGCCATGGGGAGGGCAATTTTGCAAGAGGATCCCGATGGGCAGCTACATGCCCTAGCCTATGTGTCACATAAATTTAATGACACCGAAAAGTACTGGCCCATATGGGACAAGGAAGTGGCCTTGATCTGGCTCACCCTGGCCACATGGCGGCATTGGTTGGAAGGGGCCCGAGTCCCCTTTGAAGTCTGGATGGACCATAAAAACTTGGAGGTTCTGTGCAAACCACAGAACCTGAATGCTAAGCAGTTCCAGTGGGCTGAGTTTTTCTCTAAATTCCATTTTACCCTTCACCATTTTCCAGGGTGCTCCAACCCCCTGGCGGACGCTCTCTCACGTCTACCCCAACATGACAGTAAAAGGGTAGAAATCCGTGAGTCCTTTTTCACTCCCTCTCAGTTAAGTGGGGTGGTAGTAACTCGAAAACAAACCCAAACACCACCGCCTTCTCCGTGCCAGGGGGCCCCCTGGGAAGTGCGCTTTGCGAAAGCTATGACTGATGCAGAAAAACAGGAGCTGCAGTCCCAGGGGTCTCTTGAGCTCCATGCAAATGACTGTTGGTACAGGGGGGGAAAGTTATTTGTACCCGAGGCCATGGTACAAAACCAGCTTGACATTTTGGCTATGTCAAATCTCTGCACTTACTACAGCATGGTTTCTGGTGGCCCCAGATGAGAAAAGACTTGTCCACCTTCGTGCATTCCTGCCCAGTTTGCAGCTTATGCAAACCGGGGGGGGAACCCCCGGACTGTTGCAGCCCTTGCTGACCCCCCAAAGACCATGGGAAGTCATTTCTATGGACTTTATGATGGACTTGCCTCCGAGCAAAAATATGACAGTGGTTTGGGTGGTGGTAGATCTGTTCTCCAAACAAGCCCACTTCATCCCATTTCAGGGATTACCAACAGCCAGATTGTTGGCAAAAGCGTTTCTCCAGCATATCATAAGATTACATATGCTGCCAACTAAAATAATCTCCTACCGAGGCTCGCAATTTGTTTTGAAGCTATGGACAGAATTAATGTCTCTAATTGGCATTGAACGTGCCCTAAGTAGTGCTTATCACCCAGAGACTGACGGTCAGAATGAACGGGTTAACCAAACCCTTGAACAATATTTACATTGCTTCACTAATTATCAACAAGACCATTGGGTCGAACTTCTCCCCTTGGCCGAGTTTGCCTACAATAACTCTTGGCACTCCTCAACTGGAGTTTCTCATTTCAAAGCAGCCCTGGGTTATGACAGCCCCCCTTTACCATTCATCACACAATCACAGAGCATGGCAGGGGAGGCCGTGGACTGGTGCAAAAAACTCAGTACCTCCTGGCCGCTCATTTGTGAGGCACTAAAGGTGGCGAAAGCTGCCTACAAGGCACAGGCTGAGAAGAAAAGGCTGTTGGTTTGGGATCTTCTCCAGCCTTCGAGAAAATTGGCTTGGAAATACATTGGTCCTTTCAAGATCACAAGATGTATCAATGATGTTACTGTGGAATTAGAGTTGCCCAAAACCCTTAAACATCTTCATCCCATCTTCCATTTCAGCCTTCTGAAGCCAGGGCACCCCCGAACAAATGGCATCCTGATTGACCCGTGCCACCCCCCCTGATTGTGGATAACAATGAACATTATGAGATTGCCGACATCCTGGACTCTAAACTGATACGAGGCCAACTTCACTATTTAGTGGAATGGGTTCACTTTGGTCCCCAGCATAGAGAATGGGTGAAAGTCACTGACATTAGGGCACCCTATCTCACCAGAGAATTCCATCGCAAGTTCCCAACGAAACCGGGAGGGTCCGCCCATGTCCCCTCTTGAAGGGTGGGAGGGGTTTTAGGGGAGGCAGAATGTCAGAGACTCTGTATTATCATTTACACTGTGTTCATTGTGCTTTGTTATGTGTGCTTGCTTGCTTGCTTTTTGCTGGGGCGCTTGCGTAGTAGATGCCAGCTGCAACGTGGGAGCGTACTTTCCTACCACCTAGTCTTATCATGGTGGCATTGGAGTATAGGCTTTGGAGCGTTTCTCAGTCTGGGGAATTTTCCAGCCCTACGTGACTGGGTGGTGGTGGGGGTGATACTCCTGCCTATTAAGTAATCCTCCCGCTGGGAGTTTCCCACACGCACGCTAAGAGTTCATTTGCTAGTTTGGCTTTGCATCACACTATATCAATGCTTGTCTAGGTCATGTCTCCATTCCTGACAATAGCAGTATTACTGTGGGTAACAGCATGGTATTCCAATAAAGGTTCTCTGTGTTTGAAGAATGCTTGGATCTACTTGCATTTGAGTCTGACAGCACCAAGTAACTCCAGGGTTGCTATGCAGAGGCAGGCAATGGCAAATGACCTCTAAACATCTCTTGCCCTGTGGGGTCGTGTGAGGCGAAGCATCCCCGTTTCCTCCCAAGGGTTAATGTAAATATTAGTGGACCTACTCCAGCTTGCAGGTATCTGTAATTGGGCCTCTCTGTTTACACCATCCTTATCTCCTTCAAGGCCGGAGTCAAGAATGTGGTAATTAGTTCTTCTTGGGAACCTATGGTCCATTGGATGGGAGGGGGAAGCAGGAGCAGTGTCATAATCTTCTAGAGGGTTCCAGCAAGTCTCACCCTGACTGGAACTGAAACATTACCTGACACCAGATGGCTTGAGACTATAATTGAACTATGGGCCAGAAAGAAGCCATGCTAACTTCTCTGCAAAGTTCAGAGAAGGGCAACTAGAATAATAAAGGCATTGGAACACTTTTCCTATGAAGAAAGGTTAAAACGCTTGGGGCTCTTTAGCTTGGAGAAACGACGGCTGAGGGGTGACATGATCGAGGTTGATAAGATTATGCATGGGATAGAGCAGGTTGAGAAAGGTGCACTTTTCTCCCTTTCTCACAATACAAGAACTCATGGGCACTCAATTAAATTGCTGAGCGGTTGGGTTAGAACAGATAAAAGGAAGTACTTCTTCACCCAAAGAGTGATTAACATATGGAATTCACTGCCTCAGGAGCTGGTGGCATCTCCAAGCATGGATAGTTTCAAGAGGGAATTAGATAAACATATGGAGCAGAAGTCCATCAGTGGCTATTAGCCACAAAGTAGAGATAGGAACTCTCAGTCTGGGGCAGGTGATGCATTACATTCTTGGTGCTGGGGGGGGGGGCAGCAGTGGGAGGGCTTCTAGTGTCCTGGCCCCACTGCTGGACCTCCTGATGGCACTTGGTATTTTTGGCCACTGTGTGACAGAGTGTTGGACTAGATGGGCCATTGGCCTGATTCAACATTGGCTTCTCTTATGTTCTTATGATTTTGCTGGACAGAGGCCTGGACTATGTCAAGCTCTTATTGAAATGAACAGCTATATACAAAATGCTTAAGCCTCTACCTTGGACTCTGAAACTTTAAGACTGTGCCATCTAATACTGGGTACCAATGTATTAGATAGAAAGGTTAGCTTTCTTGTTTTATGCTGCAAGGCTATAGAGACTGTTGCCTAGTAATGTTTATTCTTTAAATATTTAATAATCTTATCTATTTTACTGAAGTTTGGTTTATCGTGTGTATCTGTCCTTGAGGACCCACAGTCCTGAGCACTGCCTGCTTGCCCAAGGGATAGTGTTCAGGAGGTACCCTGGCTTGGGTCCTTGGCAGGTTGCCATAAGGCAGTAGGGAATTGATAGCACTTTCTACCACCAATATTTATTAATATCTAGTATTATTGAATAACAGGCTGTATTGGGTGACCATTTGTGCATCATACATCAAATTGGCATCAAAGTTTATTTTGATGAATTGCTGCTGATGACTTTCACTAAATTGCTTTTGATTCTTCTCTTGGAAAGCAAATCTGGACCTGTATCAGTAAATAAATTAAACTCTAGTCTCCTGAAACAGCTTATGCTGCTCTCACTCTGGAGCAGCCTGACCCAGGAATTCAATCTAATGGCATCAAGCTGTCCAATCACTGGGCACCTGCATTCTTTCATTTTGGTCTTTGAATTCCTATTAATTTGCAGTAGGTTTTTTTTTTTAAATATATATATATATATAGGTTGTCAAAATACATGTGGTCCAGCTGATTTGACAGGCCTGCAGGGAACACAAACTATTGTAACAACTCCCTCTCCATTTTCTTTCAGTTTTAAGCCTATAATTCAGAGCTACCTAAATGGGTCAGGACCCACAGGCAGGAAACCTCTGTTTTAGGCTATGAGTTAAGCAACAAATACAACCAATATGCCCTCAACACGTTACTTAAAGCAGGTTTCCTTCCACCACCAATATCTGTTTCTAGGGCTGATAGATCCAGGTTGGGAAACTCCTGGTGAATTAAGGAAATCCAGAAAAAATTAAGATTCACCAAACAAACATATTTTGAATATACAAATATGCCTGGATGTTATTTGTCTTATTGTTTAAGAAAAGAAAGTGAAAGAAGATTAATAACTGGAGTTAAAAAGCTAAATGAAATTTCCCACCAAGAAAAAGACATACATAAACAGTTCATTTCCTTCTTCTCACAACTCTACAAGAAAGGAAATTGAACTGAGTTTGGACTACAATATATAAAGGACGCATCTATACCTGAATTCACAAAAAAAGACAAGGGCATCTTGAATCAAAACATTACAGTATAAGCAGGGGTCTTTTTTGGGGGGGAGCGCACCGGAGCGCAGCTCCGGGAGCTCAGGAGCCAAGCCCCGCCCCCAGCCGGCATCCCGGAGAGTCTTTCAGGCAGCCGAATGTCAATTTCAGCTCCATTATATCCTATGGGCCATTGAAGTCAATGGTGAAAACATAGGGTATATTCTGGGGGCTGGAGGGGAGGGATTTGAGGGAGAGGCTCCAAACTCACAGGATAGCTGTTGGAGCTTCTTCTCAAGATACCCACCAAGTTTCAAGAACATTGGACCAGGGGTCCAATTCTATGGGCCCCTAAACAGGTTGCCCCTATTCCCTCCATTGTTCTCTATGGTGGGAAAAAATAACTGTTTTTCCCACCATAGAGAACAATGGAGGGAATAGGGGCAACCTGTTTGGGGGCCCATAGAATTGGCCTCCCTGGTCCAATGTTCTTGAAACTTGGTGGGTATCTTGAGAAGAGGCTCCAACAGCTATCCTGTGAGTTTGGAGCCTCTCCCTCAAACCCCCTCCCCTCCAGCCCCCAGAATATACCCAATGTTTTCACCATTGACTTCAATGGCCCATAGGATATAATGGGGCTGAATTGCCGCCAAATTTCTTTCATTCCCTCCTTTCCTTCTTTCTTTTCCCTCTTTCTCTCATTCTTCTCTTCTCTTCTCTTCTCTTCTCTTCTCTTCTCTTCTCTTCTCTTCTCTTCTCTTCTCTTCTCTTCTCTTCTCTTCTCTTCTCTCTCTCTCTCTCTCTCTTTTCTTTCTTTCTTTCTTTCTTTCTTTCTTTCTTTCTTTCTTTCTTTCTTTCTTTCTTTCTTTCTTTCTTTCTTTCTTTCTTTCTTTCCTTCTTTCCTTCCTTCCTTCCTTCCTTCCTTCCTTCCTTCCTTCCTTCCTTCCTTCTTTCCTTCTTTCCTTCTTTCCTTCTTTCCTTCTTTCCTTCTCTTTTTTCCTCCTTTCCCTGTTTCCCTCCTTGTTCCCTCTCTTTATTTCCCTCCCCTTTCCTTCTCTTTCTTTCCCTCTTTCCTTCTCTCTACTCTCTCTCTTTCCTTCCCTCTTTCCTCCTTCTGTGGCCCAACTCTCATGAGAAGGAGTTTAAACTTTAAACCCCTTCTCTCTTAGCTCCCCCACCCAGGCCAGCTGGGGAAGGGAAGGGGAGGCTTTTGAAGATGCCGCCCCCCCTTTTGCTTCCCCTTCTCACTTCCGGTGATGTCAAGGGGCGTGGCATATGCTAATAGCCTAATAGCTCATTAGCATACCATATGCTAATGAGCTCCTGCAGCTGTTCTTCTACGAAAAGACCCCTGAGTATAAGAGATCTCACAAGCAATAAAGAGAAACCAGGCCCTGATGGTTTACCAGCAATGCATTATAAGTGTTTGGAGGATGAACTAATTTTTACTCTGGAAAAAGTGATGAATCAAATAAGAGAAAAGACAACTATACCACAAACATGTCAGGAGGCACATAAAACTTTGATTCATAAGGAAGGGAATGATCTAATGTTATTACAGTCATACTGACCTATATCATTGTTAAATGTGGATTACAAACTTTTTGCCTCAATAATGGCAGAGTGGCTTAAGAAATGCATAATAAAAATAATCCATTTAGACCAAACAGATTTCATCCCAAAGAGATATATGAAAGACAATCTTTGTTTTATAATTGACTAGAAATAAGGCCCATTGTAGAAATAAATACAATGAGCTCTAGAAAGAGGCTCTGAGAGAGTGCCAAGGCCTTGGACACTCACTGTCAATTTGCTACGCCGACCTCCACAGGGTGTAATGACACAGAGTCCACCATTTTCTCCAGAGGAACTGATCTCTGCTACCGGAAAAGCAATTGAACTTTTGAGTGATCTCCAGCCCTCACCTGGAGATTTGCAACAATTGTTACTCAGGAGGAAATGGCTGGTTTGGAGAGTGGAGACTATGGTATTCTACCTGTCTGGGGTCCAACCCCTCCTCAAACCCCACCCTCTCCAGGCTCTACCCCGCAAATCCCTAGGAATTCCCAATGTGGAGTTGGCAACCCCATCTCCTTCCCAGCTAACCATCAACCTACTGTTATCTGCCCCTCTGACTGCAGCTGACTTCTGCTGTCCCAGATCAGTTGAAATTCTGAGTGATCTCCACCCCTCACTTGGAGATTGGCAACAGTGGATCCCCAGAAGGGAATGGCTGGTTGGGAAGGTGGGGTCTATGGTATTGTACCTGTCTGAAGTCCCACCCCTCCTCAAACCTCACCCTCTCCAAGTTCCATCCCTCAAATCTCCAAGAATTTCCCACCTGGAGTTGGCAACCCTATCTCCTTCCTAGCTGAGCATCAACCAACCTTTATTTCCCCCTCACTCTTCAGCTTTCCATTTCCCCCACCCACCCATCTTCAGCTTCTATGGTGCTCTGAAACGCTGACTGACACATCACATTGGCTGTCATGGGGGGCATCTCAGCAGGGTATAAGGACACAGAGTCCACCATGTTCTCCAGAGTTGTAATTCTGAGTGATCTCCAGCCCTCACCTGGGAATTGGCAACAATGGTTTCCCAGGAGGAAAAATAGTCTTTCTCTGCAATGGGGACCAAAGCAGCTGACATCATTCTCCTCTCTATCTTTTTTTTTTTTTTGTAAATACAATTTCTTGGATATATCACATGTTCATACAATTTAAACAAACCACTACATACCCATTTTTATTTCTCCCACTCCCCCCCAAAACAAGGCTTCCCACACTGCTCCAACCCCATTAATGTCTCCCTTATTCTCTTACCATTACATCTAAACTTATTTTTCTTACTAACGGTAACAATTCAAAAGTCTAACTCTTTTTCATTTTCTTCTTAATAACTATCAAAACAAATCAAACCACGTTTAATATCCCAGTTTTTCAACAGGTATTCTTGAAAGTCTTTCCAGTCTTCAAAAAAAGTTTCATCTTCTTCGTTGTTTAGCTTTCTTGTTAGTTTGTCCATTTCTGCCATAAACAACGTCTTTTTAATCCATTCCCATGTTTCAGGTACTTTATCTTGTTTCCAACATTGAGCAAAAATCAGTCTAGCTGCTGTAATCAAGTACCATAGTAGTGTTCTCTTGGCTACATTTATTTCTTCCATTTTAAGACCTAACAATAACATCTGTGGGTCTTTCTTAAAAGTACATTTCAAAATTTTTTGTAACTCATTGTGGATCTCAGTCCAATATTTTACTGCTTTATCACATGTCCACCACATATGGTAAAAAGACCCTTCATGTTTCTTACGTTTCCAACATTTGTTAGACATACTTTCATTTATAATAGCAATTTTTTTAGGCGTCATATACCATCTGTACATCATTTTATAACAATTCTCTTTAACATTTACACAAGTTGAAATTTTCATTGACTTTTTCCACAAGTGTTCCCAAGATGCCATTAATATCTCATTATTAACATTTACTGCCCATTTTATCATTTGCTCTTTTACAACTTCATCCTCAGTATACCATTTCAATAAAACCTTATACAATTTAGAAATCATTTTTTTCCCCTTTTCAAGCCATACATTTTCAATTTCCATATTATGTTCTCTAAAACCATGTTCTCTTTTATCGGTCTTAAATAAGTCATTTATCTGTCTATACTTCAACCAATCATATTCAAATTCCACATCAAATCTATCTTTTAACACAAAGTTTTTCCCTTCTGATTTCAAAAGACTTTTATAAGATAGCCAATCTAACCCTTGATTTCTTGAATATGGATTAATCACTTCTGCTGGTACTATCCAAAGTGGTCTTTCTTCTGAGAAGAATTTTCTATATTTCATCCAAGTCTCGAACAGTGATCGTCTTATAAAGTGGTGTTTGAAGAATTTGTCCATTTTTACTTTTCCATACCATAAGTATGCATGCCATCCGAACTTGTTATCATGCCCTTCTAAAGCCAATAGCTTCTTATTCTCAAGGTTAATCCACTGTTCCAACCATGTTAAACAGACGGCATCATAATACAATCTTAAATTTGGTAGTTGTAGACCTCCTCTTTCCTTTGCATCACATAAGATTTTCATTTTAATCCTTGGTTTTCTCCCTGCCCATACAAATTTGGATAATTCTTTCTGCCACGTATCCAATACTTTCCTCTGTTTTAATATTGGAATAGTCTGAAATAAGAACATCAGACGCGGTAAGATATTCATCTTTACAGTTGCGATTCTTCCCAATAGTGATAAATTCAACGTGTCCCATTTCTTCATGTCTTGCTGAATCTTGTACCACACCTTTTCTTAGTTATTTTTGAACAGATCAATATTTTTCATGGTTAATTCAATTCCTAAATATTTAGTCTTTGTAACTACTTGACATTGAATTTTCTCTTGAAGTTCTGTTTGTCTTTGCTTCGTCATATTTTTACATTTATTTAGTTTTTATTTAGTTAGTTTTATTTTTATTGACATAAAATCCCGCAACTGCTCCAAATTCCTCAATTTTTTCCATCAATTGTGGTATTTTCTCAATTGGATCCTGGATCATAAACATTACATCATCTGCAAATGCTCTGTATTTATATGTAAAACCTTTCACTGTAAGTCCTTCAATGCTGTTGTCTTTTCTTATCGCTGTCAATAATATCTCTAATATCCAAATAAACAACAACGGGGATAGTGGGCAGCCTTGACGTGTTCCCTTTTGGACCTGGAAGAAATCTGTTCTTTCTTTCTTTATATTCAAAGTCGCTTTCTGTTCTGAGTATATTGCCACAATCATGTTTACAAACGATTGTCCTATGTCCATTTTTTCAATAACTTGCAGCATAAACTCCCAGTTTAAATTATCAAAAGCTTTTTCCGCATCTAGGAAGAGGAATCCAACTTCTTTTTCTGGATGTTTGTCATAGTATTCAATTGCATCAATCACCACTCTTAAATTGTCTCTGATTTGTCTATTTGGTAGGAAACCAGCTTGTTCTTCCGCTATATTGTCTTTCAAATATTTTTTCAGTCTTTCCGAAATTATTTTTGCAAATAATTTATAATCATTATTTAATAGCGATATTGGTCTATAATTCTTAACTTGAGTTAAGTCCAAACCTTCTTTAGGTATCAATGAAATATTTGCTTCTTTCCATGAATCTGGGACCCGTTTAGTCTTTCTTATCTCGTTCGACAGAAGTACTAAGATAGGGGTTAGCTCCTCTTTAAATTTCTTGTAAAACTTTGCAGTAAAACCATCTGGACCTGGAGCTTTGCCCAACTTTGCATCTTCTATCGCCATTGTAACTTCTTCCTTCGTTACTAAGCCATTTAATAACTCTTTAATTTGCTTTCCCAGCTCTGGAACTTCAATCGTCTCCAAATATTTCTTAATTTTCTGTTGATCAATTCCTTTCTTTTTAAACAGTTTGGCGTAATATTTGAAGAAGACTCTTTTTATGCCTTTCAAATTCATAACATCCTTTCCATCTTCTGTGATTTTACTTATAAAATTCCTTTCTTTTTTATTTTTCAATTGCCACGATAAAAATTTTCCTGGTTTATTTGCACCCTCAAATGCTTTTTGCTGTAGTTTCTTCAGATTCCAGTATAATTCTCTGTTTAGTAGAACATTCAATTGATCCTGCAGCAAGTGGATCTCTTTAATAATCTTTTTCTTCCCTGGTCTTTTCTTTAATTCCTTTTCTTTTTGTCGAATTTTTTCATAAAGGTCATTTTGTTGTTGTATCTTTTGTTTTTTGTCTTTAGAGTTCAGAGAGATAAGCAAGCCTCTCATTACCGCTTTGTATGTATCCCATACAACTTGTATATCAGTACCTTTATTTAAATTCAGTTCAAAGAAACTTTTTGTTTCTTTTTTTAAAGTTTCATTAATTAATTTTTGATCCAATAAGTCCTCATTAATTCTCCAATATAATTGTTTGGGTTTTTCTTTAGATATCCAAAGTAAGGGGTTGTGATCTGAATTAGTTTTCGGTAAAATTTGTATTTTGTGAGTTTTTTGTGCCATCTCCTCTGACATCCAAATCATATCAATTCTAGAAAAGGAGCTATGTCTATTAGAATAAAACGTGTAATCCTTTGTCTTGGGATTCCACTTCCTCCACACATCTTCTAGTTTCTCTTGCTTCATTAGCTGGAAAAATTTTTTTGGCAACTTTCCCACCGTCTCTCCACTTGCTTTGGATTTTCTGTCCAATACATTGTTCACTGTACCATTGAAGTCTCCTGCAAGGACCATTTGATCATAATTTAAACAGTCCAACTCTTCAGTCAAATCCTTAAAAAAAGTCTCTTTTGCACCATTGGGTGCATATACATTTACAAGCAGTGTCTTTTTTCTGTTCATCATTATTTCCACGCCAATATATCTTCCTTCTTTGTCAGAGAAGATTTGTTTAGGTTCCAATTCTTTTGTAACATATATCACTGTTCCTTTTTTCTTATTGATTGCTGAGGAATGAAATTCTTCTCCCAATTTTTTATTAATTAAGTATTTATTATCTTGTTTTCTAATATGCGTTTCTTGTAAACAGATTATATTACATTTTTGTTTCTCTAACCAATGACTCACTAATCTTCTTTTGTTTGGTGAATTTAGTCCATTTACGTTCCAAGATAAAAATTTGTAATCCATAGTTGTTTTGAATTAAATATCTTTAAAGTCATCAAAGTTGTTCTCTTTGAATCTGTACATATCTCCTTCCGTTTTGAGAGTAAATCTCGCCGAGTTGTAGACAAATGATAGTCCATATGGGATCTCCCATCTAAACCTGATATTCATTTCTTTTAATCTGTCTGTTAATTTCTTGAATTTCTTTCTGTCTTGTAAGATCGATCTCGGAATTTCTCTCAAGATTATTATTTTTTTTCCATTAATTTCCAAAGGTTGTGTAAATTGCTTCTTGAAAACGTCTTCCTTCATTTTTGTGGTCACAAATTGAACAATCACATCTCTGGGTAATTGCTTTCTTTTAGCATAAGCTGAGTTTACTCTGTAAATCAGATCAAAGTCTGGATCCAAATCTCCAACATCTTCCCCTATGTAAGTTGTCAATGTATTAATTACTAGAGCCCGTAAATCCTGATCTTCTTCCTCTTCTATCCCTCTCAGTCTCAGATGATTCTGCGTGGCTCTGTATTCCATCATGGACTCCAGTCTTGTACTTTCTAACAGGGTTCTTTTAACTTTCTGATCCATTTCTTCTGATTTTGTCACCAGACTTTTGACCTCTTTTTTAACTTCTTCCGTTTCTTTTTTTATCCCTGCCACTTCTGTTAGTACCAGTTCTTTTAATTCTTCCATATTTTTTTCTGTATTTGGACTTGTACTTGCTCTATTTGCTCCAATTGTAATTGCAGTTGTTGTTGCAACTGTTGTTGTAGCTGTGATTCTATTTGCTTTCCCAAACTCTGCACCACTTCAGTCATCCGTTTTTCCATCGCTTCTATTGCGGCCTGCCACTCTTTTTTTCCTTTGCAGTCATTCTTGGGCTGGGTGATGAGGCAGCTCTTGGTCTTGATCTCAAATCCGTCTTGGAAGCGACTTCCGGGCTAATCAATCTTTGTATTAACAATCTGCAAGCCAAATCGCCACTTTTAAAACTTTTTCCAGTGCTTTTTCGACTTAAAAATGACTTTTTAAAATTTAGTCCTCCTCAAAATGTCGGGCGCAATTTCTCTATGATTTTCTGGCTAGAGTAGGCTCTTTCCGAACTTCCTGTTTGTTTGTCCGTCACTGTAATCCAACTTCCGGTGGTGATGGTGTCACACACTAAAACAACCATCTACTTCCGGCACGGCAACTTAGAAAAACATCCACTCTAGCCCACTTCCTGTATCACAGAGTCACAGTCAGTTTCGTTTCTGCTACGTAGAGTTTAGACTTAGCTGACCACAGGAATGCAAAACAAAGTCACTTTTCGGCCGTTTTCTCTAAAGGAAAGCTTTCTTTTTACTTTTAAATCAAGTTCATCAAAGCTTTCTACGCTTATCCGTACGTTTCGATTTCACGTTCTTCTTTAAACCGGTAAGCAAATGTTCTTTTGTTACCTTACTTGTAATCTCGGGGTTTCGCAGTGCTTCTTCTGTAATCGATGTCAATCTTGATGTTAAAGAGGTCGGTAGATGACGAATTTATGCTGAATTCTCAGCCCAGCTGGTATCTGTAGTGCTGATTGGCAACTGCCCTCTTTGCGGAAGGGGATCAAAGTGTAAACAAGCTTCCTCCGAAGCTTATCCACACCAATCTCAACTTCCTCTCAGGCTTGGCTGCGTGCTTGCCACCCCCCCGTCTGGGGAGTGCTGCGCTGGGCCAGGTAAAGCCCAGACTGTCGTCAGATACAGCTGTGCACTCTTCACAAGTCGCAAAGTGTGTCAATTCGCCATTTTAACTCCGACCAGAAGCCCTATTCTCCTCTCTATCTTTTGATTTGCACAACAACCCTGTGAGGTAGGTTAGGCTGAAAATCTGTGACTGGTCAAAAATCACCCACTCAGCTTCTACAGCAAGAACCTGGATCTAGCAGACCCTGCTCTGAAGCACTGACTGCTATGCCTAGGGTTGCCAGCCTCCAGGTGGAGCCTGAAGATTACCAGGTATCACAACTGAACTCCAGACAACAGATCTCTCCCCACTGGAGAAAATAACTGCTTTGGAAGGTGGCCTTTATGTCATTCTTTTCAGCTGAGGCCTCTCCCCTCCCCAAACCCTGGCTTCCATAGACTCTACCAGGAAATCTCCAGAAATCTCCCTACCTGGAGCTGGCAACCCTAGTCAGGACTGGCCCCAATGAGGTCCTCACAAAGGCCTGCAAAGGGTTTCCTTCCTTTGTCTGAAACAAGCTTGGTTGCCTACTGTGGCGAAACGGGCTCCAGTTTACAACTCAGCTGTTCATCTCCCACTCTCATCCCATGGGCGTATCTCACTCCTTAAGTCTGCTGCCACAACTCACTGAATCTTCACTGCCTTTTTAGAGGGACAGTGAGACCCCTCTGGTTGAATCTCCCTATTTGGAGATGGATTCCCCAGTCTTTGGGGGATCCCTGGAAATTTGGCAACCCAAGGGTCTGGCCTTTCCTTGCTTCCCTTTGGTATTGTGCAGCAGGGGAGACTATGTAGTCAGAGCACAACACAGATTATTAGCCCAAATAAAATAATTTATTTAACTATTTACACAGTTATGGAGTGCATTCACACACTGAATAAATAAGGCACAACTGTAGGAGTAAGCACACACCATGAACCAACAGGGGTTAAACACAATCGTCTTTCCTTGCACACAACACTCTCTAGCTCTGGAGGTTGTGGGCTCAGGATAGAATCTCTCCTTGGACTGGCTCTGCTTTAGCCTCTCTCTCTCTTATCCAAGAGAACAGGGAAACTTCCATTCATTCCCCAGTCCAGCTGACTTGCTGCAGCTGGGAACTGTAGGCCAGCAGATGAGGAAGCCAGTGAGTGATACCCCTGCAGGTCCCTCTCTGGAACTACAGCTCAATTAAGCCTTCTGGGGGAACATTTTAAACACAGAGACAGCAGCCATCTTACAGGCACAGCTAACTGCCATTTCGTTACACCTACCAACAGCTATTGAGGGAAAAAGTTAGTTTCACACAGGAGACAATTGTCTTCGTGAAGAGAGAAAGCTGTCTGCCAGAAATTCTGACAGGGCACAGTGGCTGAAGGAGTGGGCGGGGAAGAGGAGCAAACCCAGCAGCTGGCCAATGGCACTCGAGTACTCTTGTGTGGCGGCTGGGCAGGACTCAGGCAACACAGCCAGGGGCTAGGGACACATTCTGAGTGACAGATCATTGAGCCAACTGATTTTGGCACCATGTGGAATGTTCAGGAGAGTACATGAGCAAAACAGAATTATATTATAGAGAGATACAATGGAATTTGTGCAAGGTAAAGAAGAGAAAGCTTTTTATAAAGTATTTTTGGATACTGAAAAAGCCTTTGATAATTTGTCTTGGACTTTTATGAAAAATGTATTACAGCATATAAACTGTGGACCTAGATTCTTGACCTGGATTCAAGGTATTTATATGAAACAAAATGCAAATAATAATAATAATAATAATAATAATAATAATAATAATAATAATAATAATAATAATAATAATAATAATAATAATAATAATAATAATAATAATAATAATGGCATGTTAACTGAGGGATTCCAGATAGAAAATGGGACAAGATAAGGATGGCCCTGGTCACCATTATTATTTATCCTTGCAATGGAATCTTTTGCCTTTAGAATCAGACAAAATCAAAACGTCAAGGGACTGAAAGTTGATGGAGAGGAGTTTAAATTAAAGAGTTATGCAGATGATGTAGTACTGACAATTTTAAATCCACAAAATGCAATACAATATGTTATGTAACATATAGAAAACTTTGGTTCTCTTTCCAGATTTAAGATTAACAAGGGAAAAAAACCTAACATGATTTCAAAATTTTTATCAGAACAAGAAGATAAGATTAGATTAGTCAGTGGCTGTGATTTTATTATCAATTCAGTCAAATATCTGAGAATAAATGTGTCCAGGGGGAAAGAAACACTTTGTCAAAGTAACTATGAAATAGTTTGGAAGAATATTAAAAAGGATTTGGAGAGAAGGCCCAATCTAAATTTATATTGGCTCAGGAAAATTTATGCAACAAAAACGAATATTCTCCACCAAATTAATTTTCTATTCCAAATGCTCCCCATTGAGATACGTGATAAGACACTGAAATACTGGCAAAGACCTACAAGCATGTTTATGGCAAGAAACAAGGGTTAGGTTTAAAGTTTTACAAGATGGGGAAAAAAAACAAGAGGACTAGCAGTCCCTAATATCAAGTTGTACTATCAAACAGCCTGTCTGGTTTGGATCTCTGACTGGAGTAAAAACCCAAATCAAAGACTGATGTAATTGGAAGCAGCAGATTTGTCTCAAGGCTTATATAGGCCCTGGTCACATGGAGAATTTGCCCCACAAGAGGGACAGCTTGCCTGCAGATTAAACCAGCGTGATCATACTTTAATATCTGGGAAGCGTCGTACTCCCGTCTCTAACCCGCAGCTTCAACCCGAAGACGTGGATTTAAAAGCTACCGGGAACCATGCACTATTTTCCTGATAATGCACAGCGCATGCAGGTGTCTGATCAGGAAGCGCTGGTAGCCTGTCATAGCCAGCACCCGTCGATGTTCCATGCATGCGCACAAACGCCTTGCTGCTGTGTTGCCTCTCGTGGTGTGATCAGCTGCCAGAGGCTTGGGCAGGGAGCCTCAGGGGGAGGTGAGATCACGCTACCACGTGTCTTTTTGCTCCTGCTCTAAAAGCCTCCCGTTCCCTACAGATTATCCCACTTGTGTGACCAGGACCATAGATATCTTTGGAGTAAAACAACCAGAACAACATACCAAAAAAACAAACAAACCTATGAGAAGTTCTGGTCATGTTATTAGAGACAGTTTATTGAAAAAATGGTGGTCACTTAATACAAGAATAAGTCACAGGTGATGCTCTAGGAATGTCCCCTCACCTCTATGGTAAGGGACACAGTGTACTAGCTCAGCCCTCCCAGGGAGTGGGTGTCAGGGCAAGGATGATAGAGAAAGAGAATAATCAGAGTCCAGTCAAAAGTCAGTTGTTCCAGAGAACATGTTTAACAAAATCCAGTCTAGGGTCAAGGAGTTCCAGGTAGCAAGTCCAGTCCAGGGTCAGGTCTGGTTCAAGGTGGCAGAGGACCAGTAACAGCAAGATGAGAGGCTCAGTAGTAAAGTGTACTTGTTGCATCCACAAACTGCTGTTTCTCCTGGCTGACTTTCTAGCCAGGTCTTAACAAGCTACACTCCCAGCCAATTCCTTGGCAGTCATCCTGAAACTACTCATCCATCTCATTAGCTGATGATGGGCCATGAGTCTTGCACTCCTCCTCTTTTCCTGTAACTCAGCTTGCCTCTGATAGCATTGTCACTGCAGGGGTGTGGATGAGTTAGGTATACTGGGAGAGGCTTCTGAAGCCTTGTTTACTGCTTCAGAGCTACAAGGCATTGGCTTGGTTTCATCTGTAGGCTGTAACTTCTGCTCAGCCAGTAATCTGACCTCTTGTTGCTCTTCTGGCTCAAAGCCAGCTGCAGATGGTTGTTCAATTACTGGCTGTGGGCCAGCTTCAGGTAGCTCTTCGTCTGCTGAATCTGTGCTGTCACTGAGAACAGACCGACTTACGACACAGGGGGAAATACTGTAAGTGTATATATGGAAGCCATTTTTTCTCACACTTCTCATTCTCAGTTTCTGAAGGCGTTTATACAGACAGGCAAGTGTTAAGCCTAACCAATAGGCACCATGATTTCCACAGTCATGATGTTGAAAATCTCAGCTGGCACATCAGTGCATATCTACTGCAAATCTTTCCTTCCAACATGACCTCCAAGCAAATTTTGAAAACAATGGGGTCCTCATGGGATATCTGTGGGCCCAATTTGGGGCATTTACCCCAAACTTAATTTCTTTGCCTGCTCAATTCTATTGGAAGGACGGCAGCTATTTACTGTCATCAAATTGGATATATGTTGGTGGTATGATAAAATAATACTTGATCAAATCAAGCTGATAAAAACAAGTTTGCATGAGCACAGATCATGTGGTAAAATGTTCTTGACCTATACAACTTTATATATGTGTGTGTGTGGGGGGGTTGCACATTTCAGTGTTCCCCTAATAAACTCTCTGCTTGTAGATAATTAGGCATCAGATAGAAAGCAAACTTTGAGTCCAGCCTTCTACCAGATGTGTTAGTTTTCTATACACTGGAACTCCCCCCCCATCTAATATACAGTTGGAAAACAAGTTGACCATATGACCTGCTGTTTGTACAGACCTGTCTGAAGCCGAATTCAGCATACTCCAGCAAACTGCTTCCTACTTTATAAGAAGACCACCTGCCTGCTTCTGATCTTATGTTGTCACCCAAACAATGCTTGTAATTTTAGGGTTTCTACAACAGATAAAAGCTTCTCAAGGAATCATTTCAAGTTAATCCTTAGTATGCCTTCAAATCATAAAAAGTGCACTCCTATAGCAAGTCTCGAAACTTTCATTTCGAGGTAAGGTAACTAACAACGTAGCAGCAGAACAGTTACAGAGTTTCCTGAAGGATACTGAGGCCTTCAGCCCATGCCAGTCTGGTTTCTGTCCTGGCCATGGGACAGAGACAGTGCTAGTTGCCCTCACAGATGATTTTTGGAGATAGCTGGATTGAGGTGGGTCAGTGCTGCTGTTATTATTAGATCTAACAACAGTGTTCCACACAGTCAACTATTAGATCTAACAACAGTGTTCCACACAGTCAACTCCAACTACATAGGAGTTCATGGGCTGGCCTTGAAATGGTTTACGTCATTCCTCCATGGTTGGGGACAAAAGGTGGTGTTTGGAGATAAGGTTTCACCCTGACACCCCCTGGTATGTGGGGTTCCTCAAAGGGCAATTCTCTCTCTGATGTTATTTAATACGTATATATCCCCCTTGCCTAGCTGGTGCAGAGTTCCAAGCTGGGTTATCATCAATATGTCAATGACACCCAGCTGTATCTACTGGTGGATGGCTGACCAGATACCACCCCGTCTATTTTGGCCAAAGGATTCGAGGCTATAGCTGGGTGGTTGAAGCAGAGCTGGCTGAGACAGAGATTATTTGGCTGGGTGGAGGAGATGCAGGATTGGGGTGCCAGCTCCCAGCTCTTGATGGCGTATCTTTAGCCCCAGTGCCAACCGTCAAGAACCTGGGTGTATGCCTGGATGTCTCCTTATCTACGGAAGCCCAGGTCACAAATGTTGACAGATAGGCATTTCTCCAGCTGTGCCAAATCAGGCAACAGGCCGCCTTCCTGTCCCACCCTGATTTAGCCATAACAATACATGGAATGGTTGCCTCTGGGCTAGACTACTATAACACGCAGTATGCAAAGCTGCACTTGAAATTGATCAGGAAATTTCAGTTTGTCCAGTTTGTCTTATAAGGGCCCCATCAACAGAACATATTCAACCAGTGCTTCACCAGCTTCACTGGCTCCAAGCTGAGTACCGAATCAGGTTCAAGGTTTTGGTACTGACCTTTAAGGTGTTAAAAGGTCTGGGGTCAATGTATCTTCAGGACCACCTCTCCCTATATACCCTCAGAAGGGCATTATGCTCTGGAGATAAGAACCTCCTGGCAATCCCTGGCCCAAAGGATATCCAGCTGTATTCGACCAGAGCCAGGGACTTTTCAGTCCTGGTGCCAGCCTGGTGGAACTCTCTATCTGATGACATCCAGACCCTGTGGGATCTTATGTAATTCTTAAGGACCTGTAAGACAGAGATGTTCCACCAGGCCTATGATTGAGGACAGAAATGGTTTGCCATCAAGCCTGGCCTCCCCATCTCCTCCCCTCTAGAGAAGGATATGGAATATTCAACACCATCTGTTTTAATTTTATCTGTTCATATATATCTATAGCATCTCTCCTTATATATAATTGTGTTTTGGTCATGGGTTCTCCTGAACATTCCACATGCTCCCAAATCAATTGGCTCAATGATCTGTCACTTAGAGGGTGTCTCTAGCCACTGGCTGTGTTGCCTGAGTCCTGCCCAGCCACCACTCAAGAGTACTTGTGTGCCATTGGCTGGGTGCTGGGTTTGTTCCTTTTCCCCGCCCACTCCTTCAGCCACTGTGCCCTGTCAGAATTTCTGGCAAACGGCTTTCTCTCTTGATGAAGACACTTGCCTCCTGTGTGGGACTAATTTTTCTCTCAGGACCCTCAGTTGGTAGGTGTAACAAAACAGCAGTTACCTGTGTGTAAGATGGCTGCCATCTGTGTGTTTACAATGTTCCCCCAGAAGGCTTAATTGAGCTGTAGTTCCAGAGAGGGGCCTGCTGGGGTATCACTCACTGGGTTGAATGGGGCTTTGTCATCTGCTGGCCTACAGTTCCCAGCTGCCCCAAGGCCAAAAAGTGTGGGAAAAGAGGGACTGCCCCAAGGGGCGGGGCAGCATCAATATAGACTCCAGCTAAGCCACAAGACAGAGAAGTGGGGAACCCTGGGAGGCAGCAGAAATTCAGCCACTCCACAGTCGGCTGGACTGGGGAATGAATGGAAGTTTCCCTGTTCTCTTGAGCAGGAGAGAGAGGCTAAAGCAGAGCCAGAGGCTGGTCCAAGGAGAGATCCTATCCTGAGTCCACAAACTCCAGAGCTAGAGAGTACTGTGTGTAGGGAAAGAGGATTGCATTTAATCCCTGTTGATTTATGCCCTGTTGTTTCATGGTGTGTGCTTACTCCTACAGTTGTGCCTTATTTATTTAGTGTGTGTGTGCTCCATAATTGTGTAAATAGTTAAATCATTTTATTTGGGCTAATAACTTGTGTTGTACTCTGACCACATAGTCTCCCCCACTCTGCTCAATACCAAAGGGAGGGGGTAGCCCAGGGAAGCAAGGAAAGGCCCTACCCTTAGGTTGCCAACTTTCTTATATATATATATATATATGCCCCAATTGGGACATAAATCTTTATTAAATATTTTCAATAAGAGAAAACAATACTTGTCACATACAAAACATACAACACAAACACAAAATATACATGGGGGGTAATTTAACTAATACATAAACAATTTCTATGCCAATAAAATCTGACTGCTATAACAACATGTGTAACAAAAAACTAACCATAATCTTCTAACCAATTTTGTAATTCTTATATGCTATTTGGATATCCAGTCTCTTATCATTAAACATAATTATAATTATTATACCATGTATAAAATCTTGACCACTTGTTTTGAAAAGTGGATTCTGTCAAACCTTTCAAATGTAAAGTCAGTCTATCCATTTCTGCCACCTCCAAAAGTTTGTTAATAAGTTCTTTCTTCTTTGGAACTTCCAACATTTTCCAATATTTGGCATATAAAATTCTAGCTGCTGTAGTCAAATAAACAATAAGATATCGATCATCTTTTTTTACAATTGTCAGGCACTATATTTAACAACGGTACTTTTGAGGTAAAAGAAACAGAGCAATCTAATATCTTTTGTAACATTTCATGTACCCATGCCCAGAATTCTTTGACTCTATCACAGTGCCACCACATATGATAAAAGGATCCCAACTTATTCTGACATTTGCAACATTTGTTAGAACACTTACTATTATATTTAGCTAACATCTCTGGGGTTACATATCGCCTATAAAATATTTTATATACATTCTCTTTATGTGAAACCGCTTTTCTTATTTTAATATTTTTCTTCCACAGTTGAGTCCATTGCTCAAGTTCAATATTGTGTCCTAAGTTTCTTGCCCACTGAATCATAGTAGTTTTTACAATTTTCATCTGCCATCATATAGTCAAGAAGATACGTGTACATTTTCTCAATAAATCTTTGATCTGTAGAGGTCAAAATCTTTTCAATCTCCAGCAAGTTTTCATGGAAGCCCAGCTTTTTATCTTTTGAAAGTCTAGATTCAATTTGAGCTCTTTGCCACCATGATAATTCCGGCAATGGTTTCAGATTTAGATTAGAGTCCAAGATATCAACATATCTTCTTACCTTCTTCTCAGTATGGAATCTAGGATAAGTAAACGCTTCCAATGGTGCAATTAGTTTTGAGTTTTTTTTATATAGAACTGATTATAGATTGGCTCCCATACTTTCAATAATGATGCTCTGAGCCAGTGTTGTTTAAAATATTTTTGTGATGCTGCTTTCCTATACCACAGGAATGCATGCCAACCCAACATCAAATCATGGCCTTCCAATTTTAATATTCTTTGATCTTCTAAAGTAATCCAATCTTTAATCCAAGCTAAGGCTGCTGCTCTGTAGTACAAAAGCCAGTTAGCCAAAGCAAATCCTCCTCTTTCCTTGAAGTCTTGTAGTGCCTTAAGTTTTATTCTTGGACACTTCCCTTGCCAAATAAATTTTGATGTAACTTTGTCTAAGTCTTTGAAGATTTTTTTGAATTTGCAAGACTGGTATAGTTTGGAACAGAAACAACCATCTAGGTAATACATTCATTTTAATAACAGCTAGCAGGCCCATTAAAGATACTTGAAGATTTCTCCATTTTTCCAAGTCTTCTCTGGTTGTCTTTAATAGTTATTTATAATTGTTTTCTTGCAATGCACTGCATTTATTAGTTAGAGTGATACCTATGTACTTTGTTATTATTATTTTTTGCAATTGAAAATGTGTTTCCTCCTAGAGCTTTAAAGCTTGTTCATTATTCATATTTTTGTCATTATTTTCATTTTATTTATGTTTACTCTCAGACAAGCTGCTTGTCCATATTCTTGTAACTTCCCTTTTAAAATATGAATTGAGTCATGGAGATTTTCTAGAATGAAGACAAAGTCATCTGCAAAGGCCAAAAGTTTATATTCTTCTCCTCTTAATTTAAGTCCAGAAATTTGTACATCATTTCTGATTGCCTCATTTAAGATTTCAAGTGTGAAGATAAATAAAAGGGGTGATAATGGACATCCTTGCCTTGTACCTTTTTATATTTTTATGTTCTGAGTCTGACTGCCAGTAATTAAAATTTTGGCTGTTTGTTTTCTATATGTTGCCTCAATTATCTTAGTAAAGTCTGTGCCTGCTTGAGCCTTATTCAGAGCTTCCAACATAAAGTTCCAGTTAACATTGTCAAATGCTTTTTCATCATCCAGGAAAACTAATGCCAACTCTCTTACAGGGTGTGCTTCATAATATTCTATAACGTCAAGAATACATCTGAGATTATTTCTAATTTGTCTTTTAGGTAGAAAGCCAGCTTGTGTATCGTTTAAGACATTTTTTTTTAATCTTGTGGCTAAGATGCAGGTAAAGATTTTATAATCAACATTCAAAAGGGAAATAGGTCTATAGTTTTTAATTTCCTTTTCATCTCTGCCTTATTTATGGATAAGAGCTATTAATGCTTCATTCCAAGAGTCAGGAACTTCACCTTTTTCCATTATACTTTTACAGACTTCTTTTAAGTGGTTTAATATCTGATCTTCAAAAATAAGATAAAATTCTACAGGTAAACCATCCGGACCCGATGCTTTCCCCTTTTTTTACTTTTTAACACCTCTACCAATTCCACCATTACTATTGGTTGGTTGATGATTTTCTTTGGTTCTTCTGTAAAAATCTTAGGTTTATAAGTTTCCAGTTAATGCTTTATGAAATCTGGGTTGGAGTCTGTTCTTTTATATAGATGTCTGTAAAATTCTTCCCCTATTAGTTTCATTTCTTGTATTCTATTTGATTCTTCTCCATTTTTTCTGTTCTAGCACCTTTATATAAGATTTTTCTCTTTCCTTTCATATTTTATAAGCTAACCATCTTGTGGGCTTATTAGCATTTTCAAAATAATTTTGTTTAGCGAACATAAGCTTCTTTGCTAACTCTTGTACAAGTAAACAATTCATTTGATGCTGTAGAAGTCTCAATTTATCTATTTTTTTCTGGTTTTGGGTCTTTCAACAGTCCATCTTCCTGTATTTTAATTTCCTTTTGTAAATTTATATAAGCCTACTTCTTTTGTTTATTTACGTTGGCTGACTCCTTAATCATCCATCCCCTAGCATATGCTTTAAAGGCATCCCATACTGTATTTATAGATATATCTGGTTTAATTATTTATATCAAAAAAGGATTTGAACTCTTTCTTCATTTCCTTTACAAATTTTTCATTTCTCAAAAATGATACATTCAAAGTCCATCTCTTTCTCAACTTTATCTCTTGTAGCTCCAAAGTGATCGGTTTATGATCTCTAAAAGTTCCTGGTTCAATTTCTGCTTCCAACACATGTCCAATCTGGACCAAGAGTTATAGCAGAATAATAAGTGTAATCTTTCTTTAAGGGGTTTCTAACTCTCCAAATATCCACTACCTTTAATTCATCCAATAGATGATAAAGTACGGGTGAAACTCATTCCCGCCTCTCTTTTTCTTTTTCTTTTTGTGGGCAATATCTGATTTTGCCAACATTTTTGTCAAAAACTGCATTAAAATCCCCTAAGATGTAGCCTTTCATAAATTTTTTCTTAATTTTGATTTAGAGCGTAAATATTTATCATTAACATTTTTTTTTCTTCTCTTTGAACTAAAACCATTAAAATTCTTCCATCTTGTGAGGCATGGATCAGTTCTGGTTGTAAATGCTCTTTTACATACATGGCCACCCTTCTTTTCTTTTTTCTTTGTCAGATACTAAAAAGATTTTCCCTAAGCCTTTAACTTGCACATATTTTTCATCGGATTTTTTTATATGAGTTTCTTGGAGAGATATAATATCAGAATTTGTTTTCCTGAGTTGAAGAAAAATTTTCCTTCTCTTCTGTGGGACATTCAAACCCTTTACATTCACCGAGATAATTTTCATTTTTCCTTTATTCATGTTGATTATTATTCTTTTTTTCATGTTTTTCTCTTGTGTGTTGTCTTGTTTTTGCTGGGGATGTCTTGAACGTACCTTGCTACCTTGTGTTTATCTTACATGATCCAGATGGTATGGCTGCTCCAGATTCTCCATCTTCATCTTCTGTTTCTTCTCCCTATTCTTTTTCCTCTAGCTTTGCAGACAGCTCTTCTCCATGTGTTTTCAAGAAATCCCCTGCCTTAAAGGTTGATGTAATTCTGTATCTCTTACTCTTATAGGTAAAGATCAGACCTTCAGGCAATATCCATCTGTAATTTATTGTACTGGCTCTCAATAATGTTGTGAGATCCATGTATTCCCTTCTTTTCTCTCTAACTCTCTAGGGGATTTCTTTAAAATTTGATGGCACCTGGTATTTTTGGCCGCTGTGTGACAGAGTGTTGGGCTAGATGGGCCATTGGCCTGATTCAACATTGGCTTCTCTTATGTTCTTATGTTCTTATGTAAAACGTTCACTTCAATGTTCTCCCACATTAATGGTGCACTATTAATTTATCTTAATATTTTATCTCTTACTGCCCATTTGTGAAATCTCACATGCACTTCTCTTGGTACCTGGTGCTGTCTAGCATATGAGGAGTTCATTCTGAAAGCAATGTCAATCTCTTGAATAATTTTTTCTTTCTCCTCCATATTTAGATGTTTAGCCAACACTGTTGCCACTTTTATTTGTAAATCTTCATTTTGCTCTTCAGGTATGTTCTGAAATCTTAACACAAAGGCTGCTCTTTCAACTTGAAGCCTCATAACATCTTGTTCCAAGGTAGATTGTCTGGTTCCTGAGTCTTGTATCTTGTCCTCCATTTCCTTGGTTTTTGCCTCTATCTTCTCAGTCATGGTGTTCAGCTCTGCAATCTTCTGAGTGTTTACAGCAATTTGCTTTTGTAGTGCTTCCATACTGGTAGTGAACTGTTGGGTAATATCTTTCATTGCCTTTTTAATATCTTGCATGGCAACCTTGATGGAATCTACAATTTCTACTATGGAGCTTTGGATCGTACTTTGCATGAGGGCTTTATTTGGGGCTAGTAGCTTTGAGGCTGCTGAGCCTGGCAATCCTGGAGAGGTACCTAGTGTTTCTACTTGCTTGGCTTGACTCATCTTGCAGCACTATAATCTGGAAAAACCCGACTTTCTGCCAAATTTTTGTTTACTCAGGTGCCTTAGGTTGTTTATAGCTTCTCCAAAAGTTGTTATGGAACACCAAACCACAAACCAAGGCCAGGCAGAATGATTTTATTCCCCCCCCCATGAATAATCCAGAGTCTGTGTCCACTATGATGTGATTCTAAGGAAGGGTGGGGGGAATAACTGTGGGGATATGAGCCGATTTCTGCCTTCAATTTATAGTTGATCAGTAGTCCATAAAAAATCTTCATCCCTTTACAAAGCCTTTTTAAGTCTTAAAACAGTCTTCAAACAGTCCTGTTGCTTCCTAGATGAGTTAAATGTCAATCTTCCCAGTGTTCCCAGTATGGTTTATAAGACCCCTTTAAAAATTTGTAAAGAGTGTTCACAGAATCCACACTCTGCATCAGATAGGGTAAAAATTGGGTTTATTGAAAAAGGGTCTAGGTGGTTAAAAAGCAAGCTGACACTGTATTATACAATGTTAAGTACAAACAGACTGAATTCAATTTAAACGTTGCCTAGTATAGAAAGTAAAAGTTAGCTCTTACAGACTTTCTCTCACTTGCTGCTTGTTTTATGGGGGGGGAACCTCCCACCTGCACTCTTCACCCTTTTACAAGGCAATTACAGTCCCGGTCCTTTTAATAAATGAACAGTGAAAGAGTTACACATGTCCTTCTTATGCACTTGTTAGGCTGGGTTTCCAACTGTCCCCCCTTCGCAGGAAGCAATAGCTTGTGCCCAGAAAATGTGGGCTCCTCTTCTTGGTCCACTGGAAGGTGATCAGAGGGGTCTCCCTGAGAGTAGCCACTACACAGGGGCCCTGATCAAGCCTCTGCACCCACCCATCCTTCCCTGGGGGGGTAGCGAGCCTCTGATTGATTGGAGACCCTTTGAAAACCATGAAGTGGCAGAATGCTGGAAGGCACATCTGTATTCACTGTGCTGCAGCCTTCTTCCCCCGGGTTGCCAACTTTCCAGGGATCCCCCAAAGACTGGGGATTCAATCTCCAAATAGGGAGATTCAACCAGAGGGGTCTCACTGTCCCTCTAAAAAGGCAATGATTATTCAATGAGTCATGATAGTGAACTTAAGAAGTGAGATGAGGGTGGGAGGTGAAAACCTGAGTTGTAAACTGGAGCCCATTTCACCACAGTAGGAAACCAAGCTTGGTTCAGACAAAGGAAGGAAACCCTTTGCAGGCCTTTGTGAGGAACTCATTGCGGCCAGACCTGACTAGGGTTGCCAGCTCCAGGTAGGGAGATTTCTGGAGATTTCCTGGTAGAGTCTATGGAAGCCAGGGTTTGGGGAGGGGAGAGGCCTCAGCTGAACAGAATGCCATGAAGCCCACCTTCCAAAGCAATTATTTTCTCTGGGGTGGAGAGATCTATTGCCTGGAGTTCAGTTGTGATACCTGGTGATCTTCAGGCTCCACCTTGTCAGGCTCAATAGCAAGTAGATCCAGGCATTCTTCAAGTAAAGAGATGCTTTATTGGAATACAATGCTGTTACCCACAGTAATACTGCTATTGTCAGGAATGGAGGCATGACCCGTTTGGTCGTTGATATAGTGTGATGCAAAGCCAAACTAGCAAATGAACTTTTAGCACGTGCACGGGAAACTCCAGGCAGGAGGATTACTTAATAGGCAGGAGTACCACCTCCCCACCACCTAGTCACGTAGGACTGGAAAATTCCCCAGACTGAGGAACACTCCAAAGCCTATTCTTCAAGGCCACCGTGATAAGACGAGGTGGTAGGAAAGTACGCTCCCACTTTGCAGCTGGCATCTTCTACGCAAGCGCAAAAGCGAACGGCAAGCCAGCCAATACAAAACAATGAACACAGTGTAAATGATAATACAGAGCCTCTGACACACCTGAAGGTTGGCTACCCTAGGCATAGTAGTTTTCAGAGCATACTTCAGAGCAAGGTCTGCTAGATCCAGGTTCTTGCTGTAGAAGCTGAGTGGGTGATTTTGGACCAATCACAGACATTCAGCCTAACATACTTCACAGGGTTGTTGTGCAAGTCAAAAGGTAGAGAGGAGAATGATGTCAGCTGCTTTGGTCCCCATTGCAGAGAAAGACTACCCCAAGGAAGCTGATGGGCAATAGATTCAAAATAGATAAAAGGAAATACTTCTTTACTCAAATGCTTCTTTACAATGTGTTATTTAGTTGTGGGATTCTTTGAGTATAGATTGTTTTAAAAGGGAATTAGACATATTCATCATGGAGCTTAGGTCTGTCAACTAGACATGCTGACTGAAGGGAATCTCCATTTCCAGAGGCAGTAAGTCCCTGGATACCAGTGCTAGGAGACAGCATCAGGGGAATGTCTTGGCCCCTATGTCCTGTTCATTGGTTCTCCTGGGCAATTTATTGGCTACTGGATTATACACGATGCTTGGCTAGATGGACCACTGGTTTGATCCAATAGGGTTCTACTTATCTTCTTATCATTTTAGGCTGCAGAATGTTGTGTTATGCAGTATTAATGCCCCTAGATTGTTTTCATGGATTTGGTCCTGATCATTTTCTATGCTGCAATGTTTTGGTTGCAGTTTTTTCTGTTTTGTGAGATCCCCCAAGTAGATTTCTGGGAAATTGGCCTGCACATTTTCTAGTAGATAGTCTATCCATATAGTGTGCATTGCTTATATTCATTGCATGCATATAATGTATAATTCTGATCTGATTAATGCAAACATGACAATGAAAAATATGCATGCTTTATAGGTAAATCAGGTACAAGGACATGGTATGATAATAAAAGATTTTTAGGTTCACTTTGCACAAGGACAAAGTAAGAATCAGAACTCAGATTTGGGGGTCAAACAGCAGGAACAAGAAACTTAATGCTTACCCTATATCCTGCTTGCTTCTTGCCAGGTTATTGACCTTATAAAAGTGGGGGGAGAGAGAGCAAGAGAGAGAGATTGTGGGCAATATAATTTAAGCCCTGATTTAGATGCGCTGAGCTGTGCTTGTGCAAACTAAAATGCAATTTTGTTTTTCTTGCCTCGATGGTAATTTATGAAGGTCTTTCCAGACGCTAATCAATAGGGGGATATGCCGTCTTCCACCACCAGCAATTTCAGATTGCTCACTGTACCATGTTCTGCCATCCTACTCCCACATAGAAACAAACATCTTTTGTTTAAAGAGAAGGGGGGGGAATCTCAAGTGTATTGTAAAAAGTATTATAAGGTTTATCATCAGCTCTTTGGTAGAAAAAATGAAATCAATATTTGCAGTGGGTTCCCCTTTATTAAGTGTGTAGTTATGTCAAAATGTGAGCAATCTTCTCAGGAGAGGTGAGCATAATAGGAAATCTTTGTTTCTCTTTGCTGACTATTTTTTTTCCAAATCAGCCTGCCTTTGAAAGTTTGGATTCAGTTTTTTTGTCTCAAACCATTAAATCTCTCTCTGATCTGTCTGAGGCTTTGTGGTGTGATTTTATCATGCCACTTAATCTCTTCTGATTAACCTCCCCCATCCTTGATATTGCATACTTCATGCTCTTGAGAGATGAAACTTGGGGGGGATCCTGTGTTTGTGAAACTCTGGTTGAAAATACAATTGAAGCCTTCACAGATTGTCTTCCACTCAGTTGTTTCTTAATCCATATAGTATGTCACCAAATTATGCTCAGATCTTTAGATAAAAATCTGTTCATATTTTCCGCTTTGGAAAGCTGAAGTATTTTACAAGAGTTCCTTGCAGACATCACAACTTCACTGAATACTATGAACTTTCACATACCAATGGGTTTCCTTTTATAACTGCATGATTCCAAATCAATAACTGCATCACTGAAGCTGCAGCCACTGTTGAAATGATATCCAACATCTGTTCACACAGAACGTTTGAGTGTTATCTTCCACTACAAAAGACTGAAGGACTCAGACACCTTTGAGCATATTATTATCAGTGAGTTGCTAGTAAATCATATACTCAGATCTCACAATAGATTCCAAATGAAATTGGCTTCTAAATAACAGCATATAAAGGCTCTGCAATGTCAAGATGCTGAGATTTTAAACAGATCATTCTTACATCCTGCCTAATACCAGCTCCTCATTTAATGGTAACTGAATACATATAATTCATGGTATAAAAACCCAGACTTCATTCTGCACTAATGCTGCAAATGTTCCTGTGTGTTTCATTTGATGCAAGACAGAAATATCCTTTTTTTGTGTTTGGATCAGACGGCAGCTGCAAATGATTTTCAATGCTTTTGATTCTTTTGGTCGCTTAATGGGTGATGAGTCACAAACCACCATCTGAAACTACTTGCCATGGCACTGGAAGATGAAACAAAAAAAGTCAGATCTGAAAGAAAGACAGGGTTCTGTAAGGTCAAGCAAGGTCAAGCAAAGAGATAGAAATCAGGAGGAATCCCACCCCAGCATTTAGCTGGTGTTTCCCACACTAATTATAGTTGCCAATCGTCTGAGAGCCAGAAGACATATTACACTCACTATGGACATGCCACTGAAACAACCTCCTCATGGTATGGGATCCTTCATTCAGATATTACATTTAGACATACTTACCACTAGGAACAACACACATTTTTGGTTGACTTTACCTTTACCTCAATTACAACAATCAGATGTGAGCAGATCACTAAGAGTGGCACCAAAGAAGTCGAACACCTGCCAAACAGGTTTGCCTTGGGTCTTTTAAAAATGCTGCTGATTCCAGAATGTTGCTAAATGCCCTTAATGTTGCTGAAGTAAACACTGCAAAACATTTATTTATGATTAATTTATATGATTTGTAACAGATTTAACTGTCTATTTAAACAAATGAAACAGTTACTGTTCCAATAGTGGGAACCACAGTTGTTTTCCTTTCCCTATGGAAAACTAAAAGAAAGAATATTAATCACTCCTTTGCAAATTAATGGACCCTAGCAGGAAACTTTCTTGCATCTGCTCCAAGGGCTATTGCAAACTGAGGATCCACACCCAACCTAAAATGATATGTGAAAGCAATTCTATTTCTTTTTTCTTTTAAAATAAATCAACCCCTTTCTTTTTAGGTACCCCAGGCTTAATTCTAAATTGATCAACATCACCAGGTAATCTGCAATTATGGCTATTGATCTTCCTTTACATACACAGGATAAGCCAGCTCTGCCAAGCTCCCATGAATCTTTAACAGAACCTTCATTGGTCCTTTCTAAACAATTCTCTCTCATTTTCCACCAAACATTCTAAACCATTAAACTAACAAACAAATAATCAGCCAACATCCACAGCAATATTATTACAGATAACAATAGCATACTTAGTATGAGACCCTGAGAGAAAATACTCAGCAGGGGATATCCCAAGTCACAAAAGAAAAAAAAAGAGGGGGGAGATGTAAGCAAAAATAGTGGGGAAAAGACAAAACAAGAAAACAGACAACAGAAAAAGGTCAATGGAGGGTCTGGTCACACGCAGAATTAGCCGCATGATAGGGATGGATGCTTGGTGGATTTTATGGGTGCAAATCACACGAAAATATCTGGCAAGTGTCCCACACCCGTCAGCAACCCATATCACCCCGCCAAAGATCCGGAGTAAAAAGATACTTGGGAAAGTGCACTATTTTCCGGAAAACACGGGGCGTGGATGGGCGTCAGATCGCAGAAGTGCTGGTATCCCGTCACATCCGGTGACCTTCTGCATCCCACCAGATTTTTTTTTACGCCTCCATGGTATGTGCGCAAACACAGAACTACACATGCGCACAAACACATTACTGCTGAACCACCTCACCCTTCTGTGCCACGCTTCACCATCAGTGTGTGATCAGCGGCTGATGGCCTGAGCACAGAGCCTCGGGGGAACATCTCATCGTGATATCGTGCTCCATTTTGCTCCGGGGCAAAAAGCCTCACTTGCCTCCCCGGATTATCTTGCTCGTGTGTCTGGGACTGGAGTATACTTATGATAGAAATGCGTTTTCACTCAGTTTTAACAGGCAATCAACCAGTTGTGCTGCTTTCTTTGTACAGTAGCATGAAATAAACCATTCGTAAAACAGTGGCTGGAGTCTAGTCAGTGAATCTGAAAATTTATTTTGCATCATTATTCCAACGTATTACGAGCTGGGATAAAGATCAGTCAACAAGTGGGTGTTGTTTTTTCACAGCATCTTTGTAGCAAGTGTAATGTTTGTTCTAGTGGCTTCCTTTCTTACACCATAGTTCAGGGATCCCTAATTTTTTTGAGCCTGTAGGCAACTTTGGACTTCTGAGAGGGGATGGCATCACCCCAAAATTGCTGCCATAGGAGGCAGAGCCGAACACAAACCTTCTGTCCTTGTTTTGTGAAAGAATCATATGGCAACCATGCTGAACACATAAAGTTTCAGTTTCTTTATTCAGAGTCCAGACAAGATCTATCAGGATTACTATTATCTATATTTTGCTTGGAAACACAGTCCAGACACTGGAAGGACAGCAAACCTGTAGAAGGAGGGATGAGCTTCTATTCTTGAACACTCATCTTCCCTTAGTCAACAGCCCAGGTCCCTGGACTCTAGAACAGGTTTCTCTGATAACCAGTACTGATGCCCAGTGGCTCTGCTCACTTTTTGAAAAGATGGGGGGCAGGGGAGAGCCACAGACACTGTATTAGGGAACCTTCCCATAGTTTGTGGTGTTTTTGTGTTCAGTACTGTTATATGTTTTCAGGGGTCATTTTGTAGAAAAAGAGGTGCAGGAGCTCATTAGCATAACTCATTAGCATAATTTATTTGCATATACCACACCCCCTGACATCATCAGAAGTGTGTCAGAAGGCAACACCCACCGCTCAGGCTCCACCCCAAAAATCTCCAGGTATTTCCCAACTCGGAGCTGGTAAGCCTACCTGGAGAAAAACTGCTTCAGAAGCACAAAAGCACAAAGAATATTTGTGGCAGGGGATCAGCTTTTGCGAGCCACTGCTCTCGTCTACAGATACTTCATGGCTGAAGAAGTGACCAGTGACCCAGTTATGAACAGAGGCTACAGTTCCCACATTTGCAGAAGTCTACAGATATGGGCAACATCCTCCTCACTTGCTACCTACATGTAATGGTTGATGACTCTTTTTCAATGTATCTGAAAATGAGTGCATGAACACAAAAGCTTAGACCCAGAATTAAACTCTGTTGGTCTTAAAGGTGCCACTGGACACAAACTTTGTTCTGTTGCTTCAGATCAACACAGCTATCCACCTGAATCTATGCAAACCAGAATTATTCAAGAGGGCTCTTCTACACAGGCAAACACATTCAACATATAAAAACGCAAGTGAAACAAGAGCTCCACCCAACAGGACCAAACTAAACCACACAGATATTGAAGGAAGAACAGACTGTTCCATTACACATAGACTTGTATACAAGAGCAAGACTCTTTGGGAGGAGTGAGAGACCAAAAAATATAATAACATAAATAAATAAAACCAACTGAAAGCGGGGGGGGGGCTGGACTTCCTCCAGTATAAAATATGAGCTGCGGTAGGCTGGCTGGAGAAGGAAGAGGAGGTGAGGAGACATGCCTGCCTTCCCTGCTCGATCTTCTCCAGGTGCCTGGCAGGGGGAAAGGAGGCTCAGTGGGAAAGGAGGGCATTTCTGCCCAGCTTCCCTTCCTGTTTCCAGCTAGCGTGGGCTGGCTGGAGACAGGAAGGGGAGCCCAGCAGTCATGCCGCAGTGGCTTGAAGGTCATATAGGGAAGCCAAGCATTTAAATCTGCCCCCCCCCCAATCTCTCTGCAAAAGGAGAGTGGCTCAGGGGGAAAGGAGGGCATATCTATCTGGCTTCCCTTCTTCCCTTCTGGCTGGAGACAGGAAGGGGAGCCCAGAAGACATGCTTGGCTTCCCTGCACGATCTGCCCCGTGGCTTGAATGTCATGCAGGGAAGCCAGGCATTTAAATCAGCCTCCTCCAGTCTCTCCACAAAAGCGGAGTGGCTCAGGGGAAAAGGAGGGCATATCTGCCAGGCTTCTCTTCCTGGAGACAGGAAAGGGATCCCAGAAGACATGCCTGGCTTCCCTGCACAAAGATTGCACAGGGAAGCCAGGCATTTAATTCTCCCCCCTCGGGAGGGGGCGGGGCCTGGGCTCGTTACTGCTGGAGTGCCGCTCCGGGGTGCTCTGGCAGGAAGCAACCCCTGTATGTTTTTAACAATTATACAAGTTAAACACACAAACACGTGTTCTTTGTTACTCAGACTATTTAAGACTAAATTGCTTCTTTTCTTAAAAAGAGACAGGTAGTTCTGAGGGTGGTAGTGAGTATTTGTGTGCCATTGGGTGGTAATATCAGGTCCTCTCTTTATACTCTCATAAGAACAACTCTAGTGATGTGTTGTGCCCAACGCCAATAAGTAATCTTTGTGGTGGTGAAGGGATTCCAGCTAAGAATGCCCAATCAATAAAGTTTCACAGAAATCAACAAACCTAAGTTTGTCATCCTGCTTGCAGATTAATTTACCTGCATGATCCATGTATTTTCAAATGTTCATTACATTAACAGTTCCCATTTTTGGTAATATTTCAAAATGTAGATATACACCATAAAAATGTACTGTCTGACAACCAACAGAATGGAATCCTAAACCCACAACATTGCTCCAATTCAACAAGCATAGAAACTGGGTAGATCTGTATTGATATTAATGATCAAAGGACTGGAAACTGCAGCTAAATAACATGAGGAGAAAAGAAAGAGGGATCAACCCCCCACACACATCAGTGCTTAATAAACCTTTCAGCAGTCCAATCTTCCTTGCACAATGATCTATTACTTAACATATGTATGCAAAATGTTAAGGATGCTAGAGAAGAAAACCAGGAAAAATGCTTTAACAACAGCCAAAGGGACAGGTCCATTGCTTTACAACTCTGTGTGTATATGAGTATATGTGCATGGATAGATCAATTTATATTTATGTAGATAGATTCAGACATGTATATATACATAAATTTCAATAAGCAAAATTGCTTTCCCCTCCCCTCCCTAAGACATAAATATTTGCATGAGACAAATTGCCCATATTCTTCAGGCCACATAAAAAAGGAATGTGAGAACTACCAAAGCAGAAATTACGACCATAAAATATGAACATTTGTCATTTTGTCTGACAGTCGTCGTGCGGCTTTGTGCTTGCAGCTGTGTTATGGAATTTACATTCTTTTCAGAGATAATTCTGCTGGTGCCAGACTACAACTACTGAGGGACAGATGGGATTAACTGAGCATATGTGTAAGATTTAAAAGCAGCAAGAGAATTTACCATGCATTACTGAATCGTAAATGCATTACGCTGCCTGCATCGATTGGATTAGACAAAAGGTTTCTAGTGCTAGGACACATTATCTGAGAGCTGTTAAAGCCAGCAACATATGCCTCTGGAATCTTGCTTCAGAGAAACTGGAACATCCCTTTGTTCTTTTGTGGTAAATAATGAAACTGGTCATAGCTGTTTGCAAGATTGAATGATATATGATAAAACGCTATATTACAAACTGCTGAGTTTGTTTTATACGTTATAGAAAACAGTTTTAGAAAGAGGGGGACATCTTGTTCACCAGCCTTTGAAACAAGTTTTTAACAGGATGAACAACCCAGGCTGAAAGGCTGGAAGGACACAGTTGTTTGTGTTCTAGGGCTCTGTTCCACTCATGGCTTTTTGGCTGGAGCTTTCATATACTATCAAGACCAGTCTCTGCTCAAAGGATCTTACAAGGGAAACTTGCAGAGGATATGTAGGAATGAAAAGAGCTATTTCATTCATTATATGGCAATGTGGAAATCTGTTTTCTTAGACAAGGCAAATACTGTGATTCATTCATTTAAATATTTATATCCCACTTTTCTTCCCATGGAAATCCCAAATAGCTTACAACAGTGATAGTCACTCAGTAGCTTGGGAAACTTTGTTCCACTTGTGATGACTTTTCAGCAAAGTTCCTGACACCAGTGTAAGAGCCTGTTACATTGACAGTAGGCTTCTTATGAAATTTCACATCCTTAATCAAATGGACATGTACATGAACACATGAAGCTGCCATATGCTGAATAAGAACTTTAGTCCATCCAAGTCTACTGTGAGCAGAAGTGGTTCCCCAGGATCTTAGGCAGAGATATTTTTCACATCTTCTACTATCTGGTCCTTTTTAACTGGAGATGCTGGGGATTGAACCTAAGACCTTCTACACTCCAAGCAGATGGTCTACCAATAAGCCATGGGCCCTCCTCATGGAGATGCAGGATCCAGGTTAACAGAACATTTTATAAAGTATGGTAAAAGAAGCATTTTTGCCTTTGAGATCACTCACATTCATCACAACTGTTTGGCCAGAGACATGCAAAAAAGTTAATGTGCACCAAAGGCAACAATTCTATTGATCTATCCCTTTTAGTTCTCCTAGAAACTATTATCTGTTTCCAGCTCAAGTGTAAATAGGTGCCTACATGAGTTCAAGAATGGGATTAGCTGTCATACTGTTTTCCACATAGCTGGCCCCTTCCCCTATCTGCCCACACTGTTATGTATTGTATATACATAAATAGCCTGAGCTTGAATCTCACCCCTATCTAAGCCTGGTATTGAAAACAGCAAACTCTGATTGGCTACTTTGCGTAGTAGACCAATCAGGATACTAGAAAGGTTCTGGAGGGAGATGTTCTTATTGGTTGTTATGTTACTGCTCTGATTGGTTCTTAAAGCAACAAGGGGCATGGTTATGCCAGCCCAGATAGTTTAAAAGGAGGGCCTGTTGCTCTCTTGTTTTTGTGTTTTGTTCCTGTCTTGTAAATAAAGCTGAATCACTTATTATGAGCTGCTGCCTTAAGTCTCATACTTAACACCAGCAACGAGGATGGGATCATAGCAGGTAGGCAGCCCCGATGAACCACCGCCACCACAGCAGATGAAGCTGACCAGTCCGGGGCTCCGGAAGAAGAAGGACAACACCCTGCCAAACCACTGGAAGAACTGGCAAGATGTATGGCAGCCAGCACGAAGTTTGAAGCATTCAAACCAGAGCTGGAGGACTGGGACTCCTATATAACCCAGTTCGAGTTCCACTTACAAGCCAACCAGATCGAGGTGGAAGCCACAAAGATGGCGATGCTACCTAGTTCCTGTGGTTGAACTATGTTCGATGAGGCCAGGTCTCTGGTTGCCCCAGCAAATATCTTGACTGTCTCTTTAGCTGGTATCACGAGCAAGCTGAAAAACCACTTTGCACCTAAGCCATCGCAGATCGCCTTTTGGCATACTTTTTATAAGCGAGATCAGGGGGCAAGTGAGTCAATAGCCAAATATGTCACAGCATTACGAAAGGCAGCTAGGACCTGCAATTTTCCCGACCTAGAGGTGGCGTTGCTCGATCGGTTGGTGTGCAGCCTGTGGAATGAAAAGCTCCAACAGAGGCTTTTCGCGAAATCAGAGCTGGCTTACGCTATGGCCTACGCCGAAGCCATCACTGCAGAAGCCACAGAGAGGTCCACCAAGGAGATTAGACAGGCTGGCAGTCTGCCCTGTCAGTGCCTGAAGAAGTTGGTACATCACGACTCAGCTAGTGAATCAGGGTGAGGATGATGACGTCAACAAAACCCATGTGGCAAGGCCCTGGCGGACCCAGTGAAAGCTGCACCAAGGCAATCCTGTACAGGTTGTGGCAGAGCACATGACTGGGACCAATGTGGGGCATGTGACAGCATATGCTGAACATGTGACAAGCGGGGCCACTTGGCCAGAGTGTGCTGAGCCAAGGGGAAGAAGTCACCACCATCTTCACCATGGCAAAGCTGCAAGGCACAAGACATTGGGGCAGGGAGGCCAGCTGACTGCAACGAGACCACCTGCTACTCCTGCCCCATGACCGTCATAAGCACCAGTCCAAGAGCCAGGAAAAAGATCCACATAACCATGATGCTGTATGGGGAGCCATGCGAGATGGAGGTCGACTCAGGATCGACAAAGACTGTCATCTCCACAGAGACAGAGAGGCTGAGTTTGAGGTACAGTTTAAAGGTTTCAAGGAGACGCTGAGCCTCCTGGTTGCCGAGGGGTGTAGGGCCAGCCTTAGATTGGTTCGAGGCCCTCGGTATTGCTGTGACTGGGGTAAATCAGGTCTGTGATAATAAAATGAGTTCAATCTACTTGGAGTTCCCCGAGGTGTTTAATGGGTCATTGGGACGGTATACAGGCCCACCAATAACTTTTGACTTGGACCCTTCCGTGGCACCCATCAGACTGAAATACCGGTGGGTACCCATCTCGCTCAGACCGTGAATTGAAGCAGAACTGGACAAACTGGTTGCTCAGGGTGTATTTGAACCCATATCACATGCAAGGTGGGAGACCCCTATTGTAACACCAATTAAGCCTGATGGGTCTATTTGGATTTGCACCAATTATAAATGTACTATTAATAGGGCGTTACAGCAACATTCGTACCCAGTTCCTATTACAAGTCATGTGTTAGCATCTCTGGCAGGAGGGCGGATCTTTGCAAAATTAGATCTCGCCCAGGCTTACCAGCAATTGTCTGTTGACCAAAGTGCAGCTGAGGCACAAATGATTGACACTCACAGGGGGGCGTTCAAGGTTAACCGTTTGCAATTCGGTGTGAATGTGGCCCCGGGAATCTTCCAGGGATGAATGGAAGGGTTGCTGTGGGACCTGCTAGGCATGGTGCCTTATTTTGATGATGTGCTAATTGCTGGGGCTAATGAGACGGAGGGGTGTGAGGGGTGGGAGCTACATGCCTTGTCTCTCTAGTGTTCCAGCTTTGTTCATCTTGTCTCCTGCCTGACTCTGAAGTTCAAACAGCTGATTCAATTGCATGGACACATTCTTGCACTGATGCTCAGGAATTGTAATTCATTCCTATATATTTTGTGTATGTACCACCATGATGTCACTAACTACTCAAGTGTACATGTACTCAAATGTGATATATATACTTGAGTAGTGATTTTAAGTGATACATGTGACCTACCCAATGGTGCCTCTGGGCCACATCCTGGCAGAATATTATAAAACTTTATATAGTTCATGCAACCCAAAACCAGAGTCAATCAATTCATATTTGACTTCCAATCCATTTTATCAAACTCTTTCAGATCAGCATAAGATCTGCTGGAAGCCCCAGTTATGGTACTAGAAGTCTCTGATATGATAAAATGTCTCAAATCACACATTGCACCAGGCACAGATGGACTACCTACTGAATTTTATAAAGCTTTTAATGCTTCATTAGCTAACCATCTTGCAGCAACATGCAACTTTGTATTACAACAGGGGTATACGCCTCCCTTTTGGCCAACTTCCACTATAATTGTTATTCCAATTGCATTGAGTAATTGTATTACTCAACCAAGACAACAAAATATTCACTTCCATCTTAACCAATAGGTTAAAGTCTATTATATCAAACTATATTAACAAGGACCAAACAGGATTTATTCCAAAAAGAGATTTAATGTGTAACATTCACAGAACATTAAATTTAATTGCTCATTACAAAAGTATAGATTACCTGGTCTTTGTACTTGCCTTGGATTTTGAAAAGGCATTTGATTCTTTGGAAATGCCTTTTCTTTTTGCTCTGCTAATGAAAATAGGATTTGGAGATAATTTTCTACATGCTTTGTATATGATCTTTAAAAATCCTACAGCACAAGTCAAATCAAATGGTCATCATTCCACTTCTTTTAGTTTAACAAGAGGCACCAGACAAGTCTGCCCACTTTTGCCATTGTTATCTGCAATTGTGATTGAGCCTTTAGCAGAAGAAATACACCGCAATTTCAACATACAAGGATTTCACCTAGGTGGGCAAGAGCACCAGGTCAGTTTATATGCTGATGACCTGATGCTGTATCTAACAAGTCCTATGCAAACACTCTTGGTCAACCAAGATTCTTTGATGCGTTTTGGGCAAATATCAGGCTTGTACATCAATCCAATGAAATCTGAAATCTTTCTGATTAAGTTTGATTCTGAACAGAAGGATTTTTTAAAATCAACATACCCCTATAAATGGATTACAAAATCTGGAGATATCTAGATGTCCTCATTCCACTGGAGCTGAAATATTTGAAAGACTAGAATTTTGAAATTTTGCACAAAGACATCTCTGTTTTAATTAAAAGCTGGAACAAATTGTCTAACTTGGCTGGATCAACTCCATTTAATTAAATATTTTTTATTACCCAGATTTCTATTTAAATTTTGAGCATTACCAATAGAGATCTAACTCTGAGACCTACAGAAATGGCAGCCAACTTTAAATGCCTTCCTTTGGGACAATAAGAAACCAAGAATAAATATCAACATGATATGCAGACCTTCTACATGTGGTGGTTTAGATCTTGCTCTTCTTGAGAGCTATTACTATGCCACCAATTTAGTTAATATTATTAAAATATCACTCCCTTCTTCACCAGAAGACTGGATAGGCATGGAACAAGAAGTTGCTTATCCACTCTCAATTCAGGAGAACAACTTGCCTTTCGAAAATGGTACAGGCTGGTCTTACTCAACATAAGAACATAAGAACATAAGAGAAGCCAATGTTGAATCAGGCCAATGGCCCATCTAGTCCAACACTCTGTCACACAGCGGCCAAAATATACCAGGTGCCATCAGGAGGTCCAGCAGTGGGGCCAGGGCACCAGAAGCCCTCCCACTGCTGCCCCCTCCAGCACCAAGAATAGAGTGCATCACCTGCCCCAGACTGAGAGTTCTCATTCTATACCCTGTGGCTAATAGCCACTGGTGGACTTCTGCTCCATATGTTTATCTAATTTCCTCTTGAAACTGTCCATGCTTGCAGCTGCCACGACCTCCTGTGGCAGTGAATTCCATATGTTAATCACTCTTTGGGTGAAGAAGTATTTCCTTTTATCTGTTCTAACCCGACTGCTCAGCAATTTCATAGAGTGCCCACGAGTTCTTGTATTGTGAGAAAGGGAGAAAAGTACTTCTTTCTCAACCTGCTCAATCCCATTCATAATCTTATAAACCTCGATCATGTCACCCCTCAGCCGTCGTTTCTCCAAGCTAAAGAGCCCCAAGCGTTTTAACCTTTCTTCATAGGGAAGGTGTTCCAACCCTTTTATCATTCTAGTTGCCCTTCTCTGCACTTTTTCCAATGCTATAATATCCTTTTTGAGATGTGGTGACCAGAACTGTACACAGTATTCCAAATGAGGTCGCACCAATGATTTATACAGGGGCATGATGATACTGGCTGATTTGTTATCAATTCCCTTCCTAATAATCCCCAGCATAGCGTTGGCCTTCTTTATTGCAGCTACACATTGTGTAGACATTTTCAGCGAGTTATCCACTACGACTCCAAGATCTCTCTCTTGGTCCGTCTCTGCCAGATCAGACCCCATCAACGTGTATTTATATTTAGGATTTTTGGCTCCAATGTGCATCACTTTGCACTTGGCCACATTGAACCCCATTTGCCACCTTGACGCCCACTCACCCATCCTCAACAGATCCCTTTGGAGTGCCTCACACTCCTCCCTGGTTTTCACCACCCTGAACAACTTCGTGTCATCTGCAAATTTAGCCACATCACTGCTTACTCCCAATTCCAAATCGTTAATAAACAAGTTAAAAAGCATTGGACCGAGTACTGATCCCTGTGGTACCCCACTGCTTACCACCCTCCACTGAGAAAGTTTCCCATTTATACTCACTCTCTGTTTCCTATTTATAAGCCAGTTTTTGATCCACAAGAGGACTTGTCCTTTTATCCCATGACTATTGAGCTTACTTAGGAGCCTTTGATGAGGAACTGTATCAAAAGCTTTCCGGAAGTCAAGGTAAATAATATCTATTGGGTCCCCCTTGTCCACATGTTTGTTCACTCCCTCAAAAAACACTAACAGGTTAGTGAGACAAGATCTTCCCTTACAGAACCCATGCTGAGTCTGCCTCAATAGTTTTTGTTCATCAATGTGCCTACTAATTCTTTCCTTAATAACAGTTTCCACCAACTTACCCGGTATCGATGTCAGACTGACTGGCCTGTAATTTCCTGGATCTCCCCTGGAGCCCTTTTTAAAGATGGGAGTGACATTAGCTACCTTCCAGTCATCAGGAATGGAGGCAGATTTTAAAGAAAGATTACATATTTTTGTCAGGAGATCCACAAGTTCACATTTGAGTTCTTTCAGAACTCTCGGATGAATGCCATCCGGGCCTGGTGATTTATTAGTTTTTAAATTGTCCATCAGTCGGAGGACTTCCTCTCTTGTCACCGCAATCTGATTCAGGTCTTTCAAACCCCCTCCCGAAATCAGTGCTTCTGGAGTGGGCAAACACTTCTCCTCTTCCACAGTGAAGACAGAGGCAAAAAATGCATTCAGCTTCTCAGCCATTTCCCTATCATCCTTCACTACTCCTTTTACCCCTTGGTCATCCAAGGGCCCCACTGCCTCCCTGGCTGGCTTCCTACTTCTAATGTATTTGAAGAAAGTTTTATTGTTGGTCTTTATGTTTTTTGCGATATGCTCCTCATATTCCCTTTTTGCTTGCCTGATCACAGACTTGCATTTTATTTGCCATAGTCTGTGTTCCCTTTTATCAACCTCACTAAGACTAGCTTTCCACCGCTTAAAGGAATCCTTCTTACCTTTTACAGCTTCCATTACTTTATTTGTTAACCATGCAGGCTTTTTTCTATACCTATTTGTACCTTTCCTAACCTGCGGTATATATTTTTTCTGAGCTTCTAGGATTGTCTTTTTAAATAGTCTCCAAGCTTCCCCAATGGTTTTGACCTTCTCCACTCTTCCTTTCAATTTCTTCCTCACATGTCCCCTCATACCAGAGAAGTTACCCCTTTTAAAGTTAAAAGTGGTTGCGTCAGTCTTTTTGGGCAACTCCCTATCTGTACAAATGTTAAACTCAATGACATTATGGTCACTGTTTCCAAGTGGTGCAATCACTTTTACATCTCTCACCAGGTCTTGGGTGTTACTTAGGACCAAATCCAGGATCGCCTCTCCCCTGGTAGGATCTGTGACCATCTGTTCCACAGCACAGTCATTGAGAGTGTCTAAGAATGCAATCTCTTTTTCCCGACTAGAACTCATATTGACCCAATCAATGTGTGGGTAGTTAAAGTCGCCTATTACAACACAGTTATTTCGTCTAGCCGCTATCTTTAATTCATTCATCATTTTATAATCCTCCTCTATCTTTTGATCTGGTGGGCGATAACAAACTCCCACTGTTAAGCCTCCTTTTGGACCCACTATTTCAACCCATAGCATTTCCAGAAGGGAATCCAATTCTCTTACCCTCTCAATCTTACTGGACGGTATACCCTCTCTGACATACAGAGCCACCCCACCTCCAACCCTTTCCCCCTATCCTTCCGATATAATTTATAACCAGGAATCACCGTATCCCACTGATTTTCCTCATCCCACCAAGTTTCTGAAATACCCACAATGTCTATTTCCCCCCCAACACCAAGCATTCCAACTCCCCGATTTTACCTCGGAGACTTCTAGCATTTGTGTATAAACACTTATAGTTTCCCACGTTTGTTAAGCCCACAGCCTTCCTCTTGCTGCCTCGAGACCTTGCCAGGCAGTTCCTATCATTAGCCACAGTCTCAGTGGACAATTGTAATCCATTTCCTTGTACAAAAGTAATAGCTACCCCTTCATCTCTTTGAGATGAGCCATCCCGAACCAGAGACTTTTCATCTCCTGTCGGCTTTCCTCCATTATTCAGTTTAAAAACTGCTCTGCCACCTTTTTGATTTTGAGCGCCAGCAGCCTGGTTCCTTCTCGGGACAAGTGGAGACCGTCCCTTTTGTACAGCTCCCTCTTGTCCCAAAAAGCATCCCAGTGCCTAACAAACTTGAACCCTTCCCCCTACACCACCGTCTCATCCACGCATTGAGACTCCTGATCTGTGCCTGTCTCTCCGGCCCTGCGCGTGGAACAGGTAGCACTTCCGAGAAGGCTACCTTGGAGGTCCTGGCCTTGAGTTTCCTGCCCAGCAGCCTAAATTTCTCCTCCAGGACCTCACGACTGCATTTTCCCACATCGTTGGTGCCGACGTGCACCACGACCACTGGCTCCTCCCCAGCACTATCTACCAGCCTATCTAAAACACGCGTAATGTCCGCTACCTTCGCACCAGGCAGGCAAGTCACCATACGGTCAGTACGCGGGTTCGCCACCCAGCTGTCTACCTGCCTAAGGATCGAATCACCAACTACCAAGAGCCCCCTCCCACCCTTCCCAGGGACGGTTCCTTGGTACGAAAGGATACCCGTTCACCAGCTGAAGAAGAGGTCCCTTCTGAGGGCACATTCCCCTTATCCTCAGCATGGTGCCCCTTTTCCCCTTGACCCTCATGCTCCCTGGCAGCAGCCGGGCTGCCAGATCCAGAGTGGGACATATCTAACAAGTCCCCGAGAGTCTTCCCCGTGCACCTAACTGACTGTCCCTGCTTCTCCAGGTCAGCCACCTTGGCCTCAAGGGAGCAAACTCGCTCCCTGAGAACCAGGAGCTCCTTGCACCGAGCACACACCCAAGACTTCTGACCAGTGGGCAGATAGTCATACATGTGACACTCCATGCAAAACACTGGATAGCCCCCAACCCCCTGCTGGCATTCTGGCTTCATAATTGTTTTTAAACAAATACTTTTCTATAACCCCCCTTTTCAACCCATAGATGTATTCCAAAATGATTATTTACTCAATAAAGTACAATTTGAAAAGAATGCAAGTTTCCCCACCCCATGGTTTCAATATCTCCAAATGAGTAGCTAGTTGAATGCTTACATTCCAGTGGACATCTTTGAACATCATTAACAGATTTTGAGAAGATCCTCTTGGAATATGATGGCATCTCCAAAGGCATCCTCTCCAAAATCTACAAGATTCTGTCCCTTACTTCTACTCCTAAATTACTGAGTTATCAAAAGAAGTGGCAAAACAACCTGGGCATTATCCTGACAAAGACCCACTGTGAAAACATCTGGAGATTCCCGGCAAACACTTCTAAAGTCTTCAATATAAGACTACAATTTTTAAACTACTTTCCAGGTGGTATTGGACCTCAATATATCTGAACCATATACATGTTCAGTTAAACACTCCTGGCAACCATTTGCATTGCTGGTGGGATTGTGTCTTCCAAATCTTCTGGCAAGTAGTTGCAGTGGTTATAAGCAAAACTGTTGCTCAAGAAATAACCAGAACACCACAAATGATGCTTTTAGAGTTATGGTTGGAAACAAACTTGGTATGCTCCCAACAAGAACTAATTTCCATTTTATTGGCCTCAGCGTGCCTTACAACTGCATCTAACTGGAAAAAATGCAAACCTCCATCTATAGCACTCTGGTATGAGAAAGTCTGGGACCCATTTATTATGTGTAAACTTTCTAACTTGGTAAATCATATGGAAACAGCTAAATCATACACCGATTTTGAGTTAACTTGGGTCCCGGTTCTTCAATATATGGTGTATAACGATATTTTGCCGACCAACCATTTTATAGGAAGCGGATATTGTTTTAACAAGGAGATGTAAGAAAATCATTGTGGTTCCCTGATGTTGATGATATAAGTGGAATTTTTTCTTCCTCTTTTATCTCTTTATATTTATTTCTTAGTTTTTAATATTTGTGTTAACACTTTATTAATATTTTTAAAGAATAAAATGGGACATTTCTGAGTATACCAGGTTAAGATTGCTCCCATAGCATGTTTTTCTGTGTCTCTATGATACTTTTCCAGTTCATTACTGCTTTTCAAAAAAATCACACTCCAATATGTTTGCAAAATGGAGAGAGGGTTATTTAAAGATGAATAGAGATGCTTATTTTTAGTTTAAGTTAAATGCTGGCTCTTTTGGGGGTAACTATATTTTTTTATTAAAGTTTTTATGTAACTGGTTTGATCATTAACTGTTAACTACGGCATATAAATAAAGATGAACAATGTCCTCTTCCCAAACCAAAAATGAAAAAACCTGAAACTGTGAGATTCTATTATTTGATCTGTTGTGTTATGTTGTGCTGCAGGAATGATCATACTCTGTCAAAGCATCTTGTGTTCAACAGAGTCAATTTTTGCAATACAGGAATTGCCACACTGGATTAAGCAAAAGTCTCTCTGATCTACAGTCTTTCTCTTGCTAGCGGCCAAGGCCACATGCCTCAGGCAATGGCAGAAAATATGAGCTCTTCTTATCACTCGGTACAATCTCGCGTCCTTTGGGATCTTTCTTCCTAACAACCTGGAGCAGGAAGTATTTTTATTTTCTATCTATTTTTCTTTTCCTTGTTTTATAATTTACACTTAAGGATGTTCTTGCTATCCCTTGCCTCTGTTTGACTTGAAATAACCTGGGTCAATGATAGCCAATAGGGTTTTTTTTTTTTTTAAGAATTGTTGGTAACCCTGCAGGCCAGTCAATAAGGCAAGTACAGTTTGATTTCAGGAACTGGGAAGAGATTTCAGTGTCTAGAATAAGGTTCTTAGCAAGTCTTGAGATGTGCTTGTGTGTGTGCATGTGTACATTTACTTTGATTATTTATTAAAGCACTTTATGTGAACAACTAACAAAAGTCACTTTTAGTTGCATAATCACAAGTTTGGATCAAACTCTTTCCACCGTTAAAAAAGAGAGGGTGGGTTTTCCTTTGTCCAGCAAAAAAGCTATGTTGAGAGGTCATGAGATAAGCATGGACAAAATCCATATGAGACTTGGGGAATGGGGTGAGTGAAAAAACTGGCTGGAACTAACTCATAGAGTAGCAGAGGGCATTATAGGTAATCTAGCCCATCTTTTTGCTCAGTATAAGGAGTCTGGCAATCCAAACTCAGGCATTTCTGTCAGATAGCTGTTAAGACTGTACTCTAGTAAGGGAGGCACTGTTACTGCCCCGTTAATTAGTGCTTTTATTGAACTATCCTTGCTATTAGGAAGCTTCTCCTAATGTTCAACCAGTATGTCTTCCTGTAACTTAAGCTCAATAGATCTAGTCTTGTCCTCTGGAACTGCAGAAAGACTTTCCATGTGACAGCTCTTCAGGTAAGAGCACCATCATATCTCCCTTCAGTCTTATTTTCTTCAGGCTAAACATACACAGTTCCTTCAACCTTTCCTCATAGGATTTCTTCTCCAGATGCCCAATCATCTTCCTTGTCCACCTCCAAACCTTTGGAAGACATTACTATTTAACACATAGAACAATTTAATTGGTCACAATAACCACAGTATTTAGAATCAGTGAACTGGAAGAAATTATGTGCTCCTGACGCACAATCACATGAAGTTTGAAGGATGAGAAAAATAATGTTGCACTTCCTGTCTACTCTAACTGGCCATCCCATAAGCAAGTCCTTGTTTCTGTCCTGCCTGTGGGATGCAAGGCCATTATACGATTCCTCTATCACATCAAGTGAGTGGAATTGTACTCAAGTGTAGCTGGCTTCACAGTGGCCCAGATGCTTAGGGACGATCGATGAATTATCACCATATATGGCCTTATGCTACCCACAGGGGAGCCTTGCTCTATGCATCTTTTTCTACGTAATTGCTTTGCATGGCACTACTATGCTGTATTAAATAATGATGGCTTTTATTGATGCACTGATGTGAAAGCTGACTCCAGATGTGATTTACTTATATTATCCAAGCAATCACAGCCAATACTTTGATTGTGTGGCAACTCATAGACTTGGATTCTATGAAAAATCTGCATGACTCAGGTACAAGGGATTTCCATCAGGAAAGCAGGACTTTCTCTCAGTACAGACCAAAATGTCCCTCAATGTGCTGCTCCTGGATGAAAGAGAATCACCAGGAACAGAATGAGAGGGAAACCAGAGGCTTGCTAGTGGGGCAGGAATGGGTTAAAATGCCCATCTCCTTCCATCAGCTGGAATTTTCTGTTGGATCCAACCCATTAAGTCAGTTGATTATGGTCATGCATAAGACACATGAAATTTACTCACCTTTTCTATGAAACCAAGATATATATCAAATCCAAGCTGGATATGCTTACATAGAATTACATGGCATTATTAGTTGCTTTCAAGATGGGCTGTTGCCTTCATGCACTGCTTATACATTTCACGCTGTAGCTGTCTGTCTGCTATTGGGGACTGGATGTTTCACAAGACAGGTCCTTGGCATGATATAGGAGACTATCACATTTGAGTTCGCTATTATAATTATTAGCTTGGATCCCATCTTCCTTTTCTCCTTTTGAGAAGCTATTCCAGGCAGGAACTGAGGGGAGAAAAAATTTGGCAACTTGTTCCCCCTACAGACTCTAATTTCAACGCAGGACTTCCCCAGGAGGTCACAATTTTGGGAGGCACCACAGAACGCAGCAGGAGCATGATATAGTTCCACTTCATATGCATTTGTGCTAGATAATTTGCCCAGCCTGAAAACACCTCAACAAAATGGCTGTTGCGGAGGTGGAACCACAGGAAAGTTCAACATAATTTTATTTATTTATTTATTTCAATTTTTATCTCGCTATACCAGTGAACAGGCTCAGGGTGGGTTACAAGTCACAAAATCTCAATAACAATAATTACAATAATTAACACAGTAATTTAAAACAGTAGTAGGAACCGCAATCAAAGTTTATGTTGCTGTGCTCAGTTTAAGCTGATCATAAAGTCAGAAATTTCAGTAAGGGAGGCCAAAGATGGATTTTGGATGTCCACCACCTCAACCAAAAGCCCAGCAGAACAGCTCCATTTTACAGGCCCTGTGGAACTGTAATAAATCCCACAGGACCCTGATCTTGAGTGGGAGCTTGTTTTACCAGGCTGGGGCCAGGGCAGAAAAGACCTGGCCCTGGTTGAGGCTAGTCAGACATCCTTGGGGGCAGGGACAACCAGTAAATGTTGGTAGATTGAGTGTGATGCTCTGCGAAGTAATCCTGAAGATATGCAGGTTCCTGGCCATATAGGGCTTTGAAGGTTAACACCAGAACCTTAAACTGGGTCCAGTATGCTATTGGCAGCCAATGCAGTTGGTGCAGCACTGGCTGAATAACAGCCCACACTGGCATCACCTTCAGCATACATGCCACCACATTCTGAACTAGCTGCAATTTCCGGGCCAAGTTCAAGGGCAGCCCTGCATAGAGCAAGTCATAATAATCCAGTCTGGAAGTGACCATTGGGTCACAGTAGCTAAGTCCTGGGGAGTGAGATAGGGAACCAGTTGCCTGACAAGCCATAAAAGATAGATGGCTGATTGAGCAATGGTGGTAACATGGGCTTCCATAGAAAGAGAGAAATCAAGGGTTGGGAGCTGGATTCCTGATCCCAAATCTGCATGACTCAGGTACAGGACCTCAGTCTTTGTTGGATTCAGTTGCAATCAGCTCTGTCTAAACCATCCAGTCACTGCCTGTAATGCCCTGTCCAGTACCTCTGGGGCGGAGTCTAGCCATCCATCCATCAGCAGATAGAGATGGGTGTCGTCAGCATATTGGTGACAACCCAGCCCATACCACTGGATTAACTGGGTAAGGGGGCGCATGAATAACATCAAGGAGAGGATAGCCCCTTGCGGCACCCCACATTTTAATGAGTGTCACTGGGACAATTCCTCTTCGAGTGCCACCCTCTGTCCCCAACCATGAAGGAAGAAGGAAAGCCATTGTACAGCAGTCCCCCTTATTCCAGCATTGGTGAGGTGGTGGGTCAGAAGGTTGTGGTCAACCATGTCGAATGCTGCTGTTAGATCAAGAAGCAACAGAAGCATCAACCCACCCTGATCCACATGTCTCCAGAGGTCATCTGCATGGGCAACTAGTACAGTCTCCATCCCATGGGCAGGGTGGAAGGCAGACTGGAATAGGTCTAGGACAGCAGCAGCATCCAAGAAAACCAGGAGCTGTTCTGCCACAGCTCTCTCCACCATCTTGCCTAGGAACAGTAACTTCAAAACTGGGCAATAGTTGGCAAGAACCATTGGGTCCAAAGATGACTTCTTCAAGAGTAGGCATACCACTGCCTCCTTTAGACCAACTGGAAAGTCCCTGATGACAGGGGAAGATTAATAATATCTTCCAGGGAAGTCCAAACACTCTCCTGGCTGGCTTTAATCTGCCAGGAAGGGTACAGATCAAGATGGCAAGTGGTGAGCTTCACAGCAACCAAGATTTTGTCAACTTCTTCCTGGGAGAGTGGATTGAAATGGTCCAAAACTGGACCGAAAGATGGACAAGGGGCTCAAGTTCCATCATTGTATCACTTGTGGCTGGGAGGTTCTGGTGGAGCAACAAGACCTTATCTGCAAAAAAGTTTGCAAATGCCTCACAGCCAATAGCCAATTCCTTATCATTTGGTTTGCCTTGAGGCAAAGAAGTCAATGATTGAATTATTCTAAAAAATTGGGCCAGGCGAGAGCTAGCAAATGCAATGGAGGTCATGTAGAAAGCTTTCTTAGCAGTCTTCACTGCCATCTCATAGGCCTTCCTAAACATCCTATAAGTTGTTCTTGAGGCTTTGTCATGACCATGCCTCCACAGTCGCTCTAGCCATCTTGTTTCATCCTCCATAGCTCCAGGGCATACCACAGAGCCAGTTAGGCACAAGGACAAAAAGGGCACATGGGAGCAATTTCATCAATGGCTTGGGAGAATTGGCTATGTCAATCCTCCAAATGCTCATCTAATGAATCATCAGGGGGCATCAGATCCTGCAGAGCTTCCTGGAACTTTGTGGGTTCCATTTGACTCTGTGGGCAAGCATAAATCTGTTCACCACCCAAACAGGGAGGGTTTAGTCTACTCAGGCGGGCCTTCAGAGTAAAATGGTCTGACCATGATATTGCCTCAGCAGATTCCAGATCCACATCTATCCCCACACCAAAATTAAGATCTAGTGTGTGGCTTGCTTGATGTGTGGGAGTCAGTACAAATTGGGAGAGCCCCAGTGCCACCATGGACTATACTAAGTCCCTGGCCTGAGAGGAGGCAGGGTCATCAGCATGGACATTGAAGTCCCCCAAAACTAAAAGCCTGGGATATTCCAATGCCCACTGGACACAGCATCCAATAGGTCAGAGAGGGTATCTGCTGGTGCATTAGATGATAGCCATACTCTCCTCAGCTTTCCACACTAAGCCCACACATTCATGGGGAGCATCCTGAAGAAGAAAGCCTCTCAGATGAATAGTGCCACCCCCATGTCAAGCACCAGGCACCTGCTTCTGAATAGGTGTTTCCTGCAGACAAAAAGGTGATGCCTCCTGGACTCTTTTGAAGCACATGCTTCTCAAAAAAAAAAAAAAAAAAAATACCTGGAGAGAAGCCAAGACTAGTTTTTGCTCTGGGGATGATGATGATGATAAAAAGAAAATTTTATTGATTAGAATTGTATTGATTACATTGTAAATGAAATCATGATGTTACCTGCCCTGAGCCCACATGCGGGAATGGGCAGGATATAAATGCAATAAATAAATAAATAAGAAGGGGGAGGGTATCAGGAAACACATTGCCATGGTGCCCATATAGTGCCATGCTGTGGGTTATTGTGATATTTTATCATTCTTTCATCAAAAAACTCAAGATGTCATACAAATGATTAATTCACTAGGACCATCAAAACAATAGCACAATGAGGATTAGTCCAAAAGACAATGACTGGCCTAAGCTTACAAGAGTGAGATTCAATGGAGACTGAATAAAGACTCTCTGGTCACATATGGTTGTCCTCAACCAGTGCCAGGGTATTTTCTGCCCTGGTACCAGCCTGGTGGACCTCTTCGCCTAATGACATCCATACCCTGCAGGACCTTGTGCAGTTCCACAGGGCCTGTAGGGCAGAGATGTTCCAGCACTGGTTTGTCATCAAGCCTGGCCTTCTCTATCTCTTTCTCTCCCCTCATGGGAAAACAGACTGGAATTGGTTTAAACACTTTCTGAAATAGTTATGTTTTGTGACTGTTTTAGTTGTTTTAATGTCATTATAAATGTATTTATTGAAATATTTTGTTGAAATACATTGCTGAAATGCCCTGAGCCTCACTTCTGGGGTTAGGGTGGTTTATAAATCAATCAATCAATCAATCAATCAATCAATCAATCAATCAAATAAATAAACACACTATTTGTGCACTGTACTTGCTGTATAAGGTATGGGCCATACTATCCACAACTGGGGTTGTTTCTAGATTTTGAGGCAGAGAGTTCCTAGGGCCCCTTTCCCCTCTGCCCACCATTAGGCTCCCCATTTCCCCCTCCTTCCCTTCAATCCACCTGTATTCTTCTCATCTGCCTGTGTGTCCTTCCTCTGTCTGATCACAAGTCCTCCCACTGGTGGGAGACTCACCCTTAGTGAGGGTCATTATGTCACCAGTGATGCTCTGACATGTCTTCCGGCATAACTGGCAGTGACATCAGCATATCACTGGAATGTTTTCACATTCAGCCCAAACTCTGGTTTAATGTATGGATATCAGTTCTGCCATTCCAGAAATGATGTTGGTCCATTGGGACATGTCCACTCCCCATTTCCCTCACATTTTTTTATCCAACTTACCAGATGAGCATCAGGGGAAAGGTCCTGCAGGGGGTGGGAGATTTCACAGCCCCAGCAAGGACTTGGCAACTCTACAACGACTGCTCATGCTCACTTCATTTCTGCAACACTTTTGTTGCTGGCAATGGTCACTGCATGCAGCTGGAAGCACAGGTGGTGGTGCACTAGCAAGACATGGGGCACGGGGGTCAGCAGCAGTGGGCCTTGCCAGAAGCCCTGGAGCCTGGCAGTGGGTCTTCTTCAAGATGTGCTAATGATGGCTCTGTCTGCAACACAAGTTTAATGTCACAATGTATTATTGATCTGAAACTGGCACTTATAGCAAGCAAAGACTGTATAACTGAAGTATCCTTTATTGCATTTAATATTTCCTATAAAAGTAGATGCTTCTGGTGTTACTATTGAAAGAGTGAGGTACTTTCTTGGAAGACACATCTTTGTAATGTGCCTTTATATGAGGGACAGGCACACGTGCGATAGGTTCTGACAGCCACACACTATCTTCCAGATAGATAAAAAGGGTGGCAGACATATCTTTCTCTATTTAGTATTATCAAAGGTAATTTCTAATTGATCTGAAAAGGCTTCACCGGGCTGACCTTCACAAGCACAATTCAAAGAAAAGGGATTAATTTAATTGAATACTGTAATGCTCAGCAGATTGGTCATGCCACTTAAGGCTTCTGGGATGGAAACGGTAGCCTGAAGATGGAAGCATTTAGCCTGCCTACATGGTAATTGCAAAGCTGAACAGTGATTCACAGTTTCCTATGCTCTACAAATGAATCACTCCATGTAGTTAAGCTTCCCCACCTCCTGCCTCCCTTTCAATACACCATCACGACTATATATTAATCTTCAGCAGCATCTAGCACCATTGCCCTCCCACTATGTACCAGCACTGCAGCCAGGCATGCTTGATTGCTGGCTTCCAGGCAATAATGCACACTTCCCTTTCTCCAGCTGCTGAGTGCCATAGCGTCAGGAAAGTGGTTCGATATGCTTCTCATGAAAGAGTTCCTGTTCAAAGTCTTTAAGGGCATTAATGCTCCAGAATCTATTGCTCGCAGGAAATATATGTCTTACGACAGTCCTGAACACAGAGTTCTGTAGGACTGTCATGCTCCACAGTGGTCGTGTAGTAGCTGCATTCAGAGCACAGTTCCTTAAACAAACAGTTATGTGACCTGAATTATTATGATGATTGAAAACACCTTCATCATATAGTGTGATACTTTACCAAGCATCATAATCTATAAAGGCAGGTCTGTACCCAAAGAATCTTACAGGAGAAACCTTTACAGTGGTTGATTGTAAGTGAAAGTGGCTCTCTGCAAGCTGTGGACTGAGTATCGCTGGCTTACGATACTGATTTTCTCTCCTCCATTTTATGTTCACAGCTATGTTGGGAGGTAGCTTAGAATGTGACTGGCCCAATGTCCCCCCATGAGGTTCCATGGGAAAGAAGAGATTCACAACTGGGCCTCTCAGATCCTATTTCAACACTTTAAGAACTGTACACATACACACATACAGTGGATAGAATGACACATTTTTATATATACCCCCGATCCCTTGCTGGTGGCCAGGGGGGATCTGGCAAACCTAATCTGTATTCAACTTGAAAGGATAAACATTCCATTTATTCAAAGCAGATACCTAATTGTTATGTACTGAATGTGAATCGCTCCTATCTATTCACAAGTTAAGCTTGAGTCTGAATGTGGCTCTTCAGATGTCACATTGCTATTGGTCGGTTTCTGCGAAACCTGTGTAATTACCCAATCACTGAGTGATATTGTTGCAAAGAGGGAACGGTCCTGATTGGCCTTTATCCCTGTATTCTGATTGGTCTTTAACTTGTAATGGGTGTGGCTTTGACAGCCTGGGAGAGTTGAAAAGAAGGAGCTGTGCTCCCCTTGTTGTTGTGTGTTCCTGACTTACAGTTGCTGTTTAATAAAGCTGAAATCACTTGAAGCTGAATCCTTTGTTGACTCTCATACTTAACAATTGGCGACGAGGATGGGATACTACAGTGGGTAGGCAGCCCTGCTGAACCGAGACAGCAACGGACACACACCCGGTCAAGTCGGCTGAGGCTCCACGAGCAGTAGTGGCAGCACCATCAGCCCAGATGGCCGTAAATCCGGCATTCGACCCAGCGACGGAGGACTGGGACTCTTACCTGGCACAGCTTGAGTTTCACCTCCAGACAAACCAGATCACGGACAAGGCAAGGAAGAAGGCGATGCTACTGAGCTCCTGTGGCAAGGCCATCTTCGACATCGCTCAGTCCCTAGTTGCGCCCACCGAGCTTAGCACAGCTACATGGGCTGATATCACGGTGAAGCTCAAGGGCCATTTCGCACCACAGCCGTCAAAGATAGCCTGCAGGCACGCTTTTTACAGGCGGTGCCAGGGCCCGGCTGAATCGATAGCCGAATTCATCACTGCCTTGCGGAAGGTGGCCCGGCCTTGCAGTTTCACTGACCTGGAAGAGGCCCTCCTCGACCGACTGGTGTGCGGCCTTCGGGACGAGCGCCTCCAGCAGCACCTGTATGCCCGTTCTGAGCTTACATATGCTGTGGCCTACGCTGAGGCCGTTGCCACTAAGGCCGCCAACAAATTGACTCGAGAGGTGCAACAACGACCACCACCGGCAAGTAAAGAGCCTGCGGTCCACCAGCAGTCCACCATTGAGTCCGACGGTGAGGCTGACGGCGTATGCAGAACCAGGGAGCCACCGTGGACCAGACTGAAGTCTCCAGTAGCGCGTTCCTGTACCGGCTGCGGAGGCAAGCATGACAGAGACCTTTCTTGGACAAAGGAGCTGATCTGCTGCTCCTGTGGCAAGTGGGGTCATCTGGCCCGAGTCTGTCGTGCCACCAAAAGATCTCCACCATCTTTGCGACATGCAGACCCCAGGGTTTGTGTTCGAAACAACGACAAGGCATCTGGCTGTCATCAGACCGACTCCTGCTGCTGCCCATCAACGATCCTGGCCACCGGAGGCCAGCAAGGACATCTACGTGACGGTTCATCTGGACGGTGTACTCCGGATCGTCCGTCACCATCATCTCTACAGAGACGTGGCAACGCTTGTTACCGAGGTGAAGCCACCACCGTCTGGCACCAGTGTCGACCCGCTTGACCGACTTCCAGGGACGGCGCATTCCGTTGGCGGGAAAGGCGACCTTCCACGTCAATTTCAAAGACCGTAAGGCTGAGCTGTCTCTCCTAGTGGCAGAGGGTGAGCAGGTTAGCCTGTTGGGCCTCGACTGGTTTGAGGCATTGGGGATCGCTATCACTGGTATCAACAAAATTTGTGTAAATAAACAGGACTCATTGTATAGCGAGTTTCCTTAAGTGTTTGGTGAGGGGCTCGGCACGGACACCAGCCCCCCGGTTTCTTTTGGTTTGGACCCTTCAGTTCGTCCGATACGACTGAAGTATAGGAAGTTCCATCTTGCGCTCAAAGCAAAAATGGAGTCAGAGTTAGATAAATTGGTCAGTCAGAGTGTTCTTGAACCGGTACCCTATGGGAAGTGGGAGACTCCAATTGTGACTGCTGTCAAGGCTGACGGGTCTATACGAATATGCACAGACTATAAATGTACAGTTAACAAAGCTCTGCAGCAGCATTCCTATCCGGTGCTGGTAATCAGCCACATACTGGCGTCACTGGGAGGGGGAAAAGTCTTTGCCAAGCTTGACCTGGCTCAAGCTTACCAGCAGTTGCCGGTGGACGACGCAACTGCTGAAGCCCAAACAATCGTTACCCATAAAGGGGCTTTCAGGGTAAAATGATTACAATTTGGAGTAAATGTCGCCCCGGGCATTTTTCAAGGGGTAATGGAGGGGCTCCTGCATGGGCTACCCGATGTCGTGCCCTATTTCGACGATGTTTTAATTGCGGGCACAGATGATTGTGAACTGATGGCTCGCTTAAGAGCAGTGTTGAGTTGTTTTAAAAATGCCGGGCTGCGGGTTAAGCATTCAAAATGTGTTGTCGGGGTAAAAAGAGTTGAGTTCTTGGGGTTCCTCATAGGTGCAGATGGGGTCCACCCCACACCCGACAAGGTGGCAGCAATCCAAAACGCGCCTCCACCCCAGTCCAAGAAAGACCTCCAGTCCTTCTTGGGAATACTCAACTTTTATGGTGCCTTTCTGCCACACAAGGCATCAGTCGCTGAGCCTCTGCACGCTTTGCTCCACAAGAATGCTAAATGGGAGTGGGGTGAGCAGCACAGGCGTGCATTCACTTCAGTGAAGGAACTTTTGTCATCAAGAGCAGTCCTGATGCACTTCGATGAAAACAAACTGCTGGTGCTTGCAGCTGACGCGTCTCCTTATGGGGTGGGTGCCATTCTCAGCCACCTGATGCCGGACGGATCTGAGGCACCGATCGCATTTTATTCCTGATCCCTCACTAAGGCAGAAAAGAACTATGCCCAGATCGACAAGGAGGGCCTCGCCCTAATAGCAGGAATAAAGAAATTCCATGACTTTGTTTATGGGCAGCAGTTCCTCCTTGTGACTGATCACAAACCTCTCCTGGGCATCTTCTCGCCAGACTGGCCGACACCGAACATTCTATCACCCCGGATGCTAAGGTGGGCGGTTTTTCTGTCGGCATACAATTTTGAGATGGAGCACCATCTGGGAAAGGCTATTGGGCATGCAGATGCCCTTAGCCGCTGCCCCGAACCACTAACTGACTCTGACGAGGAGCCAGAACTGGATGTTTTGGCACTGGAAGAGCTCCCGGAGGCACCGGTCACCTCCACAGACATTGCCGCTGCGTCGGCAAAGGACCTTTTAATTGCCCGAGTTCTCAATTGGATGTGGAGGGGGTGGCCAGCCGGGAAAGTGGAGGCGAATTTCAAACTGTTTGTTTCCCACCAAACTGAATTATCTGTGACTAAGGGCTGTCTGCTTTGTGGAAGTAGAGTTGTAATTCCCTCTAAGCTAAGGGAAAGAGTCCTGGAGGCCTTGCATGCGGGCCATCCAGGAATGGTTCATATGAAGGCCCTCGCCAGAGGGTATGTGTGGTGGCCAAACATTGATGTGGACATTGAGGTTTGGGTTCAGAACTGCATGTCCTGCCAACAGTCCCAGCCAGTACCACCTCATGCTCCTGTCCAACCCTGGGAAAAGTCAAGGAGGCCATGGTCCCGCCTCCATATTGATTTTGCGGGCCCGTACCATGGGCAAATGTTTTTCATATGTGTAGACTCTTACTGCAAATGGTTGGAGGTTGTAAATATGAGATCAATGAATTCTGGGGCTGTGATTCATGTCCTGCACAAGCTGTTTTCCACGCACGAGCTGCCAGACTGTGTCGTCTCCGATAACGGGCCACACTTCATTTCAGCAGAATTTGAGGGGTTCCTGGCTGACAACCTTGTACGCCATGTAACGTCGGCCCCGTTCCATCCGGCCTGTAATGGCCAGGCCAAACGTATGGTTCGGACGACAAAAGAATCGCTTGGGCGCCTGATGTGCAGGGACTAGAATCAGAAGCTGGCCTCTTTCCTTCTGAGGCAACACATCACTCCGTGTTTGGCAACGGGGCAGAGCCCAGCTGAACTCTTGATGGGCCGGAAGCTATCTACCCTCCTCAACCATTTGCACCCTGACTTGGACCAGTCCAAGCAACGGTCAGAGGCCCCAGAGCAGGGGAGAGTTTTTGTTGTGGGGGACAAGGTATTTGCCCGCAATTATGCGGAGGGTCATCGGTGACTACCAGCCGTAGTCACCAAAGTAGCAGGGTCCAGGCTGTATGTGGTCCGGCTTCCCAGCGGACGGGAGATTTGCTGCCTCATAGACCAGCTCAGGAAGCGTTGGGCAGACTCCAGCGCCGAGTTGGTGCCCGAACCTGAGCTGGTCCCCGAGCAGGAGGGGCCTCCTGCCGAGGAGGTGAGTGCTGCAGAAGGGGATTCGGAGCCTGGGCAGACCCCAACTCCAGAGACTGTGGTCCCTGTTTCTGTTCCCCCTGACTCTCCTGCGAGAGAGGTTATCAGGGCTCCAGAAGAGTGTGCCACTCCAACTCCAACAGAGCAGAGACCGCTGCACCGGTCGAACCAAAGCCAAGATTATGTTTGGCAGGGTAATGCTCCATCTTAGGGGGGAGGAATTTGTTATGTACTGAATGTGAATCGCTCCTATCTATTCACATGTTAAGCTTGAGTCTGAATGTGGCTCTTCAGATGCCGCATTGCTATTGATCGGTTTCTGCGAAACCTGTGTAATTACCCAATCACTGAGTGATATTGTTGCAAAGAGGGAATGGTCCTGATTGGCCTTTATCCCTGTATTCTGATTGGTCTTTAACTTGTAATGGGTGTGGCTTTGACAGCCCGGGAGAGTTTAAAAGAAGGAGCTGTGCTCCCCTTGTTGTTGTGTGTTCCTGACTTACAGTTGCTGTTTAATAAAGCTGAAATCACTTGAAGCTGAATCCTTTGTTGAGTCTCATACTTAACACTAATAATGATAAATACTTAGCATTAGGGGAACCATATCCAACTGAATGTGAGATTCAGATTGCTTTGCTTGTTATAGGCAAAATTTAGCTAACGCTTGGTATTATTTGCTCTATCGTGAGCTAACAAATACATTCATTTAGAAATGTGTTCCAGTTAATTGTTTTCTACTTTTGTTTAACTTTTACTGTTCACCATATCAGTAGTTTGGGATAAAAAGCATGACAATCTGTACAAAAGAAATAAAAAGTAACCTTTGACTTCTGAAGAAAGCACAATGCTGTCTTTCAGTTACAGTGTATGGATAGACTAGGATCACAGTTAGGATCTCTTATACCATTATAACTCAAATTTATACTGCCATATGGATGATACAATAGTGTAGTTTTGAAATTATACCAGTGGAAGACAGAACATTGGTGGCAGCCATATTAACTAAATCATAGACTTGGTTTGCCCATCTGGTACACATGATAATGTTGCAGAAGTAGGACTTTTCTGAAATGCTAATTATCAAACCTTTGAAAAACCCAGCCTCTGATTTGGATGTTTTCTACTCTCACAAGATATATTTGTTTATAAGACATACCATATACATTTGACATATTGATTTGATATCTTGCCACCTCAGGAATTCATCTCAACAATTCTTGAATGTTCCTGTGATCTTTTTTGGTCTATGGTAATTAGAAGGTTTATGTAATGTATCTATCTATCTATATAAAAGAAAGTCCCCTCATGGTAAAACCAATGCCCAGGCCAAACCGCTGGACCTAGAGATACCAAATTCAGGGATAGCACTCCTACCATGGCGTAGGTGCTCACTAAGAATGTTTTTTTTAGAAATTCAACCCCTAAGTGGGTCAAAAGGGGTAAAATATGCTCCCCTCATGAATTCCTATGCGCCTGCCAGGCAGCTGCCTCCTTGCACCCCCCACTCTCTGACTGGTCAGCTGCAGAGCTCAGTGTTCTGAGGTAAAAATAACCAGTTACAGAGGACTGCAGAGAGCTAATGACAGTTGAGGAAATCAGGAGTGGCCAACAACCACCTGTGAGGTGAAGCGAAGCTGCTGGCCCAGCCTCTCTGATGGCTTCCAACACATTCCCCCCACTTCCTACACCTAACAGGCGGTTGTCTGTCAGGTGCAGCAGTGGTTGCAGGGTGCTTATAGCCACAAGGGAGCCTGCCCCGGCAGTAATGCTTTAGTGATCCTGCCAGCCCTGCCTCCACAGTGGCTTCTAATACTCCTCACCCCTCCCCATCCTACACTGGACAGGCAGCTGCCTGTCAGGTGTAGGAGAGGAGGTGGGATGCTTACAGCCAGCAGGGAGATTTGGGTAGCAGGATTGCCTTAGCACTGCTGCTGGCCCAGCCTCCCCGATGCCTTTAAATACAATCCCCCCCAACACCAAACAGGCTGGTGTCTGTCATGTGTAGGAACAGGGCCATGGTATGAATGTCTATGGGGAGATAGTAAAGGACATTTCTAGGAGCCATTTCGATATGTGCCTCCCTCATGAACCTGAATAAATGTCCACCATATCACAACTCCCTCACACCAACTCCCCCTCACACCTCTCAACTCTTACTGCCCCCAAGAAAGCTCCTGACAAACGTCGAGCCAGATGCACCAACACTACAAGGAGGAGGCAATTTAGGAATGTGGCAAAGACATTTGCACATAGTACTCCTGCAATGCACTGAGCTGCACAGGCCAAGTACCAGCAAGATCACCCTGAGATGCTCCAAACAACACAGTCTCCATATGAGCAAAACAATCCAGGAACACAAGTAGAGAGACCATCACTTTTGTGGAAGGTGGCAGGAGTTGACTTAACAGACAACTGCTTCTTAAATAGACAGTTCTATGTGGCCTGCTCCAGAGTGAGCTCATTAAGCAGCCTGGTGATCCTAGCACCTGAGGGCAGAACCACCAATGTGGTCTGGAGAGAGGTCCTTCAGTAGAGAAAAAAAAAGTATGTATTTCTCACTTCATTTCTTACACTACAGTCTTCTCCATTAGAATTCCTACAACAAATGTCACATTTCAAATTTCACATCATCAGTATTATAACTGGATTTATGGAACTTACATACCGTAGCGAAGCACAGGTATCAGGCTAATATAATATAAGTCAAGGAGACTTTCAGGACTGGCTGGCAATAAAGTACTTATTAGAATAGACACTAACTCAGTGGTTAAGATGCTGAACTGCAGGCTGGAAGGTCCGTAGTTCAGCAGTTCGAAACCCACGTGCTGCATGATGGAGTGAGCTAGCAGTTTGAAAGCAAGAAATTGCAAATAGATAAACAGGTACTGCTTCGGTAGGAAGGTAACAGCATTCCATGTACCTTGGCATCTAGTCTTCGGACAGCACTGGATCTTTGGCTTGGAAACGGAGATGAGCACTGCAACCCTAGAGTTGGATTCGACTGGCTTTCAAGCAAGGGAAACCTAGCCTATCTATGTCTATGGCTCACCTTTCAAAATACTGTATACAATTTCCTTTAGAAAGCTTGCAATAACTTATGCGCTCTGGGGGAAGTTTCTTTTTTAAAAAAAACCCTTTATGCCACACAATACCAATTAATTTTTCAGATGATCAATCCTTATGGCAAATATTTTTGTCAGCCAGGAACATGGTAAGTATACAGTTTAGATCTGGGCTGCTTCCAATCCACACCTAGGATTTTCCACATTTCAGCCACCCAACTAATGTTTTTTTTTTTTTTTGTATTTCCACATGGCATCATCCTCTTTTTGTGCATAGACCACTTACATCCTCTTCCTTCCATGAAAAATCTGGCTTATTTTAAACTTGTAAAAACCTGTTTTTTCTTCGGCAGGTTGTTATATGCATGAGCAGTTTCTTGTGTCTGAAGGGGAAAATAATAGGTGAAGTGCTAGTAAGTTACTGTATTTGTTGATAAAGGGAGCTTTGACTGTTGAAAGCTTGTACACTGGAAATCTTGTTGGTCTTAAAGTGCTAGTGGATTCGAATTGTGCTCTGCTATTTTTTGGTGACCTCAAGGGACTAGTCTCCTGCAGAAACTAATATAATCAAAGAAAAGCATCTGTCCTTTAAACAGAGGGAAGGGGATCACACAATCTATAAAGGAGTGATATCAGGAACATCAGGCTCTATTGTGCTACAGAGTGCCAGTTGAAGACAGAAGTAAGTGGCAAAAAGACATTATGGGTATTAAAGTTCTAGAACCACAGATTTGGTAGATAATCATTCAAAAGTCATAGAATCCCACTTTTAAGAATCACCTCTGTAATATGGCTCAACATTTTCTATGGTTTATATTGACAAAAGCAATTATTCTATTATCAAATAATATTTTTAAATATGATTTTTTTGGGGGAAAGGAAGATAGCATGCAAAGACAGAAAAATTTATTTTACTTTTTGCTGAAAATTAAAATACACATGCCAATGTGGATCATATGCCATTAAAAATAAATGTGTACCTTGCCTGCCAAATATATTCCATTGCAAATTGTTATGACAAAGTTCAGAAGGGGTGAAAGTAGAGGTTTACAATGGAAATTCTGATGGGCAGCCAAATGGAGGAAATCGTACTCATAAAAATTGTTAGATTTTTTTTTTTTTAAACTCCACCAAAAGTGAAATTATAAACATCTGCATGGGCCAAAAAGAAATAATAATGTCCATATGATGAGTGATATTTGATTACACTTTCCCTGCCAATGTTTTTCCCATCAAGAGTTAGAACATAAGAACATAAGAGAAGCCATGGGAATCAGGCCAGTGGCCCATCCAGTCTAACATTCTGTGTCACACAGTGGTCAAAACCCAGGTGCCTTTAAGAATTCCATCAGCAGGGCCAGAACTCCAGAAGCACTCCCATTGTTGCCCTTCAAGCATCAATAATCACTACCCCAGACATAGTGTTCCATCTATATCTTGTGGCTAATAGCCACTGATGGACCTCTGCTCCATATGTTTATCCAGTCCCCTCTTGAAGCTGTCTGTGCTTGTAGCCACCACCACTAGAGATGTTCATGACCAGTTCATGAACTAAAGTTTGAAATGAATTTTGACCAGTTCATGATTTGTGAATTGAAGCTCATGGCAGGTCAACCAGCACAAACTTTCCATGAACTTTCAAGCAGTTAATGGAGGTTTGTGAATGGATAAATTTCCAGACAGACTGTCTCCACTCAAACAATGTTTACCAAACTTCAAAGGAATGGGGTGGGGGGTAGAATTCTCCAGTCTTGGAAAGAGTGTTTTCAGTTTCAATCTAGTCATGTCAATTTCAAGAGGGGTTCCTCCCCCACAGCATTCCTTTGCGCTCAATTTCCATTTTCTTGCACAGGGCTTGTAAAATATCACTCTCCTTGCTTGGATTTGTGACATTGTGCTGGGTTCGGTGGGGAACTGGGTTCTGTGGGGCACTCTGTACATTCTAATGCTTGTGCTGGAGTTGCAAAAATGTCACCATATTTGGTGCACTGAAGTAAGCTGCATACACTCCAAATATATATGAATAAGATTGCAGCCTATGAAACTACACAATAATAAGCACAAAGCTGCTGCCCAAACCATCTGCTCTGTATCAGATTTCATGTATATCTTGATGTCATTTCGATGAGTATTTGTCTGCCCTTGCTCCACAACTTTGGCTCCCACAATGGAGATATAATGATTCTAGATCATAGATGCATACATGAGAAAAGGGAAGAACTTGACATGTGGCAATGGTACCATGTTTCTAAAGCTGTCCAGTTCTGCCCTTGGAATCTTTCTCATCCATCTTTAAGTATTGCTTTTGATGTAACTGTTCAAGGAAACATGACCTTAGTTACATATGAAACCATGGCCACACAAAGGTAATTCAGACTCAGGGCAAAGTACAGTCTTAGGTCCTTCTCTTGCACCCTCCCCAATGCTGTCAAAAGATATGTTGCCAGAGATGCTGCCTTTTACTCTTGCATAGCCCCAAAGCAGGGGTACCCCACTTTCTAACCTGACCCAGAGACCCACAAAACCCAGGCCAAGGAAGGCACTCCTGGTTCTGAAACACAGAGCTAGCCACAGCTCTGAAAAAGGGGTCTCCATTTTCAGGTTTCATAAGGCAATCTCAGAGCCAACTTCCAGTTTTCCCCCTCCACTCAGCAGAGATTATGTTTATGGAAAGAATGAATTCCACCAAGTGAAATATCTACATTTCTAAAGTCTATTCAGAGGCCACCTGGCAAATAGTTCTCTTCTCTCCAGTACCTCACCCAACCCTTTTGTGTCATCCTATGTCTATGTGTAAATTCTTTGTCTTTCCTGCTCTGTCCCTCAGAATACTGGGATAAACCAATCAATCATTCAAACGTTTAGCTATCCTTCCTGATGCTAATCAGGGACTCATCTCCCACCTTTTGTCTATACTTGGGAACCTTTTCAAACTGTCTAGTAGAACCATTAGTTGTCAGAAAATCCATTCAACTAGCCCCAGTACAGTCATCCAACACCTAGTTAAATCCAATCAAGACATTCAGTTTCATTATAGCCTGACACTGTCTTGCTGGAACTTCAGTGGTCACATCCAGGCCTGGCCCATCCTGATGCCACACACCCCTGGGACTCATCATTGGCCCAGGAAATCTATTGTTCTCACCTGAGACCAGCCCCCAAGACCTTCCATTGGTCTGCACTGTTTTCCTATGTTTATATCCATGAGCACATAGTCTTAGACTGTGTGCTTCTACCCTGATGCCAATTGGCAGTCCACCCTTAAACCCTTTGGGTTTAGGCCATAATTTCATCTCCATGGACCCCTGCATGTCTGGACAGGTAGTATCACCCCATAACTCCTCCATTAGCTATCAGTCACTTCTGTTTCCTTAGGTCTGTATTGTGTGTGTGAATGTTTAATTATTGTTTGTGTGCTTGAAAATATTTAGTAAAGAAATCATTATTTTAGCCATCCAGTCTCTGTTTCTATTCCTGGGTTCCTGGGAATTCTAATTGTGGTTATATACAGGTCTGATCCTATAGTTATGCCAATTGCACATTAATATCATAATTCCCCAATCTTTTATTAAAGAAATAGAGCAATTTGGCTAACAGATAACCTATTTAAGTGCATGAAATATCAACATAATACATATATATATTATGTATATCTGTATATATATAGATTCATGTGTAATATTTAATGATGATCAACTCATTCATAACTATGAATTCTGATTCAATGGGTGGGCAAAAGGATGTCCTGTTGGCCATCTAAGCTGCTGTCTTGAAGGTCAGAGTTGAAAGGATGGGCAAGGGCAGTCTTGTTTGTCCACTAAGTTTAGTTAGTATGAGCCAATACAACGGGAGCTGTTACACTCATGGGGCCCTAGAGAAGTTTGTCTCCATTTATGTATTTATTTCTTTAAATATTTTTACCTCTCCTTTCTTTTTTGGCTCAAGGAAGCCTTTGCCTCCCACTGTACTTCTTTATAAAAGTCAACAAATACACTATTTAGAAACCAAAAAAAGTTCCTCTATCTCTGTTTAGTGTGTTGCCTTACAAAGTAAAGACAATAAATATTCTGCATCTTTTGAAATTTTATCTTGACCATCTGCCAAGCAGGGCTTTGAATCCTGCTGTGGACCATTCCTTCTCTAACCCTTAAATGTCTCTGTATTAGAATAGAGACCCACCACACCTGAAACAGTGTCCTTTGTGAAGGGATTGTCAAAAGCAAGGCTGTGTAGGGGGCCTGTAATGGACTCCCTTATGTTATGTAAATCAGATATTGTGTTTAACTTCTGACCTGCCTACCTAATTTCTAACTGTATGGAAATCTGTTGTAGCTTGGTAATTGCTGCCATTAATTTGTTCTTGGCATGCAGCAAAAGTGCTTATAGCATGGTTTTATTTTCCAAACTTTGCCAAAAGAGCAATTTAGCAATTAATGAGGGGTTACAGAAGAGGCTTCAGAATAAAATTATAGGTATAACTTACTGCTTTCTGCTGCAAATACACTTTTGGGGGGATAAATTTTAATTCTGTAGAGTTTTTGCCATTTTATATTTTAAAAACTGGAAGAGAGTATGCATTGAAGAGTATGTATAGGTTTTGGTAAAATGTATTATTATTTTTGGTTTATGGTGCATTTACCAAAGTGCATATTTCCCCTTAAATTAAGAAAAGACTATTTTTGGAACTTTTAAAATTGGTATTAGAATTATTTTGCAGGTTGTGAGCAAGTCCTTCACAATGATACAAAATTATTACTTTCTCCAGATGCCAATATCTAATTTTAGCATATTGGACAGCAGGACACCAAGATGCTTGACATTTTTTCCAATTTAATTTTAAGTATTCAGCTGCAGATCTGAGAATGCTTCTGGGGAGTGAGTCCCATTCAATCAGAAAGAAATACTTCTCTTTTAAACAAGTAATTAAATTGTGTAACTCACTGCCAGTAGTGATGTAGTGATGTCCACATGCACATATGGCTTTAAAAGAGGATTGGTCAGATACATGGAGGAGAGGGCCCATCAATATCTACTAGCTGAGCTGTCTAAGGAAACCTCCATATTCAGAGGCAGCATCTCTCCTATATAATAAAGATGTTTTGGTGTGATTCTTTTCTGAACATTCCACATGCTTCTCCAGCCTTTGGCTTGCCGACTGTCACTCAGACCCTGTGCCAATGGTTGCATGAGGGGTGCTGGGTCTGCTCCTCTTCCCCGCCCACTCCCTCTTCAGCCACTGTTCCCTGTCAGAATGGTTTTCTCTCTTGATGAAGACATTTCTCCTGCTTGCCTCCTGTGTGGCTTCCCTCAGTGGCTGTTGGTTGGTATAACAAAATAGCAGTTACCTGTGTTTGTAAGATGACTGTGGTTTTTGGTTTAAAATGAAGCAGCTGGAAACTAACTGTATGCCACCCCATCAGGTTTAATTGAGCTGTAGTTCCAGAGAGGGGCCTACAGGGGTATCATTCACTGGGTGGCATACAGTTAGTTTCCAGCTGCTTCAAGGCCAAAAAGGGCGGGAAAACAGGGACTGTCCCAATGAGAGGGGCGGCATCAATATAGACTGCAGCCCATCCAGGGAGGAGGCAGTCTTCGTCCCTGGTTTGCAGCAGAAATTCAGCCACTCTACAGTCAGCTGGATTGGGAAATGAATGGAAATTTCCCTGCTCTCTTTGGCAAGAGTGAATAGAATGGCTGAAGTAGAGCCAGAAGCTGGTCCAAGGAGAGATCCTGAGGTAGAGAGTATTGCATGTAGGGAAAGAGCGTTTGACCCTGTTGGTTATGCCCTGTTGGTTCATGGTGTCTGCTTACTCCTACAGTGTATGTGTGCTCCATAACTGTGTAAATAGTTAAATAAATCATTTTATTTGGGCTAATAATCTGTGTTGAGCTCTGACCACATAGTCCCCTACACGCTGCACAATTCCAAAGGGAGGGGGTAGTCCAGGGAAGCAAGGAAAGGCCAGACCCTTTGGTTGCCAACTTTCCAGGGATCCCCCAAAGATTGGGGATTCCATCTCCAAATAGGAAGATTCAGCCAGAGGGATCTCACTGTCCCTCTAAAAAGGCAGTGACAATTCAGTGAGTCATGGAGGCAAATTTAAGGACTTAGATATGCCTACGGGATGAGGGTGAGAGGCAAACAGCTGAGTTGTAAACTGGAGCCCATTTTGCCATAGTAGGCAACCAAGCTTGGTTCAGACAAAGGAAGGAAACCCTTTGCAGGCCTTTGTGAGGAATTCATTAGGGCCAGTCCTGACTATGGTTGCCAGCTCCAAGTAGAGAGATTCCTGGAGATTTTCCCCAGGCTTTGGGGAGGGGAGAGGCCTCAGCTGAACAGAATGACATAAAGCCCCCCTTCCAAAGCAGCTATTTTCTTGGGGGGTGGGGAGAGATCTGTTGTCTGGAGTTCAGTTGTGATACCTGGCGATCTTCAGGCTCCACCTAGAGGTTGACTTCCCTAGGCGTCACAGTCAGTGCTTCAGAGCAAGGTCTGCTAGATCCAGGTTCTTGCTGTAGAAGTTGAGTGGGTGATTTTTGACCGGTCACAGACTTTCAGCCTAACCTACCTCACAGGGTTGCTGTGTAAGTCAAAAGGAGGAGAGGAGAATGACGTAAGCTGCTTTGGTCCCCATTGCAGAGAAAGACTACTTTTCATCCGTGGAAATCATTGCTGCCAATCTCCAGGTGAGGGCCAGAGATCACTCAGAATTACAACTGCACCAGATGGCAGAGATCAGTTCTTCTGGAGAAAATGGTGGACTCTGTGGCAGTCAGGGTTCCAGAGCATGGAAGAGGCTGCAGGTGTGTGTGTGGGGGGGATGGAAAGCTGAAGAGTGAGGGGGAAATAAAGGTGGGTTGATGATTGGCTGGGAAGGAGATAGGGTTGCCAACTCTAGATAGGAAATTCCTGGAGATTTGAGGGATGGAACCTGGAGAGGGTGAGGTTTGAGGAGGGGTGGGACCTCAGACAGGTACAATGCCATAGACTCCACCCTTCCAACCAGCCATTCCCTCCTGGGGAACCACTGTTGCCAATCTCAGGAGAGGAGTGGAAATCACTCAGAATTATAACTGATCTCAAGGAGGGAAAGGGGAGGAGATGGAAAGCTGACATCAGAGGGGCAGATAATGGCAGGCTGATGGTTGGCTGGGAAGGAGATAGGGTTGCCAACTCCAGGTTGGGAAATTCATGGAGATTTGAGGGGTGGAGCCTGGGCAGGGAGAGGTTTGAGGAGGGGTTGGACCTCAGACAGGTACAATGCCATAGACTCCATCCTCCAAACCATCCATTCCCTCCTGGATAACAATTGTTGCCAATCTCCAGGTGAGGGCTGGAGATCACTCATAATTATAACTGCTTTTCAGGTAGCAGACATCAGCTCACCTGGAGAAAATGGTGGACTCTGTGTCATTATACTCTGCTGAGGTCGCTGCAGCACATTGATGCTGAGTGCCCAAGGCCTTGGCACTCTCCCAGAGCCTCTTTCTAGAGCTCATTGTATTTATTTCCACAATGGGCCTTATTCCTAGTAAGAACATAAGAGAAGCCGATGTTAGATCAGGCCAATGGCCCATCTAGTCCAACACCCTATTGCACGGTGGCCAAAAATTCCAGGTGCCATCAGGAGGTCCAGCAGTGGGGCCAGGACACTAGAAGCCCTCCCACTTTTGCCCCTCTGCCCAAGCACCAAGAATACAATGCATCACTTGCCCCAGACTGAGAGTTCCTATCTATGAGTAATACTTGGAGGCAACATGAACGGAAGGCCTTGGTCTCTATTCCCTGCTTGTTATCTCTTCTGGGCAACTGTCTGCCACTGTGTGAAACAGGACAGTGAACAAGATGGACCATTGGTCTGATCCTGCAGACTTCTTTGTATATTCAGTAGAATGTATTTCTGAGTAAACATACATAGTATCACACTAGATGGCTGTACAGAATTTTAGTTCTCTATCCAGCTCAGAGCCTGACCTGGATAGCCCAGGCTAGCCCGATCTCATCAGGTCTTGGAATCTAAGCAGGGTTGGTCCTGGTCAGTATTTGGATGGGAGACCTCCAGGGAACACCAGAATCATGGCCCAGAGACAGGCAATGGCAAACTACCTCTGAATGTCTCCATATGAGCTGTGACTTGATGGCAATTTCCTCAACCACATCCAGCTCAGGGAACCTGTTTCTTTCCTTGAATGATCCAGACATCTACAATGAGAAGCAGACTGTGTGAGTGAAAAAATCAAATCACAGCTGATTTATGGTGATCTCATAGGGTTTTCAAGGCAAGAGATGGATAGAGGTGATTTGCCATTGCCTGCCTCCATGTACCTTGGTGGTCTCCCATCCAAGTACTGAATAGGGGCAACCCTGCTTAGCTTCCATTATCTGATGAGACTGGGCTATCCTGGGCCATCCAGGCCAGGGCACAAAGCAGACTGCCTCCTTTTAATTATGTTCCAGTTTGTACGCCCTTTACTTTGTCACATGAAACTCAATAGGGCCTATGGTGAACCAAGATTTTTTCCAAGGGGATTGTGTTTGTTATTGTTGTTGTTTTTGAAGCCTCTGCCATGTACATGGGCCCATATGGCCATCTCTTCCAAAAATAACAATGAAGGGGCAAACCCCTCTCTTCTTTACCTTACACATTACAACACCAAACAGCCATAATTAAAGTATCATGGTGCCATTTTTTGGAAAAGCAAAAACCTCTCAAAAACACTAATGAAAATATCTCTCTCACACACACTAGGAGTAAGGCCTTTTGTAGGAAGAAATACAAAAAGCTCTAGAAAGAAGCTCTGAGTGTCCCAGCTGTGGCTGGTGGGGCAGCCAAGGGAAGGGGAAAATAGGGGAGGCAAGCCATGTTTATTTCCTTCTGCTTAGCTATAAGACAGGGCTGTCTCAAGTCATTTTGCTACCCTGTGGGTAGGATGGGAGGACAGCTGCATGGTAACAGGTATGGTTACCTCCACCCCTGACTTATGTTGATTTGGGGCTATGCAGTGGCAGCTGAGGTAGAAAAGTACCTCCTCCTGTGCAATATTTTCTGGGTTTCAAGAGTCTAGAAAGCAGTTCCATAGCCAGTTACAGGGTAGCCAACTCTGGGTGGGGAAATACTGATAGATTTGAGGGGTAGAGGGCAGGGTTTGGGGAGGGGAGAGGAGAGGAGAGGAGAGACCTCAGCAGGATATAATGTCATAGAGTCCACTGGCAAAAGCAGCCATTGTCTCCAGGAGAACTGATCTTGGTCATCTAGGCTGTAATCACACACACTAAATAATCCACTTTCTTACTGGTAAATACAGTTTATTATTGGATATATCACATGTTCATACAATTTAAACTTACCTACATATCCATTTTTCTTATTTCCCTTCTCCCCCCCCAAACAAGGCTTCCCGCACTGCTCCAACCCCATTAATGTCTCTCTTGTTCTGTTACAATTACTTCTAAACTTCTTTTCTCTTACAAACGGTAACAATTCAAAAATCTAATTCTCTTTCATTTTCTTCTTAATAACTATCAAAGCAAATCAAACCACGTTTAATGTCCCAATTTTTCAACAAGTATTTTTGAAAGTCTTTCCAGTCTTCAAAGAAAGTTTCATCTTCTTCGTTGTTTAACTTTCTTGTTAGTTTGTCCATTTCTGCCAAAAACAACGTCTTTTTAATCCATTCCCATGTTTCAGGTACTTTATCTTGTTTCCAACATTGAGCAAAAATCAGTCTGGCTGCTGTAATCAAGTACCATAGTAGTGTTCTCTTGGCTACATTTATTTCTTCCATTTTAAGACCTAACAATAACATCTGTGGGTCTTTCTTAAAAGTACATTTCATAATTTTTTGTATCTCATTGTGGATCTCAGTCCAATACTTTACTGCTTTCTCACATGTCCACCACATATGGTAAAAAGACCCTTCATGTTTCTTGCATTTCCAACATTTGTTGGACATACTTTCATTTATAATAGCAATTTTTTAGGCGTCATATACCATCTGTACATCATTTTATAACAATTCTCTTTAACATTTACACAAGTTGAAATTTTCATTGACTTTTTCCACAAATATTCCCAGGATGTCATTAATATCTCATTATTAACATTTACTGCCCATTTTATCATTTGCTCATTTACAGTTTCATCCTCAGTGTACCATTTCAATAAAACCTTGTACAGTTTAGAAATCATTTTTTTACCTTTCTCAAGCCATACAGTTTCAATTTCAATGTTCTTTTCTCTAAAACCATGTTCTCTTTTATCGGTCTTAAATAAATCATAAATCTGTCTGTATTTCAACCAATCATATTCAAATTCGACATCAAATCTATCTTGTAACACAAAGTTTTTCCCTTCTAATTTTAAAAGACTTTTATAAGGTAGCCAATCTAACCCTTGATTTCTTGAGTATGGATTAATCACTTCTGCTGGTACTATCCAAAGTGGTCTTTCTTCTGAGAAGAATTTTCTATATCTCATCCATGTCTCGAACAGTGATTGTCTTACAAAGTGGTGTTTAAAAAATTTGTCCATTTTTACTTTTCCATACCATAAATATGCATGCCATCCAAATTTGTTATCATGCCCTTCTAAAGCCAATAACTTCTTATTCTCAAGATTAATCCACTGTTCCAACCATGTTAAACAGACGGCATCATAATACAGTCTTAAATTTGGTAGTTGAAGGCCTCCTCTCTCTCTTGCGTCGCATAAAATTTTCATTTTGATCCTTGGCTTTCTTCCTGCCCATACGAATTTGGATAATTCTTTCTGCCACAAATCCAATACTTTCCTTTGTTTTAGTATTGGAATGGTCTGAAATAAAAACATCAAACGCGGTAAGATATTCATTTTTACAGTTGCGATTCTTCCCATCAATGATAAATTCAAAGTGTCCCATTTCTTCATGTCTTGCTGAATCCTGTGCCACACCTTTTCATAATTGTTTTTGAACAAGTCAATATTTTTCATGGTTAATTCAATTCCTAGATATTTAGTCTTTGTAACTACTTCACATTGGATTTTCTCTTGAAGTTCTATTTGTCTTTGCTTCGTCATGTTTTTACACATCACCTTAGTTTTGTTTTTATTAATGTAAAAGCCCGCAACTGAGCCAAATTCTTCAATTTTCTCCATCAGATGTGGTATTTTCTCAATAGGGTCCTGAATCATAAACATCACATCATCTGCAAATGCCCTGTATTTATATACGAATCCTTTCACTGAAAGTCCTTCAATACTATTATCTTTTCTTATTGATGTCAATAATATTTCCAACATCCAAATAAACAGCAACGGGGACAACGGGCAGCCTTGACGTGTTCCCTTTTGAACTTGGAAAAAATCCGTCCTTTCTTTGTTTATATTCAAAGCCGCTTTTTGTTCTGAATATATTGCCACAATCATGTTTAAAAAGAACTGTCCAATATCCATTTTTTCAATAACTTGCAGCATAAACTCCCAATTTAAGTTGTCAAAAGCTTTTTCTGCATCTAGGAAGAGGAATCCAACTTCTTTTTCTGGATGCTTGTCATAGTATTCAATTGCGTCTATCACCACTCTTAAATTGTCTCTAATTTGTCTATTTGGTAAAAATCCGGCTTGTTCTTCCGCTACAGTATCTTTCAGATATTTTTTCAATCTCTCCGAAATTATTTTTGCAAATAATTTGTAATCATTATTTAATAGCGATATTGGTCTATAATTCTTTACTTGAGTCAAATCCAAACCTTCTTTAGGTATCAATGAAATATTTGCTTCTTTCCATGAATCTGGGATCCGTTTAGTCTTTCTTATCTCATTCGACAGAAGTACTAAAATGGGGGTTAGCTCCTCTTTAAATTTCTTGTAGAACTTTGCTGTGAAGCCATCTGGTCCTGGAGCTTTGCCCAACTTTGCATCTTCTATCGCCATTATCACTTCTTCTTTCGTTACTAAACCATTTAATGATTCCTTAATTTGTTTTCCCAGCTCTGGAACTTCAATAGTCTCCAAATATTTCTTAATTCTCTGTTGATCAATTCCTTTCTTTTTAAATAGTTTGGCGTAATATTTGAAGAAAGCTCTTTTTATACCATTCAAATTCATAACATCCTTTCCATCTTCAATAATCTTAGATATAAAATTCCTTTCTTTTCTATTTTTCAATTGCCACGCTAAAAACTTTCCTGGTTTGTTTGCACCTTCAAATGCTTTTTGCTGTAATTTCTTCAGATTCCAATATAATTCTCTATTTAATAAAACATTCAGCTGATCTTGCAGAAAGTGGATCTCTTTAATAATCTTTTTCTTCCCTGGTCTTTTCTTTAATTCCTTTTCTTTTTGTCGAATTTTTTCATAAAGGTCTTTCTGTTGTTGCATCTTTTGCTTTTTGTCCTTTGAGTTCAGAGAGATAAGCATACCTCTCATTACCGCTTTGTACGCATCCCATACAACTTGTATATCCGTACCTTTATTTAAATTTAATTCAAAAAAACTTTTCGTTTCTTTTTTTAAGGTTTCATTAATTAATTTTTGATCCAGTAAATCCTCATTAATTCTCCAATATAGTTGTTTAGTTTTTTCTTTAGATATCCAGAGTAAGGGATTATGATCAGAATTAGTTTTCGGTAAAATTTGTATTTTATAAGTTTTTTGCGCCATCTCCTCTGACATCCAAATCATGTCAATTCGGGAAAAGGAGTTATGTCTATTAGAATAAAACGTATAATCCTTAGTCTTGGGATTCCACTTCCTCCAGACGTCTTCCAGTTTCTCTTGCTTCATCAATTGAAAGAAATTTTTTGGTAGCTTTCCAATTGTCTCTCCACTTGCTTTGGATTTTCTGTCCAATATGTTATTCACTGTACCATTAAAGTCTCCAGCAAGGACTATTTGATCATAGTTTAAACAATCCAACTCTTTAGTCAAGTCATTGAAGAAAGTCTCTTTTGCACCATTGGGTGCATATATATTTACAAGCAATGTCTTTTTTCTGTTCATCAATATTTCCACGCCAACATATCTTCCTTCTTTATCTGAGAAGATTTTTTTAGGATCCAATTCTTTTGAAACATAAATCACTGTTCCTTTTTTCTTATTAGTTGCTGAGGAATGAAATTCTTCTCCCAATTTTTTATTAATCAAGTATTTATTATCTTGTTTTCTGATATGTGTTTCTTGTAAACAAATTATGTTACATTTTTGTTTCTCCAGCCAATGATTCACTAATCTTCTTTTACTTGGTGAATTTAGTCCATTTACGTTCCAAGATAAAAATTTGTAATCCATAATTGTGTTGAATTAAATATCTTTAAAATCGTCAAGATTGTTCTCTTTAAATCTATATAAGTCTCCTTCAGATTTAAGGGTAAATCTCACCGAATTGTACACAAATGAAAGTCCATATGGAATCTCCCATCTGAACCTGATATTCATTTCTTTCAGTCTGTCTGTCAATTTCTTGAATTTCTTTCTGTCTTGTAAGATCGATCTCGGAATTTCTCTCAAAATTATTATTTTTTTTCCATTAATTTCCAACGGTTGTGTGAATTGTTTCTTAAAAACATCTTCCTTCATTTTTGTTGTCACAAATTGAACAATCACATCTCTGGGTAATTGCTTTCTCTTGGCATAAGCTGAGTTTACTCTGTAAATCAAGTCAAAGTCTGGATCCAAATCTCCAACATCTTCCCCTACATAAGTTGTCAATGTATTGATTACTAGAGCCCGTAGATCCTGATCTTCCTCCTCTTCTATCCCTCTCAATCTCAGATGATTCTGAGTAGCTCTATATTCCATCATGGACTCCAGTCTTGTATTTTCTAACAGGGTTTTTTTAACCTTCTGTTCCATTTCTTCAGATTTTGTCACCAGGCTTTTGACCTCTTTCTTAACTTCTTCTGTATCTTTTTTAATCCCTGACACTTCTGTTAGTACCAGTTCTTTCAGTTCTTCCATATTTTTTTCTGTACTTGGACTTGCACTTGTTCTATTTGCTCCAGTTGTATTTGCAGCTGTTGTTGCAATTGTTGTTGCAGCTGTGATTCTATTTGTTTTCCAAGATTCTGCACCACTTCGGTCATCCGTTTTTCCATCGCTTCCATAGCCGCTTGCCACTCTTTTTTTCCTTTGCAGTCATTCTTGGACTAGGTGATGAAGCTGCTCTAGGTCTTGACCTCAAATCCGTCTTGAAAGCGACTTCAGTGCTAATCAATCTTTATATTAGCAATCTTCAAGCCGAATCGCCACCTTTATAACTTGTATCAATGCTTTTTCGGCTTAAAAATAACTTTTTAAAATTTAGTCCTCCTCAAAATGTCGGGCACAATTTCTCTATGATTTTCCGGCTAGAGTAGGCTCCTTCAAGACTTCCTGTTTATCTGTCCGTCTCTGTAATCCAACTTCCGGTAAAGGTGGTGTCACACATTCAAACGTCCGTCTATTTCCGGCACAGCAACCTCTACAACGTCCACTCTAGCCTACTTCCTGTATCATAGAGTCACAGTTAGTTTCGTTTCTGCTACGTAAAGTTTAGACTTGACTGACTACAGGAATGCAAAACAAAGTCACTTTTCAGCCGTTTTCTCTAAAGGAAAGCTTTTGTTTTACTTTTAAATCAAGCGGAATAGTTCATTAAAGGTTCCTACGCTTATCCGTACGATTCAATTTCGCGTTCTTCTTTAAACCGGTAAGCGCTTATTCATTTGTTACCTTGCTTGTAATCTCGGGGTTTCGCGGTGCTTCTTCTGTAATCGATGTTGAACTTGATGTTAAAGAGATCGGTAGATGGCGAATTTATGCTGAATTCTCAGCCCAGCTGTTATCTGTAGTGCTGGTTTGCAACTGCCCTCTTCACGGAAGGAGATCAAAGTGTAAACAAGCTTCCTCCGAAGCTTATCCACACCGATCTCAACTCCCCCTCAGGCTTGGCTGCTTGCTTGCCACCCCCCCGCCTGGGGAGTGCTGCGCTGGGCCAGATGAAGCCCAGACTGTCGTCAGATACCGCAGTACACTCTGCACAACTCGCAAAGTGTGTCAATTCGCCATTTTACTCCGACCGGAAGCCCTAAATAATCCACTTTCAATCCACTTCCAGTGCACTTTCCAACTGGATTTTGTCAGTTCATACAGTACGTAAGAACCTAAGAAAATAAGAGAAGCCAATGTTAGATCAGGCCAATGGCCCATCCAATCCAACACTGTGTCACACAGTGGCCAAAAATACCAGGTGTCATCAGGAGGTCCAGCAGTGGGGCCAGGACACTAGAAGCCCTCCCACTGTTGCCCCCCCAAGCACCAAGAATACAATGCATCACTTGCCCCAGACTGAGAGTTCCTATCTATACCTTGTGGCTAATACCCACTGATGGACCTCTGCTCCATATGTTTACCTAATTCACTCTTGAAGCTGTCCATGCTTGTAGCTGCCACCACCTCCTGTGGAAGTGAATTCTATGTGCTAATCACTCTTTGGGTGAAGAAATACTTCCTTTTATCTGTTCTAACCCGACTGCTCAGCAATTTCATTGAGTACCCATTGAGTACTTCTTTCTCAACCTGCTGTATCCCATGCATAACCTTATAAACCTCAGTCATGTCACCCCATAGCCATCGTTTCTCCAAGCTAAAGAGCCCCAAGTGTTTTTAACCTTTCTTCATAAAGAAAGTGAGTAAAAATTAAATGAAGCATTAGAGGCAAGCAAAGTTTATCCCTGTAAGCAAGGGGGGGAGGTAACTGTGGACCCCCCACGGATGATCAGATAATGGAATTAATTACTACTGGATGAATGGTGCTTGAAGGGACTGTGATGGAGAAGTGCTGAGATTTAAGAACTGAGTAACAGATAAGCAAACATTCGGGACTTTAAAAACAATATCTGAAAATATACACCATCCGGCTGTCTAGAAATGGCTAGAGTGAAGAATCAGAAGTTTTCTTTTTAAAGACTGTCAACATCCCAGTAAGAGCCAGAGTGAAGCAAAGTTTACTCCTAAAAAAAAAAAAAGAAGCAGGAGGGGGGGAGGAAACTCCCTCCCTCGTATAACAATGTAAAAATAAAATTCCCAAGGGGGTAGACGGAGCGAAAAGAGAGAAAGGATTGAATGGGAAAACTTACGAGTGCTGAAGTGCTTTCATAAATGGCGGCTGTAAATGCAGCAGAATTCTTCTTTAGCAGACAGAGGGTGGGAACCCCCCCTCGGGTGGGAACCCCCCCTCAGGTGGGAACCCCCCCTCAAAAGACAAAGTAATGATGTAAGCATTTGAAAACAACCTCTATAGGCATTGGAAATCTCTTTTTTTCTTCCTAAAGAGACTCTAAACATCTCCGTGAGTGGTGGCTATAAAGTGTGGTGAAATTTTATTTAAATAGAGGGGGGGAACCACCCATCTAAAAATAAAAAAATTGGAATCTATTTGAAACAATTTGGACAGACCTAGAGAATCACTAGAGGTAGTGGAATGATCCTACGGATTTATGGGACCCTGGCAATTTGGTAATAAAAAGAAGATAAACAGACCCCTAACTATGAAAATGGCACCTGTTGTGTCAAAAGAATTAAAATGAAACTGAATCTTCTTCAGGAAGTCGAAAGTTTAACTGAACAATAAACACTACTGAGAAGGAGTGGTGAGGCAGTGAGGCAGCGACATCCTCCTCCGACAAGCGGGGAAAGAGGCAATTCTCCTCCCCAAAATAAAGTTACTATGCACTTTGGTGCGGGGGACAGAGCTAATAAAATGTTGGGTGAAAGGTGGCTACGTGGGTTAATTGTTCAGGAGATAGCAGATTTTTAGAAGATATCAACAATATGGACTGCGAGCTGAAGAAGATCGAGAGAAGAAGATTCTCCAGCGAAGATTTTTTGGGATAAGGCTTTTGATTAAGGGGGGGATGTATGGATAAAATAGCGGTGAAGGGCTCATATAGAAAAGATGGAAGTTTGATGGTGATTGCTCAAATGAAATTTAAATGTATTTTATCAACTTAGACAAAAGGATGCTCAGTTGTGGATGTGTCTGACGGTGAAAGGAAAGTCTGATGCTGCAAAGAACAATACTGCATAGGAACCTGGAATGTAAGATCTATGAATCAAGGTAAGCTTGACGTGGTCAAAAATGAGATGGCAAGAATGAACATCGACATCTTGGGAATCAGTGAACTAAAGTGGACAGGAATGGGCGAATCTAACTCAGAAGACCATTATATCTACTACTGTGGCCAGGAATCCCATAGAAAAAATGGTGTGGCCTTTATAGTCAACAAGAGAGTGAGAAAGGTAGTATTGGGATACAATCTCAAAAATGACAGGATGGTCTCGGTCCAAATCCAAGGCAAACCATTCAACATCACAGTAATCCAAGTCTATGCCCCAACCACTGCTGCAGAAGAGGCTGAAGTGGACCAGTTCTATGAAGACCTACAACAGCTCATAGAACTAACACCAAAAAATGATGTCCTCATCATCATAGGGGACTGGAATGCTAAAGTAGGAAATCAAAAGGTAACCGGAATAACAGACAAGTTTGGCCTTGGAGAACAAAATGAAGCAGGGCAAAGGCTAACAGAGTTTTGTCAAGAGAACACACTGGTCATAGCGAACACCCTTTTCCAACAACCTAAGAGGCATCTCTACACATGGACATCACCAGATGGGCAACACCGAAATCAGATTGACTATATAATTTGCAGTCAAAGATGGAGAAGCTCTATCCAGTCAGTAAAAACAAGACCAGGAGCTGACTGTGGCTCAGATCATGAGCTACTCATTGCAAAATTCAGACTTAAATTGAAGAAAGTTGGGAAAACCACAAGGCCATTCAGATTTGACCTAGATCGCATCCCCGATGAATATACAGTAGAGGTGAAGAATAGGTTTAAGGGACTAGATTTGATAGACAGAGTGCCTGAAGAACTATGGACAGAGGTCCGTGACATTGTAAAGGAGGCAGCAATCACTGCCATCCCAAAGAAAAGAAATGCAAGAAAGCAAAGTGGCTGTCTGATGAGGCTTTACACATAGCAGAGGAAAGAAGGAAAGCTAAAGGCACCGGTGAAAAGGAAAGATTTGCCCAACTGAATGCAGATTTCCAGAGAACAGCAAGGAGAGATAAGGAGGCTTTCCTGAGTGAACAATGCAAAGTAATAGAGGAAAACAATAGATTGGGAAGGACTAGAGATCTCTTCAAGAAAATTGGAGAAATCATGCAAAGCTGGCCATGATAAAGGACAAAAATGGTAGGGACTTATCAGAAGCAGAAGAGATTAGGAAAAGATGGCAAGAATACACAGAAGAACTATACAAGAAGGACCTCGATGTCCTTGACAACCACGACGGTATAATCACTGACCTCGAGCCAGACATCCTGAAAAGCGAAGTTAAATGGGCCTCAGAAAGCATTACTAACAACAAAGCTAGTGGAGGTGATGGTATCCCAGCTGAGTTATTCAAAGTCTTAAAAGAAGATGCTGTTAAAGTGCTGCACTCAATTTGCCAACAAATTTGGAAAACACACCAGTGGCCACAGGATTGGAAAAGGTCAGTTTACATTCCAATCCCAAAGAAGGGCAATGTCAAGGAATGTTCAAACTATCGCACAATTGCACTCATTTCACACGCTAGCAAGGTCATGCTCAAGATCCTACAAGCTAGGCTCCAACAATACGTGGATAGAGAACTGCCAGAAGTAGAAGCTGGGTTTCGAAGAGATAGAGGAACTAGAGATCAAATTGCCAACATTCGCTGGATTATGGAGAAAGCAAGAGAGTACCAGAAAAACATCTACTTCTGCTTCATTGACTATGCTAAAGCCTTTGATTGTGTGGATCACAATAAACTATGTCAGGTTCTTAAAGAGATGGGAGTACCAGACCACCTCACATGTCTCCTGAGAAACCTGTATAAGGGTCAAGAAGCAACAGTTAGAACTGGATATGGAACAACTGATTGGTTTAGCATAGGAAAAGGAGTACGACAAGGATGTATATTGTCACCTTGCTTATTGAATTTATATGCAGAGTACATCATGCGAAATGCTGGCCTGGATGAATCACAAGCTGGAGTTAAGATTGCTGGGGAAAAGATCAATAACCTCAGATATGCAGACGATACCACTCTGATGGCAGAAAGTGAAGAGGACCTAAAGAGCCTCTTGCTCAGGGTGAACGAGGAGAGCGCAAAAGTGGGCTTGAAGCTCAACATCAAAAAAACTAAGATCATGGCATCTGGGCCCATCACTCCTTGGCAAATAGAAGGGGAAGTCGTAGAAGTAGTGACAGACTTCACATTCCTGGGATCCCAGATCACGGCAAATGGTGACTGCAGCCATGAAATTCCTTGGGAGGAAAGCGATGGCAAACCTAAACAGCATGATAAAAAGCAGAGACATCACCCTGCCAACAAAAGTCCTCATGGTCTAAGCAATGGTATTCCCAGTAGTAATGTATGGCTGTGAGAGTTGGACTATAAGGACGGCCGAACGCCGAAGAATAGATTCATTTGAACTATGGTGCTTGACAGGGGTCTTTTCGTAGAAGAACAGCTGCAGGAGCTCATTAGCATATGGTATGCTAATGAGCTATTAGGCTATTAGCATATGCCACGCCCCCTGACATCACCGGAAGTGATGTCAGAAGGGGAAGCAAAAGGGGGAAGCATCTTCAAAAGCCTCCCCTTCCCTTCCCCAGCTGATCTGGGTGGGGGAGCTAAGAGAGAAGGGATTTAAAGTTTAAACTCCTTCTCATGAGAGTTGGGCCACAGAAGGAGGAAAGAGGGAAGGAAAGAGAGGGAAGAAGGAGGGAAACAGGGAAAGGAGGAAAAAGAGAAGAGAAGAAGGTGGGAAAGAAAGAAAGAAAGAAAGAAAGAAAGAAAGAAAGAAAGAAAGAAATAAAGAAATAAAGAAAGAAAGAAAGAAAGAAAGAAAGAAAGAAAGAAAGAAAGAGAGAGAGAGAGAGAGAGAGAGAGAAAGAAAGAAAGAGAGAAAGAAAGAGAGAAAGAAAGAGAGAAAGAAAGAGAGAAAGAAAGAGAGAAGAGAAGAGAAGAGCGAGGGAAAGAGGAAAAAGAAAGAAGGAAAGGAGGGAATGAAAGAAATTCAGTGGCAATTCAACCCCATTATACCCTATGGGCCATTGAAGTCAATGGTGAAAACATAGGGTATATTCTGAGGGCTGGAGGAGGGTTTGAGGAGAGGCTCCAAACTCACAGAGTAGCTGATGGAGCCTCTCCCCAAGATACCCACCAAGTTTCAAGAACATTGGACCAGGGGGTCCAATTCTATGGGCCCCCAAACAGATTGCCCCATTTCCTCCATTGTTCTCTATAGTGGGGAAAAAAGTTATTTTTTTCCCACCATAGAGAACAATGGAGGGAATAGGGGCAACCTGTTTAGGGGCCCATAGAATTGGACCCCTTGGTCCAATGTTCTTGAAACTTGGTGGGTATCTTGGGGAGAGGCTCCATCAGCTATCCTGTGAGTTTCGAGCCTCTCCTCAAACCCTCCCTCCAGCCCCTAGAATATACCCTATGTTTTCACCATTGACTTCAATGGCCAATAGGATATAATGGAGCTGAAATTGACATTCGGCTGCCTGAAAGACTCTCCCGGACGCCGGCTGGGGGCGGGGCTTGGCTCCTGAGCTCCCCTGTGGTCCGGTGCGCTGCCCCCCCCCGAAAAGACCCCTGGTGCTGGAGAAGACTCTTGAGAGTCCCTTGGGCTGCAAGGAGATCAAATCATTCAATCCTAAAATAAGTCAACCCTGATTGTTCCCTGGAAGGCCAGATCCTGAAGTTGAAGCTCAAATACTTTGGCCACCAAATGAGAAGGGAGCATTCACTGGAGAAGACCCTGATGCTGGGAAAGATTGAAGGTCAAAGAAGAAGGGGACGGCAAAGGATGAGATGGTTAGACAGTGTCATCGATGCGACGAACATGAAATTGAGCAAACTTCAGAGGACAGCGGAAGACAGGAGGGCCTGGCGTAATCTGGTCCATGGGGTCACAAAGGGTCGGACTCGGCTGTGCGACGGAACAACAACAAAAATCAACTTAGACTAATATTATAAATGGAAGAGAGGTTGAAGTGTCTGGAAATGAGTTTTATAAGCTTAAATAGATTAGGTTTTGCTAATTTTAAGACATTAGCTTTATGGGAGTCTAATTGAGGTGAAGGGGATGTTATTTGATGTCTATTTAGGTTCTTTCTTTTTTTAATAAGAGTGTAAATGGAGTGAGCTCTTAGAAGAAGTATATTCAATTTTGATGTATTTAGTAATTCCACTTAAATAATTTTGGATGTTGGGAGGATTGTAGGTAATGGTTGGTTAACTTTTTTTAAACAGTCAGATGGGCAGAATGTAATAGCCAGATGGGCAGAAATCTTTATTATTGTTACCAGATGATGAAGATGCCTGATGTTTGCATAAAAAGAAATTTAAGTGTATTTCAGAAGTATACTCCAAACAGTCAGTATGGGCTAGAACTTCTATAAGTGATTTACTCAGCTGTCACTTTCAAGGTTAACAATTGAAAGGTTTTCTTAATGCCATATTTGCAAGCATTGTATAGATCACCACACCTTGGATTTTCTTTTCTATCTCCTCTCCTTGTAGTTGGTATTAGTACCCCTCCCCCTTTTCTGTAGTTTTTTAGAAAATGCAATAAAAAGTCCCCTTTGGGGGGCATATAATAAAAAAAGAAAGTGTTCTAACCCTTTTATCATTCTACTTACCCTTTTCTGTAGTTCAGCAGTTCGAGACCCGGGTGCCGCATGACAGGGTGAGCTCCTGTCTCTAGTTCCAGCTCCTGCCAACCTAGCAGTTTGAAAGCAAGAAATTGCAAGTAGATAAATAGGTACCACTTCGGTGGGAAGGTAACAGCGTTCCGTGCACCTTGGTGTTTAGTCATGCCGGCCACATGACCACGGAAACGTCTTCGGACAGCGCTGGCTCTTCGGCTTTGAAACGGAGATGAGCACCGCAACCCTAGAGTCGGATTCGACTGGCTATCGAGCAAGGGAACCTTTACTTTACTTATCCTTTCTGAGGTGTAGTGACCAGAACTGTAAACAGTATTCCAAATAAGGTTGCACCATCGATTTATACAGGGGCATTATGATACTGGCTGATTTGTTTTCAATTCCCTTCCTAATAATCCCCAGCATAGTGTTGGCCTTCTTTATTGCAGTTGCATACTGTCTCAACATTTTCATTGAATTAACTCCAAGATCTCTCTCTTGGTCAGTCTCTGCCAGTTCGGACCCCATCAATGTGTATTTATAGTTAGCATTTTTGGCTCCAATGTGCATCACTTTGCACTTGGCCACATTGAACTCCATTTGCCATGTTGACGCCCACTCGCCCATCCTCGACAGATCCCTTTGGAGTGCCTCACAATCCTCTCTGGTTTTCACCACCCTGAACAACTTCATGTCATCTGCAAATTTAGCCACTTCTCTGCTTACTCCCAATTCCAAATCATTAATGAACAAGTAAAATCCAGTTGAAAAATGCATTGAAAGTGGATAATTTAGTATGTGTGACTGCAGCCCTAGAGATCAGTTGTAATAGTTGGGAAATTTTCTGTAGGGGAAATGATGTGTTGTGGCTGGGTAATATGGTGATTTCTGGGAGATCTCCAGGGCCCACAGGGAGACTGGCAATCCTAGTGAATGTTTAGGGGAAGATTGGGAGTTGTATTTTACCTCAGGACACATTCAATTACTCCCAACAGCAACTGCAAAGTGTTTAGAATGTTGGAGGCAAGGGCCAATCAGGCCAAATATACAAATAACCTCTGTGTTCTGACTGTCTATGGCGGGGGGAGGATGACATACAGAATGGAGCAAGGTACAATCAGCCAGCATATGCAAATGACCTTGAAAGGTTGGCCCAATCAGGTAGAAGGTGAGTCATTGGGAACATAGCTAGCCTTTTATATATACCTGTGCTAGGAATAAGGGCCATTGTAGAAATAAATACAATGGGATCTAGAAAGACACTCTGGGAGAGTGCCCCAGCCTTGGGTGCTCAGTGTCATTTTGCTGTGGTGACCTCAGCAGGGTATAATGACACAGAGTCCAGCATTTTCTCCAGAGGAACTGATCTCTGCAACTAAAGAGCAGTTGTAATTTTGAGTGATCTCCAGCCATCACCTGGAGATTGGCAACAATGGTTCCCCAGGAGGAAATGGCTGGTTGGGAGGGTGGAGTCTATGGAATTGTACCTGTCTGAGGTCCCACCCCTCCTCAAACCTCACTATCTTCAAGTTCCATCCCTCAAATCTCCAGGAATTCCCCACCTGTTGGCAACCCTATCTCCTTCCCAGTCAATCATCAACCTTTATTTCCCACTTACTCTTCAGCTTTCCATCTCCCCCCCCCCCACCTGCCACCTTTACTGTGCTTTGAAGCCCTGACTACCATATCACATTGACTGTCATGGGGGGCATCTCAGCAGGGTATAAGGACACAGAGTCCACCATTTTCTCCAGTGGAACTGATCTCTGCCATCGGGAGATCAGTTGTAATTCTAAGTGATCTCCAGCCCTCACCTGGAGATTGGCAACGATGATTCCCTAGGAGGAAAAGTAGTCTTTCTCTGCAATGGGAACCAAAGCAGCTTACATCATTCTCCTCTTCCCATTTTGACTTGCACAACAAGCCTGTGAGGTAGGTTAGGCTGAAAGTTTGTGACTGGTTGAAAATCACCCAGTCAGCTTCCACAGAAAGAACCTGGGTCTAGCAGACCCTGCTCAGAAGCACTGACTGCTACACCTAGGGTAGCCAACCTTCAGGTGGAGCTTGAAGATCTCCAGGTATCACAACTGAACTCCAGACAACAGATCTCTCTCGCTCCCTGGAGAAAATTAACTGCTTTGGATGGTGGCCTCTATAGCATTCTGTTCTGCTGAAGCCTCTCCCCTCCCCAGACTCTGGCTTCTTTAGACACAGAATCTCCTACCTGGAGCTGGCAACCCTAGTCAGGACTGGCCCCAATGAGTTTTCTCCCAAAGGCCAAAATAGGTGTGGAAAGGGCCTTTTACTGACAGAACCAAGCTTGGTTGCCTAGCAACAGGCACTGAGGGGAAAGTAGGGTTCCCAGCTCTGAATAGGGAAATACCTGGAGATTTAGGGGGTGGATCCTGTGGAGGGGCAGGATTGGGTGTGTGTGGAAGGACTCAGCAGGAATTTCCCAACCTGGAGCTGGCAAGCTTATTCAGGACTGGCCCCAATGAGTTCCTCACAAAGGCATAGAAAGGGTTTCATTCCTTTTTCTTTTTACTGACAGAACCAAGCTTGGTTGCCTACCAACAGCCACTGAGGTAAAAGTTAGTCCCACAGAGGAGCCAAGCAGGCAAAGTGTCTCCCTCAGGAGAGAGCGTATTCTGACAGGGAACAGGGGCTGGAGTGGGCGGGGAAGAGGAGCAGACCCAGCACCTGGCCAATGGCACATGAGTAGTCTTGAGTGGTGGCTGACAGGCCAATGGTTGATGGAGTGCACTTTGGTGGGACTCAGGCAACACAACCAGTGGATAGGGATAGCTTCTGAGTGACACATCATGGAGCTAACTGATTTAGGAGCATGTGTAAATGCCACCCCACTACTTAATTATATATAAGGAAAGATAATCTCAATGTTATTAACTGATAATAAAATTTTTAAAAACTACTCATGGGCACTGTTACTGAAATATTTCAGATATCACAAACAATATTTACAGGGCAACCTCATGTAGAATTACTCCTGTTTAGAATTACTCCTGTTTAGTCCTTTAGACTGTTGATATTGTTAAATCTGAAAATGATGAAGAAAAAGCCAAGGATAACAACTGTGTCTTTAAGGAAGCTGTTAGTTGTGAATTTTTGCAACTCAGGGGAACTTCTTTCGCACATAACGAGGAATACCAATACAGTGACAGATTACTGATGCACATCTGCCCTCTGAAGTAACCAGTTCCCCAGTTTCCACTGGCAAAAGTAATTAATTTAATTTCCTGTGCCAGACTCACTGGTGCATGGTTTGCATAAACCAGTGGCTTGATGCTAATATTAGAAATCTTTGTCATAATCATTGAAGAAATGAAATAGAAAATCTATCCTGGAACAGAAGATAAAGATATCCTCTTAGTATCAGGATTAATCAATTGCTATGAATGCATTAACTGAGTTACATAAAGATTTCAAAAAGGATTTTGGTAATTATTCTGCTTTTATATTATTGTTTGCCTATCTACCTCAGAATTCATAGCCCCTTAAATACTCACATTAACCTACATTACCTGCAAATTCTGCTCCAAAAGAACTCTGGATAATTCAACTTGTGTCTGATGTGGACCACAGAAGCATTTACCAGTTATTTGTGTGTTTCAAACAGATTATGAACATAGATGCCCATCAAAACATATTGGAAAGGCAGGGATGCCTTACAGCTTGGTATATACCCAAATATGTAGTAGGGAAAAAGTCATCTGTAGTAATACAGATGGCCAAACAACTACGTGATCAAAATTCTATGACCAAGTTAGTAATTTCTATTAGCCTCATATTTGAATTAAGTAGAGGCATGGATAATTGTGATGATATTAGCATCAGTGTAAAACAGATTGAGCAATGGTAGGTAACTGAGAAAAGCCACCAGATGATAAATTTAGGATTATTCCCTCTCCTTTGATATAGGACATTTATTCACCATCTGTTCCGATAATTTACTTAGTGTTGAGCTCCTGAAGTAGCAGCTTTGACCAAGACAGCCTTTTAGCAACTTCATCTGGACAGGAGATTACAACAACTGCTCCTTCAATGTGTTGACCAAGATGGATTTATATCTTAATCTTTTCAAGTGACCAAGCTCTACAATGAAGTACAACAACTTGGACATAATATAAAACAAAAGAAGGGTCTTGAAATGCTACAGTGGCAAGAAAAGTCTTGGATCTCCAGTGAAAGCCAGTCGGAGTTGAGCATGCAGGTGGATACTGAAAATGTAAATTTTTGTATTACACTCTAATAGGACACCAAAGTCCAGGTCACAGTTTTGCAACTGGTTGGGCAGAAAGGGAAGTCCCCAACAGCATTTGTTGGCAAATCTGCCTTGACAATCCTGCCTTTCAATGTGTAATGTGGCATGAGCTGGCTGCCTTTGGGGGCTAAATGAGACTTTTTAAAATTGAATGATGGAAAAAATTTTTTTTCACTTGCTACAGACTATGCGTATTAGGGAGGCTTTGCTAAATAAACCTGGACTCAATGAGATTGGTTAGGCCCTGAGTAAGGTCTGACAGCTGTCTTATTGCTCCAAGCTTTGAGCCATGGCAGTGCTGGGGAACCTGCTGGATAACCTTTTGGGTGGTCTATCTTACAGGAGGTAGGAAGAGTTAGTAAGTTTAGTCATATAAAATTTAATTATTAGCATTATGTAATAGATAATGTGATGTAATATTTAATAATCAGTAAACCTTAGTTAAGCCTACCTGGGAGTAGGGTTGCCAGCCCAGTGTTGGCAGCCTATGGGAAATGAGGAGACGGATGGTTGTGGCGTTCCAGTGGACAGCATTCCATCAATGCTGCAATGTCATTAGCAGAGTGAACTCAAAAGTGACACCACTGCATTGCTGTGATGTCCTAGGACTCCTAGAGTGTCATAATGAGGCAGGGATGTTACTTCCAGGTTTGAACCAGAAGTAATGTTATCAGTGCAACACTGATTCCCCCCTCCCATTTTGCTCCTACTGACCACCAAGAAGCAGCCAGAGCCAGGTTCTTGCAGCTGGGTGGTTTCCTGCTTTGGCAGGAGACCTGGCACATCTGTTGGGAGCCTGACAGTGTATTCCTATTTAGAATTTTTCCAGTCTAAGACCTTTAAATGTAGTAGTCACAGACAATCCTCCCTCTAAGCTGTGGAGTCTTGTGAGCAAAAATTCTACTTTGTGAGCTCCTGGCATTAAAGTTGTGAGCAAGCGATTTGGCTACTGCATAAATTAGTTTGCCCTGGAGCCATCCTTCCTGAGCTAAGACAAAAATGTGTGAGCTGGAGGCTAAAAAACTGTGAGCTAGCTCACACTAACTCAGCTTAGAAGGATCACTGGTCACAGATGACATATGATTGCACCATGAGTCTTTCTTAGGGATCTGGGAGCAAATAGTCATACTCATTCAGCATTAGGCTGAAGATAAGGAGAGAAGAACAAAGATGTGTAAGAAGGTTGGTTCTGGTTTATCTAGTTCAGTACTGCGCATTCTAAACTGGCTGTGGCTCATGGGCCCTTTCTGCACTGACAGCTTGTTTCAGAGAATCCAAGAAGTCAAGCCTTAAGGGTTGACTTCACATTCACACACATTGCCACCACAATTGGAATGAAGAGGTGGACAACAATATGGAAGGGCCACTTTATTAATTATTTACAATCAAACAACTGGTGAGGGGCTGCTAAAATGTACTGAGGAATATGACAGGTGTCAAACTCCTGACCACCTTCATCTAATTCTGGGCAATGCACCTGTCCCAATCTCAAGCCACCCAATATGGCTCTTGACCAGTGGCTTGGCATTTTTAGGAGAACCCCCTGGTTCACCACCCCAGAAGCTGCAAGGCCTGCTAAGATAGGCCAGGCCAGATTGTTCTAAGGAAGATCGCCCCTTCTGAGCCTTGAGCTGCAAAGGCCCGAAAGCCGTTCTTGGAGGATCCTTTAATTCCTTTATAACAATGCCCAGGTGCTCACCGTTTTCAACTTCCTGATCATGCTACCCCGCCATAGCAAAGGCCAAGCCTCTGCTTAGGCCTTCACCCCCACCAAGCAATCCAGCGCCAACAGCACCCCTCACCTCAAATTTGCAAGAAATATCATTGCCCTTGTTAGAGAGGTGCACCCTGTTCTCCCTATACAGGTCCATTAACTCGACCCATATGTCAAGGTACAACAAGAAGAGGCCCAAGCTGCCTTCCATGGCATTTCTGAAGTGCTGATTGGCTTTTTGTCTCACCTGGTCCAAGCACCTAGGATCCCCCAGGCTATGCCACACCTGGTGTGGTAACATTGCAGACAAGACCAGATGCACCCCAGGCAACTGGTCCGCTTGTAACACCAGGGCCTTTCCCTTTCATGGTAAGGCAGAATAGCCACCAGCCTATCTGCACTCCAGGCCACCTTGCTCTTATCATCACAAGACCAGCCTCCGCTTGTGATACCAGGGCCTTTCCCATCATGGCAAAGCAGAATAAACAACCAGACTATCCGCACTCCGGGCCACCTTACTCTTATCATCGCAAGGTCAGCCTCTGCTTGTAAGACCAAGGCCTTGTCCTTCATGATGATGCAGAATAGCCAACCAGACCATCTGCACTCCGGGCCACCTTGCCCATCATGGTGAGGCTGTACTCCAGGCATCTAGACCACTTGTAACACCAGGGCCTTGCCCTTCATGGTGAGGCAGAATAGCCACCAGACCATCTGCACTCCGGGCCACCTTGCCCATCATGGTGAGACTCAGGGCCGGCTCACTCACTAGGCAAACTAGGTGTTTGCCTAGGGCGGGCTGGCTCTTAGGACTACAAAAGCCCCCCCCCCCGGTGCAGCAGCAGCAGCACCTTCCTTCCTCGGGGCGGAGACCTCTGGCACCATTCCCTGGGCCTGGGAAGGTGGTGAGGCACTGTGAGGGGGGGCTCCTTCCCGGGCGGTAGGCCAGGAGACTTCCCTCCTCCTCCCCCTCCCCGTGGTTGCCCAGGGACAGCCCCTGATTGGGGAGTTTGAACTGTGAGTGGGATGGGGCGACCCTGCCGTCAAGCCCACTAGGGGAGTGAGGCCGGCTGCGCCACACAGTTCCCCTCCTCTGAATGGACTGACTGTGACAGCCACCGCCCACATGCCTGTGCCTCTTTGCACATCCAGAGCCCTGCCTGGCCAGCGCTGCACCTCTCCTCACCACCTGCCAGCAAGGGAGTGAGCAAACAAGTGGCTGCCCCCCATCCTCCGCTAGCCTCGTCCCTGTTCCTGTCCCCAGGCAGGCAGCCGGGCCTCCGCCTTCGGGCCTTCCTTGCAGCATCCAGGAGTCCAGCAGGTGAGCGGGTGAGAGTGGCTCCTCCTTGGGCTGTGTGGGTGTTTTGGGGGTGGCAGGAGGTCTTAGGGCTTGGAAGGGGACCCAGCCTGGTCCTGGTCCCTACCTGCTGGCACGACCAGAGGGGCACATTTCCTGCTCTTCCGGGCTTCTCTGCTGCTGCCTGCCCTCAGCTGAGCCCCTGTCTCCACCGTCTGGGCTGGCTTCCTCCTGGTGGGACAGTGGCTTCATGGCTTCTTCATCTAGTCCCCCCCCCACATACACACCCTTTTAAAATGATGTTCTCCTCAGTTGCTGTGTGATGGTGAAGAAAGTGAATTGGGTTTGAAAAACCCAGGCCCAACTTGTTAAAGGTGTGTGTGTGTGTGTGTGTGTGTGTGTGTGTGTGGAGAGAGAGAGAGAGAGAGAGAGAGAGAGAGAGAGAGAGAGAGAGAGAGAGAGAGAGAGTAGTGACTTGGCAGTTCAGGAACTTGAATGCAGAAGTTTAGAGAAGCGGTGCTGTACAAGAATTTAAATCAGGTCTTTGAAAATGGCTTTCTGCGGCTTTCCTATTAGCTTTTTTGTTTTTGCTATTTTCCAGGTTGACTTTTGAGTAGTAGTTAGGCAATGTGGGGGGGATCTGTGCTTGTGAACATCTGTGTGATTGTGCATTCTTATTTTATTTATTTTTTTATTTTTTTTTATAACATTTTATTAATAAATGCAAAAAAGGAAAATAGCAATTAACAAAACAGGTAAGTTGGAGTATACACGAAAAGAGTGTTAGAGTTACTAAAAAGAGTATTACATTTTCAAAGTTACAGTATCAGTTTACATTTTTCAAATCAAGGAGACATTCACATCTTACCATAAATTTAAGTCATTAACTGTAGTAGGGATTTCACCCTGATCAATTAAATATTCCACAATAGGGAACCAAATCATAGCGTGATCTAAAGAAGATTTGTATACATCTCTTCCATCTACATTTTCCGTTATTTTTGACATTATATAGAACTTCCAAAGTTTAGCATGCCAATGATGTTGTTGAGGACTTTTAGTGTCTTTCCAAAATAAGGCTACTGCATTTTTAGCTGCTGCCAACAAAATGGCTATTCTTTTCATAGTATTACTAGATTGTATATGCATTTGCCATCTATTTAGTAGTATATGTTCCACTGTGCATTGCAATTCATAACCAGTTATATTTTTAACCTGAGTTATTATTTCTGTCCAGAACAGCTCTAGTTTTGGGCATTCAAGCCAACAATGGACATAATTTCCCACACTTCCACATTTCTTCCAACATGCAGGAGAAACAGCAGATGTTATATGCGATAATTTCTGAGGTGTTAAATACCAAAAAGTAAGTATTTTAAAAGTTTGTAATTTTATTTCTATAATATTCGTATTAAAGGGAAACGTCCTCCATATGTAGTGCCAGTCGTCATCAGATAAAATAGAATTACAGATAGAATGCCACCTTTTCTGATATGTCAATAAGTTGTGAGACTCTATTTCCATTAATTCTAAATATAGTTTAGCCATAAGTTGTCTTCTAGAGGTATTCATCCATTTATATATCTTTTCAAAATTTGATAAAGGACGCTTAATGATATTATTTAAATGTATTTGAGAACAAAAGTGGGATATTTGTAGAAATTGCATCCAAGAGATAGTAGAACCCAGTTTTGCTTCTAATTGAGTTTTATTCATTAAAATATTGTTTTCTACAATATCTTCAATTTTTGTAATGTTTGCTTTTTTCCATGTTTCCTGGTGTATTGGGAAATTTGGAGGTAATAAACTTTTTTGATTAAAGAGATGTTGGAATTTTGAAAGTCCAGGGATCAATTGTTTTCTTTTATTTTCCCAGGTGGCTAAGAAGGTTTGCAGGATCAGACTATCAGTTATTTTTTTGGAACGTTCTGAAGATGTTTGCCAGATTGTTTCCGGAACATCATATGGGTAGGTATAGTGTGTTTGTATTATAATCCAATCCTTATTTTGGTAATCATGTAGCATTTTGAGAATGTTGGCTAGGTGATTAGCTTGGTAGTATTTATATAGGTCTGGAAAGCCTAGTCCCCCTTTAAGTTTATGCTTGGTTAATGTTTCCACACTAACCCTATGGCGTTTATAAGCCCAAAAAAAGTTTAATAAGATTTTTTGCCATACCTCAATTTGTTTCTTAGATATTGTTATTGGTAGAATTCTAAAAAGAAATAAGAACTTAGGTAATACATATGTTCGAATGATGTTTAGGCGATCATGCCAAGAAAGAGACATTTTATGCCATTGAGTAAATTTTCTCTTTAGTTCTTCTATTAAGGAATCATAGTTAACTGAATGTATATCTTTAAGTTGCAAAGGAATTTTAAGCCCTAAATAGCTCAAATATTTTGTGGTCCATTTATAAAGGACTGATTTTTTAAGCTTTTTCACAGTATCATCCTCTAAGTATATTGGAAAAATAGAAGATTTGGCAATATTGACTTGTAATCCTGATACATTGTCAAACTCTTCCAATATTTTTTGAAGCGATGGTAAAGAAATTGTAGGTTTAGTCAAAAATAATAAAATATCATCTGCAAATAAAGCTAATTTAAAAATTTTATTTGCTATATGTATCCCATGTAGATTTGAATGCATTCTAATCCTTGAGGCTAAAGGCTCCATTACCAAAGCGAATAATTGAGGAGATAATGGGCATCCCTGCCTAGTGCCCCGTTTTAAATTAAACTTATCCGAAATAGAGCTATTTATACAAAGTTGAGCTGTAGGTTGATCATATATTGCATTAATTATGCGTATAAAGCTTTCACCAAAGCCTAAATGTTTTAGCAATTGTTTTAAATATATAAAGTTAACTGAATCAAAGGCTTTTTGTATATCTAAGGCAACACAAATGGATTGTAATTTATTTTGTTTACAAAAATTAATTAAACTCAGTGTTTTATAAGTACTGTCCGTAATGTCTCTATGGGGCATAAAGCCAACTTGGTCTTGATGGACATATTGCGTCACAAATGAGCTTAGACGTGATGCTATTATAGTGGAGAAGAACTTAAAATCACTGTTTAAAAGGGAAATTGGCCTGTAAGAGGCAACATCAGTCAAATCTTTACCTGCTTTTGGAATAACTATTATTGAGGCTTGCAGCCACGAAGGGGGTAAAATTCCATATTGCATGACATAGTTGCAGGTTTTAGTAAAGGGTAAAGCTATGGTATCCTGATATTTTTTGTATAATTCTGAGCTAAAGCCATCCGGGCCAGGAGCTTTATTACACTTGGATTTTTTAATAGCTGCAATCACTTCCTTTTCAGTAATAGGACTCTCCATTACTGCTTTATGTTCTTCTGACAATTTAATATTGTTATAGTATTTTTCTAGATATATTTTAATTGAGGTTGCATTTATTTCTTTTGTTTCATATAATTGTTTATAATATTCTAAAAAAGCCTTTGTTATTTGCTGTGTTTCAAATTGTAGTTTACCTTGTCTGTCCTTTATTGAGGTAATTAATCTGGCTTCCCTTTTCTGTCTGACTCTTCTAGTCAAAACTTTCAGTGCCTTCGATGTGTTTTGCCATGATTTTTGTTGCAAGTAGAGTAAGTTTTGCTGTATTTGATTGATGTCAAGTGTGTCTAGCTCCCGTCTTATGGCTAATAATTTCTTGTATGCTTTTTTATTGCCTGTTTGTTTGTGTTTCATTTCCAGCACAGCTATTTCTGTTAACAGTTTTTCTCTTTTTTGCTTTCTTTGTTTGTTTAGATAAGCTGCCTTAGATATCAACTCACCCCTTACGACAGGCTTCATTGCATCCCAAATAATTGCTGGGGATACATCTTCTGTGTTATTGTCTATGAAATAATTTTTAATGACTGATTCTATCTCAGCTGCTATGATTTGATTTTTTAATAAATTTGTATTCAGCTTCCATGTTTTTTGTCTTACTTCCATACCTAGTTCTAAATCACAGCTGACCCAATGATGGTCAGACCATTGCAGATTCCCAATTTGGGCTGATTTAATTTTATTTATTATAGATGGTGAAGCTAATATGTAATCAATTCTGGTATAGGTTTTATGTCTCTGTGAATAATATGTGTAGTCACGTTCTCCTATATGTAACTGTCTCCAGATATCTATTAAAGAATATTGTTGGATCAACCTCGCAAGGGGGGTTTGTTTCTTCTCAATCTGTATGCATTTTTTCTGCATCTTATTGAAGGAGGATCTATCCAAGGAATAATCCATAATACAGTTTAGATCTCCCCCGATTATTAAATCACCTTCTTGAAAGTTGGCTAGCTTATTTAGGACTTCAGTCATAAAAGCTATTTGATTTGTATTTGGTGCATACAAAACAGCTAGAGTTACAACAGTTGTATCAACACTTCCTACCACAAATAAAAATCTACCTACAGGGTCTTTGAGTATTTTCTTAAGCGTGAAGTTAGTATTAGCTGAAATTAGGATGGCTACACCTCGAGATTTAGAGGAGCCATACGACTGCCATTGATATTTGAATTTTTGTGATTTAAAAAGACATGGATACTTAGCAGTGTTGTGTGTTTCCTGAAGAAAAACAATATTTGGATGTTCTTTAGTTATTTGCGCAAAAATACGCTTACGTTTCACAGGGTTGCTCATGCCTCTGGTATTATAAGTCATGCATCTAAGTAGTTTTGACATTTTATAGAATCAACAAAATAACAATACTTTTGCACAGATGTAAATGGTATATCTTACATATATTCTACCTGATTATTGTATATAATAAAACAATGCGTGCAACGTAACCAAGGAATTACTATCACTCTTTCCTAGAAATGAAAAGTCAAGGAAAATATTACTTTTGTAACTAGCTTTAACTACTCTCCTGGAGACTAATACTGCCTTACCTGCCTTATCAACTGTGTAACAGTAACTTTACTTAACTTAACCTGTTTGGTAACTATACTCAATATCTAACTCTAATAACAACCCCCCCACACCCCTAACTGAAAACACACACCAAAATAAAAAGACTAAGGGTAAAAGAAAAAGAACTTCCTGTAACCCTTCCCCAAATACTTGGGAGAGGTAGTGAGATTAAATCTCTCACTCCTTAGAACAAGGATCGAAGTTATGAATTTGAGACTATATCCAGACTTTAACTATAGAAGGAACTGGTGTGAATATTACTTGCTCCCCCTTCCCCCCCAATACCATATATGGTCTTTAGAATATTGTATACATATTTAACATAATAATCTTTAAACCATTAGAATAAATGACCACTTTATGAAACCTTCATACAGCAGATAATTATACATTTACTCTCAGTGAGTTATAAGTCAAGGACGTGCCATTACTTTGTTTTCCTTATGTGGAGTTAGATTGTACTGCAGTCTTCTTTTAAAAGATTGTCTGTCAGTCTCCATAGATTGCTGGGTGATTTCCAGGAGTTCCAGTAATGTTTGACCAGATTCCAGGTCTGTAGCTGTGTACAATGTTCCTTTGTGCCATACTTGCAATTTTGCAGCAGCAGACCATCTATATCTTATGTTTGCTTCCCTGAGTTGCATGGTGATCGGCTTTAGAGTCCTTCTCTGTGCAATAGCATCCGGGGGTAAGTCAGGGAAAACTTCTATTTTAATATCCAAAAAGGGAAGATTTTTGTTTACTCTGGCTTCTGTTAGTATTTTATTTTTGGTTCTTGCATCCAGAAACGTTGCCAGAATATCTCTTGGTCCTCTACGCTTATCTTTGTTTTTCTGTCCCAATCTGTGAGCTTTTAAAATCATAGGGGCCACACCATCTTCAAGCTTAAGAATAGATGCAAGCCATTGTGCCAGAAATATTTGTAATTCACTTTTCTCTTCAGCGTCCTCAGGAAAACCGCGAAATTTCAAATTATATTGCCTGGTCTCCATTTCTAGAGCCAACAGTCTTTTCTGAGTTACTGTCTCTTCAGTTTTAAAAGTTTTAATTGCTTCTGCAGCTTGTAAACCTAAAGAAGTTGCATGATCTGCTTTTTTATCAACTTCCTGCAGAGCTTGTTTTATATCATTTAGCTGGGTCTGTATAGGCTCAAATAATGCCTTCATGGAGTCTAAAATTCTTGTCTCCATTTTGCTCATTTGTTTTAAAACATTTTGAGAGTCAATTTGCAAATCATCTGTACCTTGTTGCTGAGTGCCGTCAGCCATCTTGTCTTCAGTAGTTTTAGAAGCAGATTGGCCTGCAGTCGTTGTAGCAAGTTGGAAGTAGTCAGTAAGTGGTCGCTCTGTATCTTTTTTCTGGTTCCTGGGTCTCTCACTGGATCTCCCCATATATTTAGAGTCGTTTGCAATCAAAAGTGGTGCGATTTAGGAGGTATTGGGGTGAGAAGGAGCAGAGCTCTAGAATTGTGCAGCCATTCTTCTTAGTGTCAGGCCACGCCCCCCTGATTGTGCATTCTTGAGTGTTTCTGTACAGTTGGAAATATATATTTGGCTTTGGTAAACACGGCCATTACTCATGTTTACTATCATTATTGTTATTATTTCCTAAAATGCATTTATGTTTGAAAATTGGTGGGTGCACTGGGGGGGGGCGCCAGAAAGTAGCTTCGCCTAGTGTGCAAAAAACCCTGGAGCTGGCCCTGGTGAGGCTGCACCCCAGGCAACCAGTCCACTTGTAACGCCAGGGCCCTGCCCTTCATGGTGAGGCAGAATAGCCACTTCCAGCCATGTAACTGGAAGTGACATTGTTGTGTCACTGCATACTCTAGCATTCACTCAAATCTCTATGGTAAATTTATGGTCAATGGTAAAGAATGCTATCCTGTCCAGTGATGTGGTGATGTCACTTCTACTTCCAGGACCAAAAATGATGTCATAACATTGTAGGACCCTGCTCTGCCCCCCACATCCCCCCCACTCACTGGAGTTAGGGTGAGTAACAGGGGTGGGGGCGAGTGTTTGCCACCCCTACCTTGCAAATGGCAACTCTACCCAAATCCTATGTATGTGTTCTTAGTTCTGCTGAATCCATCATAAACAAACAGGTCCTCTCTGTAACTAGAACAGGAAAAAACAGCTACAATTTAAACCAACAAACTTTTAATGCAAAAGTGCAAGCTATAATAATTGTGTTTTGTTTTCCTCACTTTTCTTTCTCTGCATAGAAGAATGTACTTGTGCTGTAAATCATCCATTAATGCCACCATTTCTGTGTACAGCTCTTCTTATCTCAATGAATTTTTAATGAACAATTGAACAGAGGAATAAATTATCGGTTTTCCGCCAAAACCACCACTGTCTGACAATTTCTAATTGAACATAATGATTTTATTAGTGTATTTGACTAGAATTAAATCAAGGCTTGTTATTGTTAAAATAATTTCCTGTCTTTGATAGTTCTGCCTCTTCTTTCATACTCTATATCCCTGAAGGAGGAAAACAAATGGTAAAAAAATTGGACTTACCTAGCACGTAGCATTTAATGGCTTATTCCTTCAAATTATGAATACAACACACCAATTGGACTTGACTGGGAGATATGAGCAGAATTTTCATCTTATGTGAAACAATGGGAAAACTTTCAATAGGCATGGCCTGATTGTATCTCTGTGAGAAGCTTTAGAAAAAAACATTCACAAAATCCCTTCAAAGAAACATAACACAGTATTTTTTAAAAAATAAAATCATATTTTAAAAACATATTATTTCAGAAGACATAACTTGTTGAATTATGCCAAAAGTTAGTCCATTCCAGCTCTTGATTTCTAAAAGTTCAGACTGACAGATTTGTTACAGTCAAAGACCAACACACTCAGTCATTTTACAATTTCTAAAGGTGGCCAATCAGATACTTTCATTAAGCCCACAAGGAGGGCATAGGAGATGGAATCCTTCTTGGTCAATAGTTTCCAATCTACAATAGATTGTCTCTGAACATGGATGCTCCATTCTGCTCTAAGCATTGTAGCGGGGAGAGGAGAGCCTTCATCCAGTCAGTGAAACCACACCAGATCAATTAGAGGAGGATTTTATTAGCGCTAGGCCAGCCAGCTTTAATAAGCAACAGGGCTGACCCCTTTTAGATGTATTCAGCTTTCTAATATACCTTACAATGAGCGTGTCAGAAGCAAGACAATGGAATTTTCCTTTACACCATTTCTCTCTTCCTGTTGAAGAGAACATTTCATTCCGGAAGCACCATCTCTTATTTTGCATTACAAGCTAGCTTTAAGATCTAAGCATCTTTTGCACCTGGGCACCTTTGAAGCTTAACCACAAGCTCCCTTCCAACCACATTCAATAACAGTTTTTTGCTAAACAGAAATGTCATATCTTTTTCTATGAAACTTGTGGGAGGGGGGAAATTCAGGGTGGTAATGGAAAGTTTGAGGCCTGAGATGAATTTAGGCCAATTTGTCCTTTTAATTTCTTTAATTCAATTTTATTGCTATAGCATGACTAATGATTATTGAAAGATCTATTGTTTATTAGTTTTGCTCACTTTTTAAAAAACCACCTCTCCTGTGCTAGATACAGGCATGGTTAGGGCCACAACCAAGAAGTGCTTTGATCTACAAAGTATTAAACTTGTAGAGGACATTCTAAAGCATCATCAAAATTTGTCTGATTGTATTCAATGGCCAATATTGTAATTGCATCCCTCTAATCTTGGGCTGCACCCACATGTCACTGGAGATGGTGCCATCACTTGTCCCCACAGGAAAATCCATTGGAAATGATTGCTATACTGTAATGCTTGAGCAACAGCCAGTGACGTATAGATACAACCTTGATGAATGTGATAGTTTACTAGGGGGGGACAGATAGGCCTGTGGCAAAAAATCTTCAACATGCAAAAATGGAACAACTGCAACAAAAATCTAGTCCAAAAAAGTAGACAATTGCAATGAAACTATACCGTATATAAATACAAAAATATTAAAGTGTAATGTAAAAAGACTCCGAAATGTATTCCTGACTGTACGGATTCATCATTCCCCCCCCCAACCCTATGTACATTTCAAAAGCAGGAATAGTAAAAATGGTATACATATTACAGTAAATGTAAAGTACCCCTTAATTTACAGAGGAAAAATAGAAGACCAAACATGTTTTGCAATCATCTTCCTCAGTGATAATAAAATAAATAGCAACATACCAGGATATGTGGGATCTTCTTCAATTCCACAGGTCCTGCAAGATGGAGCTGTTCTGCCAAGGCAGCAGACACCCATATATGGCCTCCCTGAGGTTGTTGTCACCCACCCACTGATAACTGGCCATTACTTCATCAATGCCAATGGGCCAGAATCTTTTATAGCCAACTGATTTTTGTTCTTAAGCTAACCACCAATTTCAATGTTTATGTTGTTGTTGTTCAGTCGCACAGTCGAGTCTGACTCTTCACGACTCCATGGACCAGATTACACCAGGCCCTCCTGTCTTCCGCTGTCCACTGAAGTTTGCTCAATGTTTATACTGTGTTTTAAGTTTTAATTCTATTTATTATAATACTAGGGGAAAAAGCCCGTTGTGGTGGAAGACAACAGGCCCTAGAAAGGAAGGGAGGGAGGTGGAAGGGAGAGAGGGTTGGAGGAAGGAAGGAAGGAAGGAAGGAAGGAAGGAAGGAAGGAAGGAAGGAAGGAAGGAAGGAAGGAAGGAAGGAAGGAAGGAAGGAAGGAATAGGGGGAAGAGTGAAAGAAAGGAGAGAGGTAGAAAGGAAAAGGGGAAAGGAAGGGAAGAGGGGCAGAAAAGGGCTTCTCTGGGCCCAGAGAAGGCCTTTTCTATCCCCCACACACCATCCCCTGGACCTTCTATGGGGGCAGTAGGCAGTGTGTGGGGACAGAAGATGGCTTCTCTGGGCCTACTGCCCCATAGAAGGCCCAGGGGATGGCATGTGGGGGATGGAAAAGGCCTTCTCTGGGCCTACTGCCCCCATAGAAGGCCCAGGGGATGGCGTGTGGGTGATGGAAAAGGGCTTCTCTGGGCCTAGTGCCCCATAGAAGGCCCAGGGGATGGCGTGTGGAGGATGGAAAAGGCCTTCTCTGGGCCAACTGCCCCCATAAAAGGCCCAGGGGATGGCATGTGGGGGGTGGAAAAGGCCTTCTCTGGGCCTAGTGCCCCATAGAAGGCCCAGGGGATGGCATGTGGGGGATGAAAAAGGCCTTCTCTGGGCCTACTGCCCCCATAGAAGGCCCAGGGGATGGCGTGTGGGTGATGGAAAAGAGCTTCTCTGGGCCTAGTGCCCCCATAGAAGGCCCAGGGGATGGTGTGTGGGGCGGAAAAGGCCTTCTCTGGGCCTAGTGCCCCCATAGAAGGCCCAGGGGATGGTGTGTGGGGGGCGGAAAAGGCCTTCTCTGGGCCTAGTGCCCCATAGAAGGCCCAGGGGATGGCGTGTGGGGGCGGAAAAGGCCTTCTCTGGGCCTAGTGCCCCGTAGAAGGCCCAGGGGATGGCGTGTGGGGGCGGAAAAGGCTTTCTCTGGGCCTAGTGCCCCATAGAAGGCCCAGGGGATGGGGTATGGGGGCGGAAAAGGCCTTCTCTGGGCCTAATGCCCCCATAGAAGGCCCAGGGGATGGTGTGTGGGGGGCGGAAAAGGCCTTCTCTGGGCCTAGAGCCCCATAGAAGACCCAGGGGATGGCGTGTGGGGGGCGGAAAAGGCCTTCTCTGGGCCTAGTGCCCCCATAGAAGGCCCAGGGCATGGCGTGTGGGTGATGGAAAAGGGCTTCTCTGGGCCTAATGCCCCCATAGAAGGCCCAGGGGATGGTGTGTGGGGGGCGGAAAAGGCCTTCTCTGGGCCTAGAGCCCCATAGAAGACCCAGGGGATGGCATGTGGGGGGCGGAAAAGGCCTTCTCTGGGCCTAGAGCCCCATAGAAGACCCAGGGGTTGGCGTGTGGGGGGCGGAAAAGGCCTTCTCTGGGCCTAGTGCCCCCATAGAAGGCCCAGGGGATGGCGTGTGGGGGGCAGAAAAGGCCTTCTCTGGGCCTACTGCCCCCATAGAAGGCCCAGGGGATGGCACCACTGTTGAAACAGTTTTCCACTGCCAAACATACTGACAGGGAACTTCAATCTGGATAACTGGGAAAGTTTCAATCTTGGGATTTCAGGTTCACTGACAACTCAAGAGGAGGGAAGCCTATGGCTCCTATGGGTTTGAATGCGGAGTTTTGAATGGTGGTTATTCTGGTAGCTTTATGGTACTATTGATGGGTCTCATGCCTCATTAAGGTCACAACAGCCCTGCCTCGAGCCTGGCCTTGCTAGTTTATTCATTTGTTTGCTGTCAAGCCAATTTATGGTGACCCCATAGAGTTGTCAAGGCAAGCAAATTCAGAGATGGTTTGCCAGTTTGGTGTAGTGGTTAAGTGCACGGACTCTAATCTGGGAGAACCGGGTTTGATTCCCCACTCCTCCACTTGCACCTGCTGATGTGACCTTGGGTCAGTCACAAGCTCTGGCACAGCTGTCCTTGAAAAAGAACAGTTTCTGTCAGAAGTTCTCTCAGCCCCACCTACCTCACAGGGTGTCTGTTGTGGGGAGGGGAAGGGAAAGGAGTTTGTGAGCTGCTCTGAGACGCAGGCCTGTAGCTACAGTGGGGCATTTCGGGGCCTGGCCCCCTGACATCCTGCCAAGGCCCCCCGACTTCCATCCAGCCCCCAGCCCCCCGGCTCTCTGGGCCACCCAGAGGACTCCACACCACTGCCCCTTCCCCAAGTGTGGCTTGCTTCCTCATGTAGGCAAGCAGAGTGTGAATGCTGCAAAAGTGAGTTTTTAACATTTTTATTTTATTTTGTAATGTCAGTGCCCCCTGACTTATTTAAAAGCCCCCTGAATTACAAAATCCTGGCTACTGGCCTGCTGAGACGCCTTTGGGCAGCGAAGGGCGGGGTATAATTCCAATCTCCTCCTCCACTGTCTGCCTCTGTGTACTGACCAGAGCTGACCCTGCCTAGCTTCTGAGAGTGGACAAGATCAGGCTAGCCTAGACTATGCAGGTCAGGGCATTAGTAGTATAGGAACTGCCAAAATAAAGGAAAACTACTGGAGGTGAGTACAGTGGAAGTCTTCCATTCTATTCACAGTCCTTTTTTTAGAATCCAAGGCAGTGGTGCTGCTGAGGAGGGTCTCCTTCCTATAGATTTCACATCATATGTTGAAGAGGAAGCTACTGAATGAGGCATGAGAAATGCCAGCATACATACTTAGCCTCCTGTCTGTGCTCTGAATTAACAAGAGATCATTTGTAACCATTTCTGCATGCTATTTTTAGAAACATTCTTCCCCTAATTTACCATCTGTGAGAATTTTATTTCCCCCCCAGTAAACACTTCTGAAAAATAATTAAAGTGTTAAGAGCCTGGGGGGAAAAAACCTGCTTGGTGAGTGAGTGCTCTCCTCCCCTCATTTGTCCCATGTAAATGTGTTGCAGCAGCCAAAGGCAGTTTAATTAAAATGAATGCAGATTTAACAGCATGAAGCACAATGGTGCTGAAACCACCAAAACACACAGTATTCTCATATATTTGTTTTCAAAAGAAGGCCAGAGAGAATTTCAGCTAGCAAATGCAGTTGACATCCTATGGGGAAGGAAGAGAAGGCTTGAGCTGGAAACAAGGGGTGGGCACAATGTGAGATCTATAAAACTGTGATGATTTCTACAAGAAGTGCAAGAGATTATTTTCATCCAAAGAGTAGACAATAGGTTGGATACATCCAGTTTTTTGCCTGGTGGAAGAGGGAGGTCCCCTTGACCACCAAATGGGCCATGCTGGGGATCATGAGACCTTTGTGGACAAAAGACATGTAGGACTGGGGCTACAATAAGAAGGGGGATAGGTCATGATTGACTAAAATGCTGGCTGGATCCCACCCAATATTCAGTTTTGTATGTTGTTTGTATGGTTGCTTTTGCACTCATTTGATAATTATAAAAACCTGTAGTCAAATTTGAGAAGTTCCTTTGAGAAAAGATACAACTGATACAGCAACTATACAGTTTGTGCATGTTTAAATAATTTACTACATGGACACAGTGATGGCCACAGGCATAGATGGCTTTAAAATGGGATTAGACAGATCAATAGATGATAGGTCTGTGAGTAGCAGTGCTAGCTGGAAATATCAGGGATGGCTTTGGTTTCTCTGTCTTGCTTTTTGGCCCTCCAGGACATAGGCTGGCCACGGCATGAAACCAAATGTGGGACTAGATGGACCACTGGTTTAATCCAGCAAAGCTTTTCTTATGATTTTTTTTAATGTTCAAACCCAAATTATTATGTTTAAATTGAATGTGATAGAAAACCTTTATTGGGGTCACACATGTTAGGTTTTAGGGCCATAAGAATTCGAAATCTGCTTACAATGCTGTCCTAAGTAGTGCTATACTCTTCTAAGCTGATCGATTTCAAAGGATTTAGAAGAGTGTCACAGGCAGGCAATGGAAAATTACTTCTGAATGTCTCTTGCCTTGAAAACCTTATGAGGTTGCCATAAGTCAGTAGTGACTTGATGGCACTTTCCACCACCTGAAAAGTGTAACTTTACTTAGTATGGCACTGTTAGCGACTTTCTTGTGATGAGCTTTTCTGGGGGTCAGATGGACTGCAAACTATGGCCTGCCACTCAACTTAGCAAAGTCTAGAGCCCTGGTGGCGAATCTATGGCACAGGTACCAGAGCCCTCTCTGTGGGCATGGGCGAGGAGGCAGCTGAACCTGCTTATTGTGCTGCTGCAGCTGCTGCACCAGCCGGCCCTAGGCCAAACCCTGGGCCCTGGTTGGAAAGCAAATACCACACATGAGAGGAAAAGACATGCAAACCCCCGGTGCAGGTGCCCCGCTTGTTGACAAGGGGGAGGGAATTGCTTTCCCCATGGACTCCACCTTCCTCACAGCCTAATGCCAACCCACAATCCCTGCCTACTCAAAGCCCAGGAGCTGCTCATCAAGGAATCCCCACAGCCTGACCCCATCCCCTTAGCCCGGGAAAGCACGGCAACTCCCCTTCCTTTGCAAATGTGCGCTCCAATCCATGCCCCTTCTGCCCCAGAGGAGCGAGGCTGAGCATTCTCAGGGATGCCCACTCAGGCTCGTTGCCAAAAGTTGCATCCGAGTGAGTGTGCCACTTCAGTTTCCAAACCCGCCTTCTTTGGGGAGATGTGCTATTCCTCCTCCCCCTCCTCCCTCTTTGGCTCTCTGCCTGGTCTCTCTCTCTGCACCCTCTAGCGTCCTGTGCTGTAACCTGGAGTCTGAAAAACTTTAGTACCCACCCCCTTCGCTTCCTTTCGGGGCTGCCCCACTGCTTTGGGTGGCATGTCTTGTGCACCTGCTCAGAGGCTGTGATTAGAAGGGCTGTTCAAGGAGTTGGACATGGAGACTGTTTTGGAGCTGGTGCTGCAGGAGGGGTGGCAGCCAGCACTGTGGTGAGGTGGCTCAAGGCAAGCCAGAGCTTCCGCCCTGTGGAGGTAAGGCGCAGCAACCTTCCCCCCTAATTATAGCTTCCAGAGAGCTTCCAGGGAATCACACATAGGGCACCCCCCCATGATGAAAGACTGTCCCTGAACTTCAGAGCTCCCGACTCTCCAGTGATGAGCTAGGGCAGAGGGACGAGGCAGAAATGAATAGCCGCTTCAAAAGCAGTACTTGATTTTGTGCATACTTATTCAAAATTAAGCACCACTGAGACAACTGAACTTGCTTTGGAGCCAGTTTGGTGTAGTGGTTAAGTGCATGGACTGTTATCTGGGAGAACCAGGTTTGATTCCCCACTCCTCCACTTGCACCTGTTGATGTGACCTTGGGTCAGTCACAAGCTCTGGCACAGCTGTTCTCTCAAGGACAGTTTCTGTCAGAAGTTCTCTCAGCCCCACCTACCTCACAGGGTGTCTGTTGTGGGGAGGGGAAGGGAAAGGAGCTTGTAAACCGCTCTGAGATGCCTTTGGGCAGTGAAGGGCGGGGTATAAATCCAAACTCTTCTTCTTCTTTTTCTTCTTCTTCTGCTTTCAAGTATGAGAGCATAGGACTGTGCCTTTAGTCAGATTGTAAATTTGCTCTGGCTTTTCGCACTCATGGGAATAACTAAAATGCCATTTGGAGAGCCGTGCAGGAGGGCGGATGTATGGGATGTACTAAAAGGAAGGACAGGATTGCCCATTGGAAACAATGGGAAACACTTGAAGGCCCACTGGAAATAATGGGAGACAGGAATGCCAATTGACTTGCATGGGCTTCATTGAAATACATTACAGAACAAGTAGAGTTGCAATAAAAATGCGAAATAGATTTTCCATTAGGGTCTCTGGGCCCAAATACACTACTCTGGGAATGGAATGAGAGACCACGGAGTGGAATGACAGCCCCAGGCTGTAGCAGGGTGTTCAAGAACTGGAATGACAGGTCCCAGAGTGGAATGACAGCCCCAGGGTGGAGCAGGAATGTTTAGGGACTGGGATGAGAGACCACAGAGTGGAATGACAGCCCCAGGCTGTAGCAGGGTGTTCAAGAACTGGAATGACAGGTCCCAGAGTGGAATGACAGCCCCAGGGTGGAGCAGGAATGTTCAGGGACTGGGATGAGAGACCACAGAGTGGAATGACAGCCCCAGGCTGTAGCAGGGTGTTCAAGAACTGGAATGACAGGTCCCAGAGTGGAATGACAGCCCCAGGGTGGAGCAGGAATGTTCAGGGACTGGGATGAGAGACCACAGAGTGGAATGACAGCCTCAGGGTGAGCAGGAGTGTTCTGGGACTGGAACGAGAGACCACGGAGTGGAATGATGGCCCCAGGGTGTAGCAAGAGTGTTCTGTGACTGGAATGAGAGACCATGGAGTGGAATGACAGCCTCTGAGGGTAGCAGAAGGGGCTGTCATTCCACTCCATGATCTCTCATTCCAGTTCCAGAACACTCCTGCTACCCCCAGGGGCCATCATTCCACTCCATGGTCTCTCGTTCCAGTCCCAGAACACTCCTGCTCACCCTGAGGCTGTCATTCCACTCTGTGGTCTCTCATTCCATGCAGCCTTGATATGCTTTGGGGGTGGGTCACCTGGTTGAAGTGCTCAAGTTGAAGTGCTTTATTTGTTCATCAGTCAAGATTTGCAGGATCAAAATTTAATTTACTTTGAATCAATCTAGAAGTGGCAGATTCCACTGAGTGTGCTGTTTTTCTGTCTCTTTCCCATGGAAGGGGGAAGAGGGCTGTCACTTTAAGTGTGAAAATGTGTAAGATCATGTTGAGAAAGACAGACCAGGTCAATAGGGAAGGTCCTGTCCTGTACTAACTGGAAGGAGTTTGTGTGTATAATGTCAAATGCAAACTTCATGCCAAATGCAAACTTTTACCTTTCAATAAAAAGCTGTTTGTATCATTGAAAGCTCTGTTATTGTGCTTTTCTTTCAAGACAAAAATGAATTGTTTTTTCTAAACTAAAACCTTAGTATTCAGGTTAAATTGCCGTGTTGGCACTTTGCAATAAATAAGTGGGATTTGGATTGCAGTTTGGGCACTCGGTCTCTAAAAGGTTTGCCATCACTGGTCTAGAGTCTTCCTCTAGCCTAATGGGTCTCCCTCCAGTTTAAATTGAATCTTTCACCATAAAAAGAGCCACTGAAGTTGGAGAGAAGCCCTTGGGGTTGAGAAGGCTCTAAATTTTGCTGAGCTGGGTGGTAGGATACACACCACTATGTCAAGTGTACTAAGGGGATTAAAATAAATATTCAGCTTGTCAAAAGTGATATGTGTCCATTTAGCATATGTTGTTGTTTTTTTTAAAAAAAAACATCAGATTCCCTTTATAACAGAAGAAGAAGAGATTGGATTTATACCCTGATCTTCACTTAGAGTCTCAGAGTGGCTTACTGCTTTCCCTTCCCCTCCCCACAATGGACACCCTGTGAGGTAGGTGGGGCTGAGAGAGATCTTTTGAGAACTGCTTTTTCAAGAACAGCTCTGACAAAACTATGGCCCAGGACAGACTGGCAATTTGCCCCGGTATCGAGTCGCAGCAAAAAACCCCCGGAGTAAACGATACCGGGTTTTCCCGTCCACACAGCGGGGGCCTCTGCTGGAAGATACTGGACGGAGGCGTGCGGGAGCGTTCAGACTGCCGCGCCGGAGGTGCGCTATATTCGCTGTTTCCCCATTATTTCGGCTGTGGGCGTATGTGCGCATGAGCGCTTGAGCGCTCATGCGCTCATGCGCATAAGCGCATTTTGGCGTTGTTGTTTTTTTTTGCCCTGCAACGCCGGCACCGCATTGGGCAGTGGAGCGGAGCGCAGCCAATCACACCGCTGCTGCCTCATGCCCAACGCGGGTTGCTCCCGGCTTTTCGGCTGCGCGTTCAGACTCCCCGGAAACGGAGAAACGCGCGACAAATGCAGGCTTTCAAGATTTGCGTCGGCTTTTATCAGGTGTTTTTTTAATCCGGCAGTGAAGCGCGAGAGCACCGGTAGGCTACGGGTGGGGGACGCCAGGCAGATGTGCCTGTGTGAACATTCCATTTAATCCGATATTGAGTCGTTGTCAGCCCGGGTCCCATCCCGCGGCAAATTGCCAGTCTGTCCTCGGCCTATATCTTGCCCAAGGTCTTCCAGCAGCTGCAACTGGAGGAGTGGGGAATCAAACCTGGTTCTCCCAGATTAGAGTCCGTGCATTGAGCCGCTATACCAAAATGGCTATTTGTTGCCTTAGAGTACATATACTGAACTTATACTGAACATATACTGAACTTATACTGAACCAAGATATCAGTCCATCAAGATCAGTATTGTCTACACAGAATGACAGTGGCTCTCCAGGGTCTCAAATACCTACTACCTGATCCTTTATACTGGTGACTTAACCTGAGATTCTACCAATAAGCCACAGCCCCAACCCATGATTGAGAGGGGGCAAAAAAGTATTAGTGGCTGAGTTCAGACTGGCAATTTGCCCCGCTATAGCTACGTTTCCCAAGCGGATTATAAGGGGCATTCACACAGGCACATCTGCCTGGCATTCCCTACCTGAAGGCAACCCGTGCTGTTCTGCCTGGCTCCTAGGATTAAAAGATACCTGTTGAAAGTGGTAGCAAATCCTGGAGAGTGCCTTTATCCTGCTGCATTCCACTTCCTGGAAGTGTGAACACTCAGCTGAAATGCCAGGAACAACCCACGTTGCACATAAGGCAGCAGTGATATGATTGGCTGTGCTCCGCTCTACCACCCAATACAGTGCCGGTGCAACGGGATCCTCCCCAAATCGGCTGGATGCCTATGTGTTGCATGAGTGCATGAGCACATATGCGCTCATGCACTCATACACACATAGGCATCCAGTTGATTTACTAGGAAAAAGCCGTTTCCGGCCGCGCCTCTGGGCCAGCAGTCTGAATGCTCCTGCACGCCTCCTCCCGGTATGCTCCCGCATCAGTTGGCCCCGTGTGACTGGGAAAACCCAGAACAGTTTGTTTCGGGGCTTTTTTGCCATGACTGGCTCCTGCGTCAAATTGCCAGTCTGAACTCAGCCAGTAGTTATGGTATTCACACTCTGCAATGTTCCAAGTTGAAATGATCCTTCTGATAACTTCAAAATGGCATTGCATATGCTATTCAAGATTTTTTTAAATGAAACCTTGTGACTTATAGACATGGTCATTTTCCTTGCAAACATTGAAAAAATGATGAGAACCTTTTAAAAATGGGAGCTATTGAACACCAGTCACTGCTGTGTTCTTCCTATAATTATAATGGCTCCTCTACTTGTCTGTCTCTTGAATCACCAAGTTCTTATGTGTGGTTTGGGTGATACTGAAAGCCACAAGTGAGTAGTTTTTGAAACTGCATTGAGCATAAGCGGTATGTTTTTTCTAGAAATGTTGTAAATATTTTCCTATGTATAGTGTATGTCTTAATTACACAGCTACGCAAAAGACCCGAATGGCTGAGAAGACCCATTCAGAAACATAATAAGGAATTTAAAAATACACATACACAAATTATATCATTGCTGTATCAACTGTAACATATTCTAAAAGGGACCTCTTGGTTCTGTCCTCCTTAGGATTTTTTTTGGCTTTTGCCAAAGAATTTTCTTGTTTGTTTGCTTGCAGAGAGTAACTATGGCCCATCAGATTGTTCCAGTTTGGATTTTCCCTAATATAAAGAATAGTTCTATCCAGCTCTAGTCTAGAATGTTGTTGCCGTTGCCTGGAAGGTTCCTACTCCTTTATTAGTTGTTGCATGAGCAGGAAAAAATTGTAACGCTGAACCCAGTGTTTGCAGGCAAATGTCTTTGGCATGAAAGGGGGTATTTGGGGACAGAGGAGGCAGTGTAATCTTTCCAAAGCTTACTCTTTCATGCTTGGTATTTACACTCTCCTTGATCAGTTACTGTACCATTGCCACAGCTGTTGTTGTTTTCTTTTAAAATCGTTCTCTTCCTGCAACAATTGATGCTTACTTATAAGCAGTTTGGTTATATGTTGTCATTGAGGTCAAATGAAACTAATAGAAAATAAGGGGATTTTTTTCATTTTATATATTTAGGAACTGTATATACCACCTCTCCAGATACCTGTTGGAAGCCTTTCACAAGCAAAACCAACACCATAAAATCATTAAGCCATTGGCATGAAACAAGAATAAAACAACTATAAAAGAGTATTCAGGTTAGAAGCAGATCATAGAACACCCCTCCACACACAAAAAAAGAAAGAAAGGGGGGGGGAGTTAAAACCCCTAGCTAAAGACTAGATTTTAAAAAACCCAAATATTTTGGCCTGGCATTTAAAAGACAATAAAGTAATCCTCAGAGGAGAGAGCATTTCAAATGCAATGTCCTCCCAGTGAAAATTCTGTGTCTCCAGTCATCATCTGGGAGGATGCAGAGAGTAGAGTTTGGGAGCCCAATCTTATTGTTGGGCTTGACAGAATGGGAAGAGCCAGTCCTTGTTTCTTTCAATGCATACAGACAGAGGGCCAAATCACACAATACATGCTCCCACATGTATGATCAGAGAGGTGATCTTTATCATGCTCACTCAGTTCAGTCTCATAAACTGAACTAGTGATCACCCTTGTGTCAAAGTTCTCAGCATGTTGAGATGGCATGTATGCATACGCATATCCCTATTCAACCAACAACTAAGCCGGAGGACTAGTTCTTATATCATCTACCTTCTACACGGGTTGTTGTGCTTAAATGTTATAACTCAAGAACAAGACTAAAATAAGTTATTTAAATAACTATAAAACACAGACTGTCTAACAAATGTGTTCCTCAGAAGGTAAAAGGCTAGAATAGTAAAGGTAACAGCAATGTGCAGACTTTCTCTCATGCTGTTTTACTGTTCTTTAACTCTTCACAGGACTAGACAGACAGGCAGATTCATGTGGCCCAGACAACATCTTTTGAGCAACCTACAAAAAATATGGACTAGTTTATCTGAGGCCAAGATTTTCAAACTGTTTTACTTTTAAACTATTGAACTAAACACACAAAAACTCTTATTTTCAGAAACATGAAGTTCAGAACATTGCTCACATATATTAAGAATTATGAAAATACTAGTTTTCAAGACTACTACTTAGGTAGCATTCTGGGAAAGACTTTTCATTTCTGAGACCATGGCCCTTTCTGCACCCATATTTTGCCTCAGTTTCTGAGCACATCCTATTCTTGCATTCTGCATTCCCTCCCACTTTCACTTCCAGTTTGTGTTAGCTTTTTCTCTTGCTTTTTCATTTGTTTTACAGGAATCTGCATCCAAACCGCTTCCAGCACGTTGTTGCCCCACAGCTACCCAAACTCCTTTTGCTATGATTCTTTGTTCTCATTCACTTTCAAATTGCTAATCCTTTCTAAAGTAGAATTGTTTCTGCAGGTATTTAAGTGCTGCCTACTGTGCTCCCCCATTTCCACCTCTCTCTCCTTAGGTTGACACTCCATCCATGTTCTGTTTTCTTTTCCTCTTTCTTCAAAAGACAAAAGAGGATGTGTCCTCCTTTTCAGGCAAACTTTTAAAAAGCCACAGAGAGAATAAGAAGGAATCAGTAAATAAAAGGACTAGGGATTCCCTGCTTCCAAATCTATCAGTCTTGCAAGTGTGGGCCTAGATTTTCCCCTCCCTTCCCTTTCTTTCTGCAGAATCATGGAGGGAGGGAGGAGTTGAGTCTGCAGTTAAAAGTTTAGGAATATGTTTGCCATTCTCTTCATCTTAGACAAAACAGCCAGTTAGCTAAAAAAATGTGGGTTTTGCTTGTAGATGCAGCCTGCATACAGAATACACAAATGAATAAACTGGAGGGGGACAGTGCAGAGGGAATGTGAGCAGCAACTCCCGCTGAGCCCGTGCTGGTGGGAGGGGGCTGATTTGCCTCTTCGTGAGGCAGGAAGACAAGGACACCGGTGCTGCAAGAAATGCAATGCCAGGCAGAGGGCACAGCTAGCCTATTAGGCTTGGCTCCTGCCTCATGCCTCAGCATGTGCTTGGAGCAAGTTGCAGCTCCTAGCACGATGCAGGAAGAGAGTGTGGGCCAGGGCCTTTGTAAACTTCAGGCCCAGCAGGAGATAGCAGAGGTCTGGGACAGGTGGCGGCTTGTGCCTGGCATGCGGCAACAGCGCTTTTCGTCTTTGGCAGGGGGCTGGGAAGCGGTGGGCCGCGGCAGTGGCAGGAGTGCCAGGCCACAGTGGCAGCCAGAGCATCAGGGCTGCCATGTCAGTGGCCAGAGCATTGGGGCCACCTTGGCGGCTGGAACATCAGGGCCACAGCAGCGGGCCACGTCAGTGTCTGGAGCATCAGGCCATGTCAGCGGCTAGAGCATCAGGGCCACAGCAGCGGCCTGATCCTCGGGACCACGGCTGCAGTCCAATCTGCAGGACTGGTGGGCTCATAGCTGCATGGGGGCTTGCCTCTGTGCCTCATTGTCTTGTTAAAACAAAACACAAAAATGAACCCCCTGTTTTTAGGTTGGGGAGAACATTAGAGGGACTGGGGTATGGGTGGTTGCAGTGGGTGAGGCTGCTAGTGCCACTGCCCCATGGTTGCCCCTACATTGTTTATCCCCCCTGCTGCCCTGTACTTGTTTGCAGTAGCAGGGAGCTACTTGAAACTGGGATGTTTTAGATATCTGGCCACCCACCCCTGCCTGTGGGCACTTGGGGTGTTTGAGTGGGAGGCAGTGGGGATATAGGCCTTGAAAGGCCAGCCCTCTGTAGGCCGGTATTTGGTGCAGGGGTGCTTCCTTGAAGGACATTGGAGGGTTTAAAATTAAATAATAATATTTAAATAATGATTTAGATAATTAAAAGTGAGAGATAGAGGGTGGTGGTGAGGTATTTCCCCCCCCCCTTTATGGCCTACATAAGGTTGGCCTTTCCTTCAGGTGGCCATTTTAGAGGACCTAATTTGGCAGCCATTTTTAGTTTGGTGCAGCAGTGGCCATTTTTACAGGGACTTTAGTGTCCATTTTGGGTATTACAGTGGTTTGCAGTTTGGTTTAAACAGCACACACATATCAGGTATCCAAATTCCCCACCTATTGATCGCAAAGGCAAAGCCCCACTGTATCTAGGTGGCCTTAAATATCTGAGTGGGTGAAGTGGGGCGGTGCATGTCATTACAAATTGCACACTGGTAGTCAAAGAAGTTGGTGTGGAGGCATCTGGCCCTCCTCACCTGCATACAGTTGGAAGCCACTTTACAGGGCAGCCATTTTAGAGTTGTTATTCCATTGGCCATTTTGGGTTGTTTAGAGGCTGTCAGTTTGTGGAATGGAAAGGCGTCTCACAACAGCCAAGGCTGAAAGTCCATAGGCAGTGAGTGAAGGGCAGGTATAAATGAAATCTCTTTCCTTCCTTCCCTCCTTCCTCCATCCACTGTTGCTGGCATGGTTTTAAGCCTGGATTTATAGGGGAAGTGATCTCTGCAATAACTGCCTTGAGGGCATTTTGGGAGGGGATGTGTCTCAGTGAGTGGTCCCAGGTTCAATGCCCAGGGTCTTTAGTTAATGGATTTGGCAGTAGGTGATATGAGAGACCTCTGCCTAAGACCTGGAGTGCATTTGTCAGGCTGAGTAGGTAATACTAATTTAGTAAGCCTGACAGTGGGCACTGTGAGTAAAGGGGTTATTCCTTATAAGAATAAAAATTGTTTCCCTACTTATTGCAGCAGGGCTTATTTATATTTGAGATGGGAGACAGGGATTTCTATTCAAAATAACAATTTTACAGGATTTTATTCAGGGTAAGACACTGTAAATTGCCAATCTTCAGATTACAATATTTGGCCCTAATGCATAGGGATGTATGTTCGGTTGGGTAGCAGAGGACTCTAATCTGGAGAACCAGGTTTGATTTCCCATTCTTCTGCATAAGCCAGCTGGGTGACCTTGGGTCAGTCAAAGTTCTCTGGAGCTGTTCTCCCAAGAGCGGTTCTCTCATGGCTCTCTCAGCCCCACCTAAATCACAGGGTATCTATTGTGGGGACAGGAAAGGAAGGAGATTGTAAACCACTCGGAGTGAAGAGAGGGATATAAATCTTTTTCTTCTCTAGAATGCTATAGAAGCCTTTACTGGTATCTAACTGTAAACTACAAATAGAAGAAGAAGAAGAAGAAGAAGAAGAAGAAGAAGAAGAAGAAGAAGAAGAAGAAGAAGAAGAAGAAGAAGAAGAAGAAGAAGAAGAAGAAGAAGAAGAAGAAGAAGAGGAGGAGGAGGAGGAGGAGGAGGAGGAGGAGGAGGAGGAGGAGATTGGATTTATACCCTGCCTTTCACTATCCAAAGGTGTCTCAGAGCGTCTTACAAACTCTTTTCCCTTCCCCTCCCCACAACAGGCACCCTGTGAGGTAGGTGGGCTGAGAGAGCTCTTGACAGAAACTGCTCTTTTTTCAAGAACAGCTCTTATCAGAACTATGGCTTGCCCAAGGTCATCCAGCCAGGTGCAAGTGGAAGAGTGGGGAATCAAACCTGTTTCTCCCAGATTAGAGTCTCCCAGATTAGCGCACTTAACCACTACACCAAACTGGCACCAAACAGAAACGAATATGAGGTGAGGGAGTACAGCCAATGGAAACAGCTACTTGAAACTGGGTAGCTTGATTGAGCACTTAGTATGTAGGGGTGAAATCAAGTGTAATCTGAATGGAAGACAACTGAATTTCTAAGGGTTTCCTTTTGTGCAGGAATCCTTGTCAGCAACATGTGAATTTGACCGTGTGAAGGCACCCTGAGTTGGCGAATTGGCTTTGTCTTTATTATGTGTTAGGATTCAACAATATCCATTGGAATATATCATTTGTACCTTCTGTTTTCTGTTTTAGCAGGAATACAGTGTGACTTCCAACCTGATACTGTGATCTGGGAATTTGACAGCTAGCATGTCGTTACATGTCATTGGTTGGTCCTAATGAGCATTCTTCACAGATTTAATAGTGCATTTGTCTTTAAAGGGAGGTCCAGTGAGTCGCCATGGCCTGCAAGAGTGGCATTGGTCATGACAGGCTGTGGATGGTGCTGGCTGGGATGCAGTGGCACTGCCACAGCAACAGAAATGAGGCAAGTGGCTTCCAGGGATGTTCTGTGGGGGCTGTTCCGCCCACTCACTTGGCCAGGAAAGAACTACTTTCAGACATGGCAGGCCAGCCTTACTCATGTATATAGGGAATAGGGTCCACTGAATACATGTTCCCATTACGGTAAATGAACATATAGCCTGTATGTAGATATATACACCTGTTTGTTAAAGGGGTCAGTGCACTTTACTGTGTGCTTGTCCATGGTCTTTAGGATAGGAACCCAGTGTCTCTAAGAAATTATGGGTACTGTGCACTCTTCAGGGTATGGTGTTTTTTCAAAACAAACAAATAAATAAAATATTATACAGGTTTTTAAAGTGACAACATTGTAGATTGGCACTTGTCATGTTTTAAAAGCCAAGCTAACTTCTTATTATGATGGGTCTCAGTTGTTAGTAGAATTGGGGAAGATTAAACACCAGGAAGTGTTTCAGAATGCCTTATGAGGGCAGTCTCTTGACTTTCAAAACAATGAATGCCTGTGAAAGGTTCTTTAAGGAACTCCAAGGCTGAGAGAATGTTTCCACAGTTTGACAATTCAGTGGATTTGGAATTGAATCAGAGACACTCTCTTCTGGTATAGACCTTAGACAATGATAATTCTAGGCCTCAATTTCCTGTCTTTCAGGGTGCAGGATTACCAGACAATCCAAAGACTTAAATCTTGTCTGCTTTACAGAGACTTAATGTGTGAAAATGCACAGCTGTAGTTTTTCATGGCATGGAGGTAAAGAACGTCACCAGACAATTAACATCCCTTTAAAGGGGGTGGGCTTCCTTTGCTACCCAGGAATATCAATAAGTTATTTCACTTGATCAGTGCAAACATAAGCAAACATATGAACATTGGGCAGTGCCTTGCAAATCACAATGACTGTGCACAGATAAACATTGCTGTGTAAATTCCTTTGCTACCTAAGAATATCAATAAGTTATTTCACTTGATCAGTGCAAACATAGGCCCTATGAATATTGGGCAGTGCCTTGCAAATTGCAATAACTGTGCAAAAGCAAACATTGTGTGTAAATGTAATAGAATTTCTAAAGCCACTATGAGGATATTGGAGAGAGTGAACTCTAGAGGACTAGAGGACTAGAGGCAACCCATTTCCCTGGCATGGAAAAAGGGACCTGGGGTATCGCTGCACTTCAAGTTAGGATGGCAGTTACTGCTTTAGGCATGCAGATGGAACTCCATTGACTAGGCACCAGTTTGCGATGGTTAGTGCCCAGGCTTTGGGCAAGTTGGGCCTTTCCTGGGGTGAAGTTTGGAACTCACTCTTCTCAGTTCAGCACTGCTTCCACTGCAGCTGCCCTGGGCTACACATTCCCTTGCCATGTGGTAGTGTCAGTGGGACTTTGTTCAGGTCAGAACCTTTGTCCAGTCACTGCACGCCTTTTTGTGGGGTGGCACTGTGGATCAGTGAGCTGTGGTGGGCTTTTGCCTAGTGTTCAAAGAATGGAATTGCAAAGTTTTACGTTATTAATGAGGTTTTTTCTTCAGATGCTGCTGGCTGCAGGGAAAGATGAAGAATCAATGTCTGTGGCCACAGCATGGTCTTTTGGGCCACCCACTGGGCCAAGAGAACTCCCTGGACGGAAAGGCCCTTGTGTTACAAGCTGAGGCAGACCTTGTGAAGATAGGAGCAAGATGACCCAGAGTGTGGATAGTCTGGCCGGCAAGGCCCTTGTGGGACAAACTGAGGCCGAACTTGCGATGATAGGAGCAAGGTGGCCTGGAGTGCAGATGGTCTAGTTGGCTATTCTGCTTCGCCATGGAGGACAAGGCCCTTGTGTTAAAATGGAGGCTGGCCTTGTGATGATAAGAGCAAGGTGGCCCAGAGTGCAGATAGGCTGGTGGCCAGGGGTCTTTTTGGGGGGGAGTGCACCAGAGTGCAGCTCCGGCAGCTTGGGAGCAACAACAAATGGCGGTGGCAGCAAGCCCCACCCCCAGCTTTTGTCCCCAGTAGGGGGTATGCAAAATAAAAATAATTCAGCCCAATTCAGTTTGGCCAAATTGGGCACAAGCAGTTCAGAGGGCAGAAAGGCTCCCACATGTCTGTTTCAGCAGTACCAGCCGATTTGGAAGTCTTTCGGCCAGCCGAATGTCAACTTTAGCCCCATTATAGCCTATGGGCCATTGAAGTCAATGGTGAAAACATAGGATATATTCTGGGGGCTGGAGGGAAGGAGGTTTGAGGGAGATGCTCCAAACTCACAGGGTAGCTGTTGGAGCCTCTCCCCAAGATACCCACCAAGGTTCAAGAACATTGGACCAGGGGGTCCAATTCTATGGGACCCCAAACTGGTTGCCCCCATCCCCTCCATTGTTCTCTATGGTGGGAATTAATGTTACTTTGTTCCCAAAGTGCTGTTAGTAGCTCTGGGGGGGAGGGGGTTTGAGGGAGAGGCTCCAAATTTTCAGGGTAGCTTCAGGAGCCTCTCCCCACATACAACCCCACATCTCAAAGCAATTGGACCAATGGACCTAATTCTATGGACACCCAAACAGGTTACCCCCATTACTTCCAATGGGGAAACCCAGCCAGCAGCACTTAAGGCAGGCAAGCAGGCAGCACCAGCAGTCAGACTCTCCCAGAGAACCTCAGGGAAAGTGAATTTCTTTGGAGGTGCTTGTTTGCCATGAGAACAAGTGGCACACTCAGGGCCGGCTCGCCTGCTAGGGCTGGCTTGCCCACTAGGCCAGCCCTCAGGGGTACCAAACTGCACCCTGCAGATCACCCAGCCTCCCCCCTCAGTGGCATGTTGGTGGCCAATGGGGACTCACTGCCACTGCCCACCACCGCCAGTAAAAGGATGCCGGTTGGCTGGTCGGGGTGCAGGAGGAGGCAGCGGTGCAGCTCACCTGCACTCCCCCTCCCCCTTCAGGTGGTGGAGGAGGAGGAGGTGGCCAGTGTGGTGGCCAGCGTGGCAACCAGTGCGGGGCAAGCTGGGCGGGTGGAGCTGAAGTGGGCCGAAGCTGGGCAGGCAGAGCAGAAGCAGGGAACCCAGGAGGTGCAGCTCCTCCTCACCTGGCTGGGCAGGTGGCATTGAAGTGGGGCTGAAGCTGGGCGGGCGGAGCAGAAGTGGGGAACCCGGGAGGCACAGCTCCTTTTTGCCCAGCTGGGCAGGCGGAGCCACCAAAGCGGGGCTGAAGCTGGGCGGGCAGAGCCAAAGTGGGGCTGAAGCGGGGAACCCAGGAGGCATAGCTTCTCCTCCTTTGGCCTCACCTGGATGGGTGGGCAGAGCCTGGCTTGGGCACGCAAGGAATGGGCACGGCGGTGGTTGGCCAGGCCCAGCATCAAGCCAAGGCTGAGAGGTGATGGCGGTGTGGTGGGCAGGTGAGCACAGAGGCCAGCTAATTTATGGTGACCCTATGAGCTTTTCAAAGCAAATGACATTCAGAGGTGGTTTGCCATTGCCTGCCTCTGCAAGATCTGGATTAACTAACCAGGGTTGATCCTGCTTAGCTTCTGAGATCAGATGGTATTTGGATATCTTGGGCTATCTAGGTGAGGATCTCAGGTCTAACAAAACAATTTTAAATTATCTACAGGTGTTACACAAAAGTATCCATTCCAATGTAGCTCAGACAGCATGACAGTTAGTCCATGGCCAAGTCTGAGAACATATATCAAACAATAGGTGACTAGAAGCTACCACTATCATACTAGAAAGTATAAGGTAGCTGGATAGCCCAGGCAAGCCTGATCTCATTAGATCTTGGAAGCTAAGCAGTGCCAATCCTGGAGACTATTGGGATGGGAGACCTCCAAAGAATTATCATTAACAAATGCGATATCACAGTACACAATATACAGCAGGTAGACAAGCACTGTACAAATAACACAGACCACAAGTGCTCAAGAAGTTATGCACAAAAGTCAATTTATATAATAGGGGACCACATATATCAGTAAAACTAGATTACATCATATAATGTGCAGGTCCATAAATAGTACAAGTCCAGAAATGGTACACAGACAAAATGAATAATACAAGTCCATAAATGGTACACAAACAAAATGGACGAAGACTCCGGATTTTGATCTTCATTTCGATAATTCTTCTTCAAGAAGTTCACACTACTTCTGAAAGGTCAGGGTGAGTGATTCTCTGTTGTTAATAGAAGTTTTAAATATGGCTACAAGGGAGTGGTGGTGCAGGCAACTAATGCCTGCTGGTAACATCTATGAACAGCCATTACGGCTGTTCGAATCCCACCGCGGCCAGGGTGAGCACCTGGCCCAAGTCCCAGCTCCCATCTACCCAGCGGTTCGAAAGCTGCTAAATAACAACAAAAATAGCAAGTAGATAAAATGGGTACCTGTCTTAGATGACAGGGAGCATCCCTCTCCCTTGCGGGGGTTGTGGAGTGCCGACGGTAATGAGGCGGGTGGCATGATGGCGGCAAGATGGCGAGAGTTCCAGGGGACAGTGAAAGGCGGAGCCGAGATGACGGCACAAGGAGGGCGTGGAGGCGCAGGCACGGCGGAGTCAGAAAGACAGAGCCGGAGCCACGCCGACGCAGGAACCACGCACCGAGGGATCTGCGAACGCCGAGCCGAGCCGACCCAGGATGAAACTGACAAGAAACTGACGAAACTGACAAGAACACCGCTCTCCATGGGGTGCTGGTAGGGCAGTCCCTTCCCGATCAGCTATGTGGCCTTAGTTAAGGATTCAAGAGTAACTGTAAGCCGCTCAGAGACCCCTTCGGGGGTTTGAGTGGGATATAAATCGAAGATATAAATAAATAAATAAATAAATAAATACAAAGCCTGATTCAGGAGGCAGTGGCTGCAGCAGTTGATCCCATCCAAGTCAAATTAGGTTCACTTGCCCAGCAAGTCACTATGCAAACTAAAGAGATCAAGAAACTGATTGCAGATAATAAACAAGAAATTTCTGGTCTGGTTAAAACAACAAGTAAGCTGGAAACTACATCAGTAGAAACAGATCTTCAAATCCAGGCTATGAGGTCCAAACAGAATACCATGGAAGATACACTTATAAAACTGGAAATTGATAAAGCTGCTTACATATTAAGATTCCAGAACATACCAGAGAAGAAGAAGGAAGATTTAAAGATTGACATGGCATACACTCTTGCAAAATATATGGGCACAGAGAACTCAGAAGAAGTCTAAATGAAATTGACATGGCCTACAGAATGCCTTCAGCTTATGCAAGAAAAAATAAACTACCTAGAGAGGGACATGTGAGATTCCACAAGAGAGCTGTGAGGGATGAGATTCTTAAAGCTGCAAATGAGACATCTCTTCAAATAGAAAATACAGAGATAAAAATATTAAAAGAGGTTCCTTAAAGAGTGCGAGAGAAAAGAAAGGATTATATGGATCTTGCAAGCACACTAAGAAAAAATGGAATTACATATAGGTGGCTATTACTAGAAAACATTTTCTTTACTTTCAAAGGGAAAAGACACAGAATTAACTAAATTTTCAATGTAGAAGATTTTATCAAAACATATGAAGATGACTTGAAAAAACAAGTAGAGGAAAGAAGGACATAGAAGAAGATAAGGATCTACAAGGGGCAACAGGAACCAGTGGACAAGCTCAAAGATCTAAGAGAAAAACAGTAAGGATTGTACCATCGCAAATAGTCACAAGACTCCAACAGAAGAATACAGATGACACAGAAAACCAATCACAGGATGGATAGAAGAAAAATAAAGGTAATCTCAATAAATGTCAATGGATTGAATGCACCTCAAAAAAGAAGACAGATATTCTTGCACTTGAAAAAAAATGCAATTGGACATGATATGTTTGCAAGAAACACATATTAAATCCTCAGATCAAAGATATTTGGAAATGAAGAAGTTTGGAAAAGTCTTTATCTCTTCAGACAAAGAAAAGAAAAAAAGAGGACTAGTAACATATGTGAAAGACTATTTACACCCTGAACTAATATATAATTCTGAAAATGGCAGAATCCTGATGGTTCAAATTCAAAGACAAGCTAAAACAACTTTGATTGTCAACATATATGCACCTAACCTCTTTCTTCAAAAGACAAAGGCAACAAAGGAAACAAAAATACACAAGGACTGGAGAACAGCTTAAAAAAGATGAAACAAGATTCCACAATTGAACAAACAAGAATTAATATAAAGACGTTACAATATCAAATGAACTGTAGGAAATAGCAAAAAAAAAAAAATTACCTATGCAAAACTATTTTGAGAATGCAAATAAAGCAACCAGATGGTTAGCCTATAAACTGTAGAAGGAAAGAGAAAAACGGCATATAAAGATACTGAGAGATGAAAAAAGAGAAGAAAAATACATACCTAGAGATTTGAAAAAGATTATTGAAACTTTTTATGAGAAGTGGAACTGCGGTGGCTCAAGTGGTTAAGACGCTGAACTGCAGGCTGTGGAAGGTCAGTAGTTCAGCAATTTGAGACCCGAGTGCCGCATGACAGAGTGAGCTCACGTCTCTAGTTAAGAACATAAGAACATAAGAGAAGCCAATGTTGAATCAGGCCAATGGCCCATCTAGTCCAACACTCTTGTCACACAGTGGCCAAAAATACCAGGTGCCATCAGGAGGTCCAGCAGTGGGGCCAGGACACTAGAAGCCCTCCCACTGCTGCCCCCTCCGGCACCAAGAATAGGGTGCATCACCTGCCCCAGACTGAGAGTTCCTAGCTATACCTTGTGGCTAATAGCCACTGATGGACCTGTGATCCATATATTTATCTAATTCCCTCTTGAAACTATCTATGCTTGTAGCTGCCACCACCTCCTGTGGCAGTGAATTCCATATGTTAATCACTCTGTGGGTGAAGAAGTACTTCCTTTTATCTGTTCTAACCCGACTGCTTAGCAATTTCATGGAGTGCCCACGAGTTCTTGTATTGTGAGAAAGGGAGAAAAGTACTTCTTTCTCAACCTGCTCTATCCCATGCATAATCTTATAAACCTCAATCATGTCACCCCTCAGCCGTCGTTTCTCCAAGCTAAAGAGCCCCAAGTGTTTTAACCTTTGTTCATAGGGAAAGTGTTCCAACCCTTTTATCATTCTAGTTGCCCTTTTCTGCCCTTCCAGCTCCTACCAACCTAGCATTTCGAAAGCAAGAAATTGCAAGTAGATAAATAGGTACCACTTTGGTGGGAAGGTAACAGCATTCCGTGTGCCACATGACCACAGAAATGTCTTCGGAAAGTGCTGGCTCCTCGGCTTTGAAACAGAGATGAGCACTGCAACCATAGAGTCAGATTCGACTGGCTTTCGAGCAAGGGAACCTTTACCTTTATACCAGAAAAGAGAGGCCACACAAGAAGTTAAAGACTTTTTTAAAAAACAGGACATTAAAAAATTTACAGAAGAACAAAAGAAAATTTTAAATGACCCAATCCAGCTCCACAGCAGATGCTGAAGGCATTCTGCTGGGAGCCAACTTTGCCCCCATGTAAGGAGGGAAGAGTTTGGTTGCATGCAGCCGGGTCCTTTAGGCGACGGGGCCACCGCCCTGGCCCCACTTAGTCTGTGCCTTGTGCTCGGCCCACCCACCCACCCTGGAGGTAGTACAGGCTTTAGGCTGGTCGCCCCTTTCAATGGGTGCGGGGGTAGGAATTTTTTACCTCTGATCCGATTGGCTATGGATGGGGAATTGACAAGGGTGGAACTGGTGGTTAGGTCCATCACTTTATGATAGGGCTGAGTTTTGTTTAGGAAAATTTGTTGCAGCTCAGTAAGCATCTATCAGCAGCCCTGGAGGGGGGAGGGGTCTGTCAGGATCTTCACTGTGGCCTTGTGGCCAGGGATGAGATGGGCAGACTACCTTTTGGAGTGCCTTTGATGGATACTCTGCACAGGCCATGTGGCTGTTTGTGAGGGATCATCATGGCATATTCCATGACTGGGCTGCCAAGGTGTGAGTCACTTACAGTGGGCTATGCCCTGGGGCCAGGTGCATTGCCTGTCTTATGGCAAGGGTGGGGTTTTTATTGACCTCAAGCCTTGACTGTACTGCACTGATCAAGTGAAGAAAATTACTGGAGAGCCCTGGATTCCCAACCACCTCGCTACCGCATTGCTCTGCCTCCGGATCTCACCAACCTTTGCAGCTTTTTAGGGGACTTTCTTGACATTTCTGGACTCCTCCGGATTTGACAAGGGTCCACCAGTTTCTTCAGGAGTAAGAATTGGTGCAGAAGACTTATACTGAGCTCCCCTCTTGTGGCAACAGCAGGTGAAGATTTCAGTTCGTCTTGATGCAGAGGCTCCGAAGGGCCGGTTGCAGGAGTCTGCCAGCTGGAAAGCTACATCCCAAGCTCAAGATAAGAGCCTTTCATGCCTTGCCGAAAACATCTTGGCAATGAACCCGTAAGCATTCTTATTTTTTATTTTAATTGCTAAGTTTGGAACACATACTTAATTGCCTCTATAAATCTATCCCAGTGGCGATATAAGAGGGAAAACTCCCGTAACGAACGGCCAAATAAAGTCTTGGGAACGCTTATTACACGAAACACGCAGGGGAAAAACTACTTTGAAATATTCTACCTGCTAGTTGGAAAATACTGTTACAGAGGCTTATTGCATTCTTAAAGAATTTTGCTCGAACTAGACAAAGGGAAGCAGGCTAAAACTTAGCCAAAATGATGCCGAGCACATTCTTGCAGTGAATGTTGTGTCTGTTGAGGGGAGAGATGGCATTTGCAGATTTAATTGAAGCGAAGGAGTACAGGACAAGTGGAAACATACAACTGCTGTCAGACGATAAATGGATCTATTTTAAAAGCTAATTGGCAGAAAAAATTGCAAAGGGTGTAATGGATACTTTGGGGCAGTGCTGGGTCTGTTATGAAGAAGAAATCACAGAGACACAAAGTCAGATGACATCAGATTCCACACAAGATGAGAAATGACAGGAACTGCTTTAACACTCGACACCCAGGATGAGAGATCTCTCTAAGTTCTGTTTTGATGATGGACTGACAGGAAACAATATGAATGATGGGCCAATTGGAGATAACATAAATGATGCATACTGTCTGCCTTTGCATACAAACAGACCAGAGAATGGGACATATAAAAATCAAAGGCACAAAAGAAGAACAATTCTGATGAGACACTTCCAAAGGAAGCAAGAGAAACTTAAGCTCTATAAACTAATGGAGTCAGCATCTTTGGATAGATAACATTGTTTTTATTAGTTGAAGAGACAAAGATCATTAAAACCGGATCTTCTAAGTGGAGGAGATTTGTTTATTTACTGTTTGCTTTGTATTTGACTTCATGATTATTTGATATCTGACTGATTTATGAATATAAACTAAAGTGAAGCATGTTGATTGTTATATTAACTTGACTACTTAATGAAAGCTAAAGAAAAAGGGCAGCCTGAAATTTTAGAGAAAGGAGAAAGACACTTTGTTTGTTAGTGAAAGAGTAGGATTGTAGGGAAATTATTATATTTAGGCCTGAGTTAATGGGACTTTGAAATATGACAGTATTGGGAATGTGGAAGATTATATAAAGGGATTAGATGTGTTAATTTAGTAGAAATATAAGTTTTTATTAGTACAGGCATATTATTAAATAATGTCTGTGCTCTTTATTCTTTGTTTTCATAGATATAAAATAGAGTAATATTAACAGAATATAGACAAAATGAAATATAGCAGATAGAATTTAGATGAATTAGTCCCATATTGGGAAACAGGAACTTCTAAGCATTCATGCCCCTGTTAGCCACCCTGAGCCTTCGGGGAGGGCGGGATACAAATCGAAACAAACAAACAAACAAATAAATAAATAAAGAGATTTGTTTATGTACTGTTTACTTTGTTTATGATTACATGATATTTGACTGATTTATGAACATAAGCTAAACCAAAGTATGTTGATCTATATATTAACTTGACTGTTTAATGAAAGCTAAAGAAAATGGTCAGCCTGAAATTCTAGAGAAAGGGGAAAGACATTTTGCTTTGTTAATGAAAGAGTAGGATTGTAGGGGAAATATAGTGTTTAGGCTTGAGTTGGTGGGATTTTGAAATTTAATAGTATTGGGAACGTGGAAGATTATATAAAGGGATTAGATTGTCAGTTTAGTAGAAATATAAGCCTTTATTAGCATAGTTATATTGTTAAGTGATGCTTGTGTTCTTTATTTTCTAATTTCATAGATATAAAATAGAGTAAGAATAACAGAATATAGATAAAATGAAATATAGCAGATGAAATTTAGATGAATTAGTTCCATAATGGGAAGAGACTGTTGCTTAATATAAATTTAAAGAAGGGGGGATATGGGAATGTATATGTAAATGTGATGATGTGAGCAAGATATTTGGCTAGATTTTGTAAAATGTCTGGCTCTTTTTTGTGTGTGTGTTACTTTTAAAAAACAATAAACTTTGCCCAACTGGGCAAGTTAATAAAAAAAAGAAAAAGAAAATTACTGTTAGTCCCGGACAGCGTTGCAAGCTCTCTGGCAATGTTGCTTACTTCCACGCAAAGAAAAACCAGAGCTGCGCATTTGCACACAGTAAGTCTGTATTAAACAGACAAGCCTTTTCTCTCTGGATACTTCAGTAACTCTGTACTCTAAAAGATAGGCAATTGATGCCTCGAATTGTCACTGACTAAAGTCTGTATCAGAAGAGAGTGTCCCTGATCCATTTCCCAAGCCACAGGATTGCCAACTGTGGAAACTATACCAATAGAAAAAGTGGGTCGTTCTCTCACTGCCTTGGAGCTCCTTAGAGAACTCTCCACCATTTGTAGCGGCCTGAATGGGGAGGCACCCACATTATAAATCCAGTGACTGCTCAAATAAGGCATTTTCCAATACTAATGGTATTGAATTGTTTCTAGGTCTTTAATAACTACAAAGACACAGCCCAGCCAAATGGTGTTGCTTGTCTCTAAATACATGACATTGCCAATTCAATGTGGTGTCACTTCAAAAATCTGTATAATATTTAGATATTTTCTCTTATTTTATTTAACTATATTATTATTATTGTTGTTGTTGTTGTTGTTATTTTAAAACACCTAAAGAGTGTCTAGTACTTATCATTTCTTATAGACACCGGGTTCCTATCCTAAAAACCAAGGACAAGCACATGGTAAATGTGACCAGCCCTCTTACAAACAGTAAATACAATGAATCACATTCATTGTAATGTGAACATGGCTTCAGGAATCCTATTCACTTATACATGAGTAAGGCTAGACTGACAGGTTGGGAAGTACCCTCTTCCCTGGCCAAATGAGTGGGCAGAACAGTATTCCGACCCCCTGGCCTACCAAGCCCTGCCAGCCCCTGCACATTTCCTGGTGGTGTGTCTGCACCGCCACATCCCAGCCGTCCCATACAATGCCTGTTTTAACTAACACCACTCCTCCAGGCCCTGCAACTCACTGGACCTCCCTTAAGAAAATGCGCTATTCCACTTGTGTAGCTGGTCATTGGAACCAAACCAATGACATGTAATGGTGTGCCGGCTGTCAAATTCTAAGATCACCGCCTCAGGTTGGAAGTCATCCTGTATTCCTGCTAAAACAGAAAAACAGAAGGTACAAATGATAAATTGTAATGACAGTTCCGAATCCTAACACATAACAAAGCCAACTCAGAGTGCATTAACACTGTCAGACTCACAACGCCGCAGACAAGGATACCTTTGCAAAAGGCAACCCTTATAAAATCAGTGCTTTCCCTTCAGATTACACTTGATTTCACCCCCCTACACTAAAGGCACAATCAAGCTACCCAGTTTCAAGTAGCTGATCTCAGTGGCTGTACTCCAGCACCTCAAAATTCCGTTTTTATTTGCAGATTACACTACGATATCATTAAAGGCCTCTATAGTTTTCTAGAGAAGAAAAATAAACAGAAGAGTTCAGATTTTTACACCCACTCTTCAATTAGAGAGTGCGGCTCACAAGCACCTTCCTTTCCCCTCCCCTTAACAGGTAGCCTGTGAGGTATGTGGGGTGAGAAGCTCATCGGAAAAACCACTCTCGAGAGAACAGCTCCAAAGAACTGTAACTTGAATCAAGGTCACCCAGCTGACTTCCAGCTGCCTGCATTAGGAAGGATTGGGAATCAAACCAGGTTCTCCCGTTCGAGTCCACTGGCCTGTCACATTAGGGCCAAATATTTTAAGCAAAGATTGGCAAGTTATATTACCGCTCTCTGGATGGTAAGGTAAAGGTTTCCCTCGCTTGAAAGCCGTTTGAATCTGACTCCAGGGTCGCGACTCTGGGGTTGCGTTGTCCATCTTTGCCTCCAATCCAGCGCGCCCATGCCGTCCTAATATGTCCCCGCAGCCATGCAGCTGGAATGACTGGACATCAAGTCACACATAATGCTGTTACCTTCTCACCAAGGTACTTATAAACTGCCTGCAATTTTCTGCCTTCAAATTGCTGGGTCAGCAGGAGCCGGAACCAGAAATGGGAGTGTTGCACAGTGCGTCAGGAACACTTGAGCCAGCACACTCAGTCACACTAGCACTCACCAGCAAGCACTCCTTGCATCCAGAGGTTTCCAGTAGTCAACCACACTGAGACAGTCCAGTGGTTACTATGTACAGGAATTCATACGGAGCGCCCATATAACATAGTTGGAGAAGGTGAGCTTATCAGCCCACTGCATTGTCAAGACTTGAGCCATCTTTCATTGGCTCTCTCCACTCCCCAGAGCTGTAATCTGTTACCTTCTGATGTAGTACACTGTTGCCAGAGGCTTGACCGAGCTGGATATCCTCCCCCGTGCCTCGAAGAAGCAGCAGTCTCCAGCTCTCAGCTCTTGGCTTCCACAGATATGCAGACCTCTCAGAAATGGCTGTGCTGGTCAGCAACCACAGCAGGCACACCGGCAAGGCCAAAATGCAGAGCTGGGTTCAGGACTGAGTTCACAGTGCTGGATTCAAGACACTGGGCCCATAACCCTGTTGCACAGTGCATCAGGAACACTTGAGCCAGCACACTCAGTCACACTAGCACTCACCAGCAAGCATCAACCACACTGAGACAGGACAGTGGTTACTATGTACAGGAATTTATTTACAAATTTACACAGCTCTCCAGCAAAATGCTCCGCCATACACCACCATCAGAAGAAGGGGAAAAGGCAGTATAGAGCAATGACATATATACATTGGTCAGCCAATCACTTTGGTGCTGACTCATGGTTACATCAGCCCCAGGTTGCATCAGCTCATGCCCACACTGGTTGAAACCGGTTTAGTGCAGCTCTCCAGCTATCACTTAGATCATCATGATCTGGTGCTGAACCTTACTTACCAACAGGGAGATCACCCCACCACGCAGCACCCAGGTCTCAAACTTCTGAAAAACCGTCCGGTCTGCAGTTCAGTTGTAGAGCCCTATAAAATTACTATTGGCATAAAAATCCCTGTCTACTCTCTCGCATATAAAACTAAAGCCCCCTGCCAGTGGTAGATGATCCAGAATTATTCTGCTTAAGGATCATGCCAATATTCAAGGGATAATCTGTCTATAGCACTGTATATAATTAAGCTCCCTAAAATGAGCCTTGCTTACTAGCTGACAAAGGCCCTCCAGGTCTCAGGCAGAAATCTTTCACCTCATCCACCGACAATGCCCAAACTAGTGGTGCTGAGAACTGAACCTGGGACCCACTGCATGCCAAGCAGCAGACCTTCTGCATGCCAAACACACAGTTTCTCTCACTGAGACACATCCACTTGCAAAATGCCCTCAAGGCAGTCATTACAAAGGTTTGTTCCCTTATAGCCTAGCATAGAGTAATGCCGCAACCAGCGACAGAGGTCTCTAGAAACAGTGCATCAGCTCAAGAGCATTCCCCTTATTTAAAGATAGAGGTAATAGAGCTAGCTTATAATTTTGCTAATTATTCACCCCTTAAGATTCATATAGGGTGGAAAGCCAGCACAAAAATATTGTAAATAAAATTGAGTGAAGGGGGTATCACTTCGAACCCAATTGGCCACCTGAACTCCCTTCAATTAATGGCCTCCAAAAGGATGGTTCCAAAATGGCCACCATGGGCACCCACTTAAAATGGCCATCGCCTAAATTACCTTGAGAAAATGGCTGCCAAAACATAGTTACAAAATGGCAGCTTATATCCAGCTCCTTAAATGCTGCCCCACACAAGCACTACCCCAAAAATTGGCCACCTAGTTATGCAATGGCTGTCTAAAGCACAGCCCCCAACATAGCCACTCCAATTAATGCAAGCTTTGAAGCCTGATAGCAAGGCTATGAAATGCAGAGGAAGGCAGGGACACTGCCAGAATGAGGCAGCACTACCTTGCTGCACTCCAATGTCTACCTCCAGTCCCCAAGCCATGATCACTCGACTGCAAGGAGGAGGGGGTGCAATATGTGGGAACAGGCAGACAATGAAAAAAGCTTGGGCCCAGCATCCCCCACCGATACTCCAAACTCCTGCAGGCATCTGCACTGTGGCACTAATAGGTGGGTGAAAGAAGGGGTTGGGGGGGGTGACCAGCAGCCTCACCACTGCAGCCACCCACCGCCGGGGCCTAAAAAAGGTTACCCCCTGCCACAAAAGAAGTGACAATTTGCTGTAAAACAGCCAGACGGCACAGGCTCTGACGCAGCCCTAAATCCAGCCATGATGTGGCCCCAGGCCACAGAGCAAGCCACCAGTGTGGGCAGGCCCTGGGCTAGCTAGCAGACTGCCACACAGCCCCTTGGATTGGGCTGCTAGCATGGCCCCAACGCTCTGGCTGCTGATGTGACCCACTGATCCAGCCATGATGTGGCCTGCCACTCCAGTCGCAATGTGGCCCACCGCTCCAGAAGTGATGTGGCCACCCGTTCCAGCCATGACATGGCTTCAACCTTCTGGCCATCAGGCCCCCAGTCCCGATGAGCCATTGACTCCCCAGCCTGCGACTCCTTTCACGGGGGCCACCTCCACGCCACCACGCTGCTGCACTTTTAAAATATATATATATATATATATAGCTAAACCTTGCAGCCTGTCTTTGGGTCGCCGAACAGCCAGACCCAACTTGCCGCTGTTTCCCTTAGGTATGCCTATGTCAACTTCCAGATGTGCTCAGAGCTGTTGCAGCTACTGAGCACGAGGTGCAGACTGCCTGAATGGGGCCGGGGCCAGCCAATAAGAAGACGCTGACCCTGCCCCCTAAAGAACCCAGCTGCAGCAGCCGAACTCCTCCCTCCTTTCATGGATGCAAAATCGGTTCCCAGCATCTGCCTTTGGCATCTGCTGGGGAACCGAATTGTTAAGAATTGAACAAGGAAACCATGTACAGTTATATCATGTGGTTGTCTTGATCTTACACTGAGACCATTTCTGCACAAGTGCAAACCTCTGAACTGGTGTTCTTAAATTGTCATACAACAGTAATTGGGAAACTAAAATTGGAGTTTGTAAAAATTTTCTGAACAACTTTTTGCCTCCCCAGGAGAAGATCTGAATGCCCTGTTACCCTGTGTTTTCCTAATCCACTTTTTCTGCAATTTCTTCCCCTTCAGATCTGAACTCACAGTTTTCCAGTGAGGAGTTTCCAATTCCGAATTATGTTTCCCATTGCCCTTTTGTGTTGTCAGTGCCATATGTTCACCCCCCGCCCTCCCACCCCCCTCAGGTTGTGCCCTCAGTGATCTGCTAATTTTTAAGCATACTGTTGATTGCATTACAACATGAAATTTTTCATTATAATATTATTTATTTATTTATTTATGTATTTATTATTTTCCATTTATATCCCACCTTGCCGAAAATTGGCTCAAGGAGGCTAACAACATTCAATCAATAAAACAGTGCATTAAAATACACTAAAATATACCTTCTACCTAGCATCCTAAAACTAACAGTGCTAGACAACTGAACAAGCTGATGGCGGCCTCAGTTTACCTTCCCCTCATCAGCGGCAATATCGACATGGTATTCATCAGACCATAGCATGTTTCGATGGTAAATTTGATCAGTGGTGGCTCCTAATCGAAGGCCTGGTGGAAGAGCTCCGTTTTACAGGCCCTGCGGAACAGCAAAAGGTCCCTCAGGGCCCTGATGTTCTCCGGGAGCTCATTCCACTATAATGTCATTCCGTTATGATGTTGGGACCAAACAGGCAGCAAGGTTTCATGTAGCCTATTCTACAATTACCCATCCATGAAGTTCCTTTCCTTTAAAAAAAAAAAAAGCGGGTAGGTTTTGTTGCCTTGCGCTTGTATTGTTTCTTCATTCTCCTCCCCCTTCTCTTCCCCTATAGAACTCAGTGTGTTTTTGAGGACAATTCAGTCTTTTAAACATCTAAAAATAATGGAGTTATATAATTGATTTGATAATCATGGAAACTCAGCATGTGCAGTGTTTCCATTCAGCGTGCTTCATAATTATTAAATAACACTTTTACAAATTGGTGTATCCAGTTCGATGATCATGAACAGAATACTATTTTCATTAGGATTTTGTGGGAATCGTTGGCCATTTTCTTAGTTGGTGATTAAGGAAGAGCAGGGAACCTTTGAAATACTGGCAATCATGCTGTTCTCCATGACACATGCAGCCTTTCTTTAAAACAGTGTTATGATGCTATAACGTTACTGCATATGCACACAGAAAAAAGGAGGTTCCATCACTGACGAAGTATATGGCACATTCAAGAAAAAAATTCCTCCAAATAAATGCTTTTTTGCAGAAAGGGTGCCACAAATTTGGAGCATCAGCTGGGGATTCAACTTGCTGGGAAACAGTGGCAACACTGAGGTACACAAAAGGTCTGAAATTGTAAAGTATGGATTCTAGAAAAGAACAACATTATTTCAGGACAAGTTGGTTCTTTAATCAGTAGTGGTGGGTCAATATGAGGCACTAGCATGTTGGCTTGTGTGTTGGAGAAGTGACAGCCTGCTGAGAGTTTAGTTAATGTAAGCAAGGCTGAAAGAGTCATTTACTCCACTTGTACCCTAGGGAGAGCTGTGGTGAATTATAGTGCTCAGGGTTTAGTAAAGGTAAAGGTTTCCCTTGCTCGAAAGGTAGTCAAATCCGATTCTAGGGGGCAGTGCTCATCTCTGTTTCCAAGCTGAAGAGCCAGCACTGTCTGAAGATATTTTCATGGTCATGTAGCTGGCATGACTACATGAGATGCTGTTACCTTCCCCACTGAAGTGGTACCTATTTATCTACTTGCAATTTCTTGCTTTCGAACAGCTAGGTTGGCAGGAGCTCAGGGTTTATTGAATGTTTTCTCTTGCAGTTCAGCCTACCTCTTGTTGCTTTTCTCTCTGCTGTGTGTTAGTATGTGTTATTGCTTGTACTCTGAAGGCCTCTTCACGCAGTAAAATCCAGTTTGAAAGTGCACTGAAAGTGTTAGCGCATGTCCTCTGAAGGCCTCTCTGTTGCATTAGTGGCCTGCAGTCAGTTATTGTCTTTTTGCAAAACCCTATTGCAGTAAATTCATTGAAAGCAAACTCCAAAGCATGGGATTGGATTATTTCCCTGCCAATGTTGTGGATCTTGATAAGACTCTTAAGTTTTGTTTTTGAAGTTATCCTCCACTTATCCTATATATTATTGTTTTTGCCCATGAAGATAGACATTTGACAAATAGTTTTAAGCTCCAGATGCTCTTCTCAGCTAATGGAGATATTTCAGCTTTTGTACTGGATGACCAGTTTAGCTGTTTCCAGTGGTCTTTAAAAGATGTGATTACATGGGCAACCTTTCATGGTTTAAATATGGCAGGTGTTAAATTATATTGCTGGGCAGGCAGAACCATTAATACTTGTATGGTTACAGTCTATTAAAAGAAAAAAAGCCATGGTACTAAGGCTCTAAAAATCCGACTTACTCCTCTTTCCTTGGATTCTTCCAACTTATTGCAAGGCGGGAAAAATTGTATTATAAATTGAACCATTATAAATTGAAAATAGCATAGTGAAAGAATGAAATTAAAGAAAAGCAAGTGAGTATATGTTGAGATATCTAATTTTTAACATGGCCCCATGTGTGGATACTTAAATATGGAGATTGGGGCCATAGACAGACAAGACCAATCTTTCCAAAAACCTGAGAAAAGCCCAAGGCTTGAAGAAAAAAACAAAAGCTAAACAGAAGCTGCTCCAGTAGCTTTAAAAAACAAACCCTCAGTAGCCATTGCTAGGCAATCACAACTCTATTGCCAGTCTTCAGGCTTTGGTTTCAGTCAGTGAAGGACAGGGCCCTTTCCAGGACTATTTTGGCCTTTCAGAGAGGACTTATCAGGGCTAGCCTGGCAGCAACCACCAGAAGACTTGCTACTTCACAACTTGCATGACTCACACATGACCAGCTCCTTACTACTGTTCAACAGCAGCCACTCCACAAAAGCCAGCACAGTTTAATGGTAGAGTTTCATGCTAGAATCTGGAAGACCCAGGTTGTGAATGCCCACTGTCACAGAAACTCACTGGATGACATTGGGAAAGTTACACACTTTCAACTTAACGTACTTCACAAAGTTGGTATGAAGATAAAAGGGAGGCAAGGGGAATGATTTAAGCTGCTTCTGGTACTCATTGTGGAGAAAGGTGGGGGATAAATGAAATCAATAAATAATGCATATAACTAAAAATGAGGGTGGGGCTATAGTGATATGTTGGGGGATAGGAAAGAGAGAAGGAAGAAGGGAATGTTGAGGATATTGGGGGCTGCCAGGAGGAGAGAAATAGTGTGGGGAGGAATATCCAGAGGAAAGTAAGATGCTCTTTGGAGAACATGCGGGGAAAGGCGGTACCTCAGGTATGTAGGCCCCTATCCATAAAGGGTTTTAAAGGTAAGAACCAGCATCTCGAAGCGAATTCGGTATGCTATCAGCAGCCAGTGCAGTGCTTTCAGCACAGGTTGGATGTGCTCCTGCATAGGGAGGCCCATTAAAAGCCTGGCTGCAGCATTTTGCACTAGCTGTAGCTTCCAGATTTGGGACAAGGGCAGCCCCATGTAGTGAGCATTACAGTAGTCCAGTCTCGAGGTGACCATTGCATGGATCACTGTTGCCAAGTCATTGCATTCAAGGAAGGGAACCAACTGACTTGGCCGTGGCTGCTACCTGGGCCTCCATTGTTAGGGAGGCATCCAAGAGCACTCCCAAACTCCAAACCTATGGTGCTGGCACCAACAGAACCCCATCAAAGGTCAGGAGTGGGATCCCTAACCTTGGGCCGCCTCAATTTCAATCAGCTCAGTCTAAGCCATCCATAGTCTATCTTTAGCCCCATGTTTTAGAATGTGAAGGTACAAATCAAACAACATAAAGAATGTGTTAAGTTCACTTCTTAAGTTCTTGTATTCTAGTGGCTGTTGTGACAGTCACATACATCCTGCCTGTTCCCTTTTGGCCTAAGAAAGAACTTCAAAATAGGCATAAATAGCCTCACAGCAGCCCTGCCCACTTTGTGAAAAGCTTGGAGGTCACTGTGGAAATAGTGACAGATTTCGTGGTACCCATGTGCACCATGTTGGGGTACCCTGCTCTAGACTGTTGGGAGGGTATATGGTAATAAGATTTTCCTCATGTGAAGAAAGACCTTGGACTCAATGCCAAGTGGAAATTTCAAGGAAGATGTTTCATAAACAAGGACTTTATTAGCTACCTACCTGAACACTGAGATAAGGGGCACATAGATCAAGGCCTTCGAGTCAGATGTAGCTGCTGGGCAGACTAGAATGGGAGTAGGTTATCTGTCAGAGCTGACTTGGTGTAGTGGTTTGAGTATCATCCTAGGATCTGGCACATGTAGGTTCAAATCACCACTCTGCAACTGCACTTTCTCTCTGTCAGCCTCACCTATCTCACAGGATTTTTGTTGTGGTGAAGTACGGAACAATATTGTGTCTTTAAGTTTCCATTGGACAAAAAGGTGATGTATAAATCACTAAGCACAAATAAATATGCTTTGAGTTTTAAAGATAAGGACTAGAAATTTGAGTTGAGTCTGGAAACAACTTGGGAGGCAGTGTTTTAACCACTGGCAATATAATCCCAATCAGGGCTCATTTCCTGCAGGAGTGCACAGGAGCGAAGCTCCGGCATTAAGGAGCCCAGGGGGCGGGCACATGCAGCAAGTCCCGCCCCCTGCTCCCAGCAGCCCCCTCACCTTTCCTGGCCCATTGGCTGACCCAGTGGAGCGCTACCATGAGTTGGCCCTAGAGTGGCTCTGCCACTGCATGGGCCATGGCATCCAGCCCACCCAGGCTCTGCCCATCCTCATGCCGGCCCTGACATGGAGCCTCTGCAAGGTGGGCCCCAGTGACTGCTGCAAGGCCTGCAAGGAGCTCTACCCTGGCCTTCTGTGCCTACTCGGCCTCCTCCTGCGCCTCTGCCCCACCACCGCCCTGGCCCCCTACCTGCTCAAGACCATATGCATCCTCCCCGCCGCCCTCCTCAACCCACAAGCAGCCACACACTTTCCTGCGCTTGCCGGCCATCTGAAGGAGTCCAGTGATACCTTTAAGACCAAGGCCTATTCAGGTACAAGCTCTCCCTCCTCTCTGAGGGGAGATCTGCGTGTCCCCCCCCCCCATAGTTAGCAATCCAAAAGAGTCCAGTGAAGCCTGAGCGTTGGGTGTTGCCTTCTGACACACCCCTGGTGATGTCAGGGTGTGTGGCATGTGCAACTAAGTTATGCTAATGAGTTATGCTAATGAGCTCCTGCACCTCTTTTTCTATGAAATGACCCCTGATCCCAATGATTAACGCTTGTTAGCAGCCAAAAAATAATTTTTTGGATGATCTTCAAATGAAGCACCTATCTTAATATGACTTTTACAGCCTAACAACCTGGCAACCGAGAGCTTATTTCAGGGCTGAAAAAAGAAATCATGTCAATTTTGTACTACTGTAGGCTGATCCTACATTGACAGGGGGTTACATAACATAACATAAGATAATCCAATGTTTAACTTTAAAAGGGGTAACTTCTCTGGTATGAGGGGACATGTGAGGAAGAAATTGAAAGGAAAAGTGGAAAAGGTCAAAACCATTGGGGAAGCTTGGAGATGATTTAAAAATACAATCCTAGAAGCTCAGAAAAAATATATACCACAGGTTAGGAAAGGCACAAAGAGGTATAGAAAAAAGCCTGCATGGTTAACAAATAAAGTAATGGAAGCTGTAAAAGGTAAGAAGGATTCCTTTAAGCAGTGGAAAGCTAGTCTCAGTGAGGTTGATAAAAAGGAACACAGGCTGTGGCAATTAAAATGCAAGTCTGTGATCAGGCAAGCAAAAAGGGAATATGAGGAGCATATCGCAAAAAACATGAAGGCGAACAATAAAACTTTCTTCAAATACATTAGAAGTAGGAAACCAGCCAGGGAGGCAGCGGGGCCCTTGGATGACCAAGGGGTAAAAGGACAACTGAAGGATGACAGGGAAAGGGCTGAGAAGCTGAATGCATTTTTTGCCTCTGTCTTCACTGTGGAAGAGAAGTGCTTGCCCACTCCAGAACCACCGATTTTGGGAGGGGATTTGAAAGACCTGAATCAGATTGAGGTGACAAGAGAGGAAGTCCTACGACTGATGGACAATTTAAAAACTAATAAATCACCAGGCCCGGATGGCATTCATCCGAGAGTTCTGAAAGAACTCAAATGTGAACTTGTGGATCTCCTTACATTAATATGTAATCTTTCTTGAAAATCTGCCTCCATTCCTGAGGACTGGAAGGTAGCTAATGTCACTCCCATCTTTAAAAAGGGCTCCAGGGGAGATCCAGGAAATTACAGGCCAGTCGATCTGACGTTGATACTGGGTAAGTTGGTGGAAACTGTTATTAAGGAAAGAATTAGTAGGCACATTGATTAACAAAAATTATTGAGGCAGACTCAGCATGGGTTCTGTAAGGGAAGATCTTGTCTCACTAAACTATTAGTGTTTTTTGTGAGAGTGAACAAACATGTGGACAAGGGGGACCCAATAGATATTATTTACCTTGACTTCCAGAAAGCTTTTGATACAGTTCTTCATCAAAGGCTCCTAAGTAATCTCAATAGTTATGGGATAAAAGGACAAGTCCTCTTGTGGATCAAAAACTGGCTTATAAATAGGAAACAGAGAGTGAGTATAAATGGGAAACTTTCTCAGTGGAGGATGGTAAGCAGTGGGGTACCACAGGGATCAGTACTTGGCCCAATGCTTTTTAACTTGTTTATTAACAATTTAGAAATGAGAGTAAGCAGTGAAGTGGCTAAATTTGCAGATGACATGAAGTTGTTCAGGGTGGTGACAACCAGGGAGGGTTGTGAGGCACTCTAAAGGGATCTGTTGAGGATGGGTGAGTGGGCGTCAACGTGGCAAATGGGGTTCAATGTGGCCAAGTGATGCACATTGGAGCCAAAAATCCTAAATATAAATACACGTTGATGGGGTCTGAACTGGCAGAGACTGACCAAGAGAGAGATCTTGGAGTCGTAGTAGATAGCTCAATGAAAATGTCTAGACAGTGTGTAGCTGCAATAAAGAAGGTCAATGCTATGCTGGGGATTATTAGGAAGGGAATTGAAAACAAATCAGCCAGTATCATAACACCCCTGTATAAATCATTGGTGCGACCTCATTTGGAATACTGTGTACAGTTCTGGTTGCCACACCTCAAAAAGGATATTATTGGGAAAAGTGCAGAGAAGGGCAACTAGAATGATAAAAGGGTTGGAACACTTTCCGTATGAAGAAAGGTTAAAACGCTTGGGGCTCTTTAGCTTGGGGAAATGACGGCTGAAGGGTGACATGATCGAGGTTTATAAGATTATGAATGGGATAGAGCAGGTTGAGAAAGAAGTACTTTTCTCCCTTTCTCACAATACAAGAACTCGTGGGCACTCCATGAAATTGCTGAGCAGTCGGGTTAGAACAGATAAAAGGAAGTACCTCTTTACCCAAAGAGTGATTAACATATGGAATTCACTGCCACAGGAGGTGGTGGCAGCTACAAGCATGGACAGTTTCAAGAAGGAATTAGATAAACATATGGAGCAGAAGTCCATCAGTAGCTATTAGCCACAGGGTATAGATGGGAATTCTCAGTCTGGGGCAGGTGCTGCACTCTATTCTTGGTGCTGGAGGGGGCAGCAGTGGGAGGGCTTTTAGTGTCCTGGCCCCACTGCTGGACCTCCTGATGGCACCTGGTATTTTTGGCCACTGTGTGACAGAGTGTTGGACTAGATAGGCTATTGGCTTCATTCAACATTGGCTTCTCTTATGTTCTTATGGGTTGGACTAGATGGCCTGTATGGCCCCTTCCAGCTCTGTGATTATATGATTCTATAAATGCTAAACAATCCCAGCTTTAGTTTTCTAGTGGAATCTGACTGGGGATTTTTTTAAAAAGAAAGGTGGATTATAAATTTCATAGAAACAAAGCTCCATGAGTGTTCTAATGAACAGAGGCATCATTTGAGTGGGAAAACACAATAGGCCAGCAGGCAGCCTTTTAAACCAGAGGTTTTTTCCCCAGGAGATGCACTTTTCAAGTTCAACTGAAAAAAAATAGAGCTTTTTGCACTTCAAGTAAGCTATTCTAGACAAAACACTGTGAGTTATGATTCCCTGGGGGTATCTCAGTTGTGATACTAGTTTTAACATCTTGAAATGATAAATAAGTGAAACTGTATTTGGGTTTGATTAGATGATTCCATAGAAAGGTGGGAAATAAGGAAGACAGTGAAAAGAAAAAAATCAGGTATGGATTTGGCTTGTTTGTTTAAAAACTTGAGCTGGATTTTTTTTTTTTACTATTAGAATTAAACCTAGTTGTGCTAGCTATTTTTAATGTTTTCAATGGGAAGCATGTTTGAATTAATTCTAAAGACATTAGAGATCCCAGGTCTTGATTTGGTGATTCTCTTATTGGGGTTATCTGCCTTTGTTGTCTTCCATCTCTACCAATATATGCAAACAAAGCTTTGGTTTTATTTCCCCACTACAGGTAGGCATCATATCACTGGCAAGAGAATGCAGAATGAAGCCACTGCCTCTGTCTCCCCCTATGGTGAGCTTTTCAGAGTGTGCAAGGAAACCCTTTGACCAAGTTAGGTAGGTACAGCCCCAGAGCATAAATAGCTCTTTGCACAAAAAGGACTGCTTCATATTGAATCAGAAGACTTACCCAAAACTACAGAGAGGTTTAATTATTGCCAAAAAGTGGAAATACTGTGCACAGAAATGCTAACTGCGATAACTTTTTTGGGGTGAAACTAAGGTGAACATTTCTGGTGGGATGGTTTCACTGTCAGGCATGAATCAGTCTCTCTCTTGTTGCCCCCCCCCCCAACTTGTCAGGAAACTGCACTCAACAATGAGGCAGGAGAATGACTGTAGATTGGAATGTCTCCAATGGCTTCATTAATGCTTCCCAAGTTTCATATATAATTCTACTCAGATTATGAGCATTTATGACATTTAGAAATGGTCCGGTTTCAGGAAAGATGAGTAAAATGGACAGGTTTCAGGAAAGATGAGTAAATTTCCAGTTCCGCATCCCTGGAAATATTTTTTTTCCTTACAAGCTATCAATGAGGACTGAAAAAAGAAAGTTCAAATGATTCATTTATGAAGGTGCAGGCATGTGAAAGTAAAGAAAAGGTTAATTAACCAGTGTTAATTTTCCCTCTGGTAACCAAGATTTTAAAACCAGAGATTAATTGAGGTTTAGAATTCCTGTTAGTGGGAATCAATGGGAACTAATTCCAGTTAACCCAAGCACCAACACCTCTATGATATAGGTAGCTGGAGTTAATTTTTTACCAGAATTCCATTATGGCAGCCTACAAGCAATGATAAGGAGAGAATCTTCTGTGATTAAGTGAGCTGTCTGAATGCCATGTTGGAAAAAAGTTGGAGGCTAGATCATAGGTCTCCAGTCTTGTTGAATCTGTGGGCACTTTTTGAAATTTGAGAATGGGGAGTGAGCACTACCATATAATGGATGCCATTTTGGGTTACAGCTATTTACAAAGTAACCCCCCTCCGGCATTGGTGCTGTGCAATACCAGGTCTATTAACAACAAGAGCACAGTCCTTTGGGACTTTGTGCTGGAACAACAGGCTGACCTGGCGTACATGACTGAGACCTGGGTGCAGGATGGGGAGACTGTGGCTCTTTCCAACCTTGCCCCACTGGGTTTCTCGGTCCTCCACCAATCACGGTCTAGGGGGCAGGGGGAGAAGTGGCTATTTTCATTCGGGAGGCTTACTCCTTCAGGGCACTCCAGGCTTGGAGTGTGTCAGCCTGATGCTGGAGGCTGAGGAGAGTTTGGCAATCTGGTTGGTGTACTGACCACCTAACGCACCAACCAGTAGCCTGCCATCCCTGCTGGAGGCCATATCAGGCTGGGAGATGGAGCACCCAAGACTAGTAGTCATGGGTGACTTCAACGTCCATGCCGAAGACGCGGCCTCCAGCCGGGCTATGGACCTAGTGTTGTCCATGGTGACACTGGGACTCTCTCAATTCGTATCAGCCCCCACGCATCGGGCTGGTCACATGCTCAATTTGATCTTCGCGGCTGGGTTGTCAGTGGACCCGATTACTGCAGAAGCAGTAACATGGTCGGACCACTATGCCCTGAAGGCCCATCTGAATGTTCCACCCTGACCCTGTTTAGGCGGTGAGCAGATTTTAGCTCGCTCGAGGAGCCAAATGGACCCAGTACAGTTTCAGATGGCTCTACGGGATCCAAGGCCCCCTGGTGGTACATTAGATGAGCTTGTGGGGGGTTGGCATTGCTGACTCTCTGCAGCCATTGATGAGATCGTTCCCAGGCACCCTCTCCATACTTGCTCTAGGCTGGTGCCCTGGTATACCCAGGAGCTGCAGCAGCCATCGATGAGATCATTCCCAGGTGCCCTCTCCATACTTGCTCTAGGCTGGCTTCCTGGTATACCCAGGAGCTGCGGTGGATGAAGCGGGAGCTGAGACAGCTAGAGAGACAGTGGCACCACACTCGTGACGAGGCATCAAGAGCATCTTATAGGATGTTTATGAGATCCTATGAGATGGCAGTCAAGGCTGCGAAGAGAGGATTCTATGTGACCAGGATTGCATCTGCGAGCTCGCGTCCAGCCCAATTATTTAGAACAATTCAGTCTTTAACAACCTTGCCACAGGGCAGGCAAAATGCTAGGGAATTGGACATTGGCTGTGAGGCATTTGTGAGCTATTTCGTAGATAAAGTCTTGGTGCTCCGCTGCGATCTCCCCGCCACAGTTGGAACAGAGAGTGAACTGTTGACAGATTGCTCACATCTGTGCACCCAACCACATGTAGCCTTGATCCGTACCCCTCCTTGCTCATTAGAGCGGGTCATGAGGGTGGCAAGGTGCCCTAAGAGAGATTATCAACAAGTCCCTCTCTGAGGGACGGTTCCCGGGGGGCACTCAAGGAAGCAATGGCCTGCCCTCTCTTGAAAAAATCTTCTTTGGATCGGCTGAATTTGTCAATTATTGGCCGGTGTTCAATTTGTCCTATTTGGGCAAACTTATTGAGAGGGTGGTGGCGTTACAGCTGCAGGGCTTTCTGGATGACACTTCCATCCTAGATCCTTTCCAGTCCAGCTTCCACCCAGGGCATGGGACAGAGACAGTGCTGGTCACTCTTACTGATGACCTCCGAAGGCATCTGGATTGGGGCGGTGTGGTGGCACTGTTGTTAGATCTGTTGACCACATTTGATATGGTTGATGACTAGTTGCTGACCCACCACCTCACTGATGTGGGGATTCAGGGACTCGCCCTTCAATGGCTTGCCTCTTTTCTCCAAAGTCAGGGACAAAGGGTGGTGATAGGGGAACAGCAGTCCCGGAGATACCCTCTTGAATATGGGGTGCCTCAAGGGGCAGTGCTTTCCCTGATGTTGTTTAACATCTACATGCACCCCCTTGCCCAGATTGCCCGGAGGTATGGGCTTGGGTGTCATCAATATGCAGATGACACCCAGCTCTATCTGATGTTGGGCGGCCGGTCAGACTCCAGCCCAGAAGATCTGCACCAAGTGTTGCAAGCCATGGCTGGTTGGCTCCAACTGAGTCGGCTAAAGTGAAACCTGGTGAAGACAGAGGTCCTGGGCCTGAGTCGGTGTGGTTCGGGGCTGGGGCTCCCTCTCCCGACCTTTGATGGGGCGCCTTTGGTGTCAGCACCGGAGGGTAGGAGTTTGGGAGTGCTCCTGGACTCCTCATTAACTATGGAGGCCCAGGTGGCAACCACAGCTAAGTCGGCCTTTTATCACCTTCAGCCGGCTCGGCAGTTGGTCCCCTTTCTTGAACACGATAACCTGGCCACAGTGATCCACGTGACAGTCACCTCAAGGCTAGACTACTGTAACACTCTCTACATGGGGCTGCCTTTGTTGCAAATCCGGAAGCTGCAGCTGGTGCAGAATACTGCAGCCAGGCTGTTGATGGGCCTCCCTAGGCGGGAACACATCCAGCCTGTGCTGAAAGCACTGCACTGGCTGCCAATAGCATACTGGATTTGCTTCAAAGTGCTGGTTCTTACCTTTAAAGCCCTATATGGCCAGGGTCTGACATACCTAAGGGACCGCCTTTCCCCATATGTTCTTCAGTGGGCACTATGGTAGGTGACACAACATCTCCTGGTGACCCCAGGCCCCAAGGAGGCCAGGTTTGCTGCAACCAGGGCCAGGTGGAATGAGCTCCTGGAGGAGATCTGGGCCCTACGAGACCTTGCGCAGTTTTGCAGGGCCTGTAAGACGGAGCTCTTCCGCCAGGAGCCACCACTATTCTCACCATCATTATCTTTACCATCACTATCTTTACCATCACTACTAACTGGCCCTGTGAGTAGTGAATGACAGTGCAGCATGGAGCTGACACCACTGAACTGGGAGTGCCATCTTTATCTTTTTACTGAAGACTGAAACTTCTAGAGCACTTAATATTGTAAATGACTGCTTTTATGTTGTTTTAACCTGTTTTATGTATTGGCATGTGCCCTATTTGTGAGCCACCCTGAGCCCACTTGCGGGGAGGGTAGGCTATAATTGAAATAATAAATAAATAAATATATGTGTCTGCCATTGGGTACCAAGAATTTTCAAACCAAGAGCCCTCCTCCAATGAGGAGGAGAAAAGTCAAGACTGTTTTGGGGAAGAGATACTTTGAGAAAATAAGCAAATTGGCACTAGGAAACGTATTGGTGGGCACCATGGAACCCACAGGAACCATGTTGTGAAATCACTGGAGTAGAGAACTGTTGGGTATGGAATAAACTGGAAGCTAAGAGGCAGACTTTGTGAGAGGGGGTAGTTAGGCGGAAAGGTGAAAGGAAATGTATGTTCTACTCCTTCCTTCAAAGAGAGATCACATACCTTGGATATTTAGCCTACTGATTTATCTGGCCAACTGTATAAATCCTTCGTTGTCTTTAGTCACTAACTAGAAAATGTGAAGGATTGTACTCATTGTCAGTCAGCTACAACTCACCAGTAACATAGAATCAAGCCCGCTCAATGAAGCACACAAGGCACGAGGTGAGCACTTCTGTCTTCCTTTCTGGGTTTCTTTGATTACAAATGGATAGTGCTTTTGAGTTTCATACTGAATTGTGGATACTTGTCTACAGCAAGCTGAATAGGTAGATGTTCAAAGTCTCTTCAAATTCTTTGAATTCATCCACAAAGAACTGTAAGAACCCTTCAAATGTACTTAAATATTGTAGCCTTTCTTTCTCTCTCTGAAACAGTCTACAAGTAGACTGTATTTTGTGACATTTCAAAAGCCTTGTAACTGGTTCAATAATGTCAATATTTGGACAAAAAAACCCACTTCAGAAATAAGACGGTTTTTCACAGTAGAATCTTCAGGTGGAAACAGAGAGTCTACCTTTTCTAACAGTGTTTTTTTTTTTTTTTTTTTGCAAAAACCCTCCTAAAAAGGAGAGAAATTTATTCTTTTTATATATAGAAAAAGGTAGGGTATATAGAGGGACTAAGAAAAGGGCAGAGTGAGTATCCTGTTAATGGGGGTTAGATTAAATTAGTATAGATACATTTTTTGACGGTCACCGCGGTCGAAGAGTCTTCTTTTTAGATTCCAAAATAGCTCTGTTAATCAGGTTAGTAGTGTCCTTTGGGGTTAGTTATTAATCAACTCCTTTCAGACGTCTCATGAACAATCATTTCTTTGGTTGTCTTCCTTTAGTGTCTCTCAGGTTATACGATGGGCCCTCTTTAGCTTTCCCACCTCCCGCACCGGCACCTCCCTCCTCTGGACCGCTGTCATCTTCGCTACTTGTCCAAGTTGCGAGAGCTGCATCTTCCTCTGAGCTGGCGTGCCTCTTCAGGAACTCTTGTGCTTTGAAGATAGAGTCAATCTTTTCTCTTTTATCCTTGTACTTGAACACTAGGCCTTCCGGGAACGACCATCTGTACGTGATCTGGTGCTTTTGTAGAAAGTTGGTCAATCCTTTATACGCTTTCCTCTTCATCCGAATTTCATATGGCACATCTTTCAGAGTTCTGATAATCTGTTCTCCAATTTTCAAGGGCACCGCTGAGACTGCACGCAAGATTTGATCTCTAGTATTCTGTTTAACAAACTTGACCACCACTTCTGCTGGCAGGTTATTTTTCTTTGTAAAGGTGGAATAGGCCCTATAGACCTTATCCATCTCTTCTTTTATTTCACGCTGATCCCTGCCAGTTACTGGTGCCAAGGCATTTGCTAGTATAGATCTGAGATCTTCATTATCTTCTTCTTTAATGCCCTGAAAACGAAGCATCAGATTCGATTTCTCCATTTGAAGCATCAAAATCCTTTTTTCTTGCTCATCTTGATGTTTTTCTAGTTTGTTGACCTTTTTCTTAACTTTTCCGATGTCTTCCGTCGAGACCAAGCATTTTTGCGCAATATCCTCCATCTTCTTAGACGTTTCTGTCAGTTGCTTTTGTTGGCTGCTGAGGACACCTTCCATGCTAGTTAAAGTTTCGCTGATTTTCTGTATTTGAACCAGCAGAGGGTGCAGTAGCTCGCTTGTCTGTTGACTGACAGCAGGCTCTGGGGGGTTACCCGGGCCGGAAGTCCCGCCTCCCTTCTTTTCCGGTTTGAAAGGGACCTTCTTCATGGCCGACATCTGCTTTATTTGTTTACTTTTTAAAAGTTCGTGACACGTCCCTCAGGAAACCCGCTTACACTCAGGCTTCAGTAGCACCCCAAAGGTATTTTCATCAACCCTTCTTTCCTTATAACCCCTTCGCTTTCTTTTAAAAGTCCCGCTTCTCACTGGGGGGGATTCCCCCTCCTCCCAAACGCTCATTCGCTCGAGGGGAAAGGATTCGGGTTTTCGCTTCAAAGTAAGACCTTCGACTCACGGTTCACCGCCGCTTCTTCTTTTGCTTTAGTTCATATCGCTGTTCCTCACTCCTGGAAGTCGGTGGCGCTGCTAAGTCCCATTACGGGCACAACGCAGCGGGGCCGATTGGGGCGGGGAGAAAGCCTCAATTTCCCGGCTGTCTGCCGGCAAAGAGGCTACTCCCCAAGCGCCCCCGGTTCGGAGCCTTATCCTAAGGCTCACTAGGGTCTTTCGCATAAGCGAAGACCCCCCTGACTGCGTGTGGGCTAGCTGCCTCCGGGATCGTCCCGAGACGCGGCCGCCATTCGCAACGCCAGAAAACCCTACCTTTTCTAACAGTGTTTAACAGCAGCATGGCTAGGGGAATCCTCAGTCATGATCCAAGAGGTCCAGCAGATACAGCACGACATTCACTCTTTCAATGGAGAGGCCAGTATTTCCCACCCAAAATATTCTTGTGGGAACTTGCTAGCCGTCTCCTGAAAAGATCTGAAAATCAACAGCATTCTGTGGGTGGGAAAATGGCTGCCTTGTGCAATGCAGGCAAAGGGGGGGTGAATTGAAGTGGCTATTTATAGGGTTACCACTGCTTTCAGCCTCACCTTTGGCTCAGAGTTTCCTCCCTGTTCCTCCCTGTTCAGCAATATGGGATTGATTGCTTCAGGGCCTATGCATTTTTGCCTACTTCATATCATTGTGCTAGGAAGAGTTTAATTTAAAAAGGCCTGATTAAATAAAAGTGACTAGGTTTGGCAGGATTAGTGTGGCAGCCACCCTTCCCTCTTCCACAAGCAGAGCTCTGCTGTTACCTCCCAATGTAGTGTTGCCAGATCTAGGTTGGGAAGCTCCTGAAGATTTGGGGATGGAGCCTAAGGAAGACAGGAACCTCAGTGGGGTGCAATGCCTTAGAACCCCACCCTCCAAAGCATTAATTTTCTATTGGGGAACTGATATCTGTAGTCTGGAGATGAGCTGCGATTCTGGGGGATCCCCAGATCCCACCTGGAGGCTGGCATCCCTATGTGATATGGAGTTTTGTCCACATGAATCCCTTAATGCTATCATGGGGTCAGAAGGGACTGTTGGGAGTGCTGACAGAGTTAAGGAAATAACCCAATCCATGCTTTGGAGTTTGCTTTCAATGAATTTACTGCAATAGGGTTTTGCAAAAAGACAATAACTGACTGCAGGCCACTAATGCAACAAAGAGGCCTTCAGAGGCTAACACTTTCAGTGCACTTTCCAACTGGATTTTACTGTGTGAAGTGGCAAAATCCAGTTGTAAAGTGCATTGAAAGTGGATTGAAAGTGGGTTATTTAGGGTGTGTGACTGCAGCCTAAGAATCCATTCCTGATTCCTTCTGCAGTGATGCTTTTTCCATCTGTAAGGAAGATCATCTCCTTTGTGCTGAGATCAAGACCTGTGAAGAATTCCTGGTAGCTTGTCATGTGGCTTGTGGTGACTGAATCAATGAATCAATCAATAGATCTGACATGTTGCTTTGCATAGCTTTTAGACATCCATTCCACTCTTCCTCTATAGATTCACTTGCAGCTTTTTTTGCCCCTTTCTTTGGGTGATTCTGTGATTTGTTTTCTCTGTTCAGCTTTCTAGATTGAACAATTCTTCTTCTGATGTCTGGCCTTTTTGCAGCAGTAACACACCATAGTTTCTGTCACATGCTTTATCACCTCATTTACCTTGAGAGCTGTTTCTATTTTTTTTCAGTGTTTTCTCATGCTTCTAGTTCTTTTTTGCAATTATACTCATCTATTAATTTGCCCTTAAAATATTCAGTTGTTAGACCTGCTTCTGATCTAGTCTCAAGGGCGCTGATGAGTGGACTATAGGAATCTGGAAGACTGCACAGTAATAGTGACACTGATTGTCTTTCATTTTTTTTCTCCAAGCCCACACAGCTGTTCCACAATTTCTAGCATGGCATTTACATGCATATCTTGTTTTCTGCCAAGTCACATTTTATATAATTTACACAGCAGATATAGCTTTCTGTTCAGGTTTGAACACTCATGCACTTCATGGAGTGCATTCCACATACCTTTAGCTGTATTTTCTTTCTTTATGTAGATCAGCTGATCATCTTCCACTAACAGCCTGATGCCTCCACTGTTCCTGTTGGGTGGAGGTGGCTTCTGGTGGGCTTGTGGGCCAAGTTCTGGGCCAGCAGTGCATCAGGACCTGGATGGACAGAGAGATAGTGTGATGGAGATGCACCAAATGTAGCCTCCTCAGGGTTAAGTTCTGATGATGCAGCTCCAACTGCAAGCTCCTCAAGGACAGCCTCTAAATCAGATGGACCAAGGGCATCTACCATGCAGGGGTCTTCCAGAGTTCCCTGCGGTCTCCCAGACAAGCTTTCTGACTTCTTGGACTTCTCCAATGAGGCTTCTGAGCAGGAGTCCAGAGTCAGCTCAATGTGTGGTTCATGACACTCATAGTGTATTCCCACTGCCTTTTTGTCTCCCTGTCTGAATTGCTGGGGATGGATTCAGAATGGAGGCTCCTTGAGGTCCTTAGTTCTTGTGAATTTTAAGGTTCATTCCAAGGATGCCTTATCTGTCATTTAAAAAAAATAAATAAAAAAAATATCCCAAATAGAAAGAAAAAAATAACAAAATTTAACAACAATGGTGGCAAGTCTACAGATAAGTATCTATAAAAGGCATACGTATCTCTAAGATCCTAAACATATTTTTTGCTGAATAACTTGCAGTTTAAGGTCCATAGAAACAACAGATATAAAATTTAGGGTCATATCACATTGTTTTGTCAAAACAATGCAATTTAGCTCATTATTCCATTCATTTCTGAGACTTTGCATATAAAGTTTATTGATTGATATCAAATATTTATTAAAAAATTAACTTATCATGACCTCCTGATAACTATGAGCCTTTCCAAAATGTCTTAGTTTCCATACACGTGGTGAATCTCAATTTGGTTTTCTGTTCAGTGCAAATATCCTGATTGCTAATAGTTCAGCTGTTTCAGAAAATCATTAGTTATGGGTAAACTATTCTCTACAAAGAGTTAGGCTCATGGGGTCTCAGAATCTCAGTGGGGGGGAGGGAACCAATTAAAATGAACCATCCTTGCCACTGATAGATCTGCACAGTATCCTGATGACAGGTAGGAAGGTTCTTGTTGACATAGATGTATCAAAGTTTCATCCAGTTTTTGGCCCTTAGATAGGCTTATTTGGACCCACTGTCTTTGGATGTTGCATTGCAATAATCAAATGCCAGTGACTGATTCTCATTCAGTGAGATCCAATCATATCTTTACGTCAGGCACATTGATATGAAAAGGTGTTCCAAAGTGACTTCCTGCCAGATAAAGTCATTTGAGATTTAAGATTGGGATACCAAGTAGGTAGTAGACTGTTAAAGCAAATGATAAACGGCATACTCCATAAGAAATGCATGATCACACATTATATTCAAGCCTTTGTTTTCTGTCTCTTTGCAAATTTCACATGCCTAACATAGTTTAGCAAGTATTACCATCCCAAGTACAGGAGCTATATTAGATTATGGAAATCCTATTTATCACAATGAAATGAAACTACAGGTGCAAGAAACTGGAAATTCTCTGATGATAGATCACATTGGTTTACATTGCAATGGCATTCTTAGATGCATCCCTTCTGTATGTATGATGATTTGGATGATTAAGCGCTGAGAAGATACATAAATTGCATCAGCATCAAGATCTATTTAAATGCATGAAAAGGAATTCACTCAATTATTGCTCAACAACTTGGTTGTTTGAGGACAAGGATAATTATTCATGGAGGTCAAATGATGCACACATATTTCTCAAAGGATGGAAAGAGTCTTGGAAGGAGACACATTTTTCTTCTTCCTGACATGGACAAAAGATTAGAAATGATCAACAAAGGCCAGTTAGTTCAAAGTTTGTTTAGGATCCTGTGACTATTTTCCTCTTAATAACCATGGGACAATAGGCTTTTTTTCTGAAAACAACAACAATAACAATATTTTAGGCCATCCATATATGGCCATTTTCAAAGCACTTATCTTGGCTTTGTTGATTTTAGAAATGGGTTGGATATATGCCCTAACTAGAATCTAGGTCAGAACTCAGTATGGGTTCCAATCAGGGCAGAAGTCTTTTCAGACTAGGCTAATGCCTAGGTTCTGGGTCTGTTCTGAAAATAGCATGGGAGGCAGGACAGGCTCGAAATGAAACTTTTCCCATGTCAGAGGAATACTAGCACACCCCACCCCCTTCCCCAGTGAGTGCTGAAAAGATTATGAGTTGGATCCACCTAGCTTTTCTGCTGGTGGAAAAAAGAATTTGGGGTCCCTTTTGACCACCTGTGGTGATACAGTCCCGTTTTGACCTATTACACCATGCCTTCCAAGGCATTTGAGACCCACACCTTTTCCACACATCAGTGTTGCCACTGTTTTTCAGAGAGCTGAATCTTCAGCTGATGCTCTGACTTTACAGTACCCACAGTTCCCTCTAAGCTGCGCTAGGAGGTGCTGGTGCACAACATGTCAGAGGGCTGCTCAGAGGATTTTAGCTTCAACTCACATTTTTTCTCTTCCATAGGAAACAATGGAGAATTGGGGCACCTCCTTCTGGAGCCCATAGAACTGGACCCCCTCCCAGAGCCCCAGATACCCGCAGATCAATTCTCCATTATAGCCTATGGGGTTCATTGACTATAATTGAGAATTGAGCCAGAATTTTTTGCGCACCCTATTATGCTTTTCAGTATGATTTGTAAGCTCCCTTGAGTCACAGGGAAAAGTGGGATATAAATATTTGTATAAATAAAATAGTTTGAGTAGGTTGATAACATTTAAACAACTTCTTGTTTGTTAGGTTAGGCAGGGTTCTGACCGTGATTGTTCCACCTCTATTATACTTGACCTATAATGCTGGTTGTCATATTTTACTAAAAAAACCAAACCAACCCGGAATTGACTGCAAGAGTTTTTTCTCCCCTAAGTGCTAATATGTTTTCTAAGGGTCAGTGCAAGGGGACAGTCCAAGCCCAGGTCAACCAATGTAGTGGAAAGGGGTGACTAGACCTGTTCTCTGGAGGACAGGTCTACTAATGTAGCAGCTGGGGTGGGTAGACCTGTTCTCTGGAGGCCAGGTCTACCAATATAGTGGAAAGGGGCAGGGAGACCTGTTCTCCAGGGGCCTGATCTACCCCTGTAGAGGACATCATTTTGTGCAATGAAATTTGACTTGATTCTGTTTTCTTATAATGTTTAAGTTATTCTTAAAATACAGTTTAAATATAGTTTAAAAGAATCTAGACTCACTCACAACTTTATTGATAGTTTTTTTTCATTCATGAGGTAGAATTTTGCTTGCAACACTGTGGAGCTCTGAGGGAACATTGGTGGCATCCGTTCTGCAAAAGGGCATTTATTTTGGGGAATTTTTTCTTGAATTCAGATCCGACCCTCCTCATGTGTTCCACACTTCCTTTGAAAAGGGGTTGTGCGGCTGTGTCATCATGTGCTTTATCAGAAACAAAACCTCCTTTTTTGTGCATGTGCAGTAATAAATAAATAGATCATAACACTGTGGGGGGAAGGGCAGGATGCATTGTGGGGAACACAGTGGTTGCTGCCATTTCAAAAGTCCCCCGCTCCTCCCTAGCCATCATCAAACTGGATACACCAATTCGTAACAGTGTTATTCAATAATTATTAAGTGTGATAAATATGTTGTCATGTACTGTGTCAGTGATGGAACCTCCTTTTTGCGTATGCAGTAATATTATAACAGTACATTGTAAAAAAAGAAAAAACACTGGGAGCTATAGGGAAATAGAAGGGGGGGCAAAGAATGAGGAAAAAATACAAGTACATGGTGTCAACCTCCCCCCAAAGGAAAGGAACTTTGTGAATGGGTAATTGCACAGAGAAGGCTACATGAAACCTTGCTGCTCATTTTGTCCCAATATTATAACATTGCTATATTACAGTGGAAAAAATTATGCCATAACACAATCAACATTACACTTTAAAAAAAAATTAGGGGATTGCTCAGGGGACATCCGGGATGGTGGTGGCAGGTGAATGCACAACACTGATGACACAAAAGGGAAAGGACAGGGGGAAACAAAATTTAAAACCAGAAATTCCTCACTGGAAGACTGCAAGTTCAGATTGGAAGGGGGAAAAATAGTGGGAAAAGTAGATTTGAAAAACATGGGGTAATGGGGCACAAAATTCAGATCTGCTCCTGTGGAGGCAAAAAGTTGTGCAGAAAGTTTTACAAACTCTGATTATTTAAGAACATTGATGCGAAGGTTTGCACTTGTGTGGAAATGATCCCAGTGTCTGCCCAAGTTCTCCACCTGTTCTGTCACTCTAACCACTACATTGAACTATTTATATCACACTTTACAGTGCTTTATCCCTGTGACTGTTACAATCATCTTGTAATGTGAGTCAGTATTACTAGCATCACTGACTCCATATTACAAATGAGCCTCAAAGATGGTGGCTTTCTAAGGCTACTTCATGAATTCATTGCTAAGGTGAGTTTTGAATGAGGGGATGCCAGGCTCCCATCTCACACTTTTAGCTACTACACCATTAATTTGTGCTACTGAATCTCCAGAAAACTGCTAATAAATGAAAAGATTATGTAACTGCAAAATTAGGCTTTTCAGGGGCACAGTAGATTAGGGTTGCCAGGTCTGGGTTGGAAGACTTTGGGGGTGGATTAGGGTTGCCAGGTTGGTCTTCGTCCCCAGCAGGGGACTTTGGGGGAGGCATTCATGGAGGGGGTGGGCTGTCTCCAACAAAATGATGTCATGTTGTGGGATGTCCCCACCCCAAGCCCCACCCCCAAGAATGACCACATGCAGCCACCCCTCTCCCTTTCACCCTGTGAGATTTAAAGGGCCTGCCAATCAGGTGGAGGGCCCTCTAAATCTTACTAGAGGGGAGGGAGAGGGGCGGCTGCCAGCTGCGCCTGAACTCCAAGTGGCCATGCTGCTTGGAGATCAGGCAAGCGGGGCCAGCATTTAAAGGGATCCTTTAAATGTTTCTGGCCAGTGAGGGCCCAGCACCTGAATTCCAAGTGGCAAGTCACCTCTTGGAGTTAAGGCATGCGGCTGCAGCTGCCCCTGCCCTCTCCTCTGCAAGATTTAAATGGCCCTCCACCTGATCGGTGGGCCACGGATCAGCTGGAGGGCCCTTTAAATCTCTCAGGAGAGAAGGGAGAGGGGTGCCTGGGGTTGGTCAGGCTTGTGGGCAGGGCTTGGGTTGGGGCTTCCCCCACCAACCAACTGGCCCTTGGTAGGTTGAAGCCCTGAATATTGGGGAACCTCCCACCTGGACTGGGGATCTGGCAAGCCTAGGGTGGATCCAGGAGAGGGCGGGGTTTGGGGAGGGAAGGAGCATCAGTATGATACAATGCCATACAGTCTGCCCTTCAAAGCAGCCATTTTCTCCAGGGGAGCTCATAGCTGTCAGCTGGAGATCAGTTGCAAAAGCAGGAGATCTCCAGGCCCCATCTGGAGGCTGACAACCCTATAGTAGATAGTTCTAAAACTGTGTGGTGATCATATAAAAACCATGGAAGTATAGGGAAATGGTATGCCATTGTTCCTCATCCTAGTGATAAGAAAAATTAGGACTCCACATTCATGCTCAATGAGAATTCCAAGTCAGTACCAAGAAGTTGCCAGACAACAATAAGTAATGGATTTTGTTTTGCAGTCAGGCTTGTGTACAGAAAGTGGACATAACCAGGAATACTTGATTATGCACTGATGGTTTGTACCATTCAGATCTGTGCAATCAAGCAACCCTCCCATTGCACATGAGGGTTCTCATACTGTTTCATGTTGCTTCCCCCATCCACGGCTGCTACCATTTTCCTTGCTGCTTACCACATTCTTTACCTACACAAAATGTTAATGTTTCAAAGTTAATGGATTAGAATGATGACTTTTCTTCTTTCCATTATGGCGATCATTACTGAGAAAGGCTGGTGAACTGCCTTTCTGAGGCCCTGGGCACACGAGCGAGATAATCCACAGGGGACGGGAGGCTTTTAGAGCCAGAGCAAAAAGACGCTTGGTAGCACGATCTCACCTTCCCCTGAGGCTCCTTTGCTCAAGCCTCCAGCAGCTGATCACACCACGTGAAGCAACAGAGCAGTAAGGCGTTTATGTGCATGCATAGGACGCTGATGGGCGCTGGCTACAATGGGCTACCAGGGCTTCCTGATCAGATGCCCGCACATGCCATGCATTTTCAGGAAGATAGTGCATGGTTCCCGGTATCTTTTAAATCTGCGTCTTTGGGCCGAAGCTACGGGTTAGAGACGGGAGTGCAACACTTCCCAGATGTTGAGGTATGATCGTGCCTGTTTAATCCTCAGGCAAGTCATCCCTCTCGCGGGGCAAATTCTCTGTGTGACCGGGGCCTGAAATTATTTGTGCGTATACCTTCTGAAATAATTTGTGCATATACATTCTCACACTGCCTCATGGGCATTGTGTTTATTGGAAGAGGCAACTGCATTCCACAGGCAACTGCATGACTCTTCTCCTGCTTCATGATACTAAACTCTTCTGATTTGCTGCAACACAGGTTATAGTATAGCTTATTTACCAAGGCAAACCTGATAATGATCCTGGATTACATGGGGCAATTTATGTAGAAAAGCTTGTAGAAGTGGCTACTTGAATAGCTCTGAAGTAGAAGAGGTTGTAAAGCCATATTGGTCCATGCAAAACCCCCAAATGGGAACCAAATCCATGTGATTCAATATATTGGAGCATCTAATTTAGCACAAACACTGTATAAGCTTTTGTACTTGAAATTATAAAGTGTAAAAAGATAGATCATGGCTGGAGGATTCCGCCTTCTACCCTTCTATATTTAAAAATTTTGTAACATCAAATCTGATGGAGAATTCTGGTGAACTCAAAAGCTTGCACAGTGCTTTGTGCTAATTTGGTTGGTTCGATAAAACATATTGCATAGATTTTGTTCTTGTACTAGAACAGCTACCAGACTGAATGTCATAAACTGCACAGATGCCAAAACAAGTTGATATACCATCCAATCTGAACTTTAAACAAAAGAATAAGGCAATGAGGAGCTTGAATCCTGTGTAAATTAGAAATTTGATCCCAGTGAGTTCAAATGTTGATTGCATTAAGTGCAAAGTTCACATTATCCCTGGACATGACTCACAGAGAATAAGTGCTCATTTCCTCTGGAGATTGACTGGTATATACTGTTCATGTATACACTGAGGCATTTTGGTTTTTTGGCAAACATTGTCACAAGCCTAGTTTAAAGATGTATTTATTCTGTGATTTTATATATTATTGAACTCTGAAACAGCTTTACAAACATGACCTTGTACATAGAATAATGATGGATCTATTGACCGATGTGGGTTCTTCAGAAGCTCACCGAGGATATGTGCTCAGCGTACATCATTCAGAATCTATTAGGTTCAGTGTCACTACTTCCTGTGGGTACAGCTTAGCAGACTGTATTCCAATATGGTGATGGGTTCCCAGGGAGCGATCTGTATCCAGAGGCAGAAAACATCATCATCACCTGAGTAATCAGTGGGATGTTTCAAATTGCTTTGTAAGTGCTGAAGTAATAGATGGGGACACAGATCAACAGTACAAACCAAGATAAAACAACACTCCTCTTCAGCCTACTATATTTAAAAGTTCTGGCCAATTTAATTAGGTGTGCTCCAAGTTGAAAAGTACTGAGACTGACGAGTGATTTCAGCTCTCACATACTTTATTAGTTCAAGAACAAGACAACTTTACCTGGCTCACAGGCCGGTTTATATCGCCTGAAAACCCTACACCCACAACACACCCCACTCAAGACATTGGTTATTTACAGTGGCCGAGAATTCCATAGGCTCTTGGCCAGGAGCCTAACCCTCTGATTGGAGCAGGCTAGGATCCACTGAATCCTTTGTTCAGGTGCGTGAAGCTCGGACATTTTTGCCTGAATGCATGGCTTCCTTGCCTCGCATGTGGTCAGGTCTGATTGCATTATGTCTGATTGCATTATGTCTGATTGTATTATGTCTGAGTACATTACACAAGTCAATGTCTCCTCTAAGGTATAGAGTCTTGTGAGCAAAAATTCTACTTTGTGAGTTGTAGTGGCCCAGGGTTTTGATATCTCAGACCACACAATCCCAGCCATAGTTTGCTGGTTGTGCCATGGCAATTGTAAGCAGAGTTACACCTGTCAAAGTCCAGTAAGGTCAATGAATTTAGAACAGTTTAATTCTGGTTACAATTGTACTAAAAAAGGTAAAGGTAAAGATTTCTCTTGTTTGAAAGCCAGTTGAATCCAGCTCTAGGGTGTGGCGTTCATCTCTTTTTCCAAGCCAAAGAGCCAGCTCTGTCCGAAGACTTCTCCATGGTCTTGTGGCCGGCATGAGTAAACACCAAGGTGCATGGAACGCTGTTACCTTCCCACTGAAGTAGTACCTATTTATATACTTGAAATTTCTTGCTTTTAAACTTCTTGGTTGGCTGGAGCTGGGGTCAGAGATGGGAGCTCACTCCATCATGTGGCACTAGGCTCTCAAACTGCCAAGCTACCAACCTTCTGGTCTGCAACTCAATATCTTAACCTCTGAGCCACTGCAGCCCCTCTTGCAATTGTACTACAGACCTCCTAATCTCCAAACTAACCCTGGCTGGGGACATTGGCAAGCCAGCACAAGCAATTGTCACATCTTTTTTTTAACTTGAGGATTATCTCTAACTAGCAGTAAAGCCTGTTGTAGAAGCAATACAACAAGCTCTAGAAAGATTTGATGCATAACAAATGCATAGAAAGGTACAGAAGTGGAAGTAAAGTCTCACACACACAGCCAGGCACACCTTGGCTCTCCCACCCCCACATTCAAGGCCCCTGTGGCCCAGCTAGGCAGGCCTTGGCTCTCCCACCCCCGTTCAAGGCCCCTGTGGCCCAGCCAGGAAGACCTTGGCTCTCCCACCCACCCCATTCAAGCCCCCTGAGGCCCAGCCAGGCAGGCCTTGGCTCTCCCACCCCCCATTCAAGGCCCCTGCAGCCCAGCCAGGCAGGCCTTGGCTCTCCCACCCACCCCATTCAAGCCCCTGAGGCCCAGCCAGGCAGGCCTTGGCTCTCCCACCCCCCCATTCAAGCCCCCTGAGGCCCAGGCAGGCAGGCCTTGGCTCTCCCACCCCCCCCCATTCAAGGCCCCTGTGGCCCAGCCAGACTGCTCATGGCTTGGCTGCCTACTTACCTTGGGGAGTCTTCGGGGCTCTGGGAGGGGCCGGGACAGGCAGCGGTGTGGAGGGGCAGTAGGTAGCAGCCTCAGGGCAGGCCAAGGCTGGGCCGGGAGCAGCAGCAGTGCAAAGTGACACAGCCAGAGTCACTGGGAAATGAGAGGGCCAGAGTCTCCATCCTCTCTTCTGAGGTGAAATTGTCTTCTGAGGTGAGTTTTGGCTCCTGCTGCTTCTGTGGGTGGGACTCAGGCAACTCAGTCAGTGCCTAGGGAGTAATTTTGAATGACAGATCAGGCAGCAAACTGATTTTGCCAAGCATAGAATCTTGCCAGACCACTACACTTTTATATAATAGGACAGGATAATTGGAGAGACTCCTTTATCACTCCCATGTTAACTTCACACAGCTATGGGGAAGGGTAGCTCTCTTCTATACCCACTAGGACTAGAGAAGTGTGCTTAAAAATGTCAGCATTTTTCAGATTCAGATTTTAGGAAGAGCTTATATATGGGTATTTAGGGGGTTTTTCGGGGGGGGAGGTCATGATTCCATTATTCCTATGGGGCATGGGTGGAGATGGAATAGCAGTTTTTTAGCTAGGCAACACCAAACTTGCAGGGGACCTAGTGTTGCTTGTTGACTAAAGTCTAAGCAAAGTTTCTAGTGAATTAGACCAAGGGTTCTAATTCTATTGGCCCCTGAACAGGGTGCCCCAGCCCTCCTCCTTGTCCTGTTTCCTGGGGGGAGGGAATCAAAAGAAGCCAATAGCCAAACACACAGTGTACCCACTGGCCAAAAGCCTCCAAATGCAAACAGAACCCAGAAGTCCAACAAAACCAATGTCAAACCAAAAAAATCCAGCAGGGTGATGGGCCAGGGTGACAAGCTCAACAGAACCAATGACAGACCAGAGAATCCAAGCAAAACCAACTGAGTGTGTTTTTAAAATACCCAACTCTCAACTACAGTTAAGAGTTATTAAAACCTAACCAGAAATTTTCTTCAGAGCCTGCTGCAACAATTACATCCAAAAACACAGCACAGAAAGATTTTTAAAACAATTATAGAGGAACAACTGTAAAACTGTAACTATAAGAATGCAGAAAAATAATTTAAAAAAACCACAGTAACAACTTGGGAAATCTCCCCTCCAAGCACAAACACTATAAAATCAAACCTTTTCAAACAGAAAAAATGCAAAGAGAACAACACAAAAATACACGATACCAAGAAAACTTTTTTAAAAAGAAAAAGAAAGGGGGGAAAGACTCTCTCCCCCAACTACAACTCCCCAAAGAAAACAAAGCAAAGACCAAAGTAGCAGTAGCAAGAGGACAGTAGCACTCCAAAAATATCTATCCATGAAATGAAGCTCAGCCACATAGCTTGTATCTTCTTTATCCGTGCTCAGAAAGCCATGGAAGAATGAGAGAATCATCATGATTGGGCAGACAGTTTGTACTCCCCCTAAGGTCTGATCCCATTGCCTGGAAAAGCTGCCTCCCCCCCCCCTTCCTCTTGCTACCTGGGAATCTTGTAAACATGAAGAAAAAACATAAGAAAATAAGCCCCGGCACTGAATATTCCCAGATATACCCAAATATTTCCAGTTTTCTCAGAACCCGATTACTCAGTATCCCAAGAAATCCTGAATATCATCCAAATTCCTGAATATATTCCAAAAATACTGGTCCAGATATATCTGGCTCTGCTAGGTGGGTGGGGTAAAAATCTAATGAAATAAATAAATAAATAAATCAGACAATACATCCCTAATTAGGACTCATCTGTTTCCTTGGCTCTCTGGAAATTGGAGAGTCATTTGTAGACTTCCATTTCTCTATGACTATCCAATTCATGGTTGGAAACCTGGAGCATTATCAATTCCAGTCTCTCCTCCCCTTCTCTAGACTGCCACTGGACTTCTGTCTAAAATATGCTTGAAAACAGTGGTGTCCCATTCCCAGCAACACTGAAGAACTTCCAGCCCAGTTGGTTGAGTAGATGGTGTTGGAAAGCCAATGGATGGCTTGCCACAACCTGACTTCCGATGATACTCCTGCTCCTTCTTCCTTCATGCTATGTTCTCCAGTAGCTCAACAGAAGGTGTCTGAATACACAAAACCTGGCACTAGTTGTCCAGTTTCCAGCTCGTCTTATCAGTGGGTATACAGGCACCCAAAGATTCTGAACAGTGATGCATACATCCAGTAAAGTTTGTGTATATTTATATAAATAACCTCTTCAGTACACACATCTAGATGAATTCAAACACACTCATCGAAACTATATAAATCTGCTTTGAAAGACATGTGGCTCAGCTCTAAACACAACAGGTTTTATATAACATAGTCCATCAATCACTCCTAGCTTTAAAAAGAGTCCTTGAATCCTAAAATGTCAGTCTCTTTAGAGAAGTCTTTCTCTCTGATTCTGTAAATTACATAAAGCAGGTAACTGGTGAGAGGGGATTTACCATCTTATGGTGGAGATCATACTTTCCTTTACTCACATAACCTCACTCTTCTTTCCCATGGGGATCCAAGTATTTCTTGGGATCTTCAGCTGACAGTTAAAGGCTTTGTTGATGGAAAACAAGATGCTGTTGCAAGCCTGTGTTTTATAACTTCTGCGGGGAGGAATAAATGTATATTAAAAGGGCACAAAGAGCTAGATAGTGTTTTCTGACTTGTTTCTGAATGTAAGCCAATACAGTCCCATTGGACCCACTGAAACCAAGACTCATTTCACATAGCAGCATATATATATATATTACACACCCAACATTTTAGAGACATGAACCTGAATGTTTCTGGGTTGAAATTTTATTGTAATTTACTACAGTGTTTTTACAGACTCTGAAGCACTAACTGCTATGTCACACTGGCTGTCATGGGGGGAGACTTCATCAGGGTATTTTAACACAGAGACCACCATTTTCTCTAGGGGAACTGATCTTTGCGATTTGGAGAGCAGTTGTAATTCTGAGTGATCTGCAGCCCTCACCTGGAGATTGGCAACAGTGGCTCCCTAGGAGGAAGTGGCTGGTTTAGTGGGTGGAGTCTATGGCAGTATAGCTGTCTGAGGTCCCACCCCTCCTCAAAAACCACCCTCTCCAGGGTCCATCCCTTAGATCTCCAAAATTTCCCAACATGGAGGTGGCAACCCTATCTCCTTCCCAGCCAACCAGTAGTCCTCTGACTTCAGCTTTCCATCACCACCCCCTTTCCTGCAGCCTCTTCCTAGGAAAGGTACAGTCTTTCTCTGCAGTGAGGACCAAAGCAGCTTACATCAATCTCCTCTCCTCATTATGATCTGCACACCAACCCTGTGAGCTGGGTTAGGCTGAAAGTCTGTGAGTGGTCTGAAATCATCCAATCAGCTTCCATGGCAAGAAGATGGGTCTGGCAGACCCTGCCCCAAAGTGCTATCTGCTACACCACAATAGCTGTCCTGGGGAGCTGCTAGTAGTGGACAGGAGCAAGCAGCCATGCCAGTCAGATGCCATCAAGTCACCCAAAGGGTGCTGCCAAGCCTAGGTATCACAGGCCTGAAGATTGCCTGGTATCACAACTGAACTCCAGGCAATAGATCTCTCTCCCCCTGGAGAAAATAACTGCTTTGGAGGGTGTTCTCTATGACATTCTATTCAGATGAGGCCCCTCCCCTCCCCAAACTCTGGCTTCTGTAGACTCCACCAAAAAATCTCCAGGAATTTCCCAACTTGGAGCTGGCAACCTTAGTCAGGACTGGCCTCAGTGAGATCCCCACAAAGGCCAAAATATCCCTGGAAAGGGCCTCTTGCCCCTGTGTTTTTACTGACAGAGCCAAGTTTGATTGCCTAGCAACAGCCACTGAGGCAAAAGTGAGTCCCACAGCAGGAGAAGAGAATGGTTTGATGGCTGGTGGCTCACCTCAGTAGCCAGCCAGCCATGGAGGAGCCAAGCAGGAGAAGCGTCTTTGTCAGGAGAGACAGCCGTTTTGGCAGTTTATTCAGACAGGGAAGAGTTGCCAAGCCAGCAGTGGGTAGGAGGAGAGGAGTGGATGCAGCACCCAGCCGATGGCACACGAGTACTCTTGAGTGATGGTTGATAGGCCAGTGGCTGATGGAGCACACAACATAGGCAATGGGAGAGCTGGAAAGTGCCAATACGCTAGGGCTTCCATCCATCCATTATCGGTCTGTCTGTCTGTCTGTCTGTCTGTCTGTCTGTCTGTCTGTCTATCATCTATCTATCTATTAGCTGATGCTCGGTTTTGTCATTATGAAAATTGTCATAATGTTAGGTTTGACTTTTGAATGATATATTTGTAATTAATTGAATTGTAACTTTACCTCATTTTATACTAGATATCCCGATGAAGTGAATTGTGAAATGTGTATGGATCCACATTAACTAAATAAATATTTTTTCACCTTGCACCTGTTTTTCTACATTTTTAATGTCCTGAACAGCACATCACTGGACTTGAAGCAGGGTGGGGCTTACAAAAGAGCAGCCCTTGGTTCTGAGCAGCATCTTACCAAACCTGGTGATGGCCTTGCAGTGCATCGGGAAGGTGGGGGTTGGGTTTGGGTATCTCTCAGCACTTTGTAGATGGGTGATGAGAAACAAGACCCATGGAAGATGCTGGCCAAGTGTGAAGTCAGGGAGTCATGGTGGATTTACCCAACAAACTCAGCTGTAGGTTAGGTTGCCTAGCACAGCCTGCCCTTGAAATATGTTAGCTTTTTTAATGAATTATAATGTAGATTAGCCATTTAAATAAACTAGTTAAGCCCATGCTATGGTCTTGTGTCCTTATTTGGAGTGCCAGGGCAACAGGAGCCTGGCAAGTCCCATGTGGGTTGCACTCAGGCCCTCTTGTAAGGGGAGGGGACAATGGAAGCAATTCCCCTGGGCCTCCCATATGGTCATATCAACAATGATCATCTCTACTATGTTTCACTACTTGAAATGATTAGATTTATATACAGTAGCTTACATCCTGCTACTCCACTCAACAAAATTTGTAACCTTCTTCCAGCCTCAGGAACTTCCTTTGTCATATAAATATCTTTCTTTTTTCCTATAGAGGAAAAGAGGACATTTGCAGCAGGGATGCTCTGAGACCTACTAATCTGGCACAATTTCTGCTTGCCAGGCAAGAGCAAGGAGTGGATATTGTGACAGGTTGTTCAGTTGTTTGACTCACTTTTGTGAGTTATTTTTCAACTAATAAAATAGTATCCTACAGTGCAACGCAATTGGCAATATTTCTTGCATGAACATTGTCATACAGCCTGATAATAGACCTAGTCCCTCTCACAGATCTATCATTGTTTCTTTACTTTCAGTTGCTGGTCATGTAAATAATGAACAGTTAATTTGTCAGCAGAGATTACAAATCATGGTTTCCCCCCCAGAAGTCTTATCATTTGGTGCTCATTTAAGAGTGTGTTTTGCCCCAGAAACCTTTTAGTGAAGACACAAGACAACAGCTTGGGTTTAAATAGTTTATTTGATTATTTAAACTGATTTCCATCATAATTAAATATGCTAACATACTTAAATGGGCAGACTGATGTAGGCATCCCACTTGTGGCTATCTTTGTTGGCAGACTCACCCTGACTCCAAACACAGCCAGCATCTTCTGTCAGCCCCAGCCCTTCACCTGATGCACTTTACAGATGCTACCATTTTCAGAAAAGTGTTGTTCAGCAGCAAGGGCTGCTCCTTCCCAGGTGCACCCTGCCACATAGCTAGTGATGTGCTATTCTGGACATGCCCTCCACCACTTTGGATGTTTCAGGGTATTTGCTGATCACCCCTACCTAACCTGATCAACCTGCCCAATCCCTGCCAAACTAGTTACGGCCTACACAGTCAATGACCAGGCCTATTTAACCAACCTCCATGTGGCTGCCCTCCTGGTGCTCCATGAGATGGTGTCACCTGGCTTGATGGCAAATTGTAAAGCTAAAAGGTAAGAGGGATAGATCTCAGCATAAGGTGGAAACATTATGAGTCTTCATGTGAGACACCCGAACTAATGGAGCATGATCTGTCACTAAGGTGAAGGGATTGTTAGCCAGGTAATATTTAAGAGTCCTAATATCCCATTTGATAGCTAGGGCTTCCTTTTCCATAGTGGCACATTTTGTTTCTGTGGGTTGTAGTTTTTTGATTAATAAACAGAATGGGATGTTCTTGGCTTTCTATCTCTGGGGAGAGGACAGCCCCTAATCTGGAGTCAGAGATGTCTGTATGAACCACAAAATGTCAGTTCAAAGGCCTCAAAATATGCATCAATATCATCCTCCAGCCCTAACTTGGTAAGATGGAATGGGCCACCTCAGTATGTCAATGTTATACTGCTGGGCAACCCTATGTCTCTTGACTGCCCTCAGTTTTCCCTGGAAGATGACATAAGTCATGTGCTTCCTCCTTCTACATAACAGTTGCACCTGCTGCTCAGCGAACCATTTTCCTAATTGGGTGAAATCCATGCTATCACATGGGGACTCAATCCCATCCACAAACTCCTTGTCTGATGTTGATTCCAGCCCTGATGGAAACTGTAAGATTGGGACACTCAAGGCAGGTTGTCTCCAGCTCCACCTTGGAGAAAGTGGCAACCAGGCAATTTGATTCCTTAGCATGGGGACACTACCCACATTCTCCACCACTTTGTGACTTTCCTCCTGGTGCTCTGTGAACTCCTTCTCTGGATCCATTCTGTTTATGCTCCCTCCAGCTTCAGAAAAGCATAAGCCTTCCAGAATCAGCTTTCTGGGTTTGCGTCTCTGCCTGCAGGTGTCTTTAGCCTCCCATTGGCTGAGCACCTTCCTTTTACTCCCTGGCCAGCTTCACAGGCTCTCCTTTTGTTGTCCTCTCCAATCCAAGCTCCTCCCCTCCCGCTTTCCCCATCCAGTCCCCCTGAGCCAAAACCTATTTCCTTCTATTTTTGTTCTTCCTTATTTCTAGGCCTTCCATCCAGTAGCCTAACCCTCAGCTAGCCTCTGCCTCACAAGGATAACTTGTTCCCATCTGGGTCTCCTGAGGTGGAGGAAGCTGCTGCTGTGCTCTGATTGCAGGTGAGCTCCCTGGTTGGGAGGCCACCTCCACTCCAAAGTCCAAGACCCTGGGCATCTCTGGTCACTCTACCATGACATGCAGAAGATCTCAGGTGTCAAGTGTAACATCTAGTTCTGTTATTAGAGCAACAATTCCAACACATCAATAAAAGGATGATTTGCAAATCTTTCTCCTTATAATATTTGTATAGAATCTTTTACTCAAACACATGTTAATCATATGGCACATCACATTAATCCATTGTAAACATTTATCATTACACTAAGCTCACCACATTTTCTGCTGTGACAAATAGTCTGGCAATCTCCCACCCCCATCCTCCAGTGCTACTCTGGGGCAAAAATTGGGGGTGGTGTGACACTGCAGCAACACGACATTACTTCTGATTGTACCTGGAGGTGACATCACAACACTCTAGGAATTCCCCAAATCTCTATTGGTTTACTATAGAGACAAGGGAATTCCTAGAGTATCATGACATCACTTCTGGGTACAGTGCTTTTGCTCCTGCTGGAGTGAGGAGGCCAGCTGGAAACCCTACATTACACTCATACCCCCATATTATAAAATGAATGATTGTTTGCAAATTGTTGGAATATGCAAGGTCCATTCTGTACAGATAAAGAAAATGACAAAAAACATCCTGCAGGGGGCAGTAGAGGGGACAACTAGTTAGCATAGTGAGATTAGGGTCTTCCTACTATTTTCAAATAGTTTCTTTCCTGTCTCCTGATTGGCTCATTTTGGGTTTTTCCTTCTCCCGCTGAGAACTGTGCATTACTGACCTCCTCCTTACTAGTTAGACAGTTGACTTCTCTTTCTCTCTCCTCTTTCCTACTAAGTTTGTTCTCTTCTTAATAAACTGACTTTATTCTTTAAACAGCTTGTGCTCTGCTTCACCGCATATCTAAACTCTGCCAACACAAGTTACATTTAGAACATTTATATTACAAGAAGATGTTCTCAGGATTGTTAATTTTACTAGTTTCATCAGGCCCCATCCTGTCCTTATATATATTTGAATTTTGGTTCCACCACATTCTATGCTTGCCATAATTGATTCGGCTCAAGAACTGGCAGTCAGAAGACACTGGCCAGGGCTGACTGGCTGTTTCGCAAAGTCCCACTGTCAGGCACTTCAGAAAGTCAGTCAAACACCAGGCTTCATAAAGAAGATAGCGTTTATTGAAAGCTAACCCCCCCTTCTGCATCTACCAATGGCTACCTAGCCCGCGCGCGGGAAGAGGTGTGAAAGTTGTTTAAGCAGTAAATAATTCTATAGAGGCCCAGCTATCTGCACAGCGAAAGGCAAAACTGTGAGACAAGGCCATTTGGTCAGATAGGAGATTGCCCAGGCTGGGAAACTATCTGTCTCCTAGGCAACCTACCCATCTCCCACATTCCAAGCATGAAAAGTTATAGACCATCTCTCCCTCCTACCCTCCCATCCATCTTATGTCAGGATCACCTGACATTCTGCCCCTCCGATAACAAACCCCCTCCTTTTGGCTTCATGGGGTACAGTTTGTGGAATCTGCAGAGCAGTTTGGGGGCGTGAACATGTTCCTCCCTCACCCATTCCCACTGTTCAGGCCCAAAGTCCACCCATTCAATCAGGTAATACAAACGGTTCCTTGAAGTGCGGTTCCCCCCCACACCATCAAAGGGGGGGGGGAGCAGGTTGTTTCGGTCTCCATTCGTTCTCCTCAGGCGAGCGCCTTAGCAGCCTTAGGTGAAACACAGGATGGATAGTTCTTAGTAATTTAGGCAGTATCAGTTCAACAGTCACCTTATTTATCACCCTTTTGATTTCAAAAGGGCCAATGTACTTCCACCCCAGCTTTCGCCTGGGTTGCAGTCCCTTCAGGTTTTGAGTTGACAGGTACACAAACTCCCCTTGCTTAGGGGTCCAGGTTTTGTCCCGTTTCTTGTCAACCTGCTCTTTGTAAACCGATTTAGCATCCTCCAGAGTTTGAGCTAAGATTGGCCAAGCAGTTTGCAGTTTTTTACACCAGTCACCTGCCTCCCCAGGTGGCGACGTCTGTTGAGCTAAGAAAGGGAGTGGCAGGGCATCATACCCATGTACAGCCATGAAAGGAGATACCCCTGTAGATGAATGGCACGTGTTATTGTAGCAAAACTCTGCCAGGGGTAATAGAGATTCCCAATCATCTTGTTGGAAATTAGTAAAACATCGAAGGTACTGTTCAAGAGTCTGATTCACACGTTCAGTTTGACCGTCCATCTCAGGGTGATACACACTGCTTACCGCCCTCTCCACCCCCAGCAGTGTCATCAACTCCCCCCAAAACTGTGAGACGAACTGGGACCCCCTATCGGAGACCACTTTTACCGGGAGAGTATGAAGTCTGACCACATTTTGCAAAAAAGCTTTTGCCAGCTTCTTTGCTGACGGTATAGACTTGAAAGGTACAAAATGAGCCTGCTTTGAGAACATGTCGACCACTACCCAAATCACAGTTTTCCCCCCACTGGGGGGGTAAGTCCGTTATAAAGTCCATAGACAAAACCTCCCAAAGACGAGACGGGGTCAGCAGTGGTTATAATAGACCAGGTGGCTTCCCAGGGTGATGTTTACTCATTAGGCATATTTGGCATGCTTGGGTAAACAATGACAAGTCTTTTCTCATCCCCGGCCACCAAAATTGTCTTTGGAGCAATTGAAGTGATTTAACAAATCCGGTGTGCCCCGCCAGTTTAGTTCCATGCGCCCATTCCATGACCTCACCCCGCAGAGAAAGCGGAACAAAAACTTTCCCATTTTTCCTCCAGCAGCCCTGCTCATCACATGCCACCCCCTCCTCCTTGGCCAAAAAGGCGTGGTCAGTGCCAAAAAGAGCAAACGCGAACTTCAGTTCCCAAGGGAAAGAGAGCGGGGAGGTAGGCGGGTTCTTAGTCTGACTACGAGTCGTCACCACCACCCCCAGTTGGGAGGGTGTGAACACTGAGTCTCTGATCTCCTCCCTCTTGCTGTTGTGTTGGGGAAGGCGGGACAAAGTGTCTGCCAGGGAGTTTGCCTTCCCCGGGAAATGGTGCAAGGTGAAATCAAACTTTGAGAAGAAATCAGCCCAGCGGAGCTGCTTTGCATTCAGGTTCCGGGGCAAATGCAGCAACTTGAGGTTCTTGTGATCAGTCCAAACCTCGAACGGCACCCTCGCCCCTTCCAGCCAGTGCCTCCAGGTGGAGAGTGCAAGTTTGATCGATCCTGCCTCCTTCTCCCACACTGACCAGTTTCTATCTGTGTCGTTAAACTTTTTAGACACATAGGCGAGGGGGTGCAGTTTCCCGTCCTCCCCCTCTTGTAAAATGCCCCCCCCATAGCAACATCCGAGGCGTCAACATGTACAATGAATTTTTTCAACTCGTTAGGATGTGCCAACACGGGTTCTGAAGTGAAAAGGGTTTTAAACTGTTCGAACGCCCTCTAACAGTCAACAGTCCATTCCAGCTTGGCCCCAGGCTGGGTGCTATCCGGGCCTTTCCCTTTCGTCTTAAGGAGGTCAGTGAGGTGCAGGGCTACCTGGGCAAAGTTTGATAAGAACGATCTATAAAAATTCGCGAATCCGAGGAATGCTTGTAATTGCCTCCGTGTTTTGGGGGGCTCCCACCCCACCACGTCCTGAACCTTTACAGGATCCATCTCGATCCCCCTCTGAGAAATTCGGTAGCCCAGAAATGAGATCTCTGACTGGTGGAACTCACACTTAGACAATTTGGCAAACAGTTTGTGCTTGTGCGACGTCTGGAGTACCTCCCGCACAAGTTTCACGTGGGATTTCATATCGGGGGAGTACAGCAATATGTCATCAAGGTAAACAAGGACCCCTTTGAACAGATATTTATGTAACACCTCATTAATTAAGTTCATAAACACTCCAAGGGCCCCCTGTAAGCCGAATGGCATCACCAAATATTCGAACTGCCCCAGCGGGGTGTTGAATGCAGTCTTATACTCATCACCTTCCCTGATGCGCACCTGAAAGTAGGCATCCCGCAAATCAAGTTTGGAGAAAATCTTCCCCCCTGCCAGCAGATCCTTGATCAACGGCAATGGGTAAGCATTGGTTGCCGAGACTGCATTGAGGCCACGGTAGTCCGTACACAGTCTCAGCCCCCCGTCCTTCTTCTTCCTGAACAACCCAGGGGCAGCAAAAGGCGAGAAGGCCGGTCGGATGAACCCTCTCTCCAAGTTTTTGTCTATGAACTTCCTGAGTTCCAGTTTTTCGGCCGGACCCATGGAATACAGCTTCCCCTTAGGGAGTTTCTGGTTGGGTAACAGCCCAGAGAAGCCCTTTTCCGTCCCCGACACCTCATGCCCTGGGCCTTCTATGAGGCATTAGGCCCAGAGAAGCCCTTTTCCATCACCCACACCACATACCCTGGGCCTTCTATGAGGCACTAGGCCCAGAGAAACCCTTTTCGGTCCCCCACACCCCATCCCCTGGGCCTTCTACGGGGCAGTAAGCCCAGAGAAGCCCTTTTCCGTCCACCACACCCCATCCCCTGGGCCTTCTACGGGGCAGTAAGCCCATAGAAGCCCTTTTCCGTCCCCCACAAGCCATCCCCTGGGCCTTCTATGGGACACTAGGCCCAGAGAAGCCCTTTTCCGTCCCCCACACCCCATCCCCTGGGCCATCTATGAGGCATTGGGCCCTGAGAAGCCCTTTTCCGTCCCCCACACCCAATCCCCTGGGCCTTCTATGGGGGCAGTAGGCCCAGAGAAGCCCTTTTCCGTTCCCCACACCCCATCCCCCCGGCCTTCTATGGGGCAGTAGGCCCAGAGAAGCCCTTTTCCGTCCCCCCCACACCCCATCCCCAGGGCCTCCTATGAGGCACTAGGCCAAGAGAAACCCTTTTCTGTCCCCCACACCGCATCCCCTGGACCATCTATAGGGCTCAAGGCCCAGAGAAGCCCTTTTCCATCACCCACACCCCATCCCCTAGGCCTTCTATGGGGCAGTAGGCCCAGAGAAGCCCTTTTCCGTCCCGCATACCCCATTCCCTGGGGCTTCTATGAGGGCACTAGGCCCAAAGAAGCCCTTTTCCATCCCCCACACTCCATCCCCTCGGCCTTCTATTGGGCACTAGGCCCAGAGAAGCCCTTTTCCGTCCCCCACACACCATCCACTGGGCCTTCTATGGAGCAGTAGGCCCAGAGAACCCCTTTTCCGTACCACAGACACCATCCAGTGGGACTTCTATGGGGGCAATAGGCCCAGAGAAATCCTTTTCCGTCCCCCACGCCCAATTCCCTGGGCCTTCTATGGGGGAAGTAGGCCCAGAGAAGCCCTTTTCCGTCCCCCACACCCCATCCCCTTGGCCTTCTATGGGGCACTAGGCCCAGAGAAGCCCTTTTCCGTCCCCCACACGCCATCCACTGGGCTTTCTATGGGGATAGTAGGCCCAGAGAAGCCCTTTTCGGTCCCAAACACCCCATCCCCTGGGCCTTCTCTGAGGGCACTAGGACCAGAGAAGCCGTTTTCCGTCCCCTACACCCTATCGCCTCGGCCTTCTACGGGGCAGTAAGCCCAGAGAAGCCCTTTTCCGTCCCCCACACCCCATCCCCTGGGCCTTCTATGGGGCACTAGGCCCAGAGAAGCCCTATTCCGTCCCCCATAGCCCATCCCCTGGTCCTTCTATGGGGCACTAGGCCCAGAGAAGCCCTTTTCCGTCCCCCATCCCCCATTCCCTGGGCCTTCTATGGGGCACTAGGCCCAGAGAAGCCCTATTTCCGCCCCCCACACGCCATCCCCTGGGAAATCTATAGGACACTAGGCCCAGAGAAGCCCTTTTCAGTCACCAACACCACATCCCCAGGGCCATCTATGGGGCACTAAGCCCAGAGAAGTCCTTTTCCGTTCCCCCACACCCCATCCTCAGGGCCTCCTATGAGGCACTAGGCCCAGAGAAGCCCTTTTCCGTCCCCCACACCCCATCCCCTGGGCCTTCTACAGGGCAGTAAGCCCAGAGAAGCCCTTTTCCGTCCCCGACACCTCATGCCCTGGGCCTTCTATGAGGCACTAGGCCCAGAGAAGCCCTTTTCCATCACCCACACCACATCCCCTAGGCCTTCTATGGGGCAGTAGACCCAGAGAACCCAATTTCCGTCCCCCACACCCCATCCCCTGGGCCTTCTACGGGGCAGTAGGCCCAGAGAAGCCCTTTTCCGTCCCGCATACCCCATCCCCTGGGGCTTCTATGAGGGCACTAGGCCCAAAGAAGCCCTTTTCCATCCCCCACACTCCATCCCCTCGGCCTTCTACGGGGCACTAGGCCCAGAGAAGCCCTTTTCCGTCCCCCACACACGATCCACTGGGCCTTATATGGGGCAGTAGGCCCAGAGAACCCCTTTTCCGTACCACAGACACCATCCAGTGGGACTTCTATGGGGGCAATAGGCCCAGAGAAATCCTTTTCCGTCCCCCACGCCCAATTCCCTGGGCCTTCTATGGGGGAAGTAGGCCCAGAGAAGCCCTTTTCCGTCCCCCACACCCCATCCCCTGGGCCTTCTATGGGGCACTAGGCACAGAGAAGCCCTTTTCCGTCCCCCACACGCCATCCACTGGGCTTTCTATGGGGGTAGTAGGCCCAGAGAAGCCCTTTTCGGTCCCACACACCCCATCCCCTGGGCCTTCTCTGAGGGCACTAGGACCAGAGAAGCCGTTTTCCGTCCCCTACACCCTATCACCTGGGCCTTCTACGGGGCAGTAAGCCCAGAGAAGCCGTTTTCTGTCCCCCATCCCCTGGTCCTTCTATGGGGCACTAGGCCCAGAGAAGCCCTATTCCGTCCCCCATCCCCCATCCCCTGGTCCTTCTATGGGGCACTAGGCCCAGAGAAGCCCTTCTCCGTCCCCCATCCCCCATTCCCTGGGCCTTCTATGGGGCACTAGGCCCAGAGAAGCCCTTTTCCGTCCCCCACACCCCATCCCCTGGGCCTTCTATGGGGCACTAGGCCCAGAGAAGCCCTTTTCCGTCCCCCATCCCCCATCCTCTGGGCCTTCTATGGGGTACTAGGCCCAGAGAAGCCCTTTTCCGTCACCCACACCACATCCCCTGGGCCTTCTATGAGGGCAGTAGACCCAGAGAAGCCAATTTCCATCCCCCACACCCCATCCCCTGGGCCTTCTAGGAGGCACTAGGCCCAGAGAAGCCCTTTTCCGTCCCCCACACCCAATCCCCTGGTCCTTCTATAGGGCAGTAGACCCAGAGAAGCCCATTTCTGTCCCCCACACCCCATCCCCTAAGCCTTCTATGAGGCACTAGGCCCAGAGAAGCCCTTTTCCGTCCCCCACATCCCGTCCACCGGGCATTCTATGGGGCAGTAGGCCCAGAGAAGTCCTTTTCCGTTCCCCCACACCCCATCCCCAGGGCCTCCTATGAGGCACAAGGCCCAGAGAAGCCCTATTCCCGCCCCCACACGCCATCCCCTGGGCAATCTATAGGACACTAGGCCCAGAGAAGCCCTTTTCCGTCTCCCACACCACATCCACTGGGTATTCTATGGGGCACTAGGCCCAGAGAAGCCCTTTTCCATCCCCCACACCCCATCCACTGGGCCTTCTATGAGGCACTAGGCCCAGGGAAGCCCTTTTCCGTCCCCCACACCCCATCCACTGGGCCTTCTATGGGGCACTAGGCCCAGAGAAGCACTTTTCTGTCCCCCACACCACATCCCCTGGGCCTTCTACGGGGCAGTAAGCCCAGAGAAGCCCTTTTCCGTCCCCGACACCTCATGCCCTGGGCCTTCTATGAGGCACTAGGCCCAGAGAAGCCCTTTTCCATCACCCACACCACATCCCCTAGGCCTTCTATGGGGCAGTAGACCCAGAGAACCCAATTTCCGTCCCCCACACCCCATCCCCTGGGCCTTCTATGAAGCACAAGGCCCAGAGAAGCCCTTTTCCATCCCCCACACCCCATCCCCTGGGCCTTCTATGGGGCAGTAGACCCAGAGAAGCCCATTTCCGTCCCCCAGACCCCATCCCCTGGGCCTTCTATGGGGCACTAGGCACAGAGAAGCTCTTTTCCATCACCCAAACCACATCCCCTAGGCCTTCTATGGGGCAGTAGACCCAGAGAACCCAATTTTCGTCCCCCACACCCCATCCCCTGGGCCTTCTATGAAGCACAAGTCCCATAGAAGCCCTTTTCCATCCCCCACACCCCATCCCCTGGGCCTTCTATGGGGCAGTAGACCCAGAGAAGCACATTTCCGTCCCCCACACCCCATCCCCTGGGCCTTCTATGGGGCAGTAGGCCCTGAGAAGCCCTTTTCCGTCCCACACACCCAATCCACTAGGCCTTCTATGGGGGCAGTAGGCCCAGAAAAGCCCTTTTCCGTCCCCCACACCACATCCCCTGGGCCTTCTATGAGGCACTAGGCCCAGGGAAGCCCTTTTTCGTCCCCACACCCCATCCACTGGGCCTTCTATGGGGCACTAGGCCCAGAGAAGCACTTTTCCGTCCCCCACACCACATCCCCTGGGCCATCTATGGGGCATGAGGCACAGAGAAGCCCTTTTCCGTCACCCACACCACATCCCATGGGCCTTCTATGAGGGCAGTAGAACCAGAGAAGCCCATTTCCGTCCCCCACACCTCATCCCCTGGGCCTTCTATGAGGCACTAGGCCCAGAGAAGCCCTTTTCCGTCCCCCACACCCCATCCCCTGGGCCTCTATGGGGCAGGAGACCCAGAGAAGCCAATTTCTGTCCCCCACACCCCATCCCCTGGGCCTTCTATGAAGCACAAGGCCCAGAGAAGCCCTTTTCCATCCCCCACACCCCATCCCCTGGGCCTTCTATGGGGCAGTAGACCCAGAGAAGCCCATTTCCGTCCCCCAGACCCCATCCCCTGGGCCTTCTATGGGGCACTAGGCACAGAGAAGCCCTTTTCCATCACCCACACCACATCCCCTAGGCCTTCTATGGGGCAGTAGACCCAGAGAACCCAATTTTCGTCCCCCACACCCCATCCCCTGGGCCTTCTATGAAGCACAAGTCCCATAAAAGCCCTTTTCCATCCCCCACACCCCATCCCCTGGGCCTTCTATGGGGCAGTAGACCTAGAGAAGCACATTTCCGTCCCCCACACCCCATCCCCTGGGCCTTCTATGGGGCAGTAGGCCCTGAGAAGCCCTTTTCCGTCCCGCACACCCAATCCACTGGGCCTTCTATGGGGGCAGTAGGCCCAGAAAAGCCCTTTTCCGTCCCCCACACCACATCCCCTGGGCCTTCTATGAGGCACTAGGCCCAGGGAAGCCCTTTTTCGTCCCCCACACCCCATCCCCTGGGCCTTCTATGGGGCACTAGGCCCAGAGAAGCACTTTTCCGTCCCCCACACCACATCCCCTGGGCCTTCTATGGGGCATGAGGCACAGAGAAGCCCTTTTCCGTCAACCACACCACATCCCGTGGGCCTTCTATGAGGGCAGTAGAACCAGAGAAGCCCATTTCCGTCCCCACACCCCATACCCTGGGCCTTCTATGAGGCACTAGGCCCAGAGAAGCCCTTTTCCGTCCCCCACACCCCATCCCCTGGTCCTTCTATGGGGCAGGAGACCCAGAGAAGCCAATTTCTGTCCCCCACACCCCATCCCCTCGGCCTTCTATGAGTCACTAGGCCCAGAGAAGCCCTTTTCCATCCCCCAGACCCCATCCACTGGGCCTTCTATGAGGCACTAGGCCCAGGGAAGCCCTTTTCCGTCCCCCACACCCCATCCACTGGGCCTTCTATGGGGCAGTAGGCCCAGAGAAGCACTTTTCTGTCCCCCACACCCCATCCCCTGGGCCTTCTACGGGGCAGTAAGCCCACAGAAGCCCTTTTCCGTCCCCCACACCCCATCCCCTGGGGCTTCTATGGGGCACTAAGCCCAGAGAAGCCCTTTTCCGTCCCCCACACCCCATCCGCAGGGCCTCTTATGAGGCACCAGGCCTAGAGAAGCCCTTTTCCGTCCCCCAAAAGCCATCCCCTGGGCCTTCTATGGAGCAATAGGAACACAGAAGGCCTTTTCCTTCCCCCACACCCCATCTCCTTTGCCATCTATGAGGCACTAAGCCCAGAGAAGTCCTTTTCCGTTCCCCCACACCCCATCCCCAGGGCCTCCTGTTAGGCACTAGGCCCAGAGAAGCCCTTTTCCCGCACCCACACCCCATCCACTGGGCCATCTATAGGGCAGTAGGCCCAGAGAAGCCCTTTTCTGTCACCCACACCCCATCCCCGTGGCCATCTATGGGGCACTAAGCCTGGACAAGTCCTTTCCCGTTCCCCCACACCTCATACCCAGGGCCTCCTATGAGGCACTAGGTCCAGAGAAGCACTTTTCCGTCCCCCACACCACATCCCCATGGCCATCTATGGGGCACTAAGCCCAGAGAAGTCCTTTTCCATTCCCCACACCCCATCCCCAGGGCCTCCAATGCGGCACTAGGACCAGAGAAGCCCTTTTCCCGCCCCCACACCCCATTCCCCTGGGCCATCTATAGGAGATAAGGCCCAGAGAAGCCCTTTTCCGTCACCCACACCCCATCTCCTGGGCCATCTATGGGTCACGAAGCCCAGAGAAGTCCTTTTCCTTTCCCCTACACCCCATCTGCAGGGCCTCCTATGAGGCACTAGGCCCAGAGAAGCCCTTTTCCATCCCCCACAAGCCATCCCCTGGGCCTTCTATGGAGCACTAGGAACACAGGAGGCCTTTTCCTTCCCTCACACCCCATCTCCTTTGCCATCTATGGGGCACTAAGCCCAGAGAAGTCCTTTTCCGTTCCCCCACACCCCATCCGCAGGGCCTCCTATTAGGCACTAGGCCCAGAGAAGCCCTTTTCCCGCCCCCACACCCCATCCCCTGGGCCATCTATAGAGCACGAGGCCCAGAGAAGCCCTTTTCCGTCACCCACACCCTATCCCCAGGGCCATCTATGGGACACTAAGCCCAGAGAAGTCCTTTTCCGTTCCCCCACACTCCATCCCCAGGGCCTCCTATGAGGCACTAGGCCCAGAGAAGCACTTTTCCGTCCCCCACACCACATCCCCTGGGCCTTCTATGGGGCATGAGGCACAGAGAAGCCCTTTTCCGTCCCCCACACCCCATCCTCTGGGCCTTCTATGGGGCACTAGGCTCAGAGAAGCCCTTTTCCGTCCCCTACAACCCACCCCTAGGCATTCTATGGCGCACTAGGCCCAGAGAAGCCCTTTTCCGTCCCCGAAAACCCATCCCCTGGGCCTCCTATGGGGCACTAGGCCCAGAGAAGCCCTTTTCGTCCCCCACACGCCATCCACTGGGCTTTCTATGGGGGTAGTAGGCCCAGAGAAGCCCTTTTCGGTCCCACGCACCCCATCCCCTGGGCCTTCTCTGAGGGCACTAGGACCAGAGAAGCCGTTTTCCGTCCCCTACACCCTATCGCCTGGGCCTTCTACGGGGCAGTAAGCCCAGAGAAGCCCTTTTCTGTCCCCCATCCCCCATCCCTTGGGCCTTCTATGGGGCACTAGGCCCAGAGAAGCCCTATTCCGTCCCCCATCCCCCATCCCCTGGTCCTTCTATGGGGCACTAGGCCCAGAGAAGCCCTTTTCCGTCCCCCAACCCCCATTCCCTGGGCCTTCTATGGGGCACTAGGCCCAGAGAAGCCCTTTTCCGTCCCCCACACCCCATCCCCTGGGCCTTCTATGGGGCACTAGGCCCAGAGAAGCCCTTTTCCGTCCCCCATCCCCCATCCTCTGGGCCTTCTATGGGGTACTAGGCCCAGAGAAGCCCTTTTCCGTCACCCACACCACATCCCCTGGGCCTTCTATGAGGGCAGTAGACCCAGAGAAGCCAATTTCCATCCCCCACACCCCATCCCCTGGGCCTTCTAGGAGGCACTAGGTCCAGAGAAGCCCTTTTCCGTCCCCCACACCCAATCCCCTGGTCCTTCTATAGGGCAGTAGACCCAGAGAAGCCCATTTCCGTCCCCCACACCCCATCCCCTACGCCTTCTATGAGGCACTAGGCCCAGAGAAGCCCTTTTCCGTCCCCCACACCCCATCCACCGGGCATTCTATGGGGCAGTAGGCCCAGAGAAGTCCTTTTCCGTTCCCCCACACCCCATCCCCAGGGCCTCCTATGAGGCATTAGGCCTAGAGAAGCCCTATTCCCGCCCCCCACACGCCATCCCCTGGGCAATCTATAGGACACTAGGCCCAGAGAAGCCCTTTTCCGTCCCCCACACCACATCCACTGGGGATTCTATGGGGCACTAGGCCCAGAGAAGCCCTTTTCCATCCCCCACACCCCATCCACTGGGCCTTCTATGCGCCACTAGGCCCAGGGAAGCCCTTTTCCGTCCCCCACACCCCATCCACTGGGCCTTCTATGGGGCACTAGGCCCAGAGAAGCACTTTTCTGTCCCCCACACCACATCCCCTGGGCCTTCTACGGGGCAGTAAGCCCAGAGAAGCCCTTTTCCGTCCCCGACACCTCATGCCCTGGGCCTTCTATGAGGCACTAGGCCCAGAGAAGCCCTTTTCCATCACCCACACCACATCCCCTAGGCCTTCTATGGGGCAGTAGACCCAGAGAACCCAATTTCCGTCCCCCACACCCCATCCCCTGGGCCTTCTATGAAGCACAAGGCCCAGAGAAGCCCTTTTCCATCCCCCACACCCCATCCCCTGGGCCTTCTATGGGGCAGTAGACCCAGAGAAGCCCATTTCTGTCCCCCAGACCCCATCCCCTGGGCCTTCTATGGGGCACTTGGCACAGAGAAGCCCTTTTCCATCACCCAAACCACATCCCCTAGGCCTTCTATGGGGCAGTAGACCCAGAGAACCCAATTTTCGTCCCCCACACCCCATCTCCTGGGCCTTCTATGAAGCACAAGTCCCATAGAAGCCCTTTTCCATCCCCCACACCCCATCCCCTGGGCCTTCTATGGGGCAGTAGACCCAGAGAAGCACATTTCCGTCCCCCACACCCCATCCCCTGGGCCTTCTATGGGGCAGTAGGCCCTGAGAAGCCCTTTTCCGTCCCGCACACCACATCCCCTGGGCTTTCTATGAGGCACTAGGCCCAGGGAAGCCCTTTTTCGTCCCCCACACCCCATCCACTGGGCCTTCTATGGGGCACTAGGCCCAGAGAAGCACTTTTCCGTCCCCCACACCACATCCCCTGGGCCTTCTATGGGGCATGAGGAACAGAGAAGCCCTTTTCCGTCACCCACACCACATCCCGTGGGCCTTCTATGAGGGCAGTAGAACCAGAGAAGCCCATTTCCGTCCCCCACACCCCATCCCCTGGGCCTTCTATGAGGCACTAGGCCCAGAGAAGCCCTTTTCCGTCCCCCACACCCCATCCCCTGGTCCTTCTATGGGGCAGGAGACCCAGAGAAGCCAATTTCTGTCCCCCACACCCCATCCCCTGGGCCTTCTATGAAGCACAAGGCCAAGAGAAGCCCTTTTCCATCCCCCACACCCCATCCCCTGGGCCGTCTATGGGGCAGTAGACCCAGAGAAGCCCATTTCCGTCCCCCAGACCCCATCCCCTGGGCCTTCTATGGGGCACTAGGCACAGAGAAGCCCTTTTCCATCACCCACACCACATCCCCTAGGCCTTCTATGGGGCAGTAGACCCAGAGAACCCAATTTTCGTCCCCCACACCCCATCCCCTGGGCCTTCTATGAAGCACAAGTCCCATAAAGCCCTTTTCCATCCCCCACACCCCATCCCCTGGGCCTTCTATGGGGCAGTAGACCCAGAGAAGCACATTTCCGTCCCCCACACCCCATCCCCTGGGCCTTCTATGAAGCACAAGTCCCATAGAAGCCCTTTTCCATCCCCCACACCCCATCCCCTGGGCCTTCTATGGGGCAGTAGACCCAGAGAAGCACATTTCCGTCCCCCACACCCCATCCCCTGGGCCTTCTATGGGGCAGTAGGCCCTGAGAAGCCCTTTTCCGTCCCGCACACCCAATCCACTGGGCCTTCTATGGGGGCAGTAGGCCCAGAAAAGCCCTTTTCCGTCCCCCACACCACATCCCCTGGGCCTTCTATGAGGCACTAGGCCCAGGAAGCCCTTTTTCGTCCCCCACACCCCATCCACTGGGCCTTCTATGGGGCACTAGGCCCAGAGAAGCACTTTTCCGTCCCCCACACCACATCCCCTGGGCCTTCTATGGGGCATGAGGCACAGAGAAGCCCTTTTCCGTCACCCACACCACATCCCGTGGGCCTTCTATGAGGGCAGTAGAACCAGAGAAGCCCATTTCCGTCCCCCACACCCCATACCCTGGGCCTTCTATGAGGCACTAGGCCCAGAGAAGCCCTTTTCCGTCCCCCACACCCCATCCCCTGGTCCTTCTATGGGGCACTAAGCCCAGAGAAGCCCTTTTCCGTCCCCCACACCCCATCCGCAGGGCCTCTTATGAGGCACCAGGCCTAGAGAAGCCCTTTTCCGTCCCCCAAAAGCCATCCCCTGGGCCTTCTATGGAGCAATAGGAACACAGAAGGCCTTTTCCTTCCCCCACACCCCATCTCCTTTGCCATCTATGAGGCACTAAGCCCAGAGAAGTCCTTTTCCGTTCCCCCACACCCCATCCCCAGGGCCTCCTGTTAGGCACTAGGCCCAGAGAAGCCCTTTTCCCGCACCCACACCCCATCCACTGGGCCATCTATAGGGCAGTAGGCCCAGAGAAGCCCTTTTCTGTCACCCACACCCCATCCCCGTGGCCATCTATGGGGCACTAAGCCTGGACAAGTCCTTTCCCGTTCCCCCACACCTCATACCCAGGGCCTCCTATGAGGCACTAGGTCCAGAGAAGCACTTTTCCGTCCCCCACACCACATCCCCATGGCCATCTATGGGGCACTAAGCCCAGAGAAGTCCTTTTCCATTCCCCACACCCCATCCCCAGGGCCTCCAATGCGGCACTAGGACCAGAGAAGCCCTTTTCCCGCCCCCACACCCCATTCCCCTGGGCCATCTATAGGAGATAAGGCCCAGAGAAGCCCTTTCCGTCACCCACACCCCATCTCCTGGGCCATCTATGGGTCACGAAGCCCAGAGAAGTCCTTTTCCTTTCCCCTACACCCCATCTGCAGGGCCTCCTATGAGGCACTAGGCCCAGAGAAGCCCTTTTCCATCCCCCACAAGCCATCCCCTGGGCCTTCTATGGAGCACTAGGAACACAGGAGGCCTTTTCCTTCCCTCACACCCCATCTCCTTTGCCATCTATGGGGCACTAAGCCCAGAGAAGTCCTTTTCCGTTCCCCCACACCCCATCCGCAGGGCCTCCTATTAGGCACTAGGCCCAGAGAAGCCCTTTTCCCGCCCCCACACCCCATCCCCTGGGCCATCTATAGAGCACGAGGCCCAGAGAAGCCCTTTTCCGTCACCCACACCCTATCCCCAGGGCCATCTATGGGGCACTAAGCCCAGAGAAGTCCTTTTCCGTTCCCCCACACTCCATCCCCAGGGCCTCCTATGAGGCACTAGGCCCAGAGAAGCACTTTTCCGTCCCCCACACCACATCCCCTGGGCCTTCTATGGGGCATGAGGCACAGAGAAGCCCTTTTCCGTCCCCCACACCGCATCCTCTGGGCCTTCTATGGGGCACTAGGCTCAGAGAAGCCCTTTTCCGTCCCCTACAACCCACCCCCTAGGCATTCTATGGCGCACTAGGCCCAGAGAAGCCTTTTTCCGTCCCCGAAAACCCATCCCCTGGGCCTCCTATGGGGCACTAGGCCCAGAGAAGCCCTTTTCCGTCCCCCACACGCCATCCACTGGGCTTTCTATGGGGGTAGTAGGCCCAGAGAAGCCCTTTTCGGTCCCACGCACCCCATCCCCTGGGCCTTCTCTGAGGGCACTAGGACCAGAGAAGCCGTTTTCCGTCCCCTACACCCTATCGCCTGGGCCTTCTACGGGGCAGTAAGCCCAGAGAAGCCCTTTTCTGTCCCCCATCCCCCATCCCTTGGGCCTTCTATGGGGCACTAGGCCCAGAGAAGCCCTATTCCGTCCCCCATCCCCCATCCCCTGGTCCTTCTATGGGGCACTAGGCCCAGAGAAGCCCTTTTCCGTCCCCCATCCCCCATTCCCTGGGCCTTCTATGGGGCACTAGGCCCAGAGAAGCCCTTTTCCGTCCCCACACCCCATCCCCTGGGCCTTCTATGGGGCACTAGGCCCAGAGAAGCCCTTTTCCGTCCCCCATCCCCCATCCTCTGGGCCTTCTATGGGGTACTAGGCCCAGAGAAGCCCTTTTCCGTCACCCACACCACATCCCCTGGGCCTTCTATGAGGGCAGTAGACCCAGAGAAGCCAATTTCCATCCCCCACCCCCCATCCCCTGGGCCTTCTAGGAGGCACTAGGTCCAGAGAAGCCCTTTTCCGTCCCCCACACCCAATCCCCTGGTCCTTCTATAGGGCAGTAGACCCAGAGAAGCCCATTTCTGTCCCCCACACCCCATCCCCTAAGCCTTCTATGAGGCACTAGGCCCAGAGAAGCCCTTTTCCGTCCCCCACACCCCATCCACCGGGCATTCTATGGGACAGTAGGCCCAGAGAAGTCCTTTTCCGTTCCCCCACACCCCATCCCCAGGGCCTCCTATGAGGCATTAGGCCTAGAGAAGCCCTATTCCCGCCCCCACACGCCATCCCCTGGGCAATCTATAGGACACTAGGCCCAGAGAAGCCCTTTTCCGTCCCCCACACCACATCCACTGGGTATTCTATGGGGCACTAGGCCCAGAGAAGCCCTTTTCCATCCCCCACACCCCATCCACTGGGCCTTCTATGAGGCACTAGGCCCAGGGAAGCCCTTTTCCGTCCCCCACACCCCATCCACTGGGCCTTCTATGGGGCACTAGGCCCAGAGAAGCACTTTTCTGTCCCCACACCACATCCCCTGGGCCTTCTACGGGGCAGTAAGCCCAGAGAAGCCCTTTTCCGTCCCCGACACCTCATGCCCTGGGCCTTCTATGAGGCACTAGGCCCAGAGAAGCCCTTTTCCATCACCCACACCACATCCCCTAGGCCTTCTATGGGGCAGTAGACCCAGAGAACCCAATTTCCGTCCCCACACCCCATCCCCTGGGCCTTCTATGAAGCACAAGGCCCAGAGAAGCCCTTTTCCATCCCCCACACCCCATCCCCTGGGCCTTCTATGGGGCAGTAGACCCAGAGAAGCCCATTTCTGTCCCCCAGACCCCATCCCCTGGGCCTTCTATGGGGCACTTGGCACAGAGAAGCCCTTTTCCATCACCCAAACCACATCCCCTAGGCCTTCTATGGGGCAGTAGACCCAGAGAACCCAATTTTCGTCCCCCACACCCCATCTCCTGGGCCTTCTATGAAGCACAAGTCCCATAGAAGCCCTTTTCCATCCCCCACACCCCATCCCCTGGGCCTTCTATGGGGCAGTAGACCCAGAGAAGCACATTTCCGTCCCCACACCCCATCCCCTGGGCCTTCTATGGGGCAGTAGGCCCTGAGAAGCCCTTTTCCGTCCCGCACACCACATCCCCTGGGCTTTCTATGAGGCACTAGGCCCAGGGAAGCCCTTTTCGTCCCCCACACCCCATCCACTGGGCCTTCTATGGGGCACTAGGCCCAGAGAAGCACTTTTCCGTCCCCCACACCACATCCCCTGGGCCTTCTATGGGGCATGAGGAACAGAGAAGCCCTTTTCCGTCACCCACACCACATCCCGTGGGCCTTCTATGAGGGCAGTAGAACCAGAGAAGCCCATTTCCGTCCCCCACACCCCATCCCCTGGGCCTTCTATGAGGCACTAGGCCCAGAGAAGCCCTTTTCCGTCCCCCACACCCCATCCCCTGGTCCTTCTATGGGGCAGGAGACCCAGAGAAGCCAATTTCTGTCCCCCACACCCCATCCCCTGGGCCTTCTATGAAGCACAAGGCCAAGAGAAGCCCTTTTCCATCCCCCACACCCCATCCCCTGGGCCTTCTATGGGGCAGTAGACCCAGAGAAGCCCATTTCCGTCCCCCAGACCCCATCCCCTGGGCCTTCTATGGGGCACTAGGCACAGAGAAGCCCTTTTCCATCACCCACACCACATCCCCTAGGCGTTCTATGGGGCAGTAGACCCAGAGAACCCAATTTTCGTCCCCCACACCCCATCCCCTGGGCCTTCTATGAAGCACAAGTCCCATAGAAGCCCTTTTCCATCCCCCACACCCCATCCCCTGGGCCTTCTATGGGGCAGTAGACCCAGAGAAGCACATTTCCGTCCCCCACACCCCATCCCCTGGGCCTTCTATGGGGCAGTAGGCCCTGAGAAGCCCTTTTCCGTCCCGCACACCCAATCCACTGGGCCTTCAATGGGGGCAGTAGGCCCAGAAAAGCCCTTTTCCGTCCCCCACACCACATCCCCTGGGCCTTCTATGAGGCACTAGGCCCAGGGAAGCCCTTTTTCGTCCCCCACACCCCATCCACTGGGCCTTCTATGGGGCACTAGGCCCAGATAAGCACTTTTCCGTCCCCCACACCACATCCCCTGGGCCTTCTATGGGGCATGAGGCACAGAGAAGCCCTTTTCCGTCACCCACACCACATCCCGTGGGCCTTCTATGAGGGCAGTAGAACCAGAGAAGCCCATTTCCGTCCCCCACACCCCATCCCCTGGGCCTTCTATGAGGCACTAGCCCCAGAGAAGCCCTTTTCCGTCCCCCACACCCCATCCCCTGGTCCTTCTATAGGGCAGGAGACCCAGAGAAGCCAATTTCAGTCCCCCACACCCCATCCCCTCGGCCTTCTATGAGGCACTAGGCCCAGAGAAGCCCTTTTCCATCCCCCACACCCCATCCACTGGGCCTTCTATGAGGCACTAGGCCCAGGGAAGCCCTTTTCCGTCCCCCACACCCCATCCACTGGGTATTCTATGGGGCACTAGGCCCAGAGAAGCCCTTTTCCGTCCCCCACACCCCATCCCCTGGGCCTTCTATGGGGCACTAGGCCCTGAGAAGCCCTTTTCCGTCCCCCACACCCCTTCCCTTGGGCCTTCTATGGGGCACTAGGCCCAGAGAAGCCCTTTTCCATCACCCACACCACATCCCCTAGGCCTTCTATGGGGCAGTAGACCCAGAGAACCCAATTTCCGTCCCCCACACCCCATCCCCTGGGCCTTCTATGAAGCACAAGGCCCAGAAAAGCCCTTTTCCATCCCCCACACCCCATCCCCTGGGCATTCTAGGGGGCAGTAGACCCAGAGAAGCCCATTTCCGTCCCCCACACCCCATCCCCTGGGCCTTCTATGGGGCACTAGGCCCTGAGAAGCCCTTTCCCGTCCCCCACACCCAATTCCCTGGGCCTTCTATGGGGGCAGTAGGCCCAGAAAAGCCCTTTTCCGTCCCCCACACCCCATCCCCTGGGCCTTCTATGAGGCACTAGGCCCAGGGAAGCCCTTTTCCGTCCCCCACACCCCATCCACTGGGCCTTCTATGGGGCACTAGGCCCAGAGAAGCACTTTTCCGTCCCCCACACCACATCCCCTGGGCCTTCTATGGGGCATGAGGCACAGAGAAGCCCTTTTCCATCACCCACACCACATCCCGTGGGCCTTCTATGAGGGCAGTAGAACCAGAGAAGCCCATTTCCGTCCCCCACACCCCATCCCCTGGGCCTTCTATGAGGCACTAGGCCCAGAGAAGCCCTTTTCCGTCCCCCACACCCCATCCCCTGGTCCTTCTATGGGGCAGGAGACCCAGAGAAGCCAATTTCTGTCCCCCATACCCCATCCCCTGGGCCTTCTATGAGGTACTAGGCCCAGAGAAGCCCTTTTCCGTCCCCCACACCCCATCCACTGGGTATTCTATGGGGCACTAGGCCCAGAGAAGCCCTTTTCCGTCCCCCACACCCCATCCACTGGGCCTTCTATGAGGCACTAGGCCCAGGGAAGCCCTTTTCCGTCCCCCACACCCCATCCACTGGGCCTTCTATGGGGCACTAGGCCCAGAGAAGCACTTTTCTGTCCCCCACACCACATCCCCTGGGCCTTCTATGGGGCATGAGGCACAGAGAAGCCCTTTTCCGTCACCCACACCATATCCCGTGGGCCTTCTATGAGGGCAGTAGAACCAGAGAAGCCCATTTCCGTCCCCCACACCCCATCCCCTGGGCCTTCTATGAGGCACTAGGCCCAGAGAAGCCCTTTTCCGTCCCCCACACCCCATCCCCTGGGCCTTCTATGAGGCACTAGGCCCAGAGAAGCCCTTTTCCGTCCCCCACACCCCATCCACTGGGTATTCTATGGGGCACTAGGCCCAGAGAAGCCCTTTTCCGTCCCCCACACCCCATCCCCTGGGCCTTTTATGGGGCACTAGGCCCACAGAAGCCCTTTTCCGTCCCCCACACCCCATCCCCTGGGGCTTCTATGGGGCACTAAGCCCAGAGAAGCCCTTTTCCGTCCCCCACACCCCATCCGCAGGGCCTCTTATGAGGCACCAGGCATAGAGAAGCCCATTTCCGTCCCCCACAAGCCATCCCCTGGGCCTTCTATGGAGCAATAGGAACACAGAAGGCCTTTTCCTTCCCCCACACCCCATCTCCTTTGCCATCTATGAGGCACTAAGCCCAGAGAAGTCCTTTTCCGTTCCCCCACACCCCATCCCCAGGGCCTCCTGTTAGGCACTAGGCCCAGAGAAGCCCTTTTCCCGCACCCACACCCCATCCACTGGGCCATCTATAGGGCAGTAGGCCCAGAGAAGCCCTTTTCTGTCACCCACACCCCATCCCCGTGGCCATCTATGGGGCACTAAGCCTGGACAAGTCCTTTCCCGTTCCCCCACACCTCATACCCAGGGCCTCCTATGAGGCACTAGGTCCAGAGAAGCACTTTTCCGTCCCCCACACCACATCCCCATGGCCATCTATGGGGCACTAAGCCCAGAGAAGTCCTTTTCCATTCCCCACACCCCATCCCCAGGGCCTCCAATGCGGCACTAGGACCAGAGAAGCCCTTTTCCCGCCCCCACACCCCATTCCCCTGGGCCATCTATAGGAGATAAGGCCCAGAGAAGCCCTTTTCCGTCACCCACACCCCATCTCCTGGGCCATCTATGGGTCACGAAGCCCAGAGAAGTCCTTTTCCTTTCCCCTACACCCCATCTGCAGGGCCTCCTATGAGGCACTAGGCCCAGAGAAGCCCTTTTCCATCCCCCACAAGCCATCCCCTGGGCCTTCTATGGAGCAATAGGAACACAGAAGGCCTTTTCCTTCCCCCACACCCCATCTCCTTTGCCATCTATGGGGCACTAAGCCCAGAGAAGTCCTTTTCCGTTCCCCCACACCCCATCCGCAGGGCCTCCTATTAGGCACTAGGCCCAGAGAAGCCCTTTTCCCGCCCCCACACCCCATCCCCTGGGCCATCTATAGAGCACGAGGCCCAGAGAAGCCCTTTTCCGTCACCCACACCCTATCCCCAGGGCCATCTATGGGGCACTAAGCCCGGACAAGTCCTTTTCCGTTCCCCCACACTCCATCCCCAGGGCCTCCTATGAGGCACTAGGCCCAGAGAAGCACTGTTCCGTCGCCCACACCACATCCCCTGGGCCTTCTATGGGGCATGAGGCACAGAGAAGCCCTTTTCCGTCCCCCACACTCCATCCCCTGGGCCTTCTATGGGGCATTAGGCCCAGAGAAGCCCTTTTCCGTCCCCCACACCCCATCCCCTGGGCCTTCTATGGGGCACTAGGCCCTGAGAAGCCCTTTTCCGTCCCCTACAACCCACCCCTAGGCATTCTATGGCGCACTAGGCCCAGAGAAGCCCTTTTCCGTCCCCGACAACCCATCCCCTGGGCCTTCTATGGGGCACTAGGCCCAGAGAAGCTCTTTTCCATCCCCCACAATCCATCCATTGGGCCTTCTTTGGCGCACTAGGCACAGAGAAGCCCTTTTCTGTCACCCACACCACATCCCGTGGGCCTTCTATGAGTGCAGTAGAACCAGAGAAGCCCATTTCCGTCCCGCACACTCCATCCCCTGGTCCTTCTATGGGGCAGGAGACCCAGAGAAGCCTATTTCTGTCCCCCAAACCCTATCCCCTGGGCCTTCTATGAGGCACTAGGCCCAGAGAAGCCCTTTTCCGTCCCTCACACCCCATCCACTGGGTATTCTATGGGGCACTAGGCCCAGAGAAGCCCTTTTCCGTCCCCCACACCCCATCCCCTGGGCCTTCTATGGGGCACTAGGCCCTGAGAAGCCCTTTTCCGTCCCCCACACCCCTTCCCTTGGGCCTTCTATGGGGCACTAGGCCCAGAGAAACCCTTTTCCGTCCCCCACACAGCATCCCCTGGGCCTTCTATGGGGCACTAGGCTCAGAGAAGCCCTTTTCCGTCCCCCACACCCCATCCCCTGGGCCTTCTATGGGGCAGTAGGCCCAGAGAAGCCCTTTTCCTTCCCCTACACACCATCCCCTGGGCCTTCTATGGGGCACTACGCCCAGAGAAGCCCGTTTCCGTCCCCCACACCCCATCCCCTGGTCCTTCTATGGGGCACAAGGCCCACAGAAGCCCTTTTCCCTCCGCCACACCCCATCCCCTTGGCCATCTATGGGGCACGAGGCCCAGAGAAGCCCTTTTCCGTCCTCCACACCCCATCCCCTGGTCTTCTATGGGCACTAGGCCCAGAGAAGCCCTTTTCTGTCCACCACACCCCATCCCCTGGGGCTTCTATGGGCACTAGGCCCAGAGAAGCCGTTTTCCATCCCCCACACCCCATCCCCTGGGCCTTCTGTGGGGCAGTAGGCCCAGAGAATCCCTTTTCCGTCCCCCACACCCTATCCCCTGGCCCTTTTATGGGGCACTAGGCCCTGAGAAGCCCTTTTCCGTCCCCCACACCTCATCTCCTGGGCCTTCTATGGGGCACTAGGCCCTGAGAAGCCCTATTCTGTCCCCCACACCCCATCCCCTGGGCCTTCTATGGGGGCAGTAGGCCCAGAGAAGCCCTTTTTCTGTACCCACACCCCATTCCCTGGGCCTTCTATGGGGCTCTAGGCCCAGAGAAGGCCTTTTCCATTTCCCACACGCCATCCCCTGGGCCTCCTTTGGGGCACTAGGCCCAGTGAAGCCCTTTTCCGTCCCCCACACCCATCCCCTGGGCCTTCTATGGGGGCAGTAGGCCCAGAGAAGTCATTTTCTGTCCCCCACACATCATCCTATGCACCTTCTATGGAGGCAGTAGGCCCAGAGAAGCCCTTTTCCCCCACATACTGCCTACTGCCCCCATTGAAGGCCCAGGGGATGGTGTATGGGGGATAGAAAAGTCCTTCTCTGGGCCCAGAGAAGCCCTTTTCTGCCCCTCTTCCCTTCCTTTCCCCCCTTTTCTTTCTTCCTCTCTCCTTTCTTTCAATCTTCCCCCTCTTCCTTCCTTCCTTCCTTTCTCCAACCCTCTCTCCCTTCCACCTCCCTCCCTTCCTTTCTAGGGCCTGTTCTCTTCCACCACAACGGGCTTTGCTCCCTAGTATGTAAATTAAACATTTATTTCTAGAAGTTCCATAAGGGATTTCCAAGGCCTAACAAATATAAGTCTAGCAGTAGTAGATGTAAATAAAATTACAACATGTTCCTAAGGCACAAGATGTTTCCCATAGTTCAAAAACAACAATAGCTAATTTAGATGTAAACAGACATACATTTCATGAACCATACTTGTTACCATTTTCCCAAGCTTTGAGCTCTTAAACAATTCTGATGTTAAAGATTTCTTGCTGGAAAAGATGTTTTAGGGACATCAAGGCTGCTGGGACCAAAACAAAAAGAGATGCAAACATGGCAGCAGGACCCAACACTGTCCTTTTATGCCCCATCTCTGCTCAGTAGGAATAAGAGTATTTAGAAGACTCTCCGAATGAGGTGAGCAGCCCTGGGAGGAGCCAGCTGCTCAGGAGGTTGGGCAACCAAGTATCAAAGCAGCAAGGCACTGAATGCACAGGGTAGGTAGAGCCTGCTGAACAGGAGATAGCTAGACCTCAGGGGCTTTTCATACAATCCTGTTTGGCACCTTTTAATGATAACACCCACTACCTACTTCTGAATGATGTAGTGATGCATGTAGTGATGGCCACAAGGATAAACAGCTTTAGAAGGGGACTAGATAGACTCATGGAGGAAGGTCTATCAATGGCTACTAGTCATGATGACTGAGGGGAGCATCCACATAATGAGGCACTAAGCCCCTGATTCCCAAAGCCAGGAGGTGACATCAGGGGAAGGCCTCGGCCTCTATGCCCTGTTGTTAGCCAACCAGTGAGACAGGATGTGTGAGACAGTGTGTGAGACAGGATGCTGGATTAGGTGGACCACTGGTCTAATGCAGCAGGACTCTTCTTATATTCATATGAGTGAAGAGAATATGGAGTTCAAATGGGTGAACTGTGACCTTAGAGACTCAAAGGGTTGTGTGTGGTACACTTATGAATTAAACCACTGATAAGGTAAGCTTTCCCCAAAGCAGTGACTGCAGGCTGAAAGAGAGAGTCTAGGACACCCAGTAGTGTATCTGGTACATTCTCATAATCCCATCCTTCCTCCAAGGAGCTCACAACAGGCTAGGTTGAGGGAGGCTAACTGGCCCATCATGCTGTCATAGCAGTAGTGGAGTCTGAACTTGGGTCTCCCAGATCCTAGTCTGGCACTCTAACCAATACACAACATTGACTCAGGTTCACCACCTAAGACTGTGATCTGGTTTGTGAAGTTATGAAGACATAATAAAACCACCCTAACTAGAAAAAAATGCCTTTTCTGTCATGAGAAAAACAGCAGTTATCAGGGCTTACGCATCTCATTGCAGAGGTTATTAAGAAGAGTGGAGAAAAGTGACTTGCTCTCCCATCCTTTTTTCTAAGCTACTCTATGTATGAGTGGGAAAGTGAGTCCGAAATTGATTTGTCTTCATTCTTCCACTTGTGATATTACACATGACTGATTACTAGAATGCAAGCAATATGTAAAGTGGAGCAACAAATTTAATCTTGTTAGGCCTTTGAAGAAAGACCACATTTTCTCCTCTGGAGATGATTTGGAACCTGTAGTGGGAAAACTCAACATAATCAAGACAACCACCTGAAACATTGGTGAAAAAAGGTCACCAGACCCAATTAATTATTACATCAAGAAGGACTTTTGTAAAAAGGCGAATGTCATCCATATGGCAGTGTAGGCATCTGGTACTGAAAAAGATTGAAGAAGGCGTCATTTAATGAGAACAGCTTGTGAAGGACTCAGCCCTGGATTATGGCAAGAGAAGAGCAAATGCCTCATTTGTCTGAGTCTCTCACATCTCTCTCTGGCTTTCCTTCTGCTTTTATAACGCCTCAGCAAAAAAATGTGGATGGGTAAAAACGGCATCCTCCTCTGTCAAGTTTTTTCCCCCTCTCCCACCTCCTACAGTTCTTGCCATGAAGAGGCAGAGCCCAGGAAGGAGTATGATGATTCAAAATTAGTGGAAGCTTCTCGGGGTAGAATTAGCTATATTGCTTTGAATCAGATACAGTATGTTGTTTCCTTTCCTCCCTCAGCGGGTAAATTGGTTCCAAGTACACCCACATCTTTCAGCTTTGCCTACTCACACTTTTTTAAAAATTAACCAGCTTCCTGTGAAAACAAAGAAAACAACAGCCATGTGTTAGTAAGTGATGGATGCCCCTGCTCAGAAAGCACTGACTATTATCAGTATCAGAGGACCATTGTAGATAAAAAAGGCAGTGGCCCAGGGGCCACTGCTGTCAGCAACCTAGTGCTTATGAGAAAGGGGGAGAAGCCCTTTATACCATATTCTTCTACAGATGCCATTTTGCACATTGAAATCAACTCATGTAGAAAGGAAGGTGGAACAAACATATCAGCACAAATATATACCCATAGGAAGGGTATGTTTGTAGTTTCTAACCCCATGATCAGTAACACTATTTTTTCAAACAAATTTGCATGTGTTCACTTCCTTATATGCATACATTCCATGCCCAAAGGTAGGGGATCATGTGTCTGGCCATCAGGCTTGTTCCAACTCCCTCTGCACGTGCATTGAAGGATAGAAATTAAAGCAATAAATAAATAAAATAAAATAAATATTGTCAAAGCAGTGCTCCCAATCATGGGGCTATATGTATACTTAATCACAAGCAGAGCACATACATTCCTTTCCTCCCTCTATTTGTCCATCCATGAGTAAGGGGTTGAGTGGGCCCATAGCTGGTCATTTTGTTGAAGGTCTTTCCAAACCCAGAGTTGCCTCTGAGCATCAGCTGTGGACTGGCACTAGCAACAGCTGACCAATGGAGTCACTTTGGCTTTTATTTTTCTTAAAAACAAACAAACAAACAAACAAACCCATAGAGGATTTTTATTTTTATTGCATTTTCTAAAGACTACAAACTACAAAGAAAAAGAGGGAAGGGAAGACAACTACAACTAAGGATACAGAAAAAAAAACCCACTAATAACTAAAACCCCAAGTATAGGAGATCCTTGCATTAGCTTGTATAAGTGTTATTCTTAACATGCTTAGATTACATTGAACATGGTCATTAATGCTAATATATTTAGCTTTTAGCCCATCATTTAACTATTTTAAGAAAATTCCAATGTTAAAATAAATGTTTTAAGGCACAATTCTGAGTCCTTCAGACTTTATTTAGCTTTATTCTTTCTTTTCCTCAGTTGATAGTCTCACTTGGGGGCTGCTGCCCCCTTTTCTGAAGCAAAGTCCTCATCTGAAGCCACAGAGTCCATATCATCACTGGATTTACTGTGTTCTTCTTCACCACCAACCTCTCCTGGCTCTCCCAATTGCAATCTCAGGAACTCACATGCTTTAAAGACGGAGTCAATCTTTTCTTTTTTTGTCCTGAATTTTAAAGGTGATGCCTTCGGGAATCAACCATCTGTAGGCAATGCTGTTCGTTTGTAGAAACAATATTAAGTCTTTATACTCCTTCCTCTTCTTCCTGATTTCAAATGGGATGTCTTTTAAAATTATGATGTTATTCCCTCCCATTTTCAGGTGTACTCCTATAATTGTTTTGAGTATTGTCCCTGACATGTCTCTTCGAGAATCTAACCACAATCTCTCCAGGCAGATTATTTTTCTTGATATAGTTGGAGTAGGATCTATAGATCACATCCATCTCGCTTATCAAGTATTCCGCTTTTAAATCTGTAACTGGAGTTAATGCTTCACTCAAAAGTTCTTTTAGATTCTCTCCTTTTGTCTCAGGGACCCCTTGGAATCGGAGGACCAGGTTAGCTCTCTCCATTTGCAGCTGCAAAATTTGGATTTCACCTGATGTTTGTTTCTTTTCCAGCATTTGCACCTTTTTCTTAACTTTTTTGGTCTTTGCATTCACTTCCTTCACTTTCTCCCCTGTTTGCTCTATTATTTTTGTAATTTCCGCTACCTGGAGCTGCTGAGTTGCAGGATTTTGATCCAGTACAGTTAGCTGCTGGTTGACGTTAGTCATTTGGTCCAGCGGAGGGCGCATGGTTTCTGCTAGCATTTTGGATAGCTCTGAGGAATCCTCCATCCGGGGCCTCAAGCCTCCTGTTAGTTTCATTTTTGCTAGCTTGTCTTTCTCCATTTTCTTCCCTGCCATGTTTGAGGATTATTTACTTTTAGTAAAAGTTGATAAAGTCTCTAAAATTCACCCAAGCACTTATCTACACTCTGGTAAGTCTCTTAAAACTTATTTCCATGTTTTTGCTTCTTCTCCCCCCTTGGCAGATCGTTGTTTTGTTTATGCATGTGGGAGGAACCCCCCCCCCTCGCTTGTCTCGCCATTCCCAGGGTGGGCTTTTATTTAGTTTTTCAGCATCTCTTTTTTACTTGACTCACTGTTCATTGTAGACCCAAGGACCTCGCTTGATCACGATTAAATCTCCTGATTGCCAACGCTTGTTCCGGCTGGCAGCTCTGGATCCATATGGATGCAACAGTGGCAGGACCATCGGGGCAGAGTAGTGCCTCAATTCCACAGTTTCTTGCTATGGAAGAGGCTACCCTTCAAAAGCCCCATGGCAAGGAGCCTTTCACACAGGCTCCCTGGGGGGGCAATGAACAATCGAGCCCTCTCCTCACCGCAGGCGCTCAGATTGTCTCCCCGGAGGTCTGGGAGAGACATCTGCTAGCATGTTGCCATTAACCGGAAGCTGGCTTTTGTTTTTCTTTGAGAGATATTCTGGCATATAAGAGAAAGTGGCCACGGATACAAGACCTTGCGATATGAGGCTGGGCAGACATGACCTTGACAGGAGTAACAGTAAATGCTCCTTCAAGTTGTAAGTAGCAGGCTTGCCTTTCACAGTAGGAAAAAACCAACATCATCCACCATGACACACTACTTCTCTATATGCTTATTGTTGGGGTAAGTACCAGAAAGAGCTTCACGCGCATATATACCAGTTAAGTGTACCAACTGACTCCACTGAAAATTACTGTATTCAAGGTGGCATTGCATAATGTGACAGCTCCCCCCACCCACTGTGATGAAGATGGATTTATGTATGAAAGTAATCACTTGATATGAACTTGTGGGTATGAATCTCAGCCAGAGGTTCTTCCTCCTGATCAGTATGAAGCTTCAGCCTGTTTGCTCTCATTTTGTCCATCTTGGATCTCAGGTAGGCACTGCTTCAGATTTTTGACAACATCCCTAGAATCAGACAGAGCTGAGTCATCTCAGTATATCAGTGTTGCTGTACCTAAAGTACTTGGACAATCTTCTCTTGCAGACATCATGAGAGACAAGGGATATACCAAGAAGGACCTGAACTACCTTAACACCATGGTCCAGACCCACTGTGGAAAGGTCATATAGAAGGGTATCAAGTTTGAAAATGGTGCTAAGAGGAAAGTGAAAATATAGACTCATTGTCTGTTTCTCACAAGGACAATGCAAAACTGAAATAGATTCTTTGAATCAAACCAGCAAGCTCATGAAATTTGGTCTCAACCCTAAAACCTGGACTTCAGCCGGTATCATGAACATTTGTTTCCCCTCCGTAACTCACAGATCAAGTGTGAAATGATGCTAATCTTATGATGTGAAGGCAACTCTCAATGATGAACAGCATTTTCCTGATACTTTTAATGGATGCCAGAGTACTGCCAAGAGTGGCACAAGGCTGAAAATCTAAGTTTTCAATACTGATTCATAGCTACAGCTGAATCTTTTCAGGCTTGCTATATAACAATTAAGCAAAGTGTGAAGATAAGATGAAATGTCAAGGACAACCACATGCTTCATTCCTGCAATTATTTTATTATCGTTTCCGATTTACAGCAGATGGCTGAGAAGCAATGATTAGAAATACCATTGTATATGAGGGTGTAGGATGCTGCTGTAATGGTTCTGCCTTCTCTGTTATGTACCAGATACATGATGCAGTGGAATTAAACATTACCTTGGCAAATGTAGGCTTCCAACAGGGCATTTGTTGTAGTAATGTGAATTGGAAGGTTGGGACCACTTGTATGGGAAAACAGATGAGTGAGAGAGGGTACTTAACCCTTTCTGTACAGCTGATTGTCCCCCTGCTTGGCTTACTTTCAAAGTATGCCTTGGAGGAAAAATATACTTTCATATCATCTTGCATCACCACCAGTAGCCCCTGTAAGAAGAGGTCTGTAAGCTCTTGGAGAATTGGCTATATTAGGGGTGTGCTGCCTAATATGCAAAGGAGTTCCTGCTACAAAAGGAGCCCTGATCACCACAAACACAAAGATATGGCGCTGTGGCTCAATGATAGAGCATCTGCTTTGTATGCAAAAGATCCTAGTTTTGATTCCAGGCACCTCTGTTTAAAAAGGCAAGGTAGCAGGTGATGTGAAAGACCTTGGGCTGAGACCCTGGAAATCCACTGCCTGTCAGTGTCAATAGTACTATTTTCAATATAAGGCAGCTTCATGTTTGGGGGAAAGGTGTGTCTCAGAGGAAGAGCACCTGCTGTGCATGCAGAAGGATCTGGTATCAGCTGATGTGAAAAGGTCTTTGAAACCCTGGAGAGCTGTTGCCAGTCAGAGTAAACAATACTACCCTCGATAGACCAGTGGTTCAACTCAGTATAATGCAGTTTCATATGCCTCATTTGCTTTTCAGGGGACAGACTCCATACATTCAGCTACGTGTCATCAAATGTTGAGCAGTAACCCCATTAAGAGAATTCAAGAGATACACATGCTTAACCACCCCTTGACACCCAAACACTTTTTCTCCATGCTTTCTTCTGTGTTTGGCACATTTTGTGTAACAAGGTTTGGTTTAATAGTGTCAGTATTTAGATCTGGATTTTCATTCCTCATTTTATAATTTAGAATGATGTACTCCCCCCCCCCACACCAGTTAATGTTCTGTGGTGCTGAGCTTTCCAAGTAATACAAATCAAGATGTCCATGTGAGAGAGTTTGTGTGAGAATCATGTTTGCTTCTTTACCTTCTTAGCTGATTTGCTCTGGGCTCTTCCTAAAAGTTGCTTACTTAGGTTTTAAAAAGTGAAGTTCATGTCTTCTTAATAGCTTGCTTTAAATATACAAAATACTCATTGATCACCCTCTCACTGAACCGAATGGCTATTTATGCCTCTGTGCTTTAGTTTTGCCTCTATTTCACTGTAATAAATCACATTTCCACTTGCTAATTCCATGCATCCTTTGTTTCCATTACATTGCTAGCTTCTGTTTCTGCACTTTCTCTGTTATTTTTGCTAAAAAACATTTAGAAAAAAGGGGGGATGCTAATTTGCCTGTATTGCATCATTGTCCCTTATATAGACTTGTGACCTTATTTCCCCTCTGCAGCTGCTGACACTGGTTGAAGTATCAGGAGGAATTGTCTGTCGTATGAAGGGTCAGATGTAAATTCTTTCATGTGAAAGCTTGAATTTCACTTTTGTTCATATACTGTTTAAAGTTTCATCTGAATTAGGACAGGCATATCAGGTGAGAAAGAGCCACCCACCCAAGGATAGTGTGAAGTTCTTTTCAAACTGGGGAGCCTGAAAAAATATATGACTGTTCCATTAACAGAGTGATAAATGAAATGTCATTGTAACAGACTTCAGGTGTGTTAGAGTTGTTAGAATGTTGGGCTAGGGTCTAGGAGACCCATATTTGAATTTCGGCTCTGCCATGGAAGTTTATGGGGTGACCTTGGGCCAGTTACAGAGTCTGAGCTTAATTTACCTTACAGGGTTGCTTGGATGATAAAAAGAAGGAGAAGAGAATAATGTAAGCTGCTTTGGGACCAAAATCAAGTAAATGAATAAACACCTTCTTCTTCACACACTGTTTATTTATTACAAGTAGGATGTTTCAGACACAACAGAGCAGGAAACATATACACCTACATCTGAATTTGGAAATGATACAATTTCAGGAGAACCATCTTAGAAGCTTTCCCAGTTGGTCTTTAATTCCTATGGGAATTGGTATTGCAGGCTTTTCTGCTGTTACAGATTATAGGAACCTGAATAACAGTTTACAGTCACTCCATTTTGCAGCAGAAAGCACAGAATAACTGCTCAAAGCATTTTAATATTGGGAAGAGAAGGGCCAAAGGAAAAGTTTTCCTCTTGGAAAGGGCCTAATAAACTCAGATGTTTCAACATCTGCATGGATTTATTAGGGGTATTGGATCATGGATTGTTTGCTTACATTTATTTTGGGCTCTGACTTCAGATTTCCAGCCTGGAGAAGATTTATTTATTTATTTTGTAATAAAAAGATGTCATGAAACTAAATTGTTCTGATGAATGTTTACATAAACTGGAGTGATTCTGCTGGTTACTAGGACAAAGATTAAAATTGCCAACTTTGGCTTTGGAAATTCCGGGAGATTTGGGGGTAGAGCCTGGGGAAAGCACAATTTGATGAGTGGAAGGAGCTCACTGGGGATATGATGCCATACAGTCCACCATCTGAAGCTGCCATTTCCTCCAAGGAATCTCTGTGGTCTGGATATCACTTGCAATTCCAAGAGAATTCCAGGACCCATCTGGAGGTTGGTTTTTGTTTGTTTGTTTGTTTGTTTTCATTTATAGTCTGTCTTTCTCATTGGAACTCAAGCCAGATTACAAGTACAATAGAACTATTTAGTCAATCTGCAAACCAATTACAACAGATAGCGTCTGAATTTTAACAATATTTATAATCTATCAGCAATCTACTAGATTCCTAGTAAAACAAAGCTATTTAGTCAATCAGGAAGCTGATTACAAAATACGATAATATTTGCGTCAATAGCAAAGATTCCTAGTCAAATAGGATAATGCAGTGGGCCTGGGATTGAAGAACAGGAAGAAAAAGATACATCATCCCTAGCAGAGGTCACCTCCCAAGCCAATCCATTACATCACAACACTACAAGAATGTCCACCAGAACAATTCTGTTTTGCCCATTTTGTGAAACGAGAGAAGTCTTCCTAATCGCCTTGGGCAGACCATTATTAATGTGGTAGCTGCCACAGAGAATGTGCGTGAAAAGACCGTTGCTGATTTTTTTTTGCTGGGTGGCACCTTCAGAAGGCTTTGCTCAGAGAAGCGAAACTCTTGCAGATCCATAACACTATCAAAGAGAAATATCCTTCCTGAAATGCAATAGTAAATAATCAGAAGCAATAATTTGAACTACATCTTGAATGCAATGCGTTCCAGTAGAAGAGGCTAAATACAAATAGTGAATACACAAGCAGAACATGATGCCCATTTATACTGAATGTAGCTACACACAAAAAGGACAGTTGTCTGGGCTTATGGATGTATAATTTGCAGTCTTTTCCCCAGTGAAAATGGAGGCCATCTTGAATCAGAACATGAAATATTCAGAAGTCCATTATGCAAGTTCTGGCCTTAAAGTTGCAGCCTTCACAGCAAGAAGTTAATGTTTTCATATCTTCCTCTATGATATTTAAAACTTTTCTCACTAGAAGCCCCCCACCCTCGCTTCTACAGTATAAAATAAAAATGACAGCTGTTGGGTTTGTATGTTTGGGCCACAGTCTAAAGAGCTCTTGCCTGCAAAGCTATCTGTGAAAGATAATTGAGATAATCAATTTTAACAGTGAGAAGAATAATAAAAAAAATACTGAAGCAAAGCTGACTTTGTTATACCTGATTTGGATTGAAATCAGAGTTCTTCTTCCTTTGCCTTTATTTGAGGACTGGCTTTTCTTTCCCCTCCCTCTGGTCTTAACTGCTTTGAATGAGTAGGGGTGGCTGTTTGTACAAGTGAATGATTCTTAATTACAGCAGAAATCTTGGATGTATCATCATGAGAGAGCAGAGAAAAAAGGAGGGAAAAGAAGCTAAGACATTCTGGGTCCTTCTGATCTATCTGTTTCAGTGATACAATAGCCAGTGGGTAGCAAAGGAATGACTGAAGTGGCATATCGAGGGATGGCAGGAGTAAATGAACGTAACTGTATTTCAGGTTAACATCTCATCTACTGGTACGGTAGTAAGCACTGCACTGCCAAATTCCGAGAGAATTTGTGGTCAATGCCTGGAGAGAGGGGAGCTTAAGGGAACATGTGACATTCTCTGTGACACTCAAGAGATTTCCCCAATCTCTATGATAAAGACCATAGAGACTGGGAAAATCCCTAGAATATCACACAGGATGTGATGTCAGTTCCATGTAGAGGTTTGGAAAATGGACAAAATGTCTGGATGACACTTTAAGAATTCTAACAGTCTTTACTATAAAGGTTGTAGCCTAGAGACTGGGAAATGCTTGGAGTAATACCATTGACACTTCTCAGCATAGTTCATGTGCAGGTAACACTAAACAAGGCCAGCAATAAATTGCTCTCAGCATTTGGAGCCAGAATAGATTTGCCCAAATGATGGTAGCCATTGGCTCTCTAGCACAGTCTACCCTTAAATAGGTTAGTAGCTTATGATTTTGATCAGCCATGTAAGAAACCTAAGTATGGTTGTCTTGTGCCTTCATTTGGTGAGAATTCTGGGACCAAACATCCTTTCTCAGGAGGAGAAATTTAGAACTTCAAAGAGAGAGGGAAGGGGGGGGGGATTCATGTTTTGAAATCTCCCTCTGTTGAAAACAAATCTCCCTGCACATAGAAAACTTGCACAGCTTTTAACTTGGGGGACATATAAAATGTGACTCCTCACATTTTGAAATGGTTGTCAAAAACTGTATCATCTCATTCTGTGTAAAGTGTGGAACAGCTCTCAAGGCCCAATTGAAACATGATGTTGGTGGGCAAGAAGCTACCCATGCAACAGTGCACATGCTTACAGGTAAGTTCTTTACACAGGTAAGTGTCATGTTTAAATTGGGCTCAAGTGTTTGGCAACTCCATCACTATTTGCAATCTAGCTGCCAGTGATCAGTTTCTGTATAGATGTCATTATGTACTGGAAATGGACATTTAACCCCATGTTACTGAAGTGTTACATGAACCTCAGCTCACATAGAGGAGTCAATATAAATACTTTATTTCTAATGCTGCTATGAGTGCTTTATGAAAATTTAAACAGGTCATGTTGAATGATTGTAATTTTTTCCCCTTTATTCACAGTCTCTGAGACTTTTAAACAAAATATAGGTGTAAGTGTAACCACTGCAGGGTACTATCAGGGACTTGCATAAAAGAAAATAAGAGGCAAGTACATTGGACAGTTGAAAGTTTATAAACAGTGTGTTCGTGTGTGCAGTATGATGTATTTAACACTTGAGTTTATATTATCTTGTTGCTGAGACAGCTGCTTCAACTGAGGCAACACTGTCAAATCTCCTGCCTTGTGGGCCCACAAATGGATTTATGTCTAAACTACAGTTAAAGGCCTCAGACTATGAGGAGCATGTAAATACAAAAGAAGAGAAAATAAAAGATAACCATACAAAAATTACATTTTTGTTAGTGCTATGGCATTGCTATTTCACATAGCATAGTGCTTCTCTTAGTCCAGCTCTGTGTAGGCCCAACATAAAAACTTGTTGCAGAATAAAATACATAACAAAGACTACAACTAGGGCTGCCATCTTTGGGTTAGGAAATCCTTGGAGATTTGAGGGGTGAAGCCTGTGGAGGATGGAGTTCGGGGAGGGGAAGGAGCTCAGCAGGGTATAATGCCATTGAGCCCACCCTCCAAAAGCAGCCATTTTCTCTGGGGGAATTCATTTATAAAGTCTGAAGATCAGTTGTAATGTTGTGAGATCTTTGGGCCCCACCTGGAGACTGCAACCACAGCCACAATAAAACCCCTACAAAAACTAAATTGTGAAAATGGAAGATTTGTCCTCACTCTGAACGTTCCTTCTCGGTGATCCAGGAGTGGGACAGTCCTCTATATCCAGGATATAGCTCCTCCTCTGGAAGCAGGGTCGGTCTCTCAGTTGATCGATGTAGGGGAAGGGTCTGTTCCCTGGGATCTCCCCAGTCATCTCCAAGCCATAATTTACCCAATACAAACTAAGAACAAAGCTCCCTTCTGACCAGTTGAAAAAGCAAGCTGCCCCCCAAAAAAACTGTTGAAACTCAAACTCTTCACTAAAACAGGTAAAAAGGTCTAACCTTTTCCAACTTAATCTAGACAATTTTACTGTTCACCCCCTGGATCCCATCTGGGAGAAAAAGAGAACTTGCACAGCATTGCTTCAATGGTTACTCTTCTTTCCAGTACCTCACCCAGCCCTTTTGTGTTGTCCTGTGTCTATATGTAAATTCTTTGTCTTTCCTGCTTTGTTCCTCAGGATACCGAGATAAACCAATCAATCACTGAAATGTTTAGCAATCCTTCCTGATGCTAATCAGGGACTCATTTCCCACCTTTTGTCTATACTTGGGAATCTTTTCAAACTACCTTGGCAGGACCATTAGTTGTCAGAAAACTCATTCAACTACTCACCCAGCACCTGGCTGAATCAAGGCTTTTCTTAAGCCTGACTCTGCCTCTCTGGAACTTCATTGGTCACATCCAGGCCTTGTCCATCCTGATGCCATGCACTCCTGAGACTCATCATTGGCCCAGGTAATCTATTGTTCTCACCTGAGACCAGCCCCCCAGGGTTGCCCATTGGTCTTCATTGTTTTCCAATGTCTATATCCATGAGCATATGGTCTCAGACTGCGTGCTTCTGCCCAGATGCCAACTGGCAGTCCACCTCTAAACCCTTTGGGTTTAGGCTTCTGCACATCTGGACAGGAAGTATCATCCCACAACTGAGCCCCCCTCTATCAGCTATCAATCACCATTGCTTTCTTAGTTCTGTATTGTGTGTGTGAATGTTTGAATATTGTTTGTATGCTTGAGACTATTTAGTAAAGAAATCATTATTTTAGCCACCAAGTCTCTGTGTCTATTCCTGGGCTCTTGAAAATTCTAACTCTGATATACACAGGTCTGATCCTATAGTTATGCCAGTTGCTCATTAATATCATAATTCCCCAATCTCTCCTTATAAATAATTATCTTTTGGTTTCGTAAGATTCCATGCGCTCCCATTGGCTGTAAAATGCCCTCCCTCAGCCACTGGCCCATCAGCCACCACTCAAGAGTACTCGCGTGCCATTGGTTGGGTGCTGGGTCTGCTCCTCTTCCCCACCCACTCCCCCTTCAGACAGATTTGCAGACCAGCTCTCTCTCCTGAGGAAGACAGTTCTCTTGACTCCTGTGAGGGACTGTCCCCTCAGTGGCTGTTGGTAGGCAGCCAAACCTAGTTCTGTGAGTAAAAAAGTAAAGGACTTTCAGCATAACCCCCTCCCCCACCCATAACCCCCTCCCCAGTGGCCACTTTCCTGTCAGAATAAATGGAAAAAGGCTCTCTCTCCTGCTTAGCTTCAGATGGCTGGCTGGCTAACGAGGCAGGCCAGCGACCATCAAACCATTTTCTTCAACTCCCCACTGTGCGGCTGACTTTCCCCCTAGGATTGCCAATCTCCAGGTGGAACCTGGAGATCTCCCACTGTTACAATTGACCTCCAGATGACAGAGATCAGTTCCCTGGGAGAAAATGGTTGCTTTGGAGGGTAGACTCTATGGCATTATACCCTGCTGAGTCCTTCCACCCCTCCCCCCAAATGCTGCCCTCCACAGGATCCACCCCCCCAAATCTCCAGGTACTTCCCTAATCAGAGTTGGCACCTGTACTTTCTTCTCTGTCAGTAAAAGGCCCTTTCCACACCTATGTTGGCCTTTGGGAGAAAACTCATTGGGCCCAGTCCTGATCAGGTTGCCAGCTCCAGGTGGGCAATTCCTGGAGATTTGAGGGATGGAGCCTGGAGATTTGAGGAGGGGTGGCACCTCAGACAGGTACGATGCCATAGATTCCACCCTCCAATCCAGCCATTCCCTGATGGGGAACCATTGTTGCCAATCTCCAGGTGGGGCCTGGAGATCACTCAAAATTACAACTGCTCTCTAGGAGGGAGGGGGGAGAAGATGGAAAACTAGAGGTAGGTTGATGGATGGCTGGGAGGGAGGGAGATAGGGTTGTCAACTCCAGGTTGGGAAATTCCTGGACATTTGAGGGGTCGAACCTGGAGAGGGTGAGTGTTGAGGAGGGGTGGGACCTCAGGCAGGTACAATGCCATAGATTCCACCCTCCAAACCAGCCACTCCCTCCTGGGGAACCACTGTTACCAATCTTGGGGGTGGGCTGGAGATCACTCAAAATTACTACTGCTTTTCAGGTAGCAAAGATCAGTTCCTCTGGAAAAAATGGTGGACTCTGTGTCATTATACCCTACTGAGATTGCCACAGCAAATTGTCACCGAGTGCCCAAAGCCGAGGCACTCTCCCAGAGCCTCTTTCTAGAGCCCGTTGTATTTATTTCCACAACGGGCCTCATTCCTAGTCTATTATAAAGAAATAGAACAATTTGGCTAACAGTTGGCATCCTATGCAGAAAAGCAAGTTCGCCAAACCATCATGATTGGAGTGCAATAAAGAAACTGGCCTGGTATCTGAAAGGAACAATGGACTTACAACTGAAAATTGCACCATCTGAAAGGCCAAGACTAGTCGAATATATGGATGCCAACTAGGGAGAAGAATCTAACAATTTCAAGTCAACGAGCAGATATCTATTCTTCTATGGAGATGGACTAATAGACTGGACTAGTAGAAAACAAACTCTTGTGGCTCAGTCTACAGCAGAAGCTGAGTGTGTTTCAGCAGCCAGTGCCTACAGTAGACTTGAATGGATTTTTCATTTGTTGAAGGACTTTGGAATAAGAGAACCTGTACCTGTACTTATGTTTGAGGACAATCAAGCTTGTATTACTATATGTAAGGAAGAAAGCACCACAGCAAGAAGTAGATCTATTGGAATTAAATCTGCACTTGTGAAAGATCTGTATCAGAAGAAGCTAATTGAGATTGAACATTGTTGCACAGAGAAAATGGTGGCTGACATTTTGACTAAGCCACTGGCCAAAGAAAAATGTGAATGTCTTTGTAAAATGTTGAATATGGTTGATCTGAATGTTGAAGTAAATAATGATTGATGTTTCTATGTGTATGTATAATGACTTATATTTTAGACCTTGAGAAGGGGTGTTGGAAATATGTAAGTTGCAAGGTTGAAATTGCAGTCATTACGGGGTTAATCTGTATATAAATTGTGTGCTATTGTTTAGCCTGACCCTGAAGGAAACCTGGCTCAGAGCCAATGCAAACAAACCGGAAAAATTGAAGTCTGTTTACAAACATAATTGGTTATTGTAATCAGGTAATTTCCTTCTAGGGTCAAGAAGAATCTTCATTACAGTTGTTGTTGTTAGACTGTGTGGGCCATCTGTAAAGCTCTAGAGATGTAGCCTTTGCTATTTTATTGATTTCCATGTGTACCCTTTTCCCTTAGAAATAAAGATTTTTAAACAGAAAGAAATGCCTCCTCTCCAGTGAAGCAAAGATCCAATACAAACTCTGAATATCTAAGTATTTCCCCAGCATATGAGGACTTTTTTATTGTCTTCATTTTCAATCAAATATCTGTCCAATCCCTCACTGAAGAGGTTTATACCCTTAAAGGGAACCGCTGCTACCTTAGCTTGGGCAGATGGATCTATATTCCAGCTTCTGAGCCAGGTATTCTTTCTAACCACCACACTGCATTCCATTGCTTTTGCTGACTGTTGCAGGTCATCCAGGGAGGTCTCTGTGGCAAAGGCCATGGCTAACTTGATCTTTTTGAGCTCATCTTTGAACTCCTTTGGCACTCCACTATCAGCCAAGGCCAGGTCCAAAGCCCAGGTGTAAGCTGCTCTGGCAAACATTTAACTCACTGTGGATGCCCTTAGAGAACAGGCTGAGGTTTTAAAATCCTTGCGTACAGTTTGTTCAATCTGCTTATTGCAGTGGTCCTTGACCATGCCATCTACCTCCATAGGAAGCACTGAGTTGGAAGCCAAACTGGTGACTGGATCATCTATCACTGGAAATTTAATCCTCCATGTAGCTTCTGGAACTAAGAAATAAAACTTGGAGAACACTTGGTGATTAGCTTTTGGTTTTGTTGGATATTCCCATTCAGCTTTCATTAGACTATAAAAGGCTACAGGCAGTGGCAATCCTGACTGCCTCATGCCCAGTTTGGGCAGACTCTTACCTGAACCCACTGGGAAGTCTAGGTAAGGATCTTTCACCTTCTTGGGAACCCAGTTGACTCCATCTCCCTAAAAGTGAGAAAATGAACTTGGGGGAGAAGATAGGGGGAGACATCTGGTTCCTTTCCCCCTCTCCGGTCAGCCAACTCGACCAACCAGGGAGGGCTCCCTCAAAGACCTGAGTGCTAGGCCCTGGGTGCCCTCCTCTGCCATACCCTGCCCATCACCTCCAGTCTTGCTTACCGAAGTTCAGGCAAGGGTTCAGGGTTTCCAGCTGCCCCAATTCTCCAACTGTAATGCTGACCCCACCAGGATCAAGGGGAGACATCTGGGTCTGTAGCATTGCCCCACAGCCTCCTACAGCCTCTACTGCTCCCATGATGAGTACTGGTGGGGAAGGCCTCCTTGACCCAGCTGGGTGAAGGACTGGCAGAAGTCAGATTCAGATTTATTAATAAGGTCAAAGACCAGCATAAATCATATACATTCATAGATCATATACATATACATAAAAGAATAAACAGGTAATAAAAATATAATTTACATTTGATAAAATATATCACAGATTTAAATAAATATGATATTAAATTAAATTTAAGAACCAGTGCTTAAAATAACTTTATGGATTTTGCTAGCACCCTTAAAAAACCTTGTGCAAGAAGCTGTGGTTTGTGGATTTGCACTGGTAAGGAGCTTCCTAGTAATCTCAGAAACAGGGCAGTCCAGTGGCTTTCTAAGGAAAGGAAGGATGAACTTTGCATGAATTTCTTGGTAGAAACCACACTGATACAAAACATGTTCTATAGATTCAACCATACCAGCTCCATAGGGGCAAACCCTCTCATGTATGGGGGTCTTTCTATATCTCCCCTCGACCATGGTAGAGGGGAGTGCTCTCCAATGAGCTAGGGAGAAAGCCCTGCAATGAGATGGTATCTCTAATTATGATAAATAAGCAGCTGGTGCTCCAACATATCTAGTGTTCTCTGGTGCCAAAAAAATTGGAGCACTATTAATATCGTTCTGGCCCATTGTTTTACCAGAGCTTTTGCCTGGTCCAGTCCCATTACCAGGAGGGTCTGAGCAGACAAGCCTAAAATTCTCAATGTATGGTGGACCGCCGTTAGCCAGGGAGATTGAAAACAGTCCCAAAGGATTAAGGATGTTATTCCTTGGGGAAGGTAATTTAACTTAAGCCACAGAATAATGGAGGCAAGACTTACTCTAGTCTCTATTTTGATCAATCCAGAGTCTAAGCACAAGCTTGCATTTGAAACACAACTGGGCAATCTAAATATCGCTCTTAAAATTTTGATTGAACTCTTTCTAGCAAGATAAAGGTGGAAGATGGTGGGCCTATTATTGTTCCATACAATAGCTGAGATATCGTTTTAGCCTGAAAGATCTTAAGTGCTGCAGGAATGTATTGACCTCCTTTTAGGTGGAAATTTTTTTGAATGGTCTGAGCTCATTTTTGTCCAATGTTGACCACCAAATCATGATGCACTTTCATAGTCCCTGATGAATGTAACATCACCCCTAAATACCTAAAGCTTTCTACCTGCTCCACCCTGTGGCCAGTGATGCTCCAAATCCTGTTTTTTTACCCTACTGCCAAAGGATATCATTTTAGTTTTTTGATAATTAATCTCAAGTTGATTCTCGTTACAATACCAGTATTCTCAAAGGGGGATGATACACTGTATTATCAGCATATAATAATACAGGGATCTTTCAATCCGCTAATGTAGGGAGGTGAAAGTCAGGGTTACTTAAGCTACTTAACGTGTCATTAATATAAAAAATAAATAACAATGGGGCCAAAGTACATCCTTGTCTCACACCTTTTGTTTTTGGTATATAATTAATAAGTTTCCCATTTCTATTACATCTGACCTTGATCGATGAGCTAGAATATATAGCTTGAATTAAATATAAAAGCCTCCAGTCTATAGTTGTAGCTCTTAATTTTTCCGAAAGTCTTACCCTAGAGATGAAATCGAAAGTGGTTTTTGAATCAGTAAAAGCAGCATACAAGGAAACTGGGCTATTGGCTGCATATTTATCTATTAAGTGCTGCATGATCAGGCTATGTCTTAAAGTGGTTTCCGGCTGCCTCAATTCTCCAACTGTGATGCTGGCCCCACCAGGATCAAGGGGAGATATTTCCCCACAGCCTCCTACAGCCTCTACTTCTCCCATCATGAGCACTGGTGGGGACAGCCTCCTTGACCCAGCTGGGTGAAGGACTGGCAGGAGTAAGGTGCACCCCATCCATCGTCAACAGACCCTCATGGTATGTACCTCCAACATGAGGGACTGTTGGTGATGGATGGGGTGCATCTTACAAAGAATGGGAGGAATGTCTTTGCTGGAAGACCTGTGAACCTGATCAGGAGGGCTTTAAACTGAAGCCATCGGGGGTGGGAAGAAACAGCCTGATGTTCTGCGGCATCCCCAACACTGAGTTCAAGAAAGGTAGTGACCAGAGAATAAATGAATGGGAGAGATGTGAGTTCAGTAATTTTCAGGTAAATTCGAAGGGATCTATGGTAGGAAAGGAAGTCTGTAATCTCAGATGTCTTTATTCTAATGCACAGAGTTTGGGAACTAAATAGGAAGAACTTGAACTTCAAATATTGAAAAGTAAGTATGATCTGATAGGTATCACTAAGACTTGGTGGGATGAGTCTCATACATGGAGCACAGCGATTGAAGGATATACCTTGTTCAAATGGAACAGAATAAACAAAAGAGGAGGAGGGGTGGCACTATATGTCAAGAATGAATACACTTGCACTGAAATTCAGGATTTTGAGAGCTGCCCTGTTGAAAATGTGTGGGTAAGGATAGAGTGAGGGGGAAAAGAAGGGGATATTGTTGTGGGGATATACTACAGACCTCCGAACCAACCGTAGGAACTGGATGATGCATTTCTACAACAGCTTGCTAAACTTTCATAGAGACAGGATGTAGTGGTTATGGGAGATTTCAACTATCCAGATATCTGCTAGACATGGGGCATCCCACAAATTCTTGAATAGTCTTGTGGACAACTTCATTTCTCAGAAGGTGGAGGTGGGAACAAGAGGATCTACTATCCTGGATTTAATTCTGATTAACAGGGAAGAACTGGTTGATGAAGTGAGCGTTGTGGGATCCTTGGGGAATAGTGACCATGTCTGCTTGGAATTTGACATAGTGAGGGATGTGAAACCAGGACATAGTTAGAATCGCATCCTGGACTTCAGGAAAGCCGATTTCAAAAAACTCAGAGAAATTAGGTAGGATTCCGTGGCTAGAAATGCTGAGGGAGAAATCTGCACAGGAAGGAAGGGTGATGCTGAAAAATGAAGTGCTTAAGGCACAATAGCAAACTGTTCCAGTGAGAATGAAAGGTGGGTGATGGGTAATGAAGCCAAGGTAGCTGAACAAGGAACTCTCTGAAGAGCTGAGACTAAAAAGGGAAATGTACAGGAACTAGAAGGAGGGACAAATTACTGAGGTTGAGTACAAGAAGCAGGGTCAAATCTGTAGGGATGGTGTCAGAAAGGCTAAAACGCAGATGGAGCTGAGGCTTGCAAGGGATGCTAAAAATAACAAGAAAGGTTTCTATGCCTATATTTTGAGCAAAAAGAACAGGGATGGAGTAAGCTCATTGCTAGGGGAAGATGGTCAAGCTTTAACAAGGGAAGAAGACAAAGTGGAATTACTTAACTCTCACTTTGCATCGGTCTTTAACCATAAGGTGAGCTGTATACAAACTGAAGAATGCAGGGCATATGAAGGAAGGAGGAACTGCCAGTCCAGAGTAAGTAAGGAAATGGTTAGAGAGTGTCTAGCTGCCTTAAATACTTTCAGATCTCCAGGGCCAGATGGCTAGAATCCCAGGGTGCTAAAAGAAATTGCAGATGTTATTTCAGAGCCTCTAGCTCTAATCTTTGAGATGTCCTGGAATACTGGTGTTGTACCAGAAGACTGGAGAAGAGCGAATGTTGTCCTGATCTTCAAGAAGGGAAAAAAGATGGACCCAGGAAATTACAGGCCTGTCAGTTTGACATCAATACCTGGAAAAATTCTAGAGCAGATTATTAAATGCTCTGTCTGTGAGCACCTTGAACGGAATGAGTTAACTGGTAGTAGCCAGCATGGGTTGATCAAGAATAAGTCATACCAGACCAACCGTATCTCCTTTTTTGAAAGAGTTACCAAAATTGTTGATTCTGGCAATGCTGTGGACATAGTATATCTAGATTTCAGTAAAGTGTTTGACAATTTTTCTCATGATATCCTTGAGGATAAGCTGGTTAAGTGTGGGCTGGATGGTGCGACTGTTGGATGGATTCATAGTTGGTTGAAAAATCGTACCCAATGAGTGCTCATACATGGCTCTGCATCTACATGGAGGGAAGTCTTGAGTGGAGTGCTGCAGGGCTCAGTCCTGGGCTCAGTGTTGTTCAATGTTTTTTAAATGACCTGGAGGAAGACATAGAGGGGATGCTTATCAAATTTGCAGATGACACGAAGCTGAGTGGGATTGCTAATTCTGAAGACAGAGTTAGGATTCAAAATGATCTAGATAGGCTGGAACAGTGGGCTGAGACAAATAAAATGAAATTCAATAGAGATAATTCCTACACATAGGTACAAAAAATTAAAGGCACAGTTATAGAATGGGAGGAACTCGGCTTGACAGCAGCACATGTGAAAGGGATCTAGGTGTTCTGGTTGATCACACGCTAAACATGAGCCTGCAGTGCGATGTGACTGTGAAGAAAGCTAATGCAATCTTAGGATGCATTAACAGAAGCATTGTGTCCAGATCACGGGAGGTAGTAGTTCCACTCTATTCTGCTATGCCTCTCCTGGAGTACTGTGTCCAGTTTTGGGCACCACATTTTAGGAAGGATGTTGACAAGCTCGAGAGTGTCCAGAAGAGGGCAACCAGGATGGTGAGAGGGTTGGAATCCAAGTCTTACAAGGAAAGGCTGAAAGAGTTGGGTATGTTTAGCCTGGGAAAGAGAAGACTTAGAGGGGACATGATTGCAGTCTTCAAGTATTTGAAGGGCTATCATGTAGAAGACAGAGAAGATGTATTCTCTCTTGCTCCGAATTGCAAGACTAGTTCTAATGGGTGGAAATTACAAGGGAGTTGTTACCAGCTAAATATCAGAAGAAACTTCCTAACTGTAAAAGTGGTTGAGCAGTGGAACAGACTGCCTCAGGAGGTGGTGGATGCTTCTTCACTGGACATTTTCAAGCGGAGGCTGGGCAACCATCTTTTAGGTATGTTGTAGGGCTAACTTTTGGCTATGCTCCTGCAGAGTGCAGGGTGTTGGACTAGATGACCTGCAAGGTCCCTTCCAACTCTAACATTCTATGATTCTATGAGTCTGCAGGTCCACTGTGGCTGCTAGAGATCTCCCAACACCACTGCTTTAAAACTCCTTCTGCTGCTCAACTGTGGCTCAGAATGCAGTGGAGGGAAAGGGAAGCCATTACCTTTCCCTTCAATCTTCTTCCTTTTTCTGAAGTCTTGGATCACTGCACACAGTGCAGAGAAAAACCTTCCTGCTTGGAAGCAGGGCTGGTAAGACTGGGGAGATCCTAGGGGATATATCTCTTCCCTGCATGGATCAATTGAAAGACCGACCCTACTTCCAGAGAAGGAGCCATATCCCAGATGTAAAGGACTGCTCTACTCCCTGGTCCACTGGAGTATCCCTCTTAACACCACACTGATTCATATCATGAGCCAATAAATATCTTCAGAAAATGTCTATTTGTCTCATAAACCTCCCCAGTTTCTCCTCAGAAGCTGGAATCTCTGGAGCATGTTCAGCTCTAGTCAACTTCATCCCACCTAAAAGGGGGGGGAGGGTCCTACCACTGCAGAGAAGGCAATTTGCCTTCCCTTCAATGATGGGAGCCCACTGCCCCCCTGAGCTACTGGAAGGTAGAATGCCTCCCTGATTTTTCCCCTTTCTCCAGCTGTCCAAATAGATAGCATCCATTCAGGGAATCCCTGTTCGGCCAGCAGAATCAGAATTGAGAATCTGAATTGGCTTTCAGCATGCCCCAAAAATGCCGAATAGGCATTATTCAGTGTGTTTTTCCCAGTTCGTCCAAACTGAATACACATCACTAATGTAGGATTGCCAGTTCCAACATGGAAATTTCCTGGAGATTTCTGAATGGATCCTGGGAAGGGTAGAATTTGGGGAGGGGGTGGAGCTCAGTAGGAATGTAATGCAAGGTTTTGGATCTACCCTCCGAAATTGCCATTTCTTCCAGGTGAACTCATCTTTGTAGTCTGGAGATCAGTTGTAATTCTGGGAGATCTCCAGGCCCTACCTGTAGGTGTGAACTCTTATCATGTATCTTTTTCCATAAAGGTCCCATGATCCCCAACATGGGCCGATTGGAAGTTTGATCCAACCCAAAATCTGTGTTGTAATTTCCATGAATTAACTTGGAGAATCAAGGGGGGCACTGCAGTATAAAGCATGGTTGACATCTTCACAGTTATTTGTGAAGATAAAACGAGGGGGAGGGATGAAGAGAGTTATGTATCCTTCTAGGAGGAATGATGAGATAAAATGGATAGAAGTAACAGAACATTTTATCTATCACGAAAGTCTTCTTTAGTGGTCTTCATCATCTGAGGACCTCTGTAATCCTGCTACTTTCCTCTTTCTGAAAATCAGCATTGGGATAGCACCATTCCTGCTACAGTGCTAATCTGTAACGAGGGCAAAGAATGTAATGAGAGAAATGGTGTGGTCATGGAAAGTTAGTATGTAGAAAGGAAACATGGCAACCCATTTTGGATTGGGAAAGACCAGCCACACTTGAAAAAAAATATCAGGTTCTCAAACAGCATTGTTATGGGAATGGGAGTTCTTTCCAGAGAAACTCAAGGGTTTTTTTTAACATAAAGTCACTGATTCTTCCTACTTTCTTTTTTCTCTTAAAAACTGTCTCTTCTTTCATTTCTCTTTGGTTTCTCTTTGTAAAGAAATCAATGCACTCTTTTGTAATGTCTGTTCTCGTGGTTGTGCAGGGGGTTGGACTAGATGACCATGAAGATCTCTTCCAACTCTATGACTCTGTGTTACTCACCATGGGGAGGGGGTGCTCTAGCAGGAGGGTAGGAAGATTTGGAAAGCTATTGCTTGCCTCTGAGCATTTACAAAAATAATTTCTGAAATGTAGCAGAAACTCCCTTCCTGCCCTTCTGTTTGAGCAAAACATAATTGATTAGAAACTGACTCCAAATTCCTAAAAAGAGGGAAAAGAAACAAACAGTTGGATTTCAGAGCTAAAGAGGGATTAAGAAAATTTCTTTTAATAATGCTATTTACAGTTTGGGAGTACTCTTGGAGCTTGTTCTCTCCTTGACTCCCAAGTGTCAGCAATCACCCAGAATACTTTAACTTTGACCAGTTCTCTAGCTGTGCCTTCTGGAAGTTCTTTAGCTGTGCCTACTCTCATCCACACCTCAGAACTCTCTACATATGTCATACTGTGTTGCATGTAGGGCATGAACATTGTTTGGAAACTCCAGCTAGATTACCTGTCCAAAATTACTCTCGGACTTGCTTTCTATATGACTTGCTTCCTGTATAGTTCCAGAATAATTCAAGGTAATATCTTTGATCTTGAGAATCTTAAACAGTTTGGGCCTCTTAGGTCTTGATTGGAATAGACATCTTTAGCAGAAAAAATATTGTTGAATGGCAGTGAGCTTCAACTAAATGTCTGACAAGCCTGTTAGCCAGGCTTCTGTCAGCATAAGAAAACATGACAATTGCCAGGCTAATGATGTATTTCCCATTTTCTACTTAGCTCCCTAGCCTGTCAAGGAAAACACTGGCTTTGGAAATCACAAAGGCTTACAAAACATGTGCTTAAAGTATGAAAACCTCTATTCTTTTTGAAATAATATTGGTTCCTTGCACAATGTTGCTTATGCATTAGCCAAACTCACAACTATGTAAGTGCTTGTCATCATAGAAATGCTGTGTCCATTATTCACTTAAGTTGTTTGCATCATTGTATTGAAATATTCCCATTAATTTTAGGAGCCATCTATTTCCCACTTTTTTTTGTCTTTATGTAAAAAAAGTGTCAGAAAGACAAAAAAATAGTATCAGGGAACACAATGCATTGCCTGGTAGTAAAGGAAATGATGAATCTGGCATGAATGCAAGTTATTGAAATAAATTAAGAAAATTAAAAGATGTGAGACACCCATTTACAACCCCTGAATAAGTAATGATGAAGATCAGTATTGGTTTTGGATGAATACTTACAGATCTTTTAGAAGGTACACTCAAATGTAACTAGGGTCTTGTCGATATGGAGTTGGATGAGGTATGTGGTATTGCAGAAATAAGCAGAGTTCAAGGGAATTGGCAAGCGAGTATAGACTTATTTTTCCAATTATAAGCTAATGGTTGCTGGAGTTTAGGGGTGTACAGCGAAATAAAACAAACAAACAACAAACACAGTTTTTTCCAGATCCAGATATATTGGAGTCCCAAAATATTGGTATTCCCAGTTTCCTGGATTCCAAATATCACTATGATATTCAGATTCCATTTCCCCCATGTTTCTGATATTTTTGACTCCATTATTCCCAATGGGGAAACATGGGGGGGGGTTTGGGGCACCAAAACTGGTACCAGTAAAGGTATTGGCACCAAAATTATTGGGGATCTCCTGGTACCTGTTCTTTAAATAACACCCAGGCTTCAAGTCAATTGGACCAAAGGGTCCAATTCTATGGGGCCCAAACGAGGTACTCTGGCTGTCCTCATTGTTTCCGGGGGGGGTGCCCACAGGCTCAAAAAGGTTGGGGATCCCTGGAGTAATGGACCTAGGGTCTGGTTCAGTATAAGGCAGCTTCAAGTTTCAGTGCTTATTTGATTCCTGCCTCATCTGCCATCTGCCAGGCTTTCTGTTGGCATTTTCTCCCTACCCTTAGTGTGGCAGTAAGGGACTCATCTGACTCTTTAGGACTGAGCAAGAGTTTTTTTGAGGGCACATCAAATTGGCCCCCTTTTCAGGTTTTTCTTACTGTTAGCCTGGGGTAAGTTTATGTTAGTTAAATAGGCTTGGTTTTGAGGCAGGAATGTGTGGGTTAGGTAGGGAAAAGTTGCTCAACAGCTTGAGGCATTTACGGGTGATGGGAGTTCACTAGAGCTGTGTGGATGGTAGGGTTGTTGCCTCCATCTTGGGACATTTCTGAAGACTTGGAGGTGGTACCTGGGGAAGGTAGAGTTTTGGGAAATAAGGGAGCTTAGTGAAGATGTGATTTCACTCTGGGACTTCTGTTTCTCTTAGACTGTGTGGTATACCATAGAGCCCACCCTCCAAAGCTGTGATTTCTTCTAGGAGGACTCACTGCTGTAGTCTGGAGGTCAACTGTAATTTAGGGAGAACTCTAGGCCCATCTTGAGATTGGGAACTCAGATCACTTACTCACAGATCCTACCACCTACCACAACCTTTGTTACACCGGTTTAAGGCTACAGGTAGGTCAGGCAGGCAGTTTGCCACCTGTCTTGCTTCTTTTAAATATATAAAAGCCCTGGCTGTTTCACTCTGACACCAGCTCCCCTTTCTCATTCACAATGACACCACCAGACAGGGTAGCCAAGTCCTCTTTAATAATCACTCATCACTCAGACACTTTATAGAGCTATAGGGGTTAGAATTCTGGGGCTGAAATGCTTCTTTATAGATAGGGGAGAGGGAGAGAGGCCAAGGTCTTATGTGTGTGTGTCTTTCTATCCCTGAGACCATGCACATCCAATTCACAAGGTTAAACAAGGTGTTAACTTTTATTCATGACTTAAACACAACATTGTAGTGATTCAGAGAGTTAATTACAAAGTTTCTCCACACTTTGACTTTTGAACTATAGCTGTAGTCAGGCATTCGAGATTCTTTGGTACAAGATAACTTGCTCCCAGCCAGTGTCAAGTTGCTGTTCTGCTGCACACTGACTTGAGCTTCCATCTCCATGGTAAGACAGTTCTGACTCTCCTTCTAACTGAACTAATGGTGTTAACTGTCAGCCTCAACATTCTGTTAGCTCTCACTGGTCACTCTAATTTTTTTTTTGCCAGAGTGGGATTGCCTGTAGAATGAAGACTCTGAAGAAGTACTTCTTTTTTTTTTTTTTTATGAAAAATCAGTTTCCAAGAAAAGAATGTAATGATCAGTTAACTACATGAATTTGAGAGTGACCCATTCATATCTTAATTTTTACAGATCACACAGAGAAAAAACATGGCTGCTATGCCCTAGCCTTAACACACCAATTCACATTTTGGGGACTGAGTCTGGGCTTTGAAGATGAACTCATGATCTGAGCTGTGTTGAGCCATAGTTATTTATCTGTTTGTTTGTTTGTTTGTTTGTTTATTTTTCAGGTTTTTACCCCGCCCTCCCGGCTGAAGGTGGCTCAGGGCGGCTCACATAAAAACAGATAATTACATTAAAACATAGTTGTAGTTAAAACAAAGATAAAATCATAATAAAGTGCTAGTGGTTCTTAATAATCATACAGTGGTAGCAGCCAGTGTAGAATGTTCTCTGCTTGCAGTCAGCTCTCAGTGTTAGTTGAATGTCCCTGCAGGGTTTGCTGTTCTTAAGGCTGTTGATGGCAGTTTTCAGGGTCCAGGGCCCTCTCCCTTTTAACCAACCAATGTTCTTAATTGGTGGTGGTGGCTCCCAACAGTCTGGCGGAAAAGCTCCATTTTACAGGCCCTGCAGACCCGCAGAAGGTCCTGCAGGGCCCTGATATCCTCTGGGAGCTTATTCCACCAGGCTGGGGCTGCCCCTGAAAAGGGCCTGGCCCTGGTTGTTGACAGCCTAGCATCCTTAGGACCCAGGAGGGCCAGCCGATTCTAGGCCTCTGACCACAGTGCTCTCTGGGGAACATACAGGGAAAGGCGGTCCCTTAGATATGTAGGTCCCTGACCATGTAGGGCTTTAAAGGTAAGATCCAGCACCTTGAAATGAATCTGGTATGCTTTCAGCAGTGACCGCAATGCTTCCAGCACAGGCTGTTTGGGCTCCCACCCAGAGACCCCAATCAACAGCCTGGCTGCGGCATTTTGCACCAGCTGCACCTTCTGGATTTGAAACACGGGCAGCCCCATGTAGACAGCATTACAGTAGTCCACTCTCAAGGTGACCATTGCATCGATCACTGTCACCAGGTCATTGGATTTGAGGAAGGGAACCAGTTGCCCGATCAGCCAAAGACAGAAGAAGGCTGATTTGGCAGTGGCTGCTACCTGGGCCTCCATAGCTAAAGTGGCATCCAGGAGCACTCCCAAACTCCTAACCTTTGATGCTGGCACCAATGGTGCCCCCTTGAAGGTTGGGAGTGGGATCCCTAATTCTTGTCCACTCCGAATCAAGGCACAGGACCTCCGTCTTCATCGGATTCAGCTTCAGTCAGCTCAGTCAAAGCCAACCAGCCATGGCCTGTAACACTCAGTCCAGATCTTCTGGTTTGGTGTCGGACTGACTGCCCAACAGCAGATACAGCTGGGTGTCATCCGCATATTGGTGACAACCCAGCCCATGCTTCTGGGCAATATGGGCAAGGGGGTGCATATAGATGTTGAAAAGCATCAGGGACAGCACTGCCCCTTGAGGCACACCGCAGTCCAGTGGGTGTCTCTGGGATAGCTGTTCTCCTGGCACCACCCTTTGTCCCTGACCTTGGAGAAAAGAGGCAAGCCATTGCAAGGCTAGCCCCTGAATCCCCACGTCAGTGAGGTGGTGGGTCAGTAGTTGAAGGCTGACCATGTAAAACGCAGCTGACAGGTCCAACAGCAACAGCACCACTGATTCACCTCGATCCAGATGCCTCTGGAGATCGTCCATGAGGGCGACCAGTGCCGTCTCCGTCCCATGGCCCAGGTGAAAACTGGACTGGGAGGGGTCTAAAATGGAAGCGTCATCCAAAAAGCCTTGTAGCTGAACCACCACTGCCCTCTCTGTTATCTTGCCCAGGTAGGGCAAGTTAGAGACCGGCCGATAGTTGGTCAATTAGGCTGGGTTCCAAGATGGCTTTTTAAAGAGAGGGCAAACCACTGCTTCCTTAAGTGTTTTGGGGAACAGTCCCTCAGAGAGAGACTTGTTGATAATCTCCCGCAAGGCACCTCGAAACCCCTCGTGGCCAGTTTTAATTAGCCACGAAGGGCATGGATGAAGGGAGCAGGTGGTAGGGCGGACAGTTAGAAGCAATTTGCACCACTTGGAAACAGTGACCATAATGTCATTGAGTTTAACATTTGTACAGATAGGGAGTTGCCCAAAAAGACTGACGCAACCACTTTTAACTTTAAAAGGGGTAACTTCTCTGGTATGAGGGGACATGTGAGGAAGAAATTGAAAGGAAGAGTGGAGAAGGTCAAAACCATTGGGGAAGCTTGGAGACTATTTAAAAAGACAATCCTAGAAGCTCAGAAAAAATATATACCTCAGTTTAGGAAAGGTACAAATAGGTATAGAAAAAAGCCTGCATGGTTAACAAATAAAGCAATGGAAGCTGTAAAAGGTAAGAAGGATTCCTTTAAGCGGTGGAAAACTAGTCTTAGTGAGGTTGATAAAAGGGAACACAGACTATGGCAAATAAAATGCAAGTCTGTGATCAGGCAAGCAAAAAGGGAATATGAGGAGCATATCGCAAAAAACACAAAGACCAACAATAAAACTTTCTTCAAATACATTAGAAGTAGGAAGCCAGCCAGGGAGGCAGTGGGGCCCTTGGATGACCAAGGGGTAAAAGGAGTAATGAAGGATGATAGGGAAATGGCTGAGAAGCTGAATGCATTTTTTGCCTCTGTCTTCACTGTGGAAGAGGAGAAGTGTTTGCCCACTCCAGAAGCACCGATTTTGGGAGGGGGTTTGAAAGACCTGAATCAGATTGCGGTAACAAGAGAGGAAGTCCTCCAACTGATGGACAATTTAAAAACTAATAAATCACCAGGCCCGGATGGCATTCATCCGAGAGTTCTGAAAGAACTCAAATGTGAACTTGTGGATCTCCTTACAAAAATATGTAATCTTTCTTTAAAATCTGCCTCCATTCCTGAGGACTGGAAGGTAGCTAATGTCACTCCCATCTTTAAAAAGGGCTCCAGGGGAGATCCAGGAAATTACAGGCCAGTCAGTCTGACATCGATACCGGGTAAGTTGGTGGAAACTGTTATTAAGGAAAGAATTAGTAGGCACATTGATGAACAAAAACTATTGAGGCAGACTCAGCATGGGTTCTGTAAGGGAAGATCTTGTCTCACTAACCTGTTAGTGTTTTTTGCAGGAGTGAACAAACATGGGGACAAGGGGGACCCAATAGATATTATTTACCTTGACTTCCGGAAAGCTTTTGATACAGTTCCTCATCAAAGGCTCCTAAGTAAGCTCAATAGTCATGGGATAAAAGGACAAGTCCTCTTGTGGATCAAAAACTGGCTTATAAATAGGAAACAGAGAGTGAGTATAAATGGGAAACTTTCTCAGTGGAGGGTGGTAAGCAGTGGGGTACCACAGGGATCAGTACTCGGTCCAATGCTTTTTAACTTGTTTATTAATGATTTGGAATTGGGAGTAAGCAGTGATGTGGCTAAATTTGCAGATGACACAAAGTTGTTCAGGGTGGTGAAAACCAGGGAGGATTGTGAGGCACTCCAAAGGGATCTGTTGAGGATGGGTGAGTGGGCGTCAACGTGGCAAATGGGGTTCAATGTGGTCAAGTGCAAAGTGATGCACATTGGAGCCAAAAATCCTAAATATAAATACACGTTGATGGGGTCTGATCTGGCAGAGACGGACCAAGAGAGAGATCTTGGAGTCGTAGTGGATAACTCGCTGAAAATGTCTACACAATGTGTAGCTGCAATAAAGAAGGCCAACGCTATGCTGGGGATTATTAGGAAGGGAATTGATAACAAATCAGCCAGTATCATCATGCCCCTGTATAAATCATTGGTGCAACCTCATTTGGAATACTGTGTACAGTTCTGGTCACCACATCTCAAAAAGGATATTATAGCATTGGAAAAAGTGCAGAGAAGGGCAACTAGAATGATAACAGGGTTGGAACACCTTCCCTATGAAGAAAGGTTAAAATGCTTGGGGCTCTTTAGCTTGGAGAAACGACGGCTGAGGGGTGACATGATCGAGGTTTATAAGATTATGAATGGGATTGAGCAGGTTGAGAAAGAAGTACTTTTCTCCCTTTCTCACAATACAAGAACTCGTGGGCACTCTATGAAATTGCTGAGCAGTCGGGTTAGAACAGATAAAAGGAAATACTTCTTCACCCAAAGAGTGATTAACATATGGAATTCACTGCCACAGGAGGTCGTGGCAGCTGCAAGCATGGACAGTTTCAAGAGGAAATTAGATAAACATATGGAGCAGAAGTCCACCAGTGGCTATTAGCCACAGGGTATAGAATGGGAACTCTCAGTCTGGGGCAGGTGATGCACTCTATTCTTGGTGCTGGAGGGGGCAGCAGTGGGAGGGCTTCTGGTGCCCTGGCCCCACTGCTGGACCTCCTGATGGCACCTGGTATATTTTGGCCGCTGTGTGACAGAGTGTTGGACTAGATGGGCCATTGGCCTGATTCAACATTGGCTTCTCTTATGTTCTTATGTTCTTATGTTGACTTCCTCTAGGCTGAGCAGACTGAAATGATCAACTGTATCAACTGTAGCAGGGAGATCACGGTGGAGTGACAAGGCTTTATCTGCAAAACGGCTTGCAAAAGCCTCACAACCAATAGCCAATTCCCTAACATTTGATTTGCCTTGCGGCAATGTAGTAATAGACTGGATTGTTCTAAACAATTGGGCCGGGTGTGAGCTTGCAGATGCAATCACAGCCACATAATGTTCTCTTTTTGCAGCTTTGACTGCCATCTCATAGGATCTCATAAATGTCCTATAGGATGTTCTTGTAGCTTCATTGCAAGTACGTCGCTACTGTCTCTCTAACCATCTTAGCCCTCACTTCATCAGCTGCAATTCCTGGGTAAACCATGGAGCCAGCCTAGACTGAGGGTGCAGAGAGTGCCAGGGAGCAATCTTGTTGATGGTTATTGAGATCCAGTCATGCCAGCCCTCTACAATCTCATCCAGCGAGCCGCCAGGGGGCACTGGATCTTAGAGGGCCTTCTGGAGCTGCATTGGATCCATTTGGCTCTGCGGGTGAGCCAAAATAGGCTCACTATCCAGACAGGGTCGGAGTAACATACTCAGACAAGCCTTCAGAGCAAAGTGGTCTAACCATGGTACTGCCAAGGCAGTAGTCTGGTCCACTGTAACTCCTGCCATGAAGACCAAATCGAGTGTGTGCCCAGCCTAATGAGTGGGAGTTGTCACAAATTGGGAGAGCCCTAGTGCCACCATGGATGACACCAGGCCTGCTGCCTGAGTGGAGGTTGCATTATCTGCATGGACATTGAAGTAAACCAGGACTATCAGTCTAGGGTGTTCCAATGCCCAGCCCATTGCGACCTCCACCAGGGATGGCAGGCTATTGGCCAGTGTGTTCGGCAGACAGTACACTAGCCAGATTGCCACACTCTCCTCGGCTTCCCAAACCAGGCCAACACACTCCATGCCCGTGATCCTCGGAGATGGGCAAGCTCTGAAGGAGTAAGCCTCCTGAATGAATTGAACCACTCCTCCCCACCCGCCCCCGAGTCCTTGATTGGTGAAGGACCGAAAACCTGGGTGGAGCTAACTGGGAGAGAGCTACTGTCTCCCCATCTCACACCCAGGTTTCGGTCATGCACTCCAGGTCTACATTTTGCTCCAGTAGAAAGTCCCGAAGGACTGTGGCCTTATTATTAATAGACCTGGCATTACACAATGCCAATGTTGGAGGGGAGGGGGTCAACCGTCCTAGCCCCACTGCCTTGGGATGGGATGCAGGCTGGAAGAGGGCTGAGCTAACCTATTTCTCTGTCCTCTTCCCTTTACACCATGCCTGGTCCCACTGCCAGACTTCCCCCTCCCCAGGACCACTGGAATCCCTTGGTCAGTCCCCATCCTGCCTACTGATCTTCACTGACTGTATGAGCTGTGGACCTCAGATCAGCTAGGACTTCAAACAGATGTTAGCTCCAGCCACTCCTAACTTTGAAAAGATCAATTCTAATTACTCATCCTCAAATTCAATCTGGTAGCCTATGATTGCCTTTTTGTTTTGTTTTTCCTTTGTAATAGTTTAAGTTTTACTAAGATTAATACATTTATGGCCAATTTACTACAGGCAACCAGTTAACCTCTTTTCAATTAATTTGTTACATTAATAGCAAATCAATCCATTAATCAATTCATTAACCAGAGCAATTAATACAACCAACTTAGACCTAAAATTAATTGGAAAACAATAATATACAACAATTACAATCTCTAAACTTAATTAATTAAGTCTAAACCTAAATTCCCTAATCCAATTTAAGCAACTGGACTCAGTACTTCAGACCTACATAAGCAGATGTTAATAGGTTCCTCCAGGAGTGTTTTCCAGCAGCAAGCTGATGTTTGTCCACTCCTTTTCATCTCTCCTATTGGGCTGCTGCCCAATCCTCTGCTGCTTCCAACACAGCGGCCTCTGCTGGTAAGCCCAAGAGATGTGGGGGGAGAACGCTGATGAAGCTCTGTCGATGATGATAGTCCAGGAAGTCCAGGCTCTGCCAGGGAAACTCCAGGGGAGGCAGAAACTATCCCTGGGTTCCCAGGCCTTGCCTGGGTGCCCAAAACACTCCCACAATGTCTGAGGCACCCGCAGCAATGGTCGTCACAGTGGGCACTGCCGGCCCAGTCGAAATGGCAGCCACACAGCCACCTGACATCAGTGGAGCCCAGTGCGCTCTGCAGCTGGCCCAGGTGCACTTACCACCAGCAGAATCTCCACTGCACCTCGCGGCTCTACTATCCTGTGGTGCCGAGGCCAGGTTGCATCGTAAAGAGGGAGGCCAACACTTACCTTGGTGAGTCCAAGAACCCCAGTCTCTTTCCAGTTTGTTACGCACAGTCCAGGGTAGCATAGTCAGCATTGTGGTCCAAGAAATTGGCTGGAACCATTTTAGAGCTGTTAGTGCAGGAGCCCCTAGCACAAAGACTCTCCGCTCAGTGCCATCAAATTAAACTATTATGAAAACCTTAAAGCATAAGGTTTAATTTCTAACCAATTAAAATGGAATACTTTTAGATCAGATGACAGATAAAGCCACAATATTTTTCCTGGCTTGATGTCATATTCATCACTTAAAGTGTGGCTATGAGAGTTAATGATGTCAACAGGGAGACATACAATGTATGCAGAATATCCAAGTAGTTGCTAGTAGGGATGGGTATGAACCCAAAAAATCCAGTTCAGTTCAGGGTTTGGGGTGGCCCCCAAACCAAGCCAAAAGGCCCCAAAGTGAACCAGTGAGTCGGATCCCCTCTTCTCCTGGCTGTGGTGAGCTGCAGTCAGGAGATGGAGGGGATCACCCAGAAAGGGTAGCCATTTAACCTATCCCTTCCACTTCCTCTTGCTTCAAAGTGGGAGGAACGAAACTGACAGGTTTAATGACTCACAGCCATTTATACCTAACAGCTGATGGGTGGGCCTGGGCCTATCTTTTGTTAGGTTTAAATGGCTGTGAGCAATTTCACCATTCCATTTTGCTTTCCCCTGCTTTGAAGTGGGGGGAGGGAGCAAAACTGATCAGTGGAATGGCTCACAGCCATTTAAACCTAACAGGTCAGCTGTTGACCCACACCACATAGCTGTTAGGTTTAAATGGCCCAAACAGCTGAACCAAACTGGACAAATGTCTGGTAAATGTTTGGGGAAGCTGCCTTCCCCAAACACTGGTTCAGGGTCTCCAAACCAAGTTCATTCAGAATTTTGACTTGTGAGCTGGTTCATGCCCATTCCTAGCAAATATGACATCTTCTGAATTTGAACATCACACAGTGCAGAAGCAACACTATTTAGCATCAGTTCACAGGTTCTAAATTTGGAATATGAAAATGTGAAAAGACTCCCACTCCCCCAAATCTTAATGAGCAAGAAGTTTCTTAGTGTCAATCTTTTTAAATATGTAGTGGGGAAACACTGGGAACAGCAAGCAAATTTTTACACTTAGCTCTGATGTGTTAAAATGTCTTGCTTCAGGTAAACAGTTATGGATTCTGTTAATTAGTTTCTGTGAAAAACTTCTGGGAAATCAATTGCTGTATCTAGGGGGGGGAAACTACAATAATACAGGCAAAACTCAAAAATCTCTCTCTCATGAAATACCCCTAAGGTTACCTTAGAAATGTCTATTCTCACTGTAAAAGTGAATTAAGGAGAAGGGTTGGTCATCATTAGCTTCCCCATCAGCTCTCCCCTTACTTGTTGCTATCAAGAAAGAGGAAGAATAAAAGAGAGCCACCAATCAACAGCTTGTCCTGAGAAAGGAAGTCCAAGCTGTATCGGCCAGGTCAGTAGGAAAACTTGGGGAGATAACTATAACTGAACATCTTAAAAACTGTTCCCCATTCATCACATCAACCATGAAACAACAGCACCTCTACAGGGCTCCACATTTGGTGCCATTCTCAAGAAACCAGTGAAGGTCCTTTCAACATTGGTTGAATTAGTTTGCTCTAGAGCCATCCTTTCTGAGCTAAGACAAAAATGTGTGAGCCAGAGGCTAAAAAACTGAGCTAGCTCACACTAACTCAGCTTAGGGGGAACACTGGATGAATAAACAATGTAATTACACATTAAGTGGAGTGTCATTGAAGAACAAATCCATAATTATCTGGGACAAGGTTGATATGTGCATATAATGTACTATACCAGTTCATTCATGCTCAGGATTTCAACTGGAATGGAACATCCAAACTTACAGAGCTAGTACACATGAAGCACTGGCTTACTTGAATTCTGTGAAGATTGGGACAGACTGTAGCAAAAGCAGAGGGGGAACAAGGAAAACATGGTCTATGGCCTTCTAGCATCCAGTCTGTTGTTGTTGTTCTCTGAATTTCTCAGGCTAGCAAGCAAGCATTACCTGGAAACTTCTATTGGGTCATGGAGTATCAAATGGCCAGTGGGTGAAAGGAATTGTTCTTTGCAGATGTGACTGTTCTCTGAAGTTTTCTCATTTGGCCAGTGCTGGGTGGTGGGATGCACACAAATCCCTGCCAAATAGAATCATAGAGTTGGAAGGGAACTCCAGGGTCCTCTAGTCCAATCCCCTGCACAATGCAGGAAATTCACAAATGCCTCCCCCTCCACACCCATAGTGACCACTGTTCCACACCCAGAAGATGACAGACAACCTCCAGGATTGCTTCCTGACCCCAAAGTGGCAATCAGCATTTCCCTGGGCATGTAAAAAGGGCCACGAGAACTAAGCAGTGAAGCAACCCTTTCTGCCCTCCCTCTCATGATCTTTAGGCCACTTTTGAAAGACCCAAAGGCTTGTTCCAGATCAATGTGTGAGAATGCTGTTAACTTGACATCCACAAAAGAGGACAACCCAGATTTCAGAGAAGACATAGTCTATAAATTAATAACTCTCACCTAAAGGCAGGACAGCAATATTATTTCTGTCTAACAGATGGGAAACCAGGTTCAGATATCAAAAGGACTTTTGCACACAATGCTCTTTAAATGCTCCCATTTCATTCATTCATTCATTCATTCATTCATTCATTCATTCATTCATTCAATTTACACCCCAACCTCCCTGCTGGAGCAGGCTCAGGGTGGCTTACAGAAGGATAAAACATAAGTAAACAATTATAACATACATAAAATAATCTAAAAACAACCCAATCTTGTAAAGTGTTAGCTAGATGTAAAATAAGTACTTAGAGATGGCGGCAACATTAATGTTAATATGTTCTATGGTCTGCCCTGCTTGTCAGCTCCTTGATCTTTGTCATATATGTGTGGCTAGCACAGGCTGTAAATGATGGAGCTGGGGAACAGGGCTCTGTATTTATCAATTGTTGTTGTTGTTCGTGGTGTTGTTGTTGGTGGCTCCTTAACCAAAAGCCTAGTGGCAGACCTTTGTCTTGCAGGCCCTGCAGAACTGTAGAAGGTCCTGCAGGGCCCTGATTTCTTCTGGGAGCTCGTTTCACTAGTACGGAGCCATCACCCAAAAGGCCCTGGCCCTGGTTATAGCCAGTCTGGCATCTTTAGGACCCAAGAGGGTCAGTCAATTTTGGGAGCCTGAGAGCAGTGCTTGCTGGGGTACATATGGGGAAAGACAGTCCCTCAGGTATGTTGGCCCCTGACTATATAGGGCTTTAAAGGTGAGAACCAGCACCTTGAAATGAATTCAGTATACTATTGGCAGCCAGTGCAATGCCTTCAGCACAGGCTAGATGTGCTCCCACATAGGGAGGCCCATCAAGAGCCTGGCTGCATTTTGCACTAGCTGTAGCTTCCAGCTTTGTGAAAAGGGCAGCCCCACATAGAGAGTGTTACAGTAGTCCACTCTTGAGGTGACCATTGCATGAATCACTGTTGCCGACTTCTAGCAGTCAAGGAAGGGAACCAGCTGCCTGATCACCCAAAGATGGTAGAAGGCTGACTTGGCAGTGGCTGCTACCTGGGCCTCCATTGTTGAGGAGGCATCCAAGAGAACACCCAAGCTTCTAACCTGTGATGCTGGCACCAACAGCATCACATTGAAGGTTGGGAGTAGGATCCCTGCCCTCGAACAACCCTGACTCAGGCACAGGACCTCTGTTTTCATTGGATTCCACTTCAATGAACTCATTATGAGCCATCCAGCCATGGCTTGTAATGCCCAGTCCAGATCTTCTGGTTTAGATTCAGACTGGCCAGTCAACAACAAATAGAGCTGGGTGTCATCCACGTGCTGGTGACATCCCAGCCCATGCCTCCAGGCAATCTGGGCAAGGGAGCACATATAGATGTTAAATAGTATCGGGAAAGCACTGCCCTTTGAGGCACTCCACACTACAGAGGGTGCCTTCGGGACAGCTGTTCCCCTCGTGCCACCCTTTGTCCCCATCGTCGGAGAAAGGAGGCAAGCCATTGTAAGGCAGACCCCTGAACTCCTATGTCGGCAAGGCAATGGATCAGTAACTGATGGATGACCATGTCGAATGCTGCCAGCAGGTCCAACAACACCAGCACTGGTGATCCACCTCGATCCATATGCCTCCGGGGGTTATCTGTGAGGATGTCCAGTGCTGTCTCTGTCCCATGGCCCGGGTGAAAATTGGACTAGAAGGGGTCTAAAATGAAAGTGTCATCCAAAAAACCTTGTAGCTGAACCGCCACTGCCCTCTCTGTTATCTTGCCCAGGTAGGGCAAGTTAGAGACCGGCTGATAGTTGGCCAATTCGGCTGGGTTCCAAGATGGCTTTTTAAAGAGAGGGTGAAAACCGGACTGGAAGGGGTCTAAAATGGAAGTGTCATCCAAAAAGCTCTGTAGCTGAGTTGCCACGGCCCTCTCTATTATTTTGCCCAAGTAAGGCAAGTTGGAAACCAGCCGGTAATTTGTCAAATTGGCCAGGTCCATAGATGGTTTTTTCAAGAGAGGGTGCTCACTGCTTCTTTGAGTGCCCTAGGGAACAGTCCCTCAGCGAGGGACTTGTTGATGATCTCACTGAGGGCACCTCAAAACCTATCATGGCCAGCTTTAATTAGCCATGATGGACATGGATCTGGATAGCATTTGGTGGGGCATACAGCCAAGAGCAGTTTGTTGACTTCATCTAGGCTGAGTGGACTGAAATGATCGATAATCTGACTTGAAGATGTGAATGGAGCCTTGAGTTCGCTCACTGTCTCAATTGTGGTGGGAAGGTTGCAGCGGAGTGACAATACTTTATCTGTGAAGTAGCTTGCAAAATCCTCATAGCCAATGTTCAATTGCCTAGCATTTGGCATGCCTTGTGGCAGACCAGTCATGGACTGAATTGTTCTAAATAATTGGGTTGGCCTGAGCTCTCAGAAGCAACCATAGCCGCATAATATTCTCTCTTCACGGTTTTGACTGCCATCTCATAGGATCTCATAAACGTCCTATAAGAAATTCTTGTCGCTTTGTCATGGGTGTGCCACCACTGTCTATCTAGCAGTCTTAGCTTTTGCTTCATAAGCTTCAACTCCTGGGTGAACCAGGAAGCAAGCCTAGAATGAGAGCACAGAGGGTGCCAGGGAGTGATCTTGTTGATGGCTGTCAAGAGTTGGTTGTGCCAATCCTCTACAAGCTCATCTAATGAGCCTCCAGGGGCCATTGGATCCTGCAGAGCCATCTAAAGTAGCATAAGGTTCATTTGGCTCTGCAGGTGAGCTAAAATACGCTTGCTGCCCTAACAGGGTTGGGGTGAAACATTCAGATGGGCCTTCAGGGCAAGGTGGTTTGACCATGGTACTGCCAAGGCAGTAATATGGTCCACTGTAACCCCCACCGCAAAGATCAAATCAAGCATGTGCTCAGCCTGGTACATGTGGGTCATTACATACTGGAAAGTACTAGCACCATCATGGACAACACCAGAACTGTTGACTGAGTGGAGGTTGCATCACCGGTATGGACACTGAAATAACTCAAGATTATCAGTCATAAGAACATAAGAAAATAAGAGAGGCCAATGTTGGATCAGGCCAATGGCCCATCAAGTCCAACACTTTGTGACACAGTGGCCAAAAATACTAGGTGCCATCAGGAGGTCCAACAGTGGGGCCAGAACACTAGAAGCCCTCCCACTGTTGCCCCTCCCAGCACTAAGAATACAGAGCATCACTTGCCCCAGCCTGAGAGTTCCTATCTATACCTTGTGGCTAATATCCACTGATGGACCTCTGCTCCATATGATTACCTAATTCCCTCTTGAAGCTGTCCATGCTTGCAGCTGCCACCACCTCCTGTGGCAGTGAATTCCATGCGTTAATCACTCTTTGGGTGAAGAAGTACTTCCTTTTATCCGTTCTAACCTGACTGCTCAGCAATTTCATGGAGTGCCTACGAGTTCTTGTATTGTGAGAAAGGGAGAAAAGTACTTCTTTCTCAGCCTGCTCTGATCCACGCATAATCTTATAAACCTTGATCATGTTACCCCTCAGCCATCATTTCTCTAAGCTAAAGAGTCCCAAGCGTTTTAACTTTTCTTCATAGGGAAAGTGTTCCAACCTTTTTATCAATCTAGTTGTCCTTTTCTGTACTTTTCCCAATGCTATAATATCCTCTTTGAGATGTGGTGACCAGAACTGTACACAGTACTCCAAATGAGGTCGCATCATTGATTTATACAGGGGCATTGTGATCCTGGCTGATTTGTTTTCAATTCCCTTCCTAATAATTCCCAGCATAGAATTGGCATTTTTTTATTGCAGTTGCACATTGTCTAGACATTTTCATTGAGTTATCTATCAGGACTCCAAGATCTCTCTCTTGATCAGTCTCTGCCAGTTCAGACCCCATCAATGTGTATTCATATTTAGGTTTTTTGGCTCCAATTGCATCACTTTGCACTTGGCCACATTGAATCCCATTTACCATGTTGACGCCCACTCACCCATCCTCGACAGATCCCTCACAATTCTCCCTGGTTCTCACCACCTTGAACAACTTCGTGTCATCTGCAAATTTAGCCACTTCACTGCTTACTCCCAATTCCAAATCATTAATAAACAAGTTAAAAAGTATCGGACCAAGTACTGATCCCTGTGGTACCCCACTGCTTACCACCCTCCACAGAGAAAATTTCCCATTTATACTCACTCTCTGTTTCCTATTTATAAGCCAGTTTTTGATCCACAAGAGGACTTGTCCTTTTATCCCGTGACTATTGAGATTACTTAGGAGCCTCTGATGAGGAACTTTATCAAAAGCTTTCTGGAGGTCAAGGTAAACAACATCTATTGGGTCCCCCTTGTCCACATGTTTGTTCACTCCCTCAAAAAACACTAACAGGTTAGTGAGACAAGATCTTCCCTTACAGAACCCATGCTGAGTCTGCCTCAATAGTTTTTGTTCATCAATGTGCCTACTAATTCTTGCCTTAATAACAGTTTCCACCAACTTACCCGGTATCGATGTCAGACTGACTGTCCTGTAATTTCCCGGATCTCCTCTGGAACCCTTTTAAAAGTTGGGAGTGACATTAGCTACTTTCCAGTCCTCAGAAATGGAGGCAGATTTTAATGAAAGATTACAAATATTTGTAAGGAGATCAACAAGTTCACATTTAAGTTCTTTCAGAACTCTCGGATGTATGCCATCCGGGCCTGGTGATTTATCAGTTTTTAAGTTGTCTGTCAGTTGTAGGACCTTCTCTCTCATCACCTCAATCCGACTCAGGTCTTTCAACACCACTCCCGAAATCAGCAGTTCTGGAGTGGGCAAGCACTTCCCATCTTCCACAATGAAGACAGAGGCAAAAAATGCATCCAGCTTCTCAGCCTTTCCCTATCATCTTTCAGTACTCCTTTTACCTGTTGGTCATCCAAGGACCCCACTGCCTCCCTGGCTGGTTTCCTGCTTCTAATGTATTTGAAGAAAGTTTTGTTGTTGGTTTTTATGTTTTTTGCTATATGCTCCTCATATTCCCTTGCATTTTATGTGCCACAGCCTGTGTTCCCTTTTATCAACCTCACTGAGAGTGGCTTTCCACTGCTTAAAGGAATCCTTCTTACCTTTTACAGCTTCCATTACTTTGTTTGTTAACCATGCAGGCTTTTTTCTATACCTATTTGTGCCTTTCCTAACCTGTGGTATATATTTTTCTGAGCTTCTAGGATTGTAGTTTTAAATAGTCTCCAAGCTTCCCCAATGCTTTTGACCCTTTCTACTTTTCCTTTCACTTTCTTCCTCACATATTCCCTCATGTCAGAGAAGTTACTCCTTTTAAAGTTAAAACTGGTTGTGTCGGTCTTTTTGGGCACCTTCCTGTTTATACAGATGTTAAACTCAATAACATTATGGTCACTGTTCCCAAGCGGTGCAATCACTTTTACATCTTTCAACAGGTCTTGGGTGTTACTTAGGACCAAATCCAGGATCACCTCTCCCCTGGTAGGTTCTGTGACCATCTGTTCCATAGCACAGTCATTAAGAGTTTCTAGAAACTCAATCTCTTTTTCCCGACTAGAACTCATATTGACCCAATCAATGTGTGGGTAGTTAAAATCACCTATTACAACACAGTTATTTCGTCTATCCACTATCTTTAATTCATTCATCATTTTATAATCCTCCTCTATCTTTTGATCTGGTGGGTGATAACAAACTTCCAGTGTTAAGCTTCCTTTTGGGCCTGCTATTTCAACTCATAACATTTCCAGAATCAAATCCAATTATCTTACCCTCTCAGTGTTACTGGACTGTATACCCTCTCTGACATACAGAGCCACCCCACCTCCAACCCTTCCCCCCTGTCCTTCCAATATAGTTTATTACCAGGAATCACCATATCCTACTGATTTTCCTCATCCCATCAAGTTTCTGAAATACCCACAATGTCTACCCCCCCCAACACCAAGCATTCCAATTCCCCGATTTTACCTCAAACACTTCTAGCATTTGTGTATAAACTCCTATAGTTTCCCATGCATGTTAAGCCCACAACCTTCCTCTTGCTGCCTTGAGACCTTGCCAGGCACTCCATATCATTAGCCACAGTCTCAGTGGACAATTCTAATCCATTTCCTTGTAGAGAAGTAACAGCTACCGCTTCATCTCTTTGAGGTGAGCCATCTTGAACTAGAGACTTTTAATTTCCTGTCAGCTTTCCCCCATTTTTCAAGTTTAAAAACTGCTGTGCCACCTTTTTGATTTTAAGCGCCAGCAGCCTGATTCCTTCTTGGGACAAGTGGAGACCGTCTCTTTTGTACAGCTCCCTCTTGTTCCAAAAAGCATCCCAGTGCCTAACAAACTTGAACCCTTCCCCCCTACACCATTGTCTCATCCACACATTGAGACTCCTGATCTGTGCCTGTCTCTCCGGCCCTGTGTGTGGAACAGTTAGCACTTCCGAGAAGGCTACCTTGGAGGTCCTGGCCTTGATTTTCCTGCCCAGCAGCCTAAATTTTTCCTCCAGGACCTCACAACTGCATTTCCCCACATCGTTGGTGCCAACATACACCACAACCACTGGCTCCTCCCCTGCACTATCTACCAGACTATCTACAACATGCGTAATGTCTGCTACCTTCGCATGAGGCAGGCAAGTCACCATACGGTCAGTATTCAGGTTTGCCACTCAGCTCTCTACCTGCCTAAGGACTGAATCACCAACTATCAAGAGCCCTCCTCCCTCCCTGCACAGGGATAGTTCCTTGGTGCGAAAGGATACCCATTCACCAGCTGAAGAAGAGGTGCCTTCTGAGGGCACATTCCCCTTATCTGCAGCACGGTGCCGTTTCCCCTTGACCCACATGCTCCCTGACAGTGGTGGGGCTGCCAGATCCAGAGTGGAATAGATTTAATAAGTCCTCAAAAGTCTTCTCCGTGTGCCTAACTGACTGTCTCTGCTTCTCCAGGTCAGCCACTTTGGCCTCAAGGGAGCAAACTCATTCTCTGAGAACCAGGAGCTCCTTGCACCGAGCACACACCCAAGACTTCTGTCCAGTGGGCAGATAGATATACATGTGACACTCTGTGCAAAACATTGGATAGCCCCCTTCAGAACTGCTTTTAAAAGAATAATTTTATATAATCCCCCCTTTTTAAACCCTTTTAATTTATGTGGTTCTCCTTGTAGAAGTCTACTTACCTTACTGGGAACCCAAGGAGACTAGGGCCCTGGCTTTCTGGCTCTTCCTGGGCTCCTTACAGAGTCCCTAGGCTAAGAGCCACAGGCCATGAGCCCTAACCCTTTGACTCTCACCCTTCTGTTCATGCCAGAGGTGCATGCCTCTGGCAAGGTGCTGTCTTAAATAGCTGCTGGCAAGGTGCTCCCTCAGATAGAAGCTTCCCCCAGCAGAGGATGTGGCCAGCAGCTATTCAGATTCACCCAGGCATTCATTTACAGTCAAACAATGACCCTTTCACACCCTATCTCAAGCAGCCAGGACTCTGCAACAACTCACAACTCACCCACACACTCCCAAACACAGTACCCTCTCAGCTAAATCACCTCAGCTGAAAGTAAGTAAAAATCACTCACCCCTCTAGCAGCTCTAACTCCTGCTCCTTCTCAGGGTTCAGCTAGGGTGTTCCCATGCCCAGCCCATGATGGCTTCCATCAGGGATGGCAGGCTATTGGTCAGTGTGTTGGGCAGTACACCAGCCAAATCGGCAAACTCTTCCTGGCCTCCCACACTAGGCTGCCTCCATTCCTGAGGACTGGAAGGTAGCTAATGTCACTCCCATCTTTAAAAAGGGCTCCAGGGGTGAAAACCAGGGAGGAGTGTGAGGCACTCCAAAGGGATCTGTCGAGGATGGGTGAGTGGGCGTCAACGTGGCAAATGGGGTTCAGTGTGGCCATGTGCAAAGTGATGCACATTGGAGCCAAAAATCCTAAATATAAATACACGTTGATGGGGTCTGAACTGGCAGAGACAGACCAAGAGAGAGATCTTGGAATCATAGTGGATAACTCGCTGAAAATGTCTAGACAGTGTGTAGCTGCAATAAAGAAGGCCAACGCTATGCTGGGGATTATTAGGAAGGGAATTGATAACAAATCAGCCAGTATCATCATGCCCCTGTATAAATCATTGGTGCGACCTCATTTGGAATACTGTGTACAGTTCTGGTCACCACATCTCAAAAAGGATATTATAGCATTGGAAAAAGTGCAGAGAAGGGCAACTAGAATGATAAAAGGGTTGGAATATACCCTATGTTTTCACCATTGACTTCAATGGCCCATAGGCTATAATAGGGCCAAATTGCCACCAAATTTCTTTCATTCCTTCCTTTCCTTCTCTCTTTTTCCTCTTTCCCTCTTTCTTATCTTCTCTCTTTCTTTCTTTCCCACCTTCTTCTCTTCTCTTTTTCCTCCTTTCCCTGTTTCCCTCCTTCTTCCATCTCTTTCTTTCCCTCCCCTTTCCTTCTCTTTCTTTCCCTCTTTCCTTCTCTCTAGTCTCTCTCTGTCTTTCCCTCTTTCCTCCTTCTGTGGCCCAACTCTCATGAGAAGGAGTTTAAACTTTAAACCCCTTCTCTCTTAGCTCCCCCACCCAGACCGGCTGGGGAAGGGGAGGCTTTTGAAGATGTCTACCCCCCTTTTGCTTCCCCTTCTGACATCACTTACAGTGATGTCAGGGGGCATGACATATGCTAATAGCCTAATAGCTCATTAGCATACCATATACTAATGAGCTCCTGCAGCTGTTTTTCTACGAAAAGACCCCTGTTCAGAGTGATACATCACCAGTTTGTGTCAGCCTTCTAGACCTAACAGTTTCCCAGTTGCATAGTTCCTGATGAGTCTAGATTGAGATACACCTGGTTAAGTGCTCATTAAATACAATACTAGCTGATGTACTTAATGCTGCAATGGAGTGTGACAGTTGCAGACATTCATTTAGGAAATGCAGTTGAAACCTTCAGCTCAGATGCCCAATATTGAGCGATCTACTGATATAGTAAGTTCCTTTGGTGTACTTTCCTTTTGGAATTTCCTGGTTGTGGTTTTGGGTATGTTGAAAGGGACACACTGTAGCCCTATTCTTGCAACAAGTAGGTGTTTCCCAACTATAGCTCTTCCTTGACCAGGTTCAAGGCATAGTATTTTATAAATATACAGAGAACTGAGACCAGAGCAGCTATCTGGATATTTTTATAATATCAGTATAGAGTTAAATCTGCACATTGAAGTGATAAGTGAGCTATATAGAAAGTCTCAGGTGATCAAACTCGTAAAAATAATATGGCGAAGCCCGCCCCATTTCCCTTTTCTATTTTGTGCTGTTTTCCCCAAAAGATATGCTACTGTTGGATACTGAATGTTTATCACATTTGATTGCATAGTCATCCCTGCCTTGTATTCATATATAAGACATTTATTTCCCTTGGCTCCTTTCTTTTCATTCCAGTGAGTTTCCTTAATCCTTACAACATCATGATACCTAAATAGATCCATTCAAGGACATTTATTAACCACTTCCTTTGAACTTGTCTCTAAGTAAACAACAAAGAATGTTATACAAGTGATGTTAGCAGGAGTGGACTGGGACATTAAGATACCCTTGGAGCAAGCTGAGCTGTGTGGTCCCTATAAGGGCCACTTGGCTTAACTTGGTCATGGTCCACAGTGGCTCTCTAGGGAAGCAGCCCTCTGGTAACTTTTTTGGTAACTTACAGGACCAGTCTGCCCCTGGATTGTTAGAATGTTAGAAACCAACAAGTGAGAGTCCATGAAACTCATGGGGAGGGAAATCCCACCCACCCCCATCACCAAGCCCAGAGCAACTCCAGGTCCCATCACTCACCTTGGAGCCTGGCAGCAGCAACAGTGTCTGGGAGCCACTCCAAGCCCAGAACAGCTCCCTGCATGGGCTGCAGATGGGGGGGGGGTGAGCAGACTTGCTATTAGATATATAGATATAGGCAGTTATGCATGGCTTATGTGAATGCCCACACAATTAGACAAGGTAATGCTGTATGACAATTATGTTGGAATTTGTGGGAGTGGACAAAGTGCAGAATGTTGTGGCTCCCCACATAAGGGAAGAGGAGGAGAGGGAGAAGATTCTAGAGAGTCTAGAAATATTTAACCTCTAGGCTACCATTGCTTAGTGGCTAGAGTGTCTGTCTGAACTATGTTCATTTTCATACTCTGCCATGGAAACTCACTGGGTGACCATGGGCCCGAAGTTTTCTCAGACAGCATCACAGCGTGGTTATTAACAGGGATTAACAGGGATTAATAATAATTGAGGAAGGGCAGGATAAAGATTAAATAAGTAATGGTTAAATAAATGAATAATAAATAGCATTGACTATTAAAGATTAAATAAATGAATAATAAATTGCATTGCCTGAAACAAGCAGACTGTTTGCGATACATCTGTAGGTGGGCAAGGATAGCCAACATCTTCTACATGTATATGCCCTTAAAAATGAAGGAGGGGCATACAGGGTTACATTTCATACCTTTCTAACTAACTTCTTATACACTGGAAAACTCATAGTAGCAGCTGCACTTCAGTAAGGCACAAACTTGTTCATCCCTATCACAAAATGATGGCTACAGCAGATAGGATTTGTCACCCCAAGACAGCAGTAGGCTTTAGGAGTGCCTCCTATGTCTACTTCATAGCATCAGAATTTATTCAATGGAGGTTTGGGAGAGGATTCACATTACAAACCCTTTCATTTGAACTATCAGCATGGCTGTGAACAATTCTTAATGTAATTTCTGTGTATTTAGAAGGGAGTAACTCTGTTTAGGATTGCACTGTTACTGTATCAGTTGTGCTTCAGAAAAAGGTAGCTCCTTGGAATTCGAATATGATTGGTTAAATTACAGGCAGATTTATGATTTATTTAAGACTGATAAAATGAGGTATGGTTTCAGGGAAGAAAATAATGAAATTGAAATGGTGTGGGTAGAAAAAGGTAAAAAATGATTTCTAGAATTTATAAGATTTTGTTAAAATGGTACACTGAAGATGAGATTGTAAAAGAACAAATGGTGAAATGGGCTATAAATATAAATAGAGATATAGAAATGTCGTCATGGGAATGTTTGTGGGAAAAGTCGAATAAAATTTCAACATGTGTTAATGTGAAGGAAAACTGTTATAAAATGATGTATTTCTAGTATAAGACACCTAAAAAAATTGTTAATATAAATGAGAACATGTCTAACAAATGTTGGAAATGTAAGAAAAAAGAGGGCTCGTTTTACCATATGTGATGGACATGCGAAAAGCGGCGGCTTTTTGGACTGAGATCCATAATGAAATTCAGAAAATCTTGAAATGTACTTTGAAAAAAGAACCAGAAATGTTACGTTTAGGGCTCAAACTGGAAGAAATTAAAGTGACAAAGAGAACATTGTTATGGTATTTAATTACAACTGCAAGAATGACTTATGCTCAACTCTGGAAGCAGGAGCAGATACGTGATAAATGGGAATGGATAAGGAAAATGATTTTCATGATAGAAACGGACAAAATGACAAGAAAACTTAATGGAAAAGAAGATGAAGAATTCTTATCAGATTGGAAAGATTTTAAAGACTATCTGGAATCCAATTGGGATGTGAAGAATAGGTTGCTTTGCTTTGACAATTATTAAGTATAGAAGTGTAGTAAGAAAATGAATTGTATTAGAAGTGTTACCTAATAGCAAGAAATAGAAAAGGAAAATATTGAAAATGATGATTTGAACATGGAATAAGAATTGAATGTAAGAAAATGTTGATAGAAATATTAATGGGGGTGGAGCATCGCTGGAAGCCAGGGGAGGGGGGGATTATTATATCCTGTTAATAAAATTTCTTTTTTAAAAAAAAAAAGAAAAGAAAAAGGTAGCTCCTAAATTTGCTACTCCTAAATCTGGAGATAATTTCAGCTAAGGAAAATTTCAAAATGTCCCTCTATTCAGTTGGGTGTCTTGACCCACTAATCTGATCTCTTTATGGTCTTTTCATGAGAAATGCTCCTGTGAAAGCATCAGAAGAAGTAATCATGGTTACAGTTAGGAAGCATTAAGTTATAAAATGTATCAACAGTATGAAAGTTTTGTTAATTCATTACATATTTTGAGTGAAATACAGGCTGATAAATTCATATGAGCACACTTTTTATTATTGCTGTCAAATTGCAGCTGACTTACGACAACCCCATAGAGTTTTCAAGGCAAGAGAAGTTCAGAGGTGGTTTGTCATTGTCTGCCCCTGCATAGCAGCCCTGGCCTTCCTTAGTGGTCTCCCATCCAAGTACTAACCAGGGCTCACCCTGATTAGTGGGTGAGATCTGACAAGAAAAGCATTTCATTCTGTGCAGTTTCTCCCCAGTCTCCTCCCCCCAAAGAAAAAGAGGAATGGAATAGAAAATCCTAATTATTAATTTACATTTCATGAGAATGGTTTCCTGTCTTTTTTGTACTTCCATTCAATATCAGATCTGATAAATATAACCAGAAATGAAAACTTATATTTACAATTTAAGGAATACTTCAGACAAAAGTTCATTGATGTAAGAATTTATTGATATGTCTCATTAAACTAGTAGTCAACACCTATCCCAATTTTGGAAAATGTCTGCATGTGTAACATATACTGAATTTGTATTTAATGTAATTGATCATTCAAAATAACTATTTTTTAAAAAATCTAAGAAGGTGGTAAACATTGCACTAAGTAGAGTACGCTTCGCTTCTCTCAAACGTGTTAAGGGGAAGCCCATACACAGATTGAGGCTGGTAGTGTGGGAAAACTGTGATTCTTATAGAAAAACTTTGAAGTTGCCAGGCTTAAGATCTTAGGATGCATTAACAGAAGCACTGTGTCCAGATCATGGGAGGTGGTAGTTCCACTCTATTCTGCTATGGTCAGGCTTCTCCTGGAGTACTGTGCCCAGTTTTGGGCACCGTACCACACTTTAGGAAGGATGTTGACAAGCTTGAGCATGTCCAGAAGAGGGCAACCAGGATGGTGAGAGGGTTTGAATTCAAGTCTTATGAGGAAAGGCTGAAAGAATTGGGTATGTTTAGCCTTGGGAAAGAGAAGACTTAGAGGGGACATGATTGCAGTCTTCAAGTATTTGAAGGGCTGTCATGTAATGATGTAAAAGATGGAGCAGATCTATTCTCTCTTGTTCTGGATTGCAAGACTAGATCTAATGGATGGAAATTACGAGGGAGTCGATACCGGCTAGATATCAGGAGAAACTTCCTAACTGTAAGAGTGGCTGAGCAGTGGAACAGACTGCCTCAGAAGGTGGTGGATGCTCCTTCCTTGGATGTTTTCGAGTGGAGGCTGGACGACCATCTTTTGGGTATGTTGTAGGTACGTAGGGCTATCTTTTGGCTATGCTCCTTCAGAGTGCAGGGGGTTAGACTAGATGACCTGTAAGGTCTCTGCCAACTTTAACATTCTATGATTCTATGATTTCAATCAGGGCTCTTTTTGTAGCAGGAACTCCTTTGCATATTAGGCAGCAGATGCCTAATGTAGCCAAACCTCCAAGAGTTTACAGTGCTCTTCTTACAGGGGCTACTGTAAGCTCTTGGAGGATTGGCTACATTAGGGGCGTGTCACCTAATATGCAAAGGAGTTCCTGCTACAAAAAGAGCCCTGATTTCAATACAGATGAACTCAGCTATAATGAACTCAGCTGATATGAAGTTGGCACAGCAATCTACATAATATTTTCTAAATGGCTTGTGTGTAAAGTGCCATGTAGTTGCAGCTGACTCATGGTGTCACTGTAGAGTTTTCAAGGCAAGAGACCAACAGCCATTGCCTGTCTCTGCATAGCAATCCCAGTCTTCCCTGGTGGTCTCCCATCCAAGTATTAACTAGGGCTGACTCTGCTTAGATGCTGAGGTATGATGAGATTGGGCCATCCTGGGCCATCCAGGTCAAGTCTTGAATGGCTTACTATGCTACTAAAGCCCAAAATACAGCTCATGAAATTAAGGATACAAGCCAAGTTCTGGTTTACAGCAGCCTGGGACATTCAGTTATGTTTACCTGAGTACATTTGTCTAGATGTAGAAAAGATAAGGGGGGAGTAACTATTTGTTGCTTTCACAACATGTTGGGGTAAGCTATATTTTAACTTTAACAACATCTTATCATGGTTTTGCAAACACTCATACTAGGCAGGTTGTTCAACAAATCCAACCTTCCAAGAACTTGCAGATTCTCTTTTCCTCTGATATACCATGTATTGCTGGCTCTAAATGTGAGTTAATGGCTTTGATTGAGTCTTTCTACTGCATACCGGGCCTGTGAATCACTAGCAGGGGACAAATGTTTATGAGTCTCTTTGTCAATTACCTGCAATATTCAGAGAACAACAGGGGAAGTTATGAGGGGAAAAATCTGCCTTTTGGTGGGAAATGTCTAACGCAAATTCAAAGGCTATTGTCTATTGTTTAATGGCCGGGGTCTGCAGTGACATATAGTTACTAAAAATGTTTCCAGTCATTGCCCATTATGACCATCAAGGAACTGATAAAAAAATTCCATCACTCTCTTTACTTGAAAAGTTTTGGTTCCACTTTATGTCTCCAAGTACCTTTCTTGGCTTGTTGAGCATAATATTAACACTTGAGAGAAATCAAATCTTCATTACATGGTGCAATTATGGCAATGGATATTAGAACTTTTAAAAGGCAACAATTATACCAAATGCAGTTCTCATGTTCTGATTGTGCTTTCTTGTGCTTTTTCTTGCATTTCTAAAGGAATGCCATCCACTGTACCCATCAGGGAATGTCCAACTCATTCCCATGTCCCCATTCAATGCAATAAGCTAGTGTTCAACATTCCTGTAATATGGACAAGTGTGACCAGATCAACTGAGTACAGAAAGGCAGATAATTTCTGTGCTAAATACAATTTGGGAAAAGTACCCTTTACCATATTCACTAACTTCCAGAAAAAGTGCTGGTCCAGCAAGATTCCTAAGCTCATAACTGAGTCAGTTAACAATAGGCTTACTCTGGGTTCTGGTTTTTGGCAGCTTGCACCTTGATGTGTCCCATTGACCCTCTGATGGAGACGTGCCAAGCTGAGGTGATCAGGAGGGGTCTTGGCTGGTTCCAGGCCCCCACAGAGTCTCTGTAGGAGACTCTCAGCCTGGGGAGCCGGGATAAGCCTCTCCCAAGGTGACGGCTGAGGGATTGAGGCTTGTCTGTCCCCAAGAGGTCCTGGTGTCTCAGAGCCATCATGGTAACCAGAGCTGGCCTCCAGATGAGCGGACAAGCATTTTAGAAAAGAAAGAACGGAACTGACCATATGAGACTCCTACTGAGCTTGAAAGCTACATTTTAAGCCAAGAAATGTTGAATTCAGATAAACTTTACTTTAAACATAAAACTTTTCTTCTTTGTAAACAAGATGTCTGGGAGAGGGAGGAGAACAGTGCCGGAAAAGAAACCTACTTCAGGAAGTTCTGTACCAACGACTCCCTCCCAGATACAAGAAGCAGCCACAGACTTTTCCAATGTGCTTGCTGCAGTATTGTGACCTCTGCTGGAGCAGATGTCAACTATCAGCAACAAGCTGGATTCTGTGCAAAATCAACTTGCTCACATGGAAAAAAAGGCCAAAAAGACAGACAAAAGGATCGAGAAAGTTGAAACAAAGACTTTAGATACTAAGCAAAAACTGGAAGAATTCAAAAAAGAAAGAAATACGGATAAAAACCAACTACTACAACTTCAACTGGAAAAATCTATGTACATTCTACGCTTCCAAGGAGTGTCTGAACAGAAGGGAGAAGATTTAAAAACAACGTTAAGTGGAGTGATAGCTTCAATTTTGGACCTAAAACAAGAGGATCTCCGGAGTGACATGGACTTGGCATATCATACATACCCTGATTTTATAAGAAAAAACAAACTGCCTGGTGAAATTTATGTCAAATTTTCTAAGAGACAATGTTTTAAAAGCTGCAACAGGAAAAACATTAAAAGTCAATGAGGAAGAAATTAAAGTCTTAAAAGACATTCCATTTGAGATCTGGAAATGAAGACATCAATATAAAGACTTAATTATTTTCCTGAGAAATAGTCTACAGATGGAGCTTTCCGGAAGGACTTGTCTTCAAATATAAGGATAAGAAAATTAAAATTGACTCTGTCCAAAAGGCCAAAAATTTCTTGAAGCAGCAATTGGGTGTGGATAAAGATGAAGATCCAAATTTTGAGGAAGGAGAGGAACCCAGCGAGGAAGAGTTGGATAATACTTCAAGTGACTCCAGCAGCTCTACTTCAGAGTCTGAGAAAGGAGCAGCAGCACCTAAATTATCAAAAGTGAAGAAGAAGAAGCAGAAGAAATAAATGATCTACTCTGAATTACAAAATATTTGACTTTAGCATAATTAAATTCTATCTTGCAGGGGCTTGGACTCTTTGTTTTTATAATCTTTGGTAAATACAATTTATTATTGGATATATCACATGTTCATACAATTTAAACCTACCTACATATCCATTTTTCTAATTTCCCTTCTCCCCCCCCAAACAAGGCTTCCCGCACTGCTCCAACCCCATTAATGTCTCTCTTGTTCTGTTACAATTACTTCTAAACTTATTTTCTCTTACAAACGGTAACAATTCAAAAATCTAATTCTATTTCATTTTCTTCTTAATAACTATCAAAGCAAATCAAACCACGTTTAATGTCCCAATTTTTCAACAAGTATTTTTGAAAGTCTTTCCAGTCTTCAAAAAAAGTTTCATCTTCTTCGTTGTTTAACTTTCTTGTTAGTTTGTCCATTTCTGCCAAAAACAACGTCTTTTTAATCCATTCCCATGTTTCAGGTACTTTATCTTGTTTCCAACATTGAGCAAAAATCAGTCTGGCTGCTGTAATCAAGTACCATAGTAGTGTTCTCTTGGCTACATTTATTTCTTCCATTTTAAGACCTAACAATAACATCTGTGGGTCTTTCTTAAAAGTACATTTCAAAATTTTTTGTATCTCATTGTGGATCTCAGTTCAGTACTTTACTGCTTTATCACATGTCCACCACATATGGTAAAAAGACCCTTCATGTTTTTTACATTTCCAACATTTGTTGGACATACTTTCATTTATAATAGCGATTTTTTTAGGCGTCATATACCATCTGTACATCATTTTATAACAATTCTCTTTAACACTTACACAAGTTGAAATTTTCATTGACTTTTTCCACAAATATTCCCAAGATGTCATTAATATCTCATTATTAACATTTACAGCCCATTTTATCATTTGCTCTTTTACAGTTTCATCCTCAGTGTACCATTTCAATAAAACCTTGTACAGTTTAGAAATCATTTTTTTACCTTTCTCAAGCCATACAGTTTCAATTTCAATGTTCTTTTCTCTGAAACCATGTTCTCTATTATCGGTCTTAAATAAATCATAAATCTGTCTGTATTTCAACCAATCATATTCAAATTCGAGATCAAATCTATCTTGTAACACAAAATTTTTCCCTTCTAATTTTAAAAGATTTTTGTAAGGTAGCCAATCTAACCCTTGATTTCTTGAATGTGGGTTAATCACTTCAGCTGGTACTATCCAAAGTGGTCTTTCTTCTGAGAAGAATTTTCTATCTCTCATCCATGTCTCGAACAGTGATTGCCTTACAAAGTGGTGTTTAAAAAATTTGTCCATTTTTACTTTTCCATACCATAAATATGCATGCCATCCAAATTTGTTATCATGTCCTTCTAAAGCCAATAACTTCTTATTCTCAAGATTAATCCACTGTTCCAACCATGTTAGACAGACGGCATCATAATACAGTCTTAAATTTGGTAGTTGTAGGCCTCCTCTCTCTCTTGCGTCGCATAAAATTTTCATTTTAATCCTTTTGTTTTTATAATCTTCAGTATATCATTATATTCTTCAGTATATTATTGTTATTGCAGGAGTGATTTACTTATCTGTAATCTAACATAAAACTCTTGTCTTAAGTTAGTGGTAGTGTCCCCCTGTGCCCTTTCCTTTAGGTTTTAGGATGAAGGGTATAAAACCAATAAAATATTATTAAAACAAACAATAGGCTTACTCCATCCAACAGAGAGAGAGTAATTCCCTCCAAAACCTCAGCCTTACCAGCTCACATCACCTCTATCTGGATTCAGCTTTAGTATGTTTCTCTTCACCAACTGGACCACAGTATTTAGGTACTTCCCTAACACAGAAGCAGTGGCTTCTTAAGTTTTATTAAGAATGATGTATAGCTAGATACTGAGGAATCCCATGCCAAAGCTTTGGGTAAACACATGATGCTGACTTATATTCAGTTGGTCGTCAACCTATCAGAAACTTGGACCATCTGAATACAAAGCAGATGCCCTCATGCAGTGGTCTTACATTAGGTGTTGGATAACATAGGTGGCAACAGGTCAGTTTTGTGGAATCTCACGAAACAACTGCAGATTCAGGGTCAGTTATAGTAACAAATTTCTGAAAGCATTCAGACCATAAAGATCAGAACCATTTAAGTACTGTTCTCTTCACTTTTATTCTAGATTCCAGGTATTTCAGAAAATTTGCATAGTTGACTATATTAGAATCAGCCAACATCTAACTACATGGGGAGATGCTATGGGTCACTTGCAGAACATCTGCTTGGTATTCAGAGGGCCCAAAGGCTCAATCCCCGTCATCTTTAGTTAAAAGAATCAGGTATGAGGTGATGTGAAAGATCTCAGCCTAAGACCCTGGAGAGCTACTACTGGTTTGAGTAGACAAGACTGACTTTGATGGACCAAGGGTCTGATTCAATTAAGGCAGCTTCATGTGTGTTCATGTGTACATCAAAAGGGGGGCATTCCAAATAATTTCCAGATTTTTTTTTTAAAAAACCCTGCATTTGGAAAACAAATACTAATATACAAAATCAAGTAGCATGGTGTACATTAGGGATGGGCACAAACTGAATCACAAAGCAAAACTGGTCACAAATTTTGCCCTGTCCGTGACTCCTGAACAGAAAAACTGGAGGGTTTAAATGGCTTGGAACCATTTAAACCTCTGCTTTCTGCTCCCTGCTGCTCACAAACCTACACAAATAGATGTGTGTTTTGGTTCATGGTTCAGCCACGAAACTCAAACTGAACTGCAAAAATGCGATTTGTGCCCATCCCTAATGTACACTGACAATACTTTCGGGAGTTGTTATTCTGTGGGACAGAAGTGGGATTTATGGGTCTCATATTTACCATCTACCCTATTTCTCCAGGCGAAGAATAATTAATCAGCAAGGGATTTTATGATGATTTCTGCTATAGGTATTGCAAGTAATTCAGTTCAATGCTTTTTATTGGCAAGGAATTGTGTCTCTGTGTTATGTTCTATCAAGTTGCTTCTGACCTAAGGCAACCATGTGGATTAAAGACCTCCAAAATGTCCTATCGTTCACAGCCTTGCTCAGGTCTTACAAACTGAGGGCTGTGGCTTTCTTGATTGAGTCAATCCATCTCATGTTGGGTCTTCCTCTTTTCCTGCTGCATTCAAATTTTCCTAGCATTATTGTTTTTTCCAGTGAGTCTGGTCTTCACATGATGTGATAAAAGTACAATAGCCGCAGTTTAGTCATTGTAGCTCCTAGGGAGAGTTCATGCTTGATCTGATCTAGAACCCACTTATTTGTCTTTTTGGAGGTCCTCATTATCCATAAAACTCTTCTCCACCAACACATTCAAATGAATCTTCTTTCTTCCTGTCAGCTTTCTTCATTGTCCAACTTTCACACCTATACATAGCAATGGGGAATACTATGGTGTGAATTTTCTTGATCTTGATCACCAGCAATACATCCTTACACTTAAGGATTTTTTGTAGTTCCTTCATGGCTGTCCTTCCCATTATCAATCTCCTTTTGATTTCTTGGTTGCAGTCTTCCTTTTGGTTGATGTTGGAGGGGCAAGGGAATTAACCCTGCCCAAGAATTTGGAATTTCCTTAAACAGCACTTAATTTTGATGGAGCATTGTACCTTCCATGGAATGATGTTAGAGGGGAATTTCCTGGTGATGGCTGATCACTGCCAGGAAAGAGAGGGAATGTAATCAAGGTTCTGTATCAAAAGTACATGGCTAAATAAATGAACAATAACACAAACATTAAAAAATATGCTGTTTGTTTATCCCAAAGGAAATGTTGTCTCTTTGGCTTTCTTGGGATGGTGCATTTCACTATAATTACATTACTGAGTATCTGGTAAACCCAGAAGGCTCATATTTTAAAGGCAATTTGAATTGCTTCCTGTGGTGAATGCTGACAACAAGCCTTCATTCTTACTTGCATTGTTTAGGCTAATTAAATAAGTCTAGACTTGGTGAAAAGTGAGCTAAAGAATGCATGTGACATACTTGAACCAGAACAAGCCTAGCTCCTTATAACATTGTGCTCTGGTGTCTCAGTTTTCCCAGACTCCCATTAATGCCTAGACTCCCATTAATTCCTACTTTCTCTTCAAGTCGCACTGCCAAGGGAAAACACCATTTATAACTGTCACATTGCTGTCTCTTCATAAGGCAAGGTCTGCAAAGCAGTTGGAACTGTTCACATGGAGGAAGAAAACTATGTTGTGTGAACTGGCTCCTGTGGACTGATCTCAAAGTGGCAGGAGCCAGGTGAAAACCACTGAAACATAGTGCTGAAATGAACTTGCACATGTCAATGCTTCACCCGGAAATATCCTTGAAGTCAACCTGTATACATGTAGCATTTATGTACCAGCAGGGATCATTTCATAGAAAAAGAGGTGCAGGAGCTCATTTGCATAACTCATTTGCATATGCCACACCCCCTGACAAAGGGCAGGCATGCAAGCATGTCTGGGTTCCCTGACTGATCTTCTCCAGTCAGGCAGGGAATCTAGGCATGTTTAAAATGCATTTAAATCCCCCTCCGTGGCAGGCTGGCTGGAGAAGGGAAGGGGAGGGCAGGGAGGCAGACATGCCTGGGTTCCCTGCCCGATGTTCTCCAGGTGCCCTGTGGCTGTGGGTCACCTAGAAAAGATCAGGCAGGGAACCCAGGCATGTTTAGAATGCCTTTCTCTCCCTTTCCCAGATGGGGAAGGGAAAGAAAGGCATTTAAAGCCCCCCAGGCGGTGGGGGGTTCTGTAGGCCTTCCCTGGCTCATCCGCCTGAGCAGGAATGGCAGCTGGGGGCACCCTGGGCTCCTTACTGCCAGAACACCGCTCTGCCATGCTCTGGTAGGAAATAACCCCTGTGTGCCAGAGATACATGACCTAGGCAGCAGTCATATACTGGTAAAAATCCTGACCTGACAGAGGTAGTGCTGGTTGTTAATGCTGAGGTCTTATGCATCAACATTTGATGGACTCAAGCTGACCCTGCTGACTGGTTAGGAGTCTCTGGATTATACTCGAGCCAGCATTCCTACTGGAAAAACAGGTAAATTCAGCTGTGAAGTAATGCCTTCTCCTCCCCTTCATTTAGCATGGAAGTTGGCTCCCTACTGCAACTCAGCCATTCTACCATGTGGATCCATGCCACAATAAACCTAAGGGTCGGTTATTGTTACAAGCTCTGCATGGGCCCGCCCTTGAAGATAAATTGAGAAGTTAGTGCAAAATACCAAAGCTTGTATATCAGCAAGGGTCAGGAAAATCAAGCATATTACTCCAATTTATAATTGCTTCAGTGATTTCAAATTAATTTCCAGGCCTAGTTTAAGGTACTGGTTATTACTTGTAAATGTATCTATCAACTGAGACCTACATAACTGCAGCACCACCTGTCCTGATACATTCCACTGCAAACATGCTAGTCATCTGAGCAAGGCCTTTCAAGAGTGTCATTCTGTGAAGAGATTAAAATGGTGCCTCAAGCATTTTGGGTAGTGGCTCCCACTTGGTGGAATAGCCAACATGGTGAGGTCAGGAGGGTTCAGAGATACTGCTGTTTCAAAGCCTACTGTCAGGCGCTTCAGAAAGTCAGTCAACACCAGGCCTCATGGAAAAGGATAGCGTTTATTATACTGCAATTCTAAAAGCACTAGAACACTCGCATTGTCAGGAATAACCCATACAATAGGAACATCTCTGGTTATACTCTGCAGAGGTGAAACCCATCCTACATTCTACCAATGGCGATAGAGCCTACGCGCGGGAAATAAAGCAAAAGGTGCTACATTACTACATTACCATAAAGCAATAAATTCCCATGCCTAGCTGTTGTCTTAGGAAAAAGAAAGGAGACAAACAGCCTGGCTTTCAAGGCCATTTGGCCATCTGGAGATAGCCCGAGATGGAAACTGCACTGTCTCCCAGGCAACCCCGTCACCTCCCCACATACCAGAGAATACACAGATATATCCATTGACACCTCCTCCCCTCCCTTCACCCCTATGGCAGGGGTACCTGACATCCTGCCCCCCGATAATACATTCTACCCTCCAGGCTTCAAGGGGTACAATTTATGGAATCGGCAGACCAATTTCGGGGCATGAACATGTTCCGCCCTCACCCACTCCCTCTGCTCAGGCCCAAAGTCCACCCATTCAATGAAATAATACAGCTGGTTGCGTGAAATCTTGGAGTCCAGAATCTGAGCGACTTCATAGTGTGGTTCCCCCCCCACCATCAGCGGAGGTGGGGCGGGGCGTTGTGGTCTCCACACGTTCTCAGCAGGCGAACATCTCAAAAGCCTTATATGAAACACAGGATGGATAGAATTCAGTGATTTAGGCAACAAAAGTTCAACAGTCACATTGTTCAGCACACGTTTGATTTGAAAAGGCCCCATGTACTTCCACCCTAGTTTCTTACTTGGCTGCAAGCCCTTTAAGTTTTGTGTGGAGAGGTAAACAAAGTCTCCACATTTGGGAGTCCATGTGTGATCCCGCTTCTTGTCAGCTTCCTCCTTGTAGGTAGCTTTAGCATCCTCGAGTGTCTTTGCCAACAACGGCCATGCGTCCTGAAGGCGCTTACACCAATCACCCGACCTTAAAGAACTTAAAAAGGCAGAGGCGGGGCCTCATAACCGTGGACTGCCATAAATGGGGACATTCCCGTGGAGGAATGACACGTGTTATTGTAGCAAAACTCTGCTAAAGGCAACAACGATTCCCAATCATCCTGCTGGAAATTAGTAAAGCATCTCAGGTATTGCTCCAAGGTCTGGTTCACCCTTTCTGTTTGCCCATCTGTCTCAGGGTGATATGCACTGCTTACCGCCCTCTCCACCCCTAGCAGTGTCATTAACTCCCCCCAGAAATGTGAAACAAACTGGGACCCTCTGTCCGATACCACCTTGGCTGGAAGAGTATGGAGTCGAACCATGTGTTGCAAAAACGCTCTAGCTAGTTTTTTAGCTGAGGGGATGGATGCAAACGGAACAAAATGCGCCTGTTTAGAAAACATGTCCACAACCACCCAAATAACCGTTTTTCCCCCACTCGGAGGCAAGTCAGTGATGAAGTCCATGGACACCACCTCCCATGGGTGAGTGGGGGTCGGCAGGGGTTGTAATAATCCTGGGGGCTTCCCCGGCTGATGCTTACTCATAATGCAGACCTGGCAAGCCCGAGTAAACAATAACAGATCCTTGTGCATTCCCGGCCACCAAAACTGCCGTTGAAGTAATTGCAGTGACTTTACAAACCCAGTGTGGCCCGCCAGCTTAGACCCGTGGGCCCAGTTCATCACGTCCCCCCGCAAGGACAGAGGCACGAAAAGTTTTTTATTTTTCCACCAGCAGTTGCGGTCATCCCCCGTCACCCCCTCCTCCTTCACCAGCGAGTCATGGTCCACCTTAGACAGGGCTGACGCAAACTTCAACTCCCACTGGGAGGAGAGTGGCGTAGGGGGCGGGGAGTTAGTTTGGCTGCGTGTAGTTACAACCCCTCCCAACTGCGAGGGGGTAAAGACTGAGTCTCTGATTTCCTCCCTCTTGCTGTCGTGTTGTGGGAGGCAGGACAAGGCATCAGCTAGGGAATTTGCCTTCCCGGGGAAATGGTGCAAGGTAAAGTCAAATTTAGAGAAGAAATCCGGCCACCGCAACTGTTTTGTGTTCAGAGATCTGGGTGAGCGCAACAACTCCAAATTTTTGTGATCAGTCCACACTTCAAACGGCACTCTCGCCCCCTCCAGCCAGTGCCGCCATGTCAATAGGGCTAGCCGTATCGATCCCGCTTCTTTTTCCCAAACCGACCAATTCCGTTCAGTGTCAGTAAACTTTTTGGAGACATGCGCGAGGGGGTGGAGCTTCCCATCATCCCCTTCTTGCAAAATGGCCCCCCCATTGCGACATCCGAGGCATTGACTTGGACAATGAATTTCTTTAGTTCATTGCGGTGGGCCAAGACTGGTTCAGAGGTAAAGAGGGATTTCAGTTTTACAAACGCCCTCTGACAGTCATTGGTCCATTCTAGACGGGCCCCGGGTCGGGTGCTATTGGGACTTTTTCCTTTCGTCTTGAGAAGGTCCATAAGGGGGAGGGCCACCTGTGCAAAGTTTGATAAAAATGATCTGTAAAAGTTGGCGAATCCGAGGAAAGCTTGAAGCTGCCGCCTCGTCCTGGGGGGGTCCCACCCCACCACGTCTTTGACCTTCTCTGGGCCAACTCTATCCCCCTCTGCGAAATGCGGTAGCCCAAGAATGCGATCTCCGACTTATGGAACTCGCACTTAGACAGTTTTGCGAACAGTTTGTGCTTGTGCAACGTTTGAAGTACTTCCCAGACAAGTTTCACATGAGAGTTCAAGTCGGGGGATTACAGAAGTATGTCATCAAGGTAAACAAGGACCTCTTTAAACAAATACTTGTGTAAAACTTCGTTAATCAAGTTCATGAACACCCCAGGTGCCCCCTGTAAGCCGAACGGCATTACTAGGTATTCGAACTGTCCCAGCGGGGTGTTGAATGCTGTCTTGTGTTCATCCCCCTCCCTAATGCATACTCGGAAATAAGCATCTCTAAGGTCAAGCTTAGAAAAAACCTTCCCCCCTGCGACGGCCGCCAGCAAATCTTTTATCAAGGGTAAAGGGTACGCATTGGTTGCCGAAACAGCATTAAGACCTCGATAGTCAGTGCACAGCCGCAACCCACCGTCTTTCTTTTTCCGAAATAAAATGGGAGCAGCGAACGGCGAAGAGGCTGGTCGAATAAAACCCCTCTCCAAATTTTTGTCAATAAGCTTTCTCAGTTCCACTTTCTCGGCCGGGCTCATGGAGTATAACTTTCCCTTTGGGAGTTTCTGGTTCGGTAAAGAACCAGAAAGAAGGCCAACGCTATGCTGGGGATTATTAGGAAGGGAATTGATAACAAATCAGCCAGTATCATCATGCCCCTGTATAAATCATTGGTGCGACCTCATTTGGAATACTGTGTACAGTTCTGGTCACCACATCTCAAAAAGGATATTATAGCATTGGAAAAAGTACAGAGAAGGGCAACTAGAATGATAAAAGGGTTGGAACACCTTCCCTATGAAGAAAGGTTAAAATGCTTGGGGCTCTTTAGCTTGGAGAAACGACGGCTGAGGGGTGACATGATCGAGGTTTATAAGATTATGAATGGGATTGAGCAGGTTGAGAAAGAAGTACTTTTCTCCCTTTCTCACAATACAAGAACTCGTGGGCACTCTATGAAATTGCTGAGCAGTTGGGTTAGAACAGATAAAAGGAAATACTTCTTCACCCAAAGAGTGATTAACATATGGAATTCACTGCCACAGGAGGTCGTGGCAGCTGCAAGCATGGACAATTTCAAGAGGAAATTAGATAAACATATGGAGCAGAAGTCCACCAGTGGCTATTAGCCACAGGGTATAGAATGAGAACTCTCAGTCTGGGGCAGGTGATGCACTCTATTCTTGGTGCTGGAGGGGGCAGCAGTGGGAGGGCTTCTGGTGCCCTGGCCCCACTGCTGGACCTCCTGATGGCACCTGGTATATTTTGGCCGCTGTGTGACAGAGTGTTGGACTAGATGGGCCATTGGCCTGATTCAACATTGGCTTCTCTTATGTTCTTATGTTCTTATGGTAACAATTCTATTCACAGTCCGAATTTCTATGGGGGGGCAGCTCATCCGCCTCCTCTTCCCCAAAGACCGCGGCCAAGTCTCGGTATTCCTTGGGGATTGCTTCCCATTCCGCCTCCGCCACCCCCATCAGTATTGGGGTAGCCTCTAGGCGTTGAGGGCCCCATTGACTGTTCCAGGTGTGACTCCCGCACTTTGGTGAAATGAAATTCACAGCTCCAGCTTCCCACAATATGTGTGGGTCATGATCAAAAAACCACAGGCTCCCCAGAACTAGTGGGAACCGCACGGGGGAGGTTACGATGAACGGTCTCACCTCCCAATGTTTCCCCACCCCCATGCGCAGGGGCACAGTCTTGTACCTACACGGCTCTTTCATAGTCGAGCCGTCCATTTGGGTGAAGACCAGGGGTTCTGCTAGCTTAATTACTTTCGCACCTAACCCAGTCACAAGGGAAGGGTTGATAATGTCTCTCCCACACCCCGAGTCAATGAGAGCCCTCACCCTCACGTGGGTCTGTAGACCTGGGTCCATCAAAGTCACTGTCAGAAAGAATAGAGAGGAGGATCTGCTCACCGGATTTAGCACCTGCGAGTCCGGGACCTGCTGTTCAGTGCTGTTCACAGCAGGTCCTTCTCGTTTCCCGCCATCGTGGGTTCTTCCTACGACGATTCGGAGCCCTCGCTTAACGGGGTGATTTGCAAAGCCCTTGTACTTCGCGGCTTCGCCACCGATTTTGGGGTGGATGTTTCAAACTTCTTCTTGGTCCCTTTGCTTGCGCTGGAGGGGGTAGGTGCTCCCGGGCAATTCACGGCGAAGTGGCCGGCCTCCCCGCATTTCAGGCATAATCCTTGCTTCATTCGAAGTTCTCGAGTGCCGTCCTTCTGCTGTGGGGTGGTGGGTTGATACTTCCCCCTGGGCGTCGGTGCAGGGGCAGATTGGGGGCCCTTGCCCAGTGCAGCCGCATCGTCAAGCCTGATGGTCTTCAAGCGTGTCTCGGTGGCCACCGCTTCCTTCATCCAGCCCGACAAGGTTTCCGGGTCTCTTCCCCGTATCACAGTCTGACGAATTTCAGGGTTCAGCCCCAGCCGGTATTGTTCAGCCAGGACTCCGTCCGGCCAGCCTCGGATTTTCGCTGCTTGTCTCCTGAACTTGGCGGTATACTCTCTCACCTTCTTGGAACCCTGTTGGAAGGATTGAAGGAAGGCCCGGGCCGTCTTGTTTGCGTTGACATCTTCGAATTGGTCCTTCATCGCCCACATAAACGCATCAATTTCCCGGAGCTCCCGCCCGTCTTCTTGGTGTAACGCCACGTACCAGTCCGCAGCCGCGTCCTTCAGGTGCGAAACGATAGCATCCACTATCCGCTCTTCATTCTGGAACAGGTGGCCCCAGTTCTCGATGAATTTTTCGGTTCTTACCAGGAAGAACGAGAATTTCTCTGGGGTCCCGTCGAAGTCAGCGTCTAGGAGCTCGACCAGTTTTGGTGGCAGAAACCCCCAGCCTCTTGGCCCTCCCGGTGGTTGTGGCACTGGCAGCCCCTGTGGCGGGGGCCCCGCGGGTTGGTCCGGGGGTGCCCCAGTTGGTACAGGCAGAGCTCTTTGGTCGGGGGGTTGTTGGTCATGAGGCACCGGTGGTTGCCTCCATTCCATTTCTTCTCGGATGCCATCTGAGATCATCCTGGGGATGCGGGACAGGTACTCATCGATGAGGTGGAGTATCCGGTCTTGGCTTGGGTCTCCATTCCATCTACGGCTCCTGATGGCCACTTCTAGGTCCCTTGGTTCCTGGTGGGTGTCTTCCGCACCTTCCGCCATGCTCAAGCGGTAGACCGACCTCTCGAACTGGCTCTCCCGGATCGAAGCCCGGGGGGTGAGGAACCATGTCTCTTGTGTCTTGGCCAGCGGCTTCAACCAGTCCCACCGCTGCCTCGGCCGTGTCGTAACCCCCCCATACGCGGCTTCATACGGGTCTCCGTAGGGTCCTCCCAGGTCATACTCTGTGCCCCATGATGTCGGCACGTAGGTGACCGGGTTGTCCAGTGGAACAATCGCTGTGGTGATTGCCACCGTTGTGACCGGAGGTTTCCTATCCTCCAGAGGATTCTGGATTGGGATAGTCTCTTCTCCGTCACTCATCTCAGCGAGAGAAGTGCAGGGTTTGACCAGTCCCAACTAAAGATGATTCCTGACAATTTGTCAGGTGCTTCAGAAAGTCAGTCAACACCAGGCCTCATGGAAAAGGATAGCGTTTATTATACTGCAATTCTAAAAGCACTAGAACACTCGCATTGTCAGGAATAACCCATACAATAGGAACATCTCTGGTTATACTCTGCAGAGGTGAAACCCACCCTACATTCTACCAATGGCGATAGAGCCCGCGCGTGGGAAATAAAGCGAAAGGTGCTACATTACTACATTACCATAGAGCAATAAATTCTCATGCCTAGCTGTTGTCTTAGGAAAAAGAAAGGAGACAAACAGCCTGGCTTTCAAGGCCATTTGGCCATCTGGAGATAGCCCAAGATGGAAACTGCACTGCCTCCCAGGCAACCCCGTCACCTCCCCACATACCAGAGAATACACAGATACATCCATTGACACCTCCTCCCCTCCCTTCACCCCTATGGCAGGGGTACCTGACACCTACGCAAGACTGAATTGTTTAGAAGGGCATTTGTAAGAAGGTGGGATGTTGTCACTGTCAGTCTTATAATAAGAAGAAGAATATATCAAATGAAAGTTATGCTTTTATTGAATTAACCGTAGCTTTAAATGTGTTAGTATATCTTGCTGAGTCCTTCTGGTAGAATGCGGGTTAGACCAGACCAGAGACCAGAGATTATATTAACATAATGGTTGCTGCCATCTCTAAGTATTAGTTTACAACTAGCTAGCACTTCATGATATCGGATTGTTTTATATGGTTTTACCTATGTTATAATTGTTTTACCTATAATGGTTTTACTTCTGTTATAATTGTTTTTGTTTTATCCTTTGTAGACTGCCCTGAACCTGCTTTGGCAGGGAGGGCGGGGTATAAATCAAATAAATAAATAAATAAATATTGCAAACGAATCATATATATACACATACAATCATATATATATACCGCAAACAATCATATATATATACCGCCAACGTATTGGCACTTTCCATCTCTCCCATTGGCTGAGTTGTGCTCTCCATCAGCCATTGGCCTGTTAACCACCACTTGTGTGCTCTGGGTCTGGGTGCTGGGTCTGCTCCTCTCCTTTGTCCACTGCTAGCTTGGCCATTTTCCTGTTGGAGTAAACTGCCAAAATGGCTATATCTTCTGATGCAAACACTTCTACTACTTGGCTCCTCTGTGGTTGGCTGGCTAATGAGGTGGGCCACTGGCCGTCAAACCATTCTCTTCTCCTTCTGCTGTGCAGCTCACTTTCCCCTCAGTGGCTGTTACTAGGCAACCAAGCTTGGTTCTGTCAGTAAAAAGTGGAGGAGGCCCTTTCCAGGCCTACTTTGGCCTTTGTGGGGATCTCATTGGGGCCTGACTAGGGTTGCCAAGCCCCAAGTTGGGAAATTCCTGGAAATTTTGTGTTGGAGTCTACAGAAACCAGAGTTTGGGGAGGGGAGAGGCCTCAGCTGAATAGAATACCATAGAGTCCACCCTCCAAAGCAGTTATTTTCTCCTGGGGGAGAGAGATCTGTTGTCTAGAGTTCAGTTGTGATAACAGGCGATACCAGAGCCAGCGTGGCATAGCAGTTAGCACTTCAGAGCAGGATCTGCCAGACCCAGGTCCTTGCTGTGGAAGCTGAGTGGGTGATTTCAGACCAGGCACAGACTTTCAGCCAAACCTAACGCACAGGATTGTTGTGCAGATCAAAAGGGGGAGAGGAGAATGATGTGAGCTGCTTTGGTCCCCACTGTGAAGAAAGACTAAACTTTTCCTAGGTAGAGGCTGAACGGAGAGGGGAGGATATGGAAAGCTGAAGTCAGAGTGTCAGATAAAGGTAGGTTGGTGGTTGACTGGGAAGGAGATAGGGTTGCCAACTCCAAGTTGGGAGATTTCTGGAGATTTGAGAGGTGGAGCCTAGAGAGAGTGGGGTTTGATGAGGGGTGGGACTGCAGGTACAATGCCATAGACTCCACCCTCTGAACCAGCCATTTCCTCCTGGGGAACCATTGTTGCCAATCTCCAGGTGAGGTCTGGAGATCATTCAAAATTACAACTGCTATTCAGGTGGCAGAGATCACTTCCCCTGGAGAAAACAGTGGACTCCGTGTCATTATACCCTGCTGAGGTTGCCATATCAAATTGACACTGAGTGCCCAAGGCTGTGGCACCCACCCAGAGGCTCTTTCTAGAGTTTGTTGTATTAGTTCCACAATGGGCCTTATTCCTAGCAAATAAATAAATGTGGACACTCTGTAAGGAATGATACAACTGTCCACAAAATTTAGATATCTTCCAGTGTCAGATGAATGTCCAATATGTTGGATGTCTCACTGGTAAGGTATTTATGGCAAATCTGGGCTGATGATATCAATTTTGTACTGTGAAGTACCTAAGATGATTAAGAATTACTTCTCACATAATGAGCCAGCAAATCACACCAACTTGGAATTGTTACAATTTTTCAGAAAAAAGGCAAGCCACCTTAGGCAGGCAAATTGCCTCTGTATATTAAAAGAAAGACAACCCCCCCCCACGCCATAATACTGTCAGTTTGTCCTGACACAAAATGGCAAAACTAGTCTGTGCCATCTTAAGGACTCGCCTTCTGCCCCCACAAATGACTTAGAGGTTAGGTTTCTGCTGTTTTGGACTCAATCACAGGGCACCTGTGCATGCATAGTCCTGGTAGATTCCACCAAATGGAAGAAACCCCAAGTTGTATTGTTTTGCCCAGGCTGAAATTGCAGCCAAGCAACATCAGTTGCCCCATAATCTCAGCCTTTAAAAACGCAGTACCATGGACAGAAGGGCTGACAAAGGTTCAGAGGTCATCATAAACCAGTATGACTACACACAGGAGGTTGAAAGGCAGCTTGAGTAGAAAGTCAGATTGAGAATCGGTCCCAGTATAGCTGCCATATATGATCATAGACCAAACAATATTATTCTAAGGAAGATTAGGTCATCTTTCAGCCTCTATTCTATTTCACTGTCAGAGGACTGACTTTAATTTACAGAAGTTCCTATATTCTTCATAGACATGGTTATAATCTGCCTTCCAATCCTTTCCCTTTTCCCTAGTATTTGGGGGGGGGGATTACATTATTTATGAGTCCTAAGGATCATGGTGATGGCCCAGCTTCCAAGAGAAACCAGGACCTATCTCTGAAAATCTGTTTGTGAGGTCTGGCAAACAGTTTGCTGTAACTCTCTTTAATGCATCAGACTCAAGGGACTGGGGGGGGAGGGAGAAGGAAGATTATTACAAAACCAGAAATTGGCATGGATTCTTCCAAGCTCAGATGAGAGTTTCAGCTCAAGTTTCTCAAATGCTAGTGTTATACTCAGCCTACTTTGATCCCCATTCTAGACAGCCTACATATGCTTTTAATAATTTAGTCAGATTGGCTAGCAGCCAGAACTGAGGTAAAACCTTTCAGTTCCTCTCAAGTGTTTCTGAGTCAAAGACTTACCTCAGATCACCTGGTATGTGTGTGCTATATTTTTTATACAAAAAGGATAGATTGAAATCTCTGCCTCAGAAAAAAAACAGACAGATTATTTTAAGATGCTACATTCTAGGCTGGCTCAAAAACATGTTGATAGGAAGCCGGCATAGTGGAAATGAACCTCCTGAACTCTGAAAGAAAAACAATAGCATTGGACAATGTCAACTACTTTCCCCGAGTTTCCTGTCATGCAGTTGAGTCCCTAAATCCCACTAGAGTCAGTGAGTGCAAACAACATTTTATAAAACAAACACAGAAGACTGGACCTTTCCTGTTTTTTGTAATGAGGTCACCTGACAAATGAGTGGGCGATATCTCAGGTGTTTGTTTTTTGTGATCTGCTGCAGCTGTTATATGGAGAAAGGAAGAATTTTCTTTCCTGTTATTTAGGGTTTATAACATGTCAGTGGCAGGCAGTGGGGAGGGCGCATGAAAGCATGTCCAGCGAAAACAATTTCCCTTCATATAGGCCCTTAATGCTATGAGTCAGAGGGAAACAAAATAGAATTCAGGATGTTGAGCAAACGTTAAAATTATGCACCCATGAATTGGAAATGGCTCTGTTACAAGTGCAACAATGGGTTAGGAGATGAAGAACTTGGTACTATTCAGGAAACGCTTGCCTTTGGATATTGTTAGAAAACACATTGTTAGAAAAATATTTGATATTCATGTGAGGAGGGAAGTGAGGATTGTACAAAGACAGAATGTAGACCAGAAAAAAAAGCCACTCTTCACCCTGCCTCACTGTATTTCTGGAAAAAATGAAAGCAGTGAACATAAATATATATAGCCTTTTTCTGTGGAGTTATTACCTACTCCACTAGAGTTTTTAAATTTTTAACTCAAACATAACAACTACATGTTAAATATGTACCACTCTGCAAAAGACTGTGAAACATTTTAATCTGACTTTTAAATTAGCCAAGAATAAAATTAACACCTCCAATTAAGCTCCATTGTAAAACTTTCTCAGCAGTTCTCATCTCTTGCATATATTCATGCTTGCCACTCCTCATATGCATAACTTACATTACATTCTATTAATGACATTGCCAGGAATGTGACCACATCCATTTGGTGACCTTTGCTGCTCAGGCATTCCTCCAATGCCTTCTACTGCTGCCAGCGTGCCACTATTCCCACACTCTTCACTTCATTTTCATATACTACAAGAGGTGGGACCCGCAATACTTGTGTGTGGGGGGGAATATTCCCCACAGCTCCTAGCCTGCAGAAGCTGGAGACGTGACAGCAGTTGATCCCAGCCTTCTCCCTCCCCCCTCCCTCCCCCCTAGTGACGGCGGCGAGGCTGGCCCACCAAGGTTTCTCCTTCACCCATCCTTTTTCAGCAGCGGCGGCAGCAGCAAGGCCAGCCCACCAAGGTTTCTCCTTCCCCCTCCCTCCCCAGCAGCAGTGGCGGTGAGGCTGGCCCGCCCGCCAAGCTTTCTCCCTCCCCCTCACCAGCAGCAGCGGCGAGGCCGGCCCACCAACCTTTCTCCTTTCCCCCTCCCTCCCCAGCAGCAGCAGCAGCAGCAGCAGCAGCAGCAAGGTACTTCAGAGGATGTACTATGGGACATAACTACACTACATTTTCACCAGGGACATTCTCAGTTTGGGTGGAAGTTGTGCAGAAAGATGTGTTCTGAGGTTCCACACTTCCCAGATATAAAGTACTGAGACTGATGCGAAGCATAGTGATTCAGCTCATACTTTATTTAAGAAGAAGAACAATAGATGGCTTTGCTGGCTTGCAGGCCGGCTTATATTCACAACTCACTCCACACCTAAACACACACCCACACCCGTGTTGGAAATTTACATTGCACCCTTAGACCCATCTTGCACCCTCCCTCCTAGGATCCTAGCGTTCCTATAGGTGCATGCTAGGATCCATCTGGGCTGTTGTCTCAGGCAGCAAAGCTCATAAGAACATAAGAACAGAAGAGAAGCCAATGTTGAATCAGGCCAATGGCCCATCTAGTCCAACACTCTGTCACACAGCGGCCAAAATATAGTACGTGCCATCAGGAAGCCCAGCAGTGGGGCCAGGACACTAGAAGCCCTCCCACTGCTGCCCCCTCCAGCACCAAGAATAGAGTGCATCACCTGCTCCAGACTGAGAATTCCCATCTATACCCTTTGGCTAATAGCCACTGATGGACTTCTGCTCCATATGTTTATCTAATTCCCTCTTGAAACTGTCCATGCTTGTAGCTGCCACCACCTCCTGTGGCAGTGAATTCCATATGTTAATCACTCTTTGGGTGAAGAAGTATTTCCTTTTATCTGTTCTAACCCGACTGCTCAGCAATTTCATGGATTGCTCACGAGTTCTTGTATTGTGAGAAAGGGAGAAAAGTACTTCTTTCTCAACCTGCTCAATCCCATTGATAATCTTATAAACCTCGATCATGTCACCCCTCAGCCGTCATTTCTCCAAGCTAAAGAGCCCCAAGCGTTTTAACCTTTCTTCATAGGGAAGGTGTTCCAACCCTTTTATCATTCTAGTTGCTCTTCTCTGCACTTTTTCCAATGCTATAATATCCTTTTGAGATGTGGCGTCCAGAACTGTACACAGTATTCCAAATGAGGTCGCACCAATGATTTATACAGGGGCATGATGATACTGGCTGATTTGTTTTCAATTCCCTTCATAATAATCCCCAGGATAGCGTTGGCCTTCTTTATTGCAGCTACACACTGTCTAGACATTTTCATTGAGTTATCCACTACGACTCTGTCTCTGCCAGTTCAGACCCCATCAACGTGTATTTATATTTAGAATTTTTGGCTCCAATGTGCATCACTTTGCACTTGGCCACATTGAACCCCATTGGCCACATTGACACCCACTCACCCATCCTTGACAGATCCCTTTGGAGTGCCTCACAATCCTCCCTGGTTTTCACCACCCTGAACAACTTCAAGTCATCTGCAAATTTAGCCACTTCACTACTTACTCCCAATTCCAAATCATTAATAAACAAGTTTAAAAGCATCGGACCGAGTACTGATCCCTGTGGTACCCCACTGCTTACCACCCTCCACTGAGAAAGTTTCCCATTTATACTCAGTCTCTGTTTCCTATTTATAAGCCAGTTTTTGATCCACAAGAGGACTTGTCCTTTTATCCCATGACTATTGAGCTTACTTAGGAGCCTTTGATGAGGAACTGTATCAAAAGCTTTCCGGAAGTCAAGGTAAATAATATCTATTGGGTCCCCCTTGTCCTCATGTTTGTTCACTCCTGCAAAAAACACTAACAGGTTAGTGAGACAAGATCTTCCCTTACAGAACCCATGCTGAGTCTGCCTCAATAGTTTTTGTTCATCAATGTGCCTACTAATTCTTTCTTTAATACCAGTTTCCACCAACTTACCCGGTATTGATGTCAGACTGACTGGCCTGTAATTTCCTGGATCTCCCCTGGAGCCCTTTTTAAAGATGGGAGTGACATTAGCTACCTTCCAGTCCTCAGGAATGGAGGTAGATTTTAAAGAAAGATTACATATTTTTGTCAGGAGATCCTTCCCTTCCTTCGCTTGACCATGTGTTTGCCCAACCAGGTCTGTGGGCTTCCCCGAGTACACAACATGTACATGGGTCCAACTTCGATTGGGACTGTGGTGCACAGAGAGAAGGGGCTTAGAACTTCTACACTGCACTGCTTTTCCAACATAAAATGGACTGGGTGGGTGCACTTTGCCCCGTTCAGGGCTGCACATGTATTAATGAGCCACATGCTACATAGCCACACCAGCAAATAGTGCCCCTTGTGGTCATTTTAGGACAGGAAAATGGTGAGAGGGGAAGGTCTTAGATTTCTTTTTAAGGCAGTGTCAAGAAAATTGAACCTCCAGTTCAATTTCTTGTTCTTGCATTAAAACATTGGTTCAGGCTTCACATCAAAACCTAGGCCTGAAATATGGGGGAAGAGATCAAAGGGAAAAATCTGGGGGGGGGGTTCATGAGAAACTTAGCAAGTTGGCATTGTGCTTATGAATAATAGAGACCAAACCTTTTTGTCACTGAACACACACCTCACTTCTTTTGATGAGAAGCATCATGTCATAAAACTGCTTCTCTGCTAAACTGTTTGTTACAAGATCCATGTTAACATAACATCACTGGCCTGATTTTTGATTGGACAGAAGGGTCCTCTGCCCTCTCAGATTTTAGTCCTTAAAACAGCTGGTTTTATGGTTCTTTGTGTAGCTGTAGCTGCTCTCAGCTAACACAAGGTGATGAGCTGACCTAGGAAGGTACCAGGCGCTGCCTGGTGACATGCTCTTTTGACAAGAAGACTTGGAAGGATGCCTGGCTTCTCTGAAGAAGAGTAACCGATGGTAACTATAATTTAGGGTATAATGTGTAGCTAGAACTTATTATTTAAATTTCGTTTTTTCTCTGCCTATTGCTTTGTTCTTTTGACAATATTCCTGCATTTTTTAAGATATTTTTACTATATCTGATTTTTCTGTACTTCAGAAGCTGTAATCTAAATCTCACACCTTAGACTTAAGCATCTACCTACTGCTAATTCGTTCCTAGAAACTCATTCTGCAAGTGTCCCACCTTGCAGGATTGACCTTCTGGTTTAATCCCAGAAAGATCAGGAGTATGGCCACTGGCTTCTGATTGTAGGGATATTCTAATGGGCAGCTGGCAGGCTATCCCCTGGTTTGTGAGGACTCACACTCCAGGTTGCTTGTGTAACTTTGAGCTCTGCCCACTCATACTAAGGATCCCCTGGACTGAGAATTCTTGACAGGCAGATTTCTAACCACAAGCTTTTCTCAATGGTTGCTACCCATCTATCCTATAATAGACAGTGTTGGACTAGTCAATTGCTACTGGAGTCAAGCAGGAATTGTTTGGGTTCCTTCCTTAGGGTTTCCAGCTGCCCATCCATGGTGGGCATGTTCCTTCTCCCACATTCCATTGTCTGTGATCACTTGCCTGTGATTACATGACTAAACACTATCAGTAGAATTAATTCAAGCAAGCTGGGGGCTCTTAGCAAGAAACAACATGATAAGGAAAAGAAGAAGTTTTTATATCCTGGTTTTCTCTACCCTAAGGAGTCTCAAAGCAGCTTACAATTGCCTTCCCTTCTTCTTCCCACAACAGGCACCTTGTGAGGTAGGTGGGGCTGAGAGAGTTCCAAGAGATCTGTGACTGGCCCAAGGTCACTCAGCAGGCTTCAGATGGAGGAGTGCAGAATCAGACTCAGTTTGTCTGCTGCTCTTAACCTCTAAAGCAGATATTCATATGGCATCAAAATTATTAAGCTTTAGGCACCAAGGAAAGACATTTCATACTTCCAGCCTTCATGATGATTTATTGGGCCTAGTTGTTATGGTTGGTTCTGGATGGTACGGATGGTTGTGTTTTCCATACTCCTGCTCTTAAAGGCATTTTTACTGCTCATCAGCATTAATCTTCACTAGGTTTTATTCTTTGTGTTGTATTTTGAGATTTTATTGTTTTGATTTGATATAGGTTTATGGAAGAAGCTGCCTTGCTAGCAGTTGTATTAAGAGATGACAGGACTGTTTAAATAAATAATAAAATGAAGCATTTGAAGCAGAAGAAACAAAGAAGAGGACATATTGTCCTGTTTGCAACCATAAACATAAGAATTATTGCAAGTTATAACAGAACCTTAAATTACAGTATCTCTGTTGGTCTGTTCATGGCCACATTTAACTGGATCCTAAAGCACAAGTGGAAGGCACTTGAAGATATTTTCCAGAGAGTACATTTGATCTTTCTTCACCTTCCTTTTCCCCAACCCTCTAAGATATATCTAAAAGCCCACAGTAGGAGCTGAGGGAACTTTTTAGACAAAATGTCATGAAGTATAACTAGAGTAACAAGGAGGAATCAGAGGAAATTCCTTTGCTTTATCCATATATTGAATATTGTGATATTGTTGTGCTGTACCGCTTATTCATAAACTGATTTTCCACTGTGTCCAGAAATGAGGACACAGCCTTTGTTGTGTGAATGTCAGGCATGATCCACAGCACTTCCTGTTCCAGCAGGGGGATGAGGAGGAATGGTTTTACCTGACTGCCACTGATTACTCTAGCTGTCTGTGCCTTACTCCATTCAGGCCAAGAAGCTTCAGTCTCCTGCATCATCTCATCAAGAGGCAGCTGAGAGGAAGGAGGGATGAGGAAAGATCCATTTCCTAAATAGAGGCTGCAATCCTTTGAACAGAATTTATTTGGCAGAATAATTTTCACAGCAGGAAATAACATCACAAAGATGTATTGTGGGGAATTATGCAAAAAGAAAAAAAGAAAAAACCTGAAACCTTAAGACTGATTTACAGTGCCACCCTAAGCACAGTTACACCCTGCTATGCCAATTGACTTCAATAGCTTTAGAAGATTGTAATTCTGCTTCAGATTGGGTTACTAGTAAAGCAGTATTATGAGATAAAGTTATGTATAAATAAAAGGCATTTTAAGTCCGTGTGTAATCATTAACCTCAATAAGTTTAGCTATTCTGTCTACCCATGTACAATAGCTAAAACAAGAGGAGAATATGTTGCATGGTAAGTTTGAGAAATTTAATGTTGGAAAAAAGGTTGGACAAAACAGATAAAATTCTGATGACAGAGCGTGTTTGGGGAAGAAAAACTTACTGAAGAGAAGTAAGAAGGGAATATAGGAAAGAGTGGTAAAGAATATAGTGCAATTGATTGATTGGGTATAATTTAAAGGGCACAACAGGTATAAAGTGATCTGAATTTTAAGGTACCCAGTAGGAGAATATATAATTAAAATAAAATTAAAATAAATAAAATACAAAGAAATAGGAGGTGGAAGTACACAAGCTCAAATAGGTAGAAGAGGTGATATAAAATCCTAGCAAACCAAAAGAAAAGGAAGAGGCTCTATGGCCTCAGGAGGTGACAGGAAAGTTTCATTGTCATCACCAGGACAGTTGGGGGGAACTGGACAATTTAAAATATTGAATATGAGTTCCTCACAAGTGTCCATGAAGGAATTAAATAAAATGATACAGGACAGCGTAACACAGGCTGTTTCTCAGGCAGTCACTCAGGCAGTGAAAGCAACAGTGGAGAATACACTGCCTGCATTGATCAAAAGAGAAATAGAACCATTAAGGCAGAAAATGGAGGAGTTAACAATGCAAATCAAAAGTGAAACTGAGGAAATTAAAAAGCAAATAAAAGAAAATAAATACGAAATTACAAAAATGGCAACTAATCAAGGAAAGATAAAAGAAAGGATGCGTGACTTAGATTTGGATATACAAGAAATTAAGAGCAAGAGTGAGAAAATAGAGGAGACTCTTATTAATCTAGAAATGGATAAGGCGGCACTGATTATAAGGTGTCAAAATATCCCTGAAACATTAGATAGGAATCTCAAGGAAGAATCTGTGAACATTTTGGCAGAACAAATGAAAGTAGGAACGAAAGAAGAATTAGAGGAAGGAATTGAGGCGATTTACAGAAGGAATTCGGCCTATGCAAAAAAAATAAGAAACCGAGGGAAGTACATGTTAAATTTTATAAAAGAGAACTGAAAGAAAAAATCTTAAGAGTATCAAATGAAATTAAAATATCTATGCAAGGAGAAGAGATAGTTTTTCGAAAAGAGGTGCCGTGGAGAGGTAGGGAAAGAAGGATGGCATATACAACTCTAACGAATCTTTTGAAAAACAACAGAATTATGTTCAGATGGTTGATACCAGAAGGAGTTTTGTTTTCACATAATGGTCAAAGGCACAGGATAGATTCCACAATTAAGGCAGAATTTTTCTTAGATAATTTTGGAGAAGATCTAGGTGTAGAGGAAGAAGGTGAAAAGGAAGGGGATTTGGAAGAGGAAGAAGAATTGGAAGAAGAGAATGCTGTGCAAGAAGTACAGAAAGACATAGGGAAGATACCAAGAAGAAGTAAAAACAAATTAAATAAAACAACGTACCAATATCTAACTAGGTTTAAGTATAAAAATAGAGGGGAAAAACATTAAACACTAACTAGCAAGATGCTATCCATTAAAAAAAATTAAAGTTATCTCTATAAATATTAATGGCTTGAATAGTCCGCAAAAAGAAGGAAAACATTCCACCAACTACTAAAAATGAAAACAGATATTGTAGGGTTACAAGAAACGCACATCAAGAGGGAAAACACAAAATATTTAGAGTGTAAAAAACTAGGAAAAGAATTCCTTGCCCTTGCAGATGAAAAGAAATGAGGGGTGGTGACTTATGTGAAAAATACACTAGACCCAGAGTTGATCTACAGTTCAGATGACAGGAGGATGGTGGCAATAACAGTGGTAAGCAAGGGTGTAAAGATGTTAATAATTAATATATATGCCCATAACCAAAGTCATAATCAAAAAGTTTTTTAAAAAAAATTACAAATGGTTCTGAACTCTGTAGATGTAAATAGTATCTGTATTGTGGGTGATTATAACCTAGTTGTAGATCCAAACTTGGATAGAAAGATGAATAAGAAAAGGTGAAAAAATGGAAATGTATTATTGAAAGAATTTATGCAAATAGTGGAAGAATACAATTTAATTGACGTATGGAGAGTCAGAAACATGTGGAAAAAAGATTACACCTATTACTCGGCTAGACATGGTTCCTGGTCTAGGATAGATATGATATGGATATCCGCCAATATGTTAAGAGATACAATGGAATGTGAAATATTACCGAATACTTTTGTGGACCATAGCCCTGTCTTGTTGGTATTGAAGGAAGGACGCAGGGAAAATAGATGTTTTCTTAATCTAAAATTGCTAAGAGACTCAGAATTCGTTAAGAAATGTAAAAAACAAATGATAGAGTTTTTTCGGATAAATATCACCTCTGAAACTCCATTGGAAGTAGTTTGGGATATCTTTAAGGCATATATGAGAGGTATCTTTATCAATCAGAATGCTTGGAGGGCTAAGCAAGAAAAAAAAGAAATATGAGCAAATAGTTAATCAAATTAGAGTGCAAGAAAGTGTTATGAAGAATAGTAAAGATACCAAATGGGCATACATAAAATTAAAATTATTGCACCATAAGATGAGTTTAATGTTGAATCATGAGATAGAGAAATAAATGGAATACACTAGACAGTATTATTTTGAGAATATAAATAAATCAAATAGGTGGTTAGCATATAAAGTAAGAAAAGAGAGAGAGAAGCGTATGACAATCCAGTTAAAAAATGACAAAGATGAAATAAAATGTGATACGCATGATCTGAAGGATATTGTGGAAAAATTCTACAAAAAGTTATATCTAGGAGATGACCAAGAGAAGGATTTAATCACAAAATATCTGAAACGGAATAGAAAAAGATTTAATGAACAACAGAAAGGAATTTTAAATGACCCAATAACAATGTGTGAAATTTCAGAAGCAATTAAAAAACAGAAAAAGAAGAAGTCACCAGGACCGGATGGTATTCCGGCAGAATTCTACCAAATATTTGAAGAGCAGATTTCTTTACCATTTAAAGAGTTACTTCAGAGAGTAGGCAAGCAGGGGAAGAGTCCAGAATCTTGGAACCATGCGTTAATTACATTGATTCCTTACATTACATTAATTCAGATTATAGAGATATCAAGAATTATAGACCTATATCCTTGTTAAATGTGGACTATAAAATATTTGCTGGAATTCTGGCGGACAGGTTAAAGAAAGTCTTATCGCAGGTTATCCATCAAGACCAAATGGGGTTCTTGCCCAGAAGACAGATGAAAAACAATTTGAAAATAATAATGGATGTACTAGAATATTACGAGGAACACCCAGATAAAGAACTAGTATTAATGTTCCTAGATGCAGTTCAATAATCTGTCATGAAATTTTTTATTGGAAAAGTTAAGCAATGCGGATTGTGGCCAATATTTTTTTACCATGGTTAGTACTATTTACAAGGAAAATTTCACAAAAGTAATAGTAAATGGGGAAGTAACAAATAATATAGAAATTCAGAAGGGTTTGAGACAAGGCTGCCCATTGTCACCTTTATTGTTCATTTTTGTGTTAGAATCTCTAAATGACGCTGTTAGGGAAAACCCTCTGATACAGGGTCTCAAAATAAAAGGGGAAGAATACAAATTATTGGCATTCGCTGATGACCTAGTATTTATATTGGAGGAACCAGATGAATCAATTATGTATCTGATGGATACCATTAAAAAGTATGGGCAGGTGGCAGGATTTAAGATAAATTATAAAAAATCGAAATTGTTAACTAAAAATTGCCTACCAAAGTCGATACAGGAAATACAAGAAAACATCCCTATGGAGGTAGTGAAGAAGGTCAAGTACTTGGGAATTAATTTCACAAATAAGTGTAGTTCACTGATAGGAGATAATTACAATAAGTTACTGGAGGAAATTAGAAAAGATTTGTTGAAATGGAAAAAGATACCCTTATCATTTATGGGTAGAATAGCACTGGTTAAAATGAATATACTGCCTAGGTTTTTATTTTTAGCACAAAGCATACCAATCTTGAAAAATCAGAATTTTTTTGAGGAATTGAATAAAATAACAAAACAATTCATATGGCAATATAAGAGGCCTAGAATAACCTGGAAGGTGTTGCAGGATAAAAAGGAAAGGGGGGAATGAACGCACCCAATTGGTATATATACTACCAAGCGGCCGCCCTAGTTTGGATAAAGGAATGGGTCACATTAGAGAATGATAGGATTTTGGCACTAGAAGGACATGATCTATATATGGGGTGGCATGCATACATATGGTACAGAAAAGATAAAGTACATTCAAATTTTGGTAGACATATGCATTGAATAAAATATGGTCTAAGATAAAAGAAAGATGGTATAGGAAAACTTCGAGATGGGTTTCCCCTCTTGAAGCATTTATAACACCATCATTACTAACAACAAATAAGAAAGAAAGTTATCAAACATTGTTAAGTGGAAATAATAAATTAAAATCAGAGGAACAGCTAGTAAGAAAAAGTAACTTAACTTGGTGGGAACAGATAATGTTAAGAGAAAGATTCCAGAAAGATTTGCCAAGGGGGTTTGAAGATCAAAATAATGAACTTGATAAGATTTGGTTATCATCAAATGATAAGTTAATACAGAAACTATATGGATTCTTGTTGGAAGAATATGAGCAGGATGAGATAATTAAAACCACCATGGTTTCTTGGATGAAAGATTTAGGATTTAGGATTTAGGAGAGAATGTGGAATAAGATATGGAAATCAGTTAAGTTTATGAGAGCAGTTACTTATAAAGAGAATGTTTACAAAATGTTTTATAGGTAATACTGGTCTCAGAATAAATTAGCTAAATGTTATAGCGGTTACTCAGGTCAATGCTGGAAATGCAAATCCAATGTGGGGACCTTCTACCACCTTTGGTGGAAATGCGACAAGATACGAGGTTATTGGAAAATGGTACAAAAAATAATTCAAGAGATCTTAGATAAAGAAGTGGCATTAAAACCGGAAACATATCTGTTAAATTTAGTACCAAATGGATTTAGCCAACAGGAAGTATACTTAGTATCATATATAGTAACTGCCGCTTGCTTATTAGTGGCAAAAAGTTGGAAATCAGATATAATTCCCTCAAGAGTGTCGAAGGTGTTAGAATTAGCGCAATTAGACGATATAAGTACGCTGTTACAGAATAAAAATGAAAAGGTACATAAAGAAAGCTGGATAAGAGTGTATAAATGGATAGAAAAATTATCAAATGTATAAGACTCTAGGATTTATGTAATCTATGTAGTTGGAAGTAATGTAAATACAAGAAAATGAAAATAAAATTTTAAAAAAGAGAGAAATTTAATGTTATTCTGACTAGGGTGGTGGACTGAACATAATGTCATTTGTTTATAGAACTGAAGCTGAATTTGTGTACAACTTTCTTTTTACTGAATAAATTTTATTATTATAAAGAAGGTAAAACAAGAGGAGAATCCATGAGCGCTCACAAGAGAAGGGAATGTAACTTCCCTCTTGTTCTGCCCTTTGCCAACTTCCTGTTGTGCAGTTCCCCTATTCACCAAGCCTCGTATCTTGCAGTTTCCCCTCCAATCCTCCTGGCATGCTGTTATCTCCCACAACTCTCCCCTTCCCCATGCACACTTTCTGCTCCCCCTTCCCTCCTCAGTTTTTGTGGCTTTTTACACATGTCTGTCTGTGCATGCTCAGATGGTGCTGATTACTTGGGAGTGGTTTATCTCCCTCTTTCTGTCTTTCTCCCTATACATATTTAAACTGTTAACATTTCATTTTGCAAATGTGGGTTTTTTTCCTGCCTGGGAGGAAAATAAATCTTTCCTATCCTTAGACTGACCCATTGTGTGAAGTTTTTGATCTTCACAGTGGGGCCAAGTCCAGAATTAGTCATATGGATGCGGTCAAACGGCAAGGCAATTGCACTTTGTTCCCAATGTAATTAAAACCGGAATATTTTTTCCAAGTTGAGATGTTCACACATCCCTCCCTGAACCGCAAGCTCACCTTCCCTGCCTGCCTACCCCCCCCCCAGCAACTTTCCAGCCATCAACCCGATCAAAAGAAAAGAAAAAGGCACCTTTGAAAGAGTTCTCCTTTCCACCTGATGCTGCTGGCTAGCTCGGCATGCTCCCCGGCGGCGGGGGCTCCCTCCCTCCTAATGCCACAGCTTCGGGGTCTCCTGGGGCGGATGCCAAAGCCTGCTCACCTGACAGCCCACCCCCCAGCTTCCTCCCCAGAAACTTTCAGGGGATGGCGGGCAGGACTTTTCTCCAAGCAGGATGAGTGCTTGTTTACTCAAGTGCTCAAAGCCAGAAGGTTTTTAAAAAACAACAACACACAGAGCAGTCAGACGGCCCTAATCGCAATCATTGTGAAAGATGGCTGTCTAGATGGGTGAAATCGTGCATTCAAAGTGCAAGTGTCAGGAAAATACTTGATTTTCCCGGGGGCAGAAAAACCTGGGAGCATTGCGGCAGTGAGCCCACTTCAGCGCAGAAGGTGGATTCGCCTGTCTGATCAGCAAACTTAAATGCAGGCGGGAACAGCGGCAAAACCCGATCAAAAGGATCGAGTGACCGCGGCCTTAATCTGGCGGTATCTCTTTATATACATTTTCAGGCAGTATACTTACAAAGGTTTCATTTAATATTTCTGGGTATTTCAAAGAATAAAAAGTAACTACACTAAAACTCTGCAAGGTAGCAGGCCTGCTCCAATGACAAAGTATCTCGGCTCCAGTGACAAAGTGTCTGGAAAGAGAGAATAAACAGGCATGTTTAGCAGATGCGCAAGTTCAGCAGCAGGGTGAGGAAGTCAGGACACTAATTTTTCCACGTCCCTAATAGTGTAAGCAGACTTTCCACAAACATATCCACATAAATAGGAAATTTATAAAAAGGAAGATAAAAAAAAAAATATGAAGGTAGAATGTTAGCAGGCAGTTGGGGACTATCCAGTGAATTGCACTGAGTGTAACATGTATGACTGACTGCCAACTGAACAGAAATCAAGGGCATGTTTTTGGTGCAAGGAACTCCTGGTTCTCAGGGAGTAAGTTTGCAACCTCAAGGTTGACCTGGAGAAGCAGAGACAATCAGCTAGGCATAAGGATTAGATGCTTGGGGACTTGTTAGATGTGTCCCACTTCAAGAATGGCAGCACTGCTTCTGCCAGGGAGCATGATGGTCAAGGGAAAACAGGCACCATGCTGATGAAAGGGGGAAAGTTCCCTCAGAAGGGACCCCTTCCACAGTTGGTGATCAGGTATCCTTTTGCACCAAGGAACCATCAATCTTTAGGCATGTAGGCATGTAGGCATGTAGATAGATGGGTGGCAAATACATGTACTGATCGCATGGTCTCTTGTCTGCCTGTTGTGAAGGTAACGGATATTACTCATGGTCTAGATAGGCTAGTAGACAGTGCTGTGGAGGAGCCAGTGGTCATGGTACATGTTGGTATCAACGGTTTAAAGGTAAAGGTTCCCCTGCTTGAAAGCCAGTTGAATCCAACTCTAGGGTTGCGGTGCTCATCTCCGTTTCAAAGCCGAAGAGCCAGCGCTGTCCGAAGATGTTTCCGTGGTCATGTGGCCGGCATGACTAAACACCAAGGTGCATGGAACGCTGTTACCTTCCCACCGAAGTGGTACCTATTTATCTACTTGCAATTTCTTGCTTTCGAACTGCTAAGTTGGCAGGAGCTGGAACTAGAGACGGGAGCTCATTCCGTCTTGCGGCACCCGGGTCTTGAACTGCTGAACTACTGTCCTTCCACAGCCTGCAGTTCAGCGTGTTAACCACTTGAGCCACTGCAGCTCCTATCAATGGTGTGGGGAAATGTAATTTTGTGTTCTTGGAGGAAAAATTTAGGCTGCTAGGCAGGAGACTCAAGACCAGGACTTGCAAGGTAGCCGTCTCGGAAATGCTGCCTGTTCCAGATGCAGGACCAGCTAGACAGGCACAGATCAGGAGTCTCGATGTGTGGATGAGATGATGGTGTAGGGGAAAAGGGTTTAAATTTGTTAGGCACTGAGATGCTTTTTGAGCAGGCAGGACCCATATAAAAGATATAGCCTCCACTTGTCCTGAGAAGGAACCAGGCTGCTGGCACATAAATCAAAAAGTACAGTTTTTAAATTAAATCTCGGTAGAAAGCCAACAGGAAATGAAATATCTCTGGTTTGGGATGGCTCATCTCAAAGAGACGAAGAGGTAGCTGTTACTGTTCTAAAGGGAAGTGGATTAGAGCTGGCCACTGAGAAGGTGACAAACAATACTGACTGCCTGACTAGGTCTATAGGCCATAGGAGGAAGATTGCAGGCCTATTGAGGATTAAAAACTGGATTAAAACTGGTTAATTAACAGGAAACAGGGAGTGAATATAAATGGGCAGTTTTCACAGTGGAAGGTGGTAAGCAGTGGGGTACCACAGGGCTCAGTACTAGGTCCAGTGCTTTTTAACTGAATATTAATTATTTGGAGTTGGGAGTAAGTGGTGAAGTGGCTAAACTGGCATATGGCACTAAATTGTTCAGGGTGGTGAAAAACCAGGGAGGACTGAGACACTCCAGAGGGATCTGTCGAGGCTGGACAAGTGGACAACAATGTGGAAAATGAGGTTCAACATGGGCAAGTGCAAATCAAGGCACCTCAGAGCCAAAAATCCCAAATATAAATACATGTTGATTAGGTCTGAACTGGTGGTAACAGAACAAGAGAGAGATCTTGGAGTCATGGTAGATAACGCACTGAAAAAGGCAAGTCAATGTGTGACTGCAATTAAAAAGGTAAGTGCTATATTCGGGATTATTAGGAAGGCAATTGAAAACAAATCAGCCAGTATCATAATGTCCCTGTATAGATCTATGATGCAGCCTCATTTGGAATAGTGTTCAGCTCTGGTCACCACACCTTAAAAGAGCAATTAAAATGATAAAGGGGATGGAACACTCTCAATGTAAAGAAAGGTTAAAGATGTTAAGGCTCTTTAGCTTGGAGAAATGATGACTGATGGATGATATGATAGAGGTTTACAAAATTATGCATGGTACTTTTCTCCCTTTCTCATGATACTTGTGTGCACTCAATGAAACTGATGAGCAGTACATTTAGAACAGATAATTAACACGAGGAATTCACTGCTGCAGGAAGTGATGGCAGCTAAAAGCATAGCTTCAAGAGGGGATTGGAAAAATGTATGTGGCAGAGGTCCATCAGTGGCTATTAGCCAGCAGGTATAGATGGAACACTATTTCTGGTGTAGTGATGCTCTGTATTCTTGGTACTTGGGGGCCACAATGGGAGGGTTTCTGGAATTCTGGCCTCACTGGTGGACCTCCTGATGACACTTGGTTTTTGGCCATTGTGTGACACAGAGTGTTGGACTGGATGGGCCATTGGCCTGATTCAACACAGCTTTTCTTATGTCCTTTCCTTTCCTTTCATGGTTTAATTTACATTTTTTGTGGGTAGGTGTCATAATCATGGGCCTATAGTGGTGCGGCCTACAGGCTCTCAGGAGGCCTAGTGGCTCCAGGGAAGCCTGTCTGGGAGTAGCTATCTAGGTCTACATATCCCAGGTTCCCTCTGGACCCTGTGATGGGGTAATAGGAGATTTTGGAGGGAAAAACTACACCAGCAGAGGAACAGAGGGTAGTGCCTGGGAACAGGAGATAAAAGACCTTGCCCAGAGTGGGAGAGTTCTCTTTCTCAAGGACCAGGGCTTGTGAAGCTGCTGCAGACAGAGGGATCCCTCATCCAAAAAGGGGTGAGTTAGACTGTGAACAGGTACCTATGAGAGGCTAGGACTGTGTAGACAGATGTGTTAGGATTTATTATTTTACTGATTTACCTGCCTTTACTTTGCTCATTTTCCCTGCTTGTTATTGATCTAAAGCTGTTATTCAATTTATTAATAAAATCAGTTGCTACTCTGCCTGGGTCCTCATGCATCATTTGGTCTTGTACAAGGGGAAACGTGTTGTAAAAGTATTGTAACAAGGGGTAAGGTGGGTGTATAGCAATAAAATTGAATTAAAGAAATTAAAAATTGGCCTAAATTCATCTTAGGCCTCATAACTTCCATCACCACCCTGAATTTCCCCCCACCCACAAGTTTCATTGCAAAGGGCATAACATTTCTGTTTAGCAAAACTGTTATCGAATGTGGTCGGAAACGAGGCTGCGGTTGAGCTTCAAAGATGCCCAGGTGCAAAAGATGCTTAGATCTTAGAGCTAGTTTGTAACGCAAAATAAGAGAGTGCATCCGGATTGAAACGTCTTCTTGTAACAGGAAGAGAGAATGTGTAAAGGAAAGTTTCCATTGTCCTGCTTCTGACGCACATATTGTAAGGTATATCAGAGAACTAAATGCATCTGAAAGGGGTCAGCCCTTTTTGCTCTTGAAGCAAGCTGACCTGGCGCCAATAAAGTACTTCTCCTCTTACTGACCTGGTGTGCTTTCACTGACTGGATGAAAGCTCTCTTCTCCCCGCTTCATTTCCTGGTGCATTGTGCTGGGAAAATGGAGAGCTGATTCTAGCAACGAGATCGGGTTGTTGCCCTCCTAAGCCATGGGCCATCAGAGAGCATAGCAGCCCGTGACTGATTTCCGACAGGCACCACTTCCCTCTTTGGAAGGTCGATCTTCTCTCCGTTCTGTTGTGACTCTCTGCTGGTGCCGCTCACTTTGAAGAACCCAGGTCAGAGAGGACGAGCCCAGGGACGACTCGAGTCGATGGACAGGTCAGTATAGTCAGTCTGAGGTATCTGCGGTACCCCTTCCAGTAGAGAAGGGGAAAAGGGAGCTTGATCACCTCTCTTATCTGTGGAATCTGGGTTAGCTTTCTGACAGGCAGGTCAGGGAAGCAGTGACTTCTCTGTGATCAGGGTGAGATATGTGTTGAAAAGTATGATTGATGTGTGCTTGTGACAGGCAGAGTCTTACGGGACAAAGCCAATCTGAGAGTTGACTTCTGATACGTGCGGTTCCAATCAACGTGAGCTTGATTCGGCCACTTAAAGAAGGAAGCATCTGTGGCCAAGGAATCCCTTTTGTGCCTTAAGAGTTGCAGACCCCCTTCACTGCACTCTCTGTGAAAATCCCTTTGTATACCCAGCTGTCTGTCTTTGTTTGTCTTCATGGGGGGGGGGGGAGTCAGGCAAAGCCCATCATGCCCTTAGACTACATGCTGCGAAATTTCAAAGATATTTTTACTGGAGACTATGGTGGAGATGTGCCCCTCAGCCCTGGCCGCTCACAAACTTTCTGCACTATAGACTGGCCAGCCTTTGATGTCGGATGGCCCCCAGAGGGGTCCATGAATCAGGAATTAATTAAAAGAGTTTTTGCAGCAGTTACAGACCCAAGCTGTGACCATCCAGATCAATTCCCCTACATTGACTTATGGGATGAGTGGGTCAGATTCCATCCATTCTTAGAAAAGAAATTCCCTGCGACCTGGCTGCTTCGCTCCCGTAGTCCACGGGTTTGTCTCGCTACCACCATAAGCCAGCCAGCTAGGTCTCCTGTCGGGGCCCCTCAAGTTCGAGTTCAAACAGATCAGGAAGAAGACTGGCCACCCCCTTACTCTGCAGGACCAGCCAGAACACCTGACAGAACCCCTCCACCCAGCCCACTTGAGACCTGAGCCATGGCCCGTGGCCGTGAGGAAGAGGAAAGAAAGAGGAGGGAAGAGAATAGGTTGAGAGAGGTGAACCTTCTACGTTCTGATGAGAATCTGGTAGACATCCCCTACAATGAACAGGGCTCAGGGGGAGCCTGGAAAAAGAAGGACAGAGCTGAGAAAAAGCCCCACGGCTCTCCAGTAGACCCCGAGCAGATATACCCCGACTTAAGGGAATTGTTCCTGGAAAGAGAGAGAGAGGAACCTTCAGCCCCACCCTTAATCCCCTCAGTCCATCTGAAACGTGATACCTGTACAGGCCTCTGGACACAAAGTAGTTCTGGACAGGTTGAGCAATCCACAGCTCTGAAACCATCTGACAGGACATCCCCAACTCCTATGGTGTGTCCCTTGAGGCAAACCCCTGCAGGGGCAGCAGGCAATATGGTCTATGTTTATAGTCCCTTCAGCACAGTAGACCTTTGTAATTGGAAGACTCAGACCGTGCCTTATAGTGAAGACCCAAAGCCTATGACTGACCTGTTTACCACTATAATGACCACCCATGCCCCAACCTGGAGGGATTGCTCGCAGCTGCTGTCTGCCTTGCTAACATCAGAAGAAAAATGGCGGGTACTGGCAGCTGCCAAACAATCCCTTGTGGCCAGGGTACCTGCGGGCCAAGTAGAAGCAACTTGGGTGGGAGAGAGGTTTCCCGAAGCAGACCCAAACTGGGATTTTAACGTTGCCCCGCAGCGCACACTATTGCAAGAGTATAGGACTGCGATCCTCGCTGGTCTCGCAGAAGCAGGAAAGAAACCCATGAACATGTCCAAGTTAAAGGAAGTAATACAGGAGCCAAATGAACCCCCATATGTATTTCTGGAACGCCTCTACAAGGCCTATCGCCTGTACACCCCATTTGATCCTGAGGCAGAAGCAAATTGCACCATGGTTAACGCCTCCTTTGTTGGTCAAGCAGTCCCAGATATTCGCAAAAAACTCCAGAAATTAGAAGGCTTTCAGGGAATGAATATGGCCCAGCTTATTGATGTTGCCCAAAAAGTTTTTGTGAATAGAGACAAAGAATTAAAAAAGGAAGGAGAAGTAAAGCAAAGGAAAAAGGCAGCCCTGTTAGCAGCAGTTCTCAGAGGGGCAGGACCACAGTACGGTGTTGCTGGCCCATGTGGCCCTCCCACTGGACTGGCTCTTAATCAATGTGCTTTCTGTAAAAATTTTGGGCACTGGAAGTCCGAATGCCCACACCGACCAGAAGGCGGGCCAGGTCTGACCAGAGGAACTGCCCGAGGTGTGGGACAAGGGAGAGCAAGAGGAAGAGGAATGGGAAACCAAGGCAGAGGAGCTTGGCAACCAAGGGGATGGGTCCAGAATGGCTTCTACAACCCAAACCCTCCCCAACCAGATAGCCTAGTGGGACTAGCAGGGACTGAATATGATGAAGACTAGGACAGACCGGGTTCCCTCTCCTGTGGCCCCGGGGAACCTATGGTCCAGATGATAATCGGTGGGGCCCCTGTGGACTTCATGGTAGATACTGGGGCTGAACTATCAGTTTTAACTTCTCCTATTGCCCCCCCCCTCAGTGACAACATGAACTGTTGTGGGAATGGCTGGAAAATGCCTTACCCTTCCCTATTTACATTCAAGAACGTGTGTGTTAGGAGGCCACCGGGTGGAACATAAATTCCTCCTGAACCCTGACTGCTCATTGAATCTTCTTGGTTGAGACCTCCTATCCAAGCTCAGGGCAACTGTAAGCTTTGACACCCCTGATGGTTCAGCAAGCTTAATTATGCCGGACCCTAAGGTCTGTTGCACTTTCAAAGCGGATACCCTTCCACCTAGTGATCCTACAGCCCTTGTGTGTTGCACCCTGGAAACAGATGTTACTGAGGAGTGGAGGTTGCCTAAGAAGGTCCTGTGTCTAGGTGGCCCACATGGGGACCCAGGAGAAGAAGAGGTGTTCCTTAAGAGTACTCAACCATCCTCAGACTCATGCTACTATAGAAACAGAATCCCAACAGTATGGGCAGAAAACAACCCACCTGGGTTTGCTAAACATCAGCCTCCTGTTATTGTGACACTGAAACCCTCAGCCATTCCTTTAAGAGAGCGCCAATATCCCATCAGAGAAGATGCCCAGAAAGTTCTCACTGTCCATTTTCAGAGGCTGCTGGAGGCAGGAATTTTAGTCCCCTGTGAATCAGCATGGAACACGCCTATCCTCCCAGTTCCAAAGCCCTCACCTGATCCAGACAAACCTGACTACCATCCAGTGCAGGACTTAAGGCTTGTGAACGCAACAGGTTGAAACTATCCACCCAGTGGTTCCAAATCCTTACACCCTATTGACTCTGATCCCACCCTCAGCCCAGTGGTTCACGACTCTGGATCTTAAAGATGCGTTCTTTTGTATCGGCCTCTGCCGAGACTCTCAGAAAATTTTTGTATTTGAGTGGCGAGCTCCAGGAGCTTCTAGCCCCATCCAGTACACCTGGACCTGCTTAGTCCAAGGTTTCAAGAATAGCCCCTCATTTTTTAGCCAGGCCCTTGCCAGAGACTTGGAAAAATTTGACACCCATGACGGTCACCTCACGATCTTGCAGTACATTGATGATTTACTTTTATGCACCCCTGACTGACCCTATTGTGAGAAGGGGACAGTTAAACTCCTCATGCTACTAGATGAGTGTGGGTAAAAGCCTCCTGGAAAAAAGCCCAGCTGTGTCAGCAAACTGTCCACTTTTTGGGCTTTGATATCTCACAAGGCCAGCGTTCTTTAGGCCCAGAAAGAAAGGAAGCTGTGTGTCAGATCCCCGAGCCTTACACCCGCAAGGAACTTCGTGGATTTTTAGGGGCAGCAGGCTACTGTCGGCTGTGGATCCCAGGTTTTGCCCTCTTAGCCAAACCCCTATATGAAGCTACAAGAGGAGGGCCCAACAATCCCCTCTTGTGGGGTCCTGAACAGGAGATAGCATTTCAAACCTTGAAGCAGTGCCTCATCGAGGCCCCAGCCTTAGGATTGCCCAACCCAGAAAAGCCTTTCTTTCTCTGCATTGATGAAAAGGAAGGAGTGGCTCAGGGTGCCCTTATGCAGAAGCTTGGCCCCCACAAAAGACCTGTTGCTTATCTCAGCCAGGGCCTCGACACTGTAGAACAAGGTCTGCCCCCCTGCCTTCGAGCATTAGCTGCCTGTTGTCACCTCATTGAATCAGCCAACAAATTCACCTGGGGTGCCCCGCTCACTGTGTATGTATCTCACGGGGTCAGGACTATTTTAAAGGCAAGGGGCCATAAATATCTCACTGTTTCTTGGATGGCTCATTATCAGGCCATCCTCCTTGAAAATCCTGGAGTAGCTTTAGTGCCAGCAGTGACTGTTAACCCTGCCACCCTGCTTCCAGTACCTGAAGAGGCACCAGACCACAACTGCCTAGTTACAGTGGATCAGGTGTTTGCTTTGAGACTGGATCTCCAAGACCAGCCCTTGCCCAGCCCAGAGATGACCCTTTACTGCGATGGCAGCAGTTTCCTAGATGATACAGGGCAATGCTGGGCTGGCTATGCTGTTGTTGATGATGAAAAAGTGGTGCAAGCAGAGCCCTTATGGGCAGGGACTTCAGCCCGGCTTGCAGAAATCATCGCTCTCACCGCTGCACTAACATTGGCAAGAGGCCAAAGAGTCAACATATATACTGACTCAATGTTTGCCTTTTGTCTGCTCATGCTCATGGTATCCTCTGGCAAAATAGAGGCTTCATCACAGCTGCAGGCAAAGACATTAAGTATGGCCCTAACCTACGGTTATTGATGAAATCTGTAAATCTCCCAGAAAAAGTAGCCATCATTCACTGCAGGGGCCACCAGAAGACTGTAGACCCTGTAGCTCGGGGAAATGCACGAGCAGATAAGGCAGCAAAAGAAATAGCCCTTGAAGCATCAGGCCCCTCCAGTGCAACACTCTGTCCTGTGTTTCCAACCCCTGTTGCAGCTTGGACCCCCAGATATTCACCAGAAGAAGAAGCCTGGTGTGATTTACAGGGAGCAGAGAAGAATAAAGAGGGGTGGTGGCAAATGCCCACAGGGAAAATATTTATCCCTGCTGTCCTGGGACTAGCTGTAATGCGACAACTCCATGAAAACACACATGCGGGAGCCGCAGCCATGGTCAAGGCAATAAACCGCTGGGCCAACCTGGATCGCAAATGGGCCCTAGCCGAGGAGGTCTGCAGGCAGTGTGTTGTTTGTGCTCGTAACAACCCCAGAGAAGTTCCCCGCCAGCCACCAGACACTCAGATCATCGGTCCAGCTCCCATGACCCATTTAGTTGTGGATTTCACTGAGATGCCTAAAGTTGGTCACCACCGCTATCTATTGGTTTTTGTCTGTAGCTACACAGGCTGGATTGAGGCTTTCCCCACTGCAACTGAAAAAGCCACTGGAGTGGCTAGGGCCCTATTGAGAGACATTATTCCTCACTTTGGTTTGCCAATAACCCTTTCATCAGATAATGGACCAGGCTTTGTATCAGAGACCACCCAACATGTGGCCAAAGCCCTAGGAATTGTGTGGAAATTACACTGTGCATACAGACCCCAAAGTTCTGGCACTATGGAAAGAGCAAATAGAACTTTAAAGGCATGCCTGTGCAAATTTACCCAAGAGACTGAACTCCCATGGGTCAAATTGCTTCCTATTGTCCTGTTTCGTCTACATTGTCTCCCTTCCAAGAGGACTAACATCTCGCCGTATGAAGCCCTCTTTGCAAGGCCGCCACCCTTGACATTAGGGATTCACGCTGATGCCTACCAATTTGGACAGTTGATTACCCAGGCCGAACTAAGGCTGTTAGGGAAACAAGTAGAAAAAATAAGGGCACATTACTCTGCCTATCTCCCTTTTACTGTTTTTGACCCTGTCTGTCCAGTTGGTCCGGGGGATTCTGTGTGGATTAAAAACTGGAGGCCAGCCCCACTTGGGCCTCATTGGGATGGGCCTTTCACTGTTCTTCTTAGTTCCCCAACAGCAGTGAAGTTTGCTGAGCGTAAACCATGGATCCACTGGTCCCATCTCAAGGTAGCTCACCCTAGGTGGACCTCCCAGCCTGGGCCTACTCCTACCAGTGTTCTTGTCTGCCTCCTGGGTCAGCGCCGCCTAGCTCTGCTCCCTCTGGGTCCGCACCCCTTAGGGACGCAGCTGAATAAGCCTGCTCATGAACCTCTGCTAGAGCCTACCAGAACGGCTCTTCTACGCACAGGTGAAGAGTTGATCTCCATTGGAACCTCAGCTCTTATGTTAACTAATCAACACACAGGCCAAGGATGTGTTTTCTTCTGCTGCAATGTGTTTTTCTGTTCTATTGGGTCCATAGTCAGGCTTCCCCAGCCCCTCTCCCTGCTTGTACCCCGTGCATTACTACCACCTATCACCAGGGTCAAACCTCCCAAACTTTGATTTATCAAACTAACTATGACTGTGCATCATCCACAATCACTCAGTGTCAGTATCAGTTCACCACATATAGTGTCTGTAATGAGATGGGACACAGTACATGTTTTCGGCCCCAATCCCATGCTGTCCATGCCCGTGTTAAAGTTTATGCCAATTACAAAAAAGGCAGGAATCCTCCCACCCTATTTCTTGTGGCTTCTAATATAACAACCCAGCTTCAACAGAAGTTACAAGTATGTTTTGATATATGCCATACTATTAATCTGGCTCAGGGGAATAAGCTTAGCTGTGGTGGGCATAGTAAAGAACAAACTTACACCCAGCTTCCAAGATATTTGCATACCTCCCCACTACCCTCCCACAAGTCAGGAGAAGATTTCTGGTATGTTAACCCAAGCCATCCATATGTTGCCTCCCGCAACAGGACACTGAGCTCCTAGCCTTTGATGTAGCCTTCAAAAATGTTTCACCCCCTTTTAAGCAAGGCTACTGCACACCTCTGTGCCTAGTCTTCCCCACTCCTCCCCCGTTGGAACTATGAAGGGACAGTTTACCATAGGGATACATAAAATAGAGAAATCCCCTTCAGGAATAATATTGTAGAAACAGAAAGTCATGTAATTCGAACTATTGGGAAGAGGGTACATCCCACATTTTGGTCAGAAATGGGAACGGTAATCGAGATTCCTCCGGTAACTAAAAATTTGTTTGTGGATTTAGCTGAACGTATTGCTGGTCAGCTGGCCATTAAAAATTGTTATGTGTGTGGAGGGGCGGAAATGTCGGACCAATGGCCGTGGAATGGTCTAGAGGTGCCCTTGACAACCTCACTAAGGTTTACAACATATCTTGGAGGGAGGCCGAACACCCTGATAAATGGATCCTGAGAAATGAGCTAGTCAGCTTTACCTGCTTTATACAACAAGGCCACCCCTTTTCAGTACCAGTGGGGATGTTAGAATGTGAAGGAGGGTGGATTTGTAATGGAACTAGACCCAAAACTTTTGTTGATTTTACTGATCCAGATAACACTCAGACTTCACAATATGTGAACATGGGACACTTGCAGGTCCTCTGGGATGACCCATGCAATGCCTCACAGACGTGGGTAGCCCCTGATTCACTATATTGGATCTGTGGCACAGTGGCCTATGCCATACTGCCCCCAGGGTGGAGTGGAGCCTGTGTTTTGGGGTCCATAAAACCCAGTTTCTTCCTTTTGCCCCTGGAAACTGGTGAACACCTAGGGTTCCCAGTGTACGATGAACTAGGCTGTGCAAAGCACTCTCTGCAAATTCATACATGGCAAAATAATGAGTGGCCCCCAGAGCGTATTATTCAAGTGTATGGGTATGCTACATGGGCTGCAGATGGCATGTATGGCTATAGGACCCCTATATATATGCTGAACCATCTTATCTGGCTGCAAGCAGTTCTAGAAATTATAACTAATGAAACTTCCCAAGCGTTGTCCTTGCTTGCCAAAACTAATACTCAAATATGCACCGCTATCTATCAGAATCGCTTGGCTTTAGATTTTCTCCTAGCAGCAGAAGGAGGCGTCTGTGGAAAGTTCAATCTTACTAACTGCTGCCTCCAAATAGATGATAACGGGCAAGCTATAGAGCAAATCACTGAACGTATGCGTGATTTAGCCCATGTCCTGGTTCAAACCTGGACAGGAGCCCTGGATGCGGGGGGGGTGGTGGTTTGGAAGTATGTTTGCAGACTGGAAACGCATATTGTTCCTGGTGGGTTTGGCTTTTGGAAGCTTACTCCTACTCCCTTGTCTGATACCCATGGTCCAGACTATGGTGACAAAAACTGTTGATTCTGTAATGATTCGTGACACTCCCAAGCTTCTGCATCTGGCTGCTAATCACAGAGACAGACGGTTTTCTCATGCACGGACCTTTTCACGTAGTACCTTATACAAGCCGGCTGAAAGTGACTATGACCCCTATATGACCATGAAAAGCAGAGATCCCTCAATATATAGTAGCCTTTGTCGACCAACCTCTCATTAAATAATCGAGGTGGTCGAAGAGGAGGGAATTATAGCAATAAAATTGAATTAAAGAAATTAAAAATTGGCCTAAATTCATCTTAGGCCTCAAACCTTCCATCACCACCCTGAATTTCCCCCCACCCACAAGTTTCATTGCAAAGGGCATAACATTTCTGTTTAGCAAAACTGTTATCGAATGTGGTCGGAAACGAGGCTGCGGTTGAGCTTCAAAGATGCCCAGGTGCAAAAGATGCTTAGATCTTAGAGCTAGTTTGTAACGCAAAATAAGAGAGTGCATCCGGATTGAAACGTCTTCTTGTAACAGGAAGAGAGAATGTGTAAAGGAAAGTTTCCATTGTCCTGCTTCTGACGCACATATTGTAAGGTATATCAGAGAACTAAATGCATCTGAAAGGGGTCAGCCCTTTTTGCTCTTGAAGCAAGCTGACCTGGCGCCAATAAAGTACTTCTCCTCTTACTGACCTGGTGTGCTTTCACTGACTGGATGAAAGCTCTCTTCTCCCCACTTCAGGTGCTCTGGGCCCTCCCAAGAAGACCCATACCAGAGTGGTGGCAGCCAGTAGTGAACCTTCCTAGCCTCTGCCCACAATGGTAGGTTATGCCATCTTGTGCTCATATTGTTTCTTCACACACACACCCTTCTCTTCCTCCATAACACCCTGTTGTGTTTTGGAAGGTGGTTCAATCATTCATTATTTGACACTGATTGAATTATATAATACATATAATATGTTCTATGATTTGATTTGATAATTGTGGAAACTAAAGATGTGCAGATTTTCCATTTTGTGGGCTCTGTGAATGAAAAATGGATGTAATAACATTGTTATGGATTGGTGTATGCTGTTCAACAATTGTGGGATACTTTCCGTAGGTATTTTTTTGAATCTTCAAGGATCATTTTGTAAGTACATGACTAACAGAGAATTACAGCATCACAGAACCTTTCCAATGTGCTGACTAGAATTCAAACTTCCATCAATAGCAAACACTGCTGTGTGTGGGCGTGGAAGTTTGAACAAAAATTTCTCAACAGCAGATGGGGGAAGAACCCTGGGAAGTGGACGTGAGCAGCCATTTTAACTCAGCACCAGGTCATTACTTTGGTGTTTTGCAAGTGATCTATGATGGCTTCCAATTCCAAGACTAGTGGTGTGTGTGTGGGGGGGGGGTGTCTTGGCATGAGAGGGAAACACTAGATCTTCTTTTGCTCTGGAGTGAAGAAAAGGTGCAGGAGGCACTTGGCTCCTGCCACAGGAACCTAGATGTCTTTGAGAAAATTTCAAAGCAGATGTGCCCTCTGGGGCACAAAAGATCCATTGATGTAGGAAAACCAACACTAAAGAACTACAGTACGTTAGACATCTATAGAGAAAACCTTCTGAAAACCAAGGATCAAAATGGAGGATCCTCATGGCAAGCAGAATATTTAAAGTTTAAATGGACCCAAACACCACCACCCCTCATGGCAGAATTCCCAGTGGCCAGTCACCACCAAGCTTTCCTATATCCAACATTCAGACCCTTTTTTTGCAATGCAATGATGTTATAATGTTACTATGCATGCACAATTTTTTTTTTTTTTAAAAAAAGGTTTCATCAGGGAAATAAGAAAAAAATGAAATGGCTGCCAAACCCCTTTTTCAAAGGAAAACATGCCACGGGTTGAGTCCTAAAGACAAAGAAAATACCCTGAAGGCGTGTTGTAAAGTCAGAGCATCAGATTGGGGATTTAACTCACCAGGAAAAAGCAGTAAGACCATGGCGCAGAAATTGACAGAATTTCAGTTTAAATGCCTTGAATTTTGCCTCAATATAAGTGTAAATTAGTACTGTTGTGCATAAAAGTACACAACAATATCAACTAGTGTGTTCCTTGACAGTCCTTTTTTCTCCTCTTGAGTGTCAAAGTCAGGACCCTTTGAGGGTCCTCAAAATATAGAGAATTAGATACAATAGATACATTCCAAAGTAAAACTCATATATTTGTAATACTAACAATATACAGTAATATGTATCGTCTGCTTTACAGTCTTCATTTTTTTTCCTTTGTTGTTGAACTGCAATACCACCTGCCCTGCTCTGCCTATTTGGGAGGTTGCCAGCATCTTATTAAGCTTTAATGCTATAGCCTACTTTTGTGTAGAAAGACTTGGCTTGCCAATCTCCTCAAATGACAGCTTGTCAACATTACTTAATTATTATTCCTGTCATTAGGAAAGGATTAAAGGTGTTTGCTCCATGCATGATGTCTATTGTTCCTTTTGGTGTTCAGCCCTTCATACATATTATGGTATACAATGAGAAATAATAAAATCTATTGGGAATAAGGGGAACAAAATAAACAAGTTATTCTTTTTGGAAAAATACTTTCACAAACTTTTTTGTAGAACTTTCTCTGAGATCTACTTAACATTCTGTTACATTAAAGCACAAAGAGCATATAAATTATGGGATTGTACTTAAATTGCTGTCATTTGTCACAATATCCTTGAGCTAAAAAAAGCCCCAAACAAACGAACAAAACCCCAAAGTTGTTGGTTTTCTCAGTTTTAAGTTTAAAAGTAAGGCCCATATTTTTTCCAGTGAACACTCTGGCTGTTTCTCCCCAGACATTCTGCTTGGCTGTCAGAAGTGTTACTAAGTTATTTGTTTGCATCAAATCAATGTTGAAATGGTGCATGAAGTGCCGGACTCAGTAGCTGCTCCTCAGCCCAAGCAATTCCATCAATATAAACTAGCCAAAGTTCAAGTCTAGGTATTTTCTCTTAGTAGTAAAAGAACTTGGACTTCAGATTGGCCTTTGATGGCCAGATACAGGACAACATTCAATAGATAAAACTGTCAGCTTTGCGAGTCACATTTTTGTTGCCCACCTGAATGCCTTGGGAAGGGAGGTTTCATAAACCATGACAACAATATTATTCCTATCTGGAGATCATCTTTGGGAGGAAAATGTCAAATGTCAACCAGTCCTGAAGCAACACATGATGAGTTATTCCATTACTGCCTGCCTGAAAGGAATCAAATGGAGTCACAGAGGATTGGTGTTAGGTGCTAGGAGGCGACATCAAGGGGGGAGGGCAATGATTTCTATGTTTGTTGACTGTCCAGGACTTAGGAAGCCAGACTAGATGGACCACTGGTCTTCTCCAACAGGGCATCTCCTATGTTCTTATGCAAAATGAACAAAGTTATATGGCACCTTAAGCAGTGTGACTATGGCATATTCAGTCATGGACTGAAGCTTGCTTTGTCAGCCATGGAAACTATTATGTTTAATTAGTGTGTACCAGAGGAAGGGCTATGTTAAAAATTATGTAGGTCAAAAGACCGTGCAATGCAAAGGATAGCTATAGACCTGCCACATTTCTAGATTATATCATATCTCTGTCCGTCAAGGAAGAGGCTGCTTGAAGGTGTTCTGTGTCTTTAAAGGTGTGCAGGCAGCCTGTTAGTGTATTTGGCGTGAGAAACCAGCTGGCTAGCACTTACTAGAGTCACAGCTGTGATACATGCTGATCTGTTTGGGAACATCTGGCATCCCCCGTCCCTTCAAGTTGAGACTGTTCTGCCAAGACCATCCTCTCTTAAGGAAGACCATATGATTGGTCGCAAATACTCTACTGGTGACACCAGGCAGTTGCAGCTTTTTGCCCTGATTGGTAGCTCAGCTAGAAAGTGGAGCATTTGTATGCCGTGTGTGAATTTAAGAGAGAGAGAGTCACTGGGGACCAAGATTTTTAAAAAAGCTCACAAAACCACTGGATTGTTTTATAAGAGAGACTCTCAGGAGGTATAAATAGGACCTAATCCTCTTGCTATTTTACCACAGGATCTTTTAGTTAGGATAAGCAAAGTGCCCATCAGTGTGGCAACTGTGAGGGACCAGAAGGACAGCAAGGAAAGCTGTGAAAGAAAATGAGCACATGACAGGCCTACTGATGCCCTCACTTTGCTCTCAGGTGGACAGAAAAACAACTGTCCACCTGAGAGGTGCAAATTCACTTTGTGCTATACTGCATTTTCTCTACAGAACCCAATTCTCTACAGAACCCAATTCTGGTTTACAATGGGCTGCTACCTGTGTGTGTATAGTTAGCATACCAGTACAATGCCTGCTTTAACTACCAGTTTCTACTGCACTAACTAAGCATGCACATCTACTTGGCATGGAAGTGCAAATTCATACAGGACAGTACATAAGAACAACCCTCTGCTTTGGACCACTGTGCTAGTGATCATCACTATATACACTGACTGCAAATTCCAGAACTGAATGGAAAGCATCTTTGTGACTGCCCTGAATCTAATACCAATAATTTTCATTGGGTGCCACTTGATTTCTAATATTACAGGAGAACTTCCCTGTTCATATTCTTCATCCATTAGTAATTTTATGAACTTCTAGCATTGCTAGATTGCTATTTTCAGCACCATCCACACATAAAGTTGCAGAGATTTTATATTAATTTACTCTTTCAAGTCCCAGAATGTGGACTGATTTTTTTCCCGTTTAGAAATCATGTTTTTAACAAATCATAGTACCACCTATGGCTCTAACACCATCATTTCCTTTGGGGTGGGACAAGTGTACAATGCCATTGTAGCATTCTTGTAATGGAGCATCTTTGCAATTCATTGCCTTTGGATCTTGCTGGCACAGTCCTGTGCAAAACTGTGTTCGTAATCCTAATGGAAGACTATAATGGCTACAAAAATATTCTCACTCAAATTATTTCTAGCTCAAGCAACTTAAAATCCAGGGAAATGTTGGCAGTTTCTGACTCCAGATTAAATACCCTCAAGATTACCAGAACTAACATCATGTCAATGCCAAGTGGTAAAACCTGTCTCTAACAGCATGGCTGTGTTTGGAGACTGTGTACCAAATATTGCTTGGGGAGGAGGGATCCCTGCATGGCTTTGGAGGAGTAAGGATCATTATGTTGCAATATACTGTCGGCAAAGGCTTTTCTGCTTGGGCAGGGACTGGTTATTGATACAAATGCCACTAAAATCATTTTATTTTTTAAACTAGGGAGCAAAGCCCATTGTGGAAGATAACGGGCCCTAGAAAGGAAGAGAGGGAGGTGGAAGGGAGAGAGGGTTGGAGAAAGGACGGAAGGAAGGAAGAGGGGGAAGAGTGAAAGAAAGGAGAGAGGAAGAAAGGAAAGGGGGAAAGGGGGAAAGGAAGAGAAGAGGGGCAGAAAAGGGTTTCTCTGGGCCCAGAGAAGGGCTTTTCTGTCCCCCACACACCATCCCCTGGGCCTTCTATGGGGGCAGTAGGCAGCGTGTGCAGGAAAAGGGCTTCTCTGGGCCTACTGCCCCCATAGAAGGCCCAGGGGATGGCATGTGGGGGACAGAAAAGGGCTACTCTGGACCTACTTCCCCCATAGAAGGCCCAGGGGATGGCGTGTGGGGGACGGAAAAGGGCTTCTCTGGGCTTACTGCCCCCATAGAAGGCACAGGGGATGGCGTGTGGGGGACGGAAAAGGGCTTCTCTGGGCCTGGTACCCCCATAGAAGGCCCAGGGGATGGCATGTGGGGGACGGAAAAGGACTTCTCTAGGCCTGGTGCCCCATAGAAGGCCCAGGGGATGGGGTGTGGGGGACAGAAAAGGCCTTCCCTGGGCCTAGTGCCCCATAGAAGGCCCAGGGGATGGCGTGTGTGAGGCGGAAAAGGCCTTCACTGGGCCTAGTGCCCCATAGAAGGCCCAGGGGATGGCGTGTGGGGGGCAGAAAAGGCCTTCTCTGGGCCTAGTCCCCTCATAGAAGGCCCAGGGGATGGCGTGTGTGGGGCAGAAAAGAGCTTCACTGGGCCTACTGCCCCATAGAAAGCCCAGGGGATGGGGTGTGGGGGACAGAAAAGGGCTTCCCTGGGCCTAGTGCCCCATAGAAGGCCCAGGGGATGGCCTGTGGGGGGCGGAAAAGGCCTTCTCTGGGCCTAGTGCCCCATAGAAGGCCCAGGGGATGGTGTGTGGGGGCGGAAAAAGCCTTATCTGGGCCTAGTCCCCTCATAGAAGGCCCAGGTTTTAGCCCCGACGCCATTATGGGGCTTTGCTATGGACTGTTTGCTGTTACCACATGGTCTGTGTAGACTGTAAAATGGATGCCAAAGGAGAAGCCTATAGGGAAAGGAAAAAGCTGTCTTTTTACTCTGAGGGACTCCATTGCATACCTGCCGCATGTCACCTACACAGATTAAGGGCCATACAGCAGACAAAGGACTTTCCATCTGCCAGTTGTTTGCATGATGAGATTAAGTGCCTTCCCCACCCCAGACGACAATAGGAGAGCCATACACACAACAATACCAGAGCCATCAGCTACCTGGAGACACCATCTGCCTGCCAGCCAGCCTCCTCTGCCCAGCCCTCAGGTATCCAACGGATGGAGTAGCCAATAAGATTTGAAATTGACACTGACACAGCCGGCTGGGAGGGTCAGTAGGTGTACACCGCCTGGCCTTCCACGCCCAGCACCCAAGACGCTATAATAACGTGATCTCTGGGTTAGCTTAGAAGAAGAGAACTCTCTCTCTGCTGCTGAAACCATGACCTCTGTCTGTCTGCTTTATCCTCTTATGCCCTCATTCTGTACCCGAACCCTTGCCTCGCTTCGTTCCAGTCGGCCGCTGGAATTATACACGTGTTGCTAGCTGGTCTAAACCGCGTGTCCCTTCTTCCATCCTTCCTACCCTACCTCACCCCACTCGCTGGAAGCTTAGGAGCCGCGCCTTGGAGGTAAATATTGCCCTCAACGAAACCAACGATAACCTGCTCATGCAACTGTGCTTTATCTATCTTTTATTCTTAGACCCTGAATGTATGTATGTGTGAATTGTATTTGTCGAGTGTAACTGTTATTGGCTTTATTTAAGTAAACTAAATATTATTCTGAGTCCTGTCTCTCGCCTCTTCACTGGGAAGTCTCCGCGGCAGCCCATTCCTCGTAGACATAGACCAAAAGATCCCGAAATTAATTATACCTGTGGCAAAGTGCTTCACCCCTAGAGAGCATTTCGCCCAACACAGGGGATGGTGTGGGGGGGGCGGAAAAGGGCTTCTCTCACTTGCCTTAGGCTTGAGGGCCTGTCCCTGTGCTCACACTCCAGACGGTTCTCTCCTGTCGGAGGACTGGAGCAGACTGAGCTGAAAACACTGACTGGGGCTGATGTGGGCGGAACTTTGTGAAGCAGCCAGTCAGCCCTGGCCAGTGTCTTCTGACTGCCATTTCTTGAGCCGAATCAATTATGGCAAGCATAGAATGCGGTGGAACCAAAATTCAAATATATATAAGGACAGGATTAAGACATGTATACCTCACTTTTCTTCCCAATGAGGACTCAAAATGGCTTACAACATTCTCCATGTCTCTATTTTTTCACTCAAGAAGATGATCATACATTACTATCAGTAACAGTGATATTGTCTTTTTATATTCTAGCATTACTGAGTGAACTTGACTCCTCTCTCTCTCTCTCTCTCTCTCTCTCTCTCTGTATATGTGTGTGTATGTAAAATTTGGTATCATGCAACTGAGTATATGATCAATAGACCTGCAAAATGGTGATGGGGAGAGACCAGGGGGATCTCTCTACAAATGTGAAGAAAGTCCCAGGTTTGCAGAAAAAAACACATTTTATTTATTTATTTAAAACATTTATTATCCATCTTTCTGTCTTACAGAACTCCAGGAGGCTTACAGTGTAAATAAAACATAGAAGGCCATGAATTAACATCACAGTTTAAATCTCCTGATAGGCAGAAAAAAACTAAACTAATTACAGGTCATCCAGAAAAATCTAAAATAAAATCCCCACAGAATTAAACACCCAAATACTGGAAACGATACCTGTAGCTTTAAGAAAAGAATGCTCATGGAACTGTCAGTGGCCATTTTGGAAGCTTCTAGACAGCCACAACAATATTGCCAGGTGAATCTGCCAGGATCCATTGCCAGCAGGCACAGCCACTGCTTAATTGGCCCAGTCCAGCACCGGCAGCTACTGCCTAAATCATCCAGACTCTTCTTGGGGAAAGGCTGCTGAGGAAGGGAAGAACGGAAAGCTGAAGGCAGATAAGATACGTTGGCTGGTGGGTAAGAAGGAGTGCATGTAGCAGGGCTGCCAGCCTTCATACGAGGCCGGGAGATTTGCCGTAATTATAACTGATCTCCAGACTACAGAAATCTAATATAATGTTCTTCTATTAGGGCTGTTACTGAATTTAATGAAAGAACCATTTTGATTTGAAATCCCCTATTTCTGCAGGCATCTTTTTGCCTAACCATACTCCTCAACTGACAGAATTATTAGAGTTAAAATTAACTGTTTTGAATCACCTATGTGCAAAATGGGGTAAAGCAGAATTTAAGTAGTATATAAATGGCAGAAGAGAAATAAATGGGAACAACCCATGACAGTCAGTGAAACACAACAGTTCAGAATATGGAAATGAAAAGGAATGAAAAAAACAACTGAAGACATGCCCACTTTCTACGAAAATCTGGTTGTGTTTTAAGAATGTCTTAATACACACCCTTGCCTCATTTGTCTGATTTGGATTTCTGGCAGTTAGAGCTGGCTTAATTTGAAAGGTATTGTTTGGGAATAAATGTTAATACCTAATGGTAAAAGCATAGTTTAAGCACTTTAAAGGTATTCTTATGGTCAAGTATGTATTTAACTCTCTTCTATTAAAACCATTGGGACCATTTCATTAACGTTAATAGATTGTACACTAAACATTAGCATGATATAGGAGAATTTCAGAGTTACTGATCAGAAATCTATGGAAATTTGGGGTGAATGCCAGTGTGCTATCCCTTATTTCTAATGATCATATAAGGTGGCCAGCATCCAGGTGGGGCCTGGAGATCTCCTGGAATTACAACTGATTGCCAGACTACAGAGATCGGTTCCCTTGGAGATAATGGTAGCTCTGGAGACATCACAACCTTGCTGAGGTTCGTCCCATTCCCAAACTCTGCCTTTTCTAGGGTCCATCCCCAAATCTTTAGGAATTTCCTGCCATGCAGTTGGCAATCCTAATATCAGTGCCAAATGTAAAAGTCACTCTTCTTCATTCAAACTGCCTTCATCTAAAAGGATGGAAAGCAAAGAAAGCTACTCTCAGTGTAAAATGAGGAACACAGAGGACCTAAAAAAATTAAGAATAATTTCATAAAGAAAACAGTATTTAAAGCTGATGTTACAAAAACATTCTTGGTGAAAATCTTCAGCACTCCGGCCAAGTTCTGACATCAATCATATCTCATGTCAAATCAAAAGCATTCTGAAATATGTTGGTTCCATTTGGTTACTGCTTAAACTCTTGAAGAATAAATGTAGGCTCTAGAGATATAAATGTCTGAAGGCATAATTAATCCTACTCCAAAATTCTTTGACCATAATTAAGAGACCCATATCTGATGTGGCACATTTGATCTATATTATTAAACAATCCTGATTTATGATGCGGGAACCTTCCTAAATATGGTAGGAACCCATAGCAAACCATGGATTTTTTTTTAGATTTACCACATCCAAGATGTCTTTGTATGCATAAAGGAATTGAAGAATAAAAAGCGCCCCTCCTGAAACCACAGAGAATGAAGTACTGCCCAAATCTCAGCTGTCTGCTAGCAAATGTCTCTTCTACATCCTATTGTCAGATATTTTTGCACACAAAATTTTATCCCTCTTCTGGATTATGCATCCTCAGAATCATAGAAATACCAGTCCTGCGTGAGCATGTTTAATTGTACACAATATAGATGTTAATTGAATAGCTCTAGCATCAGTTTATCACACATGCACACATACTCATAGCATAAAGTGATAGAAATTCTATTCCATATAGTCACAGTTTTAGGACTGAAGGGGGCCCACAGGCCATATAGGTCAACCCCTTTTCAGTGAAGCTAACAGAAAACTACAGCATTCCTGGCTTAAGTTTGTCTAGCCTCTGCCTGAAGACCTGCAGTGAAGAAGACCCCACCCGCTCATAACTGGTCCTGCTGTTGAACCGTTCCTACCATTAGGGAGTTTCCCCGCATGTTCAATCAAAATCTATCCTCTTGTAAACCCATTACATCGAGTCTTGCTCCTTTGGAGCAGAAGATAACAAGTCTTTTTCCTTTTCCATGTGCCAGCCATTTAACCATTTCTTTTTTTTTTTTTTTTTACTTCATAGATTATCATTTCTGTCTCCATCATTTTTTGTTGCTTTCCATGATTTTCGTGTGTGTTTTCTCCATGTATACATAATTTTTGCATTATATGAAATTTATATTCCATTTACTTGGTGTAAAATAACACTGAAAAATTGGTTATTTTTGGGTAGAAATAGGCACAAGGAAAGAGAAAGAGGTGTGAATATAAAAACTTGCAGACATTTGTTTCTTACAAGGGGGAAATGAAATCCAAATATGTATATAAGGCTGTCACATTACAACTGAGTAAATAGTGACCCCAGTAAGGAGCTTTCAAGGCAAGCGAGAAGCAGAGGTGGTTTGCCATTGCCTTTCTCTTCAAAGTCTTTTTTGGCAGTCTCCCATCCAGGTAAAAACCCTGCTGCTGCCTTTCCTCACAAAATTGAAATGGGGATGTCCAAATCAAACCAAAACAGTTTTGAAATTTAGTCTCATCACCAATATGTGTACCTTCATGTCCAGCTCCCATTTATTCCACGGGGCTTGCAAAGCAGAATTTCTGAGGAAATAGCTGGTTGCATTGAGGTTACATGCTACATACAAAGTTTAGTACTAAGCCCATTTTTCCTCTGTGACTTGGGGGGCGGGGGCTGTATCAAAGATTTATTTCAATGTTCTCTAACTATTTGATATTTAGCAGCAATTTTTCACATCCACTGGTATCTATGTATTTGGATGTCTTTCACAGCTGGCATTTGACAGCAGCAGATAGATGAAACAACCATCTTGTGACAGTATAAAAACAAACATGTTTATTGTACTATTATTATTTGATAGCAAACATTCAGTGACATTTCTCCCTCATGGATCACTGCCTTGTCGTGGCGAGGGGGCTTGCGTGGTTCGATGAGGCTGTGGGCTATGCCATGGAGGGCCACCCAAGATGGACAGGCCACAGCAGAGAACTCAGACCAAGAGTGATCCCCTGGAGAAGGAAATGGCAACCCACTCCAGTATCTTTACCAAGAAAACCCCATGGATAGTAACAAAAGGCTAAAAGATATGACACCGGAAGATGAGCCCCTCAGGTCGGAAGGTGTCCAATATGCTACTGGGGAAGAGCAGAGGGCAAGTACGAGTAACCCCAGAAAGAGTGAAGCAGCTGGGCCAAAGCCGAAAGGACGCTCAGTTGTGGATGTGTCTGACGGTGAAAGGAAAGTCCAATGCTGCAAAGAACAATACTGCATAGGAACCTGGAATGTAAGATCTATGAATCAAGGTAAGCTTGACGTGATCAAAAATGAGATGGCAAGAATGAACATCGACATCTTGGGAATCAGTGAACTAAAGTGGACAGGAATGGGCAAATTTAACTCAGAAGACCATTATATCTACTACTGTGGCCAGGAATCCCATAGAAAAAATGGTGTGGCCTTTATAGTCAACAAGAGAGTGAGAAAGGCAGTATTGGGATACAATCTCAAAAATGACAGGATGATCTCGGTCCAAATCCAAGGCAAACCATTCAACATCACAGTAATCCAAGTCTATGCCCCAACCACTGCTGCAGAAGAGGCTGAAGTGGACCAGTTCTACGAAGACCTACAACAGCTCATAGAACTAGCACCAAAAAATGATGTCCTTATCATCATAGGGGACTGGAATGCTAAAGTAGGAAATCAAAAGGTAACCGGAACAGACAAGATTGGCCTTGGAGAACAAAATAAAGCAGGGCAAAGGCTAACAGAGTTTTGTCAAGAGAACACGCTGGTCATAGCGAACACCCTTTTCCAACAACCTAAGAGGCGTCTCTACACATGGACATCACCAGATGGGCAACACCGAAATCAGATTGACTATATAATTTGCAGTCAAAGCTGGAGAAGCTCTATCCAGTCAGTAAAAACAAGACCTGGAGCAGACTGTGGCTCAGATCATGAGCTACTCATTGCAAAATTCAGACTTAAATTGAAGAAAGTTGGGAAAAACACAAGGCCATTCAGATTTGACCTAGATTGCATCCCCGATGAATATACAGTAGAGGTGAAGAATAGGTTTAAGGGACTAGATTTGATAGACAGAGTGCCTGAAGAACTATGGACAGAGGTCTGTGACATTGTAAAGGAGGCAGCAATCACTGCCATCCAAAAGAAAAAGAAATGCAAGAAAGCAAAGTGGCTGTCTGATGAGGCTTTACACATAGCAGAGGAAAGAAGGAAAGCTAAAGGCAACAGTGAAAAGGAAAGATTTGCCCAACTGAATGCAGATTTCCAGAGAACAGCAAGGAGAGATAAGGAGGCTTTCCTGAGTTAACAATGCAAAGTACTAGAGGAAAACAATAGATTGGGAAGGACTAGAGATCTCTTCAAGAAAATTGGAGAAATCAAGGGAACGTTCCATGCAAAGCTGGCCATGATAAAGGACAAAAACGGTAGGGACCTAACAGAAGCAGAAGAGATTAGGAAAAGATGGCAAGAATACACAGAAGAACTATACAAGAAGGACCTCAATGTCCTTGACAACCACGACGGTATAATCACTGACCTCGAGCCAGACATCCTAGAAAGCGAAGTTAAATGGGCCTTAGAAAGCATTACTAACAACAAAGCTAGTGGAGGTGATGGCATCCCAGCTGAGTTATTCAAAGTCTTAAAAGAAGATGCTGTTAAAGCGCTGCACTCAATTTGCCAACAAATTTGGAAAACACAACAGTGGCCACAGGATTGGAAAAGGTCAGTGTACATTCCAATCCCAAAGAAGGGCAATGTTAAGGAATGTTCAAACTATCGCACAATTGCACTCATTTCACATGCTAGCAAGGTCATGCTCAAGATCATACAAGCTAGGCTCCAACAGTACATGGAAGGAGAACTGCCAGAAGTACAAGCTGGGTTTTGAAGAGGTAGAGGAACTAGAGATCAAATTGCCAACATTCGCTGGATTATGGAGAAAGCAAGCGAGTGCCAGAAAAACATCTATTTCTGCTTCATTGACTATGCTAAAGCCTTTGATTGTGTGGATCACAATAAATTATGGCAGGTTCTTCAAGAGATGGGAGTACCAGACCACCTCACATGTCTCCTGAAAAACCTGTATAAGGGTCAAGAAGCAACAGTTAGAACCGGATATGGAACAACTGATTGGTTTAGCATAGGAAAAGGAGTACGACAAGGATGTATATTGTCACCTTGCTTATTTAATTTATATGCAGTGTACATCATGCAAAATGCTGTCCTGGATGAATCACAAGCTGGAGTTAAGATTGCTGGGGAAAAGATCAATAACCTCAGATATGCAGACAATACCACTCTGATGGCAGAAAGTGAAGAGGACCTAAAGAGCCTCTTGCTGAGGGTGAAAGAGGAGAGCGCAAAAGTGGGCTTGAAGCTCAACATCAAAAAAACTAAGATCATGGCATCTGGCCCCATCACTCCTTGGCAAATAGAAGGGGAAGTCATAGAAGTAGTGACAGACTTCACGTTCTTGGGATCCCAGATCACAGCAGATGGTGACTTCAGCCATGAAATTAAAAGACGCCAGCTCCTTGGGAGGAAATCGATGGCAAACCTAAACAGCATGATAAAAAGCAGAGACATCACCCTGCCAACAAAAGTCCGCATGGTCAAAGCAATGGTATTCCCCGTAGTAATGTATGGCTGCAAGAGTTGGACTATAAGGAAGGCTGAGCGCCGAAGAATAGATTCTTTTGAACTATAGTGCTGGAGAAGACTCTTGAGAGTCCCTTGGACTACAAGGAGATCAAATCAGTCAATCCTAAAAGAAATCAACCCTGACTGTTCCCTGGAAGGCCAGATCCTGAAGTTGAAGCTCAAATACTTTGGCCACCAAATGAGAAGGGAGCATTCACTGGAGAAGACCCTGATGCTGGGAAAGATTGAAGGTCAAAGAAGAAGGGGACGGCAAAGGATGAGATGGTTAGATAGTGTCATCGATGCAACGAACATGAAATTGAGCAAACTTCAGCGGACAGCGGAAGACAGGAGGGCCTGGCGTAATCTGGTCCATGGGGTCGCAAAGGGTCGGATTCGACTGTGCGACTGAACAACAACAATTCAGTGATATTTAGTATTTAACAGCATTTGATACAACATATAATAAATAACCCCTGAATGCCAGGCACATTTCTCTTATGACCCCCTTGGGATTGCCTTACTTAGATCAGTCTGTTTCTCCTCAGATTTTTGGGCTGTGGGATTGTTATGAAATGGCCTGCCTGGGGACATGTGGAGGACACTTTCATTCCCTGCTTTCTGTAGGTCACATAAAAATGCCCTAATTCAGAAAGGTTTTTTTGAAGACTGAAGAAGTGTGACATTTTGTGGTGGATGGCTGTAAACTCTTTGTTTTGGCTTCGACTGGGTAACTGTGTTGGCCTGCAGTAGAAGTGTATGATACAAGTTCAGTAGCACCTTAAAGATCAACAAGATTTCCAGAGTATAAGGGTTTAAGAATCAAAACTTCCTTCATTAGATAACTGTTTTTTTATTTGTTATATCTATCAATTTCTTTTTTGTTATCAGAATCTGCTGTTGCATTTGGAGAATTTTTGGAGAAAGATGGGATCTAAATATGTTCATCAACCCAAATAATAAATAAATGCTTGACAGTCTATGAAAAAAGGCATCTGGCTACCGCATTGGAAATACAGTCATGTAATCATATAGGAGTAATCTGCAGAGAACAGAACAAAGCCACTCTTGCTTTGGCAATCTCTGCCAAGGCTGTTGTTGCATTTGCTTCTATTCTTACCCACATTAGCACAGCCACAAGAATGGGAAGCAGTCAAAGGCTAGATCAACTCAGTAAGCGTAGTTTGCCTTTCACCAGCTTAACGCCATTATTAAACATGCAGCCCTCTGACATGGAAAGAATGTTTCCCAAATGAGCTGGTCACTGAGGCATGTGTGTGAATTAACACAAATTGTTCACACATCAGGAACATGAATCTCTTTTCCTGTTTTTCACAATTTGTCAAGGGTGAAATACTGAAGCTTGATGGTTTTCTCCATGATAGACAGGCCATCCTGGAAGCAGGAAGCATTATTATTGTTCATTAAAGAGGTCTGGAGAGAGAAAAATTTAATCGTTCCTGTCTCCATAGGTTTAAAAATAGTTTTCTGATGTTTTCTGGCATGTCCTTGGTAGCTTTAGATCACTTACTGGCAGCAGGATGCTCTTTCATGGAACAATGATGGAGACAGGGACAAATTTTTTCAGATTTGAAGGCAAAAGCCTTCCCAGCACCCGCTTGCCTGCTGCTGTGCCGTCCTTCCAGGCGATCCTGCCGGCCATGGGGGAGGCTTGGGCGGCTTGCTGCTCCTGCCGACACTTTAGGGGGGGGTGCTGCCGCCGCCGCCACTGCTACCATTGACCCACGAAAATAGGCTCTGCCGTCTCCGCCATCCTCCTTGCTGGCTCCATCCAGGCTGCCGTAGCCCCCACCTCTTGTTCCCACCTCCAGGGCCATCGTTGTGCATTTGTTTGTTTTTTAAAGCTTCTGGTTTGAGTGCTTGAATAAACATGTGCTTAATAAATCCAGTATTAAACTTTAAATGGATTTATTAAGCGCATGTTTGCTCAAGCGCTCAAACCGAAGCTTTTTTTAAAAAAAACAAAAACAACCCAAGAACGTTCAGACGGCCCTAATCGCAATCCTTGCGAGAGAGGGGCTGTCCACATAGGCGAAATCGCGCAATCAAAGCGGAAGTGCCAGGAAAACACTAGTTTTTCCAGGGGTCTGGAAAACCCGGAAGCATTGCGCGAGTAAGCCCGCTTCGCGGTGGGAGGCAGATTGGCGCGTGTGAACGTGAAACTGACATGCGCAAGTAAACAGCAGCAAATCCCGATCAAAACGGCAGTGTGACCGGACCCTGAGATTCAGCTACAACAGAAGGCTCTTGACCCTCAGTTCTAGGTAATAACCCACACCAGCACCCAGGATTTCCAACAGAAGGACTGCTGAGACCCAGATAGAATGAAATCATAAGTGAAGTTTTGTTTAGCAAACCCAAATGGTAAAAAAAGCCAAATACCCAGCACCTAATACCTATTGGACAGTAAGTTGCCCCACTTGTGTGGAGCAGAGGGAAGGAGGAGAAATGGGAGGAGAAACAAGGGGAGGGGAGTCATGGTTTTAAAAAATATAACAATAATAAATAACTTCCTGACATTATAAAATAAATGATCCAGAAACAATCATTTGTATTACCATACATAATGATTCTTGATCTTTCTACTTCTACAGATAACCTACTATTTCCAGTTTTTCATTTTCCTTTGGTTTAAACATTTTTCAGTGGGATCCAACACTAATGCTGGGAACCGGGCAGAGGGATAGCAAATAATTTAAAGGGGAAACAATAGGGTCATGTGTATGTAGCATTCTTGGAGACAACAAAAATCAAATTCAATGAACCAAAAATTTTGTCTGCTGTTATAGCACAAAAACAACTGGAAGGGGCAGAAATAAAGATAATGAGTATGGTCAGAAGAAGGCAGTTCATGGGTCCAAAGAAGGTAAAATGGGAATGGTTCTACAAGAGGAGGGCGTTGTAAGACTTTGAGGAGCAAATTCGAACCCAGGAAAAAGGCAGGATGTTAAGTGTCTCTGTCTCTGTGTCAGATTTCCCACCCAGCTCTGGCTACAACCCTGAAACTAAGAGCAAGAGGACTTTCAGGATATTTCAGAAGCTACCAATTTAGTTTCTGTTCACTTAGTTGAATACAGCATTGCCACACTTCCTCTGCTGGCTCCATGTCTTTGGTTTCTGTGCTTGTCAGAGATTTGTTTACTCACTGTAATACAAAATATACATCAAAAAGCATGATGGAGGCAATAAAATTAATGATTTTCCCACTCTCTCAACAAATAGCATAAATTGAAATTTTGCTCGGCCTGACAACAATTAAAGTTGTTTGCACACACATTATACTCAGTATCTGTCTACCTGACTCTCAGGTTCCACCATGGACAGTTTTTGATTTCTACTGAACTACAGTTGCTGATAGAAAATATCAATTTGTAGCTTGAGCCAGTTTGGTGTAGTGGTTAGGAGTGTGGACTCTAATCTGGGAGAACCAGGTTTGATTTGCCACTCCTCTGCATGCAGCTACTCATGTGACCTTGGGCCAGTCATAAATTCTTTCAGAGCTGTTCTCTCAAGGGCAGCTCTCAAGAGAGCTCTCTCAGCCAATACTCCCTCTAAACTATGGAGTCTTGTGAGCAAAAATTCTACTTTGTGAGCTACTGGCATTAAAGTTGTGAGTGAGTGATTTGGCTACTGCATAAATTAGTTTGCTTTGGAGCCATCCCTCCTGAGCTAAGACAAAAATGTGTGAGTCAGAGACTAAAAAACCTGTGAGCTAGCTCACACTAACTCAGCTTAGAGGGAACGCTGCTCTCAGCCCCACCTACCTTACAGGGGGTCTGTTGTGGGTAGGGGAAGGGAATGTAAGCTGCTCTGAGACTCCTTTGGGTAGTGAGGGGCAGGGTATAAACCCAATCCTTCTTTCTTCTTCTTGATACTATGGAAATTGCTTTCTCACTTGTCAAAATTTGGGGTTTGTGTGGATTTTTGCTGTGGTCACACACACTAAATAATCCACTTCCAATCCACTTTCAGTGCACTTTCCATCTGGATTTTACTGTGTGAACTGGCTAGATCCAGTTGGAAAGTGCATCGAAAGTGGATTATTTAGTGTGTGTGACCAGTCTTTATGTATTTTATTCTATGTATTATATCTATATTGTAAGCTGCCTTGAGCTCCATATGGAAGAAAGAAGGACTAATATATGTTTTAAATAAATTAATTTAAAGAAACCTTCAAGAAACACAAACAATTCTTGTTTTCTCTCTCTCTGCTGATGACAGTTTAGGGGAAAGACCTTTGCAATGCCTTCAGAAGAAAATGACTGGAGGGCAGCTAGTCAACTCTGTTTCTTGTAGCTCAGACAGGTCACAAAATGTGTGCACAGTCCTACCACAAAAACATCTGTTTGTTTTATTCATTTCCAGTTTTAAGTTGGTGTCTCTGGATGATAGATTTGAAGCTTCCTGACAGTATGGGTCATATGAACAAAGGCAACTGTATTCTAACAAGCCATCACATGTAAGTGGTTATGAAAACCTATTCACTCTGATTTCCCTCCACATCTGTAAATTTGAACTGTGTCATTCATTTAGCCATTTGCTTGTGTGAACAGATTTGGCTGCCTTAAGTTCCAACAGAAATAGCTTCAGTAGGTCATAGGCAGATGAAAGTGAAAATTATATACAAAGCCAAAATACGTTTGCAGTTTTTTTTTTTCACTTACTGTGTGAGTGTTCCATCCACCTCTAGATTTTCAAACACCTCCACAAGACATTTGGCTGGTTCATAATTCCCTCGATTCCCACACATTTTAAAAAGTACTATACCATAGATAATTTCCATTTTTTATATCTGTCACCATTACAAGATGATGAAATGTGACATGTGCCAGCCTATGAATTGTGGCATTTCATTATCAAGAAACAATTTTTGATAAGATGGAAAATGAAACCAGTCCATCTTCAAAAGCTGAGCACTAACACTAGGTGTTGTTATTTGAGGCCTGGGGGGGCTGGCCAAAGGTCACCATGGCTCCGATCACACGCATCATTAGCCATGCAAGAGGGACGAATGCCAGGTGGAGTTAATGGGCTCAATCACATGGATACATCTGGCAAGCGTCATGCACCTGCCCCCAACCCGTACCGCCTGGCCGAAGCTGCAAATTTAAAAACTACCTTGGAAAGTCCAGTAGCAAATGCTTGTGGCGAGCCACAGACAGATGTCCTCCATCTGATTGCTCCAGCACATTCCTTTTGCAGTGTTGATGCGCCCCAGGAACACGCGTCGCTGGAAACAACCCCAGTCCGCTGCTGCTGCCGTCAGATCAGGTAACGGCAGCTTAGATTGTGGTGGCACAAATAGCCACGCCCCCCCCGCGTTTTCTGCCACCGGGACCCTAGAGAACCTTCTAGCAGAGTGGCAATGTGAAGCCTGATCTCTTCAGTCATAATCTATCAGTAATCCTAGCATTCCTGTGATATGGGAGGAACTTAATTCTAGTAGAAGTATTCAACTTTGGCTAGACTGTGTCCTGCATTTGTCTTGAGTTTCAAACAGCTGTTCTACTAACATGTGGTGTTAGGTGGACAAAACTGGCAGAGAGCAAGACACTAAAACCAGAGTCTAGCATTATGGATTAGGCATAAACTAAAATCCCACTTTTCCTCTTGGACACACACCTTAACATGGTAAGGGGGGTTGTGTTTGTCAGCAAAGCTGAGAGCAACACCATAAGGAGTTTAGACTCTGTCCAGAACCTAAACTCCTTGCAGAGTCACTCAAGGCAGAATGGTCACAAGCTGAGACACCAGACTAAGTCTCATCCACCCTCTTTGGGAATCAACAGCCACATCAACAGAAGGAAACAGATAGATCTTCTTCGTGGTCTCTGTGCGTCACACCCATGGGATCCAGTGCGCCTGCGCTGACCTGGTCGGTGTCTGTACAAAGCTCACAACGGGATTTTCGTGCCCTCCACCCTGAGCCTGCATGGGAACCCCCACCGTGTATGCCCAGAGAGGTGGGGCACGAATATCCCGCCAGTTCTCTTCTGACCGCCTTGCTGTTAACAGCCTGTGTCAGTTGCTCTGAGAGCATTTTTCCTCACAGCGGTAATCTTGCCAGATCGTTTCTTCTCAACATTTTAGTTTTCTTTCTTTTTTGATTTTTGACGGGACGCTAGAGAAGTTTACCTCTGGGACTTCTTGTGGTCTTCGATCCTTGTCCCTTCGCTCCCCCCCTTTTCTTCTTCCAAGCTGCCTTTCCTGAGTCAGTTTATGGAAAGCCGAAAGTGGGGGTGCTTCAAATGGTGCTCTTCTTGTGGCAGCACACATTCTTTGTGTGTTTTTTGTTTGGGCGAGAGCCACCGTCCTGAAGCCTGTGCCTTGTGTTCTCATTTCTCCAATCAAACGAGAAAGAACAGGACCGCTAGGCTGAAAGTGGCACTCTGGGAGTCGGCTCTTGCGCCCCCTACTACCAGTATGGAGACCAAGCAGTCGGTATTGAAGCCCTCAACAGCCTCGACTTCGATACCGAAGGATCTTTCAACACCGAAGCCTCCCCGAGTAGGCAAGTCCTCCTCCGATACTGGACTGGCTTCTAAAAAGAAAAAAACGGGCTCAAAAACAATGTCCTTGGTGTCGACTCCAGTGAAAATGCCCAAGAAAGATAAATCCAAGGGGCATGCTGCCCAGACGTCGGGAGACACACATAAGTCTCATGGTGTGAGCAGTGCTATATCTCCAAGGGGCTCTGCTTTACATGCTGACACATCACAGCAACCTCTAGAGACACTCCGCCCAACTCCGGAGCTGCCAAAGGTTCTAGTGGAGCCTCCAGTAGAAATCTTGGACTCCCCACCTCGACAGCTGGACCCCCCGGTGTTGGATATCCAATGTCAAGCCAAGCCCCTCCCATCGATGTCACCCTCACCCACCATCGACCTTATTTCTGACACCCAAGCTGTGGGTTCCCACTCACCCTCTGTGGCTTCCTGGGCTAGTGACCATTCAGAACGTCCCTGACACTGTGCTAGAGGACACTCTCGGTCTCCTCATCGACCGGATAGATATGGATGGGATGACTATGACCCAAGGTATTGACCAAACTACCCACATGAACCCCAAGGGAGATATCCTTATGGTCCATCCAGATACCCGTATGACCATCGGCAAGATATGCCATATTGGTTTTCTTCTGGCCCATGGCAGTATTCACAGGGACTGGGTCCTTGGGAATCCCACCGACATAGATCGCACTTCCCGCGCTGCCCTCCACCTTTGGCATCGCTGCCGAAAGCACCACCATCTCCTCCACAGCTTCCTGCGCAAGCTTCTCTGCATCAGCCATCGATACCAATGCCCCTGCAACAGCCCCCAATGTCATTGCCAACTCAGGAAGTTGTATCCAGTTCTGAGTCTTCTCAAGATGGTTCTGATGAAGAGCGCATGGAGGATGATTTCTCACCCGTAGACCCACCTCCGAAGCAACCCATCTCTGGGGACAGTCCAATATCGCCGTCTGAGGATATGTCCTTGTACGGGGAACTAGTAAAGCAGATGGCCCATTCCCTTGGTCTCACCATAGTGCAGCCACAACCATCAGCTGCGGATGAAGTGTACAACATCATAGAGATCGATGCGTCAACACCTATTGCTCTTCCGATGTTGAAACATCTCCTTAAGGCAGTCAAGACTCCATGGGTCGAACCGTCCTCAGCTCCTGTCTCCACTAAACGACTTGATCACATGTATTGAGTACAACAAGAAGGGGCCTCCTTCCTTTATCTTCACCCTCATCCGAATTCACTAGTCGTCTCCACCTCGTCCAAAAATATGCGATCTAGTGCCATCCCTTCGGATAGGGAGAGCAAGAAAATCAATGCCTATGGTCGCAGGATCTACTCTTCCGCTGCCCTGGGCATAAAGTCCTCAAATTACCTGGCCTGTTTCAGGAGATATGAATACTCCCTCTGGCAAAGGATGGCTGCCTTACTCCCTTCCATACCGGAGAACAAATTAGCCGAAGCCCGAACCATCCAGAAGGAGGGCCTTCTGGTTTCTAAACAAATCTTAAACACCACTAAGCACTCCCTAGATGCCTTTTTGACATCTATGGCCTTGTCGGTATTGCTTCGATGCCATGCATGGCTTTGTACCACTTCCTTACCTCAGGACACCAGATCCTATATCGAGGACCTCCCCTTTGATGGAGACGGCCTCTTCCACTCATTCACCGACGCTGCTTTACAAGAGTTAGACAAAAATATCAAGGCTTCAAAGTCGTTAGGGGTATCTGCTCCACAACGATCCTACTGACAACGCTCGTGGTCCCAATACGCTCCACGGCATCCATATTCTACCAGGCCTTCTCCGGATAACACCTGGAAACCATGCCAATCTCCAGTTCCTCATCACCCTCAATACCAGTCGAAGTCGAGATCAGGAATGCAGCAACAACAACCGAGGTCTAAGTCCAACTGAGGACCAAAGCAGAATCTTTGACTCTCTACCATCAAGACCGACAGAGACAACTCATCTCCATCCATTCCTTTCCATGTGGAGGACCATCACTTCAGATGCCTGGGTCCTTTCCATTGTGACCGAGGGCTACTACATCGAATTTATCGACCGTCCTGCCCTCCTGGTATTCCATCCCACCCCTCCTTCTGCCATTCTTCTTCAGGAGGTCAACACCCTCCTGAGGAAGGAGGCGATAGAGCCTGTACCGACGTCTTCGGAGCAGAGAGGTTTCTATTCCCGATATTTTGCGGTACTGAAGCGCGATGGCAGATTGCGGTTCATCTTGGATCTTCAGGATCTCAGTGCTTACATCCAATACTGGAAATTCAAAATGACGACTCTGCAGGTCATACTTCCCCTTCTTTCCCAAGGCGCCTGGATGGCTGCGATTGACTTCCAGGATGCCTACTTCCACCTCAATATCCACCCTTCTCACCGGAGATACCTCCGCTTTGCCATAGGGGAATGTCACTATCAGTACAAGTGCCTCCCCTTTGGTCTCTCCACTGCGCCGAGGATCTTCACCAAGACCATGGTGGTGGTAGCAGCCCACCTTTGTCTCCAGGGAGTCACCATCTTCCCTTATATAGATGACTTAGCTTCTGGTGGCGGATGACCCAACACTCCTGAGAAGGGATATTGCTCTGACGCTGCACCTCCTATCGTCTCTGGGACTTCAGGTAAACCACTCAAAATCTCACCTGGAACCGTCCCAGAAGGTGCATTTTATTGGAGCTCTACTGGACACTATCACCTGCAGAGCCTACCTTCCGGCAGACAGGGCTCAAACCCTGGCTTCTCTAGCAATTGCCATTCACACCTCTCTATCCTCAACGGCGTACCAAATTCAGCGCCTCTTGGGACATATATCCGCGACAACTTCTGTCCTCCCACTAGCAAAACTGCGAATGAGGCCCTTCCAACTCTGGTTCTTAAAGAATTTTCATCCAGCAATCATGCCTCAATCCAAATCCCTCACTCCTCTTCAGGTCGTGCGGGACTGTCTTCTCTGGTGGACTGTCATCCCGAATATCACAGAAGGTGCACCTTTCACCCTTCCTGTTCCTCACTACACTCTCACCACAGATGCCTCTCTATGGGGTTGGGGGGCCCATCTCAATGGCATCAGTATCGGGTCCCGCTGGGATGCTGCCACTGCAACTCACCATATCAATTTCCTAGAGCTGCTGGTGATCAGATTGGCCCTTCGGGCCTTCCAGCCTCTCCTCTGGGGCAACTGTGTGGCTATCCTCACAGACAATACGATAGCCATGAGCTATGTGAACCGCCAAGGGGGAACGGTGTCCCGGAGCCTCTGTCACCTTGCAATCGAAATGTGGGACTGATGTGTAGCCTCCCAGATCACTCCGATAGCCACGCACATTCCAGAAGTCCTAAACGTAGAGGCGGATCTGCTCAGCAGAGGTGTCACTCATCACCACGAGTGGGAAATGAACCTGTCCTACCTCCAACCTCTCTTCCAACAATGGGGCACTCCAGAGATCGATGTGTTCACCTCCAGAGAAAACAAGAAATGCACACACTTCTGCATGCAGGGAGGAAGAGATCCTCTTTCCTTAGGAGACAGCCTTCTGTTTCCATGGGACGGAGCATTTCTTTTTATGTTCCCTCCCTTGCCCCTACTCCTGAGAGTGGTACACAAGTTGGCCAAGCTTCGACCGGATTGCATCCTAATAACACCGTGGTGGCCCAGGCAACCCTGGTTCTCTGTCCTACTTCATCTAGCACGAGGAAATTACCATCACTTTCCCAGGGTTCCAGATCTTCTCATGGCAGAAAAGGGAACGCTGTTCCACTCAGAAGTAAACAACCTAAAACTGACAGCCTGGAGAATTCAACCTTAATATTCTCTGCCAGAGTTGCGGAAGTGCTCTCCAATGCTAGGAAAGAATCCACACATCTATTATATCAGAGGAAATGGCACAGATTCCTTTCTTACCTCTGCCCCCAAACTGCATCACCTACTTCTGTCGGTCTTGACAGAATCCTGGACTTTCGTGTCTCCCTCAAAGATCAAGGCCTTTCCCACTCGTCCATCCGAGTCTACCTGGCAGCTATATCTGCATAACATGAGGATCTGGATGGCCATACAATCTTTTCCCATCCAACCTCTAAACAGTTCCTGAAAGGTCTTCTCTGACTGCATCCCCCTGTGGCTCCACCCACAGAACTATGGGACCTACCTCTCGTACTTCGCCATCTCACCAGACGCCCGTTTGAACTGATGGCAACATGCGAGCTTCAATACGCCGCCTGGAAGACAGCCTTCCTGATGGCCATCACCTCAGCTAGGAGGGTCAGTGAACTTTCAGCATTACGACATGACCCGCCGTATTTGGTCTTTTTCCCCGATGGAGTTCGATTAGTGCCAGACATTACCTTTGTTCTGAAAGTTGTTTCCGAATTCCATATCAAAGAGAACACTGTTATGGTATTTGATTACAACAGCAAGAATGACCTATGCTCAATTTTGGAAGTAAGAAAAAGTGCTGGAAAAATGGGACTGGATAAAGAAGATGCTTTTAATAGCAGAAATGGATAAATTGACAAAGAAACTTAATGATAAAGAAGATGAAGAATTTTTTGCAGAATGGAAGGATTTTAAAGACTATGTTGAAATGAACTGGGATGTAAAAAATAATTTACTTTGCTTTGACAACTATTGAGAATAGAATATAGAAAATATTGACTGAATAGTAGCCAAACTGTTACCTAAGAGTGAGACAGAGAAAATGAATATGTTAGAAATGAAGAACTGAAAAATTGAGAAGTTTTATTGTAAATGAAAATTGAATTAATAAATAACGGGGGGTGGGAGCATTGCTGGAAGCCAAGAGGGGGGATGGAGGGGATATTAGAAAAGGATGTATTTAAAAGTAGTTTGAAATATGGAACGTGTTATTATATCCTATTAATAAAAAAAAATTAAAAAAAAAAAGATTTTTCTACCGGATATTTTCCCGCATCCTGACGGAGATGAGCAGTGCCTACTGCACACCCTAGATGTTAAAAAAGTGCTTCTATTTTACCTTAACAGAACTCAACCTACCAGACGGGACAATACCCTGTTCGTCTCTTATAACTTGGCTTCTTTGGAATTACACATCTCATCCCAGCGTTTGTCCACATGGATTGTTGAGATGATTAGACTGTGCTACGCCCTAGCGAGGCAGTCGCATCCTACTACCCTAAGGGCTCACTCCACAAGGTCCATGGCGACCTCTATGGCCTTTCTGAAGGGCGCATCCTTATCATCCATCTGCAGAGCTGCGACGTGGTCCACGCCAACCACATTAATCAAACACTACACTCTAGACATTCGTGCACAACAGAAGGGTGATCTGGGTTGTCTGGTCCTTTCCGCTGTGGCTTGCAGAGTCTGACAGCACCCACCTCCAGGTGAGCCACTGCTTTTTAATCTCCCATGGGTGTGATGCACAGAGACCACGAAGAAGATAAACAGATTGCTGTAACTGATGCTCTCCGAGTGGTCATCTGTGCATTCACACCACCCGCCCATCCTTCCCCACTGCTGTCACCCTCGGCTGTTCTCAAACATGGCTTTGGTTGATAGTGGTCAGAAGGAACTGGCGGGATATTCATGCCCTGCCTCTCTGGGCATGCGCGGTGGGGGTTCCTGCGCAGGCTCAGGGCAGAGGGCACGAAAATCCCATTGTGAGCTTTGTACAGACACTGACCAGGTGCATAAATTACAATGAAAATTATTTAAAAACTTAAAACAATACTACAACCAATTAAAGACATAAAGTGCTAGTATTATTGTACTTGTTGGTTGTGGTGGTGGTTGCTTCGGTGATGGCTGCCGTACTCAATTCTCTCTTCAAATGATTGGTTCTCAGATCTACAGATATCATAGCAGCGATTGGCACTGGCTCCGTTGTTAAAATTTCAGGGACACAGGACTCTCTATTCTACTGCTATTAACTATTGATGATATTTAGTGGTGGCAGCGGCTCCAAAGTCCTGGTGGAAGAGCTCCATTTTACAGGCCCTGAGGAACTGTAAGAGGTCCCACAGGGCCCTGATCTCCACTTGGAGCTCATTCCACCAGAGCAGAGCTGCTACTGAGAAAGCTGCCCTGGTTGTCACCAGCCTGGCTTCCTTAGAGCTTGGGAGAGCCAGCTGGTTCTGGACCCCTGAATACAGTGCTCTCTGGGGAACATATGGGGAAAGGCGGTCCTTCAGGTATGTAGGCCCCAGACCATAAAGGGCTTTAAAGGTCAAAAACAGCACCTTGAAATGAATTTGGTATGCTATCGGGAGCCAGTGCAGTGCCTTTAGGACTGGCTGGATGTGCTCCCAAACTCGGAGTCCTGTCAACAGCCTGGCCATGGCATTTTGCACCAGCTGCAGTTTCCGGATTTGAGACAAGGGCAGCCCCATGTAGAGAGCATTATAGTAGTCCGATCTCGAGGTGGCCATTGTATGGATCATTGTCACCAAATTGTTATGTTTGAGGAAGGGAGGAACCTCCTAATCAGTCAAAGATGGTAGAAGGCCGACTTGTTAGTGGCTACTACCTGGGCCTCCATTGTTAGGGAGGCATCCAGGAGCACTCCCAGACTCCTAACCTCTGATGCTGGCACCAAAGGAGCCCCATCAAAGGTCCGAAGTGGGATCCCTACCTCTGGACTGCCCCAGCTCAGGCACAGGACCTCTGTCTTCATCGGATTCCATTTCAGCCAGCTCAGTCTGAGCCAGCCAGCCATGGCTTGTAATGCCCAGTCTAGATCTTCCAGCTTGGAGTCGGACTGACTGCCCAATGACAGATAGAGCTGGGTGTCATCTGCATACTGGTGACATCCCAGCCCATGCCTCTGGGCAATCTGGGCAAGGGGGTGCATATAGATGTTAAAAAGCATTGGGGATAACACTGCCTCCTGAGACACTCCACAATCCAGTGGGTGCCTCTGAGACAGTTGTTCCCCCAGTGCCACCCTTTGTCCCTGACCTTGGAGGAAGGAAGCAAGCCACTGCAAGGCCAGTCCCTGAACCCCAGTGTTGGTGATACACCCTAATACATCCTAAACAACATTCCTGAAGATGATGTAAAGAACAAATTTGCATTACTAAGTTCAAGTGAATGCAAACTGGAAGAACTATGGGCTGAAACCAGATATATTATTATTATTATTTTTGGCTCCCCGAAGGGGATTTTTTATTGCTTTTTTGTAATACACAACTAAAACTACAATGAAAAAAAGGGAGGGGACTAACAACTTGGGAGAAAGGAAAGTAAACCCACACTAAACTAAAAACCCAAGAGTAGGAGATCATTAACCCAGTTAAAATCTATGTTAATGCCATATTGTTAGTAAACAATGCATGCTGTGAGTGCTATCTATCCCTGATCAAAAATTATCAAGTTACTTGTTATGGGAGAGTTCCAGAGCATCCCCATCAGCTCACTTCATAAAGGCAATTTTCAGAGTCCTTCTGCCTTTACTTAGGCTTTCTATCTCTAAAGTCATAGGTTGGTTTGTGGGCAGCAGCACCTTCTTCCGCAGCCAAGTCTTTGTCTGTCTCTGAGGGTGTGGAGCCACTCGAACCTGTTTCACCATCTTCTTTGGTTCCCAGATGGTGTTTCAGGAATTCTTTAGCCTTGTACACGGAGTCAATCTTATCTCTCTTGTTGTGTAGCTTAAAGATGACCCCTTCTGGAACCGCCCGTTTATATGTGATTTGATTAGTTTGGAGAAAAAGAATTACATCTTTGTAGCTCTTCCATTTTTGGTGAATTTCAAATGGAATGTCTTTTAGAGTCTTGATAATAGCATTCCCCAGTTTCAGTGGCGTTGCTGATGTAGCTTTTAAAATTGCATCTCTGGTTTGTCTTCTTGAGAATCTGACTGATATTTCGCCAGGTAGGCTATTCTTTTTGGTGTAATTGGAATACACCCTAGATGCTGCATCCATATCGTGCATTATTTCTTCTGCTTTCAAGCCTACTACTGGCACAATGAGATCACTTAGAAGCTTCTTCAAATCCTCCTTCAGTGATTCAGGAACTCCCTGGAATCTGAGGATCATGTTCACTTTTTCCATTTGTAGAAACATCAGTCTATTTTCCTGGTAATTCTGTTTATTCGTTATTTGGTCCACTCTTTTCTTCAAAATCTTGTTTTGGGTATGCATCTCTTTCACTACTTCCATCATTTGCTCCGTCTGTTTAACTGTTTCAGCCAGCTGGAGCTATTGTGCTGTGAAAGTCTGATTGAGCATGGTTAACTACTGGTTAATACCAGCGAGTTGATCCATAACAGGCTTGAGTGTATCTGCTAGAAGCCTCATGACGTCCATTCCCTCTTCTTCCAGCCTCGGACTTTGACCACCCGTAAGTTTCAGTTTTGTTCCTTTCCTCCCTGCACCCGACATCTTGGTCGATTGTTTACAAAAGCCAACCACTATTTCACCACCTCTGGAAATCACTTATGCTTTAAATTTGCCCTGGTAAGTCTCACCAAACAAGCCAAACATTCAGTTTTCCCCTTCCCCCCTCTCTTTTTCTGCTACTCTTCTCGCTCACAGGGGCGATTCCCTCCACTCTCCATTTACCAATGTGGGGGGGGGGGCTAAGGGATTTTCTGGTTAATTTAGAATTCGGTTATAGCCAACTCACGTTCATTGTCAGCCACTTTCAACCTCACTTGTATATCCACTAATTGCTCGCTCCCCAGCGCTTGTCCTGGCCGGCCTAGCTAGTGCCATACGGCCACACAGTGGTAGGACTGTCAGGGCAGATGGATGCCTCAATTTGCTGGCATAGAGCCATTGAAGAGGCTACACACCCCAAGCCCTATGGCTTGGAACCCTACCCTAGGGTTCCATGGAAGAGCCGCATCAGCAGGTCCCCTCCAAACTGCTGGTGTGCAAATCGCTCTCCCAAGCCTTGGGGAGAGCGACTGCCATCACCACACCATAGCCCAGAAGTCCCAGATATATTATTAAGAAAGAGTGTACAAAGACTATTTTGGTAGCCAAAAGAAATGACAAGCCTCTATGGATAACTGATGACACTCACAAAATTGCTAGATAGACCAGAGGCAAAGTAAAACTTGGCAGAAATAGAATCAGAAGTTTAAATTCAGCATTCCAGCAACTGGCATGTAGAAACAAAGAGAACTATTATAATAACCAATGTAAATAAATAGAAAAGAACCAAAAAGGAAGAACAAGAGATCTGTTCCACAAGATCCAAGAAATCAAAGGGACATTTAGAATGTGGTTAGGCTTGCTGTAAGATAAACATGGAAGCACGTGAACTGAATAGGACAAAATAAAAATGGGAAAGATACACTGAAAAACTATACAGAAGAGATGAAAGGATGTCCCCATTTCCAGTTGCAGGTGAACTTGTCCACTGTCCACCAGACTATCAGCTGTTAGTGAGGTAATAGCTGAAAGTCAGGAAAGGGAGACTTACTTGGCTAGCATCAGAAAATACTTGGGCTGCTTGGCAGGTTCCAGTAATTACAAATCTGATCAGCTGCTATTTGAATTTCTCAGTGCAATCTGAACATTTCCTCAATCAGCTCACAATAAGATCATGAGTGTTGAACATGGAACGTTCAAATGCTGACAGATTCACTGCAAAATTCCCAGTAGCCCTAGTTCAGGTAAAGCTGCTGGGGCTTGTTTGGTCCTGACCACCAGTGATCTGGTGCCGTGGAGGGCCACCCAGGACGGACAGGCCACAGCAGAGAACTCAGACCAAGAGTGATCCCCTGGAGAAGGAAATGGCAACCCACTCCAGTATCTTTGCCAAGAAAACCCCATGGACAGTGACAAAAGGCTAAAAGATATGACGCCGGAAGATGAGCCCCTCAGGTCGGAAGGTGTCCAATATGCTACTGGGGAAGAGCAGAGGGCAAGTACGAGTAACCCCAGAAAGAGTGAAGCGGCTGGGCCAAAGCCGAAAGGACGCTCAGTTGTGGATGTGTCTGACGGTGAAAGGAAAGTCCGATGCTGCAAAGAACAATACTGCATAGGAACCTGGAATGTAAGATCTATGAATCAAGGTAAGCTTGACGTGGTCAAAAATGAGATGGCAAGAATTAACATCGACATCTTGGGAATCAGTGAACTAAAGTGGACAGGAATGGGCGAATTTAACTCAGAAGACCATTATATCTACTACTGTGGCCAGGAATCCCGTAGAAAAAATGGTGTGGCCTTTATAGTCAACAAGAGAGTGAGAAAGGCAGTATTGGGATACAATCTCAAAAATGACAGAATGATCTCGGTCCGAATCCAAGGCAAACCATTCAATATCACAGTAATCCAAGTCTATGCCCCAACCACTGCTGCAGAAGAGGCTGAAGTGGGCCAGTTCTATGAAGACCTACAACAGCTCATAGAACTAACACCAAAAAATGATGTCCTAATCATCATAGGGGACTGGAATGTTAAAGTAGGAAATCAAAAGGTAACCGGAATAACAGACAAGTTTGGCCTTGGAGAACAAAATGAAGCAGGGCAAAGGCTAACAGAGTTTTGTCAAGAGAACACGCTGGTCATAGCAAACACCCTTTTCCAACAACCTAAGAGGCGTCTCTACACATGGACATCACCAGATGGGCAACACCGAAATCAGATTGACTATATAATTTGCAGTCAAAGCTGGAGAAGCTCTATCCAGTCAGTAAAAACAAGACCTGGAGCAGACTGTGGCTCAGATCATGAGCTACTCATTGCAAAATTCAGACTTAAATTGAAGAAAGTTGGGAAAAACACAAGGCCATTCAGATTTGACCTAGATCGCATCCCCAATGAATATACAGTAGAGGTGAAGAATAGGTTTAAGGGACTAGATTTGATAGACAGAGTGCCTGAAGAACTATGGACAGAGGTCCGTGACATTGTAAAGGAGGCAGCAATCACCGCCATCCCAAAGAAAAAGAAATGCAAGAAAGCAAAGTGGCTGTCTGATGAGGCTTTGCACATAGCAGAGGAAAGAAGGAAAGCTAAAGGCAACGGTGAAAAGGAAAGATTTGCCCAACTGAATGCAGATTTCCAGAGAACAGCAAGGAGAGATAAGGAGGCTTTCCTGAATGAACAATGCAAAGTAATAGAGGAAAACAATAGATTGGGAAGGACTAGAGATCTGTTCAAGAAAATTGGAGAAATCAAGGGAACGTTCCATGCAAAGCTGGCCATGATAAAGGACAAAAACGGTAGGGACCTAACAGAAGCAGAAGAGATTAGGAAAAGATGGCAAGAATACACAGAAGAACTATACAAGAAGGACCTCAATGTCCTTGACAACCACGATGGTATAATCACTGACCTCGAGTCAGACATCCTAGAAAGCGAAGTTAAATGGGCCTTAGAAAACATTACTAACAACAAAGCTAGTGGAGGTGATGGCATCCCAGCTGAGTTATTCAAAGTCTTAAAAGAAGATGCTGTTAAAGTGCTGCACACAATTTGCCAACAAATTTGTAAAACACAACAGTGGCCACAGGATTGGAAAAGGTCAGTGTACATTCCAATCCCAAAGAAGGGCAATGTCAAGGAATGTTCAAACTATCGCACAATTGCACTCATTTCACACGCTAGCAAGGTCATGCTCAAAATCCTACAAGCTAGGCTCCAACAGTATGTGGATAGAGAACTGCCAGAAGTACAAGCTGGGTTTCGAAGAGGTAGAGGAACTAGAGATCAAATTGCCAACATTCGCTGGATTATGGAGAAAGCAAGAGAGTACCAGAAAAACATCTACTTCTGCTTCATTGACTATGCTAAAGCCTTTGATTGTGTGGATCACAATAAATTATGGCAGGTTCTTAAAGAGATGGGAGTACCGGACCACCTCACATGTCTCCTGAGAAACCTGTATAAGGGTCAAGAAGTAACAGTTAGAACTGGATATGGAACAACTGACTGGTTTAGCATAGGAAAAGGAGTACGACAAGGATGTATATTGTCACCTTGCTTATTTAACTTATATGCAGAGTACATCATGCGAAATGCTGGCCTGGATGAATCACAAGCTGGAGTTAAGATTGCTGGGGAAAAGATCAATAACCTCAGATATGCAGACGATACCACTCTGATGGCAGAAAGTGAAGAGGACCTAAAGAGCCTCTTGCTGAGGGTGAAAGAGGAGAGCGCAAAAGTGGGCTTGAAGCTCAACATCAAAAAAACTAAGATCATGGCATCTGGCCCCATCACTCCTTGGCAAATAGAAGGGGAAGTCGTAGAAGTAGTGACAGACTTCACATTCCTAGGATCCCAGATCACTGCAGATGGTGACTGCAGCCATAAAATTAAAAGACGCCTGCTCCTTGGGAGGAAAGCGATGGCAAACCTAAACAGCATGATAAAAAGCAGAGACATCACCTTGCCAACAAAAGTCCGCATGGTCAAAGCAATGGTATTCCCCGTAGTAATGTATGGCTGTGAGATTTGGACTATAAGGAAGGCCGAGCGCCGAAGAATAGATTCTTTTGAACTATGGTGCTGGAGAAGACTCTTGAGAGTCCCTTGGACTGCCAGGAGATCAAATCAGTCAATCCTAAAAGAAATCAACCCTGATTGTTCCCTGGAAGGCCAGATCCTGAAGCTGAAGCTCAAATACTTTGGCCACCAAATGAGAAGGGAGCGTTCACTGGAGAAGACCCTGATGCTGGGAAAGATTGAAGGTCAAAGAAGAAGGGGACGGCAAAGGATGAGATGGTTAGACAGTGTCATTGATGCAACGAACATGAAATTGAGCAAACTTCAGCGGACAGCGGAAGACAGGAGGGCCTGGCGTGATCTGGTCCATGGGGTCGCAAAGAGTCGGACTCGACTGTGCGACTGAACAACAACAACAACCAGTGATCTCCTAGGGCAGGGTCCTGAGAATTTTCCTTGCAAGTTAAATTGGCAATCCACCCCTAGCCTCCCTATACAGTTGTCACATGGGTATAGCTTAATGGAAAGGCATGCATTTTTTTTTCTATCTGGAACATTTGCCCCATAAATGAGGGACATAGATCAATGGAATACCCACAACATTTTCCTGTTCTTTGGCAGTAAACCAGGCAAAACAGGAACGTGTAACAAATGCTATAGTAATATAATTACTTCTGAAGTTAGCTGCTACACAAAACACATTACATTAAAAATACTGGTTATGTCCACATGGAGAATTGATGGGGCATTTTGCAGTGTCAAATCTTCAGCGCAACAAAGAGTTGTCAGCTAACATACAGACTCAAAAATTATGAATCCTTTTCTCAGTAATATCATCTCAAAACATTTCATTTTCTCAACTCCTTTGGTTACAAGATCCCAGTGATGCCTGCCAACCACAAAATGCCTCAAAGAATTAAACAGTCTAACTATTAATAAATCCATTTTAGCTGATGGGTAAACAGAGAGGCTAAGAGAAGTTAAGTGAATGGTCCAAGGTTAGTCAAGTTGAGAGGTACAAAAATGCAAGTGCCCAGTCTAGCTCCTGTCCTTACCTGCCATCTATAGTTCAGTTTTGTAGCCTAGACAGGGCCAGTAACTTTTCCTTTAATAAAAAACCCTCTCTTTTCTGTCAGTTAATAATTTATTTCTAAGTATCCACCCCCCTGACCTTTTCTTGCAGGCCTTCTCCAACTTTGGCTGTGCTCAGTGCCAAGATCATTATAGGGGCTTACTGATGCCATGTCATAACTCACTGGCACAAATAATTTCTGACATGCTACAGTTGGGTTCTTTATTATGGGGAGGGAGCAGCAGGAATCAGAAAAAGCAGGACACCTCTTCCCTGGGCTTTGCAGTAGCCAGAAGGACAAAAGCATCTCTGTATAAACTAGTCCCACAAATATGTAAAAAAATAGCTTTAGATATCACTAACTAGGGGGAAGAAATAAAAGATTCAGTGTCCCCCTTTAAAATCATAATGTAAACATTTCATAAGGTACATAGAGCATAACTTTAAAAATACTAACAGTGCGTGCCTATTTTGTTCTGGTGACCAGTACAAGAAGTACCAGAGTTATGTTTTCAGGAGCCTCCGAACTTGACCAGAGATCCTAAGTGGACAGCATTTGTGGAGCAGTTTGGGTGTGGACTTTTCATGTCAACTCAAAATTATCCAACCCCATATCCATATTTGGCAGGTATTAGCACTTTGATGGAGCAAAGGAATACTGAATTGAATGAACATGGAGCCTAAAATACTCAGAGGAGGAGATGACTCTGTCCAGATCTGTGCTGACTTTTTTTTTGAACTGAGTAATGTGGAGAACTTCTCTTCCAGATGTTTGTGGTACACTTGGTCTCCAGTAAATGGCTGAATAAAGAGCTACAGTTTCCCCTGTTGCAGCTTTCTGAAGCTAAATGTTCCCTTAGATAGAATTATTTATAAAAGGCTAAAGATTGCCTTTAATTCATGTGGCACTATTCTTGATTTCTGGCTCTCATCAGAAGAACTGAATACGGCTATTTATTATCAGGCTCATTGTACGAAACCCATCTGTGTATATGCCATTCAGAAACATAGGAAAAAAATAGTTATGTATGAGAAAACTAGGCTCTCTGCAAAAATGTACTTCAAAATATATTTAGATAATATACAACTGGGAGGGAAAGCCCTCAAATAAAGAGAGAGGCTATGCTTGGATGAAAATAGATTCTAATTCATAACTATTTTTGGATTATTTTTGATGCAGGGCAAATACGTTTGGGAATGGGGCTCTATTTGCTGATTCACATTATATTTGTGATGTCGTGCTCACCAATGTGTTTCTTGGTACCCACTTGCTTTCCCCCCAAACATCTCTTCCCCATAGCAAACAGTCAATCTGGCTATCCTCCACCTCTTTGGAGCAGAAGGTGATTCAGAAGAATCCTATGAGGATTCGCCCTTACATCTTCAGGGAGTATCCACTTAGAAACAGTGACCCACATTACAGGTGGACATGTGGCATGGATGGTCCCAAACTTTTAAAATTGTGTCCCATGGCAGCCATTTTGTGGTGACACCTACTCACTTTCTGGAAATTCCAAAAGTGTCCAAAGGCTCAACAAGTTTGAGGGGCTCTGTCACGGACTGTATAATGAGAGACCTAAGTGCTATAGAAGCCTAACTATTCCTCCTTTCTTCCCAGTGTTCTGAAGACGGCAATTCCAGAGCTGCTATTAAGCAAGCTGTATGCCTCCTGTCAGAGGCGGTGGTAACATATTGAGTAACAAGGTCATAGAATCATAGAATGTTAGAGTTGGAAGGGACCTTGCAGGCCATCTAGTCCAACCCCCTGCACTCTGCAGGAGCATAGCCGAAAGATAGCCCTACATACCTACAACATACCTAAAAGATGGTCATCCAGCCTCCGCTTGAAAACGTCCGGGGAAGGAGCATCCACCACCTCCCGAGGCAGACTGTTCCACTGCTCAACCGCTCTTACAGTTAGGAAGTTTCTCCTGATATCTAGCTGGTATCAACTCCCTCATAATTTCCACCCATTAGATCTAGTCTTGCAATTCAGAGCAAGAGAGAATAGATCTGCTCCATCAATAATACTCATATGGCCTGAATAATAAATATGTACCACATTTTATAGATAAAATTATCTAGGGGGGACACACACACAAAGAAACAAACAAATCCAGGCTCACATGCATCAATGTATACAGTGTTCAGCTATGTCCATTTCCAAAGTTTACTGGCTCCCAGTGATGTTAATAAAAGCAAGAATGATACTATATTAAGCACTGCACATTTACCACAAAGCAGTTCAAAAGGGAATTAGATAAAGCACAGCAATCAATTTCAAAGTAGACTAACAGGAAGCACTATTCAGGCACTCTTAAGAGAAAAACAACATGAAAATAGTAAAAAGAGACCAAGCATTATATTTTCCCTCTAAATGTTTCATGAAAATTGCTACCTTGACAATTGCAAAGCATTATTCTTTCTTATAAAATGTGCAATTTCATTTGCATTGCTTTAGAGGGAGCAGACTCAGGGATAGTATTAAGTTGTTAAGTGCTCTCCACTTCCCTGAGTGGGGAGAAATCCAAGGGCAGTGCAATGGGCTTTCACTTCCTTTGGATGAGAGAATACTGGAGAGGTATGGGTTGTTTGTCATATTTGTTTTATTTACAAATTGCCAAGGAGAGAGTAGTAGAAGCAAATAATCATCCTTACAGTATAATACTAAGGTGGGCACTAAACTGGGCACTGGAGTAAGCATGGAGCCACTAGTGTGTTCCCTAAAGGGGTCTGGCAGAGACCAGGAGGTAGGAAAAAGACCAAGAGGTGGGTCTGCAGAGGCTGTTGGAACCACATCAGTGTCCCTAGCAACCATGCCATCATGTCACATACAGATCATGAGGTGCAACAGCAAGGTGGTGATGAACAGGACAGACAGAACCAATCACAGCCAGTAGTACCAGGAACCTAGCCCTGTGCACATCACAGCCAAGGGATAGGAAGGGGCAGGCCCATGAACTGTGGGGCCTTGTCTGTGGCATCCCCTCCCCCCTTAAGGGAATAGATCCCTGCCTAATAGTAACAGGGCAGCTGACAGAGTTAGCAAGGGCCCTAGCAATCTCCCACTGATAGCAACCCTAAACAGGTCCATTGCCCATGTGGTCCAAAAGTAGCAATGACCAAGAAAGGGGCACTGGGAGATGACAAGGAGAGTAAGCCCACTCAGGGGTCTCTGCCACTCACTGGCAGGGGTGCCTCCCAGCAGTCAGGCCACACTGCTGGGGGTGCCCCTAGACCACCCCCGAGGGCCAACCCCACTGGCAGTGAAGCAGGAGGGGAGCTGCCACAGCAAGCCATTGTGCTAAGGCATGCAACACCTAGAACCCAGCCCACTACTGGACATGCACAGTCATCAAACAGAAATTTGAATAGGTGAAGATGTGTTTCCTTTGCCTCTACCACATGAGAGGCCATAGGGCATACAGCCCCTGACAGTTGCCAAGCTCTTCACCATCTGTACCATGATCCACAACTTGGCCGTCTGGGGCACCTGGACTAGAAAGCAGGGTGATGGGCAGGAGGAGGAGGAGGCATTATGCCAGATCCCCAGTTAAGACACTCTCCACAACAGGTGATATGCTTACAACAGGTTTCAGATCTTTTGTCAGGGCTAAGGAAAGTGCGTGAAATTCAGAGGTTAAAGGTAAAAGATGCTACACCCCCTAACACCCCACACATATGTCAGCAGGCAGGCCTAGCATTACCATGGCACCCTGACAGATATATGGTGCTTATCTATGCTAGCCTAAGAAAGGAATCTCCAAGGCCAAGGGAGCCCGCCAAGGGGCACAACTTAAAAGATGGTTAAGGCTACAAGCAGGCACAAGCAGGCACTCAATCAACACATCCTCTCCTCACATGCCCTCCCCCCAAATACATGGCAAGCAGTGAAGCAAAGCAAAGAGAAGCAAAATGGAAAGCTTGACACATTAAGGCAAGATATCAGGTTAACTCCATACAGGAGCACAGATGGCCCCAGGACTGCTCTGCTACCCAGCCCACTGGGCTACTTGGGGACCATGGGGCTGAGGGCTGGGTTGGTCCCTGTGATGCCCTATCCCCCATTAATATTCTGCCCTCTAGATATCTGCCCCTAGGTGACAGAGCCCCCTTAGAATAGGCATGCATGCACTCAAGTTTACCCACTTGCCCATCTCCACCTCACACAGGTGAGGGGGACCAGGAGTGAGGTCAGCCTTAGAGGTGCTGGTGGGCCACTGGTATGTTTGGCAGATGACCATGATGGGGGACCAGTGACATCTGCACAACCAGACACAACCACCCATGCCTGGGCATCCTTTGGTCAGAGTCCTCCCTAATGGTAGTGTCATTGAGCAGCCCTAAGGGGGAGTCATGGGGTAGGGAGGGAGTGGGGTAGGGAGAGGTGTGGCGCTCTTGTCATGCAGTCAGAACCAAACAGAAAAAGATACACTTGTGGCACAACTCAGACTTTCTTGAACTGCAGATCATGGAACAGTCTGATTACTCAAGTTGCCACCTTCCTGGGGCCATGGGGAGACAGACACCTCAAGTGAGGTGGAGCCACTGGGAGAAGAGCTGGCCGGTTGCAGCACTCCTAAGAGGCAGGCTGGGACTGCAGACTGATTGAAGTGTGGGGGGATTTCAGTACTGGCCATCCCCTGAGGTCTCACTGTTGAATCACCGCCTGCAGGAAAGCAAATAAAGGGACATGTGCAGTAATGGCATCAGGGAACAAGTGCTGTACTGTGCTCAGTTGTGTCTGTGGCTCTGTGGCAGGGACCACAATTCCAGCTGTATGGAGAGGAAATTATGCTTTCATGTAACTTATCTGTTTTTATGTAAGCCACCCTGGGGTTGGAATTTGAAAAATAAATAAATAAATAAACAAATAAATAAATAAATTCGCCTCAAACATCCCTTGAGGCAGATGGTGGTGACATCGAAACTACAATCACCTGTCCTGGGTTGATGTGCACCCAGCATGAACATTTCATGAACTCTGGTGCTGTTTGTGGAAGTTCGTGATGGTTTGTGAATGGATGCATTTCCAGACAGACTGTCTCAAACTGTTTACAAAACTCCAAGGCAAGGGCGTGGGTCAGAATTCTCCAACCTTGGAAACACCAATAGGAGCCCTTAACAGACATTGCTGGCTACTAATAACAGAGTTCCTATTCTGTTCTATGGGATTGAAATGCTATATATATGCTCAGCTCAGCTCCACAACCTCTTCTATTTCAGCAGCTTGCAGTTACACGGAGAAGTAGGGAATTTGTAAAAAGCAGACCAGCAGAACTCATTCCCTCCAGAATGTGAACTCTTCTCCTCAGGTTTGGGGGTGTTAGGTGGACTCAGGTCTCTGGGCCACCCCATCTCTCAGCTCACAGTATGCAGAGGAGCTTAGCTAGGGGGTTCCTCAGCTGAAGACTCACATTTTGATTCTGATTCCACTCCTCTGCTGGGGTTTGGGGGTGTTTGGTGGACTCAAGGCTCTGAGCCATCCCATCTCTCTGCTCAGGCCAAGCAGAGGGGCTTAGCTAGTGGATTCCTCAGCTGAGGACCCATATTTTGATTGTGAATTCCTCTCCCCTGCTGGGGTTTGGGGGTGTTAGGTGGACTCAGGGTCCTGAGCAACCCCATCTCTGTGTTCATGTCGAGCAGAGGGGCTTAGCTAGTGGGTTCCTTGGCTGAGGAGCCACATTTTATACCCTCCCACCTCTTCTGGTTTTGAACACCTCTGTGCCATGAGGTACAGCAAATGAGTGCAAATGATACTTGTCATTGGGGGGAAGATGTCCTCCATCTTGTACCACAGGCCCCCATCCCCAGGCACAAAACCCATCCTGCCAGCCCACTGGAGCCTGCCAGTAACAGGGCACTGCCAGGGGTCTCAGAGCCTCTTTCCCCTGATCTGTTCCTGGGGCTCCACACAGAGATGAAAGAGTTGTTAGCACTGCCTAGAGACCAGCAGTTGCTAAAACTCTTTGGAGAGGAGGACCTTTATAGCAGTGATTCAGAGTGGGGAAGAATCTTCCCATTCCACGCAAGTCCCTGTTGCTGCTCCTGCCTCAAGTACACCCCTCGGTGGTTCCTTCTCTCACCATCTCCAATCCTGGGGCCACCTTTCCAGCTCACACTTTAGAAACATGTCCACACCCTCCCAGGTGCTTCCATTGGGGATGTATTGGCAGGCTGATACCGTCACAGAGACATAACACAGCTGAATGCCAGCAAGGAGAGGATTCCTGCCAGCAAAATCTCTCTAGATCAAAGGAAGAACACAGAGGTCAACCATGCACACTCTATAGGTCGCTCCTTGAGAGTTTTCTGCAGAAATGGAAGTTTACAAGAAGAGAAGATGCTGGAGACATGGAGAGAGGCTAAGATAGTATTGGTACCTAAAGAAGGACAGGACTTTTGCAGGAAAAATACAATGATGACGATGATTTGTGGTTTTGATGATTAAGATAGTAAAATACAAAAAAGAGAGTTCTTTATCCTGTCCTTATATATAATTGAGTTTTGGCCACCAACGTTTTATGCGTGCCAACAGTGGGTGGCAGCCAGCGCTGCTACTCAACATCTGCCTGCAAATCAGGAGAAGCACGTGTTCCACCCACACCACCACTGCCCACGAAAATTTGGGGGCAGGCAGGTGAATGCCGATGGCAGTACTGAGCTGGCCGCTGCGGGCCCATTTATGCTGCTCCCCCCCCCTTCAGAGGCATTGGGGGGCAGGTGAAGGCTGTCAGCAGCGCTGAGCTGGCCACCACGGCCCTGTTTTCACCACTCCCACCCCCCGGCCTTCAGAGACATGGGGGGGAGGGGAAGGCTGGCAGCGTAGCTGATTCAGATGGCATGGGCCCGTAATCATCACTACCCCCCCCTTGAGGCATTCGGGGGGGGCAGAAAAAGGCCGGCGATGGTGCAGAGCTGGTTGCTGTGGACCCATTTCCGCCACTCCCCCAGGCCTGGCCTTCAGAGGCATTCGGGGGGGGGGAGGTGAAGGCCGGCGGCGATGCTGAGCCGGCTGCCATGGACCCATTTTCTCCACTCCCCCCCCGGCCTTCAGACTCACTTGGGGGGGGTTAGGAGAAGGCCACTGGTGGCACTAAGCCGGCTGCCACAGGCCCGATTTCACTGCTCCCCTCCCCTTGCCCCAAGATACACTCAGGGGAAAGGCTGGGTGAAGGGCAGCTGCAGCGCTGAACCAGCAGCCACAGACCCATTCTCGCCGCTCCACGCCCACCACACACTCTTTATTTCTCTCTCTCTTTCTGACTCTCTTCCCTGTCTTTCTTTCTCTCACTCTCACTCTCCCCCTCAACCGTCCTTCCTACTGTTGTGTCCGCAGACCACTACGGGCCGTCAACGCAGAGCCGGAGCTTGAGTACCTGCAAACAATGGGACTGAGGTTCCTGGCTCCCGCGTAGGGGGACCAATGGGAACGGCGGCAGGAATTCAAACCCGCCAATGGTACCAGGGGGCGTCCCCTCTCTAATGTATATAGTTGGCCTCTCGGCCAGGTATCAGTGTCTCGTGTTGTATAATAGCGAACCATGCTGATCACTACATCGCTGTCTGTGGTTTCATTATGCATCTAACCCACTATACAATAATGGCGACGAAGGTGGGATCCTGCTGAGCACTCCAGCCGGGCTGTCGGACAATGCTACCGAAGACTCGCTCCACCGCTCCACGGGCGTCCTCCATGAGCACCTCCGAGGGTGAATCCAGAGCTGTGTCGCAGCCGCCGACTAGCACAATGGCCATCGCTCCAGGATCCAGGCTGCTGCCGCCGTTTGACGCTTCCCAGCCCCAATGATGGGGGGCCTGGGTTACAGGTTTGCGGCAAGCCTTCGTGTTCTATCAGATCACAGACGAAGACCGAAAGAGAGGACTGCTGCTCTGCTCTTGCGGCCCCGTGATCGTAGATCTGGCCCAATACCTTCTCTCTCCCAAGAAGGTGGAGGAGTGCACGGTCGATGAGATTGTAAAGGCCGTGCAGAACTACTACTCCCCAAAGCCGTCGGAGATGACCTGCCACGTGGTCTTCCAGCATCGGAACCAGCAGGGCAAAGAAACCGCCGCGGAGTTCCTCGGAGAGCTCCGCCACCTGGCGGCCGACTGCGCCTTCGGAGAGCACTTGGAGATGACTCTCCGCGACCGTTTCGTCGCAGGTCTCAGGGAGGAGAAACTCTGGCGCCGAATAATGGAGGCTGAGAAGGTGACCATCACCTCAGTGTTAGCCACCGCCACCGCATGGGAGAGGTCACACCCGACCACCACCACCGCGACGCATTGTGTGGCCTCCCCCAGGAACAGTGACATCGACAACCCCGAGGTACACCGCACACTAGCCCAGCATCGCCCGCCAGCACCGTCCACCAGCTCCGCACGCAAGCAATCCGGCTCGGCGGCGCAGGAGTGTGCCAGCTGCGGAGGGCAGCATGAGAGGAGATCGTGCCGGGACGCCACATGTTGGGACTGCGGCCGCACAGGCCACATCGCAAGGGTTTGCCGCTCCAAGCCGTCACGCGCAGCGCAAAAACCGCCCCGCCGCAGATCTGAGGCGCACTTCGAGGACTGCGTGGCCCCGGAGGAGGACCTATACCAACTGACCAACGCCCTGGCCGCCCGAGCACAGGTACTGAAACTCCCCAGTCAGGCCTCTACCCCAAAAATATATGTCCGGGTCAAAGTAGAGGGGACCCCCTTACAAATGGAACTTGATTCGGGCTCCGCATGTTCCATCATTTTGGAGGCCACATTAAAGCAGATTTGCCCAAAGGGGGGCCCCCACTTGCGGCCATCACCCGTGACGCTCATGGACTTTCAGAGAAACCGAGTGCCAGTGAAGGGGGTCAGGAGTTTCAGGGTGCAGTACCGGGGCTTCAAGGGTCACTTGGACTTGCTTGTAGTCGAGGGCGACCTAGTTAGCCTCCTGGGGAGGGCATGGTTTGGACCCCTAGGAATTGCGATCGAGGGGGTCCAGCAATGTGCAACCCGCGACTTCCAGGAAGTGTGCCGCGAGTTCCCATCTGTTTTCGACGGGTCCCTGGGCCGATACACGGGCCCCCCGGTTTCGCTACAACTCAACCCCATGGTGGCCCCTATCCGCATGTGGGCCAGGTCCATTCCATTTGCCTTAAAACCCAAAATAGACGCAGAACTGGACCGACTGGTGGCTCAAGGGGTCTTAGAGCCGGTCTCTCACGCAGTGTGGGAAACCCCGATCGTGACCCCAATTAAACCTAATGGGGATGTCCGCATCTGCACGGATTATAAATGCACGATCAATCGGGCATTGCAGGACCATGCCTACCCGGTCCCGGTGGTGAGCCATGTTCTGACCACCTTGGCAGGGGCCAAGATCTTCGGCAAACTAGATCTGGCCCAAGCTTACCAGCAGCTGCCTGTAGATGGGCCGACAGCAGAGGCCCAAACAATTGTAACGCACCGGGGGGCCTTCAGGGTCAATTGCCTGCAATTCGGGGTGAGCGTGGCACCCGGGATATTCCAGCAACTGATGGACTCTCTCCTCAAAGGGATTCCCGGCGTCACGCCATTCTTCGATGATGTGATGATCGCCGCTGCCACGCCTGACGAGTTCGCCTCCGGCCTCCGCCTGGTCCTCAGCCGTTTCCAGGACGCCGGCCTCAAGGTCAAGCGCGAGAAGTGCCAGCTCGGGGTATCATCCGTCGACTTCTTGAGCTTCACGGTGAACGCAGACGGACTCCACCCGGCCCGGGACAAGGTGAAGGCCATCATGGAAGCACCGCCCCCGACCTCCAAAGCCGAGTTCCAGGCTTTTCTCGGACTCTTGAACTTTTACCACGCCTTTCTCCCCCACAAGGCGGCAGTAGCCAAGCCCCTCCACAGGTTGCTCGACAAGAAGGCACCCTGGGTCTGGGGCCTGCGTCAGGCTGCCGTGTTCCGGGCCGTCAAGGCCCTGCTCATCTCGAACTCGGTCCTGTCACACTTCGACGAGTCCCTGCCCGTGGTCCTGGCTTGCGATGCGTCTCCATATGGGGTGGGAGCCGTGCTGGCGCACCGTCTTCCGGATGGCCGGGAGGTCCCGGTCGCGTACTACTCACGGACCCTATCTGCGGCCGAGCGGAACTACGCCCAGATAGACCGCAAGGGACTGGCAGTCATGGCCGGGGTGAAGAAATTCCACGACTTCATCTATGGTCGTCCCTTCACAGTCGTCACGGACCACCGGCCGCTGCTAGGCCTCTTCGCAGCGGACCGCCGTACGCCGCAGTTACTCTCCCCTCGGGTCTTGCGGTGGTCCATCTTCTTGGCGGGCTACAATTACACGCTCCAGCACCTGTCAGGCAAGGCGATGGGCCATGCGGACGCGCTGAGCCGCCTCCCCCTGCCAGACGAAGGGGAGGACCCGGCCCCAGCTCATCAGGTCCTCCAGATGGAGGGTCTTCCAGACGCCCCTCTCCAGGCCACGGACATCGCCCGCCGCTCAGCCCGTGACCCCATCATATCCCGGGTTCTTGGCTGGGTGGTGAGGGGGTGGCCTACGGCCTCGGCGGGCCCTGAGTTCAGTGCGTTTACAACACGGCGCGAGGAACTATCGGCACACAAGGGCTGCCTGCTGTGGGGGGACCGGGTTGTAGTCCCCAGCGCACTCCAGCAACAGGTCCTGCAGGCTCTGCACGAGGCACACCCCGGCATCATGCGGATGAAGGCCCTCGCCCGGAGCTACGTCTGGTGGCCAGGCATGGACGGGGAAATAGAGGCCTGGGTGAAGCATTGCCAGATCTGCCAAGAGGTCTGGCCAAGCCCACCATGCGCACCCACCCAGTCATGGGAAGCAACAAGAACCCCGTGGTCCCGGCTCCACATCGACTTTGCCGGGCCCTTCCACAGGTTAACGTTCCTGGTAACCGTGGATGCATACTCCAAGTGGCTGGAGGTGAGTCCAGTCTCCTCCACCTCCGCAAGCGCCACTATCCGAGCCCTCCGGAAGATCTTTGCCACGCATGGCTTGCCGGACACCATCGTCTCTGACAACGGCCCGGCGTTCACATCCGAGGAGTTCCAGTGGTTCCTGCAGAACAACTTGATCCGGCATATCAGGTCAGCGCCTTTCCACCCTGCCACGAACGGTCAAGCGGAGTGCATGCTCCGCACAGCTAAGGAAGCATTAAGCCATCTAACTGAGGGGGACTGGGAGTCACGCATAGCCCGGTTCTTGTTGGCGAACCGGACAACACCCAACCCGGTCAGCGGCCACTGCCCCGCGGAGCTCCTCATGGGCCGGCGACCCGCCATCCTCCTGGACTGCCTGCACCCCGACAGGGCTCCAACGGGACGCAACTGGGTCGAGGACTGGGAGGCACCACGGGGCTTCTTCCCAGAGGACCCGGTGTTCGCGAGGAACTACGGCCGAGGCCCGGAATGGCTAGCAGGAAAGGTAATCTGCCCCACCGGCCCTGTCTCCTACGAGGTGTCGACAAATGATGGGCAGGTTCTGCAGCGCCACGTGGACCAGCTGAGGCGGCGCCTACTTCCAACGGTATGAGACCTGGGGAACCAAGGGGAGGCGGAGCAGGCCCCACGTGAAGCCCAGGGGGAGCCCGAAGTGGAACGGGACCTCAGAGAGGCGGACCCCAGCGATGGGCAGCTCACTATGCCCGAGGCCTCAGCAGCCGAGGGCCCGACAGCGCACCCTGCCCCAGCGGAAGGAGGCAAGAGGGCAGGCACTGCTGCACCACCACGACTTGGCGGCGGAGAAACCCCAACGCCTGCACCACGACGGTCCACCAGGGAACGCAGAGCCCCCACGTACCTGAAGGACTATGTCACCTAGACAGGATCGGGACTATGGGGGGAGGGGTGTTGTGTCCGCAGACCACTATGGGCCGTCAACGCAGAGCCGGAGCTTGAGTACCTGCAAACAATGGGACTGAGGTTCCTGGCTCCCGCGTAGGGGGACCAATGGGAACGGCGGCGGGAATTCAAACCCGCCAATGGTACCAGGGGGCGTCCCCTCTCTAATGTATATAGTTAGCCTCTCGGCCAGGTATCAGTGTCTCGTGTTGTATAATAGCGAACCATGCTGATCACTACATCGCTGCCTGTGGTTTCATTATGCGTCTAACCCACTATACAATACCTACCTTCCATTCTCTCTCTCTCCCAACACTACCTGTCTTCCTTCCTTTCTTTTGCTCTCTCTCTCTCCCCTTTCACTCTCCCCCCTTTACCTTCCTTCCTTCCATTCTCTCTCTTTCTATCTTTCTCTCTCCTCCCCCTGTTCTTTCTTTCTTTCTTTCTTTCTTTCTTTCTTTCTTTCTTTCTTTCTTTCTTTCTTTCTTTCTTTCTTTCTTTCTTTCTTTCTTTCTCTCCTTCTACCTTCCTTCCTTTCTCTCTCTTTCTATCTTTCTCTCTCTCTCCCCCCTTTCTTTCTTTCCTTCCTTCTTTCCTTCTTTCTTTCCTTCTTTCCTTCTTTCCTTCTTTCCTTCCTTCTTTCCTTCTTTCCTTCTTTCCTTCCTTCTTTCCTTCTTTCTTTCCCTCCAATCCATCCTCCCACCCTTCTGGCCTTTCTAGGGCCTCTTGTCTTCCTCCACAATGGGCTTTGCTCCCTAGTTCTATATATAGAGCAAGGAAAAACATTGTAATCAAACTTATATTTTTGTGGAGAAAATGGGAAGCCTTCTTATATTTTATGCATTTTTTCTTTTTCTTCTTTCTTCTATTTTCTTAATAAAAACTTAAAATTGCAAAAGAAAAAAGTAACATATTTGCACCCTCCCCAGTGACCACTGTGTGGCAATGTGCCAGGTGTGCCACATTGTCAAGGAGACCAAGGCTGAACCTTGTGGGTTCCCAGGGCTGGTGTACACAAGTATATACAGTTTTGTTTAATATCTTTCAAAACAAAATGTCTAATCCAGAGGGGACACAACACTCTAAAATCATGCAGCAAGAAAAAAGAAAAGAAAACTAGTTTAACTATCTAACACATTTCCAGGACCATGATAGATGGTACAGACCTTCAGTTCAAGAGAGTCAAAGGCCATAGCTTATGTGTTCTCTAAGTTGCTGTTGCAGTATGAGCATACCATAGTCCAGGCCTTTATTCCATCAGAATCCAAGTTAGCCTCCTTTCTCCAGCCTCTTAGCTCAATTATAGTTTTTTGGCCAAGCAGCATCAGGTGTTGATGACACCCAATCAGGACATGTTCTTCTGGAACCCTCTAGAAAGTTGCCTCAACACTCCTGATTCCCCCTCCCATCCTATGGGCTGCAGGTTCTCATTAGAAGCTAATTAGCACATTTCCAGCTCTTGCCTTGAAGATGATCAGGGCCATGGAGGCAGAGAGACCCAATTAGCAACATCTGCAAGATGGAATAAGCTTGTTACTATTCATGTTAACCCTTGAGAGGAATCAGGGGTGCTTTGCCTCACTCATGCCCATATCTGGATGGGCACAAACCCCCAACTCTTGTCCCCTTTCATCTTCTGCAGGCACCTGCAAACAGTGCACCTAACTATGTTACCACGGGGGGAAAGAGGGGTGGCCAGTGGGAGGAAGAAGAGGCCTACTTCCTCTCAGCAGGGAGAAGCAAAGGGGGAGCAGGAGGCCCCTCCAAGATTGGCTCCCCACACTTGGGGTGTGGTGGGTGGGACATCAAGGCAGGGCACCCTCCAGGAGGTCATTCCTCTTGGGATGCCAACAGTGCCATCTAGAAGGGCTATGTGGAGGGCCCAGGAAGCAGTCATTCACCTTGTTGGCAAAATGATTGCTGTGGAAGGCCAACCCTTCTCCCTTGTGGATGACATAACATTTTGCCAGCTGCTGCAACACCTGGCTCCCTGGTATTCTGTCCCCTCCCAGAGGACCATGAGCTGACAAGTCTTGCCTGACATATGTTGCTCCACAGTGGCGATAGTCAAGGCTCAGCTCTCCAGAGTGCAAGGCAAAACCATGTACTGCACAACAGACCTTGGGAGTAGCCAGCAGCATGGCTACCTCTCCCTCACTGCACACTGGGCTACCCCTCCCTCACTGCACACTCCCTCACTGCACACTGCACACTGGTGGCAATGAGAGGACCTCTCTGTTTGGACCACAGGGATCAGTACTGGGTCTGATGCTCTTTAATTTGTTTATTAACAATTTAGAATTGAGAGTAAGCAGTGAAGTGGCTAAATTTGCAGATGACATGAAGTTGCTCAGGGTGGTGAGAACCAGGGAGGATTGTGAGGCAATCCAAAGGGATCTGTTGAGGATGGGCGAGTGGGCCTCATCATGGCAAATGGGGTTCAATGTGGCCAAGTGCAAAGTGATGCACATTGGAGCCAAAAATCCTAAATATAAATACACGTTGATGGGGTCTGAACTGGCAGCAACTGACCAAGAGAAAGATCTTGGAGTCATAGTAGATAACTCAATGAAAATGTCTAGACAGTGTGCAACTGCAATAAAAAAGGCCAACGCTAAGCTGTGGAGTCCTGTGAACAAAAAATTCTACTTCTTGAGCTAGTAGTATTAATATTGTGAGCAAGGCTAGATTTGACTGTCATGTGAATTAGTTTTTTAGAAAATTATTTCCATAACCTTGTAAAAATCTCTTTGTGAAATACACACCAGTCCTCCGGAGAACAGGTCTCCCTGCTTTAGGCCTCCCAGCTGTTAGAAGGGAAAATTAGGAGTGCAGGAACCTTTCCATGGACTCCCATCCCCACTGTGTTCACTGGGGACGGAGAGAAACTAGCAGGGATCCCAGCTGCATCAAGAAAGAGAGATAGTTGTTTCAAAGAACCTCTTATTTATTGAACTTCAAACCCAAAATTTTAAACTTTCCAAACATATAAAAATCTGGCATGCAGCATTCAAAACTGACTCATAATTCTTAATTCAATACTTAAATACAGTGCACTGTAGTTCTATAAAGGATATCCTTGGTTGGTCTGGGTAGTTGGCAAGAACAACAAGGAACAAAAGTAAACCCAGATATTAAATACCTTTTTTCATCCATAGGAGCTCATGTAACTGTCTGTCAGGTCTGTGATGGCCATTTGACATACTCAACAAAGCCCAGCTCCTTTCACACAGTAAGGCATGAACTTTGTCTGAAGTTAAAACAACTTCTTTGAGGGCAAGAAGCCCTAACTATCCTGGTATCTCTCCAAGTGGCAATCTATATATTATCAGTGGTTCAGGATATTCCAGGCAACTTCCCAGTGTCAAGGAGGAATCCTGGGGACACATACCCTCATATCTAGATGTTTAGACTGTTACCTTGGTCTCTGGAAATGTAAAACATTCTTTCTAGGACAGAGTATATTGTCTTTGAAAGTGCTTGCTTGGGAGCAGCTAACCACAAAGCTTTATGGGAAAGAACAAAATACTCAGCCATAGAATTTAATACAAAATGGGTTTGCAAGGGACCGAGGCTCAGTTGAGGCCCCAATTTGGCTTCCATGGCAGTAGACCTAGTCTCTGGAGAACAGGTCCACCCACTGTTGGCTTCCATGGAGGTAGATCTGGCTCCAGAAAACAGGTCTGCCCTCCATTGGCTCTCATGGTGGTAGACCCAGCCTATGGAGAACAGGTCTATCCTCTGTTGTTGTCTATGTTAATAGACCTGGCCTCTAGAGAACAAGTCTCCCCTCTGTCACCTTTCATGGTGGTAGACCTGGCTCTGGAGAACAGATCTACCTTCTATTGGCTTCCCTGTTGGTATACTTGGCCTCCAGAGAACAGGTCTACCCTCAGTTGGCTTCCATGTTGGTAGACCTGGCATCCAGAGAACAGGTCTACCCTCTGTCAGCTTCCCTACCTACTCTCACTTGGTTCCCTGCTTTTTGTCCCTGAGCCCTGTCCAGACTCCCTGCATGATGGATTCCACAATGCACCCAGCCACCCACCAATTTTGTTTAGGGACATGCAACAACATCAAGCCAGGCAGGCCTGCTGTGCCCCAACCTTTGAGTAGAGTCTGGGAGGGAGGGAGGGAAGGAGGGAGAGTGGCTGGCCCCAAAGAAGAAGGAAGGAAGGAGTTGGATTTATACCCCACCCTTCACTTGGAGTCTCAAAGTGGCTTGCAATATCCCTCTCTCCCCACAACAGACACCCTCTGAGGTAGGTGGGGCTGAGAGAGCTCTGAGAGAACTGCTCTTGAGAGAACAGCTCTGAGAAAGTTGTGACTGCCCAAGTTTACCCAGCTGGCTGCATGTGGAAGAGTGGGGAATCAAACCCAGTTATCCAGATTAGAGTCCACCACTCTTGACCATTACATCAAACTACATCAAACCTAACCACTACACCAAACCAAAGGAAGCTGGCAGACACAGAGCCCCTCTGGTGTGCTCCCAAGGTAGGATCACACCTCGCACATCAGCCACCAAGACTTTCCAGGTGGGTGCAAAAGCCACACAGTGCCTACAGGTCGAGCTGTTGAACTGCAGCAGCCAGGCTGAGGGTGAATCCAGGAGCACTGCCCACATCGAGGCCGACTCAAGCATGCACACTCAGTCCTCATCCACCTCGTACAGCGTGCCACCACCAGTGCCCAACTCACTAGTGCCAGGCTTCAGCCCACTGCTTGCCAGAGCTGCTTGTCTAGTTGTCCTGGGGTTACATTGGGGAGTCTGTCAAAACTCTGGGGATGTCTGTCTTTCTGTCATTCTGAACCTGCCTTTGGGTAGCCTGGCTGGCTCAGTATGTGATTCCAGTCCTCTGCACAGTAGAAGAATTCAACATAGTTGATGGGTATGCTCTGGACCTGTGTGTTTCAGCTCGGGGGGAAGGGGAGGCTGTGAGAGTTATGGACATGCTTCTCTTGCTGGTCTAGTGGGACTGGGGTGCCCTCCAAGCTTTTGTGGGGTTACTTTGGGGAACTCATGTTGGAAGTCTTTTCATGTCTGCTTTCTGTCATTCCAAATCTGCCTTTGGAGATTGGGGTGGGTTTTTTTGCAAGTGTAGGGGGGATGCTTTCGGTGTCTGGTGGAAGGGGGTAGTCTGCCCAAGTGAAGTTTCCCTGTGAGTGGCTTGTTCCTGAGGCTTTCCATAGACTCCTGTACCTGCAGCTGTCTTTTCCAGAGAGAGCACTACAGAGACCTTGGGGGGGGAGTGTCTGTAACCAGGGCCGGCTCCAGGAATTTCTGTGCCCTAGGCGGGTGCAGATCCCAGCCTCCTGGTTGGGCCTGAATACCCAGCCATGCCGCCCCCCTCCTTCCCCCCAGGGAGGAGGGGAAGGGCGGGCAAGCTGTGCCCTGGCTGGGTGCTCTACAGTGGCGGCGGCAGTGGCGGGGAGTCCCCACTGGCTGCCGCCACCTCCCCCCCTCCAGGGAGGAGGGGGAGGGCAACTTGCGCCCTAGCCAGGCGCTTTTTGGTGGCAGCGGTGGCAGCAGCAGCAGGGAGATCCCGCTGGCCATCGCCGGCCTCCTCCTCCTCCTCCCCCCCCAGGAAGGAGGGGGAGGGCAACTTGCACCCTAGCTGGGTGCTTGGCGGCGGTGGCAGTGGGGAAATCCCACTGGCCACCACCGGCCGCCTCCTCCTCCTCCCCCCCAGGAGGAGGGGGAGGGCGACTTGTGTCCTAGCTGGGTGCTTGGTGGCGGCGGTGGCAGCAAGGAGATCCTGCTGGCCGCCACGGGCTGCCTCCTCCTCCTTCTCCTCCTCCCCCCCGAGGCAGGAGGGGGAGGGCAACTTGCGCCCTAGCTGGGCGCTTTTCGGCAGCGGCGGCAGTGGGTGCCCGGTTACGGTGGGGGGGGCGCTTTTGGGGGGAGCAGAGCACCATTTGGTGCCCCTGAGGCCAGTGCGCCCTAGGCGAGTGCCTAGTTCACCCAATGGTCGATCCAGCTGTGTCTGTAACTGGGACTCCAGAAATGTAATCTGCCCCCAAATTGGAGAGATTGTAGAGGAGTGAGGGGCAGGGTGAGGGCAGCAGGGTGAAGTTCCCTGTGCATTTGTGTGTAGCTTGCAGAGGGTCCATTCTATACACTTTTGAACCCATGCCTGACATTTCGCCCCAAAGCACTTTACTTAGTCCTGTTGGGCTTGCACTGTCACAGTGGCACTGGTTCTCCTGGGCATATTGAACTGGTTCTGCTGGGCTTTCAAAAATGCCCCCCACCTTCAGTTTCTACTGAAGTGATTCTCTGGGACTTTGTTTCTGGGCTGCTATTGCCATTATTTTTTTTCTGGTTTCCCCCTCCATTGGAAGCAAGGTAGGAAGGGGGTACCTTCTTTGGGGGGCTGGAAATCAGACCCTATAAATCTAATCTGTACATAACTTTGAGGGTGTGTAGAGAAGAGTCATCCAGAGGTCTGCTGTGAGTCTGGTGTCTCTAGCTGTAGGGGAATTTTAGGGGTCCAGGCCTCTTCCAGGGATCCCCAACCCCATTAGGGTTCTTTTCTTTTGGTGGGTGGAGTCTGGGTAGGGAATTCGGGCCTCCAGGAGAAACACAATAAGAACAGTTGCCTTAAACTAGAGGTATTTATTAACTCTAAAACTGTACACAAGTAGAACTCAATAGCATATATTCAATATCAGTACCCAGTAGCATATAGAAAAATCCCAATACCTGATATAGTGTACACTTAAAAAAGAACAAGGAATTTCTGGACTATGGACCAAGATCTCACTCAAGTCTAGATGGGGTGTTGGCCAAGCAACCCAAAGCCTCCCTTTAAACTCCTTTCAGCCAGTAGGAATCAAGGGAGGCGTTAATTAAAATATACCAAACTTGCCAAATACCAGACCATCCTAAGTTGAACTTTTGCTAGTTCAAACTTTCGCCTAGATATATCTTATTAACTGCAATGTCAAAAAGACCTAGACAAATATGTTTAGGCTTTGAAGGCCATGAAATGTGAATTCAGGCAATGGTACATCTACAGGGCAAGGCTTTAGTTTTTACACCTAGGCTGCCAGCAAAAGAGCAAAGGCTTATGTGACTTCAGAACCAACCAAGAAACCAAAGTCAGTTATAGCAAAACCTATATAGCACAGAAAAACAGAAAGGCCCAGGCTCATTAAACCCCTCAATTCTGCCACACTAGCCTATAAAGGATCCATTCCATACACTCCTGAACTTCCTGACCCTGCTCCTGTCATTTCCTCAGAAAGCACTTTCCTAGGGTTTCCTTCTTTGGATGTCTATAACTCAGACCTCATAAATCCAATCCTCACCAACTTTGGAGAGATGGTAGAGGAGAGCCAGCTGGAGATCTGTGAGTTTGGGGTCTCTAGCATGCTGAGGGACCATTTTATTCCATCACAAACCTCAACAACTGAACTGGTTCATTTAGTGCCAAAAAGTTGCAAACCGGGCACACCACAAACTGAACAGAACCACATTTTCCCAGTTTGTGCCCATCCCTAGTCACCCAGTAAGGTGCTCCATGGGGTAAAGTGGGTCAGCTACCAATGAGCCCCTATCCTCTCTATGTGGTGATGGATGCTCCAGGCAAAAGAATGAGTTAAGAGCCCAGTGTGGGCCTGGAAATATTCCACACCCCCAGCAGTTTACCTGGGAAACTTTCCTGGGATCTTTTCCCATTGCATGACAGAACCATGGTGCTGGGAAGCCATAGCTCATGCTACCTGTGCATGAATGCTCTGCTGGTCTGGATGGCAAATCTGGGATGGCACTCAGCCTCATGCAAAGGAAATTGGGAAGCAGGTATGAGTTCCTAGCCCTTGCCTACCTGTCACTATATGGCCACCCCTTTGTGCTGAACCTTTGGAGATGGGGTACCAGTTAGGGTTTTTCCATCAGACATGTTAGTCACACAGTACAGACGATGCTCTCCCCTTGGGGTGGTAGCACTAAGTGCTCGTCCAGTTAAGTAAAGTGCCTTCTCTGTGCTTTTGCATCACCAAAGTGCCAAGCTACATGCACTAAATCAACATGGGTTGGAGCTCTGAAAGATCCCCAAGGTGTGCCCTATCTAGGGCTTCCTGATCAGGGTTTTTGTAGGGATGGGGGCAGTGATTGGGTTCTGAGGTTTGGGGTTGGCTGCCACAGGGGAGGGAGGTGATTGTTTGTATTTGTAGTTGGTAGCCTGTTCTCCTCCAGGCCTTTTCAGTGTGGCTCCACCAGTGGGGGGCATTCAAATTTTAGGTTTGCATGGTTGCTTATGGGCTACACCTTGTTAGAGAGTTTACACTCCAGCTTTCACCCTCAGTACTATCACCCTCTGAATATTAGTTTTAAGTAAATGTTGCTCAGTTGGAGGGAGGGCCCCTCTCAGGGGTCATTTGGTAGAAAAAGAGCTGCAGGAGCTCATTAGCATAAGGTATGCTAATGAGCTACTAGGCTATTAGCATAATAGCTCATTAACATATGCCATGCCCCCTGACATCACCGGAAGTGATGTCAGAAGGGGAGCAAAAGGGGGGGAAGGCATGTTCAAAAGCCTCTCCTCCCCTTCCCCAGCTGGCCTGCGGGGTGGGGGGGACAGAAGCAAAGAGAGAAGGGGTTTAAAGTTTAAAGCCATTTTCACTAGAGTTGGGCCACAGAAGGAGGAAACAGGGAAGGAAAAAGAGAGAGAGTAGAGGAAGGAAGGAAGGAAGGAAGGAAAGAGGGAAAGAATGAGAAGGAAAGAAGAAGGAAAAGGGGGAAAGGAGAGAATGAAAGGAGGGAAAGAGAGAAGAGAAGAAGAAGGGAAAGAAAGAAAGAGAGAGAAGGGGAAAAGGAGGGAAAGAGGAAAAGGATTGAAAAGAAGGGAAAGAGGGAAAGAAAGAAAGAGAGAAGGAAAGGAGGAGGAAAAAGAAAAGAAAGAAATGGAAAGGAGGGACAGAAAGAGGGCAAAGAGATGGGGAGAGGGAGGAAGGCTCTCCCTCCCCCATCAAGCCTCCACCCCCATGGAACCCTCACACGGAACCCTCACTTACCGCAATCAAGGCCTCCTCCGGGCCACAGTGCTCCAACATGGGCCCGGAAGGCTGGCAATGGGCCTCTTCAGGCCTCCTCCAGGCCATGGCGCTTCAGTGTGGGGAGCTGGGGGCGGGGCTTGCTGCCACCACCATTTGTGCCAGTGTCTGGGCTGCTGGAGTGGCCCCAAATGACCCCTGGCCCCTCTCACAATCCTGCTAGTTTCCAGTCTGTTCTTCTGTTTCTTAGCTGAGCCCATACGCCTTGCAGAGTGTTCTTGTGCTGAGCAAATTATGATATTGTGTGCTGACATTATGATATGTTTCATGGGTTGCCTGTCCCTGAGATATACATATTAAATAGTAAGAGACACTAGAAAAACCTAAAACATTTGCCCAGAGTCATATGGGAATTAAAAAAAAAAAAAAACAGAAGTGACCCAGCATAACTATAGGAACTGTTGGAAACTCTATGGTTTTACTCAGGATAGTATTGGCAAAGTGTCAATTTGGCCATGGATAACTCTAGAAACACACTGGAATAGAAATTCCTTGCTCTGATCTACAGCCCTCTGCATTCAGTAGGGTACGTGGTTTGTAGCCTTTTAAAATAAGGGTTCTTTCTGAAATTATCATTTGAATTTTGACCTGGAATTTTGAAATTACTTGGATGTGTTTCGACAGATAAACTGATATATGAGCACTTGATTTTTTTTAAAAAAAATATGAATTGTGACTTGATAGACATTGTCAAATTAGCAATCCTAATATGGCCATATAAATGATTATGTCAGTACTCTCTATGGGGTATTTCTTAAAGGTGCATTGAGAAAACTCCACACACATTTTTTTGGGGTGGTATTTTACTGATGTGAACTCATGTGTCTGGAAGATACTAAGATGCCAAAAAAAAAAAAATAATTCTGACAGAATTGTGTGCATGATTACATCAAGATTGCTATTTCTTCCGGGGCTTTGGCTATGTACACATAAAAGCAATAATAGGAAAATACTCATATAAGCTAAAAATCAAAGTAAGCAAGCATGCAAAGTGCTTGATACAAAATCTGGATTGTGAAATAATGTATCATTCGTCATAACATTGGTTCTCTTCTGGAACACCAACACTGATGGAGAACTTTGGGAGCATCACTATATTTTTAATTCTAGTTAAATTTTCCACATCCCAGAGCTATTGTTGGGCCGGAATGCCCCCGAATGTCCCAGAATGGCATTCCAGCTGGTTTCCAAGCCCACCCCTCCCCGCACCTCCCCGCCACTGCCGCCTGGCTCCTGCCTCCTCTTCCTCCTCCTACACTGCCACTTTTCCCAGGCGCCAGCAGGTTCCAGCCCAGGCCAGAGGCACAGCAGCGGCGGTGGGAGCAGCAGGGCATGGGGAGAGCTAGCCATCCCTTCCACCACCGAGGGGAGTAGGGAGCTGCTCCAGAGGGGCTCACCAAGGCTTCCTTCCCTTCCCTCTCTTGGTGGCTCGACGGAAACTGCTCTCGACAAGCTCACTAAGGCTTCCTTCCCCCCTTCCTTCTCTCAGGGCCAAGGCCCCCCTACTTTCCATGGGAGAGAAGGATCCCCCTTCTTCCCCCATCCTGCCTTATCCAACAGCAGCAATGCTGCCCCGCTAGCTGCTGCCTCTCCCTGGGGTGACTTGCTTGTATACATTCATGCAGGGAGGGAGGGAGGGAACAGCCAAGCCTCCAAGCACACGTGCAAAAATAATAATGATTAAAAAGCAAATCAAAGAAACGGTGGCTATCGTGTACTGCAGCTATACTATGCGATCTGTGTGCATAGGTGTAGAGTACCTGGGGGTGGGGACCACCCCCAAAATTTTCCAGGAGGGAGTCAGCCACCCCCAGGGCTTGTGATGCTTGCAGACCCCCCTGCACCCCCCTCCCTGCTTTAAAAGTGGAAGAGTTTTTTTATTTAAAAAAAAACTTTTTTAAAACCAGTTTGGGGGTGGTCACCGTGGCTGCGCTTGTCTGACCCGGCTCAGCTCCTCCTCTTCCTCCTGCTCCCCTCCAGCTGCCAGACCAGGCACAGGGGCCACTGCCAGCCAGCTCCATCCAACCCCCGGGGTGCTGCGGCAACTGTCAGCTGGTGCAGACCGGGTAGGGGGAGCTGTGGAGGATGCCAGACCTTCTAGTCCTCATGCTTTGCTGGGAGCAAGGACTGAGCAGCCTGCCAAGAGAGCGCAGCCTGTGGTTCCCACATGTGGCAGAGCCGGGCACAGCGGCCTGGGCTTTGATGTTAGGTTTCTGCACCTGGCGAGGAGAGGACAGGCTCCATGAACCTGGGAGAGGAGGGGGAGCCGGCCTCGCTCCTTGAAGGGCTGCCTTTCTGTCCCCACTTGGATGGTAGCAAACTGCAAAAGGCTCTTCTTCCTCCCAGCCCAGCAGCCGCATCCCTGGCCAGCCAGAATGCCCAAACACCTCTCAGAAACAGCCTTGAGAGAAGGAGAGTTGCCCACAGTGTTCCCTCTAAGCTGAGAACACCTTTAAGACCAACAAAGATTTATTCAAGGTATTTGTCGCTGGTTGAACGCTGCTGCGGTGCTGCTCTTCCCCCTTTCCCACCAATTCCCACCCAGTTCGGACCAGCATGGCCATGGGGAGTGGTCTCCCATGCAGCATTCCAAGCTGGGGGAGAGGGGAGAAGGGAAGGGAAAGTGCCATCTGCTGAGCAGTCTGAAGGAGGCTGTTAAGCACCCAATAAGGTGCAGTGTGTAGAGGTGCTACTGCCTCCTTCCCAAGATGTCTTTGTGGCTCAGTCAAGACTTTTTTGCTTGGAGCCCTTTGCCCTTCCCCCACAGCCCATTTCCTCGTCCTCCTCCACATTTCCGAGCCCAGTCAGGCACAGAGACGGGTGGGGGGAGTCTAATGTAAAGGAGTTCATTATCCAAAGTAGCCATTTCCTCCAGGGTGATGCTCTGTATTCTTGGGGCTTGGAGGGCAACAGGGGAGGGCTTCTGGAGTTCTAGTCCTGCTGGTGGAAGGCACCTGGGTTTGGGCCACTGTGTGACACAGTGTTGGACTGGATGGGCCACTGGCCTGACCCAACTGGGCTTCTCTTATGTTCTAACTCAGTGTGCTGCAGCATTGAAAAAAAGTCAAACTCTTAAGGTAGGGATGATTAGGAAAAGGATTGAGAATGAAACAGCTGAGATTGTAATGCCCCTGTATAGATCTATGGGGTGGATCTGTTGTATGGAACAGTGGTCACTGAGGGTGTGGAGCAGGAGATATTTGTGTATTTCCTGCATTGTGCAGGGGGTTGGACTAGATGACCCTGGAAGTCCCTTCCAACTCTATGATTCTATGACTGTGGTTTTTATTAACCTGTTATGATGAATCCCTGTATCTCCCTGTCTAACTGTGCTGTCAGCAGTGTGGCCTAATATGCTAAGGAGTTTCTGCTGTTGGGTGTGGCCTATTATGCTAATGAGTTCCTACTGGGCTTTTTCTGCAAAAAGAGCCCTGCCACATCCTATTAGGAAAAATGTCTCTTTGCACCCTATGAAGAAGATTCTGTATAAACTACCTGAATTTGAGCTTGGACTTCAGTTTTTTGGAGGGAATTTTTTTTTGTAGTCACATGGGTATAGCTCCTAAAATTTTGCTGCATTGGTCTTCTAGCGCTTTGTACTAGAGGCCAGTTAAGTATCATTTAAATCATAGAGCTGCCTGACAGAATACTAAATGGAAGCCAGGGCCTCAATCCTCAGCATAAAAACATTATTTTGTAGAAACAAAATACGTGCACAAACAATGCACTGAGCTGATGGTGCCTTGTGCATGCAGAGTTTTTCTACAAGGGAAGAATGGCTACTTCAAATATAGACAGAGACATCTTTATTGTTTATTCACTTTTTTGTATTCGTAGTGGCTATTAATAGGTACATATTAAAATCTCTTCCTATAAATAAAACATTTGAAACACCAAATGTTCTGTGTCTTTGCAGAGTCTCCATGGCATTATTTGGATATTTTGCTTCATTAGGAAAGCAAACAATGGATTAAAAAAAAAGACCTTGACTGTAATTAGTGATTCAGAGTATGACTTCATAAAGGGGTATGGTGAGGAGCAATGAACAATGAACATTAATCTTCGTTTCCCTCATCTTTTAACCTAAATAGGGAAAATATAAAGTGGCAGGCAGCTGCTTGCCCTAGTTGGAGCTAAAATGGATTTCATCACAAAGATTCTCCTCAGAATGCACCTTTATAAATTTTGCTATTGAAAATTCTTTAGCTATTTGCTGACCACTTTCCAATGGCAAGGCAAAATCTGTCACTATTGGAATGGGCTTTGGAAGTTCTCAGGCTCACAGGCATGGGACAGAAAAAGCAGATAGAGGGGATATTTTCTTCCTTTCCTATAATACTTAAATTGGGGTTTCCTATAATATCCAAACTCTGTGAAGTGATGGGCAATAAATTCAGGACAGACAGCAGGAAGTTCATTGTACCTCAACAAGTAATTGCATTCTAGAATTCACTGCCAACAGTGAATTAGTGATGGCCACTAGCATAGGCCCATTCTGCACCTAGCATTCACTCTGCTGTTTTACCAAGCCCACAATGGCACAGAAATTCCCCTCTACATTGCATGCCACTTTCACTTTCTTTGATTGTTGGATTTTATGGTAGCCACCATACTGCATGCCAGTTTCACTTCCTTGGTTTCATTTCCTTTGACCTTTTGGTTTTATGGCACTGTCTGCATAGATTTATGGCTGTTTTATGGCTGTTCAGGAGTGACTCTGCAGTCAGTACAAAGTTGGCCCAGGGTATTTGAATGTGGTTTTGAGCCACATCATTTTCTGTTCCAGTGTGGGTTTGGTAAAACAACAGAGTGAATGCTAGATGCAGAATGGGCCATAGTTGGCTTTAAAAGGGAATTACATGGATTCATGGATGACTGATGATTTTGGTTCTCTGAAGTTTCTCATTCAAAAACATGGCTGATCTTTGGAGAACACAGTGGAGGAGAAAGACTGAATGCAGGAGTAAAAGAGCAAATGTAAGATGTCAGAAATGGAGGGGTGGGGGAAATATTTGTTCAAGATTCTGCATGCAAATATCTTCTTCCCTGCTTGTCCACAATATCGATGTGATCACCCTGTCAGCCTTCTCTCCCCGAAAGCAGCGGATGGAAGAATAAATAATTCTGAGAAGGAACTGGTAACTCTCATTATTGCTCCTATTGCCTGCTGCTACCTCCTCTTCCTTCACCCCTGCAGGCTCCTAAACTGGCAGGTGTGCCAACTGTAGGGCCTCTGTTGGGGGTAGTGGGACATTTAGCAGCCACCTCAAGCCTCATTGCTGTATGTAAACAGGAACTTTATGGAATGTATGCAGGTGTTCTAATTATTATCTTTTTGGCATACAAAAGATTTTCCAAATAGGTACTTGTATAAATGACAGCACTCTAGAATCACACTAGGCTAATACCATCATTTTAAAATTTATTGTTATATAATCATTGTTAGCTGCTTTCTCCATACATTGCTCAAGATAAGCATTTGTTCCATATTCATTTGGAAGGAAGACAACCCCAAATGTAGGACAAACCTCCTAAAAATGTACACACACATATTACTGGACATAACTGTAACTTGTATAGAAAATGTAAGATGACCCCCCCTTTTTTGATGGGGAAAAATTTAGGCTTGCATTTGAGCCAGTTTGGTGTAGTAGTTAGGAGTGTAGATTCTAATCTGGGAGAACTGGGTTTGATTCCCCACCCCTCCACATGCATCTGAAGAGCACTTGTAATTCTGAGTGATCTCTAGCCCTCCTCTGGAGATTAGCAACAGTGGTTCCCCAGGAGGAAATGACTGGTCTGGAGGGTGGAGTCTATAGCATTGTATCTTTCTGAGGTCCCACCCCCTCCTCAAATCCCACCCTCTCAAGGCTTCACCCTTCAAATCTCCAGAAGTTTCCAAACCTAGAGTTGCAACCCTATCTCCTTCCCAGCCAACCATCAACCTACCTTTATCTGCCCCTCTGACTTCAGCTTTCCATCTCCTCTCCCCTCCCTGCAGCCTCTACCTAGGAAAAATGCAGTCTTTCTCCACAGTGGTGACCAAAGCAGCTCATATCATTCTCCTCTCCCCTTTTTGATCTGCACAACAACCCTGTGAAGTAGGTTAGGCTGAAAGTCTGTGAGTAGTCTGAAATCACCCAATCAGCTTCCACAGCAAGAACCTGGGTCTGGCAGACCCTACCCTAAAGCAAGAACTGCTACATCACACTGGCTGTCATAAGGGGGCCACCTCAGCATGGTATAATGAGACAGGGTCCACCATTTTCTCCAAGGGAACTGATCTTCTGGAGAGCAGTTATAATTCTGAGTGATTTCCAGCCCTCACCTGGAGATTGGCAACAATGATTCCCCAGGAGGAACAGTGCAGTCTTTCTCCACAGTGGGGACCAAAGTAGCTTACATCATTCTCCTCTCCCCCCCCTTTTTTTTGGCCCCCGAAGGGGATTTTTTATTGGTTTTTGCATATACTACTAAACTACAAAGAAAAATAGGGAAGGGGAACTACATCTAGGGATAAAGAAAAGTAAACCCACAAGTGTGGGTTTACTTTCCTCTACCCCTTTTGATCTGCACAACAACCCTGTGAGGTAGGTTAGGCTGAAAGCCTGTGACTGGTCTGAAGTCACCCACTCAGCTTCCTCAGCAAGAACCTGGCAGACCCTGCTCTGAAGTGTTAACTACTATGCCACATTCGCTGTCCTAGCTGAGAGCCAGTTTGGAGTAGTGGTTAAGAGTATGGACTCTAATCTGGGAGAGCCAGGTTTGATTCCCCACTTCTCCACATGCAACTGCTAGTATGACCTTGGGTCAGTCATAAGTTCTTTTAGAGCTGTTCTCTTGGCAGTTCTCAAGAGAGCTCTCTTGGCCCCACCTACCTCACAGAGTGTCTTTTGTGGGGAGGGGAAGGGAAAGGGATTGTAAACCACTCTGAGATTCCTTCAGGTAGTAAGGGGCAGGGTATAAATCCAGTCCTTCCTTCTTCTTCTTCTTCTTGATACTATGGAAATTGTTTTCTCACTTGTCAAAATTTTGGGTTGGGGGGGAGGGAAAGGGATTGTAAACTGCTCAGAATCTCTTCTGGGTAGTGAAGTGTGGGGTATAAATCCAATCTTCTTCTTCTAAATCAGGAGTGTCAAACTCATTTGTTATGAGGGCCGCATCTGACATAAATAAGATTTTGTTGGGCCAGGCCATGTGCCATAAAATGTAATGCCTGGTAGCAAAGATACAAACTTTATAAAGGATACAAACACAAAGGTTTTTTTTTTTACTTTAAATAAAAACATGCTTAAAACATTAGCACTCTTGAAATATTTTGTTTATTTAACAGTGTCTGATAATTGACACCTCTTGCTCTGAATTATTGCATCAAAATGTCTGTGCTGTTGCAATCTTGAGTATGCTGTTCAGGTGTGTATCTGTAAGCTGCAAACCTATGAAGACGCAGTAGCAGTAGAACTGAAAGAAGAAGCAGAAGACAGCCAGTTCCATTGCGGGCCTGATAGAAGCCCTCCAGGGGCCTGATCCAGCCCCTGGGCCGCATGTTTGACACCCCTGTTCTAAATACTATATGGATTCCTAACTAGGCCACTGTTCTGCACATGCTTTGTGTGTACTGATTATTTGTAATGTAGAGTCATATTTTTATAAGGAACATAGAGGATGGGAGTTTGTAGATGATTTCTGGTGACTAGAGGGGAAGAGCTTTGGGCAGTGAGAGTTAGAAGGCATATCAGGAAGCTAATGGCAATAAATGAGTATGGCTCCAATCACACGCACAATTAGCCATGCGAGAGGGACGACTGCCAGGCGGATTTAATGGACGCGGTCACATGGACACATCTGGCAAGCGTCACACACCCGCCCCCAACCCGTACTGCCTGGCTGAAGCTGCAGAGTAAAAAACTACCTCGGAAAGTCCAGTAGCAAATGCTTGCAGTGGGCCACAGATGGACGTCCTCCATTTGATCACTCAAGCACATTCCTCTAGCTGTGTTGACACGCCCCAGGAACATGCGCCGCCAGAAACAACCCCAGTCCGCCACTGCTGCCATTGGATCAGGTAAGGGTGGATTAGATTGCGGTGGCACAAATAGCCATGCCTCCCACCCACCCCGCATTTTCCACCACGTTTGACCAGGACCTACATTTACTTTTCTTTTGGTGTGACCCTCATATACTGGAACCCCTAACTTAACAACTGTGTGTCATAAGAACAGAAGAAAATTGGGTTATTTGATTAATTAGAGTAGGGAATTGTTTTTTGCTGTCTAATTGGATGAATTTGTGCGGGTATTGAGTTAGCAAGTCAGAGGGCAGGTTTAGGTTGGGGCTAGTTTTTTAGAAGTAGTTAAGTTGGGGTTCAGATAGCCTTTGTACTTGGGTCCTCTGTTGGATGCTAGCTGGGTCAATTGGGAGCCAATAACATCTAGCGGGGTGGGGGGAGAAGGAGGAGAGGAGGAGGAGATTGGATTTATACCCCGCCCTTCATTACCCAAAGGAGTCTCAGAGTGGCTTACAATCTCCTTTCCCTTCCCCTCCCCACAACAGGCACCCTATGAAGTAGGTGGGGCTGAGAGAGCTCTGACAGAAACTGCTATTTTTCAAAAACAGCTGTGCCAGAACTATGGCTTGCCCAAGGTCATCCAGCTGGTGCAAGTGGAGGCCATGCAGGGGTTGGGAATACTAGTGATACAGGGTGGGGGATATACAGCAGTGGGACTAGGAGACATTCCATTAAATGGAATGGAAGAGATCAGAGATATGGTACATAAGAGAAACCAGTGTTGGATCAGGCCAATGGCCCATCCAATCCAACACTCTGTCACACAGCGGCCAAAAATACCAGGTGCCATCAAGAGGTCCAGCAGTGGGGCCCAGGGCACTAGAAGGTCTCCCATTGATGCCCCCCCAGGACCAAGAATACAGAGCATCACTTGCCCCATACCAAGAGTTCCTATCGTCATTTCTCCAAGCTAAAGAGCCTTAAGTGCTTTAACCTTTCTTCATAGGGAACCCTTTTATCATTCTAGTTGCCCTTCTCTGCAGTTTTTCCAATGCTATAATATCCTTTCTGAGGTGTAGTGACCAGAATTGCACACAGTATTCCAAATGAGGTCACACCATTGATTTATTCAGGGGCATTATGATACTGGCTGATTTGTTATCAGTTTTCTTCTTAATAATCCCCAGCATAGTGTTGGCCTTTTTTATTGCAGTTGCACATGATTTTGACATTTTCAGTGAGTTATCTACTATGACTCCAAGATCTCTCTCTTGGTCAGTCTCCACCAGTTTGGACCCTATCAACGTGTATTTATAGTTAAGATTTTTGGCCCCAATGTGCATCACTTTGCACTTGACCACATTGAACCCCATGTGCCACATTGATGCCCACTTGCCCATCCTCAAAAGATTCCTTTGGAGTGCCTCACAATCCTCCCTGGTTTTCACCACCCTGAACAATTTTATGTCATCCACAAATTTAGCCACTTTACTGCTTACTCCCAACTTCAAATCATTAATGAACACATTAAAAAGCATCAGGTTCAGAACTGGTCCTTGTGATACTCCACTGCTTACCACCGTCTACTGAGAAAATTTCCCATTTATACTCACTCTCTGTTTCCTATTAATTAGCCAGTTTTCGATTCACAAGAGGACTTGTCCTTTTATCCCATGACCACTGAGATTATTTAGGAGCCTTTGATGAGGAACTTTATCAAAAGCTTTCTGGAAGTCAAGGTAAACAATATCTATTGGGTCCCCCTTGTCAACATGTTTGTTCAACCCCTCAAAGAACACTAACAGATTAGTGAGACAAAATCTTCCCTTACAGAACCCATGCTGAGTGTGCCTTAATAGTTTTTGTTCATCAATGTGCCTACTAATTCTTTCCTTAATAATGGTTTCCACCAACATACCCAGTATTGACGTCAAACTGACTGGCCTGTAATTTCCTGGATCTCCTCTGGAATGTTTTTTAAAGATGGGAGTGACATTATCTACCTTCCAGTCCACAGGAATGGAGGCTTGGACCTCTTCCCTCCTATGTCCCATCCCGAGAAATGTCAGTTGTGGTGCTAGGAATGACTACCTGTCTCCAGCACTGGTGTTGTTCAATGCCAGGTCTATAAATAATAAGACCTCCGTTCTGTCAGAATATCTCACAGAGCAAAATGTAGACGTGCGGCTGAGATTTGGGAGAGTGAAACTGTTGCCCTTAACCAACTTGCCCCACCTGGGTCCTTCACTAGTCCCAGACAATCAGGTGGTGGGCATGTAGTGTTGCTCATCCGAGAATTATTTTCCTTTAGGGCACTCCCCACACCAAAAATCACCAGCATTGAATGTGTTGGCCTGGCATGGGAGGCTTGAGGAAAGTCTATCTGGCTGGCGTACCGACTGCCTAATGCACCAGCAGATACCTTGTCTGACCTGTTAGATGCGGTATCTGGGTGGCCATTGGAGCACCCCCAGCTCTTAGTCTTGGGGAACTTCAACATCCATGTTGATGATGTGGAATCTTCTCAGACCAAGAACCTAGTGTTGTCCATGGAGGCACTGGGGACTCTCCCAATTTGTATCACCCCCCACACATCAAGCAGGCCACATGCTGGACTTGATTTTTGCGATGGGGATTAATGTGGATGTGGTGACTGTTGATGCAGTCCCATGGTAAGACCACTTTGCCCTAAAGGTCTGGCTGGGCATGTTAAACCCTCCCTGTTTAGGCAGCAAGTGCATTTATGCTCTTCCATGGAGCCAAATGGACCTTGATCGGCTTCATGCTGCTCTGTGGGTTCTGATGCCCCCTGGTGACTCAGATGTGCTGGTGGAGGACTGGTACTCCTGGTTCTCTGAAGCCATCAATGATATCACCCCCTGGTGCCCTCTCTGCCCTCAGACCAAAGCTGCCCCATGGTATACCCTGGAGCTGTGATGATGAAGCGAGAGCTGAGATGTCTTGAGAGAGTGTAGTGGCATACTTGTGACAAAACGACAAGAACATTTTATAGGATGTTTATGAAGGTCTATGAGATAGCACTGAAGTGCATAAAGAGAGAGTTCTATGCGGCCTACATTATGTCAGCAAAGTCATGCCTGGCCCAATTATTTAGAAACTTTTGGCCATTAACCTCATTGCCACAAGGCAAACCAAACCAAATGCTAGGGAAATGGAGATAGGCTGTTGGGCTTTAGTGACGTATTTTGCTGATAAAGTCTTGTCACTTAGACAAGACCTCCTGAACACTATTGATACAGTAAAGGAACTGGAAACCCCTTGTCTACCTTAAGGTCCTTTGTTGGACCATTTCTGCTGGCTCTCTCAGGAGGATGTTGACAGGGTCCTGGCAGCTGTGAAGCCAACCCCTTGCTTCCTTGACCTATGCCCATCCTGGCTGGTTGAGGCCTGCAGGGATGGTATTCAGGTCCCCCTGGGAGATATCATCAATCTATCCCTTTCATCTGGGACCTTCCCTGTAGGGCTTAAGGAGACAGTGGTTCACCTGCTCTTAAAGAAACCAACTCTGGACTCAAAGGTCCTGGCCAACTACTGCCCAGTTTCAAATCTGCCATTTCTGGGTAAAGTAGTTGAGAGAGAAGTGCATGAACAGCTCCAGGTCTTCCTGGATGATACATCTATCCTTGATCCCTTCCAGTCCAGTTTCCACCCTGGTCATGGGATGGAGACGGCACTGGTCACCCTTACAGATGACCTCCAGAGGCACCTGGATTGGGGCAGGTGCCTCTGTTGCTATTATTGTTAGATCTAACAGTGGCATTTGACATGGTAGACTATGATCTTATGACTCACCGCCTCACTGACATTGGGGTTCGGGGGACTGCCCTTCAATGGTTTTCCTCCTTTCTATGTGGTCAGGGATAGAGGGTGGTGCTTGGTGAGAGGGTCTCCCCATGGCACCCACTTGAGTGTGGTGTGCCACAGGGGGCAATCCTCTCACCAATGTTGTTTAACATCTACATGCACCCCCTCACCCAATTGGTCTGGGGGGTTGGGTTGGGGTATTACCAATGTGCAGATGATATCCTACTCTATGAGTTATTGGATGCCTGCCCAGACCCTGCCCCAGAGACTCTGACCAGGGCATTGGAGGCTGTGGCTGGTTGGTTGCAGCAGAGCTGGTTGAAACTCAGTCCAATGAAGACAGAGGTCCTATACCTGAGCCGGGAGGTAGTTGGGATGGAGATCGGGCTGACCATGCTGGATAGTGCATTACTTGTACCAGCCCAGATGGTGAGGAGACTAGGGGTGATCCTGGATGCCTCACTTTCTATGGAAGCCCAGGTCACCATAGTTTCTGGGTCTGCCTTTTTCTATCTCTGACAGATCAGACAATTGCCCCCCTACCTTTCCCCTAAGGACTTGGCTATGGTGACCCATGCAATGGTCACTTCCAGGCTTGATTACTGTAACTCACTTTACATGGGCTTGCCTTTGAAACTCTAAGTAGTCCAGAATGCAGCAGCGCACCTGCTGATGGCATCGCCTATGTGGGCATGCATTCAGCCAGTATTGTGCCGCTTGCATTGGCTACCAATTGAGTACTGGATCCATTTCAAGGTGTTGGTATTAACCTTCAAAGCCTTGTGCAACCTGGGACCAACATATCTGAAGGACCTCCTTTTCCCATATGTGCCCTGAAGAGACTTGTCTTCACAGGATCAACATCTGCTGGTTATCCCTGGACCAAGAAAGTCTACAAAGCCTCGACCAGGACCAAGAACTTTTCTAACCAGGCTCTGGGCTGATGGAATCAGTTCTCACTGGAGATTAGGGCCCTGTGGGACCTTTTATCATTCCACAGGGCCTGCAAAATGGAGCTGTTCTGTCAGGCCTTTGGTTGATATAGCGGGTGTTCATCATAGTTGGCTTCCCTGCTGAAAGGGCCCACTGATTCCATCTGTGGCTCTAACAGATATGAAATTCTTGCTATCTGTATGAATTTTTATTGTTAGTGTTTTAATAATTTTTAATGTGATTTTATTGTAATGAGTCCTGGACTTGGCTTTTGTGAGCCACCCTAAGCCCACTTCGGGGAGGGCAGAATTAAAATCTGAAAAATAAAGATGTGCTGGATAAAATCAGTGATCCATCTAGTCCAATATCCTGTCTTCAGCAGTTACTTCTGGGAAGTGACAAGCAATGGGTTGCCAGGCACATGCTTGGAATCCTCAAGACACTTTAGGGCATAGGCAAAAGGATGTCGTCAATGCTCTGATTTTGCTTCCATCTAAAACATGCATGTGATGTCACTGACACTGATTTCACCAAATTCTGTGGTAAAACCATTTAAGCACTGGTGGGGAATGGGGGTGCTTTGTTGGGGGTTGCCTACCAAAAGAAAGCAAATGGCTTCTCTACACAAGCAGGACATAATTTCTCAGACGTCATGGCCTTTATATGGAAATAGCAAACTGGCTACAATTGAAAGAAGCCTGCCTGTCTCATGCTCAGTCACAGTGCTGCAAAATTTCTGCCATGTTGCATAAAGTGCACTGCTGCAAATGCAGCATAACATAAATATCTATTTGTACTGAAACAGAAGTAAATTTATTTTAAGAGCATCTGGTTAGCCATTTACTTTTTTTTGTTCTTAACTCTTTTCAGCCTTTGGTATAGAAACAGAAAGAAAGGAGTTAATTATACTGTTATCACAAATGTATCGTATTGTCAGTTAGCTTGTAACAGATACTCTACATTCAGTTTATGGATTCTACTGTATGGTATGGACTTGATCCACTAGGAAATACTGCCTGAACTGGGAAATTTAAAAGACTATGAACACCAAGAAGTATAGACTGTGACATTCCCATACAAACTCAAAAATATGGAAATGTCACAAATTCTTCCTCTTGCATTGCATGGCCTTTCAGCTTCCTAGTTTATCTTGCTCATGTGGTGAGTTATTGTTTAAACACCTCTTGAGAAACCTGGGAAAGGGAGAAAACCTCACAAGCTCATTCATGTCTTCCTGTGCCCATTAGGTAGACGAGATGTTTAACAGCCTGTACAATATGATGGTGTCTATAGACTTCTTTGATATTTTGGGGGGAGTGTTCGATAATTCCACCAGTTGGGTGAAAAAAAAATATTGCCAGAACTATGTCTACCCATTGAAACTGATAGAAATGAATAAAGCACAGAAAAATAGCCCAAACAAACATAATAACTATGATAAAGAATGCAAATGAAATTTCAAACAGCAAAACAAAAATGACTCAAAAAATTTATTTACATCCTTGCTGGGATGGACATTGGCCAGAGAATGTCCATGCTGTATCAGAAGGGACAGTATAATTCTGCAAGTTTAAATGTTATTTAGCAAATCTGACTCCTTCAGATCAGGCATGCCTTTAATACTCCTACTAATTGTGATTCATCTTGATCAGAGAGCTAACAGAATCAAATGGATTTTATTTTTCAAGCCAAGAAGATCTAAATATTCATCATTGCTTTGTGCGAGATGAATGAGTCCATTATGAACATGTAACACCAAGTGGTGTTTATCATGAATGAATCAATCACTCTCAGAAACTGAATGTATTCTTGTATTGCTGTGTTAGATTCCCAATAATAGTGAGCCCTACATTTGAAAAACAGTGATACCTGAATAATACACTGTACCTCTCTTCAAACAGAGAAATTCAGGCAATGACTCCAATTTCATCTGTTTTAAGAACACATACTAAGAAATCACAAGGACTTTCTTCTCAGGATTACAGACATATAGTGAATAACTGAAATATGTACTGTCAGAATCAAGGTTCCCTGTGAGGCAAACAATATGATCTTTGTTTCAATAACTCAAATATGAATGTATTTAATAGGGCATGAGATTGCTGCCAGTGTTAATTATTAAAATAAATTGATATGGTGGGGTGTGTGGAAAAATTTACTTCAGTGACAAAAAAATCATATTGGTATTAACATGGATAGCCATGTCATGTCATAAATGGCACAATAACAATATGATCAGAGTTGTGTCTTTGTCTTGTTTTTAATGGAAAATGGCTGTTTTCTGGTGACTTCAGCAGAATTATGAATATTTGAAAATTATGATCTTTACAAAAAAAAGGAATCTGAACGGTTACAATTTTGAATGACAACCCAAAATCTGGTTTTTGGTGCTGGGCTACATCTCTAAAAGTTACTGCAACTCCATTTTAAGAATAACTCATCTTCATGACTATCCCTCCTTAGAACAGATTAAACCTGGACAGCAGGTGGCACCTAAGTACCTATTATAAGTAGATTATCTTAAAGGTTTTTTTTCCCCTCCACAAAGGCTAGATATGCTCTTGTATAAATGAACATTTGGACTGGTTTAACTGAATTAGTGGACTAACAGTGGTATTGTTCTGTATTTTTGTTTTAAAACCTTCTTTTTTAATAGGAAGAGGTTTGCCAAGTAATGATTAAGAAACAGTCAATCAATTTGAAGATGATTCAGGGCAGGTACCTATAAAATTGCACTGCATGCTGGTTGAAATTGCTCCTCATCAAAACAACTCACTGCCTACTTTGGATGGCATTATCTGTGCCATTGCAGAGTGAAAATCCATCTGGCTAGGTAGATTAGATTAATGCAATGTGACCTATGCAGGCCTGCCTTTGGATACTGCTCAGAAACAGAATAGGTCTACCAATTCAGGGTGCTGGGAGGTTACCATAGGGACCACCTTGTCCTGTATGAATCTCCGTGCACATTAAGTTCCTCCTCGAAGCCCTTACTTCGTGATCCTATACCATCACAAGTGCAGCAGTTCGATTTGTGAGACTGGTCCCAAAGAGTGATTAGCATATGGAATTCACTGCCACAGGACGTGGTGGCAGCTACAAGCATGGACAGTTTCAAGAGGGAATTAGATAAACATATGGAGCAGAAGTCCATCAGTGGCTATTAGCCACAGGGTATAGATGGGAACTCTCAGTCTGGGGCAGGTGATGCACTCTATTCTTGGTGCTGGAGGGGGCAGCAGTGGGAGGGCTTCTAGTGTCCTGGCCCCACTTCTGGACCTCCTGATGGCACCTGGTATATTTTGGCCGCTGTATGACAGAGTGTTGGACTAGATAGACCATTGGCCTGATTCAACATTGGCTTCTCTTATGTTCTTATGTTCTTATGGTCCTTTCCAGTGATGGAACATTCTCACTTGGGTAGTCTTGACCTGCTTTGTTCCTGTTGTCATTTAGGCATTTTGGTATCTTTAGATTCTATAGAGCAAGGGGAGGTTGTTAGAAATCTATAGGACCATGTTAGAAATCTATAGGACCAAAGTATTGTCACAAGTATTATATACAGTCCCAATTTGGGGGATGGAAAATTTGCTACCATTGGAAGTCATCCAGAATAAGTTTATTTGTATGCTATTAGCAATCCCCAATTCAATACCAGCAACCGCAGTCAGATCAGAATTGGCTCTACTGCCCCTATTGGCCACAGCTCATAAAGCTATCATCAATTATTAGTTGAAAATTCGGTTTGGTTTAAGTTCAAATTTCTTGACCATGCCCTATGAGGAAGGGAAAAGTATTCCATGGCAAAGTTATATATTGAATCTGGTAGCCAAACTTAGATTCTCAGAAGATTATTTAAGAGGGCTTGACTTTTTTGCAGCAAAACAATTAATAAAACAAAGACTGCTAGATAAAAGTGTTCAGATGGATGCTACACTGCTAAGTACCCTGAGAATAGCTCCCCTTTACAAGCAGCTTGCACCTTCTCCTTTAACCCTTCCATCTTATCTTACCAATTTAACAAAATCCAAGCATAGGAAAGCATTTACCAAAGCACAGTTGAATATTTTATAATTGGCAATGCTAAGGGGCCACTCTAACGAGATCCCATATAAAGAACATGTCAGCATTTGTGACCAGAAATCTATTGAGGATCTAGGCCATGTGGTTTTCCACTGCCCAAGATTTGCATTAGAATGCAAAAGATATCTTGGGAATATTTTAATACGATATCCAGGGAGAGCATACAATGACAGATTAATTATGTTGCTTGCTGACAAAAATAAATGGGTAATACTGCAAATGGCAAAGTTTGTTGCATAGGTGATAAAGGCTTTGCCAAAATCATCCACTGTTAATGTAGCCAATGGATAAACTTACACATTTTGTTGACTGACTGAGCTGTTACTGTTTTTAACTTAAATTGCTGTTGCTGTTTCCATTGCTGATATGATTTTAATAATTGTTTATACAATTGTAATGGATATTAAGAGTTTTAATTGTTATTGTGATTGCTGTATTATAGTTCTGATGTTGCTTTTGGTAGTTTTGCTCAGTCTATGAGCTAATGCAATAAAGTCTACGCATATATATGTATTTAGGCATTTGTTTTGTATGACCCATGTTTCCCTTTTAGGTGAATTAAAGTTAGGATTTTATTGTGTTTTTTATCAGTCTATAAGACACTTTGAATTTTCTTTAGAAGTAGGGTACAAATATTATTAACAAGTAATTGATTAGAACTTGTAAACTGATAGTCATTGCTGCTGGATTATGCACGTATTACTGGTTTTTATTGACCATTATTGCTTTTTATTTTGTTTTTATATTTGTACATTGTGGTATTGCTTATGTTGATTTCACTGTGTTGTAAGTTGCCTTGTGGATTCATTTGGATCAAAAGGCAGAATAAAGGTATCTCTCCTTATAAATATTTATCTTTTGGTTTCACAAGATTCCATGGGCTCCCATTGGCTGTAAAATGCCCTCCCTCAGCCATTGGCCCATCAGCCGTCACTCAAGAGTACTTGCGTGCCATTGGCTGAGTGCTGGGTCTGCTCCTCTTCCCCAACCACTCCCCCTGGCAGACAGCTCTGTCTCCTGAGGAAGACAGTTCTCTTGACTCCTGTGAGGGACTGTCCCCTCAGTGGCTGTTGGTAGGCAGCCAAGCTTGGTTCTGTGAGTAAAAAAACAAAGGACTTTCAGCATAACTCCCTCCCCAATGGCCACTTTCCTGTCAGAATAAATGGAAAAAGGCTCTTTCTCCTGCTTAGCTTCAGCATGGCTGGCTGGCTAACGAGATGGGCCAGCAACCATCAGACCATTTTCTTCAACTCCCCGCTGTGCGGCTGACTTTCCCCTAGGGTTGCCAATCTCCAGGTGGGACCTGGAGATCTCCCACTGTTACAATTGACCTCCAGATGACAGAGATCAGTTCCCCGGGAGAAAATGGTTGCTTTGGAGGGTAGACTCTATGGCATTATACCCTGCCGAGTCCTTCCACACACACCCCAAATGCTGCCCTCCACAGGATCCACCCCCCCCAAATCTCCAGGTATTTCCCTAATCAGAGTTGGCACCTGTACTTTCTCCTCTGTCAGTAAAAGGCTCTTTTCACACCTATGTTGGCCTTTGGTGTAGTGGAGAGCCAGTTTGGTGTAGTGGTTAAGTGCACGGACTCTTATCTGGGAGGACCGGGTTTGATTCCCCACTCCTCCGCTTGCACCTGCTGATGTGACCTTAGGTCAGTCACAAGCTCTGGCACAGCTGTTCTCTCAAGGACAGTTTGTGTTAGAGTTCTCTCAGCCCCACCTACCTCACAGGGTGTCTGTTGTGGGGAGGGGAAGGGAAAAGAGTTTGTAAGCCACTCTGAGACGCCTTTGGGCAGTGAAGGGCGGGGTATAAATCCAAACTCCTCCTCCTCCTCCTCCTCCACCTTTGGGAGAACACTCATTGGTCCCAGTCCTGATCAGGTTGACAACTCCAGGTGGGCAATTCCTGGAGATTTGAGGGATGGAGCCTGGAGAGGGTGAGGTTTGAGGAGGGGTGGCACCTCAGACAGGTACGATGCCATAGACTCCACCCTCCAATCCAGCCTTTCCCTGATGGGGAACCATTGTTGCCAATCTCCAGGTGGGGGCTGGAGATCATGCAAAATTACAACTGCTCTCCAGGAGGGAGCGGGGAGGAGATGGAAAACTAAAGGTAGGTTGATGGTTGGCTAGGAGGGAGATAGGGTTGTCAACTCCAGGTTGGGAAATTCCTGGAGATTTGAGGGGTTGAACCTGGAGAAGGTGAGTGTTGAGGAGGAGTTGGACCTCAGACAGGTACAATGCCATAGACTCCACCCTCCAAACCAGCCACTCCCTCCTGGGGAACCACTGTTACCAATCTTGGGGTGGGTTGGAGATCACTCAAAATTACTACTGCTCTTCAGGTAGCAAAGATCAGTTCCTCTGGAGAAAATGGTGGACTCTGTCATTATACCCTGCTGAGATTGCCAAAGCAAATTGTCACTGAGTGCCCAAAGCCGGGGCACTCTCCCAGAGCCTCTTTCTAGAGCCCGTTGTATTTATTTCCACAATGGGCCTTATTCCTAGTCCTGAATAAAGGTCCTCTCATCTGCCTTTTGGACCATCCTGTCCTTATAGATATTTGAATTTTGGTTCCACAGCATTCTATGCTTGCCAGAATTGATTCGGCTCAAGAACTGGCAGTCAGAAGACACTGGCCAGGGCTGACTGGCTGCTTCACAAAGTCCTGCCCACGTCAGCCCCAGTCAGTGTTTTCAGCTCAGTCTGCTCCAGTCCTCCGACAGGAGAGGACCGTCTGGAGTGTGAGCACAGGGACAGGCCCTCAAGCCTGAGGCAAGTGAGAGAAGTCCTTTTCCACCCCCGCACACCATCCCCTGGGCCTTCTATGAAGGGACTAGGCCCAGAGAAGCCCTTTTCCACCCCCCACACGCCATCCCCTGGGCCTTCTATGGAGAACTAGGCCCAGAGAAGGCCTTTTCCGTCCACCACACGACATCCCCTGAGCCTTCTATGGGGCACTAGGCCCAGAGAAGGCCTTTTCCATCCTCCACATGCCATCCCCTGGGCCTTCTGTGGGGCACTAGGCCCACAGAAGGCCTTTTCCGCTCCCCACACGCCATCCCCGGGGCCTTCTATGGGGCACTAGGCCCAGAGAAGGCCTTTTCCGTCCCCCACACGCCATCCCCTGGCCCTCCTATGGGGCACTAGGCCCAGAGAAGGCCATTTCTGCCCCCCACGCCATCCCCTGGCCTTATGTGGGGCACTAGGCCCAGAGAAGCCCTTTTCCGCCCCCCACACACCATCCCCTGGGCCTTCTATGGGGGCAGTAGGCCCAGAGAAGCCCTTTTCCGCCCCCCACACGCCATCCCCTGGGCCTTCTATGGGGGCTGTAGACCCAGAGAAGCCCTTTTCCGCCCCCCACACACCATCCCCTGGGCCTTCTATGGGGGCCGTAGGCCCAGAGAAGCCCTTTCCCCCTACACATTGCCTACTGCCCCCATAGAAGGCCCAGGGGATGGTGTGTGGGGGACAGAAAAGGCCTTCTCTGGGCCCAGAGAAGCCCTTTTCTGCCCCTCTTCCCTTCCCTTCCTTTCCCCCCTTCCTTTCTTCCTCTCTCCTTTCTTTCAGTCTTCCCCCTATTCCTTCCTTCCTTCCTTCCTCCAACCCTCTCTCCCTTCCACCTCCCTCCCGTCCTTTGTAGGGCCCGTTGTCTTCCACCACAACGGGCTTTGCTCCCTAGTCTTAAATAAAACCAGAGTATGGTTGTAGGACATGTAATATAGCAATGCTGAGCAGCTAGGGAGGTCTGGATTTGGTCCATTCCCAGACAAGAACAGTTTCTGGGAACTTGATATAGCTTTTGAAGCTATCCCTGCCAGGGCCAAATGCTGATACTTCTGTGTGACTTTGTCATCTGCACAAATGGCCTGCACAGATGGCCAAGCCCCATATCCATATACAAGACACTTTGACACCTTTTACTGGAGCTGGGAGACATACAGGCGCCTTCTCACCATGGGAAGGGCTAGGCCCAAGACATCAGCACATCAAAGCATTTTCTAACGTGATACAGAGCATGTAGGCAATGGCTAGTAACTAGAGATTTGGACACGCCCCTCCACTCCCTCACGATTGGATAATGGCCATATCTGGTAGTGACAGAGGAGGGAGTTTAATTGTAAGAACCCTATGGGAAAAGTTACCTCTTTTTGAGTGCTGACTTGGTGTTCTTGTTCCTCTCTGGAAACAAAGAGTTCCTTTTGGGACTGGTTACTTGCTTGGGACTGGTTATTTGCTTGCTAATAGGCAGCCAAGCTGGTCTCAGCTGCCAACAGCAACATGTGGTTTCTTTACAAGATTCCTGGGTGAGACTTTTGGATTATTTGCACATTGGACCATCTGATACATCTGAAAGCTTGGTAACTATGGAATACTTCTATGTGTTGTTGTTGTTCAGTCGCACAGTTGAGTCCGATTCTTCGCAACCCCATGGACCAGATCATGCCAGGCCCTCCTGTCTTCTGCTGTCCTCTGAAGTTTGCTCAATTTCATGTGTAGTTCGAACTAAAGAAGCTATACATGTCTTTTGTTTTATCACCTTCTACTAGTCTCTTTATATGCATGCTTTTGCACTGAATAAAAGATAGTATATATAACCAATATTATCTGGACTTGTTTTCCTCTGTTGCAACTTGATCTCTAAGACTAAATCTTGTGCCTAAGCCGTTCACCTAAGAAGGCTACCACTGTGGGTTAATTAATTGTTTGCAGCCCTGGCACAAAGCTGATAAGTTGTTAGTTCCCAGAGACTAGACAGGAGTTGGAACCTCTGCTGCTGAGCACTGGTGGGGAACCTTTTGTAAAGAGGTCCTGGTGGCAGTACTACTGATAAGTCCTAGAGAGTGTATAGACATTCTCCTGGGGTTTGTTTAAGAGTTATTGAAGTCAGAAGGATTTGGTATCTCTCATCACTGGACTGGGGTGAGAGAGAAGAAATCCATGACATGGTGCCAATGTATGGGATTTTGACTCTCATCACTGGACTGGGATGAGATGAGAAAACCATGACAGCTTTCTCTTCTTGATGGAAGAAATTGTGTGTGGGGGGCATGTCTGTTGATAAAGTTGGAGACTTCCTGGTCTGCATCCCCTGTTCCTCAGCACCACTTGATAAGCCAGGGAAAAATGGTGGTGGTGGGGTCCTTCAGCATTGCACCAACATGCGATGTCACTTCCAGTTCAAAACTGAAAGGCTTTTCTTATATTTTTTAGCCTTTTTGCTGAAAGGAAGCACTTAGTCACAGAGTTGGAAAGAGCCCTATGGACCATCAACTCCTTGATGAATGTTCCAGAGCTAGAGCACTTGCAACAGATGACTGTTCAGTCTTCAACTGAAAACCTCCAGTGAGCAAGAGCACCCCCTCAACTGGTTTCAGTGTCTAATTGATCTTACTGTTAGGAAGTTTCTCCTGATGTTCAACCAAAATCTACCATCCTATGACATACTCCTATGAACACTTTCCTGTGAGTAAGCCCCATTGACCAGATTTGAGTAGGATTCTGAATAGACCTGTTTAGGATTACACTGCTAGTCTTGCCTTTTGGAACAGCAGACAGCAAGGCTTTGGTCTTTTCTGTACAGCAGCCTACAGATATTTGAAGAGTGCAATCATTTCGCCTTCCAGTCTTCTGTCCTCCAGGATTAATGTGCCCAGTTCCTTTAATAATTTCTTGTATGACCCAGCATAGAAACTTGAACAATTATGAAAGGAAATAGTTATATTTGACTAACTTCTCCGAGAGAAAGATCTACATTTCAAGCTTCATGAAGCAATTTTACAGGGTAGAGAAAGACTCCAAATGATAAATTTGTAGAAAATCCAGTGTTGGAGGGCTAGTTTAATGTTTAACGTTAGCATCTTCTTCTTTTTTTAAATTTTTATTAATTAAATATAAACAGTAACAATAATAAGAAAACTCAAAATATTACAAACAATAAGAAGTAGATAGTTCATAGTATCATTATCAAATCCAAATATAAAACGTTTAACAACTTTGTTTCAATATTATAACATAACTTATCTTAACACTTGAATCAAAAAGATAGATCTATAATTTAACTTTAGATTTCTAATAAAACATAAAATCTGTATATTTTTGCGGTAAACTGCAATTTTTATTTCTTGGATCATTCATAACATCAAAAAAAGGAAACCATTTTTCTAAATAAAAGTTGTTTCTAGGCGAGACTGACTCATCTATCGCTATTTGCGTTGCCAGTTTATCCATTACTGCTAGATCCCAGAGTTTAACAAACCACTCTTGTAGTGTGGGGATTTTTTTGGTTTTCCATGTTTGAGCAATTAATGTTTTGGCTGCTATAAAAAATAATATTGGTTAGCTCTGATTATAGTTTAGATAGTCGAAGATTAGGCCAGTAATGGAGTAGTAATGATTCAGGTGTATTTGGGAATGTACAGTTTAAAATTTTATTAGTTATGCCAAATATTTTTTCCCAAAACAATGCAATGTTGGGACATTCCCACCAACAATGTTTGAATGATCCTATTTCTCCGCAAGCCTTCCAACAATAAGGGGATGCAGAGGGATATATATAGGAGAGGCGTAAGGGAGTCATGTACCACCTAGCATAGATTTTAAAATTTTGAAGTTTCACATTTAACAGACAAGTAGTAAAAGCACTTGTTGACCAAATGTTTTTCCATTGATCAAAATCCCAGTTAACATTACAGTTTTTATGCCATGAATTTTGTATAGTAGTTAATTTCTCCCAAATTTGTTTACATAACAATTGATAAATTAAAGAAACTGATCCTCTGGATGATAGATTTTTAGTTTTGATTGATAGTTCAAATTGATTTATGTCTAATGCTATTAGATTATTACCCATATACATCATATGCCGAATTTGCATATATTGCATCAAAGAAATTTTAAAGTTTCCTTTTAATTCAATCTGAGATTTTGTCAACAAATGTCTTCCTTTGCAGAAATCTCCCAATCTGATCATGTCTGCTTTTCTCCAATTACAATATACAGAATTATCTAATGCTGGGGGAAACCAGGACTGATTCAAGAAAACAGTTATTGGAGAGATCCCTGGTGCCAAACTTGGGCAATATTTATTCCATAAGTCTAATGTTAATTTGAGATAAGGGTTTTTTATTTTTTGTTGGTTTATTTCAGGTAATGTATGCCATATTATCTCATATAGCTTACCTTTTTGAATATGTGCTTGTTCTATTGATACCCATTCTTGAAGTGGATAAATACGTGCATAGTCTAGGGCAAATTTCAATTGAGCCGCCAAATAATAATTTTCTAGGTGTGGTAGTCCTAGTCCTCTTAATTTGATAGGTTTTGTTAAAATATCATAACTAATTCTAGGTTTCTTCTGTTCCCAAATAAAATTGATAAAAATTTGTTTCCATTGCTTAAACATACTTGAATATATTTTAATTGGTAAATTTTGAAATAAAAACAAAAATTTAGAAAATAAAAAGGTTTTTATTGTAATATTTTTTTCTAATAGAGTCAAATTTAACTTCTGCCATTTGGCAAGTGAGTCTTTAATTTTGGAAGTCAAAGGGTTAAAATTAATGGCAAAAAGATCTACAGTGTCTATTGGGATTAATATCCCCAGGTGTCTCCATGTTTTCTTGACCCAACGAAAAAATATTTCTCTTGATAATAAAGTTTGAGAAGTAAGATAAATTGGATATAGCTCAGATTTTCCAATATTAATAGTGAAGCCTGAAACTTCACTATACTTCTTGATATATTGCATTAAATTACTGAGGGAGGAGGATGGATTTGTAATATAAAAAACTGCATCAACGGCAAACAAACTGAGTTTATGTTCTTGGTCATTGATTGTAATACCTGTTATATTAGTTGAATTTCAGATGGAAAAGGCTAAGGGTTCTAAAAAAAATAGCAAAAAGGAGTGGGGATAGGGGACAGCCCTGTCTTGTCCCTCTTTTAAGATATAAATTTTCTGATCTAAAACCATTTATCACTACTTGAGCAGTTGGGCAGTCATAGATCGAGTCAATCACCTTGAGAAAATGAGGGCCAAAATTCATAATCTGTAGTACTGTTTGAAGAAAATTGATTTCTACTTTATCAAAAGCCTTTTCGGCATCCAAGGCTAAAATGATAGATTCTAATTTATTAAATTTTCCATATTCTATAAGATTCAGTGTTTTCCTAATATCATCAGTTATCATTCTATGGGGTATAAAGCCTGATTGGTTCGGGTGTATATAGTGTTCTATTATTTTATTCAAACAAGATGCAAAAATAGATGAAAAAAAAATTAAATCATGGTTTAAGATGGAAATTGATCTATAAGAGGCAGGTTCAAGCCTATCCTTACCATTTTTATGTATTACTATGATTTTTGCTTGAGTCCATGATTTAGGAAGCTTTCCCGTTTTCATTATTGTATTACATGTATCTAACAATTGGGGGGAAATTTGTTCTTTAAATGATTTATAAAATTCACTTGGGAGGCCATCAAGGCCTACTGCTTTGTTAGATTTGGAATTAGTAATGGCTTCGATAAGTTCTTTTAGTGTAATTGTCTGGTCCATCAAGTCTTTGTGATCTTGTGTTATAGATATATTATATTTGATATCTTTCAAGTAACTTTGAATGTCATCTAGGGAAGGGGAGGAGGAAATATATAAGTTTGCATAGAATTTATAAAAATTAGAATTTATTTCTTTAGACGAAGGGTAAATATTACCACCTGGGGTGCGTGTCGAGTGTATCAAGTTTGAATTTAATTTTTGGCTCACTCTATTTTTAAGTAGGGTTAATGCTCTGGGAGATTTAGTAATATATCTTTGTTTTAATTTAGCTATTTGGTTATGAATTTTGGAGGTTTCTAATAGTTCTAATTTTTTTCTTTCCTGTTCTAGTTTATATAGAGTTTTTTTACTACCAAACCTGCTATGGCGTATTTCTAGGGATTTTATATTTTGTTGAAGTTCTGAAATTAGTTTTTGTCTCTCGTTTTTATAAAATGATGCTAATGAAATATTTTTTCCTCTAATTACAGATTTAAAAGCATCCCATACGAAATCCGAGGATACTCCACAACTAAAATTAAAATGAAAATATTCTATCATGTCTGCCTGTATTTTCTTACAAAAGTTTGGATTTTGAAGCAGTAGTTTATTAAAGGTCCAATCTGGGGCTTTACCATCATTTACTTCTTTTGTTAACAAGCAATTTATCCAAGAATGGGCTGAAACTGTTTGAGAACCGATATCTACAGTTTGTATTTGATTAAATAAAGATTTACTTATTAAAATAAAATCAATTCTCGTGTAAATATTATGAGTTTGAGAAAAATATGTATATTGTCTATCTGTAGGGTTAATTGTCTCCAAACATCTATCAATTGGAATTGAGTTAAAATTTGTAGCAATTCTGTAGGTTGTTGTTTAGTCTTTTTTTTTCCTAACTGAAGGATTATAAGTTCTATCTAGACATGGGTCAATTAAATATTTTAGGTCACATCCTATAAGAACAGGATCTGAAGAAAATTCTGTCAGAGTTTGTAAAGTATTCTTTATAAAAAGTAATTGGGAAGAATTGGGTGCATATATGGAAGCTACCGTTATCAGGGATCCATCTAGAAGACCTTTTACAAAAATAAACTGGCCTCTGGGGTCCTGCTTAATTTTTAGATGTTGAAAAGGTGTAGTTTTAGAAACTAAGATAGCTACTCCTCTAGCTTTAGAGGTTCCAGTAGACTGAAAACTTTGGGAAAACCAATTTGAAAGTAAAATACACTCTGTAGCCTGTTTCACATGTGTCTCTTGCAAGCACACAAAGTTTGGCTTTTCTTTATACATCAAATTTGAAATGCGTCTCCTTTTGATGGGATTTTTCATGCCCCTACAGTTCCAAGATAAAAACTTATAATGCTGAGTCATTTTCAATCAATTCAAGTGTTGATAAGGTTTCCAATTTCCTAAAAAATATATATCAAAGAAAACTTAATAACTATTAACTTTAAACTTTCCCTATTTGGGATTTTAAACTCTAGTTTCTCTACCCATCCTTTGGCAAGACAGAAGAGCAGCATTTAAGATGCTCTACTTAGAAAGCTAGTACTATTCAGGGGGGAACACTTTTTCTTAACTATTGGACTAAGAGATATAATCAGTCTCATTCTCTCTCAATACGTTTTCATTAATTATAGAGCTATAAAATCTGACATCATAGGTGTATAAGAAATAAAAACTTAGGGTTTTTTTGTTGCTGTTTCTTTTAAATGATATCCCATTTATATCCCATAAACAGGTTTTAAAATCAAGTAAGGCTAAACATCACATTTTTATATTAGAGTGTCATATCCAATACAGTAAGCAAAAATTCAGCTTTCAATGCTAGTACAATATAAAAATTATATAACCTCCCCCCATAATACAATAAGATATTAACCAAAAACTTTCTTTCATGATCAATTTTAACAGGTTTTTGTTAAAAGTTTCAATTTATATCAAAGATTTTCCTATAAAATACATTGCATTATTATAGATTTAACTACTAAAAGCTTTGGTTAACTGTTATCAAACATTCTTGAACTTCATAGCAATAATATATTCAACAAAAAATTATAAATAACAAGATTGTATTTAGCTAAGATAGCTTAAACAGCCAGTTTATCAAAAGTTTTTCTACTTTGACTTTATAACAAAATCATATTTAACTAAAGAGTGCTTTAATTTTCAGCTTCTAAAATCATTTCATTTCTCTTTTATCAAAAATATAACACCATGCTATATCTAGACATTAAATGCAGTCAGATATAATAAAATAAAAATCAAGTTATCATCACTGTATATTCTATATCAATAGACTGTATTTATAAAATTATTTGGGATTTTTTGTTAAGAATACAACACTATACCATATCTGTACTTTAGACTCAGTCAGATATAATGAACCAAAAACAAGTTATCTTCACTGTATATTTTATAACATTAAACTAAAACCTTCCATAGTGTTAGCAAAATCTGTAGTCTATATCACAGAACTAAACTCGATTAACAATTAGTACCAAATGTATTCATATGCATTAGAACTGGTTAGAATATAGAAATGTAAAATTTCTTTGCAAGCTAAACTCAGTTTAAAACATAAGTTGTTGGGTCAAATACACTTAATAATAAGTCTCAGTCTTGAAATTGTTTGTCTTCTTCTGCAGATAGTTTAATCCCGCATGCTTTCAGTAGGGCTCTACCGGAGGCATTATTAGAGGCTTGAAGTTGCGTTCCATTCTTATACACTATAATGTCCGACAATGGGTTCCATCTAAATTGTATTTTTTCTTCATAGAGCTTTGAGGCAAAGAACTTCAGAGCTTTCCTTTTTTCTAGTGTTTCAGTTGATAAATCCAGTAACACCAAAATTTTTCTGTCTTTGTAAAGTAGTGAGCCTTTAAACCTGGCTTCTCTTAAGACCTTATCTCTTGATCTGGGGTAGACAAAGTTAACTAAAATATCCCTGGGGTGCCCTCTGTTCGCTCTAGCCAGTGGGCCCAATCTATAAGCACTTGCAATGGCAGGGGCCACCCCTTCTTCTAGCTGTAATGCCTGGGCCAACCATGAAGAAATAAAAGTCGCTAAATCAGTGTTCTCCTCACTGCCCTCCTCAAAACCATGAAATTTGAGATTGTGTTGGCGCCAGTGATTTTCCAAAGCAAGGATTCTAGCATTCACATCAGACTCAAAGGTTGACGCGCGGACTGCGTAAGCAACATGCAGCCACCTTCAGCCACCAGGATTGTGCAGCAACTCCAGCACTTCAGCAGAGTAACTGATATATAGCACCACAAAGAGTCAGTACTGTGAAAACTATATACAGGTTTATTCACAAGATTCACCAACAAACTGCTCCCTCAGACACATACACTGAGAGAGGAAGGACTGTACAGGAGAAGACATTTACATTTATACATATGACAACCAATCAGCATCATGCTGAGTCATTGCAAACTGACCTCATACCTGGGCCGGTCTGAACAGGTCAGAACTTGTTCCTAGCAGCTTGCAGCTGTCACTTAGATCATGCTGATCTTACTGCTGTATATTAACAACCAACAAAGGTTTGGAGAAGCCTTACCTCTTTTTGTAGAGTTGTACAGATTTCTGCATTTGTTCCTGCCATTTTAGTAGTTTCACGAAGTTCTTTCATGAGGTCGTTGAGTGTGTTGTTGATGGGTTGAATGAGTTCAGACATGGCTGTCTTTAAAGATTGATGCAGGTCTTGGTGGATCTCCATAAGATCTTTTTTACTGATTACGATGTCTTCAGAAGGAAGTTCTTGATTCAGCGTGGGTTTGAAGATGCCATTGTAGTCGCACCGTCTTGGGTTACAGGTTCAGGGATAGACATCGTTGTTTTGGCGAAAAAAGCCTTTACAGACTTGGAAGTCGGATTGTTCTGTAAAGATTTGCTTCTCGTGTTTCTTCCCATAATCGGGAGAAAAAGGTTCTGTTTAAATCAATTTCTTTGTTGGTTTTGGGAGAGAGGTCAGGGAGGTTCAGCAAAGTGTGTCCACTATTACACGACGACGCTCCGCCACCCCTTAATGTTAGCTTCTTAATTACTAACCTGTTGGGATTAGCTTTCTGTTGTCATCGTGCATGAATCAATTAGTAAAAATAATTAGAAATAGATTTATCATTTGTATGACATAATCCCACTGTGCTAAATGATCAACAGAAAACATAATTTGGTTAAAATAAACTTGCTTATGATCTGAGACTTATAATAATGTGTAACTTGTAAATGTAGAAAATTAATTCTGTAACATGTGTGTGATTATCATCAAACAATGCCCTTTGTACCTTTGGTATGGTGAACAAGTTTACAAAGATCTAAAAAAAATAAACATCTCTTGCCTTGAACTACTTTTAAGAGAGAAATCCCAGAGAAAAATGAAAATCAGCAAGTAATGGAAACACTGTCATAAGTCATGGCCTTGTGCATGTTATAATGTCTCCTCTGACATAAGCGCTGTTATTGAAACTGGATTATTGTTTGTCATGCTCTATCATCCCCCAGTACAGTTTGGCTCACAGCCTGCTTACAAGTCATGAGCAAGGAACTGATTGCTTGGTTCATCTGATTTGTATTATTACTCTGATGTCTTTTACAATTAGTTTTTGTGGTGACTCCAGTCACTCTGAATTTTAAAATACACATAGCAAATGGGGGGATCAGTTTGAGAATTTTGAGTTAAGACTTACTACTTTGTGTCTCTGAGTGCATTCAATGTTTGCCTGTGAACTCAGCTAACCTTGCCATCAGTTATTGAGGTGACTTCTTGAATATATGCTGTTGACTGTAATGGCATAAAAAGCAGGCAGTGTTGGAAAAGACAATGTCTAGTGTACAAAGAAGAAGAGAAGATCCTGAAGAGGGCAGCCAGAAAACAATAATATAGGACTAGGAATAAGGCCCATTGTGGAAATAAGTATAACGAGGTCTAGAAAGAGGCTCTGGGAGAGTACCAAGACCTTGGGCACTTAGCATCAATGTGCTGTGGTGACCTCAGCAGAGTATAATGACACAGAGTTCACCATTTTCTCCAGAGGAACTGATCTCTGCTACCTGAAGAGCAGTTGTAATTTTCAGTGCTCTCCAGCCCTCACCTGGAGAATGGCAACAATTGTTACACAGGAAGAAATGGCTGGTTTGGAGGGTAGATTCTATGGCAGTGTACCTGTCTGAGGTCCCACCCCTCCTCAAACCTCACCCTCTCCAGGCTCCCCCCTCAAATCTCCAGGAATTTCCCAACCTGGAGTTGGCAACCCTATCTCCTTCCCAGCCAAGCATCAACCTGTCATTATTTGCCCCTGATTTCAGCTTTGCATCTCTTCCCCCACTCCCTCCTAGAGATCAGTTGTAATTCTGAGTGATTTCCACTCCTCTCCTGAGACTGGCAACAGTGGTTCCCCAGGAGGGAATGGCTGGTTGGGAAGGTGAAGTCTATGGCATTGTACCTGTCTGAGGTTCCACCCTTCCTCAAATCTCACCCTCTCCAGGTTCCATCCTTCAAATCTCCAGGAATTTCCCACCTGGATTGGCAACCTTTCCCAGACCAGCATCAACCTACCTTTATTACCCCCTCACTCTTCAGCTTTCCATTTTCCTACACATACACCTGCAGCCTCTTCCGTACTCTGAAGCCCTGACTGCCAGAGTCCACCATTTTCTGTGCTCTGAAGCCCTGACTGCCACAGAGTCCACCATTTTCCATGCTCTGAAGCCCTGACTGCCACAGAGTCCACCATTTTCTCCAGGGGAACTGATCTCTGCCATCTGGAGAGCAATTCTAATTCTGAGTGATCTCTAGCCCTCACCTGGAGACTGGCAACAATGGTTTCCCAGGAGAAAATGTAGTCTTTCTCTGCAATGGGGACCAAAGCAGCTGACATCATTCTCCCCTCCCCCTTTTGACTTGCACAACAACCCTTTGAGGTAGGTTAGGCTGAAAGTCTGTGACTGGTCCCAAATCACCCACTCTCAGCTTCTACAGCAAGAACCTGGATCTAGCAGACCGTGCTCTGAAGCACTGGCTGCTACGCCTAGGGTAGCCAACCTCCAGGTGGAGCCTGAAGATCACCAGATATCGCAACTGAACTCCAGACAACAGATCTCTCCCCACCTGAGAAAATAACTGCTTTGAAAGGTGGGTTGTATGGCATCCTGTTCAGCTGAAGCCTCTCCCCTCCCCAAACCCTGACTTCCATAGAATCTACCAGAAAAACTTCAGGAATCTCCCTACCTGGAGCTGGCAACCCTACTCAAAACTGGCCCCAATGAGTTCCTCACAAAGGCCTATGAAGTGTTTCCTTCCTTTGTCTGAACCAAGCTTGGTTGCCTACTATGGCAAAACAGGCTCCAGTTTACAACTCAGCTGTTTACCTCCCACCCTCATCCCATGGGCATACCTTACTCCTTAAGTTCGCTGCCACCACTCACAGAATCATCAGCGCCTTTTTAGAGGGACAGTGAGACCCCTCTGGCCAAATCTCCCTATTTGAAGATGGAATCCCCAGTCTTTGGGGGATCCCTGGAAAGTTGGCAACCCAAAGGTCTAGCCTTTCCTTGCCTCCCTTGTCTACTCCCTCCCTTTGGTATTGTGCAGAGTGGGGGAGACTATGTGGTCAGAGCACAACACAGATTATTAACCCAAATAAAGGGATTTATTTAACTATATTTATACAGTTATGGAGCACACACACACTGTAGGAGTAAGCACACACTGTGAACCAACAGGGCATAAATCAACAGGGATTAAATGCAATCCTCTTTCCCTACACACAATACTCTCTACCTCTGGAGGTTGTGGGCTCAGGATAGGATCTCTCCTTGGACCAGGCACTGGCTGTACTTCAGCCTCTCTCTCTTGCCCAAGAGTGCCCCATTAATTCCCCAGTCCAGCTGACTGTGGAGTGGCTGTATTTCTACTGCCTCCCAGGGATGAAGACTGCCTCCTCCCTGGATGAGCTGCAGTCTATATTGATGCCACTCCGTCCGTTGTGACAGTCCCTGTTTTCCCACACTTTTTGGCTTTGGGACAGCTGAGAACTGTAGGCCAGCGGATGAAGAAGCCCTATTCAACCCAGTGAGTGATACCCCTGCAGGCCCCTCTCTGGAACTACAGCTCAATTAAACCTTATAAAGGAACATTTTAAACAAAGAACCACAGCCATCTTACAAACACAGATAACTGCCATTTCATTACACTTACCAACAGCCACCGAGGGGAAAGTTAGTCTCATACAGGAGGCAAGCAGGAAAAGTGTCTTTGTAAAGAGAGAAAGCCGTTTGCCAGTAATTCTGACAGGGCACAGTGGCTGAAGGGGGAGTGGGCGAGGAAGAGGAGCAGACCCAGCACCTGGCCAAAGGCACGCGAGTACTCTTGAGTGGTGGCTGAGGGAGTGCATGAAATGTTGGCACTCAAAAATAGAATCATATATACGGAGAGATAGTGAGGTCAGACCTCCTCTCCTTTTAATTCTGTCTCTAGATTGCTACTCTTAGGGCAATTTCCTCCTTCTTCTTAGAAGTCCTACACTTAGTCTTTCTCTCAGCTAGAGCTGTAGTTAGGAACCGGTCTCTGTCTCTCCTTTTTACTATCAAGTATGTTAGTTCCTAAATAAACCTTTATCTACTCTTTAATCAGGCTGTGCACCGTTGCTGTGTGAATTACTCTGCCAATAAACAATACAGCTTGTCTGATATCAGTTACTCAAAGGAAGCATCAGACTGCACAGACAGAAAAAGGGGACACATGATGCCATGGTTCACACATGGTCAATTTAATTATCTGAATGGCATTACTTACTGCCTCTTTTGAGGAGGATGATACTACCCCTTCTCTGGCAAATGGAATGATTTTATTTTTGGCCTGGGGGAAAGTAGCTGCAGGTTGCAATAGCCAAATGTCTACTGTGTAGAATCAAGGCAGCTCACCACGCTGCTACCTTCAAGAAAAAAAACTTTGCAAGGTAATATCAAGGTAATGGTGATCAGGAGTTCACTTCACGTGTAACTGAGTCAGTTCTGAGTCCAAGTAACAGCATCACTTAAAGCCTGTATAGCTCAGTGGCTTTAAACAAAATATCAACTGAACTCGCAAAATATCAAGATTAAAATGTTAAAATAATTCTATATATTATATTATTTACTTTAAAAACATAAATGAAACAGTTTGTTCAAACAAGACTCTGGTGATTGTTTGGTATCAAATTTGTCAGCATGCCTAATTATTATATCTCTCAAAAATACATTATAATAATTCAAGAAAATATTCATGTATAAGTTTCTCTGCAGACTGCAAACTTGTAATGTGCAACATTTTGGTTTTCAGTGCAAAGATACATAATCAGTACAGATTGGTCTGTTCATTTAGCTCAGGATATGTGTAGAGATGACGATGGAAAAACTCATAGTTTAGGAAAGACCCCTCTCTCATTCAGGGAGGAAGTCAGGAAAAGTCTCCTGAGCTTTTAAATCTTATTATACAATATATGTTCCATTATAAACATGTCTCCAAAGGAGAAGGGTTGATATCTCAACCTTTTATCCTTTACTGGATCTTGCCCCGTACCTAAAACCTGTGATGGACAGTCTTCCCCTGTGCTCTGTCTGAAACTGCTCATATATATCCTCTATACCAGTTCCAATTTACCATTCCAAAGAAATATAATCTGCCACAGCAGAGTGCTGGGGAGGATTGTTCTTGCAAATTTCCCTTTCCAATTATTACTCAGCATGAGTTCCTGCTTAGGTTGATGGGAATTGAATACCTCATGGTCTTCTAATTTAAATCATCAGGCCAAGATAATATGCACCCCCCAGCCCCATCAGTCCAGAAAGGTCTGAGCATCTACCACCTGTAACTATTAGCCCTATCCACCTACTTCAAAGGTCCTCAATGTGGTGCCCATGGATGCCATGGCTCCTCCAGAAATGTTTCTTGGCACCCACCGTTTCTAGAAAGTGGGTGGGGCCAAGTGGGTTTCTGATTTTATGGTATAATGTTGACAGTGGCTTTGTGTAAAAGACTTTACCTGTGCAAATAGCAGAATGATATTCTAAATATGCAGTGGGACTTCCTTCTGACTAAACACAATAGTTCAGCATAGCTAAAATGCTTACTGCACTTAACTGGAACGTCTACTGAAGTCCTCAGAGCTTTCCAATTTGAATTTATTTTTACAATTCAGGTGAAAGTTGATAACATCAAAATTTGGTAATTTTTCAAAAATAATTTATGTTACTATAAAAAACTGCCAGAATCTCTCTCTTACCATATACTTCACAGGTTCAATGAGCTTTCACCCGCCCTTCAGCACCAACTGTTGTTGCTACAAAAAATAGTGCAGGCTGAAAATGTCTGAGCTCATGAGAGAAGGGCTGATCTAAAGTGGAGAAGAAGCTAGGAGAAACATTTTTTTCCCTTTCCTTTTTGCATGTGTTTAAATGCCTATAAAATGAAGACTGATGCTGCCAGATGAGGGTTTCTTAGCTAGCTTAATATGTATGCTTATTTTGTGTGTATGCAAGAAAATCAGAGTTATGCATAACCTCACTCACTGACATTTTGTGGTTGTTTCTGCCTCCTGCAGCACCCATTTCATGGCTCTGTCAGAATTCTAAATATACCTGCAGGTTCAAAAAGCTTGGGGAGCCCTGCCCTTCATAATAATAGCTACAGCTGGCAACCTGCTGGGAGAACTTTGAGAGAGGAGACAGGCTCACCAGTATCACACCAATACACAACATCACTTCTGGTGCAAAATGAGAACTGAAATTATCATGTCACAGTGATGGTCAAGGATTTGCCCCAAACTCTAGAGTTTTGGGTAAACCCTAGCAGAAATGTTGAACTCATTTGTTATGAGGGCCAGATCTGACACAAATGTTACTTTGTTGGGCTGGGCCATGTGTGCCACAAAATGTAATGCCAGCGATATTAAAGATAAGAACATAAGAACATAAGAGAAGCCAATGTTGAATCAGGCCAATGGCCCATCTATTCCAACACTCTGTCACACAGCGGCCAAAATATACCAGGTGCCATCAGGAGGTCCAGCAGTGGGGCCAGGACACTAGAAGCCCTCCCACTGCTGCCCCCCCCCCAGCATCAAGAATAGAGTGCATCACCTGCCCCAGACTGAGAGTTCCCATCTATACCCTGTAACTAATAGCCACTGATGGACTTCTGCTCCATATGTTTATGTAATTCCCTCTTGAAACTGTCCATGCTTGTAGCTGCCACCACCTCCTGTGGCAGTGAATTCCATATGTTAATCACTCTTTGGGTGAAGAAGTATTTCCTTTTATCTGTTCTAACCTGACTGCTCAGCAATTTCATGGAGTGCCCATGAGTTCTTGTATTGTGAGAAAGGGAGAAAAGTACTTCTTTCTCAACCTGCTCAATCCCATTCATAATCTTATAAACCTCAATCATGTCACCCCTCAGCCGTCGTTTCTCCAAGCTAAAGAGCCCCAAGCATTTTAACCTTTCTTCATAGGGAAGATGTTCCAACCCTTTTATCATTCTAGTTGCCCTTCTCTGCACTTTTTCCAATGCTATAATATCCTTTTTGAGACGTGGTGCCCAGAACTGTACACAGTATTCCAAATGAGGTCGCACCAATGATTTATACAGGGGCATGATGATACTGGCTGATTTGTTTTCAATTCCCTTCCTAATAATCCCCAGCATAGCGTTGGCCTTCTTTATTGCAGTTACACACTGTCTAGACATTTTCATTGAGTTATCCACTACGACTCCAAGATCTCTCTCTTGGTCCATCTCTGCCAGTTCAGACCCCATCAACGTGTATTTATATTTAGGATTTTTGGCTCCAATGTGCATCACTTTGCACTTGGCCACATTGAACCCCATTTGCCATATTGACGCCCACTCACCCATCCTCGACAGATCCCTTTGGAGTGCCTCACACTCCTCCCTGGTTTTCACCACCCGGAACAACTTTGTGTCATCTGCAAATTTAGCCACTTCACTGCTTACTCCCAATTCCAAATAATTAATAAACAAGTTAAAAAGCATCGGACCGAGTACTGATTCCTGTGGTACCCCACTGCTTACCACCCTCCACTGAGAAAGTTTCCCATTTATACTCACTCTCTGTTTCCTATTTATAAGCCAGTTTTTTGATCCACAAGAGGACTTGTCCTTTTATCCCATGACTATTGAGTTTACTTAGGAGCCTTTGATGAGGAACTGTATCAAAAGCTTTCCGGAAGTCAAGGTAAATAATATCTATTGGATCCCCCTTGTCCTCATGTTTGTTCACTCCCTCAAAAAACACTAACAGGTTAGTGAGACAAGATCTTCCCTTACAGAACCCATGCTGAGTCTGCCTCAATAGTTTTTTGTTCATCAATGTGCCTACTAATTCTTTCCTTAATAACAGTTTCCACCAACTTACCCGGTATCGATGTCAGACTGACTGGCCTGTAATTTCCCAGATCTCCCCTGGAGCCCTTTTTAAAGATGGGAGTGACATTAGCTACCTTCCAGTCCTCAGGAATGGAGGCAGATTTTAAAGAAAGATTACATATTTTTGTCAGGAGATCCACAAGTTCACATTTGAGTTCTTTCAGAACTCTCGGATGAATGCCATCTGGGCCTGGTGATTTATTAGTTTTTAAATTGTCCATCAGTTGGAGGACTTCCTCTCTTGTCACCGCAATCTGATTCAGGTCTTTCAAACCCGCTCCCGAAATCGGTGCTTCTGGAGTGGGCAAGCACTTCTCCTCTTTCACAGTGAAGACAGAGGCAAAAAATGCATTCAGCTTCTCAGCCATTTCCCTATCATCCTTCACTACTCCTTTTACCCCTTGGTCATCCAAGGGCCCCACTGCCTCCCTGGCTGGCTTCCTACTTCTAATGTATTTGAAGAAAGTTTTATTGTTGGCCTTTATGTTTTTTGCGATATGCTCCTCATATTCCCTTTTTGCTTGCCTGATCACAGACTTGCATTTTATTTGCCATAGTCTGTGTTCCCTTTTATCAACCTCACTAAGACTAGCTTTCTACCACTTAAAGGAATCCTTCTTACCTTTTACAGCTTCCATTACTTTATTTGTTAACCATGCAGGCTTTTTTCTATACCTATTTGTGCCTTTCCTAACCTGCGGTATATATTTTTTCTGAGCTTCTAGGACTGTATTTTTTAATAGTCTCCAAGCTTCACCAATGGTTTTGACCTTCTCCACTCTTCCTTTCAATTTCTTCCTCACATGTCCCCTCATACCAGAGAAGTTACCCCTTTTAAAGTTAAAAGTGGTTGCATCAGTCTTTTTGGGCAACTCCCTATCTGTACAAATGTTAAACTCAGTGACATTATGGTCACTGTTCCCAAGTGGTGCAATCACTTTTACATCTCTCACCAGGCCTTGGGTGTTACTTAGGACCAAATCCAGGATCGCCTCTCCCCTAGTAGGATCTGTGACCATCTGTTCCATAGCACAGTCATTGAGAGTGTCTAAAAACTCAATCTCTTTTTCCCAACTAGAACTCATATTGACCCAATCAATGTGTGGGTAGTTAAAGTCGCCTACTACGACACAGTTATTTCGTCTAGCCACTATCTTTAATTCATTCATCATGGGTGGCTCAGCAAGATGGCGGCATGTGAGGAGTGTTGATAGCTTCGCTCCGGAGGTGGAATTTTATCTTCATTTTATTCTACTTATCTGTTTTATTTAATTTCCCCCTCGGACTCTTTATGCTTCAAAGCTATAACTGTGTGCCAGCTACAGATAGCATTTGATTCGAGTAACGCTGTGTAAAGCTTTGGGAGCAATTTGCCTAATGTCGAACCGTAAATGCCGTTGCTCTTCCTCTGATATAACCGAGTTAAAAGATGGCAAACAACAAAAAATTGATAAATTTGTCTCGAGTACGCAGTCTGGAGCAATTTACCTTTCTAACAGATATGCTGTGCTGGAATCGGACTCTCAGGCTCTTCCAGGAGAGGAAGAGAGAAATTCTTTGGCAGAGACAAATAAACAACAACATTGCTGCCAGCAGCTACCAACTTTGATAATGGAGCTTTTTTCTAAAGAAGCAGTCCTGACCTCGCAGTCTTTGGCAATATTATTTGACAAAATTAACGCCATCGAGGCCAAAGTGGATAGTTTGGAGGAAGTTGTTAAGACCTTTGCTGAGTCAAGGCCAACAGGAGGTAGAGATAAGATAGACGCTGAGCCCATACGTACAAATAGGACAGCTGCAGGTGATTTGCAGTCCGCAGTGGAAGTTCTTGAGAGACACCAGGAGCATAGTTCTCTCACACTTCAAAAGAATCGCCTGGCAGTTTCTTTTAACTCACAGACTGATTATTTTAGATGGAGAAATTTTTATATGATTACTTGCTCCTTGAGCCAATTGCTTAATTGTAGTTCCTCTGAGATTTTACTGAGTTCTTATTATAGGCTCCCTAGAATGGGGGCTTTTTCAAGAGTAGTTTTACAGTTTAAGAATGAAATCACCCCGGCAAAGATGATGTCCCTGCAAAGCTTTTTATGTAATCAATACGGAATCTGGGTGACCAGAGTTTTTAAGAATAATGTGTGCACCTACCTGCGACCTAAGACTCTTATTTTAAAAAAGTCAAAGGGAAAATTGGATGCCGCCCCCCCTAATAAGAAGCAAGGTTTGAGCAGCGTCTTAGAGCCTGGCTCCCTGGAGTGTAACGAAAGAAGGGAGATTAATCCGGGGATGCCTCTGAAGTTATCCCCCTGTAATAATAAACACATAGAAGTGGGCACCCAAGATGGATTGGATAAGACCTACTCCAACTTGCACATAAGGCCACATGATGAAGACTCAGTGGCAGAAGTGCCTCACAGGCAGAAGCTAACAAATTGCCAGAAGTGGGCGACACATGAGACAGAACTGGATTTAAGATCACACCAGGTGATCTCTATGTCTGTAGGGGCCCCCCATTAATGCTAAATCTCTGGCACTTGAACTGTGGGAAGCTGAAGTCCAACAAGCTAGGGCTCAACAGTCCCAGGCGGTATTTATGGATGGAATGTCCAAGGAAGCAGAAGGAAGTTTAACCCTACACACTTCTTCAGCAAATGGGGACCAGTTGCCTCATAGTATGGCTAAGAGAAGGCCAGACATACTGGTGCAACGGGGTGCCAAGAGTGACCCGCTAGTGCCGTCGCATAAAGAAGGAAGATCTTACACCTCAGGAACAACATGCTATAACTGAACGACTGGAGCATACAAAAAATTGCTTGCTGGCCTGGAAGGTGCCCGTTTTGTCAGAACAGCAAGCGATACGAGGTGATGCCACGGTTGACTCCAATTCTCATCCCTCCACGCAGGTGTCGCTGGCCCCCCAGTCGTCCCCACTAATAGATGTTGAAATGGCTACAGAACAGAGTGGGACAGGAACAGCTGCTGTCATTACGGACTCTCCCCAGATGTCAAAGAATGGAAGTGTTTTTTTGATAGGGATAGGTTACTCAATCAGATTACTGAATTTGATTGACTAAGAAATGGGTCACCATCCGATAAACTTAAAATCCTTTCCTGGAACATTGCTGGTTGGAAAAACAAACTAGGCGACTCCAATCTTAATGAATTTCTTAGTATGTTTGATATAATTTTATTCCAGGAAACCTGGATCCATGAGGAGTTTTTTCTTGAAGGTTTTAATATTTGCATTTTACCTGCTTTTAAATCTAAGCGATTTGGAAGATATCAGGCAGGCCTTGCGATGGCATGGTCAACTAAAGCGAATATCGAGGTTTCTCCCCTTCGGGATTGCAAACAGTTGGCCCAAGCATTCCTTGTTAAATGTCCTGGGAGAACATTAGTTATTATTAATGTATATATGCCACCTTTTGTGAGTAAAGCGGCGCTGGTACAGCAATGGGAGAGCCTCTATGAACTATTAGACGCTCTGGAAAAGAAGGAGCCATCCAGGGAAGTGGTCCTAGTTGGTGACTTTAATGCAAGAATAGGACAGAATGGTCTGGTGTTAGCAGACAAATTAGGCATTGACCCAGAATTTCTATCGCCCAATTGTTTTATTAATTCAAGACTCTCTAAAGATCCGCATATTAACGATGCTGGAATTCAGCTGGCCCATCTTGCCTTGAGGTTTAATTTAGTCATTTTGAATGGTCTACCCCCCTTCGATTCACCTGGCGAGTATACCTATGCTTCTACAAGATGGTGTAGTGTAATTGATTATATGCTGTTATCTTCGCCACTCCAGAAGGAGGTGAGCACTTTCTCAATCTTAGGACGTTCTGAGAGTGATCATTTTCCTCTGATTTTGCTCCTCAATTCTATCTCTACTTCTGGGGAACAGAATGCCCAGAGTTGGAGGGTAGGGGAAGGGTGCAAATGTTTACCCAGGTGTAGATGGTCTAATAGAGTTGCCCAAAAAGTTAATGAAGTTCTGTCCCTGCAGAGATTGAATGAGCTTATGTTTCAATCTACGGCTATGAATAGGACTCCAGATTTGATCCAGGCTTATGAAGGAGTGATCAAACAGCTTGTAGATGTGATGACATCAGGCCAGGATCAGGCTAGAAACGGAGAGAGGCAGCAGAAAGCCACTTGGTTTGATAGAGAGTGTCTTGAAGCGAAGGCCCATGTACGACTTCTGTACCAGGGGTATAGGAGGTCTTGCTGTGATAATCTCCCAGCAGTATACTTTGAAGCCAGAACATCTTTAAGTAAACTGTTTAGAGACAAAAAAAAAGTCGCTCTCCAGAAAAACTGGGAGCCTCTTTTGCAAGCCACAATTAGTAACGACACAAGGAAATTCTGGGCGGTGATTTCAGAAGCTCTAGGTAGGAATAGTACTGCAAATTCCCCAATTACCATCAAGACCTGGTATGAACATTTTCAGAAGATCTTTTCAGTAGATGGAAGGAGGGAAAGTGAGGAGCTGGAGTTTAGTCTAGGGGATTGTCCCGAGTGGCCGCCGGTACTGGAAGAGGAGATCGCCACGCTAATTGCTCAAATTAAGGACGGAAAGGCGCCGGGACCAGACGCAATCCCCCCGGAGGCCATTAAAATGATCCCGGATCGGTGGGTGCCTTTCTTAGCAGTCTTATTTACTGCTATAGATAGGACAGGTATAATACCCGAAGCATGGACAAATGCTATTATAGTTCCAATTTTTAAAAAAGGTGACTGTAGATCACCTAGGAACTATAGGCCCATCAGCTTGCTTTCTATATTAGGAAAACTCTATGCAAGCCATCTGGTGGCCAAACTTAAGGTCTGGATGGCTGAACAAAAAATCTTAGAGCTAGAGCAAGCAGGATTTTGTCAGGGGAAGTCAACTTTGGATCACTGTATTGTGTTAAGTCACTTAGTGAGTAAATAAAAAAAGGGAAAGGGTCCAAGTTGTACACTGCCTTTTCAGATCTGAAGAGCGCTTTTGATACAGTCTCAAGAGAGCTCTTATGGAAGAAGTTAAGGCTGCTGGGAATTGACACAAGACTGCTCCTGTTGATTAGGAAATTATACACTGATACCACCTGTCAAATAAGAGGCTCTAGGGATGGTGATTTAACCCCAAAAATTTCCATCAATGTAGGGGTTAAGCAGGGCTGTGTATTGGCTCCCCTCCTTTTCAATCTCTTTCTGAATGATCTGGCCGTGGGGTTAGAAGGGATTGATGGACACAGCCCAATTTTGGGCTCGCGCCCGGTGCCCCTGCTATTGTTTGCAGATGATGCTGTAGTTCTATCTAGATCTGAAGTAGGGCTAAAGAGGATGTTAGCACATTTTATAGAGTATTGTGAGCTGAATGGGTTATCTGTGAATTTTGATAAAACTAAAATAGTGGTGTTTGGTGACTCCTGGAAACCTATCAGCTGGCGTGTCAAGGGTAAAACCATTGAACAGGTGAAGTGTTTTAAATATTTGGGAATTCACTTTCACCATAGTGCAAGATGGGTAGCCCACAGAGCAGAAGTAATTAAATCGGTGAATAGTTGCGTGCTGGCAATAACTCTGTCAGGGTCCTTAGTTAGTCAGCCAAACACCAGGCCTTGTTCATTGAAACAAGAATAGTATTTATTAAGCTGCAAGACTAGGTCACTAGAACAGAAGCATTGTTAAGAATACTTTGGATACATGAAGCATAGAGATATACCCTAAAGGGGGGAAAGGGCCCCCACCATTCTACCAATGAATGAACCTCGCGCGCGCGGGAACCCCAGAAGCCGTAAATAATAGTTCACCCTCCATCCCACCTTTCCCAGCCTAGCTGTTGTCTTTAGAAAGCGATAGGAGACAGTCAGCCTGGCATTCAAGGCCACTCTTGGCCTGGGATCTGAGATATGACCCGGTTGCCCGGGCAACATCGGCAGCTCCCCACATTCCATCCCACCAGTCTCAAAGCATCAATCAACACTCTACAGTCCCATCCGCCCTCCCTTCTCTATACAGTCCCATCCTCCCTCCCTTCTCCATCCTTTATGGCAGGAATACCTGACATTCTGCCCTCCTGATAACAAACCTATCCCTTCGGTTTCAAAGGGTACAATTTATAGAATGCCCGGACCAACTTTGGCGCAAGAACATGTTCTGCCCGCACCCACTCCCTCTGTTCAGGCCCAAAGTCTGCCCAATCAACCAGATAATACAGTCGATTTTGAGAAATCTTTGAATCCAAGATCTGCGCAACTTCAAAATGTGGTTCCCCCCCCACCATGAGCGGCAGCGGGGTGGGGCGACGAGGTCTCCATGCATTCTCCGCAGGCGCACGTCGCAGGAGCCTTACATGAAAAACAGGATGAATAGACTTTAGCAACTTAGGCAAATCAAGTTCGACAGTGACATTATTAATGACACGTATAATTTCAAAAGGTCCAACATATTTCCAGCCAAGTTTGAGGCTCGGCTGCACACCCCGAAGGTTTTGTGTGGAAAGATAGGCAAAGTCTCCACACTTCGGGATCCATGACAGGTTGTGTTTTTTGTCAGCCTGCAATTTATAAGCTTTTTTGGCTCCTTCAAGAGTCTGTGTCAACAGCGGCCAGGCCTTTTGCAGACGTTTGCACCAGTCACCCGCATCTCCCGCCGGGAGGTCGGGAGAGTTTAAAAATGGCAGTGGCGGGGCTTCATAGCCGTGCACTGCCATGAACGAAGACATTCCCGTTGAGGAGTGCTGAGTGTTATTGTAGCAGAACTCAGCCAAAGGCAAGAGGGAATGCCAATCATCCTGTTGAAAGTTAGTAAAACAGCTGAGATATTGTTCAAGGGTTTGGTTGACCCTTTCAGTTTGCCCATCAGTCTCTGGGTGGTACGCACTGCCGACCCCCCTCTCCACCCCTAGCAGTGACATTAACTCTCCCCAGAATTGGGACACGAACTGCACCCCCCTGTCTGAGATCACTTTAGACGGCAAAGTGTGAAGTCTCACGACATGTTGTAAGAACGCTGATGCCAGCTTCTTAGCAGAGGGGATGGAAGCAAACGGAACAAAGTGAGCCTGTTTAGTAAATAAGTCAACAACAACCCAGATAACTGTTTTCCCCTCACTTGGTGGCAGGTCGGTAATAAAATCCATTGAAATCACCTCCCAAGGCCGATTCGGGGTGGGCAAGGGTTGTAAAGCTCCAGGGGGCTTCCCCGTCCGAGGTTTACTCATCAAGCAAGTTTGACAGGCATTGGTAAACAGGGACAGATCTTTACGCAGTCCAGGCCACCAAAATTGGCGTTGTAAAAGTTGGAGCGATTTCACAAACCCGGTGTGTCCCGCAAGTTTTGAGCCGTGAGCCCAGCCTATCACCTCCTCCCGTAGGGATAGTGGTACAAAAAGTTTTCCATTCTTGCGCCAACAGTTCTGTGCATCTTGCGAAACCCCCTCCTCCCCCTTAAGTGCCTCTTGGTCAGCCGGAGACATGGCAGAAGCGAACTTCGACTCCCAGTCAGAAGGAGGCGGGGTGGTGGGAGGTTTCAGTGCCTGTCTGCATGTAGTAACCGCCCCTCCCAGTTGGGAGGGAGTAAAAATGGAGTCCCGGACCTCCTCCCTTTTGCTGTCGTGTTGTGGGAGGCGGGACAAGGCGTCAGCTAGCGAGTTAGACTTCCCAGGGAAATGGTGCAAAGTGAAGTTAAACTTCGAGAAGAAATCAGCCCAGTGCAACTGTTTGGCGTTTAAGGAGCGGGGTGAGCGAAGGAGTTCCAGATTTTTGTGATCAGTCCACACCTCAAATGGAACTCGCGCCCCCTCCAGCCAGTGACGCCATGTTGCCAGCGCTAAGCGGATCGATCCCGCTTCTTTTTCCCACACGGACCAGTTCCGTTCTGTCTCATTGAATTTTTTAGACACATATGCAAGGGGGTGAAGTTTGCCGTCCTCCCCCTCTTGGAGGATCGCCCCCCCCCATGGCGACGTCGGATGCGTCAACTTGGACAATGAATTTCTTTAGTTCATTGGGGTGGGCCAGCACGGGCTCCGAAGTAAAGAGAGCTTTCAATCGTTCAAACGCAAGCTGGCACTCCGGAGACCAGTTTAAACGTGCGCCCGGCCGTGTGCAATCAGTGGCTTTCCCCTTTGTTTTAAGTAAGTCAGTAAGGGGAAGGGCCACCTGTGCAAAGTTCGACAAGAATGATCTGTAAAAATTGGCGAATCTGAGAAACGCTTGGAGTTGCCTCCTCGTCTTGGGGGGTTCCCACCCCACCACGTCTTTAACTTTTTCAGGGTCCATCTCAATCCCCCTTTGTGAGATGCAGTAGCCCAGAAAGGGGATCTCGGATTTATGAAACTCACATTTTGATAGTTTTGCAAAGAGTTTGTGCTTGTGCAACATTTGGAGGACTTCTCTCACCAATTTCACATGTGATTTGAGGTCGGGGGAGTACAAAAGTATATCATCAAGGTAAACAAGGACCCCCTTGTACAAATACTTGTGCAACACCTCATTAATTAAATTCATGAATACTCCTGGTGCCCCCTGAAGCCCGAAAGGCATGACCAAGTATTCAAATTGTCCCAGGGGGGTATTAAACGCAGTTTTAAATTCGTCCCCCTCTCTGATCCGCACCCGGAAGTAGGCATCTCTCAAATCTAATTTCGAGAACACCTTCCCTCCAGCCACCACTGCCAAAAGGTCCTTGATCAGGGGCATGGGGTATGTGTTAGTACTGGACACCGCGTTCAGCCCCCTATAGTCCGTGCAAAGTCGCAGCCCCCCGTCCTTCTTTTTTCCGGAACAGGACGGGTGCGGCAAAAGGGGAGGAGGCGGGTCTGATGAACCCCCTCTCCAAGTTCTTGTCAATGAATTTTCTCAGCTCCACCTTCTCGGATGGGCTCATGGAATACAATTTACCTTTAGGCATTTTCTGATTCGGCAGTATTTCAATAGCACAGTCACAGTTTATGTGGGGGGGCAACTCATCTGCTTCTTCTTCCCCAAAGACAGCAGCCAAGTCCCGGTACTCTCTGGGGATCACCTCCATTTCGGCTTCCGCCACCCCTATCGTCACTGGATCATTTCCCATACGTAGGGATCCGCAGTCTCTTTGCCAAGTGTGGGCTTTACACTTTTCCGAGATGAAATTAACTTTCCCGTCCCCCCATAAGATGTGCGGGTCGTGGTCGAAGAACCACGCACTACCTAAAACCAGGGGGAAATGAGCCGCGGGGGTAATTATGAAGGGTCTCACTTCCCAGTGATTCCCGATCCCCACGCGCAACGGGACAGTCTCGTATTTACACGGCTCTTTCATCGTGGAGCCGTCCATCTGCGTAAATACTAGGGGTTCTGTCAGCTTCACCACTTTCGCCCCTAGGCCCATTACCAATGAGGGGTTAATGAGGTCTTTCCCACACCCCGAGTCAATGAGAGCTCGTACTCTCACATGGGTCTGTAGACCCGGGTTCATTAGGGTCACGGTAAGGAAGAAAAGAGAAGGGGGTCTGCTCACCGGGATTTGCGCTTGTGAGTCCGGGACCTGCTGTTCAGCGCTATTCACAGCAGGTCCTTCTCGTTTCCCGCCTTCGGTGTTTCTTCATCCGACGAGTCTGAAGTCTCGCTCAGAGTGGTGATTTGCAGAGCTCTGGCTCCCCTCGGTTTCGCTACTGGCTTGGGCGTGGAGGTCTCGAACTTCTTCTTGGCTCCCTTCGCCCCCCCGGATGGCGTAGAAGCTCCGGGGCAGCTCACGGAGAAGTGGCCCGCCTCTCCGTACTTCAGAAAGAGCCCTTGCTTCATACTGGATTCTCTTGTGCCGTCTTTGGGTCTCGGGTTTGCTGGCTGGTTCTTCCCCCTTTGGGTCGGAGGTGGGCCCGATTGGCCTCCTTTTCCCAGCGCTGCCGCATCATCCAGATGGATGGTTCTCAGGGGGGTCTCCATAGTGACCGCTGACTGCATCCAGCCCGCCAGTGTGTTGGGGTCGTGTCTGCGCGTCACGGTGCGGCAGATTTTGGAGTTGAGCCCTAGCCGGAACTGCTCCGCTAAGACCCCGTCAGGCCATCCCCGTATCTTCACAGCGAGCCAGCGGAATTCCACTATATATTCGCAGACTGACCGGGAGCCTTGCTTGAGAGCGCGTAGGGCTGCTCTGGCTGTCTTGTTTGCGTTGAAATCTTCGAACTGCTCCTTCATGGCCCACATAAACGCATCGATCTCTCGCAACTCTCGCCTGTCCGCTTGATACAAGGCTACATACCAACCAGCTGCTGCTTCCTTCAGGTGTGAAGCGATGGCGTCTACCATCCGATCCTCACTCTGGAACAGGTGACCCCAGTTCTCGATGAATTTTTCCGTTCTCACCAGGAAGAACGAGAACTTCTCCGGGGTCCCATCGAAGTCTGCATCAAGGAGTTCGGCCGGCTTCGGCGGGAGGAAACCCCAGGGTCACTGCGGTCGCAGCGCCGGCAGCTCTTGTACCGGGGGTCTCGCTGGTTGGTCCGGTGGCCCTGCTGGTTGCACGGGCGGGCCCACCGGTACGATTCGCTGGTCAGGAGGTGGTTGCCCCGGGGGTGCCTCTCGTTGCCTCCGGTCCATCTCCTCCCGGATGCCATCCGAAATCATCTTAGGGATGCGGGAGAGGGACTCGTCTAGCATTTGGATTAAGCGGTCGTGACTCGGGTCGCCGCTCCATCTCTGACTCCCTCCGAGCCCCTCCTCACCTCTTGACTCTCTGGTCAGGTCTTCCATCCCTTCCGCTGCGCTCAGTTGGTGTATCGATCGCTCATAGCGACTCTCTCTCACCGAAGCATGTGGGGTGTAGAACCACGTCTCATGCGTCTCGGCTAAGGGCTTCACCCAGTCCCTCCGCTGCTTGGGCTGGGTTGTCACGCCACCGTAAGCTGCTCCATAAGGGTCCCCGTAGGGCCCCCCCAGGTCATAGTCTGAGCCCCAGGTTACCGGTATGTAGGTACTGGGCACTTCCGTGGGGACGACCGCGGTAGTGCTTGGCACTGTCGTCACAGGAGGTTACTTATCCTCCCGCTGGTCGTCTTGTTGATCCTGATCCTTGTCGGTCGGGAGAGTGTCTTCTTCACCGTCACTCATTTTGGAGCAGCGGGTCTCAGACCAGTCCCGACTAAAAGAGGATTCTTAACAAACTGTCAGGGTCCTTAGTCAGCCAAACACCAGGCCTTGTTCATTGAAACAAGAATAGTATTTATTAAGCTGCAAGACTAGGTCACTAGAACAGAAGCATTGTTAAGAATACTTTGGATACATGAAGCATAGAGATATACCCTAAAGGGGGGAAAGGGCCCCCACCATTCTACCAATGAATGAACCTCGCGCACGCGGGAACCCCAGAAGCCATAAATAATAGTTCACCCTCCATCCCACCTTTCCCAGCCTAGCTGTTGTCTTTAGAAAGCGATAGGAGACAGTCAGCCTGGCATTCAAGGCCACTCTTTGCCTGGGATCTGAGATATGACCCAGTTGCCCGGGCAACATCGGCAGCTCCCCACATTCCATCCCACCAGTCTCAAAGCATCAATCAACACTCTACAGTCCCATCCGCCCTCCCTTCTCTATACAGTCCCATCCTCCCTCCCTTCTCCATCCTTTATGGCAGGAATACCTGACAAACTCGTTTCTTTTTTACTAAGGGTAGCCAGTACGTCCCAGCGGCCTTAAAAGTGTTCGAGCACAAAATCAGAGCGAAGCTTCTTTACGGGGTTCCCATTTGGATTACTGCTTTTAACAAAATGGTAGAACAACTACAATCCAATTTTGTGAGGAAAATATTAGGGTTGCCTATGTGTGTATCCTATGCCGCCATTTGTTTGGAATCCAACTTGATACGTTTAGAAACAAGGGCTTGGATAATATCTTTCAGATTCTGGCTACGTTTGCATTTTAGGAGCTGTCCCAATAGCCTTATTATATATCTGCTGAAAGAATCCCATTGTTCTGAGTGGTTTGCAGCTATAGAAAAGAAAATCGCCTCAATAGGCTTATGCCTGAATGATATGATGTCCTCGTCTGAAATACATATTTTTGCTTTGCTCAAACAGAGATTAATTGACATTGAGTTTCAAGAGCTTAGAGCCTTGGCTTCTGGTAGATGTTCCCCCTTAAGATGGGTATGTTTCCCGATCAAAGCCCCAGCACAATATTTATCGGGTCTGGCTTTCCCACAGCTGCGCAGAGCATTTATGCTGGCCCACTTTAACGTGCTCCCCTCCGCTGTTTTAGCAGGGAGATTTAAGAAAACCCCTTATTCTGCTAGGCTTTGTAACTGTGACTCAGATGAGGTAGAAACAATAGAACACGTATTCCTCTACTGCAGTTTGTATGATGACATTCGGGCTGCCTATTTGGAAGCCATTCTTAAGAAAGATGCTATACAATCCGATGACAGAATTATGTACTGTCTACTGGCTTCACAAAATATAGAGGTTATTGAAGCGGTTGCTAAGTTTTGTAACTGCCTCATAATGAGGAAGATGTGTGCTGATCCCATGAATTGAATGGTGACTGTTTGTGCTTCTGTTCTATGCCAATAAAGGTTCTGAATTGAATTGAAATTCATTCATCATTTTATAATCCTCCTCTATCTTTTGATCTGGTGGGCGATAACAAACTCCCACTGTTAAGCTTCCTTTTGGACCCACTATTTCAACCCATAGCATTTCCAGAAGCGAATCCAGTTCTCTTACCCTCTCAATCTTACTGGACAGTATACCCTCTCTGACATACAGAGCCACCCACCTCCAACCCTTCCCCCCTATCCTTCCGATATAATTTATAACCAGGAATCACCGTATCCCACTGATTTTCCTCGTCCCACCAAGTTTCTGAAATACCCACAATGTCTATTTCCCCCCCAACACCAAGCATTCCAACTCCCCGATTTTACCTCGGAGACTTCTAGCATTTGTGTATAAACACTTATAGTTTCCCAAGTTTGTTAAGCTCACAGCCTTCCTCTTGCTGCCTCGAGACCTTGCCAGACAGTTCCTATCATTAGCCACAGTCTCAGTGGACAATTGTAATCCATTTCCTTGTACAAAAGTAATAGCTACCCCTTCATCTCTTTGAGATGAGCCATCCCGAACCAGAGACTTTTCATCTCCTGTCGGCTTTCCCCCATTATTCAGTTTAAAAACTGCTCTGCCACCTTTTTGATTTTGATCGCCAGCAGTCTGGTTCCTTCTCGTGACAAGTGGAGACTGTCCCTTTTGTACAGCTCCCTCTTGTCCCCAAAACCATCCCAGTGCCTAACAAACTTGAACCCTTCCCCCCTACACCACCGTCTCATCCACGCATTGAGACTCCTGATCTGTGCCTGTCTCTCCGGCCCTGTGCGTGGAACAGGTAGCACTTCTGAGCACTTCTGAGAAGGCTACCTTGGAGGTCCTGGCCTTGAGTTTCCTGCCCAGCAGCCTAAATTTCTCCTCCAGGACCTCACGACTGCATTTCCCCACATCGTTCCCCACACGACCACTGGCTCCTCCCCAGCACTAATGTCCGCTACCTTCGCACCAGACAGGCAAGTCACCATACGGTCAGTACGGGGGTTCGCCACCCAGCTGTCTACCTGCCTAAGGATCGAATCACCAACTACCAAGAGCCCCCCTCCCACCCTTCCCAAGGACGGTTCCTTGGTACGAAAGGATACCCGTTCACCAGCTGAAGAAGAGGTCCCTTCTGAGGGCACATTCCCCTTATCCTCAGCATGGTGCCCCGTTTCCCCTTGACCCTCATGCTCCCTGGCAGCAGCCGGGCTACCAGATCCAGAGTGGGACATACCTAACAAGTCCCCGAGAGTCTTCCCCGTGCACCTAACTGACTGCCTCTGCTTCTCCAGGTCAGCCACCTTGGCCTCAAGGAGCAAACTCGCTCCCTGAGAACCAGGAGCTCCTTGCACCGAGCACACACCCAAGACTTCTGACCAGTGGGCAGATAGTCATACATGTGACACTCCAAGCAAAACACTGGATAGCCCCCAACCCCCTGCTGGCATTCTGGCTTCATAATTGTTTTTAAACAAATACTTTTCTATAACCCCCCTTTTAAAACCCTTTGTATTTATATGGTTCCTGTTGTAGGAGTCTACTTACCTTACTGGGAACCCAAGGAGCCAAGGTCCCTGTCTTTCTGGCTCTTCCTGGGCTTCTTACAGAGCCCCTAGGCAAAGAGCCACAGGCAAAGAGCCTCACCCTTTTGCTCGTGCCAGAGGCTCATGCCTCTTGCAAGCTTCCTGCCTTAAATAGAAGTGCCCCCCAGGAGAGGGTGTGGCCAGCAGCTACTCAAATTCACCCAAGGCACTTAATGACAGGCAAACAATGACCCTTTCACACCCCAACTCCAGCAACCAGGAGTCTGCTATTCAGTTTCCCCCCGGGCACTTAATTACAGGCAAACAATGACCTTTCACACCCCAACTCCAGCAGCCAAGAGTCTGTTACAACTCACCCACACACTCCCAAATACAGTCCCCCACACAGTACCTTCTCAGCTAAAGCCCCTCAGCTGAAAGTAAATAAATAAAAATACCACTCACCCCTCTGGCAGCTCAAAACACCTTGCTCCTTCTCAGAGCTCAGCTGGGTCAGATATATACTTTATAAAGGACACATGCAAACCCAATTAACAAAATTAATTTTTACTCAAAATATACCCCCCTCCTGAGCAGCTGGAGATTTTGAGAGCAGTGCTGAACAAGGATATGTTGTAATATCCTGTGATATCACATCCTATGACATGTCGCATGCTGGGTACAGTCAGAATCCACAGTCAGCATCAATGTTGGTCCAAAGCCAGGGTTCCAGAAGTCAGGCAAGGCAGGGTCATTCAGTCCAAGCAGGTCTGCAATCCAAGTCCAAAGGTCACTGGGGTGAAGCAGAGTCAGGAGCTGTGGTCACAGAGTTTACCAGGTAGTGACCTGTTGCTTCCACATCCAGCAGTTTCCCTTTACTGGCTTTTATAGGCATCTGCTGGAACGTCTTACTTGCAGCCACCTGCTTGAGAGTAACCCTTCAGCTACTCATCATCAGCAAGCAGCTGGTGCTGGGCCAGGAGATGTGCACTTTGTCTTCTCTCCTAGAGCTCCATTCAAAGCCTTCATCTCTGATGCTCAGAGAGTGTGGGTGAAACTGGAGGGCTGGTAATGACGTTATGCATATTAAATAATCCATATAATAGCACAATGTGATTAAAAATATGATCAAGAAAATATTAAATTAAAATGTATATTTGTTCCAGGGGGTGGGGATCATACCTCCCATTAGATTCATTGCCTTCATAATTTGGGCCACTTAATGAAACCCCCTTGTACTACTATAGGCTGGATTTATGATTTCTTGCAAAGGGGGGAAATTGGCCATGCTAACGTGTCTCTCTCCTTTAATCCAGACATTTAAATACATACACATAACTTTTGATGAATCCTTTTGCTGCTATCTGGCTAAGAGGAAGAGGATCAGAATGAACTGAGTGTTGTCATAAATGCTGTATTTCTCCTGGATGTTTTTCCCGCATAAATTCTCATATTCATAACCCATAATTCCATTACTGTCCTGTGCTGTTATTATTCTCCCTACATTTGATTATTTAGCTATTTTTATTTTAAAACCTTACCTTCTCCTTAGTCCACCTACTCAAAGCTTGCTTCTTTCTTCCTTTGGGCTGTTTAAGTGTGCCCACCCCAGGCCCATATGCACAGGGGTGCCCATAAATGTTCAGCACCCCCCCAAACACCTGTGCCTCCCCCCCTCTGAAGCACCCATTGACCAAGTCCTTTGCCTTGAGCAGCCTGACACTTGATCAGCAGAAGCCAGGGGGAACTTGGAAGGCATGACTCTCCACCAAGCCAAACCCTTCACTTCTGTTAGTTTTCCTCCTCTGTCTCTTGCTTTCTCCTGGGAGCTGGGGATGGTGGCCAGCGGCGAGTCTGAGGGGAGCCCGCTCTGATTGGCCATGGTCTCCTGCCATTGGCTGGATAGCAGACAGCATGTTTCCTACTTAAGAAAGGCAGTAGCAGGCAGTCCCTGAGAAAGGGCAGCCAACAGATGTGCTGGTCTCCCATGAGCGGTTTGAGGACTCTTCAGTGTGGGCTTTTCTTCTCTTGCGTTGCCCTCCTCCCACCAGATCAGCAACTTTAACTGGAGCAGAGGAGAGGGAAGAGCAGCCAGAGACAGACAGACAGACAGACTGTCTGTCTGACACACTGACTTCTGCAGCACCCTGGAGTTAGGAAGTGAAAAGAGGTGATTTTTTAAAAAAGAAAAGCTAGAGATGCTGCCAGCCCTGATTCCAGATGAGGACAGGCTCTGGCCCGCTGTCCCCTCCCCAAGTCCCATCCTCTCCAGGTGGCACTTTGGTGCTCCCCTAACAAACATTTTCTGGGTACAGGACTGGCCCGCCCCAGACAAAAGGTGTTCTGAATAGGATGGGATTGGCTCTGGGTGCAGCCCATGCCACCAAACAGTAAGCTGTTCTCAGCCCAGCCAGAGCAAGGCATTCAAGAGCAAGGGAGGTGATCACATGTGGCTACTGCACCACGGCCAGCCAAAAGCTGCTTCTGGGTGGGGTACGTGCATGCGTGTGCACCTCTTTGCCTGAGATGCACCCCCCACACCAGCTCTGGCTGCAGTGGGGTAGCCAGAAAAGGAAAAAGCAGCTGGGAAGGAGGGGAAGACAAGCTAGGGGCAAGGCAGATAGCTGGAGAAGATGAGTGGGGGGGGGGAAGAGAATTGGAAAAAAACAAGTGAGGAAAAGGAGAAAACAAGGAAGGGGAAGGCTACTCAGCTGTTGGCCCTGGGAGGGTGGCTGCAGTAGGAGATATGGTATGTGGCTGCAGCAGAACCCAGGGCTTTAGTTCTTGTAAGCAGCCATGAGGCACATGGCCATGGCAGCAGGATGGCTGTGGGGGGCACCAGAACTTAGAAGTCTGCTTCAGGCAGCAAGTGCTCAGCAAGTGGCTACTATGGCCGCCTAAGACTAAGAGCCCCATGGCTCCTGGACAAGGAACAGGTGCAGCTGCTACAATAGCGTTTCTTTCCTTTTCACTTGCTCCAGGTGCATTAGTGCACGTGACTAGCTTTTAAGTCTGGGGTGACATTCTAGACTACCTAGTCTATGGTGTGTTTACCATAGAGATGAAATCACAGAGTGGCACTACCATTTTCTCCTCCTTTTTCATTGATCAATAGTAGGAAGGGTGGGCTTTCAGCTGGACATTGCCCATCAGAAACTACTTTCCTCCCTCTTACCAGTTGCTTGTGGGCTGGATAAGAGCCCTGGACAGGCCAGTTCCAGCTCATGGGCTATATATTTGACACCCCTGCCCTACAGTCTTGCCTCAACATGATGACACCACTTCTGGTTTTGTGCCAGAAGTGATGTTGCTTTTTGGTGTGATGCATGCAACCCCCTTCATTTCCCCCCCACACTGGCCACTGAAGTAGCAGTGGGAAATGGAGGACCAGTGCCCAGCTACCCTTCACACTATATGATAAGGCCAACTGCAGAGTTGTAAATACACTCAAAAGACCACTTTGTTTTAAATGGTGAACAACTCTTCAGTACAAGCTTAGGTGGTGCTGGACTTGAGGTATGACAGGCAATGTAAGCAAAGTAGGTTAGATTTTTGAACTTGCTATCTGCAAGTATCAGATCATAACATCATTTGTTGTTGTTCAGTCGCACAGTCGAGTCCGACTCTTCACGACCCCATGGACCAGATTATGCCAGGCCCTCCTGTCTTCCGCTGTCCGCTGAAGTTTGCTCAATAACATCATAGTTGTCCTTATTACAATCATGTCCTCAATCTGCACACAGTGGTTTGGATCCCACAGATCTGTTCTGCTAATTGTGGCAGCTTCTTCCAGTTCAAGATTCCATCCCTTGATACAAGAGACTCTTTAAAAGCTTCTTGTATCTGGGAAAATGTGTTGCACCCAAACAAAGCAATTGTGTTAGGAGACTAGATCCACCCCCACATATATGCATATGTGTGTGTATGTCTATAAATATGTATATGTATCTCCATTGCAGTAAAAAAAGCCTCAGAAAAAAATACCCCTAGGGACAAGTAAGCCCCCAAGGGAAATAATGAAGCACTTCTATGTGGGCCAGTCAGGTTTAGTCCAAAAAGACAGTATGGCTTGTTTGAGGAGGCTACTCCCTTACTGGGAGGGGAGGGGGATCTCATATGGCTTTAAAATGTCAGAACTAAAGGCTGTTTCCTGAGCCATTCCCAACTGACTTATCTACTCCTGACCTTATGGAGAGGAGCAGTTAGGTGGTGGTCCTTGGTGTAACACCATTTGTGAATCTCCTTGATTTAGTCCAGGCTGTATTGCTAATCGGCAGGGAAACCTTTAGCCCAGCCATATTTGGTTCTGATGCTCTGCTGTGTCAGAAAATCCATTTTCTGCACACTGTGAAATGCAGGGTCAAAGCAACATTTGGACTTCATTTTATAGTTAAAAGAAATCTTCACACCTTTCATGGCTTTATGAACTTTCTGAGTCCTATATTTTGACAAGTATCCTGTACAAGAAGTGGGAAAATTAGTAAAATTAGTTGTAGTTGACAGAAGCTCTGACCTGTCAGAAACAGGCAGCTATGCTTTTCATCAACACTTTCCTAATTACCCTCTGCTCCATGGGGGCTACTGTAATGATTGAGCTGCTCTCTTCTATAGGATGTTAGCTATTATAAACCAAACTGTTCATTCTCTCTACAAATGGTAAAATGACAATGACAATAGTTTGATGCCTCCATTAGAAATACAGTTCCCTATTCATAATTGCAAGGACATGTTACAGGTCGCATGTAGGAGCCTTAATCTGAGTAAAACCATGGACGGTCAAAGTCAGTACTGTCTACTTTGTCAGTGGTTTCCAGCGTCTCAGGTAGAGGTCTTCCAGATCACCTGCTACAGGATCCTTTTAACTGGAGTAGCTCTCAAGGTGGATGTGCCACATTACCTTCAGAAAAGCAAGATCCATAACTTTAAATAAATATTTAGAAGAAAAAGGAGGAATTAAATACTGCAATTTTTACTTCAAAACATTTTCCTTTATTCAATCTTAACCAAATGGGATGGTCATATTTTCAAAGTGATGGGTCACCATCACCTCATGTCATTTCTTGGTCTGACAAAATCTCCACAATAAATTTTCTAACCACATTTCCCCCCCTCCCCCATAATAAGCAGTTCAATGTCTGTGCCCCAGTGCTCAATTTATTAGGGTACATGTGTACCGGGTGGAGAGCTGTAACAAATTCCACAGTCCTCAAGCTCAGAGTATTTGGTCCTTTTGAAGAACTATAGAGGTGGGAAGGCCTTCATTTTCCTGCCCTCTGCAGTTCAAGCACTGCAGTGCCCTCAAAGTATAAGAACTAGTATTTCTAAATTAGAGCCATCAACTGACATTTAAAGGTATGCTTCAGTGAAGTAAAAGACACCTTTCACCACAGATATGTGTAACTAAATTCAAGTATTTTAACAGCTAAATGATTATTGGTGTGATAGCTCTGCTGAAATGTACTGAAACTTTGGGTACAAGTATGGGAGCATTCTACACTCAATGATATCTACTTTATAAGGAATCATCTGCAGCTGAGATTGCAGTTTTCACTTCCTTTTACACCTGGTAGTACAAATGAACACATGAAGCTGCCTTATGATTCAGACCACAGGTCCCCTCGAAGTCGGTATTGTCTACTCAGACTGGCATTGGCTCTCCAAGGTCTTAGGTAGGGACCTACTACCTGATCCTGTCAACTGGAGATAATGGGGATTGAACTCAGGACCTTCTGCAGGCCAAACAGATGCTCTGCCATCTGAGCCACGTCTTTTTCCACCTTGGTCAATTTAAACTTCTTCAGAGGGATCTGGAGGGCATAATTTAATGCACAGGATGGACAAGAGAGGTTGGTAAACCCTTCCCTTGTCCCCCCCCCAAGTTTTGTGTTCTCCATGGGGTTCTAAGAATGTATATGGCACCAGCTGTGAGAAATCTGGGCAGGAAGAAGAGGTTTTTGGAGAGATAAAAACACAGATGAGAAGTGCTTAACAGGGATGTGCATTTGGCTCAGCCAAGCTGAATAATTGGCTGAATAGTGCTGATTCAGCACTATTAGACGCGGCCAAATGCTGAATCAGATTCTCTAATCTGATTCAGCATGCTGAATACAAGCTGCCAAATACTTGCCAAATCATTCAGCAAGTGTTCGGCAAGTATTTGGGGGGCCAAAAAATGGCCAGGGAAAGGTGGGGGGGGAGTGAAAGCACACTTACCTCTTTCTGCCTTTCCTGCTGAGACTGGCCTTCCCCTGCCTCTTCCCTGGGCTAAGGGAGGAGGGGAGGGGGAAGAGGCCAGCTCACAGCCAGTCACTGTCATACATTTGTAAGTACAAATGCATGTGCGGCCCTTTTCAAGGATGGTGCTGCTTCTGCTAGCACAGCACCACCACCTACCTTGCTTAAGAGGAGGGAGGAAGAACTTGCACCTCTCCCAATAGGGTGACTTGCATCCTCTTTGGCCACTCACAGGACAGTGTTCTTTTTTGAAACTGTCATGTGCATGGGCAGAGAGCATATAAGGAGTCCAGCCTAGTGGCTAGATGCCATTGCTTGCTGGCTGGTGGCTGGTGCTTGGCTGGAGAAAGCTTGTGCTGCTGCTGGCCTTGTTGGTTTCAGCTGCTGGCTGCTCTCTGTGCCTGTCCTGTCCTAGTCTCCCTGCTGGTGGACTCTTGAACTCCTGCACTGAAGAAAAGACATCACGTGGTTTGGGGGAAATGTTTTTTTTGTGTTTTTTTTAAAAAAGAGGATTTTTTAAAAGGGTTTTTATAGTCTTCTCTGTGTTGGGTGGGTAAATTGGTCTGGGTAGATGGATTCTGTGAGTTCTCTGGGGTGGGTATTGGGGGGATTGTGTCTGTTAGTGCTACTTTAACTGTTTAAAATTTTTTAAAAGTTCTGGTTTTTTGTTTTTAAATGCTTGGGTTTATTTCTTGGGGGAACTGGTGCAGAGTGTGGGATTTTCAATATTGTGCCTTGTTTCAGTGCTGTTTTTTCCCCCTGTTTGGGTTTTCTTGTTGTGCAAAGGTTTGTTGGGTTCAGAGGATCCCCAGCATATCACTGGGTACTGCATATCCTCCTGAAATGCTGGCACATTGTGGGCCACTTCTCATGCAGCAATAAGGCCACTTATCTGCTGCATGAGAAACAGACACTGTTGAGTGTGCTGGTGCACCATCTAATCAGAGTTAACAGCTCTTGCTGGAACTCCACCTGTGCTATGCTGGAGTGCTTGGTGGAGCAGAAGGGAGCCTGACTATCCTGATCTCAGAGAGCGGGGTTGTTATGTATTGGAATGTGAATCTGGGCTATACATTCCTATGTTAAGCTTGATTTCAAATGTGGCTCTTCAGCTGTGGCATTACTATTGACTGGTTTCTAAGAAACCTCTGTACAGAACCAATCATCTTGTAAATATGTTGCAAAGAGGGAACAGTCCTGATTGGCCTTTATCCCTGTGTTATGATTGGCCTTTATCTCTGTGTTGTGATTGGCCTTTATCCCTGTGTTATGATTGGCCTTTATCTCTGTGTTGTGATTGGCCTTTATCTCTGTGTTGTGATTGGCCTTTAGCTAACTGTGGGTGTGGCTTTGACAGCCCGGGAGAGTTTAAAAAGGGAGCTGTGCTCCACTTGTTTGTTGTGTGTTCCTGAGTTGAAGTCTTGCTGTTAAATAAAGCTGAAATCACTTTTTGCTAAATCCTGTTGTTGAGTCTCATACTTAACAATTGGCGACGAGGATGGGATTCTGAGAGCGGGTAGGCAGCCCCGCTGAACCAACGCAGAACGGCAGACGAGGACACACACCCGGCCACGCCGACTGAGGCTCCACAAGCAGTGGTCACCCCTCCGGTCGAGATGGCCGTCAACCCGGCGTTCGAAGCGTTTGACCCAGTGACGGAGGACTGGGACTCTTACCTGGCACGGTTTGAGTTCCACCTTCAGGCGAACCAGATCACCGATGAGGTGAGAAAGAAGGCGACGCTCCTGAGCTCATGCGGCAAGGCCGCCTTTGACATTGCCCGGTCCCTGGTCGCCCCGATGAACTAAGCACGGCAACATGGGCTGAAATCACGGCCAAACTGAAGGGCCAATTCTCGCCGCAACCGTCGAGAATCGCATGCTGGCATGCCTTTTACAAGCGGTGCCAAGGGCCATCTGAAATGATAGTCGAGTTCGTCACCGCCTTACGGAAGGCGGTGAGGCCATGCGAGTTCGCTGACTTAGAGGAAGCCCTCCTCAACCAATTGGTGTGCGGCCTCCGGGACGAACACCTTCAACAGCATCTCTTCATCCGCACCCAACTCACGTATGCAGTCGCCTATGCCGAGGCCATCGCAGCAGAGGCCGCTGACAAGTCGACACGAGAGGTTCGGCAGCAGCAGACCCAGGTCAGCAAAGAGCCTGCAGTTCACCAGCAGTCCGCCAGCAAGTCCGCCAGCAATGCCGATGGCATGTGCCAAACTCAGGAGACACGCCCACCGCGGACCAGACCGAGAACTACAATGACCCGTCCCTGCACCGGCTACGGCGGTAAGCATGACCTCTGTTGGGCAAAGGAGCTGATCTGTCGCTTCCGCAGGAAGAGAGGTCACCTGGCCCGAGTTTGTCGAGCGGCCAGAAAATCGCCACCCTCTTCGCGACGTGCAGACCCCAAGGTTCGACCCCAAGATGACAGCAGGTCACCCGACTGTCATCAGACCGACACCTACCCGTCGACCATCCTGGCTACCGGTGACAAGGCCACGTGGAAGATCCACATCACGCTTCGACTGGACGGCGTTCCCTGCATGATGGAGGTGGACTCTGTCAGCATAATGTATATGTGTAGCTGGCAAGATTGTCAGCAGTCAGATAGATCAGTGCAATCTACTCTGACAGATGTAGCTAGTCAGGTGATCATGTTGCATCAGCCAGACAGCCTGACTCAGCATATTCTGATAATTAGACAAAGTGTCTAGTGATTGGCTGGCACTGTGTATAAATGTGTTTAGTGTCCAGCAGCTCACTCTCTCCCAGAGAGACTGGTTGCAGCGTAGCACTTTGTCCTTCTGTGAAATAAATTGTAAGTAAGCTCCAGCTCTGTAAATAAAACTGTACATAGTTTTCAGCTCACGGCTCTGCATTCATTCTTTACGGTAGTGCGGACCCATCTACCGACAGGGTTATGGGCCCAGCCTGAGCTGCTAGCGGACTAGTACAGTAGCAGAGTGAAGCTGAGTGAAGCTGTGGAGAATCAGTTCCTGAATGAGCGGTGATTTCTCTGGAAGCAGCTTTCAGCACGACGTGGAGCTAGCCAGCATTTCTTCAGAGGACGAGAAACCTCTGTCCAGCTTGGTAAAGGCAGAGGCGTCGGAGGAGGCGAACCAGTCTGTAGAGCAGTTGTTGCCAAGGTTGTTTTGGCGTGGAAGGAGAAGTGAGTATGAGATGGCTCTTTCCTCAACTACACTGTTAGTGGATAAGCTAACAGACTCTAACTATGCTGTGTGGTCTATCCGGCTGAAGCATTTGCTTAAAAAGGAGGGTCTGTGGACTTGTGTCAGTTCCCCTCCAGCCACTCCTGATGAGGATGAAAAGGAGCAAGATGAGCGTGCCTTGGCTCATATCATGCTGAGCTTATCAGACTCTCAATTACTGCATGTTTCTACGTTAGAAACGGCCAAGCTTGCGTGGGAGGCTTTGGCAAACATTCACGTTCAGAAATCAGCCTCTTCACTCACTAGCACTCACCAGGAAGCTCTATCGCACTGTGCTCTGCCAGGGGCAGCGTGTCAGAACTCATGTTGATGCTTTGACGGAGTGTTTCCAGGCTCTTGCAGCACGAGGTAAAGACTTTCCTGAACTTGACCGCATATATGTTCTTCTGTCATCCTTGCCTGACAAATATAATGCACTAATTTCATCGTTGGAGAGTTATAAGCCTGAGGAACTTAAATGGGATTCAATCGTGGGTCACCTGCTCGATGAGGAAGCGCGTTGGAATGCAAAACCCAGTTTTGGAGCTGCGGCAGCCTCATGTTTCTGGTCAGAGGAGTCGGCGTCTGTTGGCAGTGTTTCCAGCTCTGGAATGTGTCCGGGCAAGCCATCTTTTGCAGTTTCCAGGAAAAAGCGTTGTTTTAAGTGTGGATCAACAGAACATATAGCTCGTTTCTGCCACAAGAGGGAGCAGTCTCGCCAGAAATCGTCTGTTCAACAGTCTACTGAGCAACGTACTCCAGCCTCGTTCTCAAGTTCTGTTCAGAAAAACCGTCTTACTTTGGTGACAGTTGGGAAGGGGCTAGGCTGTGTAAAATATTTGCTTGATTCAGGAGCTAGCCAAACTGTTGTAAATGACAGGCATTTGCTGACCAGTGAGACTTCTGCAGAGGTAAGCTCTGTCTGTCTAGCTGATGGCAGAGAAGCCTCTGTAATTTGCAAAGGCAGCGTGTTCATTCCTGAATTGAATTGTGAGTTAAAAAATGCACTCTGTGTACCAAGTCTTGAAAATAACTTACTTAGTATAAAAGCACTCACTGAGAAAGGGTTCAAGGTAATTTTTGAAAATAATGAATGCCTTTTATGTGAGGGTGATGTAATAATGGCTCGGGGCAAGCTGCAAGATGGTGTTTATGTGCTTAGCAGTGAATGTGTGCAGGCACATCCAGAATGTTAACCCTCTGCATTCTAACTGTTCTCATCTTTTCCATAGAAGATTTGCACATACCAGCTTTCATACTTTGGGCAAAACTTTTTATTGTTTGGGCAAAACTGATGTGTCTCCCTGTAACAACTTTCTTGATTGTTCTATTTGCAAGCAATCGAAGTCTCAGGCTCACCCGGTTGCCAAGGTGAGCAGTAGAGTCTCTGAGGAGCCTCTTGAGCTTGTTCATGGGGATGTAATTGGTCCACTGCCCCCCACAGTTTCTGGGTGTCGTTTCTGTCTGGTCTTAGTGGACGACTGTTCACATTATGGCTGGGTTTTTCCCCTAAAGCACAAGTCACAAGTGTGTGCTACAATTAAATACTGGGCTGCTAATGTGGAGAAGCAATTACAATGTCCTCTTCGTGCCTTTCAATCTGACATGGGTGGGGAGTTTCTGAGTGAAAATCTCCTTCAGTTTTTCCAGTCACATGGGATTGTGCATAGACGGACAAATGTGGCACAGCCCAGAGAGAATGGCCTAGCAGAACGTAGAAATGGTGTGCTGCAGACAATGGTCCATTCAGTACTTGCTGATGCCAAGCTACCTTTCTCTTTTTGGGGAGAAGAAATTAAATATTGCCAGTATACTTTGAATCGTCTCTGGACCAAGTCCATTGATCAAATTCCCTACACTGTTCTGTTTGGCAGAGAGCCCAGCATAGAGCATTTGAGAATTTTTGGTGCCAAGGCATGGGTAAATGTTCCTTTAAGCAAGAGGCGAAAGGGACAGAAAAGGGCTCAACTTCTAACCTTTGTTGGGTATCAGAGTGGCATGAAAGCCTACTGGTTTGCTACTAAGGATAATGCTGTGGTTTTCAGTCGCTCAGCAAATTTCTGTGAAAATAAAAACTGGGCTGATATTCACGCTAATGACTTGCCTTCGCAGGTAATTTTTCCTGTTGCTGGTGCTGAGCAGAGTGCTCAAGGTCGAGCTGAAACTAACTTAAAGCAGCTTTCTTCTAGCAGGTCTTTATCTGAAGCTGATAAGACAGAACAGCAGCCGGAAAGCAGCCAGCAGCCGCAGCTGCGTGTGTCTAGCAGGAGCAACAAAGGTGTTCCGCCCCAACGTTATGGAATAAATCATGTTTATATTCCTAACACTGTTGCTGATATTTTTGCTTTGCAAGGGGCCGAGCGGGAAGCGTGGCTTGGAGCCATGAAGGCAGAACATGCCTCTTTACAGAATTATAAGGTGTGTTCTCCTGCACAGTTGCCAGAGGGCAAGAAAGATTTGGGCTGTCGCTGGTTATTTAAGGTTAAATCAACCAAGGATGGTTCTTTAACTTATAAAGCTAGACTTGTCGCGAAAGGCTATGCTCAGGTTGAAGGTGAAGATTATGATGTTTGTTTTTCTTCTACTGTAAAAATGGAAAGTGTAAAGACAGCACTGGCTCTAGCCTCTAAGCTTAACATGAGTGTTACACATTTTGATTTTGACACAGCGTATTTGAATGCTGATCTCAAGGATGAGCTGTACATGCAGCAAATACCAGGGTTTGAATATGCTGATCCAAACTTAGTTCTGCATTTACATAAAGGCCTCTACGGTCTCAAACAGCGCTTTTCTTTCGCAGGACTGTTTGTACAACGCACTGACACAGCTAGGATTCAAACAGAGTGTTGCTGATCCTTGCTTGTATAGCATATCTGTAGACGATAAGCTTTGCTTGGTCTTGGTTTTTGTCGATGATCTCCTATTTCTGCATCTTACAGACAAGCAGCTTTCGTGGTTTAAAAGCACTGTGCAACAATTGTTTAAAATAAAAGATTTGGGGTCTGTTCAAAACTATTTAGGCATAACAGTGCAGAGAAATGCTCAAGGCATGTTTGAGCTGAGTCAAGTAGACAAAATACAGGCATTGCTGGATAAATTTAAAATGAGTGAATGCAACATTGTTGGAACTCCAATGTCTACTGATTTTTGTAAGCCTGTAAATAGCCCAGAGTTCACAAACAAACAGCTGTATCAGTCATTGGTGGGGTCTTTGTTATATTTGAGTTGCTGTACTCGCCCTGATATATGCACTGCTGTACATTGGCTAACCCAAAGGTCTTCCTCTCCTACTGATCATGACTGGCAAGCTGCTAAAAGAGTTCTACGTTTTCTAAAAGGGTCTGTAAATAAAAAACTTGTTCTGGATGTGTCCAGCACTCAGCAGCTGTTTGCATACTGTGATGCCAGTTGGGGGGAGAGATCTGATGGCAGATCTACCACAGGGTATGCAATATGTGTATATGGCGCACTTGTATGTTGGAAAACAATCCGCCAAAATCATATTTCAGCCAGCTCTTGTGAGGCGGAATTTTCATCGATGAATGAGTGTGTGTTACAGATGGAATGGTTTATGCATCTGTTGCAAAGCTTTGATATAACGTGTCCTTTGCCTGTTAAGCTTTTTTGTGACAGCAGTTCAGCTAGGCAACTTGCTACAAACCAAAAGGTACGCTTCAGGAGCAAGCATGTGGTTGTGCGCTACCAAAATGTAAGAGATGCTGTTCAGAGAAAATTTGTGTCCATTGAACCGTGTGCCTCTGAATCAAATGTTGCCGACATCTTTACTAAAAATTTATGTAAAGAAAAATTTGTTTATTTAAGTGGAATGCTTGGTCTGACTGTCTGAAATCTTGAGAGGCATGTCAGCATAATGTATATGTGTAGCTGGCAAGATTGTCAGCAGTCAGATAGATCAGTGCAATCTACTCTGACAGATGTAGCTAGTCAGGTGATCATGTTGCATCAGCCAGACAGCCTGACTCAGCATATTCTGATAATTAGACAAAGTGTCTAGTGATTGGCTGGCACTGTGTATAAATGTGTTTAGTGTCCAGCAGCTCACCCTCTCCCAGAGAGACTGGTTGCAGCGTAGCACTTTGTCCTTCTGTGAAATAAATTGTAAGTAAGCTCCCGCTCTGTAAATAAAACTGTACATAGCTTTCAGCTCATGGCTCTGTATTCATTCTTTACGGTAGTGCGGACCCGTCTACCGACAGATTCCGGATCGTCTGTCACAGTCATCTCCACACAAACGTGGCAACGCCTGTTCCCGACATGGAGTTGCCGCCGGCTGTCACCTGTGTCGACCCGCCTGACCAACTTCCAAGGAAGGTGCATTCCATTGGCGGGAAAGGCAACTTTCCGAGTTGAATTCAAGGATCAGAAGGCTGAACTGTCCCTCCTAGTTGCTGAGGGGCAAAGAGTCAGTCTATTGGGCCTCGATTGGTTCGAGGCATTGGGCATTGCTGTTACCGGTGTAAATAAGATCTGTGATAATAAATGGGACTCATTGTATAGAGAGTTTCCGAATGTGTTTGGGGAAGGGCTTGGTACGTATACCGGCCCTCCGGTCTCTTTTGATCTTGACCCTTCAGTGCGTCCCATACGGCTGAAATACAGAAAGGTACCGCTCGCCCTAAAGGCAAAAATTGAGGCTGAGCTAGACAAATTGGTGAACCAGGGCATCCTCGAGCCGGTGCCCTATGGTCGATGGGAGACCCCCATCATGACACCCGTAAAAGCTGACGGGTCAATACGAATTTGTGCTGACTATAAATGTACTGTAAATAGAGCCCTTCAACAGCACTCGTACCCTGTGCCGGTAATCAGCCACGTGCTGGCATAGCTGGGAGGGGGTAAGGTTTTTGCCAAGGTCGACCTTGCTCAAGCGTACCAGTAGTTGCCGGTGGACGACGCAACTGCTGAGGCACAAACGATTGTGACCCACAAAGGGGCGTTCAGGGTCAAATGCCTTCAGTTTGGGGTGAATGTTGCCCCAGGTATCTTTCAAGGGCTTATGGAGGGGCTCCTGCGTGGGCTCCCAGGGGTAGTGCCCTATTTTGATGATGTCCTAATAGCTGGTTCTGACGAATGTCAACTGATGGCTCGCTTGAGAGCAGTGTTGGGCCATTTTGGGGAGGCTGGTTTGCAGGTGAAGCGTTCTAAGTGTGTTGTCGGGGTGGACCGAGTTGAGTTTCTCGGATTCCTCATTGATGCGGATGGGGTCCACCTCACGCCTGACAAAGTCACCGCAATCAAGAACGCGCCCCCACCACGGTCAAAGAAGGATCTCCAGTCGTTCCTGGGGATCCTCAATTTTTACCATGCCTTCCTGCCCCACAAGGCATCGGTTGCTGAACCCCTGCATGCTCTGCTCCACAAAAACGCAAAATGGGAGTGGGGAGAGCGGCAGGAGCGAGCTTTCACGGCTGTGAAGGAACTTCTATCGTCAAGTGTGGTGCTGACCCACTTCAACGAGAACAAACTTTTGGTTCTTGTGGCTGACGCGTCCCCTTACGGGGTGGGTGCCGTTCTCAGCCACCTGATGCTGGACGGATCGGAGGCACCAATCGCTTTTTATTCATGATCACTCACAACAGCGGAGAAAAACTATGCCCAGATCGACAAGGAGGGCCTCGCCTTAATCGCCGGAATTAAGAAATTCCATGACTTTGTTTATGGGCGGAGGTTCCTCCTTGTGACCGATCATAAACCACTCCTGGGCATCTTCTCCCCGGACCGACAGACGCCGAACATACTGTCCCCTCGGATGTTGAGGTGGGCAGTTTTCCTTTTGACGTACGATTTTGAACTCGAGCACCGCCCAGGGAAGGCTATCGGGCATGCCGACGCCCTTAGCCGTTGCCCCGCACCGCTGACTAACTCTGACTTTGATACTGAACTGGACGTTTTGGCGCTTGAGGAGCTCCCGGAGGGACTGGTTACCTCCTCGGACATTGCCGCTGCAATGGCTAAGGACCCTGTTCTCGCCCATGTCCTTAATTGGGCATGGAGGGGGTGGCCGTCAGGGAAAATGGCGCCTGAGTTTAAACCTTTCTGTTCACGCCAAAATGAGTTGTCAGTTACCAAGGGCTGTCTGCTTTGGGGGAGTCGGGTGGTGATTCCCGCCAAACTAAGGGAGGATGTTTTGGAGGCGTTGCATGTGGGCCACCCTGGCATGGTCCACATGAAAGCCCTCGCCAGAGGGTACGTGTGGTGGCCGAAACTGGACGAGGACATCGAGGCCTGGGTAAGGCAGTGTATGTCGTGTCAGCAGTCCCGTCCAGAACCACCACAGGCTCCCATTCAGCCCTGGGAAAAGACGAGGAGGCCATGGTCCCGCCTCCATATAGACTTTGCGGGCCCTTTTCATGGGCAAATGTTTCTAATATGTGTGGACGCTTATTCCAAATGGTTGGAGGTTGTAAATATGTATTCGACTGGGTCCGGGGCTGTGATCAAGGCCCTCCGCAAACTGATTGCAACACATGGGCTGCCGGACTGTGTGGTCTCTGACAACGGGCCACAGTTCGTGTCGGCCGAGTTTGAGGGGTTTTTGTGAGACAACCTCATCCGCCATGTGACTTCTGCCCTGTTCCATCCAGCCTCTAATGGACAGGCTGAACGGATGGTTTGGACGGCAAAGGAGTCACTTGGGCGTCTGACTTGTGGGGACTGGAGCCAGAAACTTGCCTCATTCCTCTTGAGGCAACACACCCCGTGTTCAACAACGGGGAGGAGCCCAGCTGAACTTCTAATGGGCCGAAAGCTGGCTTCACTTCTTGACCGTTTGCACCCCAACTTAGATCAGTCAAAGCAACGGTCAGAGACCCCAGAGCAGGGGAGAGTCTTCGTTGTGGGGGACAAGGTGTTTGCCCACAACTATGTGGAAGGTCATCGGTGGCTACCAGCCATAGTCACCAAAATCACAGGATCCAGGCTGTACGTGGTCCGGCTTCCCAGCGGACGGGAGATACACCGCCACGTAGACCAGCTCAGAGAGTGCTGGGCAGACTCAAGCGCCGAGTCACTGCCTGACTCTGAGCTGGTCCCCGAGCAGGAGGGGCCTCCCGCCGAGGAGGTGAGTGCTGCAGAAGGGAATTCAGAGTCTGGGCAGACCCCAACTCCAGAGCCTGGGACCCCTGTCTTTGTTCCCCCTTCTCCTGCGAGAGAAGTGACCAGGGTCTCCGAAGGGTGTGCCGCTCCAACTCCACCATTGGAGCAGAGATCGCTGCGACAGTCAAGCCGAAGTCGTTGTGCCCCCTCCTATCTGAAGGATTATGTTTGGCAGGGTAATGCACCATCTTAGGGGGGAGGAATTGTTATGTATTGGAATGTGAATCTGGGCTATACATTCCTATGTTAAGCTTGATTTCAAATGTGGCTCTTCAGCTGTGGCATTACTATTGACTGGTTTCTAAGAAACCTCTGTACAGAACCAATCATCTTGTAAATATGTTGCAAAGAGGGAACAATCCTGATTGGCCTTTATCCCTGTGTTATGATTGGCCTTTATCCCTGTGTTATGATTGGCCTTTATCTCTGTGTTGTGATTGGCCTTTATCCCTGTGTTATGATTGGCCTTTATCTCTGTGTTGTGATTGGCCTTTATCTCTGTGTTGTGATTGGCCTTTAGCTAACTGTGGGTGTGGCTTTGACAGCCCGGGAGAGTTTAAAAAGGGAGCTGTGCTCCACTTGTTTGTTGTGTGTTCCTGAGTTGAAGTCTTGCTGTTAAATAAAGCTGAAATCACTTTTTGCTGAATCCTGTTGTTGAGTCTCATACTTAACAGGGGTCTTTCAGGAAGAGAGCCAGCTCACCCAGGAGGAGTGGGTGATCGTCTCTCAGACTGTGGAGGTTCTTGGGCCCTTCAAGATCTACACAGAGATGTTCTCGTCTGACACGGTAAGTCTTGAGGACCTGGCCTCATTGTTGGAGCCAGCTGCAGGATGTGCAGATTTTGTTCCAGCAGTGCATGTGCTGGTAAGGAGACTGAAAGAAGGGCTCGAGGCATGCTTTTGCCTGTTATCACCGAGCAGAAGGCAGACATATTGGTGACCATGTGTGACCCATGCATTTAGAGCAAGATTGCCAAGCGGGTCAATGAGTTTGATCGCTGGAGAGACATTCTCTCCCAGCAGGTTGAATGCAGGCAGATCATCAAGGGCACAGTGTTGGGAGCTGAGGAAGTGGGGAGTGAAAGCAATTCAGCTGTTGCTCCTCCCCAACTTCCCCAGCTAGGCTACATCCATCCCAAGACTCCCACCATGATGACTGCTGAGATGGTACTCATAGGGCGGCTTGTTGGCCCCTCTAGGAGTGGTAGGTCCATGAGACAGGACATGGCAGCTGTGATGATGAGGGAGTACCTTTTGGAGCCCTGCAAGTTGCAGTCCACCTGCCTGTTGAGCTACTGGGCTGTGAAGATCTGGCCATCCCTCTCATGCCCTCCAACATGCTTGCAGAGCAAGCACATTTTTTCACATGTGGGTGACATCATCAGCCCACATTGCTTTCATCTGCACCCCTGGACAGTAGAGCAGTTGGTCTTCCTCAAGGTCAGCTTGCCACTGTTCGGCTTCCTGGACCTGGACTTTGAGGGTGACTGAAGTGAGTACATGCTTGTGCCTGCATCCTCTCTCAGTCTGTGCCAGGAATTTTGGAGTGAAATCCTCTTCCCAAAATTAAAACTAGAGAGAGACCAGAGAGATCCACATTCCCCAAATCATTGTGATTGGCAGATAGATGCCCCAGCAATCCCCCATTGGCATTCTCTCACTCAGGCCACCCTCCCCAGAACACCTCCATAGAGCCCCAGTAGTTGGGTGGCGCTGGGTGATATAGGTTCACTCTGAGTATCCATCCCCAAACAAAAATTGAATGCTGGTTTAAACAGCAGCAAAAACAGTCTTTACTCCAGCTGGAAAAATGGCCAATCCCAAACAAAATGCAGAAAAACCCACAGGAGTGCCACAAAGATTGATGCCATCACTGGAGGCATTTTTCCTTGCAGGGGTGGGTGGTGGTGGTGGCTGAAGGAAGGCCTATGATGAGGGGTAGCTGCACCTAAGCTAAGGTTTTCCAAATGGGACAGTGATAGCTGGTACATTGCTGCTGAGAGAGGAGGATCAGGGTGGACAAATATGACCCCTCCCTCTCACTTTCTGAGGCCCTCTCTGGGTTGACACAATGGGTAAGGGTATGCTTGTGGACCGAGTGGACAGCAGTCCCACTAAATACCACTACCTAGAATTTGAGTCTTTCATGTGGTGTGCTACTTTAGCTCACCTCCCCATCGTGCACCCTGGGTAATGTCAAAGAGCTGTAACATCCCTCAGTTAGGCAATCCTGGGATCTTCCGTCTACACTGCCCAGTTGACCATTGGCCAGACAAGCAGTCCTTCTTGAGACTACTTGGCAAGGGGTAAAGAGGATACTCAGTTCTATAGAGCTGGCATATCCCACAACAGCAGTGTGTTCAACTGCTTGGAAGGGTATTAGTTGGGGATTCAATCAGGGAAGCTAGGCTTATGTTGTATAGTGGGTTAGACGCATAATGAAACCACAGACAACGGTGTAGTGATCAGCATGGTTCAGTATTATGCAACAATAAGACAAAGTTACCTGGCTAGGTGGCCAACTATATACAAGCTAAGGGGAATGCCCCCTGGTGCCATTGGCGGGTTTGATTTCCCGCCACCGTTCCCATTGGTCCCCTTTAGCTGGAGCCAGGAGCCTCAGTCCCATAGTTCTCCGGGACACAAGCTCAGGCTCTGTTGCTGATGCCTATAGCGGTCAGCGGACACAACACCCCTCCCCCCATAGTTCGGACTAGGGACCGTAGTCCTTCAAGTAGGCTGGGGTGCAGCATTCCCTAGTGGACCACCATGGTGCTGGAATTGGGACTTCTTCCCTGTTGAGTAGTGGCTGCACGGGAGGGGCCACCACTCCTTCTTCCAATGCTGGTGTAGGAGGCGCTGGCGGCCACTCATCCAGCGTTCTCTCCGGGGTTGGGGCTGGTTTGTCGAGTTGGCCCACATCCCTGGGGTCCCGTACCTGTTCTAGACTTTCCTCCGCTCCCGGGGTTTCGCGCATGTCCCCTTGCTTATGCCGCTCACCTCCATCTGGAAGCATGCGCTGCCACAGCTGATCCACATGACGACGCAGTACCTGGCCACAGTCCATCGACACCTCATAGGAGACTGGCCCGGTGATGTGGATGACCCTGCCGGTGACCCATTCTGGATCCCTGCCATAGTTCCTTACAAACACTGGGTCTTCTGGGAAGAACCCCCATGGTGCCTTCCGTTGCTCGGTCCTGTTGTGCACCTCTGGGGCCCGGTCAGGGTGTAGGTGGTCCAGGAGGATAACAGGTCTCCAGCTCATGAGGAACTCGGCTGGGCAGCAGCCGCTCACCGGGTTGGGTGTAGTCTGGTTTGCTAGGAGGAACTGTGCGATGCGAGACTCCCAGTCCCCTTCGGTCAGGCGGCTGAGCGCCTCCTTTGCCATGCGGACCATCCACTTTGCTTGGCTGTTCGTAGCAGGGTGGAATGATGCCGACCAGATGTGTCAGATCAGATTGTCCCTTAGGAACTGCTGGAATTCCTCGGATGTGAATGCTGACCAGTTGTCAGAGACGATCGTGTCTGGCAGACCGTGTGTCGCAAAGATCTTCTGAAGGGCCTGGATGGTGGCTCAGGAGGAGGTAGCGGAGACTGGACTAACCTCCAGCCACTTCGAGTACACATCCACGGTTACCAGGAACGTCAATCCGTAGAAGGGCCCGGTGAAGTCGATGTGGAGCCGGGACCATGGGGTCCTTGTCGATTCCCAGGACTGTGTAGGTGCGCTTGGTGGGCTCAGCTGGACCTCTTGGCAGATCTGGAAACGCTTCACCCAGGCCTCTATTTCCCCGTCCATGCCCGGCCACCAGACATAGCTCCGGGTGAGGGCCTTCATCCACACGATGCCGGGGTGCGCCTCGTGCAGAGCCTGCAGGACTTGGTGTTGGAGCGCACTGGGGACTACAACTCGGTCCCCCCACAGCAGGCAGCTCTTGTGCACTGACAGTTCCTCCCACCATGTTATGAAAGCGCTGAACTCCAGGGCCACTGGGGCTGTAGGCCACCCCCTCAGCACCCAGCCGAGAACCCAGGAGAGGATGGGATCATAGGCTGAGCAGCGGGTGACGTCTGTGGCCTGGAGGGGGGAGTCTGGCAGACTCTCCATCTGGAGGACGTGATGAGCCGGGTCCTCCCCCTCATCCGGCAGGGGAAGCCGGCTCAGCATGTCTGCATGGCCCATCACCTTGCCCGGCCGGTGCTGCAGCATGTAATTGTAGCCCACTAGGAAGATGGACCACCGCAAGGCTCGAGGGGAAAGTACCTGCGGCATCCGGCAATCCGCCGTGAAGAGGCCCAGCAGCAGGCGGTGGTCCATGGCAATGGTGAAGGGACGGCTGTAGACGAAGTCATGGAACTTCTTCACCCCGGCCATGACTGCCAGTCCCTCGCAGTCTATCTGGGCGTAGTTCCGTTTGGTCGCAGATAGGGTCCGTGAGTAGTACGTGAATGGGACCTCCCGACCGTCCAGGAGATGGTGTGCCAGCATGGCTCCCACCCCATAGGGAGATGCATCACAAGCCAGGACCACGAGCAGGGACTCGTCAAAGTGGGACAGGACCGAGTTCGAGATTAGGAGGGCCTTGATGGCCCAGAACGCGGCGGCCTGGCGCGGGCCCCAGACCCAGGGTGCCTTCTTGTCTAGTAGCTGGTGAAGGGGTTCAGCTATCGCCGCCTTGTGGGGGAGGACGGCATGGTAAAAATTAAGGAGTCTGAGGAACGCCTGGAGCTCCGCCTTGGAGGTCGGGGGGGAGCCTCCACGATGGCCTTGACCTTATCCCGTGCCGGGTGTAGACCGTCCACATCCACAGTGAAGCCTAAGAAGTCCACGGAGTCCACCCCGAGCTGGCACTTTTCCTGCTAGACCTTGAGCCCTGCGTCCCTGAAATGGCTGAGGACCATGCGGAGACGGGTGGCAAATTCGTCGGGCGTGGCAGTGGTGATCATCACATCATCGAAGAATGGTGTGACGCTGGGAATCCCTTTGAGGAGAGAGTCCATTAGCTGCTGGAATATCCCGGGTGCCATGCTCACCCTGAATTGCAGGCGCTTGACTCTGAAAACCCCCCGGTGGGTCACAATTGTCTGGGCCTCTGCAGTTGGCCCGTCAACCAGCAGCTGCTGATACGCTTGGGTGAGATCTAATTTACCGAAGATCTTAGCCTCTGCCAAGGTGGCCAGGATGTGGCTCACTACCGGGACCGGGTAGGACTGGTCCTGCAATGCCCTGTTGATCATGCATTTGTAGTCCACGCAAATGCAGACCTCCACATTAGGCTTTACTGGGGTCATGACTGGAGTCTCCCACACCACATGGGAGACCAGTTCCAGGACCCCCTGGGCCACCAGGCAGTCCAGTTCCACGTCTGTCTTGGGTTTCAGCATGAATGGAACTGTCCTGGAATGCAGCTGGATAGGGGCCACCTCGGGGTCAAGCTACAGCGAAACTGGGGGGCCCGTGTACTGGCCCAGCGTTCCATCGAAGACGGACAGGAGCTTGTGGCACACCTCCTGAAAGTTGCGGGTTGTGCAGTGCTGGACCCCCTTGATCGCGATTCCCAGGGGTTCAAACCAGGCCCTTCCCAGGAGGCTGAATAGGTCACCCTCAACCACTAGTAAGTTCAAATAGCCCTTGAAACCATAATACTGCACCTTGAAACTCCCAACCCCTTTCACTGGTGCTCGGTTTCTTTGAAAGTCCATGAGCGTCATGGGCGATGGCCGCAAGCGGGGACCCCCCTTTGGGCAAAACCTTCTTAATGTGGCCTCCAAAATGATGGAGCGCACGAAGCCCAAATCAAGCTCCATTTGTAAGGGGAACCCCTCTACTTTAACCCGGACATATATTTTAGGGGTAGAGGCCTGACTGGCGAGTTTCAGTACCTGTTCGGGGGCTGCTGGGACATTGGTTAAGAGGTAGAGGTCTTCTTCTGGGGCCGCGCAGTCCTTGAATTGTGCCTTTGCCCTGCGGCGGGATGGTTTTTGTGCCACACAGGATGTCTTGGAGTGGCAGACCCTGGCGATGTGGCCCATGCGGCTGCAGTCCCAACACATGGCATCCTGGAACCGAAACGATTTTTGCTCATGCTGACTGCTGCAGCTGGCACACTCCTGTGTCGCCGAGCCAGGTTGCTTGTGTGCGAAGCGATACTGGGCTTGCGTGCGGTGGACCTCAGAGTCCTTGGCATTGCTGAACAAGTGATGGCCACCTGGTATGTTGAGGTGGCGCCCGGGTGGGACCTCTCCCATGCAGTGGCGGTGGCTAGGGCTGAGGCGATGGTCACCTTCTCCCCCTCCATTATCCGGTGTCAGAGTTTTTCCTCCTTGAGGCCAGCGACGAATCGGTCATGGAGAGCCATGTCCAAATACGCCCCGAAGGCGCAGTCAGCCGCCAGGTGGCAGAGCTCCACAAGGAACTCCGTGGCAGTCTCCTTGCCCTGCTGGTTCCTATGCTGGAAGATCATGTGGCAGGTAATCTCTGATGGCTTCGGGGAAAAATGGTTCTGCACGGCCTGGACAATCTCATCGAATGTGCATTCCTCCACCTTCTTGGGAGAGAGAAGGTACTGGGCTAGTTCTACGATCACGGGGCCGCAAGAGCATTGCGCATGGGGATCGGGAATCACTGGGAAGTGAGACCCTTCGTAATTACCCCCTCGGCCTGCTTCCCCCTGGTCCTAGGTAGTGCGTGGTTCTTTGACCATGACCCGCACATCTTATGGGGGGACGGGAAGGTTAATTTCATCTCTGAGAAGTGTAAAACCCACACTTGGCAAAAGGGCTGGGGACCCCTACGAACGGGAAGTGACCCGGTAACGGTGGGGGTGGCGGAAGCCAAACTGGAGGAAATTCCTTGGGAGTACCGAGACTTAGCTGCCGTCTTTGGGGAAGAAGAAGCAGACAAGTTGCCCCCCACAGGAACTCTGACTGTGCTATTGAGATACTGCCGAATCAAAAACTACCTAAGGGTAAATTGTATTCCATGAGCCCATCAGAGAAGGTGGAGCTGAGAAAATTCATTGACAAAAACTTGGAGAGGGGGTTCATCCAACCCGCCTCTTCCCCTTTTGCCGCACCCGTCCTGTTCCGGAAAAAGAAAGACGGGGGGCTACGGCTATGCACTGACTATAGGGGGCTAAACGCTGTGTCTAACACAAACGCATACCCCATGCCTCTGATCAAAGACCTGTTAGCGGCGGTGGCTGGGGGGAATGTGTTCTCTAAGTTGGATCTGAGAGATGCCTACTTCCGGGTGCGGATCAGAGAGGGGGATGAATTCAAAACTGCATTTAATACCCCCTGGGACAATTTGAATACTTGGTTATGCCTTTCGGGCTTCAGGGGGCACCAGGGGTATTCATGAACTTAATTAATGAGGTTTTGCACAAGTATTTGTTCAAGGGGGTCCTCGTTTACCTTGATGATATACTTTTGTACTCCCCCGACCTCAAATCACATGTGAAACTGATGAGGGAAGTCCTCCAAACGTTGCACAAGCACAAACTCTTTGTGAAACTGTCAAAATGTGAGTTCCACAAATCCGAAATCCCCTTTCTGGGCTACTGCATCTCACAAACGGGGATTGAGATGGACCCTGACAAAGTAAAAGATGTGGTGGGGTGGGAACCCCCCAAAACGAGGAGGCAACTCCAAGCATTCCTCGGATTCGCCAATTTTTACAGATCATTCTTGTCGAACTTTGCACAGGTGGCCCTCCCCCTCACTGACTTGCTTAAAATGAAGGGGAAAGCCCCTGATTGCACACGGCCGGGCGCACGGTTAGACTGGTCTCCGGAGTGCCAGCTCGCGTTTGAACGATAGAAGGCTCTCTTTACTTCGGAGCCCGTGCTGGCCCACCCCAATGAACTAAAGAAATTCATTGTCCAAGTTGACGCATCTGACTTCGCCATGGGGGGGGCGATCCTCCAAGAGGGGGCGGATGGCAAACTTCATCCCCTTGCGTATGTGTCTAAGAAATTCAATGAGACTGAAAGGAACTGGTCAGTGTGGGAAAAGGAAGCAGGATCGATCCGCTTAGTGCTGGCAACATGGCGCCACTGGTTAGAGGGGGCGTGAGTTCCATTTGAAGTGTGGACTGATCATAAAAATTTGGAACTCCTCCGCTCGCCCCGCTCCCTAAACATCAAACAGTTGCGCTGGGCTGATTTTTTTCTCCAAGTTTAATTTCACTTTGCACCATTTCCCTGGGAAGTCTAACTCGCTGGCAGACGCTTTGTCCCGCCTCCCACAACACGACAGCAAAAGGGAGGATGTCCGGGACTCCGTCTTTACTCCCTCCCAGCTGGGAGGGGTGGTGACTACACGCAAGCAGGCGCGGCAAACCCCCACCACCCCGCCTCCTTCCGATTGGGAGTCGAGGTTCGCTTCTGCCATGTCTCAAGCTGACAGGGAGGAAATTGTTGGGGAGGAGGGGGTATCGCAAGACGCACTGAACCGTTGGAGAAAGAATGGAAAACTTTTTGTACCGCTGTCACTACGGGGGGAGATGATGGGGTGGGCTCACGGCTCAAAACTTGCAGGACACAAGGGGTTTGTGAAATCGCTCCAACTTTTACAACGTCAGTTTTGGTGGCCTGGACTGCGTAAAGACTTGTCTCTGTTTACTAATGCCTGTCAAACTTGCTTGATGAGCAAGCCTCGGCCAGGGAAACCCCCTGGAGCGTTACAACCCCTGCCTACCCCAAATCGCCCTTGGGAGGTGATCTCAATGGACTTTATTACTGATCTGCCTCCAAGTGGAGGGAAAACTGTTATCTGGGTTATCGTTGACTTTTTTACTAAACAGGCTCATTTTGTTCCGTTTGCTTCCATCCCCTCTGCTAAGAAGTTAGCCTCAGCATTCTTACAGCATGTCGTGAGGCTTCACACTTTGCCGTCCAAAGTAATCTCAGACAGGGGGGTGCAGTTTGTATCCCAATTCTGGGGAGAGTTGATGTCACTGCTAGGGGTGGAGAGGGGGGTCGGCAGTGCATACCACCCAGAGACTGATGGGCAAACCGAAAGGGTCAACCAAACCCTTGAACAATATCTCAGATGTTTCACTAACTTTCAACAAGATGATTGGCATTCCCTCTTGCCTTTGGCTGAGTTCTGCTACAATAACACTCAGCACTCCTCAACAGGAATGTCTCCTTTCATGGCGGTTCATGGCTATGAGGCCCCGCCACTTCCATTTTTAAGCTCTCCCAACCTCCCGGCGGAAGATGCAGGTGACTGGTGCAAGCGTTTGCAAATGGCATGGCCTCTGTTGACTAAAACTCTCGAAGGGGCCAAAGCTGCGTATAAATTGCAGGCTGACAAAAAATGCAACCTTTCGTGGATCCCGAAGTGTGGGGACTTTGCCTACCTTTCCACACAAAACCTGCGAGGTATGCAGCCAAGCCGCAAACTTGGTTGGAAATTTGTTGGACCTTTTGAAATTATCCGTGTGATTAACAATGTCACTGTTGAACTTGATTTACCTAAATCGCTAAAGTCTATTCATCCTGTTTTTCATGTAAGGCTCCTGCAACGTGCGCCTGCAGAGAATGCATGGAGACCTCGTCACCCCGCCCCGCCTCCACTCATGGTGGGGGGGGAACCGCATTTTGAAGTTGCGCAGATCTTGGATTCAAAGATTTCTCAAAATCGACTGTATTATCTGGTTGATTGGGTGGACTTTGGGCCTGAACAGAGGGAGTGGGTGAGGGCGGAACATGTTCATGCCCCGAAATTAGTCCGGGCTTTCCATAAATTGTACCCTTTGAAACCGAAGGGATAGGTTTGTTATCAGGAGGGCAGAATGTCAGGTATCCCTGCCATAAGGGATGGAGAAGGGAGGGAGGATGGGACTGTAGGGTGTTGATTGATGCTTTGGGACTGGTGGGATGGAATATGGGGAGATGCCAATGTTGCCTGGGCAACCGGGCCATATCTCATCTCCCAGGCCAAGAGTGGCCTTGAATGCCAGGCTGTGCGTCTGCTATCGCTTTCTAAAGGCAACAGCTAGGCTGGGAAAGGTGGGATGGGGGGTGAACTGTTATTTACTGCTTCTGGGGTTCCTGCGCACGTGCTGTTCATTTATTGGTAGAATGGTGGGGGCCCTTTCCCCCCTTTAGAGTATATCCCAATGCTTTATGTATCCAAAGTATTCTTAACAATGCTTCTGTTCTAGTGACCTAGTCTTGCAGCTTAATAAATACTATTCTTGTTTCAATGAACAAGGCCTGGTGTTTGGCTGACTAACTAAGGACCCTGACACCAGGGCTCTTTTGTAGCAGGAACTCCTTTGCATATTAGGCGACACACCCCTAATGTAGCCAATCCTCCAAGAGTTTACGGAGTTCTTCTTACAGCGGCTACTGTAAGCTCTTGGAAAATTGGCTACATTAGGGGTGTGTCACTTAATATGCAAAGGAGTTCCTGCTACAAAAAAGCCCTGAGAAGACCTTACAGGTATTTGAAAAGGTCATGTATCCCCTCAGTCTTTTCTTCTTCAGGCAAAACATATCAGCTTTTTTCAATCATTCCTCTTAGGAATCGTTTTTCAGATAATTTTTGTTGCCTTCCTCTGAACCCATTCCAGTTTGTCTACATCTTTCTTAAAGTGTGATGGTCAGAACTGGACAACAGTAATTCAGATGAGGTTTGACTTGTGTGGAGAAGAGTGGATCAGTTACAACTCATGACTCAGATTCCATTTTTCCATTAATATGGCCTAAAATATAGAAGGGTGTTTTTTGTTTGTTTGTTTTGTGGCTGCATCATGTTGCTATGTTCAGGTTGCAATTAACTACAACCCACGTGCCAATGCCAAACCAGGCAATCCCCTTCCTGACCCAGCTAAACTTAATCCCATTTGACTTTTTTCCTTAAATGCAGAACTTTGCATTTGTCACTTGAGTTTACATTTTTCTCTTTGGCTGTCTTCTTGCTATCTCAGTAATTTCCAATGAAATATCACATGAAAATTGTACTCCTAGTATTATGCTAAAAGCATGCTTCTCTGTATTTAATTAAATGTAATATTTTAAACACAGACCCACCAAATTCTACTCTGTCGTATAAGCGATTTCTTTCTTTTTTTTTGGACAGGCCAGTGAGATATCATTAATTTTTCATTCTCTGAAATCACCATGGCAAAGGCTGTCTTCAGAGAATTTGCCTGTGTGTGTGCGTGCACACACATGTGCATGCCTGCACTGTGGCTGGTAATTTGTTATGACAATTTTTCGAAGCTTATTTCCCTGCAATGCCCTTCTTTTAGTTGATTGCAAATGTCTTATTTGCTTCAATTATCTTTGCCACTGAGATGCTCTGTTGTGATGCAAAACAAATTGTTACTTGCTCCCTAAAGCCTAGGATAGTATTATTATTAATACTAATAATAAACTAGATCAAGATACATATATAGTGGGGTATGAAATTAATTTCTTGAGGCCTATTAATATATACTACTTTTCTGCTCCATAAAATAGTATATATACTTTTCAGTTTAATTTGGATATGCCTACCATTATTCATTTATTAAATAATAAATACATGATGGGAGGAAGTTAATAAATAGGTTGTTATGGATTTTCCTTATTTTTTAGTGCCAAAGATATTTTTATGTATATATCTTCAATGTTAGGACTGCTGAGTTTTTCAGAAATCCTTCATAAAGCTCATGAATTGTACTACCTTGTACTGACAGTCTTTTAAGCTTAACTACCACACTATTTATAACCTTTCTAATAATGATGGATGATAGAAAAAGCAATAAGGAAGATTTAAATGTGTGCATTAAACATCTTTGGGGCTCTATGTCCAACCTCTTGCAGCAGTATTTATTTTCTGAATGTCTTATGCATTTCTAATAATGTCTTTCATATCTCTACACAGTAAGGTCAGAAAACCATAGTAGTAAGGTGAGACATTCTCCACAGCTGATTTCACTAGGTCACCAACATGTTCTGCAACTGGTATAACATAATAATTAGTAAAATTAATTAGCCTTAGAAACCAAGTCATGTGACCCTCTACTTTAATACACAGTGGTTGCCATGGCAGCCCAAATGGGAGCATCAGTCAAGCTGTTAAGGTTCCTAGTTTCTTTTCATAATGAACAGCTACAGGGTATAAAGCTGTAGATAAATCTAACCTAGAGGGCTTTGGGCATGGCAAACCACGGATAAATAGCAAATGAAACAATACAGATGGCTGCATAGCTGATAGAACCATACTATCATTCAGTAACTGTTCACAAATCCCACATATTATTTTATTACATAACATCTCTGCATTTTTCTCATTGCTGGAGAAAAAAAATGTCTTTTTGAAGTCATTCAAAGTTCATTCAATAATGATACTAAACTTATTTAATACATAAGTGAGATAAGAACATAAGAAGAGCCTTGTTGGATCAGACCAATGATATCCCTGTTCTAGCACCATATTTCCCACCAGAGCTGCTGATAAAGATTCCCTTCAGGGCCTCCCTCATATCACTCAGACCCAACCCAGACATTATATAAAAACAAATCATATGACTTGCCCAAATAGGTGGGTGACAACCTCTAGCATGTTGTGCCTCCTACTTTTTGGCAGCCCTGTTTCCCATGGTGATCAATCAGATGTCTCTAGAAGGCCTCCCCACTGATCTTGAGGTCCAGTTTACTTGTCATGACTAATAGCTATTGATAGATCCATTGTCCTTTAATATATATAACCTCCTGTAAAAGCCCAGCTAGTAGTCACCACTACACCCAGTACATTTTGTGCCTCCAGCTATAGTGATGCCCTGGCTATAGAATGTTCTAAATATTGTATGCTGTTTTGAATGGCTGGGGTTTTTATGGTTTGTTAATTCTAATGATAATATGCTTTTTCCTTGTGGAGAAGAGCAGGGCATAAATGAAGTAAATAAACAAATAAATTCTGACCCATCTACTCTTTTAACTGAATTTTATTGTCCCCCAACTATGACACCAGTTGTAATTATGCCTGGTTGTACTGAATTTGTGTTCTGATCTTGCTGATGCTGTTTTAAAGTACTCAGGATGGGTTTATTGTTGATACTGAGTTTTGATAAACTTTGATTTTAACTTATATCATTTTTTTTCATTTTATGCTTTAGCTACCTCTGCAAGATCTTTGAGTGTATGGGATATAAATCAAATATGTGTTCAAAGGCACAATGGACTTTTTCATCATCCAAGAGAAAGAGTGCACATCTGTTCCCCTATCACACCACTGCCTTCAAATCCCCCCACCAAGTCCTTTTTGTGCTCCAGATGGCTTGTGTTCCCACACTTCTTGCAAGGTGTGCTGTGATGATAGGTAGGGCTCTAAACTATAGGTCTTCATAACAACCAGGATCCTACTGATATCATTCATAATCCCCCCAAAGGGGAGGAGGGGGCTAGGCAGCTCACTAGGTATGGGCAGTTGTAGGCAGGCAAAATCCCATTTTATGGAAGAATTCTATTTTCAGTTACAGAGTCCAGAAACAAATCTTTCTTTCTAGGTAAGAAGGAATCTGACTCAGATATGTGGCTTCCTTGGACAAAAGGGAGAGGGAGGCATTTCAGAATCCTGGGCATAATTCCAAATAAGGTTTCTTCCAGAAAGGGAAAAGGTGGATTTGAAGATATATTAAAGTATGGTTGTGTTACATGCAGAGCTTTTGGCAGGCAATTTGAACAGTTTAAATTGGATCTTTGAATCATTGGATCAGTTCATGGTGGAAAATGAATACATATGTTTCCCAAATAAAAACCTCACTTCACCCAGTGTCTGGCCATTGGAACAGTAAAGGGCTTACCACATAGGCATGGATCCTGTGTTTGTAAAATGCTAATGTGACTGGCTTTGCATATGGCTAAAAGCATACTAATGGATAATAGCAGGTCCTTATTGTGTGAACTGATAGCCAGAACCTGAGTGAAATGAGTCTTCTATCTGGGATATGTATTTTTCAGTTACCATGATAGAATTAAGCATAATCTTGGCTCCCCTGCCTTTTGTGAATGTTGTGGTGTACTGAGTTCGACTGTGTGCGAGGTCAGGTCCACACGCGGTCAGGCAAAGAGCCCTAGCTTCGCTTCCAGAGACAATAGCCAGAGCGGATTCTAGCCCGCTCCTATCAGAAGGCTAGGATCCGAGAAAGGACCTATGGAACTCCTGCCACTGTAAATAATCCTATCACGGGTGTGGGGTGTGTGTTTGTGTGTGGTTTGCCTTAGGGATATAAGTCAGCTTGCGCACCGGCATTCTCTCTCGTGTTCTTCACTTCCAATAAAGTAAGAGCTGACATCACTACTGATGCATCCTGCTCAGTATTTTACAACTGTGGTGGCCAGAAAGCTGTTTACTATCCTGATTAAGGATTACAGTCCTTGGCTGTCAATAGCTGGGAATTGGAAGTTGGAGACTTCTAAGACATCACTTCCTGTTCAGAACCATAAAGTGATGGTCAGGTGTCAATCGATGCAATTTGCCCCATCCTTTGCATTGCTCCATAGAGTGAGGGTAGGGTTGCTAACTCCAGGTTGGAGATTTGGGGGTGAAGCCTAGGGATGGTGGGGTTTGGGGAAAGGAAGGCCCTTGGTGGGGTAAAGTGCTGTGGAATCCACCCTCCAAAACTGCCATCTCCTCCAGGGAACTGCAGTCTGGAGATCAAATTTGATTCTGAGAGACCTCCATGCCTACCTGGAAGTTGGTGACCCTAAGTAAGGGCTGGAAATGAGGAACATCCCCAGGTGATACCCTGCCAGACCTAGGTAAATGGCAACCTTAATCCTGATGGAAAATTGAGATAATAGAAGCTAGTTGTCCTAATGCCAAGATAGGTGAGGTGGAACACACACAAATTTGTTTTAGCCCAGGCTGGAAAATTGGTCTAAAACAAATAAAATGAATTTCAATGGGAAGAAATGTAAAGTTATGCATTTAGGTAGGAAAAATTAAATGCATTATTATAGAATGGGGAGATTTGTCTTGGCAGTAATATGTGCAAAAAGGATCTAGGGGTCTTAGTAGACCATACACTAAACATGAGTCAGCAGTGTGATGTGGCAGTTAAAAAGGCAAATGAGATTTTGGGCTGTATCAACAGAAGTATAATGTCCAGATCACATGAAGTGATGGTGTCACTACTCTGCTCTGGTTAGACCTCACCTTGAGTATTGGGTTCAGTTTTTTAAGAAGGATATAGACAAGCTGGAAAGTCCAGAAGGGGGCAATGAAGATGGTGTGGGGTCTGGAGACCAAGTCCTATGACGAAAGGTTGAAGGAGCTGGGTATTTTTAGCCTGGAGAGGAGAGGACTGAGAGGTGATATGATAACGATCTTCGAGTACTTGAAGGGCTGTCATATAGAGGATGGTGCAGAGTTGTTTTCTGTTGCCCCAGAAGGTTGGACCAGAACCAATGGATTGAAATTGTATCAGAAGCGTTTTTAGCTAAAAATTAGGAAGACCTTCCTGATACTTAGAGAGGTTCCTCGGTGGAATAGGCTTCCTCAGGAGGTGAGGTGTTCCCCTTCTTTGGAGGTTTTTAAACAGAGGATAGATGGCCATCTGACAGCAATGCTGATTCTGTGGACTTAAGCAGATCACAAGAAGGGAGGGCAAGGAGGGTTGCATCACTGCTTAGTTCTTGTGGTCCTTTCTTACACACCCAGGGAAATGCCAGTCATCACTTTAGGGTCAGGGTCAGGGAGTAATTTTCCCCAGGCCAGTTCTGGGCATGGAGCAGAGGTTGCTTGGGGTGTGTGGGAGAGGTATTTGTGAATTTCCTGCATTGTGCAGGGGGTTGGACTAGATGACCCTGGAGGTCCCTTCCAAGTCTATGATTCTGTGAAATGATCTTGGCAACCATACAAAACTATTGGCAAAAATATGAACAAATGTTAAAAGTAACAGAATAGGAAAAATTATTCAAACCTACAGCTGAATAATCACTATCCGAAGATGCATATTTTGAAACCCTGCTGCTTTCATTAATAATAAAAGAACCCAATTCTTCCCCTTCCTTTTGCCTTACTAGAAGTTTTGCCTGCTAAAAGATATTAGGATTTGAGTCTTAATAAAATGAGGCCTAGGCAGAAGTTAATTTTTTTTTGCCAGCATGTTAATACAATCACTGTCAGAAATAGCTTATTCCTCTGAGTCCAATTTTTGAACAACCTTCTCTTGCATTTATTGTTTTACTTCAATGCATCACCTGCCTTTTGAAATGACAGCTGCACTGCATTTATTCCAGTTCTCTCTTCCCCTTTCCTTGCAGCTTGGACTGCAAAGCAAGAAAATAGAAGCCAGAGAAAAACAAAACCCATGTTTGGAAAATGATTTTGGAAGGTGTCATGAAGTCAAAACATTTATGTGAAAAAATCCCCAGCAGAACTTACATAGTGACTGTAATTTAGCTGACTCTCTTAATGAAAGACTATCCAATTTTATTAAACCATCCTGTAACTATCTTTTACTTTTTTTTTTTTTTTTACTTTGCTCTCCCTCCAAGAGTATCAGGGTTGCAGACACAACTTTCCCCACCTCCATTTTGTATAAGAATGCCAAAAGAGATCTGATTCCCAGTCTGTTGGGCCCATTCCTGGCAGAAAGAATCAACTAGTTCTGATCACAGAAACAGCTAATGGAATCAGAACTTTTGCCCATGTTGTAAACGTAGTAGCTTGTGGTTCATACAGTGCACCAATTATGTTACTATCAGGGTGGGAAGTCCATTCTCTCCCCCTTTCTCAATCCTTAGCTGCTGTCCAGCCTATTCATAAGAACATAAGAACATAAGAACATAAGAGAAGCCAATGTTGAATCAGGCCAATGGCCCATCTAGTCCAACACTCTGTCACACAGCGGCCAAAATATACCAGGTGCCATCAGGAGGTCCAGCAGTGGGGCCAGGGCACCAGAAGCCCTCCCACTGCTGCCCCCTCCAGCACCAAGAATAGAGTGCATCACCTGCCCCAGACTGAGAGTTCCCATCTATACCCTGTGGCTAATAGCCACTGATGGACTTGTGCTCCATATGTTTATCTAATTCCCTCTTGAAACTGTCCATGCTTGCAGCTGCCATGACCTCCTGTGGCAGTGAATTCCATACGTTAATCACTCTTTGGGTGAAGAAGTATTTCCTTTTATCTGTTCTAACCCGACTGCTCAGCAATTTCATAGAGTGCCCACGAGTTCTTGTATTGTGAGAAAGGGAGAAAAGTACTTCTTTCTCAACCTGCTCAATCCCATTCATAATCTTATAAACCTCGATCATGTCACCTCTCAGCCGTCGTTTCTCCAAGCTAAAGAGCCCCAAGCATTTTAACCTTTCTTCATAGGGAAGATGTTCCAACCCTTTTATCATTCTAGTTGCCCTTCTCTGCACTTTTTCCAATGCTATAATATCCTTTTTGAGATGTGGTGACCAGAACTGTACACAGTATTCCATTAGGCTGAAAGGATAGTGGATATTTTATTTATTTATTTATTAATTATCACACTTATACCCCGCCCTCCCCGTGATGCAGGCTCACCCATCCCTTCCTCCTTTTGCCAGCCCCTGTTTGAGCTGCCTGGAATAGGAAGTCAGGAGATTTCTCATTGGCTGATGTTCCAGTCATTTTAAAGAGAGCATAACAAACCACATGTGCTTTCTCTGGATTCCCAGTTCCTCACAGGGTCAGATTCTTCACAGTTGCTGCCGAGATGCCACTCAGTCATCAGGTGCCCCCCAGCTTCTCTCCATGGCTAATGCAGCAGTTAGATCAAGATGGGTAGCTGTGTTAGTCTGTGGCTGCAATTAGACGTGCTTTTAGATCCAACTTCTATGCCAATGCCTGATGGATCTAAAGTTCATGATCAGACAGCAACATCTGTGAAAGGTTCTACAGTTGTCAGCACCCCATTCTGGTCTGCCCCTGAAATAAAGTAAAAAGACACCAGGAAAAGTCCTGTCCTAATGCTTGCCAATGGGCCATGGATGGATTTTCCCTAGTCTGATCACTCAAGAATGCTCTCAGGCCATTGGAATGGTTTGTTTATTCCATCCTGACTTGGCACTATTTTTTTTTCTCACTTAGCAATATGCACATAACTGCATAATCATCCCCATCTCTAGGCCAACTTTGAAATGGAGCAGGAAAGGGAGTGATCTTTATCAGGCAATCATGGCTCACTGTGAACCAAGGGGATCACAGTACTCTGTGGAAGCAGGGGAAAGCAGTCAAAACAAAGAATCAACTCCCGGAAGTTGGAAAGCGCATATGCAAAAAATTGCACCCTCATTTATACACATGCACAAAAGCAGGCAAAAAAAAAAATAGAACTCTCACCCATCTATTCCATCTGATCAAGCAGTGATGGGCTGAGCCCATGGTGAAATGAATTATACTGGGATGTCTGATCAAGTGACTCTGTTTCAAATACCAGCAGATGAAATAGGAACCCTTCCTGACCATGCCAAATGGCATGTCTGGTCTCAGCCTATCTGTAGCAGTAGAAAAGAACAAGAGTCCAGTAGTACCTTAAATACTGCCAAATTTGTGGCAGGGTATGAGCTATTTGAAGAAATGAGCAGTGACTCGCAAATGCTCATACCCTGCCACAAATTTTGTTAGTCTTTAGGGTGCTACTGGACTCTTGCTTTTTTCTACTGCAGCAGTAAGAGTTACTACAGCACTTTTGCAAAATGCTAGAGCATCTACGTGGCACAATCCACTCCCCACATTTCATCCTATCAGCACCCGAGGCACTGACAGCCAAAGAGTTGGGATGCCAGCACCCCTCCCACTATAGCAGGAGGCCTGGCATCCCTAAATCATATCATCTATAGTTAGTTACACTGAATGATACTTTCATAATGTGTCTGAACTGAGTCAAGGAGTAAAGTTAATCACAGTTATGACTACTGCATCATTGTTACCCTACCTTCATTCCAATTATCTTCTCCCAAGCCAAACAAATATCCGCATTCATTTAATATTCCTTTGCTTTGTTTGCCCTGAATTGTATGAAACACATGCCTACTAAATCCAGATGCAAGATCTGAAACGTCCTTAAAGCCTTACGAGTTTGCTCAATTCATTTCTAAAAAGATGAGCGAGTCATTGGGATCTACCCATGCTGTGGAAAAAGAAAGTAGTCAAGGGGGGAGAAGTCATCTTGAGGTTTTGTAACAAAACAACAGTCTCATAATGGAATGCAGGTTTGGATGAGGACTGGAACTGCTTACTCATGCTGAGCTGCTCCTGGGAATCATAGAAGTCTTTTGTTGTGATCACATGGCTTGCCATTGCCATGGTAGGCTACTTTTATCAGAGTCACTGGGGAAATAAAAGCACTGAGCTCTTAATGCCAAGCTTATGGTATCAAATGGAGTCGTTTCAGCTTCTGCACTCAAGTGAACTTGCGCAAGCTGTTCTCACAGTTTGTTCAAATACCTTTGACACATGTCCCTAAATGCTTCTGTATAATATCTAGCAGTTTCCAGTTAGAGTGTACTGACTTTGCTGGACCACAAGGAAGCAATCTAAACTCTAGCAAGAGTGCCAGTGGAGAGATGTGAGTTCAGCCTTTGTTCATTTTCTCATTGAAATATTTTTCCTTTCCATTTTACAAAGGGATGTGGGGATGCATGGAAACCACTCAAGCAGTACGTATATACATATATATGTGACTGTTGTCAAGTTGCAACTGACTCATGGTGATCCTGGCAAGGGGCTTTCAAGGTGAATGAGAAGCAGAGGTAGTTTACATTGCCTTCCTCTGCAGCACCTCCCTTGGCAGTCTCCTATCCAATTACTGACCCATCTTAGCCTCTGAGATCTGACAAGATTGGGCTATACCGTGCTGCCTTCCTTCCCACTCAATCAGTAGGAGGGGGCAAGAGTCTACTTTCCTTGCTTTTATATTGTTCCAAACTTTTTAAAATGCTACTTATTTCAGATTCCCAGAATATTTAACAGACATGAGATTTCATAACCAAGGTCACATTATCATGCTTGATACAGCAGAGAGTCTGGGAGTCAGTGCAGTCAGTATTCTCAATAATTTCCATAAGTCTTTTGGGGAGGACTAGAAGACACATGCCTTTTACATGGGGATATGAAAAAAACAGCCAACTAGCTTGGAGAACATGCACAACCCAATGGCAGGTGCACACTAGACCACCTGCATTCAAGACAGCTATGGAGTTCACCATTTCGACCTCCACCAGGCCATTCCAACTGTGAAATTACTTTTCCAAGAGGACTGTCCACATTTCTTGAATAATTTCCAGGGTTTAGCATGGTGCAACCAGTACTTCCCAAATATACTGAAATGGAAAAAGTATGCCTGCACACAAAAGCTCATACCTTGGATAAACATTTGTTGGTCTTAAAGATGCCACTGAACTCTAACTTTGTTATACTGCTTCAGATGAACATGGATGACCACCTGGAACAGTACTTCCCAAGACAGCATTATTACTCCATAAACCTGTTAAGTATGAGACTCAACAAAGGATTCAGCTTCAAGTGATTTCAGCTTTATTAAACAGCAACTGTAAGTCAGGAACACACAACAACAAGGGGAGCACAGCTCCTTCTTTTAAAAACTCTCCCGGGCTGTCAAAGCCACACCCATTACAAGTTAAAGACCAATCAGAATAAAGGGATAAAGGCCAATCAGGACTGTTCCCTCTTTGCAACAATATCACTCAGTGATTGGGTAATTACACAGGTTTCACAGAAACCGACCAATAGCAATGCGACATCTGAAGAGCCACATTCAGACTCAAGCTTAACATGTGAATAGGTAGGAGCGATTCACATTCAGTACATAACAAATTCCTCCCCCCTAAGATGGAGCATTACCCTGCCAAACATAATCTTTCAGGTGGGGGGGGCACCTCGGCTTCGGTTCGACCGGTGCAGCGGTCTCTGATCTGTTGGACTTGGAGCAGCACACTCTTCTGGAGCCCTCGTAACCTCTCTTGCAGGAGAGACAGGGGGAAAACAAACAGGGATCACAGGCTCTGGAGTTGGGGTCTGCCCAGACTCCGAGTCCCCTTCTGCAACACTCACCTCCTCGATGGGAGGCTCGGCGATGGAGTCTGCCCAACGCTCCCTGAGCTGGTCTATGTGGCGATGAATCTCCCGTCCACTGGGAAGCCGGACCACATACAGCCTGGACCCTGCTACTTTGGTGACTACGGCTGGTAGCCACCAATGACCTTCCCTGTAGTTCCAGGCAAAGACCTTGTCCTCACACTGGAACACTCTCCCCTGTGCTGGTTCCTCAGACCGTTGCTTGGACTGGTCCAAGTCAGGGTGCAAACGGTTGAGGAGGGTAGATAGCTTCCGGCCCATCAAGAGTTCAGCTGGGCTCTGCCCCATTGCCGAACATGGGGTGATGTGTTGCCTCAGAAGGAAAGAGGCCAGCTTCTGATTCCAGTCCCGCACATCAGGCGCCCAAGCGATTCTTTTGTCGTCTGAACCATACGTTCGGCCTGTCCATTAGAGGCCGGATGGAACGGGGCTGACGTTACATGGTGTACAAGGTTTTCAGCCAGGAACCCCTCAAATTCTGCCAAAACAAACTGTGGCCCGTTATCAGAGATGACACAGTCCGGCAGCCCGTACGTGGAAAACAGCTTGCGCAGGGCATGAATCACAGCCCCAGAATTCGTTGATCTCATATTTACAACCTCCAACCATTTGGAGTAAGAGTCTACACATATGAAAAACATTTGCCCATGGTACGGGCCCACAAAATCAATATGGAGGCGGGACCATGGCCTCCTTGACTTTTCCCAGGGCTGGACAGGAGCATGAGGTGGTTCTGGCCGGGACTGTTGGCAGGACATGCAGTTCCAAACCCAAACCTCAATGTCTGCATCAATGTTTGGCCACCACACGTACCCTCTGGCGAAGGCCTTCATATGAACCATTCCTGGATGGCCCGCATGCAAGGCCTCCAGGACTCTTTCCCTTAGCTTAGAGGGAATTACAACTCTACTTCCCCAAAGCAGACAGCCCTTAGTCACAGATAATTCATTTTGGTGGGAAACAAACGGTTTGAAATCTGCCTCCAATTTCCCGGCCAGCCACCCCCTCCACACCCAATTGAGAACTCGGGCAATTAAAGGGTCCTTTGCCGAAGCAGCGGCAATGTCTGTGGAGGTGACCGGTGCCTCCGGGAGCTCTTCCAGTGCCAAAACGTCCAGTTCTGGCTCCTCGTCATAGTCAGTTAGTGGTGCGGGGCAGTGGCTAAGGGCGTCTGCGTGCCCAATAGCCTTCCCTGGACGGTGCTCCAGCTCGAAATCGTATGCCGACAGAAAAACCGCCCACCTTAGCATCCGGGGCAATAGAATGTTCAGTGTCGGCTGGTCTGGTGAGAAGATGCCCAGGAGAGGTTTGTGATCAGTCACAAGGAGGAACCGCCACCCATTAACAAAGTCGTGGCATTTCTTTATTCCTGCGATTAGGGCGAGGCCCTCCTTGTCAATCTGGGCATAGTTCTTTTCTGCCTTAGTGAGGGATTGGGAATAAAATGCGATCGGTGCCTCAGATCCGTCCGGCATCAGGTGGCTGAGAATGGCACCCACCCCATAAGGAGATGTGTCAGCTGCAAGCACCAGCAGTTTGTTTTCATCAAAGTGCATCAGGACTGCACTCGATGACAAAAGTTCCTTCACTGAAGCGAATGCACACCTCTGCCGCTCACCCCACTCCCATTTAGCATTCTTGTGGAGCAAAGCGTGCAGAGGTTCAGTGACCGATGCCTTGTGTGGCAGAAAGGCACCATAAAAGTTGAGTATTCCCAAGAAGGACTGGAGGTGTTTCTTGGACTGGGGTGGAGGCGCATTTTGGATTGCCGCCACCTTGTCGGGTGTGGGGTGGACTCCGTCTGCATCTACGAGGAACCCCAATACTCAACTCTTTTTACTCTGACAACACATTTTGAACGCTTAACCCGCAGCCCGGCATTTTTAAAACGACTCAACACTGCTCTTAAGCGAGCCATCAGTTCACAATCATCTGTGCCTGCAATTAAAACATCATCGAAATAGGGCACGACACCAGGTAGCCCATGCAGGAGCCCCTCCATTAGCCCTTGAAAAATGCCCGGGGCGATATTTACTCCAAATTGTAATCATTTTACCCTGAAAGCCCCTTTATGGGTAATGATTGTTTGGGCTTCAGCAGTTGCGTCGTCCACCGGCGACTGCTGGTAAGCTTGAGCCAGGTCAAGCTTGGCAAAGACTTTCCCCCCTCCCAGTGATGCCAGTACGTGGCTGATTACTGGCACCAGATAGGAATGGTGCTGCAGAGCTTTGTTAACTGTACATTTGTAGTCTGCTCATATTCGTATAGACCTGTCGGCCTTGACAGGCGTCACAATTGGAGCCTCCCACTTCCCATAGGGTACCAGTTCAAGAACACCCTGACTGACCAATTTATCTAACTCTGACTGAATTTTTGCTTTGAGCGCGAGTGGGACCTTCCTATACTTCAGTCGTATCGGACGAACTGAAGGGTCCAAATCAAAAGAAACTGGGGGGTCGGTGTACGTGCTGAGCCCCTCACCAAACACTTAAGGAAACTCGCTATACAATGAGTCCTGTTTATTTACACAAATTTTGTTGATACCAGTGATAGCGATCCCCAATGCCTCAAACCAGTCGAGGCCCAACAGGCTAACCTGCTCACCCTCTGCCACCAGGAGAGACAGCTCAGCCTTACGGTCTTTGAACTCGACATGGAAGGTCACCTTTCCTGCCAACGGAATGCGCCGTCCCTGGAAGTCGGTCAAGCGGGTCGACACTGGTGCCAGACGGCGGTGGCTTCGCCTCGGGAACAAGCGTTGCCACGTCTCTGTAGAGATGACAGTGACGGACGATCCAGAGTCCACCTCCATGACACAGGGAACGCCATCCAGATGAACCGTCACATAGATTTTCTTGCTGGGCTTGCCTCTGGTGGCCAGGATCATTGATGGGCAGCAGCAGGAGTCAGTCTGATGACAGCCAGATGCCTTGTCGTTGTTTCAAACATGAACCCTGGGGTCTGCATGTCGCGAAGACGGTGGAGATCTTTTGGTGGCACGACAGACTCAGGCCAGATGACCCCGCTCCACAGGAGCGGCAGATCAGCTCCTTGGCCCAACAGAGGTCTCTGTCATGCTTGCCTCTGTAGCCGGTACAGGAACGCAATACTGGAGTCTTCAGTCTGGTCCACGGTGGGAGTGTCTCCCTGGTTCTGCATACGCCGTCAGCCTCGCCATCGGACTCACTGGTGGACTGCTGGTGAACGGCAGGCTCTTTACTTGCTGGTGGCGGTCATTGTTGCACCTCTAGGGTCAATTTGTCGGTGGCCTCAGTGGCGATGGCCTCAGTGTAGGCCACAGCATACGTAAGCTCAGAATGGGCGAACAGGTGCTGCTGGAGGCGCTCTTCCTGAAGGCTGCACACCAGTCGGTTGAGGAGATCCTCTTCCAGGTCGGTGAAACCGCAAGGCCAGGCCGCCCTCCGCAAGGTGGTGACGAATTCGGCTATCGATTCAGCCGGGCCCTGGCACTACTTCTAAAAAGCATGCCTGCAGGCTATCTTTGACGGCTGTGGCACGAAATGGCCCTTGAGCTTCACTGTGATATCAGCCCATGTAGCTGTGCTAAGCTCGGTGGGCACAACTAGGGACCGAGCGATGTCAAAGATGGCCTTGCCACAGGAGCTCAGTAGCGTTGCCTTCTTCCTCGCCTTGTCCATGATCTGGTTTGCTTGGAGGTGAAACTCAAACTGTGCCAGGTAAGAGTCCCAGTCCTCCATTGCCGGGTCAAATGCCTCGAACGCCGGATTTACGGCCATCTGGGCTGACGGTGCTGCCATTACTGCTCGTGGAGCCTCAGCCGACTCGACCGGGTGTGTGTCCTCATCCACCATTGCTGTCTCGGTTCAGCGGGGCTGCCTACCTGCTCTAGCATCCCATCCTCGTCGCCAATTGTTAAGTATGAGACTCAACAAAGGATTCAGCTTCAAGTGATTTCAGCTTTATTAAACAGCAACTGTAAGTCAGGAACACAGAACAACAAGGGGAGCACAGCTCCTTCTTTTAAAAACTCTCCCGGGCTGTCAAAGCCACACCCATTACAAGTTAAAGACCAATCAGAATACAGGGATAAAGGCCAATCAGGACCGTTCCCTCTTTGCAACAATATCACTCAGTGATTGGGTAATTACACAGGTTTCGCAGAAACCGACCAATAGCAATGCGACATCTGAAGAGCCACATTCAGACTCAAGCTTAACATGTGAATAGATAGGAGTGATTCACATTCAGTACATAACAAAACCCCTTCTGCCGATAAAGTGGCATGCATACAAACTGAAGTGGATGAGGACACAAATAAGATCAGCTAGGTGGTTAATACATATTTGCAACAGAATTCTGGTCATAATATCATACAGAGATTACCATTTAAAGCTTCTTTTAGATGACAGTGTTCATGCTGTAAACCACCCTGAGCCCTATTTGTGGGAGTGCAGTGTAGAAATCCAATAAATAAATAATTAATAAATGTTTTTACATGCTGTTGTGTCATATAGTGTTCAAAGCACCTGATTATGACTGAGGAAACCATGGTTCATATCCTTCTGTTGCTATGAAATTCATGTGACAACTTGATCCAGTCATACTCTTTCACCCTGACATGTCTAATATGTCCATTATAAAGATAAAATGCAGAGGATTTATCTGTTTATGCCAAACACTCTTCTCCTGCTCTTTCAAACAAAAGCTCAGAGCAGCTAACAACATCATTACAAGAAGAATCACAGGTCAAGTAAAATAAGCATGAGAGTCAATAATCCACTCATAAAAACTCCATCCCCTTATCCTTCACAAAATGTGCAAGGTTTGGCATGTATATGGCACTCAGAAAGGCTCACTGAACCATGCACACCTTTCTCAAGGCCAAGAGAGTCAGGTTTCTTTTGGGATAATTTCCCATAATTATGGCACAGCAATAGAAAACGCTCAGGATCTCCTTGAGGTGAACCACACTACCCAGTGAGGGAGCTGTATGGAAGATAAGGTGTATGAAAGATAAATATATCAGAAAAGTTATTTTCTCTTGAGGTATCATCTCCTGTAGTCACTTTTGGAATCTTGGCCTATTGTTTCATTACCAGATCAGTTCCTACAGTTACAATGTTCAATGTACAATGTTCTGCAATTACAATGTTCAAATGCATGGCTTCTCAGTTATTCAAACTTTTTTAAAAATAAATGTTTTAAAAGTTGCATCATGTCTAGCAGTGGTTCTAAAGGCATTATGTTGTATTCTGGGCCCCACAGGCCTCACAAGCTGGAAGAGTCACAGCAACCAGTCCTCAGCTCTCCTTCCATTTTTCTGCCAAGAAAACCTGAGAAACACAAATTGCAGCCACACTTCTCTAATTCCAACATGGAAGTACAACACCGGCAAATTGTTCATCTGCAGTTTTCCATCAACTGCTGCAGGATAATTCTGACTATCCCCCACTCATACTCTTCTTCATCCCCTAGGAAATGAACATCTGTTTATAGCATCTGCTCTAAATGTTGATGCTTGAATATTAGGACAAACCAGATTCTGAATCTGAATTCTCCCTCTTCCATTGACTCATTTCTTGGTGTATTGTGCTTTTCCTAATAAGTCCAGGAAAGAGCTTTAAAAACTATCTAGTTTTCTTTATTCAACAGAATTGATGCCAATCAGAGTCCATTTCTCCTTCAGCTGTTTCTCTGAATCCTTTCCTGTAGCCCTGTACACACAATATACATGTCTACTTGTTTACAGGGCCAACGTGTGAACAGTGGTTGCACTGGTCACAGTCACACCACCACTTGCCTACATGTATTTGGTTCACAGGAACCACCACCTAAGAACATACAAACTGCACATATGTAGGCAATGTCCCCATGGCTCAGAAACATTTGAAAAAGCAGAATTCCTGATCACTGACTGGGATGAAGCTTGAACATATACAGTTAATATGTACTTGAGCACTGAGCTACAGGTGAGATGAATGCCAGCCCACTCAGTTTTGATTGGAGTGCTTGGACCCACTCCCCTTCTACATGCTTCATCCCTATACACCTGTATGTTGTATGTACAAGGTCATCAAGCCACACTCTTCAGAGTTGTGTAGGATATGGGGCTGGTTTGGACTATACAATGACCCTTGCAAGGGTAGGAACAAGAGGTTTGCAGGCACATTCCTTACCTCTCTGCCAAGCCAGTATGCCTCTACCACCTTTGACACCACTGACAGTCCACAGGCTGCTGTTATGTTCAGTTCAGCATGGGTATGCTCTATATGAAGGGTGTGGAATGGTATGGTATACTCCAATCTCATAATATCTCAGAAGCTAAATGGGCTGGGTGCTTGGATGGAACACCACCAAGGATGACTCTGCAGAGAAAGGCAATGGCAAAGCACCTGTGCTTCTCACTTGCTTTGAAAGCCCCTTGCTGAAGTCCCCCAAAGTCAGTTTAAACTTAATGGCATATACATAGATACATATGCTCTATACGCACAATTGAAATCCTGTATTGAAGCCTCACATACACCAAATGGAAGATATGGCAATATGTGGATGATTGAGCAGGAGGGAAAGTCATGCTTCCCTCTCCTTCCTACCACACACAGGGTGATATGTCACAGTCAACTAGATTTAGTTAGTGGTCATCTATCATGCATGAATAAAAATATATACATCTGAAAAAGAATATAGCAGAAACTTGGCTATCAGGGTTTCCTCTTTGGAAGTACCAAAAGGGTTAAGTAGTCTACACTCCAGTGAACCATTTCTTACTGTGAATCCTGTATGAAAGGTCAATACTGCCCCCCCCCCATTTCATTCTCCTGTTGCATTTTCTTTTGACTGGCAATATAACACTTTGGATTTATGAGAGGCATTCTGTGCTGAACAGTTTGGAGTAGGGACATGTCACTGTGCCTTGGAACTTTCAAAAGAAAATGCCTGTAATACTGTAGAACACCATTTCTTTTGGGGCACCGTGACCATAATACTCACAGATCAGACTGTGAGATCCTTTCTTCAGAGCTCTATTTAATAAGAGGGGCTGTCTTTCTTAATTATTCTGAAGGAAAAATGACAGGCTGTGCCAGTGTTATGTACACAGCCTGAAAACAGAATGTGTGAGTATTATATGCATAGTACTTGAAATAGCCTTACTGGAATTTGAGGTAATTATTTTCTTTGGACATGAATGGCCAGCTTCTGGGGCAGGCCAGCAAAGCACACTGCATTAAAAAAATGCCAAAGAGAATTCACCTGACCAAATAAAATTTTGAACCTTCACCCTCAGATATTGGCATAGAATGGCCACAGCAGATCCTTTAGGCAGAGTATCTCGAGTGCTTTCCAGGGGGCAAGCACCACACACATCTGCAACAAGTCACTGTGTGCTTTTGCAAATTGATTTGGCCTTCCTGCTTCCTAACATGCTAAACACAAACTCTTTCTCAGTATCTCTCCCATAAGCAAATCAGGTTGCACCCTTAGGTGCAAGCTGAATGTTCTGGCAGTGTGATTCACAGGTTAGAATATGTCATATCCAATTGCTATGGAAAGAGTAGAGGTGGGGTGATTCAAAGTGCTGTATGGGCAGGCCGGAGGGACACACTGAACCCCTCCTGTGACTGCAGCTGCTTTTCTGTGCCCATTTTTCTGATGGCAAGGGGTTCATATGATTTTGAGCCCAGCTCATAGGAAAGTTAAGGTAATTTTAGAACTTGGACTTAATGGCCCTCCCCCTTCATCACAAGATCTGACTAATTTGAGAGATGCTGAGAAAGTTCATACTTGTTTGACTCAGAGCATATGACTCAGCTGGCAAAGCTGAGCCAGAGAAGCAACCCTCACGTTACGAAGGATTCTGGGCCATGTTTCAGAGCACGTGCTTTCACTGCACATTGGACTGGCCTATTTGGGCTTGCTGTCCACTGAACAGGAATGAGTAGATTTCTCCTGTTCCTTCATTGTTCTGGAATTTCTTTCTGTGCTGCATTGAACTCCACCTTAATTATGGATTAACTAGGAGACTGTCTAAAATTAAGTCTGGGACTGAATCATGAGCAGAGTGCCACAGTGGTGCTTTCAGTTCCTATGTATCATTTTCTGCTCTGTCTTCTGAGCACTACAAAAACACTTTAAAAAGCAGCCTTGCTGTGATTGTTGCATCAGTTTTTTGTGTGCAATGTTTTATTGATGAATGCATGTGCTTCTGTACACCAATACAGCATTATACAAAAAGAATCTTGATGCCAGAGTGTGCACAGTCACATCAATATTGTTTTTTTAAATTAACTTTTTATTAACATTTTGTAAGTTAAAGATTACAAACATTTCAGAGTTTAGACAGATAACACACATAAACAACAGTATAATATATAGTCAAAAGTGGGAGAAAGCAAACAAACCAAACTGTATAACATGCGAGATGTTATTCATGAATGAAAACAGTAACAGATGAGTAAGATAAATCTAATGAACCTTTTACATCTTAATTCTAAATTTAAAAAGAGTCAAGATGAAAATGCAGTGACAAGTGGTGCAACACACACGTACTGAATAGCAATGGACTGGGTAGTGAGAGAATAATATCATCAGGTGTAGAGTAGTTTGAGATATATCTGTTTGTGGGGTTGGATGTCATTTGCAGTTATGTATTCGAAAAAAAGAAGCCATTTCTGGGAGAAATTAGATCGTTTGGGATAAAGATCCATTTGACGTAGGTGGTCTGTGATTTTTTTCCATTATAAACAGGTCCCAAACTTTTGTGAACCATAGATCAATCGTGGGAACCAAATGGGACTTCCATCTCAAGGCTATGCATGTTCTTGCTGCAACTATTAGACTTGTGATTAAGTCATGTCTGATGGATGGAATGGAGGGGTCCTGCCAGATATTAAGCAAAAGAGTTTCCAGTGCTAAAGGAATTGTATATCCCATGATAGATTGGATTTGAGAGAGAACATCATACGAAAAAGATCTGACAACTGGGCATTCCCACCAACAATGGTTGTAGGACCCTATTTTGCCACAATTCTTCCAACAAAGTGGCGAGTGAGAAGGAGAAAATGCAACTTTCTGTGTTGTTAGGTACCGAATGAGGATCTTGTATGATTTTAATGTTGTGCTGATAGTTGGAGATCTGAACTGTGAGGAAGACCAGATTTGATCCCAGAGTTCATCAGTGATTTGAAGGTTACAATCCGTTTGCCATTTGCAACAAAAATGTAATTCTTTAGTGTTGTCAAATTGGATTAGTGTATCATATGTCTTTGAGATCAGTCCCTTAAAAGAGAAGGTACTATCTTCCAAAAGATTCTCAAAGGGGGAAGTACCAGAATATAAAGAGGTCTTTATTCGTATAAAGTTTATTGCCTGGCTGAGCTGCAGATAAAAGAACCATGGGATGAGATGTCTTAGCTTCTGTTCCAACATCTATTTTGGGTAGAGACTGGTTGAGGATGCAACGTTAGTTATTCGTGTTAAGTTAGCTTGTCTCCAGAGTTTGGCTACTAATAAATCATTACCAGGAGAAAACCATTTTTGGAATAAGAAAATTGATAGTTTGGATAAGTTTGGGAGTAGTTTGTACCTGAGGTTGTCCCACAGTTGCAAAACAGATATGAGAAAGATGTTGGAATGGATAGCCTTGGGTCTTGACTGTGAATCATTCCAGATGATTTCTTGGATGGTCATGGGGAAGAGCAGAGGATAGAGCAGTTTAACCCAGACAGTGTGTTATCCTTTGTTTAACATCAGATTGGTCAATAATGTAGTTTTGTAATATGTGGAGAAGTCGGGATAATGTAGTCCTCCTTGAGCCATGACAATTGTTTTTTTTACAGTGTTATATTGATTCACAACATTTGACATGAAAGGTGCTGCAAATTACTAGAGATATTGAGACTTTTATGAAAGTGGTTGCCAGTTTAACCTACTGTAAGTAAATTCTTCATTTGCATGCAAATTGAGCCCCATCACCAGCCTGTCACAGTGGTGTTCAAAGTTCAGCTTGAATACCATACTGAGCAGCTTGGCACTTGCTCAGTAGCTTCTTATGCTACAGGGTCATGAACCAAAAAGCTGCTTTTGTAACTTGAGGTATGGTAGCTTGTGGCAGCTTTCACACCTGAGCAGTTAGCAAATGGAATCTTCTCAATCACCAGAAAAGAAAGCACATATCTTCCAAGGTCACACAATAACCTCTTGTTGAGGACAGAGTCACTGGCAATTCACCCTTTCCTTTTATCTGTGTAGTCAGATACATTGTTTAAATGACCTACAAAGGACACACAGCCTGCAACAATATGCATGCATGAACTTATTCCAATCAGAACATTTCTTTCTTTTTAGTTTTAAGTGTGGGAATGTATCGCAGCAATTCTGTAGCAAAAAGCCCCAAGGCACATCTATTTTTATTACTCTCAATTTCTGAAAAGAACAGATTTTGCAGATTCATGGAAGGAGATACTACATTTCCCATGAGGCAGTGTGAGAATGTGTGTGTGCAAATTTATTTTGATCTGGACCATTTAGCAGCCATTCATGAAGAATGACTGGTACTGCCATAAGAGACATAGGGATTATAACTAACCCAAGAGTCTTCAAACTTGTTGAGCCTGCAGATGCCTTTGGAGTTTTCAAGAAATGGTACTGGGCACAACCACAAAATGGGTGACATGGGAGGCAATTACGAAATGGTGGTGGGTGCCAAGCATCCTCTGGGATGGGAGGCAGATATTTCTGAATGTACCTTCCATGTACATCCATAGGCAATGCTTCCTGAGGACTTCTGAAGCACCACCTACTCCAATGATGTGGAGGATAACCAGGATTGTTTCTTTTCTGTGAGGAAGAAGTGTATTGGGAAGGAAGCAAGGGGAGGCAGGGCAATATATTAGTAGGCACCATAATGCAAATTAGTGAGCAGCATGGTGATGCCCATAGGCATCACATTGGGGGTCACTGACCTTACCATTAGGTAAGTGGCATCTGAGAATGTGATTATTTTATTTGCTTTTAACAATGTACCTTTTAGGGTCCTGGAAGATTCAGGGCCTGAGTGAGAAGGGGCGGAAGCCACTGTGGCTAAACTTTATGTAGTTTTGTATGCACAGTTGTCTTTGTTCATAACCAACCACAGCTGAGCTGTTTGGACATAGTCAAAGAACCCTTGAATGTTCATCCCTGGTAATCCCAAATTGCAAGCATACCATGAGCTTCCATGCATAATTCTCTGTGCATAATTTGGAAATACAAAATGGAAAGAAGGGATCCTAAAGGACTGGCTCCACTTCAGGGCAGAATCCCTTCCCACACATCATGGGTCCTCCATTTTAAAAAAAATATACCACCCCTCTCCTTCCCATAGCTGATGATTACTTTAAGACTGCTCCCATGTCAGAATTTTTTTTCTGAAGCCTCAATCTCACAGCATTCATCATCTCTTGGCAGTGCTGAAAATGGAACAAATGTCTTAAAGGAGCTGTTGTATTCACAGTAAATGACTGGTACCTGTTTGTGGAGCAAACTGGTATTTGCCCACCCCCTATCTCAGAGGAAGCACAAGGGTGGGTCAAGCCAGTTGGGACTCCGAAGCAGGAGCGCTGGCCAACCGAGGGCTGGCTCACCTGTAAAATCTGGCGGTAGCCACACTCTCTCCTCAGTTCGGCCCAGCACGAACTCAGAGGTGAATGGGAGCTGTGCAGCTGGGCATTGAGGAGTCCCACATGGTGTCAGAGCAAACTGATGGTGAGGTTGCAGGGACTCTGCAGGGAGGGTTTGGGGAGGGTTCCCCAGAGTCTATTGCCAATGGTGGGGCCTCAGTGGGCAGCGGGTTCCCCAATCCACTTCTGCCTACTTCAGGTCTCCACTGCAGTGGCAGCACCCACACAGGCCATCTTCAGTCTCCTGCTGAGCTCTTCTCGCTAGTGGTGGAGCCAGCATGGGTTGGCTTCTCGTGGCCGTGAGACCCAGACTGTTTTGCCCCCAAAGGGTAGCCATTATTTTAAGGCTAGGAAGCCCCTGTGTATGGGCAAGGGGGCCTGATGGTCACTGAAGGTCATCTGGCAGCTGCCTGGGAGGTTGAGGGGCACAGGCGCCCACAGACAAGGCCTACGGTTGTGAGTGGTCAGTCCTGGTTAACACCCTTCCCCTCAGCTAAAAGGCTTGGCAAAGGGGCTATTTCAGTATACAGTAGCATTGTGTGTTCCTCTCCACCAGCTTACCGAGGGCAGGGAGGAAGATTGGGGGTGCTCCAGGGTTAATAGAGAGGGTGTACTCAGCTGTAACAATCTCTTATCTTTATCCTATTCTCCATCTATCATGGGTGCAGTATCCAAGCTAAGAAGACAACACAGAAGAAGGGTGGCTGGGCTGGGAAGGCTCACAAATGGGTGCCACTGGCCATCTCATCCTCTGAGGATGAGGATGGGCTCTCCTAAAAGGATTTGGCAGTCAAAATTGAGGCTCTGGAGAGAGCCAAGGCACGGAAGTGGAAGAATGGCCTTGAGACCAGGAGCACCAATAGCTCTCAATGCATGAGCCTCACGGTAGGCATTTCAGGCAGGTATGTAGACAGTGGGCACCTGGTAGTGCATTCACACATGGAAGCCAGGCAGGGAGCTGGCAATAAACAGAGGTATCAACCACTTCTTGTCTGCTGGGGCTTCAGTGCCTCATGGAAGTGCTTGAGGAAGACATGCAAGTTTCAAATATGCTTGTAGTATGTGCAGGGGCATGCACCCTGTGTCCTCCTATGAGAAGGGTGGCCTGAGAAGAAGGAGCCCAGGGTCAGGACCATTAAAGGGTATCTGGTGGTGACATCATTTCAGCCATGAGTGGGGGCAGGGGATTACACAAGGGGCTTCAGGTCAGGGCACAGGATGGAGGGCTGGCTTGGGGAAGCACCACTGGCACCTGACACCAGACAGCCCTTCATCTGGGGTTCATCAGGGTGTTACCTAGATTGGGGGGTTGAATCTACTTGCCACAAGGGGAGGCCAAGTTGGGCAGGGTGGTCATCTAGGTGGCCTGGATGGCTAGTGGGGAGTAACTTTGGTATCCACTCCTTGGCATTGGAATGGCTTCAACAGTCACAAGGCGGGGGTCTAGTACCTCTGAGGTCTGGTACTGGGCTGTGGGAGGCCTCGGCATATGGTATTGATGGATGTCAACAGTGCTGGCTGATGGTGTGTTCCTTTACAGGATGCGGCACAAGGACGGAAGTCACCAGTATAATGGTCGGTGGCTCCAGCTTAGGCACCCAGCTAGGCATCGGAGACTGGGCTTCTGTTGAATGGCTGGAGGAGGGTGGAGTGCGTGGATATAGGCATAGAAACCACTGTGGGGGGGAAACAAAACAAGTATTTCCTATACACAGTGTGGCCTGTTAGCAATAGCTACACAAAGCATGTCCTTCACAACAGGCTATATTTGGACAAATGAGTGATATTGTCTTTGTGTTGATCATATAGATAATCATTAACATCATAGCATATTATATGTTGGTATGCCTTTTAGTGCTTTCTGTGAATGCTGTATACTCAAGGCAGTTTCATCAATCCAGTATGTATAATTCTAATAAATTATTACGGGACATTACTGGACAATATGTAACCTTTTAATTTAAATAGTAGATATTAAAAATTAGAAGTATGACCTAGATTGTCTCTCCTCTTTTGACTCCTTTGAATTGGAGAGCCAGTTTGGAGAACTATGTTTGATTCCCCACTCCTCCACATACAGCCATCTGGGTGACCTTGGGTCAGTCACAGTTCTCTCAGAGCTGTTATCTCAAGAACAGTTCTCCCAGAGCTCTCTCAGCCCAACTACCTCACAGGGTGTCTGTTGTGGGGAGGGGAAAGAAAGGAGATTGTAATCTGCTCTGAGACTCTGGGTGAAGGGCAGGGTATAAATCCAGCTTTCCTTCTCCTTCTCCTCTTTGCTGCACTGTGTAAGGACATAGAGGTCAAACAGGTGAGAATAACTGGGGACAGAAGCTGAAACCTGGAATAGAGAAGGATTTCACCTGCAGGAATTTCCCTACTCCTTCTCCTCTCCCCCTACATTTTCTCCATCACACTGTCATTCCAAAGCATTGTTCTCCATAGATGAGAACTCAGATAAGATGAAGAAGTACTTTTCCTGTACTGGCTGATCTCTTACCTTGTTATTGTTCTGCCCCCATTCCCAGCTACACCTTCACTCCTGCTATTCTAGTCCTTAAACCTGAAATCTGGATGATGCCCATAGCTATGGCCAAAGGTAGCAGTCTTATGGAAGAGTACTACTAAACGCAGTGCCAGGATAAGATAAACAAAGAAAGTAATGATAATCGCTCACTAACCAGGCAATGCTTTCAGAAGATCCCACCCACTGTCTCTACCTGTATGTCAATAGGAAATGCTTTTCACAGAATCATAGAATTATAGAGTTCGAAGGGACCTCCAGGGTCATCTAGTCCAACCCCCTGTACAATGCAGGAAATTCACAAATACCTCCCTCCACACCCCCAGTGACCACTGTCCCATACCCAGAAGATGACAAAAAACCTCCAGGCTCTCCAGCCAAACTGGCCTGGAGAAAAATTGCTTCCTGACCCCAAAGTGGCAATCAGCATTTCCCTGGCCGTGTAAGAAAGGGCCACAAGAACTAAGCACTGAGGCAACCCTTCCTACCCTCCCTCTCATGATCTGCCTTATCAAAAGCCTTACTGAAATCAAGCCTTACTGAAATCAAGATAAACCATACCTACAGCATCCATCTGATCCAGCAAAGTATTAACTTTCTCAAAAAAAAAAAAAAAAGATATAAGGTTAGTCTGGCATGACTTGTTCTTGAGAAACCCATGCTGGCTCTTAGTAATCACAGCCATTCATTCTAAATGCTTAAGGACTGTCTGTTTGATTATTTGTTCTAAAACTTTCCCAGGTATAGACGTCAAGCTGACAGGTTGGTAGTTACTAGGATCCTCCTTTTCCCCATTCTTGCAGATGGGGACAACATTTGCTTGCCTCCAGTCTTCTGGCACCTCACCTGGTCTCCAAGAATTCTCAAAAATAATCGACAGAGGCTCAGAAATTACATCTGTGAGTTCTTTTAGTATCCTTGGATGCAGTTCATCTGGCCCCATGGACTTAGTTTCATTTAAAGAAACTAGGAGTTTATGATCCTATGATGATCCTAGGCTGCAACTCCTATGATGATCCTAGGCTGCAACTTCTATGATGATCCTAGGCTGCAACTCCCTTCCCTCATCATGTGTTCTGTTTCTGCCATGTTCAGCACCATTTCCCTTGCAAGAGAAGACTGAGGAAAAGTAGGAATTGAGCAGTTCTGGCCCCTCTGCATCACCTATTACCATTTCACCTTCCTGTCCCTACAATGGGCCTACCATATCTCTGCTTTTGTTCTTACTCTGAACATAAGAAAAGAACCTTTTTTGTTGTTTTTAGCATCTCTTGGTAGCCTAAGCTCATACTGAGTTTTAGCTTTCCTAACTCTTTCTCTACAAGCACTAGTTGTTTACATTCATCCTTGGTTATAAGGCTCCCCTTCCACTTTCTAAATGAGTCTTTATTTCTCAAGTCTGTTTATGGAGCCACCTTGGCTTCTTTAGGCTCCTCCCATTTTTCCTTCTCATAGGAATCATTTGTGATTGTGCCTTCACTACTTTGCTTTTAAGAAACCCCCATCCCTCTTGAATGCCATTCTCCTTAAGTATTTCTGTCTATGGGATTCTACCCAGCATAACTTTGTCAAAATTTGCTTTCCTGAAGTCCAACCTATATGTCTGACTACGTACAGATTTCCCCTTCCCCAAGAGTGTAAATTCCAAAATTACATGGTCACTACTACCCAGGGTGCCCACTGCTTTCATCTCATCAACCAGTTCTTCCCTGTTGGTAAGAATCAAGTCTAAGATAGCAGATCCCCTTGTTCCCCTCTCCACTTTCTGGAAAATGAAGTTGTCAGTTGTCTCTTATCTTTGCAAATTCAGTGCAAACCTTCCCATTCACATCAACCCTTGTGCAGACTGAACCTGCAAGCTTTCATTTTCATACCTGTTTCTGTTTTCTCAGGACCAAGTATTCCCTCTTAATATCAGTTATTAATCTTATTTTTGCATTGATTGCATAGAAATGATATCTAAATGACATAAAGATGGCATAACATAGTGTAGACAAAAAAAGTGCATTGTGAATACCAGCAACATGAATTAGAACAAAAGGGGTAACACCAAACTATCCTAAAATCTTTGCTAGTAATGCAGTTTCAGTTTTAGGAGAATCATCTCTCTCAATCTTCAGCAGTATGTGTCCTGTTGAGCCCCCCCCTCCAACATTGGCACAGCATATAGTGATCTTTGTGTCATCACCTACATATGTGCTGCTGAGTCACAACTGATTTACAGCAACCCCAGTAAAGGGATTTTAAGGCAAATGAGAAACAGAGGTGGTTTGCCATTGCCTTTCCTCTGCAGAGCCTTCCTTGGTGGGCTCCATCCAAGTACCCTGAGATCTGATGAGATCGGGCAGTATACCATGTCACGTTACCATGACTTAGTACATTTGAAAAAATGATGGTGACTCAGTTTGTATAACACCTTCAAGATTACAGCCGCTCCAAAGTAACCCTCAGACAACATATGATCTTTCCTAGGGAATGATGCAGAGGATAGAGAACAATAATCCTATAAAAGCTCTTTTGTGAGGTAACATTAGCTGCTGACTCAGAGGCTGAAAGCAACCCTTGGTATATGCATATATATATTTTAAAAATTCTAAAGCTGGTTCGTAACAAAACAACCATGTGTCACAGGCTGTTAATAAAACAGCAACACATCCACATGTATTTGTTTGTTTGTTTAATGTAATGAAAATCCTAACATGCATGCATTTCTGATGCTCAGCCAGAGTATGCAAAGAGAACTTGATGACCCTCAATGTGTGGAAGCCCAAGAAGCTCTGTAAGATGCTAAGCAATGCTAAATTTGATGAAGCTTATGCACCACTACTGACCTTCTCATTGAGGAGCCCCTGATAACAATTCCATTTCAGACCTCACTCATCTGATTTATGGCATTTTCTGGATAATTATTAATAGTTCCTTTTGTATGGTGTATGAGTCCTCCATACTCTCCATAATGTTCTATAGATTTCAATACAGAGTAACCTTAAAAAAGTAAACTTATATTACTTTGTACTCATCTGTTTGCCAGGGTTCAAGGGTCCAGTGAGTTTCCCTCTTTTTCATGCCTATGATTTTGATATTCATTACCTACTGGAAGGAGCTGTGGTGGCTCAAGTGGTTAAGACGCTGAACTGCAGGCTGTGGAAGGTCAGTAGTTCAGCAGTTCAAGACCCAAGAGTGCCGCATGATGGGGTGAGCTCCTGTCTCTAGTTCCAGCTCCTGCCAACCTAGCAGTTTGGAAGCAAGAAATTGCAAGTAGATAAATAGGTACCACTTTGGTGGGAAGGTAACAGCATTCTGTGCACCTTGGTGTTTAGTCATGCTGGCCACATGACCATGGAAACGTCTTCAGACAGTGCTGGCTCTTCGGCTTTGAAACGGAGATGAGCACCGCAACTCTAGAGTCGGATTTGACTGGCTTTCGAGCAAGGGAACCTTTACTTTACCTTTACTTACCTACTGGAAGCCATTTATAGCCTTGTAAACTTAGACACAATTATATCGCAGCTATTATATCAATTGTCACATAAAAGCCTTCTCTTTTACTTTCCCATTTCACCACCTTTTGTGTAGGGTATTCTCATCTGGAGTTCCTCATTCAGAGTATGTCATTTTAATTAGAGAAAGAAAAATACCTATCTATTCTTGATTACATAGGAGGAAATAGTGTGTCTTTCAGTCCTGGAATTATAACATCAATGAAAATTTGAGAAGCCATTAATTCTGTCAAATACAATCAAATGAATGGGAGTTTTCCATCTTGGCATTAATCTAGATTCGATCTGTTGCTTTTTAAATGCTCCTTTTCTTTGAGAACCTCAGAACAGTGAACATTTTGCATTCCTTCTTTCATTGTATTTTTACACCACTGTGAGGTAGGTTAGGATGAGAGATTGACTAGTGAGATCACCCACTGAACTTCATGACTGAGACTAGGCATGCTCAAGTAAGTACATGGACATTCGTCAATGTATTTGGACATGTCCAAATGATGCCTTCTAGGATACATGGGTTTAAAAGGGGGCTATGTTCCTATGAATTTGGATATATGAATTTCATACATATAGAGGGTGGTATGGAGTTGTTTTCTGTTGCCCCAGAAGGTTGGATCAGAACCAATGGGTTGAAATTAAATCAGAAGAGTTTTCAGCTAAACATTAGGAACAACTTCATGACAGTTAGAGCGGTTCCTCAGGAAGTGGTGGGCTCTTCTTCTTTGGAGGTTTTAAAACAGAGGCTAGATGGCCATCTGACAGCAATGCTGATTCTGTGAGCTTAGGCAGATCATGAGAGGGAGGGCAGGAAGGGTTTCATCAGTGCTTAGTTCTTGTAGCCCTTTTTTCACACCCAGGAAAATGCTGATTGCCACTTTGGGGGTCAGGAAGTGATTTTTCTCCAGGCCAGTTTGACTGGAGATCCTGGAGGTTTTTTGTCATTTTCTGGTCATGGAACAGTGGTCACTGGGAGTGTGGGGGGAGGTATTTGTGAATTTCCTGCATTGTACAGGGGGTTGGACTAGATGATCCTGGAGGTCTCTTCAAACTCTATGATTCTATGATATAATTGTGCTGTTTTTTCTTACAATGGTAATGCTTTTTGAGGCAGCCATGCTCAAAAGTACAGCTCTCTGTATCTTTAGTGTCTGCTCATTGTGATCATGAATCCCCTTCTCCCTGCATGAATTATTCCTCCATAATATATCTTTTAGCTGCAGCTGATTAGTGCTACCAGGAGTATTGCCTATTTGTAGAAACAGTGTGATGTGTAATTGTTATAATTTCATCTTTAATGTAAAAATGTTGACCATGGAAAATAGTTCAGAGGCTGACAATGAACAGAACTGCAAGAATCAAAACTACAGTGACTTGGCCCTGCAGAATAGCTATTATGCAGGTACAAAGCTGCTCAATACAAATTTCAACAATATCCTTCAAAGTGTTCTGATCAGGGCTTGCCTTACACTTGTCCATATAGATCATGGACAGCATGTTCATGTAGAAGTTTGTAGCATGTCCAGTTCAAATTGGAATTTGAATCTTGGTGTCCCTGGTCCTAGCATGACATTAAAAAGAAGTTGTTGCAAAAACGCATACATGACATCCAAATTCACCATAACAACATGTTGTGGAAAGCAAATGAGACAGGTGTGTCCTGGTAACACATGTGGCTTACTACCACATATGAAGCTCAGTGGTTTGCAGCAACTTAGTTGGATCCTTGGTATCTGTGAATTCTGTTAGGCATGGTATGTTACAGAATTCTCATGATGGTGGTCTAACATGATCATTACCTTGTACCCATACATTTCATGGAATCTGAAATGCTTATTTCTGGTACAGTGGTCAGGGAACAGGCTTGTAGTTGGTCTCTAGACAACAGTTGCATTAAAACTTTGTGTAAACCTGCTACAATGGAATTGGCCCCTGAAGGTTTTGAAGAAACCTTGATCAGCTTTGACCCAATGTAGTAAATTCCTGTCTAATCAGGTTAGGTGATAAACCAGGATAGGCACATTGTACTCTGAATTGCAACAGCATTGCGAATTGTGAGCTTTTTAGCAGATGATCAAAATAGTTTGTATTGAAAATGCTTTGTGCTCACACATTTCTGCTTCACTTCTCTGAAGCCTCTTCACTGTTTCCTGAGCCCACTCAATAGAAAAAGAAACAGATGAACTTTAAAAAGTAGTGCTTTCTTTAGTTATCTCAAGCTTAAGTGTGCTGAGATGACAGAGGACTGTCACTCTCCAATATTTCAGCCTTACCCTTTTGTCTGCCTGATGCCCAAAGGTGGGAATTTCTTTAGTCTACAAATTCCTCACTTTACAAATGCTGTGGTGCCCCGATCCTGCTCAGGACAATAGTGCATTGGAGAGGGGCTCCTGTCTCTCCCCCCCCGGCATTTTCAGAAATCCCACATTTGGATCTTGAAATTGGGGTGGAGGTGAAACAGAATACCCACCTCCCCTTGTGCCACAGTCCCAAGTGGGATTGGGTACCCATGGGCTAGTAAAGTGAGACCCAGTTTGTTGTAGTGGTTTAGAGTGGCAAACTCTAATCTGAAGAAATGTGTTTGATTCCCCACTCCTCCACATGCACCTGATAGGTGACCTTGGGTCAATTACAAGTTCTCTCGGAGCTGTTCTCTCAAGAGCAGTTCTATCAGAGCTCTCTCAGCCTCACCTATTTCACAGGGTGTCTGTTGTGGGGAGAAGAAGGGAAGGAGATTGTAAGCTGCTCTGAGACTAAGTGAAGGGCAGGGTATATATCCAATCCAGTGTTCCCTCTAAGCTGAGTTAATGTGAGTTAGCTCACAGTTTTTTAGCCTCCAGCTCACACATTTTTGTCTTAGATCAGGAAGGATGACTCCAGAGCAAACTAATTTATGCAGAAGCCAAATTGCTTGCTCACGACTTTAAGGCCAGTTGCTCACAAAGTAGAATTTTTGCTCACAAGACTCCACAGGAGAGAGGGAGCATTGATCCAATATCTCCTCCTCCTCCTCCTCCTCCTTTCCAGCAGTAAAATGGCAGCAGTGTCACTGGGTAGGCCCTGGGGATGCCATATCATTTAGTTTGTCCCTGAATGTTCTAACATGGATCAGAAATACATTACACATTCTTACACTATCACCTGGGAACTGCATATCTTAGTTCTGGCTATGTGCCAACATGATGATGATGAAATAAATGTTCCAAATTCCTAAAAAAAAGGGGGAAAGAAACAGATAGTTGGGTTTCAGGGAGAAATTGAGATCCCCCCCCCCGACAACAGTGTATGTTGCCATCAGCTGTAGAGATGCAAAGTAGCATGTACAATTGAAATACAGCCTCTTTTAAATGAATAATTATGATTATGTTAGGGCATAGTAACACAGGCCACCCAATAAATGGTGTGTAAGCACCAACAGTAGCTACCTGGAAAGCCCCACTTTGAATGCCACTAATTGTGCAGGCACAAAGTTACCCAAATCACTGTTCATTCTCTATTGTGAATTGGTAACTAATGTGATCATATGAGATATTTGATTAGAGAGAAAACAGGTACTGCAAGCAAGGTCTATTAGATGTTTAAATGTCCTATTTGTGAAAATAATCACCAGTGACAACCTAGTTTAATTGAAGCTATTTTATGGCAGAAGTCTGGAAAATCATAGGAGCTTTATATAGATACTAGGAGCAAAACCCATTGTAGGAACAATACAATGAGCTCTAGGAAGTCACGACACATCCCTGCCCCCCTGCTCTTTACCCGCTCCCCAGATCCCAGGGTGGCAGAATGCACTGCCACTGACTCCCTGCTCAGCTGCATTTGGAGGCTTCCAGGCCACCACCACTCTGCATACTGGTGGACTGGTGGCACCTGTCCAGTTGCAGGGCGGCTATGTGCATTCTGCCTTGGCCGCCGCCAATGGCTGCTGCAGCAGGAGTGGCCTCAGCCTGAGGACCCTCCACTTGCTGGTGTGTCCATCCCGGCCGGGTGGTGGCGTCCTGTGAGCCGCCTCCACTGCTCTCTGCTGCGGCTCCAGCAGGATTGGCCTCAGGCTCCTAAGGCTCCTCCTGCTGGAGAGTCCATCCCATCCGGCGGCTCCCTGCAGACTGAGGGCGAGATGCTGGCCACCGGCTCTGTGGGTGGGACTGAGGTGATGCAGCAAGGCAATGCAGCTAGTGGATACAGACCCCTGATGAGTGACTCATCAGAGAGTCAATTGATTTGGGAGTGCATGGAATGTTGCCACTCCAAAATACAATTATTGTATAGGAGAGATAGCTCTATGCACGTCAATGTACACATATGTGTGCCTGTGGATACATGTGCAAGCTTTTACCAATTAAGGAAACTTGGCATTTCAAAATTCTACCCAAAGAACACTTTTTTTGCCTTGCTACCTCAGAGTGTATCCATGAGTTTATTTTTAAAAAATGACAAATGGCCCTTCTTGTCACTTGCTTGGTAAATTCAGCGTTGTGAAGACAGAAAGAACACAGTGAGAAGGGGAACATCAAGACCTGAGAATCTGACTTTGATCTCATTCTTAAGAAATAACCAAGAGCACCATGACATTCTGTAAGGAGACTGGAAGTTTAACAACAAAAACATCCTCTCCATGTACCACCATTCTGACTCTAAGATAATGCCTTTTTTGCAGACAATGATAGAAAAAAGATAGCTTTCTTAGCCTGTTGTTTCCTTAGAAAAGAGTATTATGTTACAGAAGGCAGTACTGACTATTGAAATCATACTCTGGTAATCTTGTTGGTCTTTAAGGTGCAATTGGATTCATTTTGCTCTTCTACTGCACACCATAATGGCTACCCACCTGAGACAGATCTGCAAATGTTACTCTTGAATGGTCCTTTGAAATCAGATGTCCTTCCTGGCACCCTTGTCCTTAGTGTATTTACTTTCAGTGTGTTGGATCCAGCCACCTTTTTTCACTAAATATCTCCCATTTCTCCCCTTTTTTACATGCAAAGCTAATGATTCTCAGCATAGCCATTTTGGGTGGTCAAAGATGGTGTTTCCTTCTTTTTTCACCTGCAGAAAAGCTGCTGCAATTCCAACTCAATGTACTGAATTATGTTATTGGTAACACTGAATCCTGTGTTGCAGCATGGTGATTTATACATTAAAAAGATAACAATGCCGTCTTATGCAGAGTTTCTCCAGTCTAATCCAATTAAAATCAATAGGTTTAGATTGGCACAAGTCTGAATTGCATTACACTGACCTCAAAATAGGGAAGGGCACGAATCAGCTCATGACTTTTGGTTGGTTTGTGGTTCGCAAATTGACGTTCATAAACTTTTAGTGCTGTTCATAGCAATTTGTGAATTGATACATTTTCCAGACAGACAGGCGCTGCTCAATTAAACTGTTTACAAAACTCCAAGCTAACAGGGGGACAGAATTCTCCAGCCTTGGAAACAACAATATTTATTTATTTATAGACCACCCTCCCCTATACATGGGGCTCAGGGCAGTGAACAACATTCCAGTGATACATTTCAATAAATACTATACAATCAAATAAAATAGTTAAAAACAGTAAAACAACTCAAGGTCAGGGAGAGACTGGAAGGCGGCCAGTTGCCTGATCTGGTGCAGCTGGAAGAACACCAGACTGGCAACATTTGTGATTTGGGCCTCCATCAATAAGGAGGCATTCAGAAGCATACCCAGGCTCCTGGAAGTTGGCACCGGTGTCAGAAGTACCCCATCAAGAGCTGGTAGTTGGCATCCCAGTCCTGAATCCCTCTGCCCCAACTACAGAACCTCTGTCTTTAAAGGATTCAGTCTCAGCCAACTCTGCTTCAATGATCCAACCACAGCCTCCAACCCTTTGGCCAAAATAGATGGGGAGGTATCCAGCCAGCCAGCCATCAACAGATACAGCTAGGTGTCATCTGCATATTGATGGTAGTCCAGCCTGAAGCATCGTGCCAGCTGGGCAAGGGGGCCCATATAGATGTTAAACAATATTGGAGAGAAGATAGCCCTCTGATAGGAGCCCTCTAAAGTTTAATAGGCACTGCCAGCCACCAATCACAGCGTTCTCATTCTGCTCTATGGGCTCAGAGTGCTATATATTCAGTCAGCTCCCTTCCCACCCTTTCCTCTATTGGATGGTGACAGTAAGAGAGAGAGGCTTGGAGCTTATTAAAAGCAAAGCAGATTCATTGCTTTCTGATTGTGATAAGAACATAAAAACATAAGAAGAGCCCTGCTGTATCAGACCTGTGGTTCATCTGGTCCAGCATCCTGTCTCACACAGCCATCAACCATTTCCTGTGGACTGCCAACAACAGAGCACAGAGGCCGAGGCCTTCCCCAGTATTGCCTCCTGGCTCTGAGATTCCATGGCTTAGTGCCTCTGAATGTGGAAGTTTCCCTCAGTCACCATGGCTAGTAGCCACTGATAGACTTATCCTCCATGAATCTATCTAATCCCCTTTTAAAGCTGTTTATTTTTGTGGCCATCACTACATCCTCTGGCAGCAAATTCCACTTTTTAATCACTCTCCATGTAAAGTGGTATTTCCTTTTGTCCATTCTGAACCTACTGCCTGTCAGTTTCATTGGATGCCCTCAAGTTCTAGTATTTGGGGAGAAGGAGAAAAATTTCTCTCTGTCAACTCTCTCCACCCTATGCATAATTTTATAAACCTATATCACATCCCCCCCCTTAGTTGTCTCTTTTCTAAATTGAAAAGTCTCATTCTTCAGCCTTTCCTCATAGGGAAGATGCTGCAACTCTCTAATCATCTTGATTGCCCTCCTCTGTACTTTTTCCAGCTCTGCAATGTCCTTTTGGAGATACAGTGACCAGAACTTTGGTGCTCAAAGAACTTTCTAGAGAGTTTGCAGAGCCTTTGTCCATCATCTTCTAGACCTCTTGATGGATGGAAGACATGCCACAAGACTGGAGAAGGGCAGATGTTATCTCAATTTTCAAAAAAGGGAGGAGGGATGACCCAGGAGACTACAAGGCCAGTCAGTCTAACCTCTGTCCCAGGGAAGATACTGGAACAGATTTTAAATGGATTCATCTGTGAGCATTTAAAGGACAACTTGGTAATCTGGGAAAGTCAGCACGGATTTGTCCCCAATAGGTCCTGCCAGACCAACCTCATTTCTTCCTTAGATTGAGTGACAAGTTTAGTGGATCGAGGAAATGCTGTTGATATTTACCTGGATTTCAGTTAAGCTTTTGACAGGGTTTCTCATGATGTTCTGACAGGTAAACTAGAGGACTGTGGACTGGACTCTAGGCTAGTTAGGTGGATAGGGAACTGGTTGGAGAACCACACTCAAAGAGTAGTTGTCAATGGCATTTCATTTGAATGGAGAGAGGTATCCACAGGGCTTGGTTGTGGGCCTGATATTTTTCAATATTTTTATAAATGATCCGGATGAGGGTGTGGAGGGGCTACTTATTAAATTTACAGATGACTCCACATTGGGAGGAGTGGCAAATACACCAGAAGATAGAGATAGAATTCAATGAGATCTGAATACACTGGAAGAGTGGGAGGATGTGAACAAGATGCAATTTAACAATGATAAGTGCCAGTTTCTACATATGAGTACCAAAAATGAGGAACACATATTCTGGATGGGGGATACACTTCTGGGTAGCAATGTGTGTGAACAAGATCTTGGGGTACAGGTGGACCATAATATAAATATGTGCAGCCAGTGTGAGGCGGTAACAAAAAAGGCTAATGGGATCTTGGGGTGTATCAACAGAGGTATAACATCCAAATTGCAAGATGTGATAGTCCTGCTGTACACTGCATTGGTCAGGCTGCACCTGGAGTATTATGTGCAGTTCTAGAGGCCTCACTTCAAAAAGTATGTGGACAGAATAGAGCGGGTGCAGAGGAGAGCGATGAGGATCACTGGGAGCCTGGAGACCAAGCCCTATGAGGAAAGGCTGAGGGATTTAGGAATGCTTAGTCTGGAGAAGAGGAGGTTGAGGGGGGACATGATTGCTCTCTTTAAGTCTTTAAAGGGCTGTCACTTAGAGGAGGGCAGGGAGCTGTTCCTGTTGGCAGCAGAGGATAGGACTCATGATAATGGGTTTAAATTAAGGGTGTGAAGGTTTTAGGAGTTTTTTTTACAGTAAGAGTTGTGTAACAGTGGAATCAGCTAGGCCTAGGGAGGTAGCAGACCTTAGGCAGAGTCTGCACAAACACTTGTTAGGGATACTGATCCACCAACTCTCTCTGCTTATGCAAAGCACAGAGGCTTAACTGGTGGGTTTCTCAGACAAGGGTCCACATTTATATATCCTCCCAGGGATTGGGTGTCAGGGTAGTCTCAAGGTTCTTAGCCACCAATCTCTCTGCTACAGCTGAGCACAGGGTCTTAGCTGGTGGGTTTCTCAGATGAGGGGCCATATTTATACCCACCCCTCCTGATTGTGAACACCATAAGGATGAAAGTAGGTCAAAGGGGTACTCATTGTGGGGGAAAGAAGCCCTCCCCCACATACCAGAGGCCCCGGACCCCCAGGCACCAAATCCAGCCTGAAACCTCCCTGGATCCCTGACCCAGCAGGGCATCACCAGGGGTCTCAGAGACTCCTTCCGCTGTTCTGTCCATGGGGCTGTCCCAAGAGGAAAATGAGTTTTAACAGCACTCAGACACCAGCCATTGCTAAAAGTCTTTGAAGAAGACTCTGACAGAAACTGGTTCAGAGAGTGGGGAGGGGGCATCCTCCTCTCCCACTTCCCAACTCCCTGCTTCTCATGCCGAATTAATTATATGCCTCTCTGGCACCTCCCAGCCCAGTGCCAGAAAGCAGCTGTGCCTCCACCTGTTCCAGTCATAGACCCCCATTTTCTGGCCACCATGTGGAAACATTTCCACATCCTCCTCAGTGATCCCTGTGTGGTGAAGTGCCAGATGTGCCAAGCCCATGTCTGGAGGGGCACAAACACTAAACACCTGTCTTCCTCCATTCTCTGCAGGCACCTGCAAAGAATGCACCCTACTTTTTGTGGCCAAAGGAAGGAGTGGTGGGCAGTGGGAAGAAAAAGAGGCCTCCTCCCTCTCAGTAGGGAGAAGCAGAGTGGGAGCGGGAGGCTCCTCCAAGAAAGGCTCCCCATGCACAGGGTGCCATGCTTGCAAACCCAAGGTAGGCCACCTTCCAAGAGGCACCCAAAAGAGCAAGGGGGAGAACTCAGGAAACATTCACCCATCTCATCAGTGAGATGATTGCTGTGGATGGCCAACCCTTCTCCTCCAAGGAGAACATAGCCTTTCACTGGCTGCTGCACCACCAGGCTCCTTGGTACTCCATCCCCTCATGGAGGACCATGAACTGGCAAGTCTTGCCCACCATGCACCACTCCACAGTGGTGAAGGTCAAGGCTCAGCTCTCCAAAGGACAAGTCTGGACCATCCACTTCACTGCAGACCTCTGAGGCAGATGGCAGCAAGGCTACCTCTGCCTCAATGCCTGTGGGAGCAACTGAAGGATGTCACTGTCCAGACTGTTGGGCCCAGGGCCCAGTAGGGGACAGTCCTGCCACCTGGCTACAAGATGGTTCTGATCCATGAGCAGGGGATGGATGCAGACCATGAAGTGGCAAACATCACCACCACTATCCAGAGTAGCCTGAGAGAGTGTTTGGGCAGCACAAACATTACCTATGACCATATGATCATGGATGCTGGCACCAACATGCTGGCAGAGGTGAAGGCTGTGTGCCTCAAGAGCATTGCCTGCCTGGCACATACACTTCACCTGGTGGTGAAAGATGTTCTAGGGCTGGGAAGCATTGTGAGGGTCACCTGGGATGCTGTGTTAGCCTGATTGCGCATTATTATGAATAATAACGAGGGGAATATGATTGATTATTAATAAGCAATTGGCTGCGAGAGCGAACACCTGTGTATACAGAGGTCAGCCCCGCCGGGAAGTGTTGGTAACAGACCAGGAGACTTTGTAGTTGAAAAATAAAGTCTTTTACTGAAGTTCTACACACGCAAACAATTACACAAGCTCACACACAATTATTCAAGGCCTAAGAAATACAGAGAGAGGCAAAGCACATTTGCATTAGCAGGTAAATTGTTGGTGGGCAATACTTACTAGTCCGTTGTGCAGAGTGTTCCTCAGGAAAAATGGAGGGGAAGGAAACTAAGAAAATGAGGGACCATGCGGCCTGACCGGCAGGTAATCACATGGGAACTCTGGCTGCAGACCAGAGTTTAAAGATGGAGGCAGGGGTTGGGGATAGCAAGCTAGACATAAGAGGGTCAAAGGTTCGATAGGGGTCGTAGAGCAGAGAGCAGAGAGAGGGCCAGTGGTCTGGCGTCTCCTTATAAGCAGGAGGGTGGGGGCTGGTTTCAGCCTCTGATCCTGCCTCCTGGTAAGTCCATCCCTGAAAGCACCCTATTGGTTGGAAGATGTAGGGGAGGTGTGTGGAGGTGTGCCTGGGGGGTGGTCAATAGAAACTTGCTCATGTCTGACACCTGGTAACAGCTGGGATGAGTCACCCGGCCACTTCTATTGTCTTCTTGATGGCATTAGCCAGGCTGCTGATGGCCATCAATCAGTTACTAGGCAACGATGAATAGACTCTGCCAGGGCTACGTGAGGTCTTGCAGGTGATGGTGGGGGAGGGAAAGAGGCTGCCTGCTGTAGAAGGAACTCTCAATGGCGTTTTTGGAGTTCCTAGTTCTTGTATTTTATCAGGGCATGGTACTGTGCTTTAGTGTATACTGGTTCTGTTCCATTTTCCTTCATGAGGAGCAGGCTGATAACCTATGCTGGGCACTGGAGCTGCTGGAAAGGTCAGGAGAAGCGTCTCTTGCCTGGGTGCAGTCTCTGCTGGCATCTGGGTAGGTTACCATGTGGTTCAGTTCCCCATACACGCACTGGCACAGTTTATTATTTTATTACATTCCAAGAAGAGGCTCAAAAGCCTTGCAGGGCAACATTTCCCCCCCTTGGGACCCTGGAGACGTCAGGCGAAAGGGTCACACAATCAGGAATGGATGTCGTCGGAGGCAGTGATGTCGTCCGTCGGAGGGCGCTACTACCTAGGTGCCACTAACTACTCTCGCAATGGGACGGACTTAAAAAAAAATACCCTATCAAAATGCCAAATTACCATTGGAACACTCCACACAGCCGGGGCTGACAAGTATGAGCTGGGAGTTAGCTTATGTAACCTTATAAATGATTAATAATACATTCATTTTATAAAAGAAGTTAAAATAGACTTAAAACAGGCTTCAAATCCTTAACCGCTAATAAAATAACCTTTAAAAGCCTTAATTACACTTAAAAACACAACCGCTAATAAAATTAAGCTAAAAGAAGTCTTAAAATCTTAGGCGCTAATAAAAATAAATCACTAAAAACAGGCACTGTCTCTTTAAGAGAGTTGATTTCATAAAGTTAAATACAGGCATTAATTCATAAAAGCATATACAATTCATTGGATACATCTTCTTCGTCCTTCCCCTCAGGCTGCTTAGTTTTGCAAAGTCTCTTATGCGCACAAACGCTCCATTCATAAAACGAGAGGAAGGCTCTCTATACATTGTAGCTATGGTTCTGCAGCGGGCTGCCTTCGGGGAGCATGAGGGATCCCGATCTTCTTCGGTTGCTCTCGTCCTCCCTCGGCCCGGACACGAGTCAGTCTGGCTGAGGGGGAGGAGGGTAATCTGCATAGTGGGGCAGGGAGTCCCCCCCTAGCTTCCTAAAGCACCTTGGGCATGTAGCTTTCACCTGCCGCGGCGGTTACTGGAGCCCCCAGGCATGCGTACCTTGAAAGAACACAGCAAGCCTGCATGGAGGTCACCAATGACCACACGGGGCACCTAGAAGAGGGTTGGTTAATGAGTCACCATGGATGTGAAAGAGGTTACACTTCGGGGCTTTTCTGTTCCCATGGCTGGCCTGATAATACTCCCTCCCTCCCTCGGGGGGGAGGTTATTGTGCCGGCTTGGGCTGTTCTTCGAACCCAGGCATCAGGGAGAGGACGGCGCCGGCAAGCTCAGGGCTCGAGGAACAGCTCGTAGCCATTGGCTTTTTAAACGGGAGCCATTGTGCTCCAGAGGGAACAATGTCAAGTCGTACCTCTTTTAACCCAGGGGGACCCTTGTGGGGGTTCCCCGATTATTGCAGTTAAAGAATAGAACACAACACTCACACGAAACACAGGAGCTCCCCTGTGCCATAAACATGGGCTGCTCCAGGGTTCCTCCTTATATGGAATGGCTCATCCCTGGGGTTCAAACTATTCACAGTCAGAGGCTCCTGAATATGCAAAACACTTTCCCCAAAAGCATGCTGGGTAAGCCGCTTTTCCCCAAAAAGAAAAAATTATTAAAAATATTTGGAGACACTTTTGCAGAGGCGAGCAAGAGCAAGGTGAGGCTTGGTAGAGTGGGCAAGGCATGGGCACCGATTACTGGGGTGTCACACTTCTCCCTGCAACCGTGAGGGTGGAAGGGGAACAAGGCATGCTGAGGCTGAAGCGGTTGTTGGACAAGCGACGCTGCCAGGCGTCAGGCCGGGCGCCCTGAGCATTCTCCGCTGCTTCCGTAGCAGGGGGAGGACTAGCACGCTCAGTGGCTTCAGGGCTGTTCTTCGAGCCCTGTGCCTACCCGCGCCATGACAAGGTCGCTGTAGCTGCAAGGCGTGACAGCGGCTGTGTCCTGAGTCAGAGCCCACCCGCGTCCACCGCACGGTGTGCCTTGTCCAACAAATGCATCCAACCATCCCTTCCTGACCCTCGGTTCGACTACAAGGGCCTAACTCGGGCTTTTCAGCCCACCCTTTTTCTGGTTAAAGAATAGAACTAAATATGCCTCTGCTTGCAAGAGCCCACTGTACTGGGAGGACCCAGAGGACTTATAAAAGTGGAGAAAAACCCAAGAAACTCGGTGTCAGAGATTGTCTCCCGGGCGGGAGATTCCGGGAGTTCCTATATGTCTCCCGGGTGGGAGTTGGCAAGCAGCTTTTTAGGGGGAAGGAAGGTGATTTACATATTGGGGGTGGTGTCCCTCGCTTGGGGTCTATGGGTAATACACAAAATGGGGGAGTCCTGCACACCTCTGGTGGTCCCCAGGAGGCTTGGAACTGATTTTATTGTGTTATCGGGTGGTAACCCTTCCCAGTGGTGGTGCCATTCATGGATCACCTATTTTCTAGGTGTCACCATGACTGGCAAGGTGGTTGTGGTTCAGCTCATGGCTGCTGCTAGTCAGATTCCAGCATCCATTGCTGACACCCGTCTCAGACTCTCCTCCGAGCTCAGCACCTCCCACACAGGATGTGTTTCCTGGTGGCTTGCACAGGTGCTGAGTTTAAGGGTCTGAGATAGGGGAATTTTCCCTTTTTAGCAGGGGGCTTTAACACCTCCGTGGGGACTCTAAGTAGGAGCACCCATTTTAACCTGGGACCCCCATTCTGTGGGGTCCCTACCTTTCACAGTTACAAAGATAGAAACACCATAAGCAAGAATGAGAATGGGGGGGGACACAAAACAATAAAAAAAGTTTGGCGGAAGGCTTTCTGAGGCCTCCCCCTTGAGCATGGAAGGGCATGCGCATAATAGTCTATTGAAGCACTTGTGGTAAGGGCTGGGACGTGCCCTTACTCTAGGTCAGGTGGAAGCGTGCATGCAAATGTACGCACGCCCTGCACATGCTGGGTTATAAACTAAATTTCATCAAAAAGTGGGGAAAAGTTCATAAAACACCATTAAAAGGGTCCTGCTGATTGCTCTGAGCAAAGCGCATTCTCCTTTGCTCAGAGAGGAGGGTCTGCGTAAGGCTGGGCACTCAGCATGACCTAAAAGAGAGTGAACTGAGGTTGGGTAGGCCTCTGTTGCTCCAGGCAGGGCATGGCCTACCGAGCTTTTGTGCTTGGGGGTGGAACAGGTGAGAATTCCGGCTCCTGCAGCCGGGCTTACACTTTCGCTCTGTCTATCTCACAGCCTTAAACTCAGCGCCTTTGCAACCAATGGGTTCCTCAGGAGGAGGTAGTGGGCCTTGCAAGCTTGGTCTCGCTGGACGCCACACTGATGGTGAAACCATTGGTGGCCCCAGGGCTGACAATAGGAACCGTTGCTGGACCCTCTGCAATTTACTTGCAGAGTATCTAGGACGCCTTTCCGTACAGGCATGCTAGCCAGCTGTGTTCCATCCTGTCCCCTGGGAGGCATTGAGCTCGGGCTTTGGGTATCCACCCTAATTTTTGACTAGGGCCTAATGAGGTCCACCCTTTCCTCAGTTCAAGAATAGATTTCAACATACAAAGCAACACACCAGGTATAGGAAAATTAAAAGTCAGAAGATAGGAGACAATTGCCTTTATTATGAAGCAAGAGTAGAAAAAGGGAGGGGGTTTTAGGGAGAACAGACTTCAGATTTGAGACATCTGAAGGTTGGGTACTTGGCAATATGGGTGAGGGTTTCTATTTGGTTCACTTGTGTTGTGACCCAACACCCTATACAAATTAATGCAGTACTCAAAATAACTTGAAATCCCACAATGATTACCATGGGGTGCAGGGCTAGATTTAAAAAGCCCATTGCCCTTGGACTCCAGCTGAGAATTGTTTAAATTCTTTTCCTAGATCTGTCATTTCCTTGCCATTATTTGAAATAACCATGGAGGATGTGTCTCCATCCCTTTTTGATGGCTTGCAATAAATGCTGTAGCTGAGATTGTGTTAATAATTCATAAATTAGTTCCAGACCCATTCCAAAGAAGATAGGTGCCACATCTTTGTATAAGGAAGGGGAGATCAGGATGTCTTCCTGGGTCCAAATAGGGGCAGCATACAGGAAGTCACACCCTGTCACCATAGACAAGCTGCAGAAGCACCCATTCATTCTAGGGAGTATGGGCCGGATTCAAAATGGATTTAGAATAATGGACTCACAAGGAGTTCTAATGCACACACAACCCCTGCCCACATATACTATAGCAGAACCATTCTCTTGAACTAAATTGTAATGGCATTGGTTAGCAGAATCTAGTTGGGGAGTCAGGCATGGATGGCGTGACTCAAAAGCATGGTCTTCACATATAAAACCTACATTTTCCCTGTGCTTAATTGCCAGGTTCATGAGTAAGTTCCAGTACCAGGATGCCCATGGTATGAAACTTTATTACTATAGGCCTGGCCTGGTGACTGACTGGTATGGTTTTGGATAGAAATCCAGTCAGGTGGGTCTTGTTTGGAAAGGTCCTTTTTCAGTTACAAAACAGCTCTTGTATAAATGTCTGGGCTCACACATAATAATTTTTTAAAAAAAATTTAGGCCTTCAGGCTGGGGAGAAGAGAGATACCACTTCCCCCCCCTTGAATCCATAGGACCCTCTATGGAGTCACAAAAATAATTGCCATGGCTGCCAAAGGCTGGGAGGCAATAAGTAGCAACACACACATACACAAAGGAATGCACTGTCCCCGGCACAAGCTGTGTGTGAACAAACAGTCCCTCTGAGCATGCATAAAGTTCCTTTTCTCGCTAGGGGGAGTCAGGCGGAAGGGGGTCTGTGCATGCAAAATAAATAAATAAATAAATCAGTCTATGGCAGCTATAAAGACTTCAGACGAAATAGCGAGATAGCTAAAATGATGGTGTAAACGTTCTGTGGCAGCTACATTATAAACTGGTATCAAGAGTAAAGAAATGCCTGAGCCCTGAAGGTGGGGCTTTAAGAGAACTGTGGATCACAAACTAAACAAAGTTGTGTTGTCATAAAATAAATTTAAAATGAGACGTAGTGATGCCATACATTACATCTGGAGAGTACAGGATTCCTAATATGAGATATGCTCCAGAAAATTACACTGAAAAAGGGATGCAAAAAGTGGAGAAACACGTTCTGCTTCCATGAAGAAAAGATTTCAATTAAAAGAAAACAAAATCACTACATAAGCTAGTAAAGCAGCCTATTATTTTAAAAAAATTAAAAGCTGTAAAAACAATATAAGCAGCAAAAAGGACTTTTCTTAAAAAAATGAAATTTGCGAAAATGGACCTTAAAATAGAGGTTGTCCAAGGCAGAGACTAGCTGTAGAGTTAAAATTTAAGAGGAAAATCCTTTAAAACAAACAATGCATTGGACTTCTGGAGAAAGAAAAAACTTTCAACCTTAACGGCCCTTTTTACAAGACAAAGGCTTGCAAACGACAGGGTGGGTGAAGGAGAAGAGTGATCTCCTTTAAGCCTAAGGAATTGCACATTCAAGAGGGAGGAGGATATCATTACTCCCAGAGCATTGTAAAATAAAGCTTAGGGTTGCCACCTCCAGGCCACATGTTCCTGGATATTTGGGGATGAAACTTATGGAGAACATGGCCTGCAGGTCACTGTATATAGAATGCACTTTTCCCCAGGGACACTGACCTCAGTATTCTGGAGAAAAGCTGTAACTTTGGGGGATCTCCAGGGCCCACCTGGAGGGTGGCATTTCTGCAATAGTGACTGCATTTTAGTTTTTCAGAGAGCCTTCATAGTTGCTCCTCTTAACTGGGGCTGCTGTAATACTTATAAAAAGCCCAAACATGAGAGCATATGCTCCTTGTCCTGGGAAGGTTTTCAGATAGACAAAAGATCTGAAGACAAAAAAGAAAATTTTAAACAGTGCGCCATATTGCTTCTGGATTGGATCTTGCTATGCCTTGGGTGGCCACCAGGGGCATACAAGACAAATGGGTTGCCAGCTCTAAACCTGGAGATTTGGGAATGGGTTCTGGAGAAGCCAGGATTTGGGGATGGAACCCATTATGGAAGTGAAGTCATGGATTTCCTGTGTGCAAAGTTGCCCTTTTTCACCAGGGGAAACTGAATTTAGTCTCAATTCTGAGAGGATCTCCAGGAGCTCCCTGGAGGTTGGTAGTCCTGCACTAGTGGCTATTTCGAGCCTCTATATTCATTCCTATGGACTCATGTTGATGTCTTATCCATAAAAGACATGAAAGCATAGTCTCCCTTTTTACCCAGGCATTTTTCCTTAAAAGAGATAAGTTTCTCAGATAGACTGCCTCTGTCTGAGGAGGTTTTATCACAAACTATGTGCCATATGGCCAATTTTGAATTTTCCATGAGTCTCACTGTGCCCTCTCCCCCAGTTCAAAAGGGAGGAGTACCAATCACTAGCATCTCTCTATCTTAATTCCTGCCAGTAGGTATTTTCTTATGCAGAATTGGAACAGGAGGAAACACCAAGCAGTTTGCTGTGATGCAAATGTCTGGAGGTTTAAACGTGACGTTTTTCCACATTTTTAGGTAAGGCTGGAATGGGCTCAATTTTTCCTGGAGGCCAGGTAACACTGAATTTAAGTTCTGTTGGAGGTCTGCAGAATTCTGGTTTAAGAAAGCACTGGAGGCCAGGCTAGGAACAGGAAGTTCTTTGTAACTAAAAGGGAAGCTTGCCTCTGCAAAGACATCTGTGTCAAGCCTTTCTCTGCCAGGGAAAATACCTTGGGCAATAGGTTTGGAACTTTGTGTAAGCTCAGAGACTAGGTTGGCTGCATTAACTATTTTCTCATTTTCATGGGGAAGAGGTGAGGTTTGGGTTTGCACAGCTTGATCTCTAAAGATGCTGTGTTTTCCTTCACTCAGTTTTTCCAGTATTTTTAATTCCTGGTTTGAGTTCTGCGCTAAAATGGACGTTTTTCCTAGCTGAGTCTTGACTTTAGCAAGTTCACCTTGGAGTTCTTCTTTCTCTCTAAGACTGGCTTCTAATTTTTGTTGAAGTTCCTGATTCTTCCTGGTAAGTTGTTCAATTTCTAAATCTTTTTCTCTATTAAGGTTTGTAAGTCCTCTCATTTTCTCTTGAAGGGGGAATTTTTCCCAAGTGGGGAAACTTCTGCTTTCCCGCGCAAGCTCTGTTGCAGTGAGAGGAAGGTCTCTGTGAGAGGTTGGATTGGGGTGGAGCTGACTGGCTCCTGTGTCTACCAAAAGGGTAGCAGGTTTTAAATTCCCGGGAGTCCCAACCCCTGCCTTTATGGTTGGTCTTCCCCAAGGGTCTGGCTTAAGTCTTGCCAGAACTCCTTTGAGGAGCACCTGGGACTCCGGGCACCCCTATGTGGTAGCCTTTGCTACGGCATTTACCAGCTCCAAGGGAGCCACCACCGGGTGAGTTGGGTACTGGTCGGCCTGCTCACACTCAGCGAGGGCCTGGAACAGGACAGAGTCTGGCTGCTTATGGAACCTCTCCATTTCATAGCCTCGCTCTTTTAAACGCATCCAGGCATGCCACCTTAGTGGTTCCTGGCCGTCTGGCGGGGCTTGGCAGGGCTGGTTTCCCTGGTAGTGGGGTGCAGGGTTCGGCTGTGGCAATGGAGGGTAGAGGGGTGTTGGCTGTGGCTGAGAATAGGGTCCCTGCTGATAATTGTCCCTGTAGGGTGTTGGAGGGGCGGAGGGATGAATGTATGCCTGGGCTGGAGCGGGGCCATTTCGATAGTCCTGTCCATTCCTTCCCTTTTGGAAACCTCCTCCTCTAGGTCCTTTTCCTCCTCCTGAGCATCTGTTATCACCTCGGAAGTGACCAGTGGCAGGATACTGGGAGTGAGGGCCATTATTGGCATAGGTGACTGTTTGAATGGGTTCGTCCTCGCCTTTGTCTCTGGTTTTCTTTGTCCCTTTAAAGGTTTTCAGAAGACCAGTGCTGCGGAGCAGCGTGGCGACTCGCCTGATTTTACACTCCAAATCGTCCCAAGTACCTTGTTTGGAGTCAGTGAGATTCAGGGCCAGCTGGGTTTGGGCGTGGAACCCTTGCACTAATGTCTCCCTAAACTCGTCGTCCTCATAATTAGGGAGTTGAGTGGTATCTATTTCCACGGAATCAGATAAAATGGCAAGAAGCTGCTTCCTAGACATATATGCCTCAGGATCTTCACCTGGCCCTTGTCTTTCCAAGAGGAATAAAGAGGTAACCGTTCTATGGGGATTTAGGTACGTGAGGACCTCCTTCATCCATTGATATTTATTAACTCCTACCAGTCCTCCTGCCGTGATAGCAGAGTTAAGAGCCACCAGATCTGAGCCTGAAGCACATCTGCGGGCCAGTAGTGTAAGGTCGTCCCCATTAATACTACAATAAGAGTTGGCCACGTCCGTCATCCACTGAATGGCGTTGTTCCTGGTGAAAGGGCCAACTTGTTCAGCGATAGCCTTCACCTCATCCGGCTTCCACAAGGCCATTTCCGTGACGGTCTGGGCAGTGGTCTCGTCCCCTGCCTTTGTGACCGTCTTTTTAGTTCGCACTGGGTTTAGTGGAGCCGCCGTGTCAGCAGAGCACTGGAGTGGAGCACTGGCTTGCCCCTCTTCCGCTTTGCTTTCAGGTGATTCCACTATACCACCAGGGTGGATGGCAGAAATTACTGCCTTTTGCAGACCCAACTGGCTTTTTAGGGAGTCAATTTCTCTCCTGCAAGCCTCATGGTTAGCGACCTCACGCTTTTCCTGGGCTCGGTCCACTAGGTATTTAGCGGCTCTGTGGGCTGACATTAAGTCTTTCTGGGCTTTATCCAGGCCAGCCTCAGCCTCGTCTGCTCTCTCTGTAGCAGAAGCGGCTTCTTTCCTTGCCTCCTGCAAGGAGTCTGCAAGCCCCTGCTTCTCTAAGATGAGGTTGAGCCTCTCCGTCCTTAAGCGGAGACTCTCCTCCTCATAGTCTCTGCGCAACTCGCAGAGCTCACTCTTGTGGAGGTCGTTCTGTCCCTCCATTTCCTGAGTAACCTGGTCCAGTCTCTTCTGGACCTCTTGAGTCTCGGCCTTAAGGGCAAGACTCTCTGCCTCATGCTCCGCCTGTTTGCGGGCCAAGGCTTCCTCGTGCTGAGCCCTGAGCTTCTCTAGCTCCTGGCTGTGTTTGGCCTCTAATTCTTTATTAGCGGCCTCTTGCGCGTCGAGGGCCTCCTGTTGGCACTTCAGGAGAACCGACGCATCCTGGAGCGCTGTGTACAGCGCCCAACACCCAAAGCGGTCCTTCGTGGATGCATTAGGCTTCTTTTGGTCGCAAAAGTCTTGAAAGACATCTTTCGCGACCCTTAGAGGATCCGGACCCCGGAACGATCCAGGTTCCCATGGCAAATCGCCTTTCTTAAAGAGCCACTTTTCCAGACGAGGCACGGGGCTCGTCTTGCGAAACATGGCTTTGGGCTTCCCTGGCTTCCTATTTACTTTAGGGGAAACCTTTTTACTTCTGAATGCACCTGTCTGGGCTCTGTGCTCAGACCTGCACGTGAACAGGGAACTTCTTTACTCCCCGTTCCTGGACTGACCTTTTCAGTCCTGGAAAAGGGCACCTAGCCTATTTAGGTTTTGGGAAGGAGAGTGATCAGCTGCTCGATTCCCTAACAGGGTAACCTATTGAACCTGTTCCTGGAGGGTTTTGAGCTCTTGGCTCTGACCGGTGAACCACACCAAACCGGTTTAGGTTTTGAGCTTTCCTACGCTCTAGCAGGGATCACCATTAAACCTGCAGAGTTTTGGGCTTCTCTGGCCCTAGCTGGTGTACCCCGAACCAGCAGAGTTTCTTGAGACACTGTGCCTCAGCGAGATTTCCCCCGAACTCGCACTGACTCACGCTTTAGCCGTGAGGCAAAGCAAAACAAAAACAATGGCTTCCAAGGCTGGAAGGGTTACAGAGTCGCGGCTCTTTAACAAGCGCATCTCTCAGCTGTTGTGGCAGTTATTTTTGGCAGGAAAGGGGATGGCGTAGGGAGATGTTGATGCCGGCTGTTTCCCTACACTATCGTCTCGGATCCCAACCACAAGATAGACCGTAAGATGGCTCGAGATAGCCTTGGGGCTTCGTGTGGGAGATCCCTTGCGTTCGGAACACCGCCGGTCACTGGCTAGTCCTAGCAGTCGGGTCCGGTGCGGCTGATCTCCACGACTCTCTGGTGCTTAAGGCACAGAGTTTCACATGGAAAGAGGTGAAGGGGTAAAGCCTCCCAGAAAGAGTGCTCGCTAGAGCCAATCACACAGACAGAAACCTTGCACACAAGCCTGTTCCAACACTCCAGCGGGGGCTTTCCTCCACGTCTGACCGTCAGAACGACACGCGTCGACTCTCGTGTGCGTTCAGACGTTCAGGGTGCTGCCCGCCTGCTCCACCACTTTGTTAGCCTGATTGTGCGTTATTATGAATAATAACGAGGGGAATATGATTGATTATTAATAAGCAATCGGCTGTGAGAGTGAACACCTGTGTATACAGAGGTCAGCCCCGCCGGGAGGTGTTGGTAACAGACCAGGAGACTTTGTAGTTGAAAAATAAAGTCTTTTACTGAAGTTCTACACACGCAAACAATTACACAAGCTCACACACAATTATTCAAGGCCTAAGAAATACAGAGAGAGGCAAAGCACATTTGCATTAGCAGGTAAATTGTTGGTGGGCAATACTTACTAGTCCGTTGTGCAGAGTGTTCCTCAGGAAAAATGGAGGGGAAGGAAACTAAGAAAATGAGGGACCATGCGGCCTGACCGGCAGGTAATCACATGGGAACTCTGGCTGCAGACCAGAGTTTAAAGATGGAGGCAGGGGTTGGGGATAGCAAGCTGGACATAAGAGGGTCAAAGGTTCGATAGGGGTTGTAGAGCAGAGAGAGGGCCAGTGGTCTGGCGTCTCCTTATAAGCAGGAGGGTGGGGGCTGGTTCCAGCCTCTGATCCTGCCTCCTGGTAAGTCCGTCCCTGAAAGCACCCTATTGGTTGGAAGATGTAGGGGAGGTGTGTGGAGGTGTGCCTGGGGGATGGTCAATACTGAGAGCTAGAAACTTGCTCATGTCTGACACCTGGTAACAGCTGGGATGAGTCACCCGGCCACTTCTATTGTCTTCTTGATGGCATTAGCCAGGCTGCTGATGGCCATCAATCAGTTACTAGGCAACGATGAATAGACTCTGCCAGGGCTACGTGAGGTCTTGCAGGTGACGGTGGGGGAGGGAAAGAGGCTGCCTGCTGTAGAAGGAACTCTCAATGGCGTTTTTGGAGTTCCTAGTTCTTGTATTTTATCAGGGCATGGTACTGTGCTTTAGTGTATACTGGTTCTGTTCCATTTTCCTTCATGAGGAGCAGGCTGATAACCTATGCTGGGCACTGGAGCTGCTGGAAAGGTCAGGAGAAGCGTCTCTTGCCTGGGTGCAGTCTCTGCTGGCATCTGGGTAGGTTACCATGTGGTTCAGTTCCCCATACACGCACTGGCACAGTTTATTATTTTATTACAGTCCAAGAAGAGGCTCAAAAGCCTTGCAGGGCAACAGCTGCCACCCTCAATTTCCAGTCTCTGCTTGAGACCTGTCAGCACCCGGCTTCCCACTTCCCAAGTGACATCAGATCTGTGTGTGCATGAGAGGTAGGGGTAGGGGGGAGAGCTTGAAAACCAGCTCATCCAGGACCTACCCACCCACTGGAACTCCACCTACACCATGATAGCATGTTTGGTGGGGCGGAATACTGCAGTGCAGGATGTCATCTCCTCCATGGGAAAAGAGGCTCAGCATCAGCACCAATGACTGTATGACCCACTTCCAAATGGTGCATGTCCTGAAGCCCTTCCAGGACACTAACAACATGCTCTGCACCCATACAGCCATCCTGGGGTAAGTCATCTCCCTGACTAGAGGGCTGGACTGGGCTCTGGCCTCTGCATTGCAGCCAGGCCCCGAGGGGATGGCTGTACTCGCACTCATCTGGGCCTTGGCAGAGAGGTTACGGGTGGGCATCGCTACCAGGTTGCATCCTCTTTGCAAGGAACAGGAGTACAAACTGGCCTGTATCTGCAATCCATGGATTAAAGGCAGCATTACTCTCTGTAATGCAGGGCTAATGAACTGGATGCATGAGCTCTACAAAGAAGTGTGGAGGCATCAGGCCAGCAAATGTCACCGGGGGAACAGTGGGTGGAAGAAGATGGGGAGGAGGAGGAGGAGGAAGGGGAAGAGGCACTGCAGCCCAGCACCTCTGCCTCCAAGAGCCCAGACAAGCAGAAGCCCCACTAGTGGTTTTCAGTAGTGAAGTGGCAGATCAGCAGCAGCAGTGGGGGGCCCAGGCATGCCATTGCAGAGGATCTGGCAGAGGTGATGGTGAGAGAGTACCTCACCAAGTCCACTGAGCCTGCCAGTGCCAATCCCCTCGAATACTGGTCAATCAAGGCCATCATGTGGGCCAACCTCTCTTGTGTGGTAATGAATCTCCTCTCCTGCCCTCCCACCAGTGTGCAGAGCAAGCAGGTATTCTCCTCCCTCCCAAAGATATTCTCAGCCCCCATCACTCCCACTTGGACACAGCCATGGTGGATGAGTTGGCCTTCCTGAAGGTCAACCTCTCTTTGCAGGGCCACCCGAATCTGGACCTGTAAGATTTAGTTCTGTTACATGTCCCCCCATTCTTCCTCCTCTCTGAGTGATCCAACCTTCAGATTGTGCCCTTGGCTCTTGGGTGGGAGGTGGGCTAGCCCTACACCCAACCCAAACAACATCTACCTCATGACCAAACACCTACCTCATGAATCAACATCTACCTCAGAGCACAACACCTGCCTCGTGGAACACTATCCACCTCAGCAAACATCTATCCAGAACCATAGCCAGCAATGAGGTACAGAGGCCAGTGCCCCCTTTCATATCTGCGGTACCCCCACCCCAATCCCCCACCCCACCCAACCCAACCCCACCCCACCCTACCCCAATCTTCTCATTCAGCCAGGTATTGTTTAAGGCAGCCATGCTGGCCCAAAGCAGTTTTGCTAACCCTCCTTTCTTCCTGCAGCTCTTCCTGTCCAAAGGTGGCAGGGAAGCTGGGGAGGGGCTTGTCCCCAGCAAAGCTTTGGGAAATGAGGGCAGGGGGCTGCACAGCTGCCTTGCTGAGCTTTTGAGGGAGCCCATAGTGTCACCCATCCATCTCCCTCTTCTCTGAGGCCCTCCTGCCACTCCAGGGCAGTCCTGGTCAGGTCTGGTGGCTCCCCTTGGGAAGAAGGCCCCGTGGGAAGGACCCATGTTGCTCAAGGAGATAATTTTTTATTATTTATTTTATTTATTATATTTATACCCCGCCCTCCCAGCCATGGCCGGCTCAGGGTGGCTAACAGCAGGATAAAACAGCAAAGGTAACAGTAAGTGATAAAAGTCATAAAACCAAGTAATAATTAACAATTAGAACATTAAAAGGTGCTAACATCCAGAAAAAAACTATTATACAGGTATTAGTTCAGTACTCTATTTAGGATGGCACTCAAGTTCCATGCCTTCCTGATGGATGGTCCAGGTCTCATATTGCACAAGTGACTCAGGCTGCTTTGAGATTTCAAAGGGGCAGGGCATTCTCTCTGGGGTGGCTCCTAGTTGAATGCCTGGTGGAACAGCTCCGTCTTGAAGGCCCTGTGGAACTGCACAAGGTCCTGCAGGGCCCTGATCTCCTCCGGGAGCTCGTTCCACCAGAGAGGAGCCACCATAAAAAAAGCCCTAGCCCTGGTTGAAGTTAGCCTGGCATCCTTAGGTCTGGGGAGGGTGAGTCGATGTTGAGACCCTGATCACAGTGCTCTCTGGGGAACACGTGGGGAAAGGTGGTCCCTCAGGTATGTAAGTCCCTGGCCATAAAGGACTTTAAAGGTAAGAACCAGCACCTTAAAGCGAATTTGGTATGCTATTGGTAGCCAGTTCAATGCCTTCAGCACAGGCTGAATGTGCTCCCATAATGGGAGGCCCATCAACAGCCTGGCTGCAGTATTTTGCACCAGCTGTAGCTTCTGAATCAGTGATATAGGCAGCCCCATGTAGAGAGCATTACAGTAGTCCAGCCTCAAGGTGACCATTGCATGGATCACCGCAGGCCCGTAGCTACAGTGGGGCATTTCGGGGCCTGGCCCCCTGACTTCCTGCCAAGGCCCCCTGACTTCCATCCAGCCCCCAGGTCCCCAGCTCTCTGGGCCACCTGGAGGACTTCCCACCACTGCCCCTTCCCCAAGTGTGGCTTGCTTCCCCATGTAGGCAAGCAGAGTGCGAACACTGCAAAACTGAGTTTTTAACATTTTTATTTATTTATTTATTTTGTGATGTCAATGCCCCCTGATTTATTTAAAAGCCCCCTGAATTACAAAATCCTGGCTACAGGCCTGGATCACCATTGACAAGTTGCTGCGTTCAAGGAAGGGGACCAGCTGCCTAATCAGCCAGAAATTATAAAAGGCTGACTTGGCAGTGGCTGCTACCTGGGCCTCTACTGTTAAGGAGGGATCCAGGAGCACTCCCAAACTCCTAACCTCCAGTGCTGGCACCAATGGCACCCCATCGAAGGTCGGGAGTGGGATCCCTACCTCTGAGCCGCACCGACTCAAGCGCAGGACCTCTGTCTTCAATGGATTCAATCTCAGTTGACTCAGCCTGAGTCAACCAGCCACGTAGTGCCTGGTCAAGATCTTCCGGTTTGGAGTCAGACCAGCAACCCAACAGCAGATAGAGCTGGGTGTCATCAGCATACTGGTGGCACCCCAGCCCATGTCTCTGTGCAATCTGGGCAAGGGGGCGCATATAGATGTTAGATAACATTGGGAATAGCACAGCCCCCTGAGGCACTCCGCAGTCAAGTGGGTGCCTCCAGGAAAGCTGTTCCCCCAGTGCCACCCTTTGTCCCCAGCCCTGGAGAAAGGAGACAAGCCATTGCAAGGCAAGCCCCTGGATTCCACCATCAGCGAGGCGGTAGGCTAGTAGCTGATGGTCAACCATGTTGAACGCAGCCGACAGGTCCAACAACAACAGCACTGCCGATCCGCCTCAGTTCAGATGCCTCCGAAGATCATCTGTGAGGGTGACCAGCTCTGTCTCTGTCCCATGCCCCAGGCAAAAGCTGGACTGGAGGGGGTCTAAAATGGAAGCATCATCCAAAAAGCTCTGAAGTTGCATCACCATGGCCCTCTCTATTAACTTGCCCAGATAGGTGCCCAGATAGTTCACCAATTCAGCCGGATCCAAAGATGTTTTTTTAAGGAGAGGACATACAACTGCTTCCTTAAGTGCTCCTGGGAACAGTCCCTCTGAGAGGGACTTGTTAACTATTTCCCTAAGGGCACCTCAGAACCCAACGTGGCCAGCTTCAGCCACGAAGGGCACAGATCCAGGGAGCAGGTGGTAGGGCACACAGTTACGAGCAATTTGTCAACTTCCTCCAGGCTGAGCCAACCAAAATGATCCATGATCTGACCAGAAGACGTGCAAGGGGCCTCGAGTTCACTCACTGTTTCAAATGTGGTGGGGAGGTCACGTTGGAGCAACAAGACTTTATCTGCGAAGTAGCTTGCAAAAGCCTCACAGCCAATGTCCAGTTCCCTAACATTTGTCTTGCCCTGTGGCAAGGCACTAATAGACCTAATCATTCTAAACAGTTGGGCTGGGCATGAGCTTGCAGACACAATTCTAGCCACGAAGTACTCCTTCTTTGTCACTTTGACCACCATCTCATAGGATCTCATAAATGTCCTATAAGATGCTCTTGTGGCTTCATCTTGGGCATGCCACCATTGTCATTCTAACCATCTCAGCCCTCACTTCATAAGCTGCAACTCCAGGGGGCAAGCTTAGAGCGAGGGCGCAGAGGGCGCTGGGGATCTTGTCAATGGCCATCTAGAGCCAGCTATGCCAGTCCTCTACTAGCTCATCCAACAAGCTGCCAGGGGGCACTGGATCCCAGAGAGCCATCTGAAGCTGCATTTGTTCCATTTGGCTCTGCGTGCAAGCTAAAATATGCTCGGTGCCCAAACAGGGTTGGGGTGGGACATTCAGTTGGGCCCTCAGGGCAAGGTGGTCTGACCATGGCACCGCCAAAGCAGTGATCCAGTCCACTATGACCCCAGCCACAAAGATCAAATTGAGCATGTGTCCTGCTCGGTGGGTGGGGGTCGTTACATACTGGGAGAGTCCCAGCACCGCCATGGATGAGACCAGGTCCGCTGCCTGGGTGGAGGTCGCATCATTGGCATAGACATTGAAATCACCCAAGACTATCAGCCTAGGGTGTTCCAATGCCCAGCCTTATACGGCCTCCACCAGGGATGGCAAGCTATTGGCCGGTGCGTTGGGTAGTTGGTACACCAGCCAAACCTCTAAACAACAGGCCAGCACACTCGACGCCCATGATCTTTGGTGGTGGGAGCGCCCTGAAGGAGTAAGCCTCCCGAATGAATAGGGCCACTCCTCCCCCTGCCCCCTTGTCCGTGATTGGTGAAAGACCGAGAACCCGGGAGGAGGTAGCTGGGAGAGAGCTACTATCTCCCCATCTGGCACCCAGGTCCCGGTCATGCACGCCAGGTCTACCTTCTGCTCAAGCAGGAAGTCTCGAAGGACCATGGTCTTGTTATTTATAGACCTGGAGTTACACAACACCAATGTCGGAGGGGGGTCATTAATCCTAGCCCCACTGCATACAACCTTTGGAATGGGACACAAGCTGGAAGGGGGACGAGCTATTCTACTTCTCCACCCCCTTCCCTTTATTAACACACAAAAAATGAATACCAAAAACAAAACATAACAAAACAAAAGGATATGATAAACTCATATTCAATATAAGAAGTGATACCATCATGTTATGAAATATTCCAACAAGAAAAAAACAAAATCAAGGTCAGTATTGCCTACTCTGATTGCAGTGACTCTCCAGGGTCTCAGCTTGTGGTCATTTAAAGAACTTACTACCTGATCCTGTCAGCTGCCAGTGATTGAATCTGGGCCCTTCTGCAAGCAAATCAGATGCTCTACCACTGTGCCATGCTTCTCTCCAAATAATAACAATGATCTCTAAGAGCCACAGCTGCTGCTCACTCCTTTACTTTTTCTTTCTGGAAGGTGAGAGTGGGCACATCCCCCTTTTTCAGCATATACTTCCTGCAATGGCTCTTTCTCTCCCCCCCCCCTGCCAGACAGTGATTACAGATCACATTTACCTACCCATCTATCTCCTGAGAGCAGCCAGTGCCAAGAGGGAGAGGATTAGACACCGATGCCAGTTGCTACTTTTAGGACCAGTCATTGCAATACATTGACTCAGGCTATTGGCATAGGAAAACAATTGTCAAAGGATGGATGGAGGCATGAGAAGGTAGGAGGGCACAGCAGATGGCATGTTGCTGAATAGGCTTAAGCATGACAGGCAGTCTCCAAGATCTAGCCCCCACCTCTGCCCTTCACTCGAGTGGGAGCACAAATGGGGGGTGGGAAGCAATGGTGCATGACAGTACTTTTATTTTAACCCAAAAGTGATGATATGACAATCTAGCAATTTCCTGAATCTGTATGAGCATTACCACAGAGACAGAAAGATCCCTAGAATATCAGGACATCACTTCTAGGTGAAACCAGAAGAGACATTGTGATGTCACCCCACCCTCCATTTTTATTCCCACTGGAGCAAACAGGCCATCTGACAACACTATTGCTGAGGGTTCCCCAAATCCTAGATCTAGCCAGCTGAGTCTCAGAGAGTGCATCGTACTCCCCCCATCCTGTTATCTATTATCTGACAGTCTTCATAGTCTGCCAGAGAGTCAAATGGGATGGCTAAGCAAACACAGTGGTATCTCCATTCCATAGACCATCCCTTTTATACATTTAATATCCTACCATTTCTGAAGAATGGAGCAGAAGCTGGCAGAAGAGGAGGCAGTGCAACACAAACTTGCTTGATGAAGTTGAAAAACAAAGCCAAAGGATCTAAACTTAGATGCAGCATTGTCCCTTCTGCTGCTTAAAGACCATAAAAAAGAAGGGGGGAATAAGTCAGGCATAAGAAATATGGCTGTGATGTTTCTGATGAGCTATTATTTCTTCAGTCTTGGAAAATAGTTTGAAAACATTTGGACATTGCCTTTGCCTTCCCCTCTCATCTCACAGAACATAGAATGCCTTGATCTCTTAAGTTCTGTCTCCATTAAATGGAACTCTGTAAACTATATGCGGGGCTCTTGGAGAAACAGTTATTTTAGTGGAAGGAATGCAGGGGCCCAGTGGTGCAGTTTAGTCTTTTAAGACTCTGTATACAAAGGTCTTAATGTCAGGTGTTTTGAAAAAAAATTACCCGAATGTATTGGTGACTTTTGCCCTGGCCTTTGGCTCCAAAGTCTGGCTCTGACACAACTCAGGCCTATAGCCAGAAATGTTATGCTGAGAAGGCATGAATCCATAGGGGGAGGGAAGAAGGGTTGCATTAAGCTGAGCAAAGTCATGGATAGGATACAGTGATGTCAGGGGGTGGGAGCAGGTGATGCCTCACTGAGTAGTACTACTGATAGCAATATTATTCAGAGTCATACTTCAACACCCCACTAGGTGTACACTATATGGTATCTGTCTGTACACACATTCACATAGTTTTCAACAGACGAGCACTTTAGCAGACTAAAAAGTAATATGGACATTAACTGCATGCTATATGCAAACTGCAGGTGCACTATTTGTGTCACACTATTACCTCCTATCATCAAATTAAAAAAAAAATTACATGTGCAGCAATTACCAGAAGCAGGCATGCATAGAAATCTTAAGACCTTTTCAAGCACCACATTTGACCACACATAAAGAGAGAACATGCTACACATAATCTTCCTAATATAATGCAACTGTCATTTTGTCTGAAAGGCCCAAAGCAAGTACCTGTATTCTGATTTCCCAGGGTTCTGGTACACATGTACCAAAAATATGGACATTGTCCATTTCAGACAAAACTGTAGTTATGCATATTGGGAGAATTGCATGTAGTATGTGATAAGGTAATGGTTCATGTGATGGATTCTCCAAAGTATTAGTAAAGCTATCTGGCAACCATTGTATTCTCCTACCTTCTCTGAATGCTCTGGAGTCTTACTGCTCATGGCTTCTCTCCTCTAGCCAGCACAGATCCTCTATAAAGTCCCATCCTCTATGTTCCTTATAATGATGGGTCTCTAAATCACAACAATCACTTCAGAATATTTACCCTGTGTACATGGTCAAATATATTGTCTAAATGGGGCTCTTGAAGAAGCCATATAGGTATAATATGGCAGCAGCATGCCATCAGCTATCCAGAGAAAAGTGGCTTCTATGGTGAGTGTTTTGCTGATTTAATTTGTGTATCTACTTCTGTCAAATAAATGTTGCTGTTTATAAAGCTGGAGGGGGGTCAGATTCAAAACTTTATTGGGAAAGCAGGAGGGTGGGAAAAATAGTGCTTTAATTACCAAGATTCTAGAATCCCAAATTAACCCTGCCTAGAAACCACTTTCTCAAATCCAGAAGTGATCCCATAATCCCAGGCTGGCCAATGTATGTAGCTTTTGTGTAGTGAGAAAAAGGTACTCTGTGTATGTGCAGAATGATTGTAGTCTTGACATTCAGATAATTGATTACTCTTGGCTGAGAGTCATTTAGATCCTACCAAAGACCTTGTGTTTTTTCTGTAAAGAGAGGGGATAGGGTTGTTAGCTGGCCTGGAGAAAAATGTCTTCTTTCTTTAATAGAGGTTTAATGTGTGAAAATGGGCAGCTGAAGCTTTTTGTGGTGTAGTTCACAGTTTTTTAGCCTCTGGCTCACACATTTTTGTCTTAGCTGAGGAAGGATGGCTCCAGAGCAATATACAGTAGCCAAATCACTCACACACAATATTAATGCCAGTAGCTCACAAAGTAGATGTTTTGCTCACAAGACTCCACAGCTTAGAGGGAGCATTGCTGGTAAGTCTCCCTGCTGGCCAGCTGATCAGCCACAGAGGATGGGGCCCAGAGACAGGTGGGGTCCTGGCAGCCCTACATAGGGTACACTGGGGCAATGCCCCCTCAGAAATATTCCCTGCATCTCTAAATTCCCAACATTCCTTAAAAAAATAGTAAGTCTCTAGACCAATTTTATGGTGGGAAAGTAAAGTAAAATGGGGCAAGCAGTTTTTGTCCTGATTTTCCAGCCTGTTGTCCAATATTTTGGCAAAAGCTCCATTGTAAAAAAATGGCTTCTACCATTGCATTTTTGCCCAAATACCATAGTGTCCCCACAGTTTATAACACAACCTACAAATTGTATTCAGACCCACCAGAAAAATACAACAGATGCTATGATCGGCAAAAGACAGAAGAGACCCCCTCACTTCTGCAGGAATATACCACATACCATGCAGTTGTGGACAAGTTTACATCAGGACCATACAACATAGCATTCAGACAAGAATAAAAGAACATGAAAGACACTGCAGACTGGGCCAACCTGAAAAATCAGCAGTGGCTGAACATAGCCTAACTCAAACAGGACACAGTATCTTATTCTAAGACACTGAAAGGCTGGACAACACATCCAATTACCATGTCAGATTACACAGGGAAGCTATTGAAATTCATAAACATAAAAACAATTTCAACAGGAAATAAGAGAGTTTTAAAATAAATAGGGCATGGTTTCCTGTCCTGAAAAACACAAAATGCTCTACATTTTACAATAGCACTACAGATAAGATTATAATTCCAACAGCCAATCCATATGCAAAAGAACTTCCTCAGATAATGACTCAGCCCTACCCCACCTTCCTGAGTAGATATAAATTACCTGCCTACCATTTTTCTTCTCACCTTGACACAGAGAATACTTCATCTTTCTGTGTTATACCCCTGAGGATGCCAGGGGTGCCACGGCTGCTGGCAAAATGTCAGGTCCTACAATGCCAAGACCATGGCCATACAGCCCAGAAAATCTACAAGAACTAATGCCCCCATATTGCTGGCAATGCAACAACATCACTTACATTGCACATTGGAAGTGATATCACTGTGTTTTTGATGATGTCACTGCAACACTGACCTAGGTCTCTCCCTACTGCCAGTAAGTCCCACTCTCCCACCAGTTGCTGGGAAAGACCTGGAACCCTACCCTCATAAGTACAGGCCTGCCCTAACATTATCACTGTTGGAGCCACGGTTCAACTCACTTGGCATTTCAGTATGAATTCCCCTTGTGCACTCCTGACACTTTACCAGAAGAGGAGCTCTAGTTGCCAGTAAAAAGCAATAGTGGACCTGAACAATAAATATGGTAGTATCTCGGTATGGAAGGCAGTCATCTACTACTGTTACATAAGGACCTCATTGCACCTACTGGATTGTGTCTGAAGTATCAGTGATACTGAAGCTTATTGAAGATTTTGTATTGTGATTTGCCTAAAGAAAATACAGTAGTATAAGTGAGCTGAGGCCTGGACCTGAACAGCCCAGGCTACCATGGTCTTATCAGATCTCAGAAACAAAGCAGAGCTGGCCCTGGTTAGTACTTGGATGGGAGATCACTGAGGATGCTCCTCAGAGGCAGGGAACAACAGTTGACCTCTGAGTGTCTCTTGCCTTGAGAGCCCTATGGGGTCACCATAAATTGGCTTCAACTTGAAGGCATTTTCCACCACTACCAAGTGAACTGAAAAGAGGGTAGGACAGGAAGCTGTTTTCTGGAAATTTAACACACCTGGATGAGGACAGAGATTTTAAAAAAGGGATAAACACTGTTCAGTGTAAGGGAAACAAGAAGCAGTATTTGACTGAGCTGTGGTGAAGTGGCTTCTTTAAAAAAATATTAAAATACAAGTTCTAAAAGGAGCACTACTGTCATTTTATTTATACCTAACTCCTTCTTCAAGAAGCTCAGTGGTATGTATTCAGTTATTCTTCCTCATTATTAAAATACCCCATGGAGGTAGGCTAGGTCAAAACAGAGAGGAGGGTAGGTTGGTGTCCCAAAGTCACCCAGTGAATTTTATGGCTTAGAAAGGCTTTGAACTAGCCAACACTGTGCCTTGAAAAGGAGATTTCATTGGATCAACTTGGTCGTCTTATAACATCTTATTCTTCACACACACACACACATACACACTTTATTTACCCCTTTTCCTCTCCCTGGAATCTATGTGCTCATCTCTGCCATGCCCAAGTGCATGCTTTTCACACTTTTAAAAACTCAGTTTTCTACCCTTGGCAAGGTTATCCTGTGGTGGTCTAGCCAACTTTTTTCCCTTCTGTAACTGAAATACTGTTGTAGATGGCCAGTGCTAGCACAATGCTAGCCAATGCCACATCTGCAGTGTTTAAGCCCCTGAAATAGACCTTCTGTTTGGAAAGGTTGTTTCAGGAATACATCCAGCAGGCCTCTCACTGAATTCAAACTTAGAGCTGAGATAAATCAGAAGATGGGGATATTTAGGTCAAAGGGGGGAAAGGCTAATTTTAAAATCTTCAAGGATCACTGATTATTTATGTTCTTCAAGGACCTCGAGCCAGAGTGGTGTACTAGTTAGAGTGCTGAACTGGAGACTGAAATAATTTCTCTGCTATGAACCTTACTGTGTGATCTTGGGCCTCTCTCTCTCTCTCTCTCTCTCTCTCTCAGCCTATCCTTCTTCATAAGGTTCTTGCAAGGATAGAATGGGCAAAGAAACCCACTTCCATGGTCTTGAACAGCTTAGAAGAAGGACCAGCCTTGCAATAAAAATATAAATTAAAAACAGGTCACTGATGAGATAAACAGTAAATAACAAAATAAAAGTCCAGTGTAACCAGAAATCAGAACTGAGAATCAGTGCACCTATTCCACAATCATTTGGTCAACCAAAACCTTGCCAGCAAATTATTGTGTTCATCTAACTTCTGGAAGTTAGAAGGGATGGGATGAAATAGATTTCCTGTGGAGGGAATTCCAAGCTCTTGGTGATGCAATCAAGACAGGTGACCAGCTGCTGAACTTCTGGTGGTGATGGGACACTAAGCAAGACTTCTCCAACTCATCTGGGTAGTTTTTTTGCAGCACCCTAGTCCCAAACAGTTTAAAGGCTTTAGAGATCAAAACCACTTTGGATCCAGCCTGGAAACAAGCTGAGAGCCAGTGAAATTAAAGGTAGTAATATGGTCAAAGTGGCCTGCTCATCTCAGCAATCGGGCAGCCTTATGAACAACATGCAGCTTCTGCAGACTTTTCAAAGGCAGCCTGGCTTAGAAATCACCAACTCCTGTATCACCATGGCCCCTCCATTCAGCTTCTCCAGGAAGGGTCTTCTGTGACAGATAGAAATCAAGTAGATTGAGCTTTCACAACTGTCACTGTAATACTTGGGAAACCTGTATCAGTTGAACTATATCCTGGGCTATTAAGGGCTCAGAGTCTCTATGACAATGAAAGATGTCACCCATAGTGGTGAGCTGCCATTCAGAAGTAAAATTCCCTTGAAAATGCCCATTTTCTCATTCCAGCTGTTAGGTTTGCACTGGCAATTTGTATGCTGTTTAAAACAGGAAGTATTTATTTCAGCAAAGTGATGGCATTTGACATAGTGGCTCACCAGGTGCCCACTGTTGATGCCTGTTCAAAATTTACAGACTTGCTGAACTTAGGTATGGCCCCAAATAAAATCAGCTGCCTTGTTGCAGGTTTTTTTTTTTTTTTGGGGGGGGGGTATTTTCCCCAAAATATTTAAGTGTTCTGTTGGCAACTTGTGATCAAATTGTGCTCACACAGAAGAATAGTTGCCATTCAGCAGTCAGCATTATTTTCTTCATATTTCAGTTGATGGGGACTGAAATGGAAGGAGAATGGGTTGCCTGCAGCCTCACAAAGAGCTCCTGGCTACAATAAGATTAGAACTGGATCACGGCCCAGTAACTGTGTACGCAATCCCTGTGACAATGTTGTGTTAACTTCTTTGTATCATGCAGTGGGTCATTAGAGAATTGAACTTACGTTCTAAGTTGTGACCTTTCTACATAGGAAGATATAGTCTAATTATCACCACTCTGCCCTGGTGAATTGCATGGGGGTACGGTTGCCAACTACCAGTTGGGAGGCTCCTGGAGATTTTGGGGGTGAAACCTGGGGAGGGCAGGGTTTGAGAAGGGAAAGGACCACAGCAGGGTATAATATCATAGAGTACACTTTCCAAAGCTGTCATTTTCTCCACGGGAACCGATCTCTGAAGTCTGGAAGTCAGTTGTAATTCTGGGAAATCTCCAGGTAGGGTTACCAAATAGTGACTAACAGTTGTGGGGTGGGGGGAGCATCCCAGGAAAAAAATAAAAATAAGGTGGGGGTGCTGGGGGAGGCATTTAAAATGCCTCCCTGCTCCTTCCAGGCCTTCCCTGGCCCACCTACCTCAGTGGGTGGACCAGGGAAGGCACTGGGGGATCACTCCAGGCCTTCCTCTGTTTGCCCGGGGAAGGCATGGGAGGCATGTTTAAATGCCTCCCCCTCCAAGTAGCTAGCTAGCTCTGATGGCAGTGGGCTATCTCTGAAGGGAAGGCACATCACTGAGCCAGCTGCTCTGTACAGAGCCATATTTTGTGGACCTTGAGCAAACAATGAGACTCCCCGCCACTCCCCCCTATCGGTGACTGTTATTAACATTCAAGCAATCTACTATCCCTCTTATGCTGCTGACAATGAGGAGATTTCTTGCTCCTTTTCATATAAGCCCTGTCAGAGTCTTTGCAGAGGAAAGGAAGAAACCATTACTGACCGGGGCAGTAAATATAGTGCTTTTTGTAGAGCCTTCCAAATCAGATCAAAAGAGACCTAAAGGATCTTCTCCCATATATACCTATGGGCAGGGGTCTTTTCGTAGAAAACCAGCTGCAGGAGCTCATTAGCATATGGTATGCTAATGAGCTATTAGTCTATTAGCATATACCACGCCCCCTGACATCACCGGAAGTGATGTCAGAAGGGGAAGCAAAAGGGGGAGGCATCTTCAAAAGGCTCCCTTTCCCTTCCCCAGCTGGTCTGGGTGGGGGAGCTAAGAGAGAAGGGGTTTAAAGTTTAAACTCCTTCTCATGAGAGTTGGGCCACAGAAGGAGGAAAGAGGGAAGATAGAGAGAGAGTAGAGAAAAGGAAAGAGGGAAAGAAAGAGAAGGAAAGGGGAGGGAAAGAAAGAGAGGGAAGAAGGAGGGAAACAGGGAAAGGAGGAAAAAAGAGAAGAGAAGAACGAAAGAAAAAGGGAAAGAAAGAAAGAAAGAAGGAGGGAAAGAAAGAAAGAAAGAAAGAAAGAAAGAAAGAAAGAAAGAAAGAAAGAAAGAAAGAAAGAAAGAAAGAAAGAAAGAAAGAAAGAAAGAAAGAAAGAAAGAGGGAGGGAAAGAGAAAAAAGAGAGAAGGAAAGGAGGGAATGAAAGAAATTTGGTGGCAATTCAGCCCCATTATATCCTATGGGCCATTGAAGTCAATGGTGAAACCATTGGGTATATTCTGGGGGCTGGAGGGAGGGGTTTGAGGGAGAGGCTCCAAACTCACAGGATAGCTGGTGGAGCCTCTCCCCAAGATACCCACCAAGTTTCAAGAACATTGGACCAGGGGTTCAATTCTATGGCCCCCAAAATGGTTGCCCCGATTCCCTCCATTGTTCTCTATGATGGGAAACAAAATTACTTTTTTCCCACCATAGAGAACAATGGAGGGAATAGGGGCAACCTGTTTAGGGGCCCATAGAATTGGACCCTCTAATCCAGTGTTCTTGAAACTTGGTGGGTATCTTGGGGAGAGGCTCCACCAGCTATCCTGTGAGTTTGGAGCCTCTCCTCAAACCCTCCCTCCAGCCCCCAGAATATACCCTATGTTTTCACCATTGACTTCAATGGCCCATAGGATACAATGGAGCTGAAATTGACATTCGGCTGCCTGAAAGACTCCCGGGGACGCCGGCTGGGGGCGGGGCTTGGCTCCTGAGCTCCCAGAGCTGCGCTCCGGTGCGCTCCCCCCCCAAAAGACCCCTGCCTATGGGACAATCCAAAAAAACTCACCATTGAAGGGGGCAGAGCAATCCACGACTATTTGTCTCAACTAATATGCAATTAAAGAGTGAGATCAATTTTTGCTCCCCTGCAACTAGTGTGAAACAAGAATCAGCTGATCTCCTGAGCCTTTCAGAATCCAGCAGTGGAACATATATGGAGACTTCAACTCTGGATGGTCCCTCACTCACCTCATACCTCATCAAATCTACAAACCAGCAGGTGGACACTCACCCTCCAACAGAAGTATCCCAGTTATCTGATTCCAGCTCTTCAAAATCAAACTCAGCTATTTTACTTAAAGATCTTGATTTCAATAAAACAGCAGATAGAGAACTGTGGTACCACAGCATAAAACATTTTTCTAAAGATACTAAGACTCAGATGAAAGAAAAACTATCAAACTCAGCTATTTTACTTAAAGATCTTGATTTCAATAAAACAGCAGATAGAGAATTGTGGTACCACAGCATAAAACATTTTTCTAAAGATACTGGCCAAACCAAGCAAAAGCTTCTGCCATGATAACTGTGCCAATTATAAATATTTATTTAATTATTCTTTATATTATATAAATATGAAACCATGGCATCTTTTAACTTTTTTCTTGAAGTGAGAAAGATAGTTGTATTTAGAAGATATTTTTCACCAGACCTTAGAATATGAACTCAGGTTCACCCAATCCTTAGTAAAATTTGCCACGTTCAAAACCATCCAATGCTAGTAATTCTGAGAGCTTTGGTTCCTTGTTTTCAAAGATGAGAAATCAGTATTTTATTGCTGAAATTTGATATATAATTGTATCTTTAATAACTATTCTGGTTTTGCATTATTTTTGTGTCTAAACTGCATTTTGGTACTTTTTTAAATTTACAAATTATTTCAGTGCATTGAGATGCAATTTGTCAATTGTTTTATAAATTATTTCTCTACAATATTCAAACTGAAGAAATAATTTGAGATGGATCCAATTGCAGATATCAGTTTGCTGTGTAAAGCCCTGTTAGGTCCTGTTTTGAATTTTTTCCCTCTTCTCTCAATTTACTTAGCTTATTTTTTGTTATAGCTTTTATATTACACTGCAATGAGATAAATTAATTTTTGTAAAATTTTCCTATCAATAAAGTTTTTTTAAAGAGTCTATGGAATAGCTCAGGAACAAACCAGTGACATCAAACTCACTGGGAAACTTCACCTGGGCCAGACACTGAAAGCAAGGCAAGCATTCTCCCTAAGCTTGTAGCCCCTCTAAAATCTCCAAAGACAGGTTCTGAAGGACAGAAAAGCACATGTCCCCAGAATTTTGACAGGGGCTCACCATAATTATGCCACAACAGTTTGGTGGCCACCCCAGCCCCACCAGACCAGTGGAAATCAGAGTTTTCCACTTAAAGTGATTAGTGATGATAGTCACAACAGAAAGGCAGACATCAACAGGACAGGGGATCCCCAAAGTAACCCCATGGCAGCTTGACAGGCAAGGTACCCCAGCCCCAACAGACAAGTGAAAATTAGATTTTTTCATTGAAAATGATCATGAGGCAGGTGCATTATGAGGTCAATGTTGTTGTTTCATGTGGTAGGTTTTGGGTGAGGGCAGCCATCCTCCCATCCAATTGCCAAGGGCACAACCTACATGCTGGATCACCCAGAGAGGAGGAGGAATGGGAGGCCATGCAGGGGGACAACAAGAGGCCTGGATCTTACCCTGTGAGGTCCAGAGAAGGGTAGCCCAGCAGGGGGACATTGACATTCAGGAAAGCCAACTCGTCCACCCTAACTGGGTCCAGATAGGAGTGGTGGGACCTGAGAATGTCTTCCAGGTGGGAGAGCACCTGCTCACTCTGAACACTGGTAGGAGGGCAGGAAAGGAGGCTAATGGCCACATAAGAGAAGTGGAAGCATATGGCAGCCTTGCATGACCAGTACTTCAGGGGATCAGCTGAGGCAGGCTCAGGGGACTCATCAAGGTATACCCTTGTCATCACCTCTGCTGAATCCTCTGCCATCATATGCCTGGCATCCCCACTGCTGCTGACTTTCCAGTTCACCACTGACAACTGATAAGGTGAGAGTAGCAAGGCTTCTCCCTTGGTTGGGATCACTTAGGCTGAGGTATTGGGCTGCAGCTCCTCCTCCTCCTTCCCCCCAGCCTCTTCCACTCACTGTTCCTTCTGGCCACATCTGCTGTCTTATATCCTCTGCACTTCTTTGCAGAGCTCATGCTTCCATTTTATGAACTCTGCATTCTGGAGAACAATGCTACCTTTTATCTGGCAGTCACACATACAGGCCAATCTGCACTCCTTTTCCTTGAAGAGAGTATGAAACAGATAGACAATATTGCTGCTGCCCACCCACTTCTTCAGGCTATTCTGTATCATGGCTGCAATATTTGCTGCCATGTGGTCTACATCCATCCGCAGCACATGGAGAATAAACACTTTGTAGCCTGGTGTCAGGACTGTCCCTTCCTGGGGCCTGGGCCATGCCTTGACAGTCTGGACAGACAGGTCCTCTGGTTGCCATCAGTGGGCAGTGAGGGAGAGGTAGCCGTGTTGCTAGCTGCTCTAGAGGTCTCCTGTGAGGTGCACACTTTTGCCTGGTGGGGCTGGGGTGGACACACTCTGGAGAGCTCACCCTTGACCATTGCCATTCCAGAGAGGTGCATGGTGGGCAAGACTTGTTGGCTCATGGTCCTCCATGAGTGGATGGGGTAGCAGGGAGCCAGGTGCTGCAGCAGCTGGTAAAAGACTATGTCCTCCATGAGGGAGAAGAGGTGGCCAGCCACAGCAATCATCTCACTGATAAGGTGAGAGACTTCTTCCTGGGCACTCCACATAGCCCTTCTGGATGGCACTGTTGGTATCCCTATGGGAATGACCTCCTGGAGGATGGCCTGCATTGATGTCCCACCACCCACAGCGCCCTGAGTCTGGGAAGCCTTTCTTGGAGGGACCTCCTATTCCCCTTAGGCTTCTCCCTGCTGAGAGGGAGTGGGCCTCTTCTTCCTCCCACCTCGCACTGTGCCACACAGGGGTCACTGGGGACTGTGTGGAAATTTTTCTAAAGTGTGGGCTGGAAATGACACCCCAAGAGTGGAGAAGGTGGGAGGAGGGACCACTGCTTTCTGGCACTGGGCTGGGAGTAGCCACAGAGGGGTGTACTCGAGAGAGAAGCAGCAACAGGGAGTTATGTGGAAGGGGAGGATGCTTCCCCACCATATAAATCACGATTGTCAGAAACTTCTCCAAAGTGTGTTAGCAATCACTGGTCTTTGGGCAGTGCTAAGACTTCTTTGTTCTGTGTAGAGAGTCCCAGGAACAGATCAGGGGAAGAAGCCTCTGAGACCTCTGGTGATGCCCTGCTAGGGGTGGGCTCCTGTGGGCTGGCAGGATGGGTATGGTGCCCAGGGTGAAAGTGAGTACAAAGGGTGCTCGTCATGGGGGGAAGCCTGTGGTATGCTGCAGGTAGAAGACATCCTCCCCCCATGATGAGCACCCTTTGTACTCACTTTCACCCTCATAGCACAGAGAAGTTGGTTCACAATTAGGAGTGATGTGAGGATATAAAATATGTGTCTTCAGCTGAGGAACCCACTAGCTAAGCCCCTCTGCTCAGTATGATCAGAGAGAAAGGGAGGCTTAGAGCTTTTAGTCCACCTAACACCCCCAAATCCCAGCAGGGAAAATAAATCACAATCAAAATGTGGGTCCTCAGTCAAGGAACCACTAGCTAAACCCTTCTGCTCAACATGAGCAGAGAGACAGGTGGCTCGAAGCCCTGATTCCACCTAACATCCCCAAACCCCAGCAAAGGAGAGTAAATATAATCAAAATGTGTGGACTCAGCTAAAGAACCCATTAGCTAAGCCCCTTTGCTTGGTGTGAGCAGAGAGACAAGTGGCTCAGAGCCCTGAATCCACCTAACACCCCCAAATCTCAGGAGGGAAGTAGAATCACAATCAAAATGTGGGTCCTCAGCCAAGGAACCCACAAGCTAAGCCCCTCTGCTCAAAGCGAGCAGAGAAATGGGTGGCTCAGATCCCTGAGTCCACTGAAGACCCCCAAACCAGGCTCCCAAACGTGAGCAGGGGAGAGGAATCACAACCAAAATGCGGGTCCTCAGCTGAGGACTCCACTAGCTAAACCCCTCTGCTCAACATGAGTAGAGATATTGGGGGGGGGGCAGAGCCCTGAGTCCACTTAAAATCCCCCAAACCCCAGCAAGGAAAAGGAATCACATTCAAAATGTGGGTACACAGCCAAGAAACCCAGTAGCTAAGACCCTCTCCTTGGCATTTATTTTTCAGATTTTTATCCCACGCTCCTGGCCAAAGCTGGCTCAGGGCGGCTCACATGAAAACAAATAATTACATTAAAATATAGTTGTAGTTAAAACAATTATAAAAATAATAAAGTGCTAGTAATTATTGGTGTTCATATGACAGTAGCAGCCGGTATACACTATTTTCCTCTTGCAGACAAGGTGCCAGAATAAAGAAAGAACATGTCAAACTTCAAGCATTTGCGGACGATTTAGTCTTTATTTTGGAAGATCCTAAAAATTCACTACACCATTTGTTGCAAGATATACAGGAATACAGGCAAGTGGCGGGTTTAAAAATAAATATGGAAAAGACAAAAATCATCACTAAAAATTGCTCAAAGGTTCAATGTTCCACTATCCAAAATACCGCACACATTCAGATAGTTGATAAAGTTAAATATCTAGGGATAATTATCACAAATAGTAATAAAAACCTATATAAGAATAACTATACAAAACTTTTAGAAGAAATTAGAAAAGATTTAAATAGATGGCAAGATATGCATATCTCCTTCTTGGGTAGGATTGCCACGGTTAAGATGAATATCCTGCCACGATTTCTCTTCTTAGTGCAATGTTTACCCATCTTAACAAATAAGATTTTTTCGAGGACTTAAATCGTTTGGTGAGAAGATTCATATGGAATGCTAAGAAACCTAGAATTAATAGAAAATTGCTTACTGATAGAAAAGAAAATGGTGGATTGGGTTTACCGAATTGGAACTTATACTATCAAGCGGCTGCAAAGGGTTGGATCAGAGATTGGATTCTTTTAGAAGAGGAAAGGACCTTACATATAGAAGGTCATGACCTACCCATGGGTTGGCACGCTCATATTTGGTATAATCTAGATAAAAGACAACAAATCTTTCAAAATCATATATTTAGAGGCCCCTTGATTAAAATCTGGAAGGAAATTAAAAACAGGTTCTACAATAAAATCCCCAAATGGCTATCTCCAACAGAAGCATTTATTCTGCCCTCCTTGTCGGCAAAAGAGAAAAAACTAACTTATGAAATGTTATTAACTAAGAATAATGATCTTAAACCCTTGGACTCCCAAGCTTTGCAAAAGGCGAATTTAACAATCTGGGAGAAAATGCAAATAAGCTCTAGGTACTCTAAGGATAAAAAGAATAATTTTCAGAATACCACTACACACCTAGATAAAATTTGGCTCTCCTCGGCAGATAAGCTGATACAGAAGTTATATACCTTTCTGCTCACTGAGGATTTATTAGATGAAGTTGTTAAACCAAGCATGATATCTTGGATGCGTGACATAGGACATAATATCACTTTGGATCAATGGTCTGGGTTATGGAAATCTCTTAAACTCCTCAGAGCAACAAACTATAAGGAGAACATCTATAAAATGTTCTATAGGTGGCACTGGACACCTGATAAGATAGCCAAATGTTTTAAAGAAGGCTCTGATATTTGTTGGAGATGTAAAAAAGAGATAGGAAACTATTTTCATGTTTGGTGGAACTGTGGAAAAATTAGGCCTTTTTGGAAAATGATTTGTAAGACACTGGAAGAAATTACAAATGTTAATATACAATTCACACCAGAAACACTTTTACTTAATATTCTCCCAGTGGGAGTAAGAAAAGAGGATGCAAGAATTATTCTCTATACAGTCACGGCATCAAGAATAGCAGTGGCAAAAAGTTGGGAAAAAACACTTGTCCCATCTCGAGAAGAAATTATAAGTAACCTACTGGAAATAGCAGAATCCGATAAGATTAACTTAATCCTCTCAGGGAAAGATGAGTCATTATTTGTAAACAGATGGAAAAAAGTTTATAATTGGATGGAAAAGAGTATATGAATAGCTTCCCATTGTAACCTCAAATGATCTGTATAAGCTTTTATTTTTGCTTGTCTTTTTTTGTTTTGTTTTGTTTGTTTGTTTGTTTTTTCTTAAATGTATACTGGAAAACCTATAAATAAACTCTATAAAAAAAGAAAAGAAACCCATGTTAGAAAAAATAATGAAAAATATTTGGACTATAAGGGATTAGGCAAAGTATTTGCGGCTATGGATAAAGAGAAGAAGAAGCGTGGAGTAGCTACCTATATTAAAGAGCATTTGCAGTCGGAGTTTGTACTTGCCTCGGAGGATGGAAGAATATTGATGTTGGCTATCCAGAGACAAAATAAAAGGGTATTGATTGTGAATATCTATGCCCTGAATCAGAATCAGGAAAAGTTTTACAGAAAGCTTTTAAATTTGATAGCCAAACAGAACTTTCAAGAGATTTGTGTGATTGGTGATTTTAATGCGGTGTTTGACAATAAACAGGACCTGAAAATGAACACTCAGAAAAAGAAGATAAAGGGCAATGAATTTACTAATTCTCTCTTGCAACTTATAGAGGAATAGTGATTGGTTGATGTATGGAGAATAAGAAACTTTAAAAAACAACAATACACATACTACTCGGTGAGACATGACTCTTGGTCTAGACTAGATATGTGCTGGATGTCATCTTCTTTGGTAAGGGAAATACAGGAGGCAGAAATTGAGGCAAGTACATATGCTGACCATAATCCGATAACTGTGGAATTACAAGGGACAAATCCTAAAGGTAGATGGACACTAAACCCTTTCTTATTGAAGGATAGTAAGGTGATGAGAAGTCTGCAAGCAAAATTTACGTTTTTTTTAAAAAAAGAAAATATCAGTACAGATATCCTGAGGCAAACGGTTTGGGATGCTTTCAAGGCCTTTGCTAGAGGTTTTTTAATAAAGGAGGCAGCAAGAAAAAACAAGAAAAGAAATGAGAAATATTTTAATTTGAAGAGGGAAATATCAGAGCAAGAGAAGCAGGAAATGGAGGCCGGAGGGGGCTTGGACAAAAGAGGTAAGATTAAACTTCTTACACACAGGATGAACTATTTACTGATGGCAGAACTAGCAAAGAAAATGAGCTATGCTAAACAAAATTATTTTGAGAACGCCAATAAACCAACAAGGTGGTTGGCCTATCAAATAAGAAAGCAGTCTGAAAGGACATTGATAAAATCATTGAAAGACAGAAATGGAGTGGAACGAAATGGAATTCAGGATTTGAAGAAGATTGTAGAAGACTTTTATAACGATTTAAACGCAAGAGAGAACATAACCAGAGAAAAAATATTTAATTACCTGCAAGAACGTACCATCCAAAAGTTCTCAGAGGGGGACCAGAAGATTTTAAATCAACCAATTACAATGATGGAACTGGTGGAAGCTCTCAAAAGACAGAATAAAGGTAGGGCACCTGGGACAGATGGCCTCCCAGTGGAGTTTTATATAACTTTTGAAGAAATACTGCTCCCACAACTACATGAAATTTATTAAAAAAAATTGGGAAGGAGAAGAGGTGCCTGATACATGGAGGGAAGCCTTGATTTCGTTAATACATAAGCAGGACACAGAAGGGAATGATATTAAGAATTATAGACTGATCTCTCTATTAAATGTGGATTACAAGATTTTTGCTTCAATCATGGCGGATAGGTTGAAACGTATCTTGGCAAAGGTGATTCATAGAGATCAATCTGGATTTTTGCCAAAAAGGCAAATAAAACATAATTTAAGGCGGATATTGAATGTGTTAGAACACTATGAAGCAAACTCAGAAAAAGAAATGGTGATGATCTTTATAGATGCAGAGAAGGCTTTTGACAATCTGAACTGGATGTTTATAATAGAAACATTTAAGAAGGTGAAAGCGGGAGAGCAATTCATTCGAACAATCCAAACTCTCTATTCAAAACAAAGAGCAGCAGTTATGGTCAATGGGGAATGGACAGATCAATTTCAGATACAGAAAGGTACGAGACAAGGTTGTCCCTTATCACATTTACTATACATCTTTGCTTTAGAGGTGGTAACAGAGGAGATAAGACAGAATCCAGAAGTGAAGGGTTTGAAGATACAAGGAGAACAATATAAGCTACTGGCATATGCAGATGATCTTGCATTTATATTGGAGGAACCCAGGCTGTCAATTTCGGAGCTGAACAAGATATTGAGAGATTACGGACAAGTGGTGGGATTAAAAGTCAACCTGGCTAAGACAAAAATTTTAACTAAGAACATGACTCATGAGCAGAGAGAGTTTCTACAAGAAGAATCGGGATATAAACTTTGTACGAAGGTAAAATATTTAGGAATTAAACTGACAAATAGATGTAGCTCGTTACAAGAAGATAATTATAATGAATTATTGAAAGTAACAAGACAAGAATTAGAAAAATGGAAGAATTTAAAGCTTTCACTGATGGGAAGAATTACCTTGATTAAGATGAACATCCTACCAAGGTGGATCTTTTTATTTCAAACAATTCCTGTTTTGAAGAATCTGGCAGTTTTGAAAGAGTTGGAGCAAACCACCACAAAGTTTGTTTGGCAGGGGAAAAGAGCAAGAATTAGGCTTAAAGCACTGCAAGATTTGAAGGAAAGAGGAGGGTTTGGTTTTCCCAATTGGACTTTGTACTATAGAGCTGGAGCTTTGGCATGGATTAAGGAGTGGATAATGTTGGAAGATAGAAGACTTTTAAAACTGGAAGGTCATGATCTTCTGGAAGGATGGCACGCCTTCTTGTGGGACGAGAAGGTGGCAGCATGTAAATATTTCAGACAACATTGGATACGAGATGCACTCTGTAGAGTTTGGGAGATCATCCAGAGGAGATGGTTTACCAAAACTTCGAAGCTGGTAGCTCCCTTAGAAGCAGTGACTTTACCTAGGCTGTATGGTGAAAATCCCCCACAGAGATACTTGGACATTATAAATGCAAAGGGGGAGTTGGAACTGGATGGTGATATCAGTTGGTGGTACAGGGTTCAGATTCAATCGAGGTATAAGAGAGATAAGAAAATAGGGTTTGAGAAGACATTAACGGATATATAAAAAATACTTTATGAACCAGAAGAGAAATTTCTTAAAAAAAAATGTATTCACTGTTGTTGGCTGATTACATGGTAGATGAAATGGTGAAAAATAATTTGATCCAATGGGCGCAGAACTTTGGTTATAACATTGAGTTAGACCAGTGGGACCAAATATGGAAAATAAATGTAAAGATAATGAGGGTGGTCTCATATAGAGAAAATATGTATAAAATGTTTTATAGATGGTATATCACACCGGATAAGCTGGCAAAGTATGATGAGAAATGTTCTAACAAGTGTTGGAAATGTAATGTCAAGACAGGTTAATTGTACCATATGTAGTGGACATGTGAGGTGACAAAAAAGTATTGGATATGGGTACACAGAATGGTTCAGAAAATTACAAAAGGCACTCTTTTATTTAAACCAGAGGTGTTATTGCTGGGTATACTTCCGAAAGATGTACAGAGAGAAGATAGATATTTGATAATATACATAACGACTGCGGCAAGGATATTGTATGTGAAATATTGGCGATCCACAGAGGTACCAACTAAACAAGAACTGGTCGAGAAGATAATGGAGGCAGCAGAAATGGATAAATTGACTTTGATGATGAAAGGGCATAATGAATCAGCCTTTTTGAATACGTGGCAATGATTTTACGAGTGGTACGATCAGAAAGGGAAGGATGGAGAGAAATAAGAAGTATTAAGTATTATTAATCTTGAACGATTTGTGATGCTATGCTAGAAGCGGATAGGATAGATAGAATTTAAGGATACTTAGGTAAAAGAGTATTAGTAATAAGTGTGGCAAGGTAGGGGAGAATTAAAATAGATGGATTGATATGGAATATGTATCCCCTCGTGTATGTTAAATGTTGTATGTCATTGTTGATGTTGTGTGTGTGTAGTGTAATTGTAATGTATGTTATGTAGTGCAATGTATGGTTGTCTTTTAAAAAAAAATAAAAATGCCTCTTTTAGGGTTGCTTAAAAAAAAGATATGCAAAGTGACACAAAATAACAAGTTAATGTTATAAGGTCAACAGCTGTAAAGCAATAAATATGTCAAACTAGTAGAGAAATGTCTAAAGGTGTATTTTCTAATTTAGTTATTATTTAGAAGTATGAGCATGGCATGGCAGTACCGCACACACATATAATGGCAGGCTCCCTGAGAAAAACATTGTCCGTCCCCCCCCCCCAGCAAAAAGTTGTTAGCTACAGGGCTGGTGAAAAGTAAAAAAAGTAAAAAGAAACCACTGGACTGGGGAAATCTCAATACTCTTACTGTCTGTATAGCACAGAGAGCAGACTTCTGTCACCAGATCATGAGTATCAGGACATGAGATAGTGGTAGCAAAGGCTCTAGGAGACTCTAGTAGCATTTCTTTTAAAGATGCAGGGTTTCTGTCTCCTTGAAGTTTAAAGAATTGAGGTAGGGTTGCTAACTGCAGGTTGGGAAATTCCTGGAGATTTGGGGTGCAGCCTGTGGACCATGGGATTTGGGGAAGGGAGGGACCTCAACAGGGTATAATGCTATAAAGTCCAAAGCAGCCATTTTCTCCTGGGGAATGACCTCTGTAATCTGGAGATCAGTTGTAATTCTAGGATCTTCTGGCCCCTCCAAGAAGTTGGCAACATTAGAGAGAAGGAATTTAGGCCCAGTGCATGATTACGCCTAGTCTGTACTATGTATTAGGGCCCTCCATCCCTCCCTCCCTCCCTTCCTTGGGAACTGTCCCACCGAGGAACTGACCAGGCAAACCTACTTAGCTTTAGTGTGGTTACTATCTGATATGCTGTCATGCTATACTCTTTATGGCTGAGAGCTCACACTTGCATTCTGCTCTTGCACAGCCAATATTTTCTAGAAGCTTGAGGGCAACATGAATGTGCATCCCTTGTTCTCTATTATCTTGCGAGAAGATTGGAAGTTCTCTTCCCACACCAGCATCCACAGGACATTATCCACAAAGGAGAAATAGTTCCCAGGCTATTTGCTCTGTAGGGTTGTCAATCTCCAGGTGGGGCCTGAAGATTCCCATTTTTATAACTGATCTCCAGACTACAAAGATCAGTCCCCCAGGAGAAAATGGCTGCTTTGAAGGATGGACTTTGCCCCCCCAGGTCAGAATAAACAGACAGACACCAATATGAATTTAACAAGGGCCACTTTATTAATTATTTTAAAACAACAAATACTAGCAAGGGGTTACCAGAAATGTACTGAGGAATATGACAGGTGTCAAACTCCTGACCACCTTCATTTCCTTCTGGGCGATGCACCTGCTCCAATCTCAAGCCACCGAAGGTAGCTTTTGACTGACAGCGTGGCATGTTCAAAAGAACCCCTGACCCACCACCCCAGAAGCTGCAAAGGCCCACTAAAGTAGGCCGGGCCAGATTGTTCCAAGGAAGATCACCCCTTCCCGACCTTGAGCCGCAAAGGCCCAAAAGCCGTTCCTGGAGGACCCTTTATTTCCTTTATAACAATGCCCAGGTGCTCACCATTTCCATCCTGATGTCAGATAACCCTGCCATTGCTGTGGGTGGTGGGGGGGAAAGGACATCTTTCACTGTTCTGGAATGTGGGAGTAACTCAGAGTCTCCAGTCTTGCTGATTTAGAGTGTCTGTTCTGTTTCTTATCAATGCACCTGACCTTGGGTCTCATGCTACATTGGCATGGGGAATTTACTGGTCTGAGGTGTTTTCTTTCCTGGCTTAGCACGCATGCGAAATGTACTCATTGGATTGTAGGTGGGGTGGTAGTTTGAATGGGCTATAATTTCCAATGCTCTCTATTAGTTGAAATCACTGAGAAAGAACTTGTTCTTGCAGCTCTATGACTGGTCTTTAATAAATACTATCTTCTTATGAAGCCTGGTGTTTAACTGACTGTCAGTGATCCTTGGAATCAGGCCCTTCAACATCCCCACATCTCTCCAAGCTTGAGATGAGTGGAGAAGACCTGGTGGTGGTGACCACATCGCAAGACACGGTCCCCACCTCGACGGTACCAACTACCTCAGTACCAACCACAACGGAGGTGCCGGCAACAACTGCACCGACACCATGGGGCCCCGAAGACGACTTTGAGGGTGCTTATGGTGACCCGTTTGGGGGGCGTATGCAAGTGTGACTACGCAGCCCCAGAAAAGATGGGACTGGGGAAAACCCCTGGCAGAGACTTTTGAAACATGGTCGTTGACCCCCCATGGGCCCCACCTGGAGAGCCACTATGAACGGTCCCTCTATCGGCTGAGCATGGCGACCAGAGCAGAAGAACCCCAGTTCCACCAGCTGGAGGCAGAGGAGACGACAGAACTCTGACGCGGACGGGAGTGCAGCTGGGAACGCCTCTTGCAAATGGTGGAGTCTCTCCAAAAGATCCCAGAGATGATCGCAGAGGGGATCCAGTGAGAACTCGAGCGGAGGCTGCCACAGCAACCAGCAGCTCTGCCCATTGTCCCGGTGCCCCCTGTTGGACCACCTCCGGGAGCGCCCCCTGGCCAGCCAGCAGTGCCGCCACCAGGGGGGCCTCCAGGCCCCACGCCACAGGGTGTTCTGAGGGGATGGGGTCAGATGTTCCCGAATTCTGCTGAGCTATTGGATGCTCTGTTTGATGGGACACCCAAGAAATTCTCCTTCTTCTTGGTGTGGGCTGAGAAATTTGTAGAGAATTGGGGCCATCTCTTCCCAAACAAAGAGTGCATTGTGGATGCAATAGCCTCCAGGCTTTGAGACGCGGCAGTGGACTGGTATGTAACCTTACACCATGAGGACGGCAGAGAACTCCACGAGGTGGACGCCTTTAAGTGGGCCCTGTGAGCTCACTACGAGGACTCTAATGCAAGTAAGACGGCTCAGGTGTTCTTGTGCACTTTCCGGCAAGGAAAGAAATCAGTGAGGGAGTATACCAAAGAGTTCCACAGACATGCCACGGAAATCAGAGAGTGGCCTGATGGAGTGCTAGTCCAACATTACCGGTTGAGGTTAGACCCGGAGATCCATGGAACAATCCTCTGTGGGGGGAAACCTAGGTCTCTACTGGCCTGGATGAAAGAAGCGGCAGATACCGAGAACTGGCTCCACACTATCTGCATCAATGATGCAGTCACTTTGAGTAAAGCCGCCTCGACTACTCCCACCCCGGGGAAGGCTAAAGCAGCGACCCCTTCACCCTGCCTGAAAAACAAAACCCAGGAACAACGGATGAAGCAAGGTCTGATTTTAGGTGTGGAGAATCTGGCCACTTTGCTATGGCATGCCCTGGATTGGGACTACCACCTTCCGCATCGAAAGGGGAGAAGAAGAGGACCGACACCCCGTTCAAAAAGCCGACTGCCAAGCTGAAAAGACCGAGGGCCCTACAGGCTAGCCCTCTTGAGGGAGACACTGAGTCCTCTGGAGAGGATCCATTCCAGGTGGCGGGAAATGGGGAGGACCTGCTGTGAACAGCACTGAGCAACAGGTCCCCAGTCCCGAGGAGCTACGACCGGTGAGCAATTACCCTTCCCTCTTCTTCGTGACTGTGACTCTAATCTGCCCTGAGCGCAACACTCACATTAGAGTAAGGGGGCTGATTGATTTGGGGTGTGGGAGAGACTTGATCAAACTCTCTTTGGTAACAGGACTAGGGGCGAAGGTAGTTAAACTCCTGGACCTGCTAATTTTCACACAGATGGATGGGTCCACCATGAAAGACCCCTGCAAGTACAAGACTGTGCCGCTACGGATGGGGGCGGGGGAGCATTGGGAACTCTGGCCATTTATGGTGACCCCAGCAGCGCACTTCCCCTTAGTGTTAGGCAGCCCATGTCTCCACAACCCATATATCCTGTGGGAGGAAGTGGTGGTGAAATTCATCTCCCCCTGATGTAAGGAGCATGTGTGGATTGACTCCTGGGGGGAGCCAACCCCGGTCCAGAGGGTGGCCGCGGGGCTCGCCGATGCAGAACTGAACTTAATCCCACAAGAGTACTGGGATCTAGCATCAGTGTTTGGGGAAGCTGAGGTGGATGAGTTGCCCCCCTCCGAAACTCCGACTGTGCAACTGAACTGTTGCCTGACCAGAAACTCCCCAAGGGGAAATTGTATTCCATGAGCCCAGCAGAGAAAGTGGAGCTGAGGCAGTTAATTGACAAGAACCTGGCTAGAGGCTTCATCTGCCCCACCTCCTCCCCCTGTGCGGCTCCAGTGTTGTTCCAGAAAAAGAAAGATGGGGGGTTGCGGTTGTGTACTGACTATAGGGGGCTGAATGCAGTGTCAATCACAAATGCATACCCTCTGCCCCTCATCAAGGATCTCCTGGCAGTGGTCACTGGGGGAAAGATCTTTTCCAAACTGGATTTGTGAGATGTGTACTTCAGAGTGTGCATCAGGGAGGGGGATGAGTACAAGACGGCGTTCAATACCCCATTGGGACAGTTTGAGTACCTTGTCATACCGTTCGGCCTTCAGGGGGCTCTGGGGGTCTTCATGAACCTTATCAATGAAGTGTTGCATAAACACCTGTTCAAAGGGGTCCTAGTTTACCTGGATGACATTTTACTGTTCTCCCCCGACAAAGAATCTCACGTTAAACCGGTGAGGAAGGTCCTGCAAATGTTGCACAAACACAAGCTGTTTGTTAAACTGTCTAAATGTGAATTCCACTGCTCTGAAATTTCGTTTCTGGGCTATAATATCTCCCAGTGGGGAATTGAAATGGACCCCGCTAAAGTCACAGATGTGGTGGGGTGGGAAGCCCCAAAGACCCGTAGGCAACTACAAGCATTCCTCGGGTTTGCCACTTTTTACAGATCCTTTTTGGCGAATTTTGCTCAGGTGTCCCTACCCCTCACAGACCTCCTTAAGATGAAAGGGAAAGGGGTAGAGGGATCTCACCCTGGGGCTAGGCTTGACTGGAAACCAGAATGTCAGGAAGCATTCAAGAGGCTCAAGCTGACAAGAAAAGGGACAAGGGGTGGGACTCTAAACCCGGGGACTTTGTGTATGTGTCCACTCAAAATATCAAAGGGCTCCAGCCTAGTAGGAAATTAGGTTGGAAATTTGTGGGTCCCTATGAGATCAAGCGCATGATCAATGAGGTGACAGCTGAACTCATTTTGCCAAAAGCATTAAAAGCTATTCATCCTGTGTTTCATCTTAGATTGTTACGGCGTGACCCCGGGGAAAACACGTGGCGTCCTCAACAAGTTGTGCCACCCCCTCTCATGATCCAAGGGGAACTACATTATGAAGTTTCTGAAATCCTGGACTCTAAGTTGTCTCGCAACAAACTGTATTATCTGATTAAATGGGTTGATTTTGATCCTGAACACAGGGAATGGGTTCATGTGGAGCATATTAATTGGCATGGGGAATTTACTGGTCTGAGGTGTTTCCTTTCCTGGCTTAGCATGCGCGCGAAATGTACTCATTGGCTTGTAGGTGGGGGGGGCCAAATAAGAACTAATTGCTGTGTCCAGACACATATCTGAATCAAAACAAGGGCCCATTGAAATCATGGTCCCTGAACCCAATTGGTCCATTTTGGAACCCCTGACCGTAATCTGCAGACATCCATACATCCCCTATGCTTAAAGCATAGCCTGACCTATCTTGTTGGGATTGGGCTACCAGCTCACTGATTCTCAGGGCCCCAAAGAATGCAACCAAGGCAGCCGCATGAAACAAGGCAGCCTCGTATGCATCCGCACATAACGAAACCCATTGAAGTTTCAAACCTTTAAGGATAGTAGGGGAAAAGGGGAGAAAGTGCTGACAGCTTAGCAAAGCGCATGCACTTCGAGCGTGTGGCGATCTTCTGATCTTTAAAGGGGCCCTTTGACCATCAAAAGGGCTCCCTGCTGTCCCAGGAAGGGACTGGCAGCTGCAAGGGGCTTTGATCTGAAACCCTGTGTGATTTGCAACCCACGGGGTAGGCTGGATTGCCCCCAATGCAAGATCAAAGTTCGGGCTCAGTTTGTCTGAGTGAAGCTAAGACTTTTGCATTGGATGAAGGGGGGAATGAGGCACCTTACCGACAGCACTTCTGTGAGTATTCATGATAAAAGCTGAATGGTTTGAAAGGGCAATTTAAAATAATTAGCCCTAAGAAGTAGCATAGTGGGGAGGGCTCTCCCCCCTGAAGAACAAACGGCTAGAAACTGAAAGGGAGCGTAGCGTGACGAGGTTTGAAAGGGCGAGAGGGAAAGAGAACTCCATCAGAAAAGCCATGGAGCTGAAGAGGGAAATGATGGGGCTTTAAAATGGTTTCCTGGCTTTCAGTGGGTGTTGAGAGGAAACCTGGGTCTTCTTCTAAGCCTCCTCTAAAAACTGAAAATCAAGATGCAAAGCAGTTTGTGTGCAGGGAGAGCTGGAGGGGGAATCCATCCGGTGAGAGAGAGAGGCTGAGTGAAAATAAGAAGCTCTAAGGTGAAGACGGCTGGCTGGAGACCCCTCTGCAGCGTTCTCAAATTTTAACCCTAATAGGGGTAGGGTAGAAGAATCAGAGAAATAGAGAAGAAGAGGCCTGTTTTCATCGTACGCCAATTTTTAACCCTTGAGGGCCAGGGTGGAAGAGTAAGAGAGTGAGGGAAGAGAGAGTGTTTGCTACATCCTCAATTTTTGCTGCGATTGTTATTGGTAAAAGAGGTGGGAGAGAAGGATGGACTCTGTTTAAAGACTGCTGGACGAAAGAGCTTGGTTTGACAATAAGGAATTTAATTATTGATTGATAGTGTGTCGACTGGTCACTTCATTTGGTTCTAGTGGGCTATAGGGGGAGAATAGAAGGGGGAAGGTGGGCAAGGCAGTCTTCCTGGGAAAATTGCCAACAGGGAGATTGTTTTGGTAAATAGACGGGAGGATAGTGAAAATAATTTCTGGGGATTTTGCCAACAAACATTGGTATTTGCTTTAATTTTCTCTGAGATAGAAATTCTGGGAACGGGGCCAGAAGACCTGCGCCGTTCCCAAACATTGGATAAGGGTAAAGAGTAAATAATAATAATTAAAAAAACAAACTGTGAATATTCTCTGTGCACGTTAAGAGTGGGATTTGGAAGTGGTGAAAAATAGATAAATATGGCCAGTGGAGGATTAAGGAAACAGTCTCTGGTTTCTCCAGGGGCTGCTAGCTCTGCTACAGGAATGTTGGGGGGCGCAGGCCAGAAAGAGCCCCCGAAAGAAATACCCCAGAAAGAAATACAAGCGATAGTGCAAGCCACTATCCTGAGCATGATTAATGATGTTGTAGAACCGCTCAAGGCTGGCATGAAAGAAATCTGGAGTAGTGTCCCACAAGCTATCCAGGAAGTAAGAGATATGATCCCCCAAGTGGCGGTCCCGATCCAGAATGCAATGAAGGATATTACGGAGCAGTTCACCAAGAGTTTGCAGCTGTTGCAGAAACAAATTGCAGATAATACTACAAAAATTGTGTCACTAAGTAATACAGTGGAGGAAGTGGAGACAAAAACAAGACAAGTGGAAAGGAAGGTTCAAGAAAATGAAGAAAAACAATCACTATTGGAGCAAGACATAATGAGATTACAGGTGGAGAGAGCGGCTTTTGTTCTGAGATTTCAGAATATCCCAGAGGAAAAAGAAGAAGATCTGAATTCAAAGATGTCTGAACTTCTGGCAAATCATTTACATATTGAGGATGTAAGCGAAGTGGGAAAAGAAATTGATATGGCCTTCAAAATGAATTCGGTCTATGCAAGAAGATTTAAGGTGCCCAGGAAGGTCCAGGTGCGGTTCCATAAGCGGGCAATTAGAGATAAGATACTGAAAGAAGTAAATGCTGTACCATTGAAGATGGGACAAGAAGAAATTATAGTTCTAAAAGAGATACCCTGGAGAGTGAGGGAGAAGAGGAGGGCGTACTCAGACTTAACGGCACTGTTGAGAGCCAATAATATCACCTATAGGTGGATTTTGCCAGAGGGGGTCTTCTTTAACTTTGAGGGAAAGAGATTCAGAATCAACTCTGTTTTCAAGGCTAAAGATTTTCTAGAGACGTATGGAGTGGAGATGTCGGATGATCAAGAAGAAAAAGAGGAGAGAGAAGAGGGAGAGGTGGAAAGGGAAGAGGAATCCCAATCCCAGGGAGCAATGGCATCAGCTCTCTCTGCCAAACCTCAAAGATCAAGAAAATTTAGACTGAGATCTCCAATCGTGACAAGGCAAAAAACAAAAGGTGAAAAGGAATACAGACAGACACAGAACCTAGATGGATAAAAAGAAGATAAAAATAACTTCGGTGAACGTCAATGGCTTAAATGGACCTCAGAAACGAAGAAGGATATTTCATCAATTGAAGAAATGTAAAGCAGATATAACATGTATTCAAGAAACCCACATTAGGAGAAAGGATGAAAAATATCTGAATTATAAGGGATTAGGCAAGATGTTTGTGGCAACAGATAAAGAGAAGAAAAAACGTGGAGTGGCCACTTATATTAAGGAACATATGCAACCAGAACTTATATTTGCTTTGGAAGATGGGAGAATATTGATGGTGACAATACAAAGACAAAATAAAAAAGTTTTAATAGTGAATATCTATGCCCTAAATCAAAACCAGGAGAAGTTTTATCGAAAGCTCTCAATCTTGATGGCTAAACAGGATTTCCAGGAGCTTTGTGCGATTGGTGACTTTAATGTGGTTTTTGATAATAACATGGATTGGAAAGTGAATACCCAGAGGAAGAAGCCAAAAGGTAATTAATTTCCTAATTCACTTCTGCAGATCGTAGAGGAATGGCGGTTAGTTGATACTTGGAGAATAAGAAACCCTAAAACACAACAATATACGTTCTATTCGGCGAGACATGACTCTTGGTCTAGACTGGATATGTGTTGGATGTCATCTTCAATGGTAAGAGATTTAAAGGAGGCTGAAATACATGCAGGCACATTTGCTGATCACAATCCGATAACGGTGGAGTTACAGGGAATAAACCATAGGGACAGATGGACATTGAACTCCCTATTACTTAAGGATAGCAAGGCGGTGAAAAGCTTGAAAATGGAATTTACTTTCTTTTTTAAGGAAAACATCACCCCAGGTATTCTGAGACGAACGGTGTGGGATGCGTTTAAGGCTTTCGCGAGAGGACTTTTAATGAAGGAAGTGGCAAAGAAGAATAGAAAAAGAAATGAGGAATACCTCAATCTGAAAAAAGAAATATTGGAACAGGAGAAGCAAGAAATGGAGATGGGAGGAGACCCCGGTAGGAAAGCTAAAATTAAGCTTCTTATGCACAAAATGAATTGCTTATTGACAGTAGAAATGGCAAAAAAGTAAATTATGCCAAACAAAATTACTTTGAGAATGCCAACAAACCAACTAGATGGCTGGCTTACCAAGTAAGAAAGCAATCGGAAAGAACATTGATAAAATCGTTGAGAGATAGAAATGGGGTAGAACAAAATGGAGCTCAAGACCTGAAAAGGATTGTGGAAAATTTCTATAAGAAACTCTATGCAAGAGAGAATATAACCAGAGAAGAAATATCCCAGTATTTGCAAGACCGCGTGTGGCAGAAGTTCTCGGAGGAAGAACAGAAGATTTTAAATCAACCAATTACTATGATGCAGATGGTGGAGGCATTGAAAAGACAGAATAAAGGTACGGATGGTCTACCAGTGGAATTCTATATAAGCTTTGAAGAAATATTGCTTCCACAACTACATGAAGTTTATAAGAAAACGTGGGAAGGAGAGGAAGTGCCTGATACGTGGAGGGAAGCCTTAATCTCTTTGATACATAAACAGGATACGGAAGGAAATGATGTTAGGAACTATAGACCGATCTCCCTATTAAATGTGGATTATAAAATATTTGCTTCCATTATGGCTGACAGATTGAAGCGTGTTTTAGCAAAAACAATCCATAAAGACCAGTCAGGATTTCTCCCAAAACGTGGTTTCGGTTTCTGGCGTTGCGAATGGCGGCCACCTTTCGGGAAGCCCCCGGAGGTGGTTAGCCCACACGCAGTTTGGGGGGGGTCTTTGCAGGTTTGCAAGACCCTAGTGAGCCTTAGGCAAAGGCTCCAAACCGGGGGCGCTTGGGGAGTAGCCTCTTTGCCGGCAGTCAGCCGGGAAATTGAGGCTTTCTCCCCGCCCCAATCGGCCCCGCTGCGGTGTGCCCGTAATGGGACTTAGCAACGCCACCGATTTCCAACAGGAGTGAGGAACAGTGATGAATTAAAGCAAAAAGAAGAAACGGCAGGAACTGTGAGTTGGAGGTCTGAATCTGAAGCGAAACCCAAGCCCTTCCCCCGTAAGCGAATAAGCGGCTGGGAGGAGGGAGATTCCCCCCACTGAGAAGCGGGACTTGCATAAGAAAGCTAAGGGGGATGAAAGGGAAGAAGGGTTGGTGAAATTACCTTTGGGGTGCCATTGAAGCGAATGAGTTAGCGGGACTCCTGAGCGACGCGTCACGAACTTTTATAAAGTAAACAAATACAAGAAATGTCTGCCATGAAGAAGGTCCCTTTGAAAACTGAGAAGAAGGGAGGCGGGACTTCCGGTCCGGGTAATCCCCCTCCAGAGCCGACTGTCAGTCAACAGACAAGCGAGCTACTGCACCCTCTGCTGGTCCAAATACAGAAAATCAGCGAAACCTTAACTAATATGGAAGGTGTTCTCAACAGCCAACAGAGGCAACTAACAGAGACGTCAAAGAAGATGGAGGAGATCGCACAGAAATGTTTGGTCTCGTCGGAAGACATCGGAAAAGTGAAGAAAAGGGTCAACAAGTTAGAAAAGCATCAGGATGTGCAAGAAAAAAGAATTTTGATGTTGCAAATGGAAAAATCGAATCTGACTCTTCGATTTCAGGGCATTAAAGAAGAAGAGAAGGAAGATCTCAAATCTATACTTGCGAATGCCTTGGCACCCATAACTGGCAGAGATCAGCGTGAGTTAAAAGAAGAAATGGATAAGGTCTATAGGGCCTACTCCACATTTACAAAAAAAAATAATCTGCCAGCAGAAGTGGTTGTCAAGTTTGTCAAGCAAAGTACCAGAGATCAAATCTTGCGTTCAGTTGCAGCGGTGCCCTTGAAAATTGGGGAGCAGACCATCAGAATATTGAAAGATGTGCCTTATGAAATCCGGATGAAAAGGAAAGCTTATAAAGGATTGACCACTTTTCTACAAAGAAGACAGGTCATATACAGATGGACCTATCCTGAAGGCCTTTTGTTCAAGTACAAGGATAAAGAGAGAAGATTGACTCCATCTTCAAGGTGCAGGAATTTCTGAAGAGACACGCCAGTCCAGAGGAAGAGGCAGCACTCGCAACGTGGACAGATTTGAGTAGTGAAGATGACAGTGGCCCAGAGGAGGGAGGTGCCGGAGCGGGAGAAGTGAAAACCAAAGGTGGCCCATCCTATAACTTGAGGGATACCAAAGGAAGACAACCTAAGAAATAACTGTTCGGGAAACGTCAAAAAGGAGATGACTAATAATTAACCCCAAAGGACATTACTAACCTCATTAACAGAGTTATTTTGAATTTTTGTTAGAGGAAAAGAAGACTCTCAAATCACGGAGATTGCCAAAAACTGTATCTATATTGATTTAAATTAACCTTTATTAACAGAATACTCACTCCGCTCTTTTCTTTATCCCTCTATATACCCTACCTTTTTCTATTTATAAAAAGAATAAATTCCTCTCCTTTTTAGGAGGGTTTTGATATAAAAATAAAGGATTTCTCCCAAAACAACAGATAAAGCACAATATGAGGCGATTATTGAATGTGTTGGAGTACTATGAAGCTCATCCAGAAAAAGAAATGGCGGTGATTTTTGTAGACGCAGAGAAGGCCTTTGACAACTTGGATTGGATGTTTATAATAGAGACACTTAAGAGGGCCAGAGCGGGAGAACGATTTATTCAAACAATTCAAGCAATTTACTCAAAACAGAGAGCAGCAGTTATGGTAAATGGGGAACGGACTGAACAATTCCAGATACAGAAGGGTACGAGGCAAGGCTGTCCCCTCTCACTATTACTATATATTTTTGCTCTGGAAGTGTTAATAGAAGAGATAAGACAGAATTCAGAAGTGAAGGGATTAAAGGTTCATGGAGAACACTATAAGCTATTAGCATACGCAGATGACTTGGCATTCATATTGGAGGAACCGAGATCTTCAATCATGGAGTTAAATAAGATCCTGAAAGAGTACAGGCAAGTGGCAGGCTTGAAGGTTAATATGGTTAAAACAAAAATTCTAACTAAAAATATGACTTTGGAGCAAAGAGAGCATTTGCAAGAAGAGTCAGGATGTAAACTCTGTGTGAAGGTGAAATATTTAGGAATTCAATTAAAGAATAGGTGTAGTTCATTACAAGAAGATAATTATAGAGAATTGTTAAGAGCAACGAAACAAGATTTAGAAAAATTGAAGAATTTGAAGTTGTCCTTAATTGGAAGAATTGCGTTGATAAAGATGAATATTCTACCAAGATGGATCTTCCTGTTCCAAATGATTCCCGGCCTGAAAAACTTGGCAATACTGAAAGACCTGGAGCAAACCACGTCTAAGTTTGTGTGGCAAGGGAAAAGAGCACGAATTAGGCTTAAAGCGCTACAAGACTCAAAAGAAAGAGGAGGCCTGGCTTTTCCAAATTGGATACTATACTATAGAGCGGGAGCATTGGCATGGCTTAAGGAATGGGTGATGTTGGAAGATAGAAGGCTTTTAAAACTGGAAGGCCATGATCTCTTAGAAGGTTGGCATGCGTTTTTGTGGGACGAGAAGGTGGCAGCACATAAATATTTTAGACAACACTGGATACGGGATGCACTTGCTAGAGTATGGGAGACCATCTGGAGGAGGTGGTTTGTTAAAACCTCTAGGCTGGTAGCCCCGGTAGAAGCAGTGACTACCTAGGTTATATTCTGAAGACCCACCGCAAAGATATCTGGATATTATAAATGTGAAGGGGGAGCTTGAATTGGGCGAGGATATTGGATGGTGGCACAGAGTTCAGATTCAGTCAGGATATAAAAAAGACAAACAGAAAGGGTTTGCGAAGTCACTATCAGATATGGAGAAAATATTGTATGAGCCGGAAGAGAAGTTTATTAAAAAAATGTACGCATTGTTGTTGGCTGATTATACGATAGATGAAACAGTGAAAAACAATATGGTTCAGTGGGCAGCAAATTTTGGCTATAGCATAGAGATGGAACAGTGGGATCAAATATGGAAAATAAATGTGAAAATAACCAGGGCGGTTGCATATAGAGAAAACATGTATAAAATGTTTTATAGATGGTATATTACCCCGGATAGGTTATCAAAATTTGATGAAAAATGCTCTAATAAGTGTTGGAAATGTAATGTCAAAGTGGGTTCGTTTTATCATATGTGGTGGACTTGTGAGAGGGTTAAAAAATACTGGATATGGGTGCATAGACTGATGCAGAATATTATAAAAGGTACTATTTTGTTTAAGCCAGAGGTATTATTGCTGGGAATACTTCCAAAAGAGGTGTGGAGAGAAGAGAGATATTTGATAACATATATAGCAACAGCGGCTAGAATTTTATATGCAAAGTACTGGCGAACTATGGTGGTACCAACTGAACAGGAGTTGATTGAGAAGATAATGGAAGCAGCAGAAATGGACAAACTGACTTTGATGTTGAAAGGATACGATGAATCAGCCTTTACAAACACTTGGCAATGCTTTTATGACTAGTACGATCGGAGAGAGAAGGATGGAAAGAAATAAGGAGGAATGGATATTATTAACTTTATGCTAATTAGAATTGAATAAGTTAGAAAGTTAGAATTTAGTGGATACAGAAGCAATGGTATAATACTTAGATCGGTAAGGTGGGAGGGGTAAAACTGGATGCGATGGGATGAGAATTGTACCCCCCCATGAATGTTTAATGTTCTGGTTGTCTTTGGTGTGTAGTGTGTATTGTTATGTAGTTGGTGTGTTGTCTACTATGTTGTGTAATGTGGTGGTTATGTCTTTGGTGGAAAAATAATAAAAATGCCTCTTTTGGGGGCGCTTAAAAAAAAAAAAGGATAGTAGGGGAAAAGGGATCTCTAGTGTCATGAGGAGCACCATCCTCCCGGGCCCAGCCATCTAACATTTTCTGAATACGGAAATCCCTAGTGTCATCCCTGAGACACCCGGTCTTACTTGCAAAAGCAAGGGCTGATAGCTTGCCCTGGATGGAACAGACAGACAGACCCTTACCTTTCACAGACACACTGAAGGCCGACCCTCTGCCTAAAAGCCACAAACTGTTGGCCAGCCCGCATATAAGCCCGACGCATGCTGGGTGCAAGAGCTAAGCCCATTGCCCTTTTGGCTTCAGCCCTCCAATCTGCCACAGGTCTTCAGGCATTCTTACCGCTACTTGGTCGGAGTCTGGAGCCAACTGATGAAACCTCTCCATCTGTTTCCGAGACAGAGCTTCAGAGACCCCGTTTTGACTCCTGGCACATGCCTGTCCTTAAACAATATATTGTAGCACAAGCATTGGAGGGTAAAAGCCTGGACAAGCCTACCCATTACTCTGGGTGACCTAGACGTTAAGGAGTTGATGACCTGTACTGTTACCATGTTATCACATCAAAAGTGAACTGTTTGGCTAGCCAGGTCATCAGCCCAGATGTACGTGGCTACCACTATGGAAAAAACTCCAAAAACATCAGGTCACTCATCCACCCAGCATGAATCCACTCAGATGGCCAGTCCTCAGCATGCCAGTGACCCCTAAAGTAGACACCAACACCTGAAGAGCCTGCTGCATCAGAGGTGACCTGCAGTTCAGCCTCAAGTTGAAGATCAGTCCTCCAAAAGGACACCCCATTATATGAGGCCAAAAAGTCCCGCCAAACTGACAGGTCATCTCTAATCTCTTGGGTAATCCTGGTCCTATGATGTGGACTTTTTAAGCCTATCGTCGAGTTGCACAGTCTGCGCAGGAATGTTCTCCCTAGGGCCACCACTTTACACACAAAATTAAGGTGCCCAATTAGCTGTTGCATCTCCTTGAGTGTCAATTTAATTTTGGTACATGCTTCCTCAACTAACCGAAAAAGGTTAGCCAATTTATCATGAGGCAAGCGTGAAACCTGCAGCACAGTGTCCAACTCAATGCCAAAAAAACTTAAGACTTCACAAGGGCCTTCCATTTTCTCAACAGCTAATGGCACTCCAAGCTCCATAGCCATTTGCTCAAAATTGGACAATAACTGTGCACAAACCCCAGATCCGGGAGGGCCAGCAAATAAAAAAAATCATCCAAATAATGGGCAACACTAAACAAGCCCATGCGTGCACACAAAGCCCATTCCAAAAAGGAGCTGAACCTCTCAAATTCAGCACAGGACACAGAGCATCCCATGGGGAAGGCCCTGTCCATATAGTACTGCCCATCAAAGGAGAAACCCATCAGGACAAAATCATCTGGATGGACCAGCAGAAGACGAAAGGCTGACTTAATGTCATATTTAGCAACTTAGCCCCCTGCCCGCAGCTACGGGCCATACCAACTGCCTCATCAAAAGAAGTATACCTAACTGAGCAGAGTTCACTAGGTATGGCATCATTCACCGAGCTGCTGTAAGGATAAGACAAATGGTGAATGAGGCAATACTCCCCAGGTACATTTTTTGGCACTACACCTAAGGGTGATACCTGCAGGTTAGGTACTGGAGGAAAGGAAAAAGGCCCAGCCACCCTGCCTTCCAAACATTCTTTCAGAATCTTGACTCTGACCACCTGCTCCATGCCCTGGACTGGGGGCAAATTAGGAGCCAAAAATGAAGACCTGTCACCCACATAGGGAATGTGAAACCCAAACTTAAACCCATCCAACAAATACTGCCTATCGGCAAACTTTGGGTAAAGGCACAACAAGCACTCTAACACAGGAACCTTAATTGGACTGGGTCCCTTTGTCAGGTAAGGCCTGACTGCCCCCCCCCCGACGTCTGCCACCTTTGCCTGGTTTTTGCTTCAAGGCAAGATGGGAAAGCATGGGGCCGGCACAGAGGGGGCATTCGTGCCGAAAGGAACAAGGTTTCCTACTGCAATTCTCATGCGAGGAAAACTCATAACACAGGGAGTGCCTTTGGATTGCTTGGCCACCTGGGGAACGTAGAACTCCTGCATAGGCTGCATTGGCCCTCTTAACAACATGCCCACTGTCCGAATGCTCCCCAAATGTAGGCCTGGTAGGGGACATTGTCTGCATCCAGATATGCAGATGGATTAGATCCCAATGGAGTGCTGGGTACATAGCTGCCTTCATCCAGAAAGTCCTGTCATATTCCATCCAGTGTCAGAAAATATGCATTTGATGTTTCTCACTGAATCCATTGTTGTATGTTCCCTACCCCGCTATGCGCTTGCGTAGGTATGCAGGCAGAAACGTGGGAGCTTCTTCCCTGCCGCTTTTCCTTATCACAGTGGCCTTGAATGTAGGCTTTGGACTATTCTTGTTTCGCTGAGAATTTTCCAGTCCTGGGAAGGCAAGGGGAGGGGGGAGTAGTCTCCCGCTCATCAAGTATTTCTCCCGCCGGGAGTTCCCGCGCGAGTGCTCAAGTTTTATTTGCTAGGCGCTTCATTGCATCACACTATAAGTCAGCTTGCTTTGCTTTGTTCCCCATTCCTGACAATGACCTCCTACTGTGGGTTTATAGCAAGATAATCCAATAAACCTTTCTTTGTGCAAGAATGACTGGATCTACTTGATTTTAACCTGACAGAAATTGTCAGGAATCTCATCATTCCCACTACCGTCAGTTTCCGCCGTCTACCACGATGAGCGGAGCGGGTACGGGAGCTACGGGCGCAGCCCCAGCGACTACTCCTTCGGGCGCAGCTGCGGCGGCTACCACTCCAGGAGCCACGGGCGCAGCAGCAGCGGCGACTGCTCAAGGGGCCACGGGTGCAGCCGCGGCGACGTCCACTCCAGGGGCCACAGGTGCAGCGGCGGCGGCCGCTACGTCAGGAGCCACGGTTCCTGTTACCACTGTGGCGGCTGCTGTAGTCACCGTCCCGACCACCACTGTTGTTCCAGTGACTACTACTACGGTTTTGGTCGCACCAACATCACAATCGGGAGCCGGATTAGTGACCCCACCATTAATCAGCACATTGGGGGTTCAGTACACTCTCCCTGTCTACAGCCCGGCTGGGCAACTACCGAGTCAGGGAGGAGCGATTCCCCGAACCTATGTGCCAGGAGTCCCAACACCATGGGATAAAGGGGTGACCTATCGTAGGTCACGCGATTGGACTAAGAACCTGTTGGATACGACTCAGTCGACCTGGACCATGCCGGGAAGCCAAAGCCGCGACAGTTTGTTGGATCCCCGAGGCAGTTTTGGACTTCCCCAAGGGAGGATACCTCGAGGCTCTCCTAGAACTGGGTCTGGGCCAGACACCGACGCTCGCGTGGACTCTATCCAAGAGGATACCCGACGGCTGGTAAGGGACATGAGCAAGCTAATGCAATCCCTACCCCAGATGATGGACCAAGCCATTCGGGCTCATCCGCTGACACAGCCTAGACCGGCACCAGCCCCGGCACCACCGCTGCTACCGGGTCGTCCACCTCCTGCTCCTCCGGGCCCGAGACCGGGCCAACCAGCACCTCCGGGTCCAGGGCCGGGCCAGCCAGCACCAGCACCTCCTCCACCGGTCGTTCCAGCACCAGGACCAGGGCCAGGCCAACCAGGGCCGCTCCAGCCGCCAGCTGTGCCTCCGCCTCAACTCCCTGCCCCAGCACCTCTCATGCAGCCGATCCCGGTTATGGCGCCAGCCCCCCAGTGATCCGTCCTAAGGACATGCTTGAAATCACATTTGATGGAGATCCAGAGACTGTGTCCTTTTTCATATTGCAAGTCGGAAAATTTGTGCAAAGATGGGGCTATGTTTTCCCAGATGAAGAACAACAGGTGGAGTTTATCGCATCCAGATTCCGAGGGAGCGCTACTAGCTGGTATGTAGCGCTTCATGATCTGGAGGCTGCGGAGTTGGGGAATGTAGATGACTTCATGTGGGCTCTGAGAAACCGTTTCGAGGACCCGGGGGCAGCCGAAAAGCCGAAGCCTTCCTTCGTACCTTCAGACAAGGCAAACTCTCAGTGCGAGAGTACTCAAGGGAGTTTCAAAGGCATGCTGTGAAAATTCGGGACTGGACGGATGCGGTCTTGGCCCAACAATATCGAATGGGTCTAGCTGTGGATATCCGCAATAACATCCTCAGCTCTCAGCAACCCCACACCCTCCAAGGTTGGATGGAGGAAGCCGAGAAGGCCGAGAGCCGCCTACGCATGATGAAACTGGATTTATCGTTCGGTAACAACCGCCCGAGTTCGGCGGCGGGCCAAGCCAGACCTAAACCGGTATCCACCCCAAGTGGAATGAGAGATCAACGTATGCGGCAGGGGCTCTGCCTGCGGTGTGGGGAGAAAGGGCACTTTGCCGCAGCCTGCCCGAAAGGAGACCCCAACCGGGGTCTACCACAAGACGAGCCCAGAAGGTGGAGTCCCAACCCAAAGAAAGGCACCGCAAAACCACGCAATACACGGGCTCTTTTCGCGGGTCCTGACCAAGTGGATACCTTGTTGCTGGAGGAAGAGAATGAAATGCAGGGAAATGAAATGGTCCTGTTTGTGAATGGCGCTACACAACAGGACCCAACACCTGAGGCGCCTAAACTGGTGAGCAATTACCCCTCTCTCTTCTTTGTGACTGTCCTAGTAATGAACCCAGCAATGATGACCCACATTCGGGTTCGAGCCCTCATTGACTCTGGGTGTGGGAGGGACCTTATAAACCCGTCTATTGTTGTAGGGCTGGAGGCAGCCGTGGTCCATTTGAAAGACCCAATAACTTTCACACAAATGGATGGGTCTCCAATGAAAGAACCATGCCGATTTGAGACTGTTCCTTTAAGAATAGGCATTGGTGACCACTGGGAGCTACGTTCGTTCGTGATAGCTCCTCAAGCCCAATTTCCCTTAGTGTTGGGTAGCCCTTGGTTACATGGACATAACCCTTACATTCTATGGGAGGAAGGGAATGTTCAATTTATCTCACCGAAATGTAATGAACACAAATGGGACCCAGGGTGGGGAAACCCTCCCTGCAATGAACCTCCACGTGCTTGTTTGGCAATGGAGGACCTTAACCGCATCCCTGAGGATTACCACTATTTGACTAGGGTTTTTGAGGAGGAGGAGGCTGATGAACTACCCCCCACCGTAACTCTGACTGCGCTATTGAAATTCTTCCGGGACAGAAATTGCCAAAAGGGAAAATTTATGCCATGAGTCCCAGTGAGAAGGAAGAACTGCGCCGCTTTATTGATAAAAACCTGGCTCGTGGATTTATTAGGCCAGCTTCATCCCCTTTCGCAGCACCCGTGTTGTTTTGTAAAAAAAAGATGGGGGGCTCAGACTATGCACGGATTACCGGGGACTTAACGCAGTGTCTGCAACCAATGCCTACCCGATGCCTCTTATCAAAGACTTATTGGCAGAGGTGGCAAAAGGGAAAGTGTTTTCTAAACTGGATTTGAGAGATGCCTATTTTCGAGTTCGCATCAGAGAGGGGGATGAATACAAGACCGCATTTAACACCCCGCTGGGGCAATTTGAATATCGGGTTATGCCGTTCGGTTTGCAGGGGGCACCCGGGGTCTTCATGAACTTAATCAATGAGGTCCTACACCCCTACTTGTTCAAGGGGGTGGTCGTTTACTTGGATGATATCTTGGTCTATACCCCAGACCTACAATCTCACACCATTCTCATGCGAAAAGTGTTGGAAAGGCTATTGGATCACAAACTGTTTGTTAAACTTTCGAAATGTGAATTTCACCGGGAGTGTATTGATTTTCTGGGGTACCGCATATCCTCTGAGGGGTTGGAAATGGACCCAAAGAAGGTCCAGGATGTGGTAATGTGGGAGCCCCCAAAACCAGACGACAGCTTCAGAGTTTTCTCGGTTTCGCCAACTTTTACCGGCAATTCCTGCCCCACTTTGCCCAAGTTGCCCTTCCCCTCACTGAACTTCTAAAGACTAAGGGGAAGGGATCCAAGGCTTCAGTGCCAGGGGCCCCTTTGAACTGGACCCCGCAGTGTCAGGACGCGTTTGAACAATTAAAACGTCTGTTCACGTCTGAGCCGATTTTAGCACACCCCGATGAGACAAAAAAATTTGTGGTCCAATTAGACGCATCGGATACTGCTATGGGTGGGGTGATTTTGCAAGAGAACGCTCAGGGACAACTACAACCTCTAGCTTATGTATCAAGAAAATTCAATGATACCGAAAGATTCTGGCCCATTTGGGACAAGGAAGCTGCGTCTATACGTTTAGCATTGATCACTTGGAGACACTGGTTAGAGGGGTCCCAAGTACCTTTTGAGATATGGACTGATCACAAAAACCTTGAGGTACTGCGAAAACCTCGTAATCTAAATGCTAAACAATTCAGGTGGGCTGAGTTTTTCTCCAAATTCCAATTCACTCTCCACCATTTCCCAGGGAAGGCTAATCATTTGGCGGATGCTCTTTCCCGTCTTCCCCAACATTTCTGTAAGAGGGTGGAAGTACAAGAGTCTATGTTCACCCCAGAACAACTGGTTGGTGCGGTTGTCACCCGTAAAGCCAAACTAACATCAAAGAACCCCATCCAGACATTCCCCTGGGAAAAACAATTTCTCACCGACATCACCCCACAAGAAATAAGTGAATTACAAGTCAGGGATGATGTGAGATGTGATCCAAATGGTTGCTGGTTTAAGGGAAATAAAATGTTTGTTCCAGAAGCTACTCGATCCCAAATGTTGCAAACAGTTCATGACTCAAAGTCTGCGGGGCATTTTGGATATGTGAAATCATTGAGACTTCTGCAACGTGGGTTTTGGTGGCCCCGAATGAAACAGGATTTATCGCTCTACATACAATCATGCACAACGTGCAACCGTTGTAAAGCCAGGCCGGGGAAACCACCAGGTCTCTTACAGCCTCTACCCACTCCAAGCCGACCCTGGGAAGTAATTTCGATGGACTTTATTACTGATCTTCCCCCTCTAGACATATGACGGTCATTTGGGTGGTAGTGGACTTGTTCTCAAAACAAGCTCACTTTATACCGTTCCCAGGTTTGCCAACCGCCAAGGCTTTGGCCAAAGCATTTCTTCAACACATTGCCAGGCTACATACATTGCCACTCAAAATAATATCCGATAGGGGAAGTCAGTTTGTTTCTAAGTTGTGGTCAGAGCTAATGACCCTAATGGGTATTGAACGGGCTCTTAGTACTGCCTATCACCCCGAAACCGATGGGCAAACGGAGAGAGTAAACCAGACATTAGAACAATATCTGAGATGTTTTTCTAATTATCAACAAGACAATTGGGTTGATTTACTGCCATTAGCGGAGTTTGCATACAACAATTCATGGCACGCTTCAACAAAGATGTCTCCATTCAAAGCTGCCATGGGTTATGACAGCCCCCTCTCCCTTTCTTGAAACCTGGTGAAAACGTGGGGAAAGCTTCAGCATGGTGTAAAACTTTCCGCGATTCTTGGCCCCTAATTGTTGAGACTTTGAATGAAGCCAAGTCACAGTATAAAAAACAAGCAGATAAAAAAAGGGCCGGGGGATGGAATCTGAAACCAGGGGACTCTGTCTATCTGTCAACAAAGAATCTAAAGCTGGCGCAGCAGTCCAAAAAACTGGCTTGGAAATATATTGGTCCTTTCAAGGTGCTAAGATGTATAAATCCAGTGACTGTACGGCTAGATCTGCCAAAATCTCTTAAAGCAATACATCCAATTTTCCATTACAGCCTCCTCAAACCGGCGTTACCCCCGACTAAATGGCAACCTGCGATGTCGGAGCCTCCCCCGCCTCTGATGGTTGACGATGAGGAACACTATGAAATTGCGGAAATTCTAGACTCTAAGATTTTACGTGGACAACTCCTGTACCTGGTCCAATGGGTACACTTTGGGCCCCATCATAGGGAATGGGTGAAAGTTTCAGATATCAAAGCGCCTGACCATTTGAGACGCTTTCACATTCGATACCCTAACAAACCTGGGGGGCCCGCGTTCTCTCCTTCCTGAGTGGTGGGTGGGTGGTATTTTGGGAAGGGCAGAATGTCAGAAAATATGCATTTGATGTTTCTCACTGAATCCATTGTTGTATGTTCCCTACCCCGCTATGCGCTTGCGTAGGTATGCAGGCAGAAACGTGGGAGCTTCTTCCCTGCCGCTTTTCCTTATCACAGTGGCCTTGAATGTAGGCTTTGGACTATTCTTGTTTCGCTGAGAATTTTCCAGTCCTGGGAAGGCAAGGGGAGGGGGAGTAGTCTCCCGCTCATCAAGTATTTCTCCCGCCGGGAGTTCCCGCGCGAGTGCTCAAGTTTTATTTGCTAGGCGCTTCATTGCATCACACTATAAGTCAGCTTGCTTTGCTTTGTTCCCCATTCCTGACAATGACCTCCTACTGTGGGTTTATAGCAAGATAATCCAATAAACCTTTCTTTGTGCAAGAATGACTGGATCTACTTGATTTTAACCTGACATCCAGGTGGACCCAGCAAAGTCCGAATAACCTTTATGGATTATATCCATATATTGGGATAGCGATGAAGCCCTTTCCGGCCTTGCCCTAACAATCACCCCAGCATAAATTAAGAAGCTGGGGTACCATTTAGTGTAGATTTTGTCTACACTGTGGTGCTTCAAGCTCTCCTTATCTCATTTGTCCAATTCCTCCCTATCCTTCTTATCCAACTCCCTGTATAACAAGGAGAAGACATCTATATAATCTCCCTGCAGTGTCTTCTCCCTGGTAGCCGCAGTGAGGTGGTCACCTAACGGCATAGCTAGCTCCTCAGATGGCAACTCCTTAGTTGGCACCATCTTGTAAGTCCAATTACCAGGATTTGGAGGAGCACATCCAATCCACACCCCACCCTGCAATTGCAGACCTGGGCAGGATAGGGGAGTTGTGCCCGCTGGGGCTGGTAAAGATCCACCAGCCAGCAACGTCAGTAAACCTTCACCAACAGGAGGATCCACCAAAGTGCCACCCGGTGCTTCCCCATCAGCCGCAGGTTGAGCCTGTGCAGCCACAACTGAGCGAAATGGAACAGGCGAACTGACTGCCCTAGGCAGAGGTGCACCTCCTGCCATGGACACAGGCAACCCAGCAGAAGCCTGCAAGCCCCCCAGGCCCCATGGCCAAGTGATGTCAAGTATTTGTGTCACAACTGGCCTATCTGACACCTGTGATGGGGAACCTTGCATAGCCACCTGCTGCTCCTTGCCCTACCTTTCCACCATGCCAACCTCCATCTGAACAGGTCGTACTTCATCGCTCACCGTTATGACAGCCTGGCTCAGAGCACCTGCACACCAGCTCTCAATGACAGAAAGACAGTTCAGTAACTGAGACTGAAAAAGCTCCATCGAAGACATGACTGGATGCCCTGAAGGCGAAGGCCCCTCCAGCCGCTGCTCAATGCCGGCTAACCTGTCAAGAATGGCCCTGCTAACAGGGCTGTCCAAGAATGAATCCAACAGAGTCGATGAAAGAGTAACCGTGGATGACCTGGGGACAGCTGCTAAATGTGCATTGCCAGACAGTGCGGAAGGTACCTGAAGCCCTGGTGATGGAACACCATGATGCGTAGCACCTGAAAGCACTGTGACCTCTACCTGAACAAGCGCTGGGACCATAACAGGCTGCTTTTTAGGGGGCTGCTTGCCCTGCGCTGGGACAGCCCCAATCCGTTTGGCCCTCCGCCCACCAGCACGTTTCCTTAAGGAGAGCTGGCCAGTGGGGGAAGAAAACAGCTACACCTGGATACCCACAAACTTGCTGCACTGCACTAACCACTACTCAGCCAAAAAGGGAGGGGGAGGACCCTGCACCCAGCGAACCCCCCCCACCAACTATCTAATAAAAGAAAGAGGGGAGTCAGGTGGCACCCACAGCACCCATTCCCTTAATCTCCACCAATTATCTGTAGGAGGAGAAAGCCCACCTCCTCCTGCATTGACCCGACCTACCTCCCAAGACTAGCCTGACATTGCTGCTGGGAACAAGGCAGGCCTTAAAGCAGCCAAACAGCCCCGCACTCCACCGATGCCTCTGCAGTCTAATCCCAATGCCAGTCAAACGCAGCCGCCGCCACCGCTTCAAAACCACTGCCGCCGATAAAAAGCCATTGCCGTTGCAAATTACCACCACCGTTACAGTGCCGCTGCCACCATCGATCTCTGCCCAAACGACACTGAACAGCCAGCCACAGACGCCGATGCATGGCCTCCTACCAAGAAGTCACCCTGCTGCTGAAGCTCCTGCGGCTACTGCCGAGCTTCTCGACGGACTGATAAGGTGGGGGGCAGGAGCCAAGCCTAAATAGGCTGGCTCTGCCCCCTGTCGGTCTCTTCTTCTTCATTCCTCTCACAGAGGCAAATCAGCCCCCCCCCCCTGCCAGCACAGGCTCTGCGGGGGTTGGGGCTCACAGTATGGCATTATACCATGCTGGGGTCTCTCCCCTCTCCAAATCCTGCTTTCTCTAGCTCCAAAATTTCCAGGTATTTCCCAACCCAGAGTTGGCAACCCTATTGCTCTGCAATGCAAACTTTAAAAAGGCCTCACTCAAATTTGTTATCCCAATTTTGAGTTAATGGCAGACAGTTGTTAGCAATCTTCCTATCTGTGCTAAGAACTAATGATAGCTGTTACTACAACCGTGTGTGTGGGTTCTTTTTTAAATTGGTTCATCTGCTAACTACTACAATTAGAAATGGTTCTATCCTTGCAAACCTATTTCTTAATTAAGAAAAATAAATTATTTTCAACTCATCTTGAATACTCCTGTCATTCTGAAGATTGTGTAAAACAGAATTGTTTAGTAGGGCATTTTTATAAAGGGTTGTCATATAATGGAATGGTTCAGGAGGGTGCTTTTATAATGGGAACAGGATTGTAGTCCATTCTATTTTTTATTGTGCATATTGTCACACTCTGCCTTGTATAGTTTGCCTTTAGACTCAGCCAGAAAGGCTACAAAGAAAGAAAATAAATAAATAAAACCTATTTTTAAACTCACAGGTATTATCAACATATTATTTGACTGGGATACACAAATGCAACAGCCTAGAAATGAACGGGCTCCTATAGATGAGTAATGGAACCATGTGTAATATTAATACACTAGATAGGATGTTGAAATCTGTTTCTTTGTGTACATGTCCCTGGCCAAATGGGTTTATTATTTACACTTGATTGGTTGATTGTTTCCATGTGTGTAGTGTAGCCAGGAGATCCTACAATTGTCTGGCTGCCAGAAGTTCTAGCTCTTTAGCATTATCCTGGGTGCACCATGGAGAGGCACTGTTACATAAGAGCATAAGTACATAAGAGAAGCCAATGTTGAATCAGGCCAATGGCCCATCTAGTCCAACACTCTGTCACACAGCAGCTAAAATATACCAGGTGCCATCAGGAGGTCCAGGAGTGGGGCCAGGACACTAGAAGCCCTCCCACTGCTGCCCCCTCCAGCACCAAGAATAGAGTGCATCACCTGCCCCAGACTGAGAGTTCCCATCTATACCCTGTCCATCTAATAGCCACTGATGGACTTCTGCTCCATATGTTTATCTAATTCCCTCTTCCTGTTAGCATGATCCTCCTCTTGCAATGTGAAGGACAGTACCCCGGACAAAGCTGGTACAGGGCAAGCCTAGCCATCTCTCTCTGTGCAAGACTAACAAGCACAGACACATCTCTCAGACAGTCACTCTGACTCCTTCAGCCATCAAGCACCAATACAGCCAGCACATAGTTGCTCTTGTATTAGGACAATGCCTTGATTCCAGTGTTTCAAAAATGACAGCTCATCTGAATTCCACCATTCGGGAACCTGCATCCATAAGTCACATCTACATCTCTGGACTTTGCCCTGATACTAGGACCATCCAGGGCATGGTCTATTGTTTCCATTGTTCCTGTGATAGCTCAGCCTTTAACAAAGCCAAGACTGTACAATTGCCCCATACCTCTCTAACAAAGTTTTCCCTCCTCAGAACTCTGAGCTATTACTGGCCATTCCAGTCCATCCAGGACCATTTCCCTATTGTGCCTAGCCCCCCTGCAGGCACAATTTTCCTATAACTAGGCTCCCACCCCAGCCATCTTTGGTTCCGTCCCCTGGAATGTGTATCAACTGGATCCCCCATCTCTCTCATGTGTCTTCACAGACATGCTTGCTGGCCAAGCTGTTTCCTCTCTACCGCAGACTCTCATCTTCCAAAGGTAGCTATTACCCCATCAACATTTCATCCTCTTTCATCTCTAATTTTTAAGATCACCTCAACCCTTTCTTTCCTAGTTCTTGTGTTGGTGTGTGTGTGTGCAATATTTTTATTTAATTAGTCGAATGTATTAGGGTTATTTTCTTAATAAATCTTATAAAAGATCTGTGAAAGCTCTGAGTGGGTCCTGACTCTGGTATAGCTGGAGGTTGGTTCCTAACTTCCTTACCCATTGAAAGGTCTCTCAGCTAAATTCCTGTATAATATAGAGATCCAGTGTTGTGGCTAACAGCACTGAAGGACATCAAGAGCAGAAAGGCACCAGGCAGTTTTCTTTTTCTAGGACGCCATGGATCCCAGACCGGAAGCCCACATACTTCGCTTTTTTGACAAGGTAGTGCTTTTCAAATATATCCAAGAGGACATCTTTGAATCCTGCAGAGACTTTTGCCTCACCTTACTTAGTTTTCTCAATTATCTCAACCAGAAATGACATCCGTAAGCCCTCCCCTTCAAGGGAATTCTTATGAGGGGGACAAACTGTTTCTGTTGAACTTAAGCCTGTCATACATCTCTTAGTAGTAGAAATGTTCCACTGAGAACAAGGGCCCTGGTCATATGGGCCAGAAAATGCGGGGGGGGGAGGCGTGGCTATTCACCCTGGAGCAAAATAAGGCGCGGTAGCCTGATCACACGGGCCCCCAGGTTGCCATGCTCCAGCTCCAAGCACTGATCACACCGTGCTGCTGCAGTGCGGCAAAAAAACAGTGCAGTAGAGCACACAAGCCGCGCTGGTGTAAGATGTGCATGCGCCGTGAGGGGGGGCGGGCCGCTGTTGGCATCTTGCATGCATGCATGCACCATTTGGTGTTGGTGTGTATCCCATGGAAACTTACAACATTCAGAAACCCTGGGACATGGGCGGGCGTCAAATGCCACAGGATACTGGTGCTCCCATGATCAGACACTGGCCTTTGCCCTGGGTTTTCCGGAAACTAGTGCTTCATCCCTGGTAGTTTTTTACTCCACATCTTCGGAGGGAAGCCGCGGGTTGGCCATGGGAGTGCTATGCCTCCCAGATGTGCCTATGTGATCATGCACAGAAACTCTGCAGGGCTACCGTGCCTTCAGCGGGGCAAATGCTCCGTGTGAATGGGGCCAAGGTAGGTTTTTTTATAATAAAGATAAAACAGGTTGTGTGAACTGTGGAAGAAAGGCATTTATTGTGCAATCTTAAGCATGTATGACCTCAATGGGACTTACTCTTTAGTAGAAAGGATTACAGCCTTAAAGGAATTATTATCTAGAATACAGCCGGTCCAGTATATTTCATAGTCATCTCCATTTATGACTGTTTGAATGATGAAAAGTAATAGCATGTATACAGCTTCAAAGGAATCCCATAAAAACCATCCATGCAGGTTCTACCATCTTTCAGCTAACTAATCCACATAGTCTGGTCTTTGTACTATCAGTCACGGAATAATGATTGACTCATACAAAGGGAAAGAAATCCAAAAGCCAGCAATTTTCTAGGAATTATATTAAAACAAATGTTCTTTTAAATGCAAATGCTTAACATTTCACTTACAGCTATGTATTGCAGAGCAAAAGTGAATTGCCTCCCAACCCAGAATAAGGAGGCAGACAACAAATTGGGTACTAATGGTCCACTTTATTTAACTAAAACCAAAACACAAACAGCAAGGGCAGAACAGTTGCAGCATGGCCAGACCCCTCCCTCGCCATGAGAACTAGGGTGAGCCACCCAGCCCCAGATGATAGCCAAGGGAATATGGCTCATGTCCGGTCAGCATGGCAAGCAGGTAATTACTGGGGAACCACCCCCGGGCCACAAGGCTCAAAGGGAGGTAAATCCCGGCAATCCTGTAGGCAGTCTGCTTTCCCCGCCCCGGACCGCATGGTCCAAGGACTGTACCGACTGTACCCTAAAGGGGTTATCAGCTGGTGCTCACCGTGCCACAATCTGATTGAATGAAAACCTGCCAACTAAAGTGACCAACCTATTTAACACCCAGCCACACCAAGCCAATTTCCCAATCCACGACAGCAGTACACGGTAGGCGAAAACACCCCTTCCCAATGCCAATATGAGAGGGGGCAAAAAATTCCTACGTGCCTCCCAAAAAGAATGACCAGCCAAAGCCTACACTGCCAGAAGGGAGGCAGGGTGGGCCGAGCACAAGACCAGAATGAGGGCAGGAAGCACGGCCTGGCTTATAAAGCCTCTGGCCTCGCCCTCTTTTTCCCAGATGTGGCTTTGCCTTATCTCTGCCTCCTGTCCTCACTGGGAGGCAAAGGTGGCCCCCAGGCCGTCCAGCCACAAGGGCTGGCGGCCAGGGAACCAGGTTAGAGAGCCAAAGATATTCTTTTCTTTGTTGCAAGGTAGCTTAGCTTGGTGGTTTTGCAACATTTTTTTCCCCATTATTCTTCCTTCCCAGTTTAAATAGATTAAGACAAGGCTATGGCATTTGTTCACTGGTATGTCCACCATGTAGATCTATATGTAGGTTTTAAAGTCCTGGAGGTGTGACTTGATCATATTAACAGACAAAAAACTAGAATCCCCACTCTGCCACAGAAACTTGCTGGGTGACTTTAGGCCAGTCACTCTTAAAGTAATCTTCCTCACAGGGTTGTTGTAAGGATAAAGAAAAAGGAAATTGTTCTTTAGGTGACTTTGAGTCCTCACTGGAGTGAAAAATGTGTTATAAATACTTAAATAATTTTAAAAATTGCAATGCATCTTCAACAATAACTGGCATATCACAGTAGTTATGTGTTCTTGTTAATGATAGTAGATAGATATAAGAAGTTATTTGGGGGAGAGGTGGGAACTAGCAATAGAACTCACATGAATCAAATCTGGCCTTGAAAACCAGAAAGAAAGGCTTAATGATGCTTTAACTCCTCAGACACTTTCTAATATTTCTGATTTGTGTTCCACTGAAACAAAATATTAGAGGACCTTCCCCCACAATGGTTTCAGACTAGAAATTCTTCATACCCAATATATCTCATGCATATTTTTGTACCTCTGGATTTCATGTAGCAGGGCACTGCATCATGGTTGTGTACTGGGATTTGGAGTGTTCACAACAGAGCTTGTTGAAATATTTAAAGACATTTTGGTACCAAATTACAGACAGAAAGTTGCATTTGATATTATGTATACATGTTCTCCCATATGAACCTACCCAGACCCATAGCTATGGTGGGGCCTCCCAGGGCCTGCCCCCCCAATTTCCTGCCAAGGCCCCATGACTTTCTATCTAGTCCAGGCCCCCTGAATCTCTGGGCCACCCAAAGGACTCCCCACTGCCACCACCCCTTCCCCACCTTCCAGCAGCCTTGCAGGATCCACTGAAGTGGAGAGTTTTCTGCCCACCCTCAACAAGGTTGAGCCCAGGTTTGAACAGCAATGACAGGAGCTGCAGAGGGAAGGAGATGGATGCAGCATGGGTGCACAAATGCTTTCCTACTGCCTGCAGAACCTTGGGTGGAGTGGGTGCAGAGGAGGCTGGATTTCTCAACCCATCAACTTGGTGTGCTCCCCGTGGCAAGGGCTCACTGCCCAAACAGCCATGAGTGGGAAATTCAACCAGCCCCTGGAGTGAGCCAAGCCATCCTAGTCTCCACTGCCAAATCTGAGCCAAAAGACCCAGGCAACACCCTGGCTGGATCCTGGCTACTGGACCAGAGGGACCTTCGGCCAGACCCACCAGGGCTGTGTTTCCATTTTCTGGCAGGGCTCAGCAGGGAGCCATCTGGCCATCCAGGATTTGCTGCCCCCAGGGCCAGCTCACCCACTAGGTGAACTAGGCACTCGCCTGGGGCATGCTGGCCCTCAGGGGTGCCAAATGGTGCCCCCCCTGAAAAGCCCCCCCGCCGCCCTAACTGGGCGCCCGCCGTCACCGCCACCTCCCTGCAGCCGCTGCCAGTGCAGAGCGTGGCCAGGGGGTAGGAGGCGGTGGTGCAGCTCTGCACTGTGCAAGAGCACCCAGCCAGCGCACAAGGTGGTGGTGCCATGCAGTTCTTCCTCCCACCCTTCCCCTCCCCTCTGGTAGGTACTTTTGGATTCTGACCCAGACGGTGTAGTGTGCAGAGACTACTGCCTACAAATCCTCCCCATACTAGCTGATGCTTCAAGGTGATTCAGGGCGGTCTTCTCGAAATAAACCACAGGCTCTGTTAGCCCTCCAGGAAGCACCTCTGGGGCGGGCGCCACATTTTCCCCTCTGATAAAGAGCCCTCTCTGCTGACCCTCGGTCTTTTCTCCTGCCCTGTCCTTCCCTTGGCTTCGTGATTCTGATCTCCTCCTCGTGTTCTGTAAAGCAGCTTCACTTCTGAGAAAGGAAGGTGCGTGGAAGAAGGTTGTTTCTCTCCCCCACCCCTCCAACCCCCCTCCCCCCAAGCGCTCCTTGTGCTTCTCCTCCACCTGAGATGGAGGGAGAGAGGGAGACTGTAGCCCTTCTGTGTCGATAATAGGCTTAGACTGATATTCCCCACCGGTCTCCTGTTTACATTTAAAACATAGCGAGACGTCGGGGGGGTGGGGAGGCGGCGGTGGAAGAGCACGAGCACACGTGTCCTCTTGTTAAGATAAAAAGGGAAGGTTTTTGTTTTTTAAAAAGCAATCCGTGACTTCAAATGATCTTCAAAAAAGAACACAATTACCTGAGGTAATTAGCAGTGCGTAGTTCTTTCAACAGAAAACAAAAGACGAAAAAGATCACCCAGTAAGGGCACAGGAGGCCCTCCTCCTGGGGGGGAGGAGGCGGGGGTGTCATGGCAGCTTTTCTAGGCCCCACCGGGAGATTGGCATCTGCACCCGCCTAGGACGCAGAACCACATCGAGCTGGGCCTGGCTGCTCCAATCACTCTGCTGCCCTGGTTGCTTCTGGGTGGTGGTGGGGGGTAGCACCAAAGCATCTTTCTGTCACTCTGCTCTGGCCCACTTGTCAAGCTGTCACTTGGACCAGTATCTGGGAGACTCAAGTTCAAATTCCCATGGGAAGACCAGCTGGGGCAGGGGCCAGCCAGCATACGTGAAGTTTTTTTAATTTTATTTTTATTTCAGTGCTCCTGACTTATTTAAACTCCCCCTGAAGTAAACAAAATCCTGGCTATGGGCCTGAACCTACCCACCCACTCGGGTTATTGTCAGAGGCCCTGCTTCTGGTTCCCCCACCATCTGAAGCTTTGAAACTTCCTCCCCAGGAAGATTCATCTGGCTCCCACTATCATGGTCTTCCTCTAGCTGGTGAATATTTTGTTTTTGTCTTCTTTGGCATACTCCCAATAACTGTTATTGGTCCTTCTTCCTAGTTGTGATGTTATGTGTACATGTGCTTATATGTTTTTATTGAATTATTTATATATTATTTTAAATATTGTTTTAATGTCCAAACATTTCCATGGGGTTTTTTTTGCCTTGGGGACCCTATTTGGGTGGAAAGGCAGCATAAAATATTTAAAATAAATAAATAAATAATCTAAATAAAATATACACACAATATATGTAAAATGCTAATTTACTAACCCTGAAATAGAGTTGACGTGCATACATTTTGTAGAGTTGACGTACATACATTTTGTGAGGAGAAAAAAACTGCATGGGAAAACAAAATAGTCCAAAAATAAACAATCACTGTTTCAATTTGCACACGGGAGAAACAAACCAAAATAGGGGTTTAAGGGGTTCAAACTATGGGGATAATCAACTTGGAATCATTCCTGATATCTTCTGGGGATCAAGCCCACATTAAAGGACCACTATAAGAGACCCAGCATAGTGTTGTGACTGAAGTACTGGACCTTGACCGGAGACCAGGTTCAAATCCCCACTTATGCCATGGAATCTCACTGTGTGACCTTGGACCAATCACTGTCTTTCAGCCTAACCTTCCTAATGGAGGGGGGGATACACTGTATGTTGACCTGAACTCCTTGGTGGAAGGATGGGATAACAATTTAAGATATATTATTTATTTAATTCATTTGTATCCTGCCTTTCTCCCCAATGGGGACCCAAAACAGCCTAGATTATTCTGCTATCCTCCATTTTATCCTCACAGCAACACTGTAAGATAGTTTAGGCTTACAGAGTATGATTGGCCCAAGGTCACACAGTGAGCTTCCATGGCACAAGTGGGGATTTCAATCCGGGTCTCTCAGATACTAGTCCAACACTCTTAACCACTACAGTGGGATGGTCAATTACCCCCCCCCCATCAGCTAGAAAGGTGACATATGGCAGGGAACAGAGATTTGGATGACTTAAGGTACTGGAAAGACTTCAGGAAACATTTTCTGGAGACTTCAGGAAGAGCTTCTTTGATCTGACCTGCCCTGGTCACAGGAAGAAGAAAGCAAGATGATAAAACTCCTGGGAGCAAGGAGGGTGCTCTTTTGTGCAGATTCCATTGAACTAGACAGAACTCTTACCTGATAAGTAGGGGCTCCTTCAATAACTAACAATCTTAATTTTTGATCATGTGTGAGCATAATAATAAATTCACAAGCAAGTACAAAGTTATAGAACACCAGGATAGTAAATTAGCACTTTGCAGGAAGTCACTGGTATTCATCTATATACAGCTTTTCTGGTTATGGGGATTTCTGGCCCCACTGATTGGACCTCCTGATGGCACCTGGTATTTCTGGCCACTGAGTAACAGTGTTGGACTGGATGGGCCATTGGCCTGATCCAACATTGGCTTCTTTCTGCTTGTCATGCAGCTGTTAAAGACACAAGGCCTTCATCCATAAAAGATGCAACAATAACCTTATGAGAGACTGGATGAATATAATGGGGAATAACCAGTCCTGCTGGAATTTGCCTTGTATGGTTGGAGAAAGAAGCAAGGAGGATATTTGATGCTGGGGAACAGATAAGTTAGCATTAATGATGCATAGTCATGCTTCCTTGTTGATGTCTGGAAACTGTTGTTTAGGCTGAAGAGTGGGGCTTTCTGGAATCTAGGGCCTTTATTTACTGTTGCTTGTGTGCTTTTTTTCTTCTTCTTTCAAGTGGGATGCCCAAAGGAGCCAAGTGGACTTTTATGCAGTAATAAATGTAAGGATTTATTCTGGAACTTTCTGTAGATCATGAAGACGACTCCAGATGAATTTCTGTGGATTTCCAGCTGCTGTTACTCACACAACTGGAATCCTCATAATAAAACATAAAGTGGTTGAATGTGACATGTGGATCAGTATTGTGGGGTCTGGTAAACAACAGCAAGTTGTGACAAGTGCCAGTTGTTCATATATAATCAACATAACATAACATAAGAACATAACATAAGAACATAAGAGAAGCCAATGTTGAATCAGGCCAATGGCCCATCTAGTCCAACACTCTGTCACACAGCGGCCAAAATATACCAGGTGCCATCAGGAGGTCCAGCAGTGGGGCCAGGGCACCAGAAGCCCTCCCACTGCTGCCCCATCCAGCACCAAGAATAGAGTGCATCACCTGCCCCAGACTGAGAATTCCCATCTATACCCTGTGGCTAATAGCCACTGGTGGACTTCTGCTCCATATGTTTATCTAATTCCCTCTTGAAACTGTCCATGCTTGCAGCTGACACGACCTCCTGTGGCAGTGAATTCCATATGTTAATCACTCTTTGGGTGAAGAAGTATTTCCTTTTATCTGTTCTAACCTGACTGCTCAGCAATTTCATAGAGTGCCCACGAGTTCTTGTATTGTGAGAAAGGGAGAAAAGTACTTCTTTCTCAACCTGCTCAATCCCATTCATAATCTTATAAACCTCGATCATGTCACCCGTCAGCTGTCATTTCTCCAAGCTAAAGGGCCCCAAGCATTTTAACCTTTCTTCATAGGGAAGGTGTTCCAACCCTTTTATCATTCTAGTTGCCCTTCTCTGCACTTTTTCCAATGCTATAATATCCTTTTTGAGATGTGGTGACCAGAACTGTACACAGTATTCCAAATGAGGTCGCACCAATGATTTATACAGGGGCATGATGATACTGGCTGATTTGTTATCAATTCCCTTCCTAATAATCCCCAGCATAGCGTTGGCCTTCTTTATTGCAGCTACACATTGTGTAGACATTTTCAGCGAGTTATCTACTACGACTCCAAGATCTCTCTCTTGGTCCAGTTCAGACCCCATCAACGTGTATTTATATTTAGGATTTTTGGCTCCAATGTGCATCACTTTGCACTTGGCCACTTTGAACCCCATTTGCCACATTGACGCCCACTCACCCATCCTCGACAGATCCCTTTGGAGTGCCTCACAATCCTCCCTGGTTTTTACCACCCTGAACAACTTCGTGTCATCTTCAAATTTGACCACTTCACTGCTTACTCCCAATTCCAAATCATTAATAAACAAGTTAAATGTCATCTTCAAATTTAGCCACTCCACTGCTTACCTCCCTCCACTGAGAAAGTTTCCCATTTATACTCACTCTCTGTTTCCTATTTATGCCAGTTTTTGATCCACAAGAGGACTTGTCCTTTTATCCCATGACTATTGAGCTTACTTAGGAGCCTTTGATGAGGAACTGTATCAAAAGCTTTCTGGAAGTCAAGGTAAATAATATCTATTGGGTCCTCCTTGTCCACATGTTTGTTCACTCCCTCAAAAACACTAACAGGTTAGTGAGACAAGATCTTCCCTTACAGAACCCATGCTGAGTCTGCCTCAATAGTTTTTGTTCATCAATGTGCCTACTAATTCTTTCCTTAATAACAGTTTCCACCAACTTACCCAGTATCGATGTCAGACTGACTGGCCTGTAATTTCCTGGATCTCCCCTGGAGCCCTTTTTAAAGAAGGGAGTGACATTAGCTACCTTCCAGTCCTCAGGAATGAAGACAGATTTTAAAGAAAGATTACATATTTTTGTCAGGAGATCCACAAGTTCACATTTGAGTTCTCTCAGAACTCTCAGATGAATGCCATCCGGGCCTGGTGATTTATTAGTTTTTAAATTGTCCATCAGTTGGAGGACTTCCTCTCTTTTCATTGCAATCTGATTCAGGTCTTTCAAACCCCCTCCCGAAATCGGTGCTTCTGGAGTGGGCAAGCACTTCTCCTCTTCCACAATGAAGACAGAGGCAAAACATCATCCTCAATGATGTTTTTATTTAGCATCTGTGGAATTTGAAGGAGGACCCAATGGCTAAAAGGAAGAAGGCACATGTCTGGGAATGTGAGCATGGACCATCATGTGTAACTACTGCTTGAAACACACCGAGTATGTTTTTTTTTATCAGTTCAGACCTCTGCTGCTTAAAAGTAACTGGGTAAATTTCTTTAAAAAGAAAAAGAGAAGAATGCCATGAAAATATTCATTATCGTGGGGATACTCATTTTGCAATAATATCCACTAGCATCTAATACAATGGAGGGATAGACTATATTTAAGTTCCACTGGTATCCAGTGGAGAGATTAACATGCATTCGACCATAGGGCAGGAAACCTGTCCATTTATACCACTAGGAAATCAAAATTATCAGTATTTTCTTAAAAGTTCATATAAAGGAACACTGTGTAATAGTTCAAGTAGCTAAAATATATGTTTTTGGAAGTGGAACTGACATCATACTAGTGAGAATAATTTGAATTCATATGTTGGTAAAATAACTCAAGGAAGGATGAAAGCAGGACTCTGAATATTAAAGAACCTGCCTTCTAAAAAAAAAAAACACCCTTAATGTATAGGCCAGTTCACATCTCTGCCATCTTTTATGTAATATTTTGTGCTACTGGGTTTTGTTTTGTTTTGTAAAACAGAATTAAAACAGTTTCAGCTAATCATGACACCAAGTGCAAGAGATCTTGCCATTTTAGCCACTAACTCAGGAGTCTTGGAGTCTGCAATGGTAAAACAAACTATCTTTTACAGAAATTAAAGAAAGTCCTAGGTTCAGGACCTGCCATCTCCAGTTTAAAGGATCAGAGAGTAAGTGATACATTCTATCCTATGAAAGTATACTATAATATTAACCCCTATACCTCAATAGTATAATAGAAAATGGAGGGCACTGTGTTTCTTGGAGCTATGTCTCAAAGACATGCGAATATTTCATAAAATGGTGCTTCCAAGATGCACCCCGTTACACCTTATCCAGGATCTCTTGCTGTGTTCTCATGATTAGGCTTTCTCTTCTGCAGGCTTGAGCAGCTCTGTTTTCTGGGAACATATGCAGCATTTCTAAAATACTTTAAGAAGTCTTTCTTCACGAAAAAATAGATTACTATCCTATGGAGTGATATAATCTATTCTTTACCAGAGCAAACATCCCTCTAAACCCTTGAATATTGTATCTGAATCAGCTCTCTTTGTTGATGATTTTATAAGAATTGTGAAGAAATATTTTCCAAATAATGGCAGCAAAGACACTATCTTTAGTGCTGCAATAAACAAATTAATTTATCCTTCGAAGCAGGAAGGGACGTTTCTTTTAAAGAATCATGGTTTATGCCAATGTTAGAATAATGGACTTTCTCCTCCTGTCTTTCCTTTCGTCTCTTAGCCTTTTTTGACAAGTGTAGAACACAGGTTACAGAGCCTTGTTTATGATGACATTCCACCTACACTTGAAGGAGCAAATAAAATATTTATCATATCCGTCTCCTTCTCTTTGCACAAGGACTGGCAGTAGAAAGTAGATTTTTTTGCATAATGTATAGCTGTTAGGATTAAAATGTCAAATAAATGTTCCTCTACTTGAAATGCATAGGTTTGGAAACACATTTCTGAATAAATGGAGCACATTTCTATGGAAAAGCAAACTCACACAAAATAAAGAGGCAGACACAAATGTTGGAATAACTATAGGAACACTTTATTAACAATAACTTTCACCGGAAAATAACAGCAAGGGCAACAGAGTTTGCAGGATGGTAAAGGCCAGGGCTCAAAGACCGCCCCCTTGCCTTGTGAAATAGGGCAAGCTACCCTGCCCTGAGCAAGAGCCTTCAGCCATAGTTCCCAGCCGGCTGGCTAGCTGTTATAGGACAGCCACATAGGCCCATCGCCCAAACCGCAGGACCCAAAGGGAGGGCCCAACCATGGCAGTCCTGAAGGCAGTCTGTTTTCCCTACCCTGTGCCACCAGGCACAAAGTCTGTACTCACTTGACCCCTTCCACCCCAAAGGAGGGGTGCCAGCTGGTGCTCACCTGACCACAATCAGTCTCAGCCTGAAAACCTGCCACTGCCAAGGCCAAGCCTCTGCTTAGGCCTTCACGCCCATCGGGAGACCCAAGGCCCCCTGGAGCCCTTGCCATAAATCCTCCAGAAATATGTCCATGCCCACTTCAGACAAATGAACACCATCTTGTCTGTACAACTCAGCCCACCCCGCATGAATGCTAGAATGTGTTAAAAGAAGCCCAAACCCTTCTCAAAAGCCCTCTACAACTCCTGGTTTGCCTTCTGGCGGGCTTTGTCAATGGCAAGGGGGCTACCCGCCCCACACCAGACCCTATGCAGGATCATGGCAGACCAAATAATAAGGGTCCCAGGCCACCATCTCTGAATAGAGAGAAAATCAGCATGTGCCTGAAGAATCAAGGCCTTTCCTTTGATCAAGCCTAAATCATTTCCCCTCAAATGTATAACCAAAACCTGAGGCGGAGGCCCAACTCTCTCCTTGAACAGCAAGTACAAGAGACTCGGCCACTGCATGCCTCGGCACCCCTGCCACTCAACTGTGGCCCACTGGCTAAGGCCCTGCTGGGACCTACAGATGTCCTCTTGGCACGATGTGCAGCCCAAAAAACCAAAACTGTGTCCACAAATTAACATGCTCTTCTTCTGCTGATGGCAAACCAAACCTAAAATGAGAAAACAGTGAGCATAAGAACAAGCTCCAACATACTTGGCCATGACCTCTGCTAGCATTGTGACAAGGGTCGCACATAAGACTTAAATGCCGAAGAATGCCACCTCCCCAATCGCTGAACATCTCTAGTTGGGTATCCCATGGCTGCTGCTGTTGAGGCTGCACCGATGCGAAAAGAATGCGTACAAAAATGTACCCCTTCCAACCCAAGCCTACCCAGGGCCCTGGACGTAACCATCCAAAACTGGTGCTTGGTCAAGGGAGAGCCATCCTGATGCAGAAAAAGCAAGCCTGCCTGCATTCCCCTGATTGCCAAATCGGCCACCAGTGTCGACACGGGACATAACTGCTTCTGCGCACAAGCGCCTAGCTCCACTACTACTCCTTTCTGCCATTTGTCAATTTTTGAATGCCTAAGGGTGAGGCTGGCCTTAACAGCTCCCAAGTGAACATCCTGAATCTACAGTGCACGACCCGACTCATCCTTTTTTGATTGGGTAACCAACTCACTGATTCTAAAAGACCCGCAAAAGGCCACCAGAGCAGCCGCATGGAACAGGGGTGCTTTAAAATTGGAGAAGCAGAGCTCCCTCCAAGTGGCCTGCAAACCCCGAAGCACCTCAGGTGAAATGGGTTATCTAGGGTCAGCCCGCATCCCACCCTCATGTGACCAGCCCTCCAACATCCTATGGATGCGATAATCTCCCGTGGCGTCATCAAACCCTTGCACCTTACTGTTATAAGCTAGCACAGATAAAAGTCCTTTAATAGAGCCAACAGCCAAACCCTTACCTCGTGACACCACATAAAAATGTAAAAGATGATCCACAGGGACAGGCCAACAATTAGGATACCCTGCCCCCCATCTAAAGGCAGCAAATTGACTGACTGCCTGGTCATATGCTCTCTTGGTATTGGGTGCGATGGCTATTCCTATGGCCCTGTGTACTTCTGCTTTCCAACCAGCCATAGCCCCGGTGACATCCGTACTGGCTGCAAGTCAGCTTCTGGGGCTAGCTGATGGAATCTCTCCATCTATTTGCGAGAGAGAGCGTCAGCCAACCCATTGTCAACCCCCGGCACGTGCCTAGCAAAAAACATAATGTTAAGCGAGAGACTCCGCAGCATGAACACCCGAACCAAATCCATGATGTGACTTGACCTAGAGGAAAGGGAATTAATGACCTGCACCACCGCCATATTGTCACAGCAAAAATGCACGGTGTGGTTAGCCAACTCATCCCCCCACAGATGAACGGCTAACAAAATAGGGGAAAACTCCAGAAAAGTGAGGTCAATAGTCAGACCACTCAAAATCCATTCCCCTGGCCACATCTCAGCGCACCAATGCCCCCTAAAATAAATGCCAAAGCCAGCTGCATCCAAATGAAACTGCAGCTCTGCCTCCAACCTAAGTTCCTCCCTCCAGAAGGAAACCCCATTGAAGGAAGCAAAGAACTCCTTCCACATCTCCAAATCTCATCGCATGCCCACTGTAAGCCGGATCCTGTGATGAGGGAGCTGCAGCCCGGCCATTGCCCCACAAAGTCTGTGCCAGAAGGCCCGGCCCAGCATCATGACCCTACATGTGAAATTAAGGTGGCTGACCAATTGCTGGAGCTCCCTTAAAGTGGCTTTTTTCTTGTGTACAAACTGTTCTAAATGACTGTACAAGTTGGCCAACTTGTTCACAGGTAAGTGAGAGTCCTGTGCCACAGTGTCTAACTCAACTCCTAAAAATGTCAAGACCTGAATTAGACCCTCAGTCTTCTCATGCACTAAAGGCACTCCAAGCTCACCCGCCAGCTCCGTAAAGGAACTCAACAGCCTATGACACTGGCCAGAACCCCATGGACCCACAAACAAAAAATCTTCCAAGTAGTGTGCCACCGTGTGCAGCCCAGTGCGGTAACAAAGGGCCCACTCCAAAAAGGAGCTAAATCGCTTGGAGGCAGCACAAGAAACTGAGCAGCCCATTGGCAATGTATGGTCTAAATAAAACTGACCATCAAAACAAAAACCCAAAAGCTCAAAGTCCTCCGGATGTACAGGGAGAAGGTGAAAGGCTGACTTAACGTCGCATTTAGCCATCTCCGCCCCTCAACCACAGCATTGCACAATGTGCACTGCCTGATCAAAAGACATGTACTGGACCGAGCATAAAAACTCTGGAATCGCATCATTAACTGAGTCACCCCTGGGGTATGAGAGGTGATGAATAAGCCGAAATTCTCCAGGGGCCTTCTTGGGCACAATTCCCAATGGGGATACCCGCAAAGTAGAGACAGGTGGAGAAGAGAAAAGCCCTAAAACCCTGCCCTCCGCCAACTCCTTCCCAATCTTCTTCCAAACTATGTGTTCCAGTCCCTTAATGGACTTTAAATTATCTGCCAAAAAGGGAACCCTCTCACCCATTCAACAAATACAAACAGTCAAAGTGACAGGGATAGTTTTGCAGCATAACCTCAAGCACTCTCAACTTTATGGACATTGCCCCCCTTTAGAGGAGCTTGCCAAGAGCCTCCCCCTTCATTCCTTCTGTGGCCCCTTCAAGGTTTACCCTGGAAGCACGCAGAGAAGGGGTGTGGACCCCTGCACAAAGGGCATTCATGCTTGTACTGGCATGGCTTTCGGGTACATACACCCTGAGCTCCGAACTCCCAGCAAATTTGGTGGAATTGAACCACCTGTCCCGTCTGGTGGCAGGGAACAGTAGCTGCTGCCATGCGGGACATCAGGTGGCCACTATGAGACCTGTCATCGGAGTTAGGCCTGGATGATGCCATAACCTGCAACCAAAGGTGCGGATAGATCTGGTCCCAATGCAATGATGGATTCAAGGCAGCCCACATTCTGAACTCCTCATCATATTGGAGCCACACGGGGCCAGTGAAACTGGTGTAGCCCTTGTAAACTATATCTAAGTATTGGAAAAGAGAAGCTTCCCAAAGGGGCTGTGCCTTAGACAGGATCCCTGCATATATTAAAAAAACAGTGAGCCAGTTGGCCCAGGTCCTGTCCACCTTCATCCTCCTATACTTCTCCTTATCCCTGTCCTCAAGTTCATCTTTTCCCTTCTTCTCCAGCTCCCTGTGCAATAGTGTAAAAACATCTATGTATTCTCCCCTACAATTTTTTTCTCTCATTGTTGGCTGAAGGTGATCACCCAAAAGGAATGCCAAATCCCCAAATGGTAGGGCAGCGGCAGGCACCGTCGCATAGGACATCTCACCAGGGGATGGACCCCCCACCAAGGTGTGGCCTGCATGCCACATATCAGTGAACAAGCTGCCAGATAGCCCCCTGGTGAGGCACTCCAAGACATAACAGGGGCACCTGTCTGTCTGCAAACATGCTCACAAACAGGGGTGGCGGGGGGGTGGACATCAATCCCCTGGGCAATGGTTGCCTCCGTGGCCAGCTGCCTGTAGTGTAATGTGTGCAACACTTACCCACGGCCATGGAAGAACCAGCCAAGGCATCCGGCTGCTGCTGTTGGCCTGATGCCTTTGAGGAAGAATCCGAAGCCTGATCTGGAGCTGCCCCCCCTTCCTTGTTTGCAGCCTGAGATCCACTCCTCCCTTCAACAAGAGACTAACGGGATAAAACTCGCTTGATGGCGGCAGAGCAAGTTTCCCTGGGTCCATGCACACCTTGCCCTGGCTTAGAAGGAGGGGAGGATACACCCGTGGCCTGCTCTACTGCATTCAGCCAGTCCAAAATGTCCTGTTGGACAACGTTGTCATCATCCTCTGAGGACAACAAGGCCAGGGCAGGCCTCTTCGGAGGTTGCTTAGGGGCTGGGTGCTTGCCCTTGGAATGGCCAGCACCTTTGTTCAGAGCCATGCCCCCTGCAACCAAACTGACTAAAAAGGAATTACTATCCTACACACAGCCCTGTGCTGGCCTAAACTCTGGTGTGGGGGGAATAAACTGGTTCCAAAATGGCCAACCACTGCAAATACAAAATGGCCACTATAGTGGGTACACAAAATGGCCACCCAACTGGGACTCAAAATGGCCACATTAACTGGGGACTAAAACCCCCCACTGAATAGCAATATTGGGTAAAAGAGCAGGGGGGGGAGGAAAAGGCAGCCAACTGCCCAGGCTGGATGCCCCAATCCAATAAAAGGAGGTGGGGGGGTAGGTGCAGCTCGCAACAAGGGCCACTGAAGTTGGAGCCACCCCAGCAAGGCAAAGCACCTCCAAGATCAGCCCCACACCCCAAGCCTACGCCCTGTCACCGCCCTAACTGCAGCCCAGCACAAGTGAGCCCAGGGAAGTGCACCAGCCACAAATTATACTAGGCTATGTCGGCCCACTCCTGCTGCCACACAGCTCCCAGCCCTTCAACCTGCCACCCTCAAACCAGCTGAGATGTCTTCCTCTGCTCAATGACATTCGCCACAGCAGCCAGGCTGGTAGTGAGCTACTGAGGCCCTGCCGACTTCAAAGGTGTCCCGTGTCGCACACCACTGCACCCAGCCAGAGACTGGATGTGCTCCGCCATTGTCCGGCCACCCAAGGAGCTCTTCCGCGCATTGCCCAAGCAAGGTAGCCCAAAACCTGGCCACACTGCAGAGCTCCTCCTCACCCAACATCCACCACGGAACTGTGGTGAGAAGAGGGTGGGGCCGACTTAAGAGCACTTTGCCCTCGCCCCCTTAGAAAGACCCATAAGCAGCATTTTTGCTGCCTAAAGAAATGGCCCGCCTCTCCGTCTGGGCGGCAAAGACGCCTCCCCAGCCCCACGGCCAGAAGGACCGGGGGCTGTTCAAATGGATTATTCTGTATATTTCCTTTTTTGTAAAGGCTCATTTTGATCTGCAGTTATTTCTCCATGCTTTAAGAGTGGGTTGCTGTCAAGCCACTGCTGTGGTGCTAGGAGTGCTGACGGAGTCAAAGGAGTTAGGTTTGCGAGGCCTCAGAAATGGCAGGGGGTGGGGTTAACGGCACCCCTCCTGCCCCTCTGCTCCATGTCTCTCTCTCTCTCGCTTCCAGTCGACATCTGCCAGTGGGGTGATGGTGGTCTCTCCGGTTGGCGCTGCCAAGTCATCACTCGGACCCTCTCTGGTGTTTTCATCCTCATCTGGGGAGCGGGCGGCCGCTAGGACATCGCAGAAACGTGGTGCGTCCCTCCCTAAGAGGACGGGGAACGGTAGCCTGGCAACCCGGGCCAGGGGTACCTCCCAACGATGTCACAAATACACCATGGGGACTACCACCACCGGGCACCGCTCCTCGTGCCCGTGGAAGCAAACCACCGTGGCGGTGCGGTTAACTGGTAGGCCCGGCGCTAGGAGATGGGAGCGAACCAGCGACAAGGAGCTCCCGCTGTCGACGAGGGCTTGTAGGTTCTGCTCCCCGAGCCATACCGGGAGGAGCCAGGCAGGAGGGTGCCTCCCTACGGCGGAGGTCTGCAGTGCTTGCTTGGGCCCCAGGTCGCATTCCATCAGGGGGCAGTCCCTCCTGAGGTGCCCCCACTGGCTGCAGGTGTAACAGGGACTGGGCCCGCCAGGGAGGCGGTTTCCGGGTTGGGGGGAGATCCATTCCGTCTCGCCCCTCCCCAGGGGCCCTGGCCTCGCGGGGGGGCAGTGGCCACAGCAGTGCAGCTGGAACTCCGGGGGGACCGCCACGGGCGAAGGTGGGATGGGCTCTTCCAGGTCTGCCACCGTCCGTCTCTGCCTGGGCTGACATCGCGGTTGTCGGGGCCTTGCTGGGGGTGGCTCCTCCCCGCCCTGACCGGGAGTGTTCCTTCTTGGCTCCTGGTTCCCGGCCCTCGGCGGCCTGGAAATTTTCCCAGAGCTCTTGTGCTTCGCTGAGCTTGCTCGGTTTCCAGCATGCCAGCCAGTGACCGGCCTGTGCCGGCAAAATGTGGAGAAGTTGCTCAATGACTACCAGCTCAACTACTCGTCTGCTGTCTTCTGAATTAGGCTGGAGCCACCGTGTGGCTGCATCTTTCAGTGTGGCAATCACCGTTTGCGGTCGGGCTTGGGGCTGGACCTGGACGGCCTGAAACTGTTGGCGGTGGGTTTCTGGCGGCACTCCCACCTGGTCGAGGACAGCTGCCTTCACTTTATTGTAGTCGCTTGCGTCCTGCCATTCCAGAGCCTTCACCGCGGCCTGGGCCTCCCCAGAGAGGTATGGGCCAAGGATGTGGGCCCACTGTTCTTTTGGCCATTGGGCTGCTTCAGCTGCCCGTTCGAACACCTCTAGATAGGCTTCAATTTCATCCTCCGGGCCCAGTTTAGTGAGAGAGGGCCAGGGTCCTTGTGGTAGACCTCCGCCACCCCCGCCCGCTCCGGGCGCTGGGTGGGCTTGGACAGCCCATTGCAGTTCGTGTACCAATGTGGCCTGGGCGGCCTGCTGCTGTTGAGCCAGATCCTGGAGTAGTTGGCTCTGGTGTTCTGCCAACCACTGGCCAAACTGCGCGAAGTCCATGATGGGCGTGGGTGCGATTGCGGATGCCGGGCAGACTTTCACGGAGTCTTGGCTGCTGGTGGATTCCTCAGACTCCTCGGAGGAGGATTCAGCATTCGAACGAGTCTCTGCCGCAGTCTGTCCTAAGCGTTCCCCCGGGGGGAGCCAACCCGGGGGGATGGGTAGGCGGGGAACTGGCCTACCTAGCAGGTCTGGCGTGCCCACCTCCTCCACCACTGTGTCAAGCTGCTGCTGTTTCCCCAACGGCTGCCCGCCCGTAGCCGTGACGTCCGGCCCTCCTGCGGGGGTGTGGTGCTGGGAGCGCCGATGGAATCAAAGAAGTTAGGTTTGCGAGGCCTCAGAAATGGCAGGGGGTGGGGTTAATGGCACCCCTCCTGCCCCTCTGCCCCATGTCACGGAGTCCCTCTGATTGCCCAGCCCTTGGCTCTCTCTCTCTCTCGCTTCCAGTCGGGTCGTCCTGACATGTTCGTCCTCCCCGGCCTCTTTTCCCGTTCTGCCTTTTATTCCCTTTTCCTGCTCCCAGCACCGCTCTCATCCCCCCATCCACCCCACCCCCCTCCCGGCCCCACCCCCTTGATAAGGTAGGATGTGCTCCTGCCGGCTGGGGTGTGACCCATCTCGAGCCGGCAGTGGTCCTGTCGGCCCGGGGGCTGCACCGCCGCCGCTGGCCTCGACATCTGGGACCGTCAGGGGTGTGATTCTTGCTCCGTCGGCCCACCCCGCAGCTTCCCACGGGCTATGGCAATGCGGTCGTGCTCGCCCAGTTCTCCTCTCGGGATTGTTCTCCCGGCCGGCGGGGATGCTAGTAGCTGGCTCCCCAATGGATTTCGCTGTGGGTTGGTCAAGCTGACGTGTGGCTTTGTGCCACAACGTGAGTAGGGGTGATGGGGGCACGGTTGGGGGGGCGGAAAGCGGTTCCCGTCCTGACCCCACTGGACCGGGACAGTTACTACTTACTGTTTTTAAAATGTATGTACTTATCAGTTGGTTTAGCATTTCTGATCCATTCTGAAATACTTTCTAAACTAGTTGGGATTTTTCCCATGCATTATAACTTACACTACTTGCTTTATTACATATGCAAAATATTAAACAAAGCAAACCTAAACAGGAGTACTCAGAATCCTACTGCAGGTCTGTTCATTGGAGCTTACACCCAGGAGAACTTTCTCAGGATTGTACTGTTAATCTCTGAGAATGGTTGGGATGATAGGTGACCATTCAAACCCCCCCAACAACGATACTGTCTCTTCTAGTGATGCTGGAACAATACTGGACATTCTGTATCTTGAATAAATAGAGGAACCTCTTCTGACAATGTCCCATATTGTGCTTTTATGCATACAAGGTACATATTAGTTCAAGAAAGCAAGGCTCTTTTTGTAGCAGGAAGTCCTTTGCATATTAGGCCACACACCCCTAATGTAACCAATCCTCCAAGAGTTTACAGTAGCCCCTGTAAGAAGAGCCCTGTAAGCTCTTGGAGGATTGGCTACATTAGGGGTGTGTGGCCTAATATGCAAAGGACTTCCTGTTACAAAAAGAGCCCTGCAAGAAAGCATGTACATTTTATAATGAGTAAATTGCTGTGATTGTGTGTGCATGTGTGATCAATAAATAAGCCATGGGCATGATCGTTCTTATGTTGCATGTGTATGTCCTCACTTCCTAAATTCTCATCCAAAGGGTAAGAGCACAAGGACTGTGCTTTTTGCCTGGGGTCCAGAACTGAGTCCCAGGCACTGTGCACAGTCATTGGAAGAAGTTCCCCCACTATGCGGGAGAGAGAGCTACACCAGTTACTTACTTGAAAAGTAGGAGTTGTATCATCATAAAACAATACCTATTGGACAACTCTAGCCTCAGCACATCATGACTGTACCTCTGGACCGTTGTATGGTTTCCCTGTAGATGCTAGAACGCTGATTGTGGAGTGCTGCACTGCCTGGTTTGCACGTCCACCAAGCCTGCCTCCTGGCAGGGAGGAGGTGTGGCTATTATCCTCCACAAGTCCTTCAATTTCTGCAGATGTCCGATGAAACTACCACTGGCATAGACTGTATGAGCCTTAGGGACTAACAATAGATTAGGCATTCTTCTTGTCTACTGGCCACCTAGTTTTCTAGTGGGCAGCCTCTATGGGTTGGCAGTACTGTCAGAAGTGGTGCTGCAGACTCCTAGGCTGATTGTTCTGGGGACTTCAGCATTCATGCTGAGGATACCTCCCTGGACTGGCCCAGAAAGTTATGGCTTCTTTGATTGCATTGGGCCTTTTTCAGATTGTGATGAATTGACATATGAAAGAGGTAAAACTTTGCATTTAATTTTCTGCACTGAGACTTTGAGGGAAGGCTTGGGTGCAGGGCTGGAGATTCAACCTGAAGCATGGTCTGACCACTATCAACTCAAGGCAAATGTGAAAGGGGCCCTGACACTCCGCAGGAAAAAGGGCCCAGTTAAAATGGTCTGCCCACAGAGGCTTATGGATCCTACTTGATTCCAGAAGGCTCTGGTGTGTTTTAGGATACCAAATACTTATTCAGCTGAGGCTACAGTGGGAATGTGGAATGCAAAGCTCCTTGAAGCTATCAACTAGTTTGCCCCTCAGTGACCATTCCCAGCCCTGGGGTGAAAACCAGACCCTTAGTTTACTACAGAGTTAGGCAGGGGTCATTTTGTAGAAAAAGAGGTGCAGGAGCTCATTAGCATAATTTATTTGCATATGCCACACCCCCTGACATCACTGGAAGCAGGGCTCTTTTTGTAGCAGGAACTCCTTTGCATATTAGGTGACACACCCCTAATGTAGCCAATCCCCCAAGAGCTTACAGAGCTCTTCTTACAGGGGCTACTGTAAGCTCTTGGAGGATTGGCTACATTTGGGGTGTGTTGCCTAATATGCAGAGGAGTTCCTGCTACAAAAAGAGCTCTGACTAGAAGTGCTTCAGAAGGCAACACCCACCACTCAGGCTCCACCCCTAGGGACTGTGTTTCCACTCTAGGGGCTGTCATTCCAGTCCCAGAGTAGCCTATCTGGGCCCAAAAACCTTAACGGAAAAACCATTTGCCCACGGCAAATAGACATCAAGAAACAGCATTTCTAGAATCTGAACCAGTATCTGAAGAAGTGGGCTTCAGTTTGCAATAAATCTGTTAGATTTTTTAAACAAGTTCTAGTCTTTAAAAGTACCATAAAATACCGTGTTGAGAATTTCTAGAAGATCCTAAAAGGGATTCAGAAACAGCTTCCTCACAATGAAAGTGAAGACAGTTTCAGGAACTGACATGTCTTTTGTCATATTTTTATTGTTCAAAATGTTGGAAGCAAAATTCGAAACCACAGTAGGTACGGAGAATACAAAAATACAATAAAAGTGCCCTGGCTGCATGACTGACTTTATAGCTCTTTACGCTAGGATGGTTACAAACACTTATTCATCTGCCAGAGACTAAGATTTCACAAATCCACAACCCCCCAAACACAAAGCAAGAAGAAAACTAACTCATCAAGCATCTCTGCATTTGGTAGGCCTATTCAGGTCTGACAGAACACTTACCAAAAAAAAGAAGAGATAAGCCAAAATAGTAATCCTTTAATTACAATACAAAATTTGGAAATAAATTTAAGAAGCGTACTGGACAGAAGTCTATCTTCCGAATTCAATTATTTTCATTTGTGACTAGAGCATTGTATCACTCCGAGCAAATGCCATATTCCTAAGTTTTTGTTCTATGTAATTCCTTTTTAAGAAAGCAAAATTCCAGGGGTCTTTTTGTAGAAAAACAGCTGCAGGAGCTCATTAGCATACGGTATGCTAATGAGCTATTAGGCTATTAGCATATGCCACACTCCCTGACATCACCGGAAGTGATGTCAGAAGGGGAAGCAAAAGAGGGGAGGCATCTTCAAAAGCCTCCGCTTCCCTTCCCCAGCTAATCTGGGTGGGGGAGCTAAGAGAGAAGGGGTTTAAAGTTTAAACTCCTTCTCAGGAGAGTTGGGCCACAGAAGGAGGAAAGAGGGAAAGAAAGAGAGAGAGTAGAGAGAAGGAAAGAGGGAAAGAAAGAGAAGGAAAGGGGAAGGAAAGAAAGAGATGGAAGAAGGAGAGAACAGGGAAAGGAGGAAAAAAGAGAAGAGAAGAAGGTGGGAAAGAAAGAAAGAGAGAAGGGAAGAAGGAGGGAAAAAGGAAAAAGAGAGAAGGGAATGAAAGAAATCCGGCGGCTATTCGGCCCCATTATACCCTATGGGGCATTGAAGTCAATGGTGAAAACATAGGGTATATTCTGGGGGCTGGAGGGGAGGGGTTTTGACGGATAGGCTCCAAACTCATAGGGTAGCTGATGGAGCCTCTACCCAAGATACCCACCAAGTTTCAAGATCATTGGACCAGGGGGTCCAATTCTATGGGCCCCTAAACAGGTTGCCCCTATTCCCTCCATGGTTCTCTATGGTGGGAAAAAATTAACTTGTTTTCCCACCATAGAGAACAATGGAGGGAATAGGGGCAACCTGTTTGGGGGCCCATAGAATTGGACCCCCTGGTCCAATGTTCTTAAAACTTGGTGGGTATCTTGGGGAGAGACTCCATAAGCTACCCAGTGAGTTTGAAGCCTCTTCCTCAAACCCCCTCCCCTCCAGCCCCCAGAATATACCCTATGTTTTCACCATTGACTTCAATGGCCCATAGGATATAATGGAGCTGAAATTGACATTCGGCTGTCTGAAAGATTCCCGGGGACGCCGGCTGGGGGCGGGGCTTGGCTCCTGAGCTCCCGGATCTGCGCTCCGGTGCACTCCCCCCCCCAAAAGACCCCTGGAGTTAGGTGATCTGAAAAGGGCTGGCAGATGTCTGGAATGATGCTGATGGAAAACTCGTACTGTATTTGTATAATTGACAGATTATACTATAGAGCCCATTGGAAGATTTATGAAGCAGTGGTGAGAGTGACAAAGAAATGCTATTTCTCTGCTACTATAGCAGCAACTAGTTTGCAACCATCCCAGTTGTTCAAGGTGGCTTAGCATCTCCTGATGCCTAAATCTGAGAAGAATGGAGAAATGGATAGAGGGGAAGATAGTTCTTTTCTGGCTCAGGTATTCAATCCAAGCCAGAGAAAAATTTGAGACTGTAATGTTCATCACTGTGTTGAAGGGAAATACTGATTTTGCAGAGGCCAGGAGGAACACAAAAAAGCAAAGGCAGGATTCTTCAGAATGAAAGATAAAATGCCTGTTCTTGGACCTATTTACAAGAAATTCATACAACATATGAACAACTGATGTTGCTCATATAAACATATGAACAAATGTATTTTACTTTGGAGGTTTAGACTGTATAAAATCTTTTTTTAGGTGTATAATTTTTTATTTTCAAAACAAACAAACAAAATTGGGGTACAACACTTCATATCAATCTTTCCTCTATTATAGTACCTCGTACATTATCTGAATCTATATCATTTTTCCACCTTGTGCTATCCTATAAAATTTGCAGATATACGAATATACAATTTCTTATTTTCTACTCATATGGACTTTGTGTCTAAACATTCTATTAAGTTCTTTCATTAGCTATATAAAGATGTATAGTAGAATCTTACTCCATCAAAAGTCTTAGGGATTCCCTCAGTAGAAATATGGTAGGATCTACCTTCATCAAAAATCTCAGGAGTTCCCTCAGAAATGTTACATCCTTTTTTATGAGTTTTATCTTCTTCTTGATTTTCTGATTTCTTCTCTTAAGTTTTAGGGTCTTAATTATGTGTCTTTTTCCTTTATAAGTGTAGAAATTATCTTCTGGAAGAAACCATCTATGTTCAGTCTTGAAAATAGTTTGTAGTTTCATTTGTTGATTTTTTTGCTCTCTCTGCGGTGACAAATGACTCATTGTTTTGGAAATTTCATCAACAAAGATTCCTTTATAAATTCTCTGATGTACTTTTGAAGAAGTTTTGTTTCTCTTTGTGGATATAGACTCCTTTCTGTACATCCTGTCAACTTAATTGTAGGTTTCCTCCATATCTTCTGCACAGTCATGTCTTTTTTGTTCCTCTTTCCATGATGCCTGATTTGTCTCTCTCTTGGTTGTAGCCTGTTGCAGCGGTATTTGCAGTTCATTTTGTATGGGGTAAAGGACTTCTTCAATTACCATTTTTATAGCCATAATGACTGTATCTTGGACCATACTCCATAAGTCCTTCAAGGAAACCTGTATGGATTCAGTGTCTATAAGTTCTAGTATATCTGGGAGTAGAGCCTCTGGCCTCTTTTGCAGTCTATCAGTATCCACAGTGTCATGCATTTTTTTCACAAACATGTTAAAACAAAGACGTCACTTAACAAGCTTATATCATATATCAACAAGTATTTTAGTCATATTAAAAAACAAGACAGTGCTAACATCTGCCAAGAATGTTATCAATTGGTTATATACCAAAGCAATGCAGTCAGAACAAAATGGAGTGTCATAGTTTCAGTAAAGATAAACATACATTATTATGGGAATGTGCTATGTGAAAGCTTCAGAGTAAGATCCAATTTTTTTTTTACCCTTTAGAAAGTAAGGTCTTTATAGTCCATTATTGAATTATAAATGTTCCTAGACCTTATTTCAACAGAGTTAGTTAATCTTTTACAAGATCTTCATGTAGATTCCAGATGCTTTGATTTTAACTCCAAACAAGAAAAGGAAAATAAAACAGGTTTTTGGTTCACTGAAGTTCAGAGTCAGATTTTATACTCCAGAAGATACCTTCTTAGGCAAAGTCCTTCACTTTCTTTGCCCAGAAGGCTGTTTAAAGAGATGCTTAAAATCCTTTTGCTAGCCGTGGTAAAGGGAAGGGGGGGCAAGAGAGTAGTTCTTCACCCCTCCATTCCATTGTCTTTTTAATCCTTAAAGGGGCTTTAATGATGGATAGTAGATTTTCTGATATTGTTGCTTTAAGCTGTACTCATGGTGTTATACTTCATCAGTGTTATGGATGAGGTCCCATCTTCTCCCCCCTTCTGGGTCAGTCATGACTACGCACAGCCATGTCTAACATGGGTGCTCTCAGCTGGCTCCTGCATCAGGGCACATTTGGATCTCTACCTGCTTACTGCCATTTACAGGGGGTCTAAATCAAGCCCCTTGCAATGAGCTCCTCTACAGGAAACTCATTTGATTTTGGGAGCCCCCAAACCCCTCTAAGGAAGCTGGCGATCCGGTCAACCCTCAGGAGAGCTTCCTGATGCGACCATTCCCATTGTGCCAAAGTTCCAGAATTCTAGACTGTATAAAATCTTCACCTTGAGTTTTAAAAAGGTTTTCTCTCTTTTGGCAGAGAACTCACAGGAGGGGAGGAAGTACATTGCTCTCCAGCTTCACCCAACCAGGCTTTACAAATGTAAGTGTCAGGCTTGGCCAGAGACAATGAAGTGGACCCTCTGCTGGAAAGCTGACACCTAGCAGGGAACAGAGACTTGAAAGGCTTAAGGTCATAGTAAGTAGCTTCCCAAAAACTTGAGAAAAAGCTTCTTGGACTTTTTTTTTTGGGGGGGGGGTTGATAATAAAACTTCCTGGCACAGAGGGGACACCCTCTTTGGCTGATTCTATCTACACAAAGGGAGTTCTTACACAGGGGCTTCTGCTGAAGGTGGTCATTGCCATGTGGGAGACTGTGTGACTGAACAAAGACCAAGGTGATGGGAACGTTTTACAGCCACTGTCACTTCTAAGTTAAGGAGCCTGCCTTAAAATAACATCAACTAGGGCATGTACAGAGTGAGGGACAGAGGAACTCCATGTTTACACTTCTCTTTTTGATCTCTTGATCAATCTGTTGCTGTGCTGTGCTGACACTATGTGAGCATTTTCTTTTTAATAAATGTTTAATGCTAGTAGCTGTTTTCTGTACTATCAAGAGTTTCACTACTCAAACACAGTATTTTTAAATGAGCACCAGGAAAGGGGGGGCAGTCAATTCACTGGTGGCTAATCCCCCAGTGGTGCATAAGTGGATCAAGCTGTACCCATATAGCAGCAGATGCAGACAAAAGATGAGGCCTTATAACACTAACTCAAGGAAGGGAAGCTGGAAGGTGGAAGCCCTGCCTCTGCAATGGCCAGGTGATGGTAATGGGTGAAATGAAAGCAGGAGAGAAAATTTTGTACAGTGCCCAACAATGGCCAACTCACTTCTTTGCTGTGTTTTGTCCTGTTCCTACTTGTGTTTTTTTCAACAGAATCAAAGCAGAGTTCCAACTAACTGAGTGCACAAGATCTTTCCCTTTTTAGCCACTGACTCAGAAGAACCATAAAAATTCTTGGTGTCTGCAGTGGGAAAACAAACTGCTTTTAAAGAAATTTAAGAAAGAAGCATCAGTTTAATAGATCTATGTGTTTTATACCCTTGGAAGCCTGGCAGCACAAAAACTTTCTGATGTCACCAGATGAGTTTCAAAAAATGCAGTTAATGTTTTTTTTAAATATATATATATATATATGGTTCCAAATTGATGCCAATAAGGAAATAAAATTGTTCTTCAATTTCTCTCCATCTTCTTTGGAATTCAAATATTGGGAGGAATTTGCCATGTTTGCTTTGATATAAAATCATGTAATGTCAATAATATTTATTTATATATGGCAGAGTTACACACAGGAAATATATAATAACATTAAATATGTAACCAAGTTGATACAATGGGTATGCAGACCAAATGGGTAATTCCCTAAATACTAATATCTAGATCTTCAGTCCACTTAGTTGTAGCCGTGGAGCGTTCAAAGAGCTGTCACATCTCCCTGGAAAGCACAACACTCACATTCTTCTGTCAGATGGAAAATTGTTTGGTGGGTTGCACCACAATCACATTCAAGCCCTGGTATTTTGACCCATCTAGACAAAAGGTCTGCACAACTGCCAAAGTCCATTTGTATTCTGTTAGCCATCTTCCTTACTTTATGTGGGAAATCAAATCCTGAGGGCCTCTCATTGGTGTTTATCAGGTTATGGATATTGGGTGGAACTGACTGCACCCATGTTTGCAACCATTCATTCCCTAGAATGCAATTTTATAATTGCAGGATTTGTGCAAATCTTATTACTGTGTGTTGGGATCTTAGTCTGAATAGGTCCACATCATCCATGTCTTTATATTGGGTGGAACTGACTGCACCCATGTTTGCAACCATTCATTCCCTAGAATGCAATTTTATGATTGCAGGATCTGTGCAGATCTTATTACTGGGTGTTGGGATCTTAGTCTGGATAGGTCCACATCAGCCATGTCTTTATGGATGGGCAACTCTCTGTTTTCAATTATATTAGTATATTCATGCAGAAAAATATCTTGTCTTCAGAGATGCGGGGGAGTGATGTGGTGCAAACTGGGTGGCCAATAGGTCGGAGTGGGTTTAATACATCTGCTGATGGTTCTCATTGTTGTATTGAGTTGGACAGGAAGTTTGTGGACATGGGGGCTGTTGAGCCACACTTAAGCATCATAATCCACAGTACTATACACCAACCGCCAAGGCTGAGCATCTAAGTGTTGTAGCAGACACACTCCGAGTTGTAACACATAATTTTTGGAGAATGTTGTTTCGTGTGCGTATTTTCACTGTTACATTGGTAGGATGGTGTTTATAGCTCCCATCCAGGGTAATGCCAAGGTACTTAGGTGTATGGTTGTGTGTTATTCGGGTGCCATTAAGGTAGACATTTCTGCTCATGGTTGTCAAGATTATTATTGAGATGGAAACAGGAGCATTCTGTTTTTCCTGGACTCAGGATAAGCTGCCATTTATGGTAGTAGTCAACCAAATTTTCAAGGTCCCTAGTCAGTATTTCCTTAGTCCTTTCAATTGATTTGTGCTTTACTGCAATCTCTATGTCATCAGCATAAGCAAACTTCCTGGATATTGTCTCAAGAATATCAGAGACATATAGATTGAAAAGCATTTGAGTGAGGACCAAGCCCTGGGATAGACCATTATTCAGTTTCTTCTGCTTGCTGATTGACTGATCCATAATTACTCAGAAAGTTCTATCACTCAGCATTTTATTTAGGAGTCAAAATAATGTTCTGCAGGGGAAAACTTGTAAAACCTGTATAACATGCCATTCCTCCAGACTGCGTCATAAGCAGCAGTCAGGTCGACGAAAACTGCCTGGTGCTGGGCTTCCGGTCTGGGATCCATGGCGTCCTAACATGTTCTGGCTTTGATCCCAGAGCAAACAGAGGGTCTTCATGACAGGGCGGGCTACCTGCCTGCCGCAGATCTCCCCAGGTAGGGGAGTGACAAGCAATGAGCATCGGCCCAAGAGGGAGTTGAGATTGGCTGATAGCAGGGCTTTAAAGAGCACCGCAACCAGCCTTGATCCCCTCCCCCCAAGCGGGCACTTCGGAACTTTTCTAAAAGACCCCACCGAGTTGGATTCTCAACATAAGAACATATGACCCAGACCTCTGAGACATTCTACGGAAACTGATACTAAAAGAAACACTGCTATGGCAAAACACTGACTTTGAAGGTAACTTTTAAAAATTGCTCACTAGAGACGCATTGATTCCGAAGATAAGCAACATCCGTTGAAGCGCATGATCGTGCGGCATACTATGTACTAATGCCGATTCCAGAAAACGCGATTTAAAGACTAAAAAAAGCCAAAAAGCCGGTTTGTTGATCATTCTTGCGGTCGGGATATTGATTTTAAAATAGAAACTAACATTAAATCCCGTGAGAAGCAAAGTGGAAAGTTACTCAAGCTGCGACAGAAAACACCAGAACAGGAAATGATTTCAGGCGAGACAAGCTGCGCTTCCTAGAGACGACCGAGGAGGCCAGAAGGAGTTTGCTGAGACCTGCAGTCAAAACGGGTAGGAACCAGAAGACAGGGGGACGAATAAGACTGCCGGACAGGAAGTAAGGAACAGGAAGAGCTAAACACCATAGAGAAATAGCGCTCACCATCGTGGGAAGATCGAAACTTTTTAATTAAATTATGGCTAAACGCCTGAAGCAAAAAAAGTGAAAATAGAGCAGTTCAGCTGGGCATTCAAAGAGCTTTAATTTGATGTGAGTTTTATGACCGCTTTGAACAATGGCTTACGACCTCCGGCAAAAACAGAGGGCAAATTCTTGGTCCTCCCCAAAAATGACTGCTAAAGAGGAGAAAAAACTGCAGGGCATGATGGAAGCTATGGAAAAACGGATGATGGATGTCATGCAAAAAATGGAAAAAACTCTAGGTAAAGTGGCTGAAGAAACAGCTGATTTGAAAAGACATCTAGCTGGAATTACAACAGAAATACAGACATTGAACAAAAGAACAACTGATGTGGAAGAGAGAGTACGAGGAGTGGAAACTGGAGTAGCAGAAGTTACCAAAGAAGCACTAAAGGCTAATGTAATGGTAGAGTATAATGGAATGCTGAACCATCTGAGATTCAGGGGAATCCCTGAAGATAAAAATGAAAACATCCACTCAGTCATGGTGGATGCTGTTGCAGATTTTTTAAAAATGGAAGAGGAGAAGGTGGCGGCACATATTGATTTGGTGTACAGAGTCAATTCTGTGATTGCTCAAAAGAAGAAATTACCCAGGGATGTGATTGTCCAGTTTATATCCAAAAGAGTCAAGGAAGATTTGTTTAAACAACAATTTCAGGAAGATTTCATGATTGGGCAAAAGAAAATAATGATACTGAAGGAATTACCCAGAACAGTTCTTCAGGACAGGCGACTATTTAAAGAGCTGATTGACAAACTGAAAACAGAGGGCGTTAGATACAGATGGGAAATTCTGAAAGGTGTGAGCTTCACATTTAAGCAGAAGAGAGTCACCATCAGATCAGTAGAACAAATGACCAAGTTTATTAGAGACTAAAGATTATACTTTTTATTCATCTAGACATGAATCTTTTTCAAGAATTGATATGATTTGGATGTCTGAAAACCTAATAACACAAACGCGCAAAGTAGAAATATTACCTAGAACTATTTCCGACCACAGTCTGATAAAATGGTCAACCTACGTTAAGAAAAAGAAATATCGATGGAGACTCAATGAGGATCTACTGGACAAACAAAGCATTTTGGATAAGATAAGGACAGAAACCAAAACGTATTTTCAAATAAATATGAATAAAGAAGTACAAACGCAGACGGTATGGGACGTCTACAAGGTTGTGATGAGAGGACATTTTATTGCAATTAATAACAATGAGAGAAAAGAACAACTTAAAATGGATAAGGAAATTTTGGAAAATATCCAAAAGAAAGAGGCAGAGCTTAAGAAGAGATCTGGCAAAAAGAAAATTGTGAGAGAATTGAGGATTTTAAAGGAACAATATGATGCGAGGTTAAATAAAGAAGTTTATTGGAATTTGAAAAAATTGCAACAGAAGTCCTTTGAAGGAGCAAACAAACCGGGGAAGTACTTGGCATGGCAATTGAAGAAAAGAAGAGAAAATAAAATAGTAACCAAACTGAAAGATGGGAACAAGGAGATTACAGACACAGGAGGAATCCAGAGAGGATTTTATAAATATTACGCTACTCTTTTTCAGGCAAAACAAGTGGATCTACAGAAAATTCAGGATTATCTACAAAAGGTAAATTTAATGCAACTGAGTGAAAAAATAAAAGAATTCTTGAATGCTGCAATAACCAAAGAAGAAATCAGCAAAGCAATAGGGGAAGCAAAAATCTCCAAAGTCCCAGGACCAGATGGATTTTGAGCCAAATTCTATAAGAAATTTCAAGAAGACCTGGTGCTGGTTCTAGAGATTCTTTTAAACGAAATCAGAGAATATGGGAATATTCCAGATTCCTGGAAAGAAGCAGCAATCACCTTGATACCAAAAGAGTCATAAGATTTAACTAACGTTAAAAATTATTGACCTATTTCGCTCCTGAATAATGACTATAATTTTTTTGGCAAAAGTATTAGCAGAACGCCTTAAAAAGTACTTGAAAGGAGTCATTGCCGAAGACCAGGCTGGTTTTCTACCAGATAGGCAAATAAAAGACAATCTGAGGGTTGTACTGGACACAATAGAATATTATGACAAGCACCCTGAAAAGGAAGTCGGCTTTTTATTCTTGGATGCGGAAAAGGCATTTGATAACTTGAATTGGGAATTTATGTTTAGAGTGATTGAAAAATTGCAGATGGGTGAAAAATTTTCAAGAATGATTAAATCGATTTATAAAGAGCAAATAGCTACGGTGATTGTTAATGCAGAGTCAACAGAAATATTCCGGGTCAGAAAAGGAACTAGACAGGGCTGTCCTTTATCGCCATTGTTATTTATCTGGATTTTGGAAATATTGCTGCAAGCAATTAGAGATGATAAAAATATAAAAGGTCTTAACATTAGAGGTTTCTCATATAAATTAAGAGCGTTTGCTGATGATGTTATGTTTATTGTGGAAGATCCTGTTAACACTATGCCGTTGGTTTTTGAAAAAGTAAAAGAGTTTGGTGAACTCGCAGGGTTTTATGTAAATAAAAACAAATCGAAAATATTATGTAAAAATATGACTACTGCAAGGCAACAATGGTTACAAAAAATGACAGAATGTGAAGTGGTTAAAAAAAGTTAAATATTTGGGAATTGATATTACAATGAAAAACATTGATTTGTTTAAGAATAATTATGAAAAACTGTGGATATCGATAAGTCATGACTTGAGAAAATGGGAGAAACTTAGACTATCTCTTCTTGGAAGAATTGCTGTTGTCAAAATGAATGTACTGCCCAGGTTAATGTTTTTGTTTCAGACAGTACCAATTGTGAAAGACATGAAAGTGTTAGTAAAATGGCAAAGAGAAATTTTTAAATTTATCTGGGCAGGAAAGAAGCCAAGAATTAAAATGAAAATAATGTATGATGCAAAAGAGAGAGGTGGTTTTCAAGTCCCGAATTTGCATTTGTACCATGAAGCTGTATGTTTGTCTTGGTTGTCTGATTGGGTTAATTTGGAAAATAGAAAGCTACTGGCCCTTGAGGGCCACGATTGCAGATTTGGCTGGCATGCCTATCTTTGGTATGGGAAAAATAAGGTGGACTCAATGTTTAAGCATCATTATATAAGAAGAACGCTGTTTGAAGCATGGACCAGATACAGGAATACAGTTCCCGATGAAAGACCTTTATGGATTGTTCCTGCTGCAGTTGTTCATTCTTTTTCAGAACATAAAGGTAGTGATTGGTTGAAGTACCAAGAGTTGCTTCAAAAAGAAGGGAAGAATTATGTCTTAAAACCAAACAATGCATTAGTATTTGAATATGGTTGGTTACAATATGGACAAATACGAGATATTTTTTAAAAAGATTGTAAAGAGGTAGAGCTAAAAATGATGAGTTTGAAGATATTTGGTTGGAAAAAGGGGGAAAAGTGATTTCTAAGTTGTATAAAATATTGTTAACTGCATACACTTTGGATGAAACTGTTAAAGAGCAAATGATAAAATGGGCCATAAATATGAATTAGGAAATTTCAATGGAATCTTGGGAATTTTTATGGAGGAAAGCTCTAAAAATTTCAACTTGTGTTAACGTAAAAGAAAATTATTATAAGATGCTTTATAGGTGGTATATGACACCAAAAAAGATTGCTAATATAAGTATGGATAAGAACCTGAGTAACAAATGTTGGAAATGTAAAAAAATAGAGGGTTCTTTTTATCATATGTGGTGGACATGCGAGAAAGCAAAAGTATACTGGTCAAATGTTCATTGTGAGATGCAGAAAATATTGAAAATCCCTATTAGAAAAAGTCCGGAACTTCTACTTTTAGGTTTGACAATGGAAAAAATCAAGCAAGAAAAGAGAACAGTATTATGGTACATGATCACGTCGGCGAGAATGGCTTTTGCACAGCAGTGGAAATCGGATAAAGTACCGGATATACAGGACTGGTTAAGAAAACTGCTATTTTTAGCTGAAATGGACAAAATGACTAAAAAAATAAAAGTTAATTTTTTCCCACTATAGAGAACAATGGAGGGAATAGGGGCAATCTGTTTAGGGTCCATAGAATTGGACCCCCTGATCCAAAGTTCTTGAAACTTGGTGGGTATCTTGGGGAGAGGCTCTATCAGCTACCCGGTGAGTTTGGAGCCTCTCCCTCAAACCCCCTCCCTTCCAGCCCCCAGAATATAGCCTATGTTTTCACCATTGACTTCAATGGCTCATAGGATATAATGGAGCTGAAATTGACATTTGGCTGCCTGAAAGAGTCTCTGGGATGCTGGCCGGGGGCGGGGCTTGGCTCCTGAGCTCCCGGAGCTGTGCTCCGGTGCGCTCCCCCCCAAAAGACCCCTGAGTACCGGATATACAGGACTGGTTAAGAAAACTGCTATTTTTAGCTGAAATGGACAAAATGACTTAAAAATTAAATGGACAAATGGCAGAACAGTATTTAAGTGAATGGGAAGACCTGAAAATATATATGGAAACTGAATATAAAATGAAAGGGAAAATGTATAACCTTGATTCTTATTGAAAATGGAAATATGTTAGATGAGTCAGATTTCTGTATACAAAAAATATGTTACCTGGTTTATCGATTGCTATAACTCTAAACCTGATTACTTTTAAATTTTCTTTGTTATTGGCAATAGCAGTGTGTGAAGCCTATTAGGGGGGAAGGGGGAAGGGATATAGTTTCTAAGTTGTTTTGGAAATCGTGTTTAACAATGTTGAATATATTCCAATAAAAATCTTTGTTATAATAAAAAAAAGCAAAGTATGTTAAAACTTTGTTGTCACAGATATGGCCAGGAATATAGAGTAACAGATGCTGGTCTGGCCTAGCCTCTGCTAAACATACCAAAAAGGGAGTTCAGACCTGAAATAGAATACCCTTAGAAAGGGTGTAACACAATAACACAGCCTTTTGGACACTAGAAGCGGTCCAGCCCACATCAAGAGATAATCCCCAGCATAGAGTTCGCCTTTTTCATTGCTGCGGTACACATTGAGGTATTCACTGCAACCCCAAGATCTCTTTCCCTTTCAGTCCCAGCAAGTTCAGACCCAAATAGCATGTACTTGAAGTTGGGATTGTTTTGTTCCGCTGTATGATAGCATGCACTTACCTATCTTGAACTTCATCTGTGGCTCATCTACCCAATTTATAGAGACCCTTTTGGGGCTTTTCACAGTCAGCCTTCATTTTCACCATCCTGAATAATTTTGTGTCAAGTTTAATTTTGGCCTATCAAAGCCTTATGAAACATATGTACATAATGTTGACAGGCAACCCAGGCAGCCAGCAGGGGGTGGGGGGACTTACCACCAGCAGAGGAAGCCAACACCAGTGTCTTGGCATTGTTGCCAGCAAAATTGCAATGACTTCACCATGTCACTGGTGATGTAGGGATGCTCTGGTATTTGGGCTCAATGCTAAAAACAACTGCCCTTGGTTGTCTGTTAGGATGGGGATGTGATGAGATGAGTGATCAGGGAGGGGCAGGAGATGCCTTGACAGTTATGGTGATGGAAAGTGGTCCAGCCATCTTGGTGTCTAGGAAGGAGGAAAAAAAGATACTTTTTGCCGGATACAGAGCATTCTTTCCAGCTGGGAGAGACAACACACCAGCACCCTTGATTGGAGGGTGCAAGTTTGGCAAACTGGAGCCCTAAGGCTTAGCATCCAGTTTGGCTGAAAACCCCAGAGCACATGTGGGGTGGGATTTGAAAAGGGGAACTGTTCCTTTGTTAGGGGCTCCTTCTTGGTTCAAGCTCTTAGGGTGAATCCTTGTTGGAAACTCCTTGGAGTGGGTGTTTTGCAATGAAGGAGATCAGAATGGAGCAATGCTAAACAGTTGCAGATGACCCAGGGTGAGTAATCCTGCAACTAACCAAATCAGATGCAACATGGATTGCAAATATTTTATTTGGCACCAGTTTTTTTCCCCCTTAGTGTGTCTAGATCCTGTCCTTGCAATATTTTAAGTTTGTGCCTTGCAGAAATAAAGTTTTGTTTAACTTGAGAGAGTCTGCACAAGTCCTTACCCATTCATCTGGCATCTTGGCATGCTACTGCACAGTACGCCTATGTGGCTGGCTTTGGGCAACAATCTGAGAGAGAGGGGCTGGATTTTACCGAAAGTGGTGCTGGTGACCAAAAGGGAGGCAGAACTGGCTAGTCTTGCCTCATAATGTGACAGAGACCATGACACCAACAAATAGGGTTGCCAGGTCCCCTCACCATCGTGGCAGGGGGATTTGGGGCGGTGTGGGCAGGACATTGTTGTGCAATATCCCGACGCGATGATGTCACCTGGATGTCACAACACTTTGGTTTTTGGGGAAAAGCTCTATGAGGTTTTTTGCTTCAAAACCATACAGTTTGCCCAAAAACCAGAGTATTGAGTGCAACATTGCCAACACGATGATGTCACTTCTAGGTGACATCACATTGGGAGCATATACCAGATGACATCCCTATTTTAGGATGGGAGTTCCTCCACTGGTCAGCTGGCCAGCAGCAGATTGCAGCCCCTAAAAGCAGGGGAACCCCTGCTGGGACCTGGGGGCTGGCAACCCTACCAACAAACCATACATAGAGGCCAAGGCCCCAGTGTTATTTTTAATTGCCTCTGGATATGAAGGCCCCCTTTAGCCACTACAGCTAGTAGCCAACGATGGACCCTCCTCCATGAATCCTTCTAACCCACTTTCAGAGCCTTCTGCCCCAGTGACCATTACTACATAATGATTCAGTGAATTCCACAAGTCAATTACTCATGGAGTAAAGAAGGACTTCCTTTTATCCATACAGAATTTACTGCTTCACTGGGTGCCCAGTGAAAACCTGGCAGTTGTAGAGAAACAAGATTTGTTCTCAGCAAAGTTTTTTTGTGTGTTTTTTTTGAGGGGAGGATTAGGAGTCAACGGCTAGCTGATCATGGGAATCAGCTGAAAGTCAGATTCTTGAGTCCAAGGAGATAAACTGGAATAGAAATATTTTAAATGTTAAGTAAATGTCCTGGACTTGCTGAAATGAAGCAAGGGGGGGATAGGAACCACTGATTGCCCTTCTCTTCTATCCACCTCAATCTGTCAGCTTGGCCTGGAAATAAAAGAGGGGATTGATCCTGTTCTCTGTGGTTCGAGTTCTCTGTTTGTGGTTGGGTTGGTGAGAAACAGATTGCCTCTCTTTTCCCCATCCCAATGTGTCATCTTGGGTTGTAGAAAAAAGGAGAAAAACTCTTTCTACTCTTCACTTTGCAGCCAGGAGATAAGAAGCGTTGGCTTTCTACTCATCCTGGAGAGGAGAGACCTTCTTGGCCACAGCACCAAAAGTGTGGAATGCCTTCACCCTAAGATCTTTGGTCTGTCCCCTTCCATCACTGTCTTCTGCTGGTGGTGAAGACTTCTTTGTTTCATTTTGTGTTCTCTCAGTTACCTCTCCTTCCTGCCCTACATTTTAGTAGCTGTTTTTTAATACTTGTTTTATATTGGAGGTTTTAACAGATTTCATGATGGCTTTTATAATACCCTGCTTTTAATGTTAGCTGCATTGGTAGCCATGTTGGTCCTAGAGGCAGGATATAAGTTTTTAAAATTACATTGATAGAATTAAAATGTGGAAATATAATTGGGTCTCCACTAATTTGATTAGTGACTAATCTAATTGTGGATGATCTAGTTAAGTTTAGATACCTCCCCTTGAATTACACCAGAGAGGCAGCACGCATCAGTGAGAGAACAAAAAACATTTAAAGAGACATACCTCTCCTTTACTCGTTGACATGTGTCATCTCCACGGCACGACTCTGGGTGGTAAGGGAAGGTATTTAAACTTTAAATCCCTTCCCTCCTTGAGTCATGCTGCAGCAGTGGCACATGCCAGCAAAAGAAGGGAAAGTATTTAAAGAGACATAACTTCCCTTCATTTGCTGACACATACCACCACCAAGGGAAGGGGAGGTATTTAAAGGGAGGGACTGGGAGGAGAGGGGGCTGGGCAAATTTGGTGGGGGGCATTGCCCCAATGGCTATGGGCCTTAGAAGGCCCAATGGTGTGAACAAAGTCCAAAATCAAAAACAAACAACAGCAAGCAGCTGATTGATGCTACTATGCCATCACCTTTACAGAAACACATTCAGCTCATAAAGGTTATGCACATTTCAGATTCACCATTAAAATACCCAGATTCTGACTAGGACAGACACCTACCTTTAATAATTGCCAGGATGGACGGATGGATGTGATCTTATAGAGGGGAACAAAGGCATTACAGAGTGGGCAGAGGAACTTCAGAACCAAGAAGGACTATCATATGTAGTTTTTACCTTTTATCTAGTTCTGGGGTCCTGTGGGCATAATTGGAATTTTGGGAACAGGTAGTAGGCATCACCACCAAATGGCTGTTAGGGATGGGTGCAGCCTGCCTTGGGGGGGGGGGCAATCATAAAATGCTAGGAGGTCCTCCAGTGATTAAAGTAGCTATCTCCCAATGGGTACTGCCTATAGACACAATGATGATGACCCCCGGGCACTTCTGAAACATATCCTGTTCCAGTGAGGTGGAGGAAAGTGGGTCTTGGAGGAAGAGATGGCATCAATTCAATAAATATCCCCCCCCTCCTTTTTGTGTTCCTTTTCCTCAATTTCACACATTAAAGCCCACTTAAGTGCAGTAAACAGAAATTTTGTATGCCTCTTACTCTATAAAACACCATTCTCAACATGGTCTCATGTTATGAACATATAGCCTATGTTTGGGGTAAACTATGCGGGCATGTTTCCCCCAGAGTGAAGTAATTTCACATCTTTTCCACCGAGCTCAACAGGAATTTAAAACACTTCAATCTGACAGGCTCATTATTCCCTATTTCTTTCTCTTTTTCTATATTTTCAACCCTTATCTAATCTTCATGTTTTACTATTCGTTAAATCAGGCTTTCCAAGCTGGCTCAGAGATCTTCCTTATCTTAATTAATGTGACGGAACTCTGTTCTTTGCAAACAATACTCTTTGTTGTTGCAGAAGTTGGTAGGGCTGAACTGAAAGCAGGTGCTGGAATTGTCAGCTACCACACAATCCAAATGGCTATGCTGGTGAAACAGCTGAAATGGATTCTCCAGGGTTTTTAATAAACATTGCTAACAGGCTTATTTTTTACTGGTAGTATTAAGTACAGTCAAATGGCCTGTAATCAATATTTTCTAAAACACACACATCCAGGATGATGATATGTTGCTTTACAAAGTAATCAGTGTTAAATTAGAACTTTACTACAAAAAGTGGATAATGAAGAAATACACTCTTATTTAGAATAAGCAATAATCTGTTTTCACTGTCTCCTGACTTTTCTCCCCCTATTGTGCATTTCAAAGAAATGGAGGCAGATCTGGAAGAACACTGTTGTCAGTTGCAGCGTTGTAGCTGTGCATTTGCTTGTTCTTCCTGTCTCAGATGTGTATCTAGGGCATGGCCAAAAATTGTGAGCTTTGTGCTGTTTGGTGTCCAGTTGGGGGAGAAAGTGGTGAATAAATTAACTAACAAACTAAAGATACTGATATACCTTGCACAAGCTAAAATATGGCATAATCCTAGGCATGTCTACTCAAAAGAAAAACCCACTATTTGCAAGGGAGCTTAGTCCCAGAAAATTGTGCATAGGATTGTGGGCTTAATCAAAAAACAGAGCTAGAATCTTTCTTTTGTGGAATGGAAACATCAAAATAGAGTTGTCTATTGAGTTAGGGTTGAACTACGGAAAATGCTGAGGGATCCATATTTAGATCTTCCTGGTATTTTAAAAATAGAAAGACCAGCTACACAGTGCACTGATTCAGGTTGGTTTGTATAGGGACTGCATGGGATTTGGCTTTTACAGATCTACACAGTTTTGTGGATTTAAATCTATCAGTTCTCCATGCTGTTGTTAAACTGATAGAGGGGGAAATGGAGAGCTGCTGCTTTCCCCTTCCAAGGCTAGGACAGCATGGGAGTGTTGGGTTTAGTTGCAACAAGGTAGAAGAGAGAAATCCATCCCCCACAACCACTACTCATCCTTGATCTTTCTTGTGTGCCTACTATTTGTATTTCAAAAACTGTTGGAAAGATCTGATAAAGTATCTTTCAGTGGCTTGGCTGGTTAGGCCCTCAACATATCCAAGTGCAGAATAATCATGTTAAAACATTGTGAAAAATCAGGAATTGTATAAAAATGTTTAAGCAGCTGTGATTCTCTAGTTCATGGGAATGTCAGATTTTTCATTTATTTGTTTATTGTGAGATTTATACCCTGCCCTTCCAGCCAAAGCCGGCTCCTGGTAAGGAAACACCACAAAATAAAGCCAGCTCACTTGAACACAACATGACAACAGGATAGAATATTGGTCTATCAGTTTGATTCCTACTTTAGACCCTTAAATCTGCTTCTGACTGGAGAAAGGATGTATATTGGCATGACATACAGGACTTAACTGGATTGTTACTTATTTTTTCTAGAGTACGCAGTCCTCAGACATATGTCTAGCAGACAGAAATTTGCAGGTGAAGCTTTTCTTGGCATGGAGATGAATGGTTGATAAAAGTTTCATGTGCTATAAATTTATGAAATGGTCATTTAAAGGGGAAGAAAGTCCATATTCCAATAATTGTTAATATTAGCAATGCTGACAACTTTAACCATTGTTATTATATTCTTGATCCAACAGCATAACACCATCCAATGAAGTGGCTTTTCTGTACATAATGAATAGTTTTACTGTCATTCTAACCTGCATTTCTAGCCTATCCCAGAATGTGGATTGTGACCAGAATTATAACAGAATGAAGTTGAGAAGGCCCACTACACTGGCACAAACCCAAGGTAAAATCCTCTAATGGGCAATATCCAAGAAGATACATTGGAGACAGTCATGAGAATGATATTAACTATTTATAAGGTGCCTAAAAGCACTGGGTGCTTTACAGAAAGAATGTTCCTCCATAAATCACTTGTCAAATGTCTGGTTCATTGCAGAACATTCCAAATTATGAAGATGACAATATGGTTTCCTCCAACACATGCTAACAGAGGGCTAATTAACCTACTATTCCCCATATGAAAGTATAAGTGTTAAGTCCTCTCTATTCTTAATCAAATTATTAAGCAGCAAGGGCTTTAAAGTCATGTCCTGTGTTCTCTTGCTTATGTTCTAGCTTGTCTCTGAAGAAAACATGGTAAAAATATTAGAAGCTATTATAAAGACCATAATCAATTTTCTGCCATAAGAGTTGTCAACTTATGAGATCTTTTCAGATGTTACATTTTCAGATGTTACATTCAACTGCACGTATTAGGAGTTCATGCTACCCTCAGTCCTTTTCATGTTCAAAGTTGCCATTTTGTATGAAACAGGCAAATGCATTTATTGAGTGTATCAGAGACAGCAAGTATTCCCAGCACACACGGGTGGAGCACCAAAACACAATGTCTGAAAAGAGCTAGGTTTGTCACCACACATACATTCAACCAGGGAACTGTGGCCAGTCCGGGGTCTATGATCAATGTATTCATAAGATATACATGTTCATAAACATGGATTCCTAACATTCACAGTGTATATTTGATAGTGGATATTTAATATGTTGGGAGTGAAAGCAGCACAGTATAGCTTCATCTCATCAGATCTTGGAAGCTAAGCAAGATGGGAAGCCGTGAAGGAAGATTCTGCAGAGGAAGGCAATGGCAACCCACCTCTGCTTCTCACTTGTCTTGGCCCCTTGCTGGACTTATTATAAGTTGGTTGTCACTTGGTGGAACTTACACACTTTGTATTTTGAGATTTAATCCTTTAAAGCTACTTCAAAAAATGATGAAGCAGTTTTGAAGAATTACAATGGTTTAGTTGACAAAGAGAAGAAAAACATTTACACATCGGTGGGGCTATCCCATGCTTTGGAAACATAGTCATATGCAGCTTAGGACAGTTCTAGGAAAGCAGCGAATTATCTTCAGTTCACTACATTTGTTGTTCTTATTGGCACGTCAAATTTGGAAGTCAAAATATAAAAGGAAACTGTGCTTTGGAATTTGATATTTGTACCTTCTCAGGAAGAACTTTTCATAGCATTTGGTTCAAATGAAGAAGAAGAAAACTAGGAGGGAGGGGGAAACTAGTGCACGGTTTGTTGCTATTTAAGCAATTTTACATCAGGCTAACAATGCAGACTGTTACTTCAGAATGGCACTTATATCTGTTGCAGAAGTTTTAGAGGACAATATGTTGTCAAAGGCTTTCATGGCCGGAGTTCATTAGTTGCTGTAAATTTTCTGGGTTGTGTGGCCGTGGTCTTGACATGGTCCAAGACCATGGCCACACAACCCGAAAAATCTACAGCAACTAATTTTAGAGGACAGATAATGAAGATCTGAGATGGACTTTGCTTGCTTGCTTTTCTTAGGAGCAATTGTAGTGTGCTACTGTTACACTTGGACTGTGCAGGAGGGGGGCACTATACCAATGCCCTCTCTGATAGATGAATAAAATGTTGTGCTTCTCAGGATGTTTTCTGAGTGCTATTTTTCTCATTATCAGGTAACAATATGGTACATGCGTCACTGGAACCCTGGCTTCTGGCTAAAAGCAAAGATAAAACACCCAAGAAGAAAAGGCCAAACATTAATGTTGCATTTATAAAACAGGGTTCTGATTGTTCGGAAGTTAATGTCATCCTCACAAGAAGTTAGAAAAGTGAAATGTACTGCTTTGTGTGGAGATGATTATAGGGTTAGTGGCTCACATGGGAACCTTGGTGAACATGCAGAACAATTGGCCCTCAGTTCATCAAGTCTTAAGTCAATGACAAAATGGCTGCCATGAGGGGGCAATTATAAAATGGTGGGAGGTTCTGAGCTACATTTCTGTTTCTGAATAGGCATTCCCTACAGACAGAAAGGTGATGCCTACTGGGATCTTTAAAAGTGCCTCTTACTCCAAAGAAGTGGAGGAAAGCCAGAACTGACACTTTGTTTTGGAGAAGAGGCATTTGGAGGAAGAAACAAGTGGCCACTGGGAAATACATCAGTAGGAAGCATAGGACCCATGGGTAGGCTTACCAATTCAGAACTGGAAACCTCCTGGAGATTTGGGGGTGGATGGAACCTGGGATACCAGGGTTTAGGGAGAAACCTCAGCAGGTTATAAAGCCATTGAATCCACCCTCCAGTGCAGCCATTTTCTCCAGAAGAACTGATCTGTCATCTAGAAATCAGTTGTAACTCCAGGAGATCTCCAAGCCCCACATGGAAGTTGGCAACCCTAATTAAAGGAGATCACTATTTATATAGTAGACCCACGGCTGGATCGCCCATTGGGCGAACTAGGTGCTCACCTAGGGCGCGCCAGCCTCAGGGGCACCAAATAGTGCCCCGCTCCCCCCAAAAGTGCCCCCGCACCACCCTAGCTGGGCGCCCACCACCGCTGAAAAGTGCCCAGATAGGGCGCAAGTTGCCCTCTCCCTCCTCCCTCGGGGGGGGGAGTAGGAGAATGAGGAGGAGGAGGCCGGTGGCAGCCAGTGGGATTTCCCCGCTGCCGCCACTGCTGCCAAGCGCCCAGGTATGGTACAAGTTGCCCTCCCCCTCGTCCCTGGGGGCAAGGAGGAGGCGGCCAGTGGGATCTCCGCCCTGCCACCACTGCTGCCAAGTGCCCAGCTAGGGCACAAGTCGCCCCCCCGTCCTCCCTCGGGGGGGAGGAAGAGGCCGGTGGTGGCCAGCGGGATTTCCCCACCGCCGCCGCCTCCCAGCGCCCAGGTAGGGCACAAGTCGCCCTCCCCGTCCTCCCTTGGAGGGGAGGAGGAGGAGGAGGTGGCCAGTGGCGGCCAGCAGGATCTCCCCACTGCCACCACCTTGGCCAAGTGCCCAGCTAGGGCGCAAGTCACCCTCCCCCTCCTCCCTGGGGGGGGAGGAGGAGGCAGCCGGTGGTGGCCAGTGGGATTTCCCCACTGCCGCCGCCACCAAGTGCCCAGCTAGGGCGCAAGTTGCCCTCCCCCTCCTCCCTCAGGGGGAGGGAGGAGGAGGAGGAGGAGGCAGCCGGTGGCAGCCAGCGAGATCTCTCCACTGCCGCTGCCGCTGCCACCAAAAAGCACCCGGCTAGGGTGCAAGTCGCCCTCCCCCTCCTCCCTGGAGGGGGGAGGCGATGGCAGCCAGCGGGGACTCCCCACCACTGCTGCCGCCACTGCAGAGTGCCCAGCTGGGGCACAGCTTGCCCACCCTCCCCCTCCTCCCGGGGGGGGAAGGAGGGGGGATGACATGGCTGGGTCTCCAGGCCCAACTGGGAGGTTGGGATCTGCACCCACCTAGGGCGCAGAAATTCCTGGAGCCGGCCCTGAGTAGACCAGCTTTATGAGTGTCTGATTTATTTGAGCCATGTAGCCATGGGTGCAGATCATCCCTACCGGCCTATTTTATAGAACGTAGCTGATGCAATACAACTAAACGATTGTAGGATCTGTGAAAGAGCCGTTAAGAAAGAACATGAATTCCTGATGTTTGCTGTCCCAGCACGTGTTAATATTTGGCACACTCCTCTCCTTGTGTTAAGATTTGTGACTGACTTGCTAGAAGTCAAAAGAGTCCACTTGCCACCTAGCATCCATTGGCAGCACCCAGGGCCCTGTTGGGCCCCAGCCCACAAACCTGACATTGCAGAAACATGCTTCACCCCAGACACCTGTACTTACCCGCTGTGCCTCCACAGTTACATCTGGAGGCCTGCGAATGGGGAATCTGGAACCTGATAGGTGTGCTCAAATCATAGACCTGACTTATGGGGAAAAGAGTGTGCCAATTTCAACATCCTTTATCAAGCCTTACAGTGTGTGTCAACAAGAAGTCTGTTATGACAAAATTGGGGTGTACAATCCAACCTCTTTTAATGTAACAGGTTCATGTAATGGAAGTTTTCCAGTATATATGACAACAGTTAAGCGTATTCAGCATCAATTACAGCCATGTTCAGAAAATCATTTTGTTCAAGTGGGAGCCTTTGAAGAGCTCCACAGAATGACAGGATCCCAGTGGCTCCGGGTGGATAGCACTTGGGAGGCCCAAAATTTCTCACGACAATGAGTAAAGGACTGACGGAGCTGAGAACAGGAACAAAAAGTTCAGCAGGGTGCTTATTCTTCTTACTCAAGTCTGATGTGATTGGAAGAAGATACTGGGGAGAAAAACTTGGGGAGGAAACTGCAATATGTCCCTAAGAAGAAGAGAATTGTGAAAAGTACCATCTGATGGTTCACTGGGAACCTATTACTCATCTTTTACAGATTCAGCAGGTGGCTGGGTGCAATGCAAAGTAATTTGTATAGTTATAGAACTGTATAGTTTGGGGGTTTATCCTGCAATTACCATTTGAAAACTGAGCAATAACTTCCCAGGATCAGCCACTCTGTAATTTATGGCCAATTAGGCATATGCCCACCCTTACCTGGGTGGTTTAGGCTAGTCTGATCGCATTAATTTCAGAAGCCAAGCAGGGCTGGCCATGGTCAGTACTTGAATGGGAGACCACGAGGGAAGTCCAGGGTTGCTGTGGAAAGGCAGGCAATAAGAAACTACCTCTGTTCCTTTCTTGCCTTGAAACCCCCTGGGGTTCCCAGAAGCTGGCTGTGACTAGATGGCCCTTTCTATCAGTAGGAGTATGCTAGTATTCTAGGAATTCCATCATACCCCCATCAGGCATTCAGTAAAACTCAGGACTTGGATTGGGGGGGGCACTTAAATTGGTCCACCTTTTGTTTTGGCTCAGGTTTGAAGTCTTCCTCCAGACTGTGGAACCAGTGGAAGAGCCACTTAATTGGAGAAAGGTTATTTATTTTTATTATCTGAAAATGTATACCCTGTTTTTCTCCTCAATGGTGACCTAAACTGTCCTGCCATATTGTTCTCCCCATCTCCATCGTATCCTCACAACAATAGCCCTGTGAGGTATGTTAGCCTGAGAAAGACTGATCAGTAAAAGGTCACCCAGCGAGCTTACATGGCAGTGTGGGGATTCAAACCTAGGTATCATAGATCCTAGTCTAGCCGTCACTCCATACTGGCTCAACTCTTCTTATGGACAGTATATACTTAAGGATCAACATGAGATAATAGTATGGTCTGGATGTGCAAAAGGATAATCTAGTGGCTTATCTCAGGCCATATAACCTGTACATGAGGCAATGATACAGGACTGGCTGTGCTGGATCACCTAACTCCCATGATTCTGGTCCATGAAATTAATATCCAGACCTGAACCGCCTGTAGCTCCATCCTTTAGCCACTGGTCATGGTACTTCACAAAGCCTAGAAATCAGTGTTTGACACACAAGGTTCCTAGCATGAACTCCACACCATTTGACAGGCTAAAGCTCTATTCAGATTTCCATTTTGTTTCTCTAATCACACGTAACTGGAACATGTGTGATATTCAAGATTCTCCAGATGTGTGCAGTCACCAGTGTATGAATTTTGTACATGCAAATGGAACTCTAGGGTTTTTTTGTTTTTTAAGGAAAAGTATGCCTATTGCTCCCTTTTACACAAACTAGTGATGGCCTGAATAGGGCTTAAGAAAGCTACAAATGAAGAAGCCTCCAGTTTGAATTTTGCTTCTGCTTTGAACTCACAATGGGTGACCTTAGGCACACCATTCACTTCTCACCCGCAGGACAAGAATAAAAATAAAGACTTACCTTACAGGATTGGTGTACGGATTACCAAAACGGTATATACATGAAGAGCTCTGAACTCTCTAAAAAGCTACTTAATCGTGAGCTATTATGAAAGGTTGGTTGGAGTGTGCCACAGGCCTCAGATTCTTCCTGGCACACTGCCCAGATTCCACTCAATCCACACTGACACACCATTTAGATTTGTATTTTTTTTTCATACCGTGAAATCAAATTGTGTTTTCACAATCAGTTTCACTAAATGTTTCACAAGGTACTGAAACCCAGCAGGAAGTCTGTATGTTTACTACTTGGACTGCAATCTCTTCCTCATCATTCCAAAAGTGTTTATGGAGGGTTGACTGTTTCAATTACATCTTATAGAACAAAAGGCATGTGTGGTCTCCTATCAGCAGGTGCAACATAAGTATAAACTTATTGTGCTGCCTTTCCTATAAGGAAGCAAATGGCCATTTCCTGATCTATTATTCCCAGCGTCAATTGAAATGTTTCATTTAATAACACAATACAACTGATATTGTGTACAGCCATTCATTGCTACTGCAGCATGGAGCCTCTGTGTTTGTATTTTTTTCCCCCATATCTAGCAACGATTTCTCTCCCATAACCTTACCTCCTGGCAAATAACAGGTGGCATCTCTTCCATTGCAACTACAATTTAATACTTGGTCAGATGTCAATTATCATATAAAACTACCTATTTGCATTCAGCTATCTGTGGTTAAAAATAGTATACTATTTTAGTATTTTTGGTATTCATATGTTTCTCACATATGTCCTACTATCTCTCTGAAAAAGACAGAACACACAGTTGGTCGGCTTGGTGGGCTCCTGGAGATGCCATGGTCCAGTGGCAGAGCATCTGCTCGGCATATCGAAGGTCTCAGGTTCAATCTTCAGCCTCTCTACTTAGAAAGATCAGGTAGGAGGTGATATGAAAGAACTGTGCTGAGACCCTGGAGAGTTGTTGGAAGTCAGAATAGACAATACTGGCCTTAAGACACCAAAAGTCTGACTTGCAAGAAGCCAGTTTCATCTGACCTCAAGCATCCTAAGCTTTACTGTGCCCATCTCTACAGTCTTTCCTGCCTCTGGCTGATTTGGGAAGAGGGGACAATGGATGTTTCCAAAAGTCCTATTTATGTGTGTCTTTTCTCTGGGGTCTCTGTTGAATCATTGCAGAAATGATCTGCAGAGTGTGAGGTGTGGGTTCTAATCCTGCCTCTTCCTCCTGTTTTGATAGGAAGATAGCAAAGATATAGCTGTGTGTTCTGGTGGTGGTGGTAGCATATGCATGTGTGTGTTCCCTTTGCCTCCCTGCTTCTCAAACCATTTTTCCATCTGTGATCTGAATCTCTGCCTGGGGAAAGCCCTGGAGATGTCTCAGAGTTATGGCTGAAGTGGCTGTACTTCTTTTCTTCTGGGTCCCTATGTTGAAAGGGCTGGTGTTCATGGAGAGATATTTTGAGCTCTCTCTCCACAGACACATTACTAATTTCACTGAATGAAATTAATTCATCTATCAATGAAGTTCTAACACTATTCAGCTGTGAAGCCATCCATACATGGGGATTTATTAAGCTTGAAATCCTTAAACACCCAACCAAAATTGTTCCTCTGTCACTAAGTCAACACGCTCCAAGAATCTTGAGATGTGCCATCAATTGGGGCAGCTGCTGGTTTATCATAAAGACCAAGAACAACCAGATAATGTATCTGAAGCCCTTTGAACATTCATGCTAATTTGTGGAATGTACCAGAGGATTGAGACTTTCTTCTGGCACCTTGCCCAGGCTCCTATGCTGCCAAGTCATTCATACTTGTATTTTTACATACTGTGAAATCAAATTGTCTTTACACAATCAGGTTCACTGTATCCAGGCAAAGGCCTAATGAGAAGACTATCTATTTACTGCTCAGAAACTGATTCCTTCTCTGTTGGTCCCCCAAAGACAGAGTTGCCTGTCTCAGTTACAGCTTATAAAACAAAAAAAAAAAGTTTGTGTTCTTCTACCATCCACCAAAACGTAAACACAAACATGCTGGATTACCTTTCTGATAAGTATATAAATGCTAGTTTCTTGATCTATAATTTTCACTGCCATACTTTTTGTAAGTAAAAGCAAATGTTTCATTCAGAAACACAATGGAAATGATGCTGCCTGGATTAATTCATTGCTACTTCAGGCTGCAATGTTAGCATTTGCATTTTTAATACCTGGCAATGATCTATCTCTTTGTGAATGCCGTGAAACCATACTTCATAGCAAATAATAGGTGACATTCATAATATGTTGTCGAAGGCTTTCACGGCTGGAGTTCATTAGTTACTGTAGATTTTCCGGGTTGTGTGGCCGTGGTCTTGGCATTGTAGGACCTGACGTGCCAGTAGCTATGACTAGCATTCTCAGAGATATAACACAGAAAGATGGAGTACTCTCTGCGTCAAGGTGAGCAGAAAACTGGTAGGCAAGTAATTTATTATAAAAACACAAAATGCTCAACCGCTGGCAATAGCACTACAGATAAGATTAGAGTTTCAATAGCCATTCCACACACAAAAGAACCTCCTCCACAAAAGAACCTCCTCAGAAAAGCTCCTCCATTAGCATGTTAATAGCCTGGAGAACTACATTAGATAATTGACTCAGACCTACCCCACCTTCCAGGGTAGAAATAAATTACTTGTCTACCAGTTTTCTGCCCACCTTGACACAGAGAGTACTCCATCTTTCTGTGTTATACTTCTGAGGATGCCAGTCACAGCTACTGGCAAAACATCAGGTCCTACAATGCCAAGACCACGGCCACACAACCTGGAAAATCTACAGCAACTAATGACATTTATAATGTTGTCGATACAGTCCAGCCATCAGTCAGATGCCACTTTTTTGTATAATTTATTTGCATACTACTATTTTTTTTCAAAGAACAAGGGAACAAACTGTATTATGCAAGCTTTGGTTGAAACTTCAGGAATAAATACAAATTTGCTGTTGTGAACCATGCTTCAGAATATATGTTGGTTTGGGTAGCCAAACAATTGCCTTAATATATTTTATTGTATTTAAGTGAGTTTTTAAAGTTTAAAAATCAAACAGAACATAGCCAGTTAAATCCTACTACAATAATTAAATTATCTTATAACCAAATACATAGGACTCTCAATATGTTGTCCCAGGGTTCTTTCAATCTGCATTTGACTCAGACAGAAACATGGCAGGTGAGAGGGAACTAATTTCCCAGTTGCCTGGAGCCTCAGTTTGGATTGGAACCAGGCCTTAGAGGGAGAAGGGACTTTTCCCCAACAGCCCAGAGGGTGTTATTCACCCTCTGGGGGGGGGGCACTTGGACCACACATGCAGTCCCACAACAGGGAAAATACCTCCTTGAGGCATTTCACATCAGGAAAACAGCACAAGGTTAAGGCTGAAGCCCCTTCTTCCGCATACTATAGTCCTTTTTTTAATAGGTTTATTTTTTGAATTTTCTATATATTACACAATATCTTTTGTCTCCTTACTTTACATAACTCAATAAATTCCCCTCTCCCTCCCTCTACCCCTTGTTTGTTGATCCTTTATTCACAGCCACAGGCACAAAGTCTGAATCTTCCACCGAATGTCCTGTCTTCCTTCCACTGTTATCCACTTTAGATAGGTCTTCCATCTCACTTTAATTTCTTCGGCTTTATCTTCCCATGTGGTCTTCTGGTGCAATTTCTCGATGATGTCCGACTGCACAAAATCAAACAAATAAGTGTGCCAGGTATCTAATGTCCATTTGCTCTTATCTTTCCAGCCCAGAGCTATCACTGTCTTGCCTGCTAACACCATAGCTTTGAGTATAGCCTGGGTTTCCTTATTGACTGCCTTATTTCCTAATATATCCATTAACATTAGTTTAAAGTCTACATTCAATGAGATTCTAGATATTTTCTTTATAATTTGTATTATTTTTGACCAAAAGACTCTCACCTCTGGACATTCCCACCACATATGGGAGAACCAACCCTTAAATTGTTTACAGTGCCAACACATAGAACTCGATCCCAGAAACATGTTTGCTATCTGCGCTGGTGTTTTATACCACTTTGTGAAAAATTTATGTTCCAGTTCATTAAATTTAATAATTTTGGTTTCTTCTATTCCCTTCATTATTCTATTTGCATCGTTTTCCGATATCTGGCCTTCCTTACACCATGTTTCCTGTAAATATAGTATCACCTTATCTTTATTGGACAACATTTTCTTGTAAATATATCCTGCTAATCCTTGTTTAAATTTTTGCATCCTATTATGTATTTCTTCAATTGGTTCTTCTGTCCAAATATTTCCTTTTTCATTAACTTCCTTAATCATTCTATAAAGGCCTGTAATTTTTAACCAATATTGCTTGTCTATCTCCTCGATTAATTCCTGTGCTGGTTTTAGAGTGCCTCCTCTAAATAAGTCTCTTAGCCTATAATATCCCTTTGATCTCAGGAGTTCGCACCATTTATTTTCTTCTGTTTCGTTATAGAGGGACTTTAGTGGTGCCCATTTTGAGGTTCTTTTAAGCCATGTGGGCTGCCACTTGTTCCACACTGTTAGTGTTGAATACCTAGGTCCCTTAACTTGTATAAGATATTTATTTGTCATTTTGGAGAATACCCCAAAACTCCCTATGTTATTATTAATTTCGTTCTCAAAACTCACCCATTTTAATCCCTCTCCATCGCCTATCTCCAGTATCGATTTTATTTGGAAGGCTTCGTAATAGCTAATCAGGTCAGGGACTCCCCATCGCAACTCTGATCTATGGCTATAAATTATCTTTCTCTGTATTCTGCATTTTTTACTACCAAAAATCCATTCCTTAATCACTCTGTTCCATTGGTCTAGTTTTTTGGTATACATTCCTAGCTGTATTGTCTGAAAGAGGTATATTAATCTTGGCAGCCAAAACATTTTAACACTTTTTATTCTAGTAGATATATTCATTATTTTATTTTTCCACTTTTTCATATCTTTTTCTATTTTCTTCCAGACCTTATTATAATTGTTCTCTGCTATTTTATCGATATTCTTCTGTAGTACAATACCTAAATATCTGAATTTTTTGGTGCCCATTCCAATATTAGTAATCCCATGTATTTGTTCCCTTTCCTCTTTAGTCACATTAAGATACATAATTTCTGATTTAGCCATGTTCACCTTCAGTCCTGAACATTTTTCAAAGTCCTCTAATATAACTTTTATTTCTTTTACTGCCTCTTTGGGGTTTGTCATAGAGATTACGATGTCGTCGGCAAATAAATTGATTTTCATTTCTTCCTTCTTTACCCTGTATCCTTCCACCCTTGCAGAATTTCTTATTCTTTCGGCTAGCTGTTCTTTTGCTAGTATAAATAGGAGGGGCAAGAGCAGGCATCCTTGCCGGACTTCTCTTTGAATCTTGAGGGGTTGTGAGTGTTCTTCATTAACTCTCACCACTGCTGTCCCTTCTCTGACCCAGCTGAGCTCTGAGAAGGAGCAAGGTGTTTGAGCTGCCAGAGGGGTGAGTGATATTTTTATTTATTTACTTTCAGCTGAGGTGCTTTAGCTGAGAAGGTACTGTGTCAGGGACTGTATTTGGGAGTGGGTGGGTGAGTTGTAACAGACTCCTGACTGCTGGAGTTAGGGAGTGAAAAGGTCATTGTTTGCCTGTAATTAAGTGCTTGGGTGATTTTGAGTAGCTGCTGGCCACACCCTCTCCTGGGAGACAATTCTATTTAAGGCAGGAAGTTTGAAAGAGGCACAAGCCTCTGGCACGAGCCAAAGGGCGAGAGCAAAAGGGTGAGGCTCTTTGCCTGTGACTCTTAGCCTAGGGGCTCTGTAAGAAGCCCAGGAAGAGCCAGAAAGCCAGGACCTTGGCTCCTTGGTAAGGTAAGTAGACTCCTACAACAGGAGCCATATAAATACAAAGGGTTTTAAAAGGGGGGTTATAGAAAAGTATTTGTTTAAAAACAATTATGAAGCCAGAATGCCAGCAGGGGATTGGGGGCTATCCAGTGTTTTGCATGGAGTGTCACATGTATGACTATCTGCCCACTGGTCAGAAGTCTTGGGTGTGTGCTTGGTGCAAGGAGCTCCTGGTTCTCAGGGAGCGAGTTTGCTCCCTTGAGGCCAAGGTGGCTGACCTGGAGAAGCAGAAGCAGTCAGTTAGGTGCACAGGGAAGACTCTCAGGGACTTGTTAGATATGTCCCACTCTGGATCTGGCAGCCCGGCTGCTGCCAGGGAGCATGAGGGACAAGGGGAAAAGGGGCACCATGCTGAGGATAAGGGGAATGTGCCCTCAGAAGGGACCTCTTCTTCAGCTGGTGAACGGGTATCCTTTCATACCAAGGAACCGTCCCTGGGAAGGGTGGGAGGGGGCTCTTGGTAGTTGGTGATTCGATCCTTAGGCAGGTAGACAGCTGGGTGGCGAACCCACGTACTGACCGTATGGTGACTTGCCTGCCTGGTGCGAAGGTAGCGGACATTACGCGTGTTTTGGATAGGCTGGTAGATAGTGCTGGGGAGGAGCCAGTGGTCGTGGTGCACGTCGGCACCAACGATGTGGGGAAATGCAATCGTGAGGTCCTGGAGGAGAAATTTAGGCGGAAGTGCTACCTGTTCCACGCACAGGGCCGGAGAGACAGGCACAGATCAGGAGTCTCAATGTGTGGATGAAACGGTGGTGTAGGGGGAAGGGTTCAAGTTTGTTAGGCACTGGGATGCTTTTTGGGACAAGAGGGAGCTGTACAAAAGGGACGGTCTCCACTTGTCCCGAGAAGGAACCAGGCTGCTGGCGCTCAAAATCAAAAAGGTGGCAGAGCAGTTTTTAAACTGAATAATGGGGGAAGCCGACAGGAGATGAAAAGTCTCTGGTTCGGGATGGCTCATCTCAAAGAGATGAAGGGGTAGCTATTACTTTTGTACAAGGAAATGGATTACAATTGTCCACTGAGACTGTGGCTAATGATAGGAACTGCCTGACAAGGTCTCGAGGCAGCAAGAGGAAGGCTGTGGGCTTAACAAACCTGGGAAACTATAAGTGTTTATACACAAATGCTAGAAGTCTCCGAGGTAAAATCGGGGAGTTGGAATGCTTGGTGTTGGGGGGGGGAATAGACATTGTGGGTATTTCAGAAACTTGGTGGGATGAGGAAAATCAGTGGGATACGGTGATTCCTGGTTATAAATTATATCAGAAGGATAGGGGGAAGGGTTGGAGGTGGGGTGGCTCTGTATGTCAGAGAGGGTATACCGTCCAGTAAGACTGAGAGGGTAAGAGAATTGTATTCACTTCTGGAAATGCTATGGGTTGAAATAGTGGGTCCAAAAGGAGGCTTAACAGTGGGAGTTTGTTATCGCCCACCAGATCAAAAGATAGAGGAGGATTATAAAATGATGAATGAATTAAAGATAGCGGCTAGACGAAATAACTGTGTTGTAATAGGCAACTTTAACTACCCACACATTGATTGGGTCAATATGAGTTCTAGTCGGGAAAAAGAGATTGCGTTCTTAGACACTCTCAATGACTGTGCTGTGGAACAGATGGTCACAGATCCTAACAGGGGAGAGGCGATCCTGGATTTGGTCCTAAGTAACACCCAAGACCTGGTGAGAGATGTAAAAGTGATTGCACCACTTGGGAACAGTGACCATAATGTCATTGAGTTTAACATTTGTACAGATAGGGAGTTGCCCAAAAAGACTGACGCAACCACTTTTAACTTTAAAAGGGGTAACTTCTCTGGTATGAGGGGACATGTGAGGAAGAAATTGAAAGGAAGAGTGGAGAAGGTCAAAACCATTGGGGAAGCTTGGAGACTATTTAAAAAGACAATCCTAGAAGCTCAGAAAAAATATATACCGCAGGTTAGGAAAGGTACAAATAGGTATAGAAAAAAGCCTGCATGGTTAACAAATAAAGTAATGGAAGCTGTAAAAGGTAAGAAGGATTCCTTTAAGTGGTGGAAAGCTAGTCTCAGTGAGGTTGATAAAAGGGAACACAGACTATGGCAAATAAAATGCAAGTCTGTGATCAGGCAAGCAAAAAGGGAATATGAGGAGCATATCGCAAAAAACATAAAGACCAACAATAAAACTTTCTTCAAATACATTAGAAGTAAGAAACCAGCCAGGGAGGCAGTGGGGCCCTTGGATGACCAAGGGGTAAAAGGAATAGTGAAGGATGATAGGGAAATGGCTGAGAAGCTGAATGTATTTTTTGCCTCTGTCTTCACTGTAGAAGAGAAGTGTTTGCCCACTCCAGAAGCACCAATTTCGGGAGGGGGTTTGAAAGACCTGAATCAGATTGCAGTAACAAGAGAGGAAGTCCTCCGACTGATGGACAATTTAAAAACTAATAAATCACCAGGCCCGGATGGCATTCATCTGAGAGTTCTGAGAGAATTCAAATGTGAACTTGTGGATCTCCTTACAAAAATATGTAATCTTTCTTTAAAATCTGCCTCCATTCCTGAGGACTGGAAGGTAGCTAATGTCACTCCCATCTTTAAAAAGGGCTCCAGGGGAGATCTGGGAAATTACAGGCCAGTCAGTCTGACATCGATACCGGGTAAGTTGGTGGAAACTGTGATTAAGGAAAGAATTAGTAGGCACATTGATGAACAAAAACTATTGAGGCAGACTCAGCATGGGTTCTGTAAGGGAAGATCTTGTCTCACTAACCTGTTAGTGTTTTTGGAGGGAGTGAACAAACATGTGGACAAGGGGGACCCAATAGATATTATTTACCTTGACTTCTGGAAAGCTTTTGATACAGTTCCTCATCAAAGGCTCCTAAGTAAACTCAATAGTCATGGGATAAAAGGACAAGTCCTCTTGTGGATCAAAAACTGGCTTATAAATAGGAAACAGAGAGTGAGTATAAATGGAAAAGTTTCTCAGTGGAGGGTGGTAAGCAGCGGGGTACCACAGGGATCAGTACTCGGTCCGATGCTTTTTAACTTGTTTATTAACGATTTGGAATTGGGAGTAAGCAGTGATGTGGCTAAATTTGCAGATGACACAAAGTTGTTCAGGGTGGTGAAAACCAGGGAGGAGTGTGAGGCACTCCAAAGGGATCTGTTGAGGATGGGTGAGTGGGCATCAACGTGGGTTCAATGTGGCCAAGTGCAAAGTGATGCTCATTGGAGCCAAAAATCCTAAATATAAATACACGTTGATGGGGTCTGAACTGGCAGAGACGGATCAAGAGAGAGATCTTGGAGTCATAGTGGATAACTCGCTGAAAATGTCTACACAATGTGTAGCTGCAATAAAGAAGGCCAACGCTATGCTGGGGATTATTAGGAAGGGAATTGATAACAAATCAGCCAGTATCATCATGCCCCTGTATAAATCATTGGTGCGACCTCATTTGGAATACTGTGTACAGTTCTGGTCACCACATCTCAAAAAGGATATTATAGCATTGGAAAAAGTGCAGAGAAGGGTATATTTTGGCCGCTGTGTGACAGAGTGTTGGACTAGATGGGCCATTGGCCTGATTCAACATTGGCTTCGAAGGAGGAGCTCGGAGGAAACACAGCCGGCTTGGTTTAATGCATGCGTGCAACCCCCTGCATACTATAGTCCTAATCCAAATTGGGATCCCACACAATATATGACCATACACCTGATATGTGACTGTCCGAGTCAGAGTCAGATCAGGGGGAAACTATACACTGCACACCTGAGCCTATTTGGTCTGGTGGGAACTTCTCCTTTCATCCCTCTCCCCCATCTTCCAGCCTGGTACTTGTGGTTTTGAATTAAGTCCCAGTGCATTACTTTGAAGTAAGCATGCATCCATCTCTTTTTAGTTTCTCTTTGAGAATCCCTCTGGGTAGTCAGGTCAAGGTTGTAGCCAGAAGAGCAAGCCTTGTTATCCAATGCATGGACCTGGGAAGAAAACAGATCCCAGAAGTGTCCATCCAACCAACTTTTCCACTGGTGAAAAGGGGAGGATAGCATTCCATTTAACCACCCAAATGGCTATTATCAGATTTGCATATGCAAGAGGCATGTGGCCTGGGGGCTGTAAAAAGGAGAGAAATTGGGTAAAATTAAACAAAAACTGTTTGACCCAACCCAGTATTTTCAAGTCCAATTGCAGTGCATTCTTAAGCAGAATTACACCCTTTTGAAGTCAGTTCTGTTAAAGGTGCAGTGTTAGCATGGCAGAGCTCACTTTTTAAATACAAATTAGCAGAGATCAGCAACATTTCTAAATAGAGACACTGGTGGAGAGAATTCTTGGGTACCATTATAATGTGGAACCCTAAATACAGCCATGGTGCTTTGCCAGAGACCATTTTTTCTTAAGGCAAATGTTCCTTTTAATGGATTTGGGTGGTCAGAGAGGCTTAGTGAGGCAAGATATCTTAGCAACACAAATGTACTTTAAGTACAGAAAACAATTCAAAATATACATAAAGACAGTTTCTTATATCACTGGGTGTATGTTTGCATGCATCCAAACGTACTTCAGCTCACCTTCCTACAAATGCCAATAGATCTAGCAGGAGAGACAATGAGTGGGTCAAGATTTCCCCCCTTCCCTAAATAGGGAACAGAGAGTTGGAGGAATAGAGTTCTAGAGAGTCTTCAGGAAGGAGATTCCTTGAGATCTCCAGGAAAAGCCTCTTTGACCTGGTGTGACCTGGTCAGTGGGGGGAAAGAGATATGATAAAACTCAGAGGAGTGAGGAGGAAGCTCTTTTCCTTGGGTGCTGAGTTCATGAGAGGATACAGACCTCTCCTCTGGGAATGCAGCTGTTGACCATGTGCTTGCCTAAAAAGCTGGAGCAAGCTTCAAGGTAATGATAACTCTGTAGAGATATAGAACTCCTAAGTTAAAGGAGTCTCCTATATTTTAACATCTGATAGGGGATGTATAAAGAGAGGGATGAGGATTTGTGTTTTACCCAGTTCTTTTTGATTCCTTGCTCAGTTTGGTGCTGTGCTAAAAGTATGTATGTGAACATTTTCTTTTTAATAAATACTTTATAACTTTTGATGCTGGCAGTGGTTCTCTGAACCACATAAACCTCCACCATCTTGGACAAACTAGTTTAAAAGAAGCACCAGGGAGACGGCTGGCAGTTGGCAAGTAGCTATTCCTCCAAGGGCACTCAAAACAGAAAATTGTCCCTTTGGTAACCAGACGCTAGGCACTGGGAGAAACAGAGGCAAAGCCTCAGAATTTGGAAGGGAAGTTGGGAGTCCTGGCTTTCCCAGTGGGTAATTCTGTACAAAGGTGAGGTGGTGATGGTCGGCTACCGAAGAATGGAAGAAAAACCTCTTCTGGACTGTGATCAGAAGGGCAATTTGGCCCATCATAGTTGCTTTTCCCTAATGGATTAAACTGGCTGGTTTATCCTGCCACATCTGGCAGTTGTTCCCCAGTTGTACTCATCCCGTTGTAAGACAAGATGGAGTGGCTTGACTCTAGTGTCATTCTCACATTTCTTTGTTAATTCTTGCATTTATGTGCTTGCTATCATCCATTGATCTTACCAGCCACCTGATCCAATTTCAGCTCTGCGTGTGCATCTTGACTCTGAGTGCCCCTCCTAACGGCTACCTCCCACCCTCTTTTTTTCTCTAAGTAACCCTTGAGGAGATTTTATTTCCATTTGTCTGAAGAAGTGTGCTTTGCACACGAAAATTTACACTTTGAATAAAACTTTGTTGGTCTTAAAGGTGCCACTGCACTCAAACTTTGTTAGAACATAAGAACATAAGAGAAGCCAATGTTGAATCAGGCCAATGGCCCATCTAGTCCAACACTCTGTCACACAGCAGCCAAAATATACCAGGTGCCATCAGGAGGTCCAGCAGTGGGGCCAGGACACTAGAAGCCCTCCCACTGCTGCCCCCTCCAGCACCAAGAATAGAGTGCATCACCTGCCCCAGACTGAGAGTCCCCATCTATACCCTGTGGCTAATAGCCACTGATGGACTTCTGCTCCATATGTTTATCTAATTCCCTCTTGAAACTGTCCATGCTTGTAGCTGCCACCACCTCCTGTGACAGTGAATTCCATATGTTAATCACTCTTTAGGTGAAGAAATACTTCCTTTTATCTGTTCTAATTCAACTGCTCAGCAATTTCATGGAGTGCCCAAGAGTTCTTGCATTGTGAGAAAGGGAGAAAAGTACTTCTTTCTCAACCTGCTCAATCCCATTCATAATCTTATAAACCTCGATCATGTCACCCCTCAGCCATCGTTTCTCCAAGCTATAGAGCCCCAAGCGTTTTAACCTTTCTTCATAGGGAAGGTGTTCCAACCCTTTTATCATTCTAGTTGCCCTTCTCTGCACTTTTTCCAATGCTATAATATCCTTTTTGAGACGTGGTGACCAGAACTGTACACAGTATTCCAAATGAGGTCGCACCAATGATTTATACAGGAGCATGATGATACTGGCTGATTTGTTTTCAGTTCCCTTCCTAATAATCCCCAGCATAGCGTTGGTCTTTTTTATTGCAGTTACACACTGTCTAGACATTTTCATTGAGTTATCTACTACGACTCCAAGATCTCTCTCTTGGTCAGTCTCTGCCAGTTCAGACCCCATCAACGTGTATTTATATTTAGGATTTTTGGCTCCAATGAGCATCACTTTGCACTTGGCCACATTGAACCCCATTTGCCACGTTGATGCCCACTCACCCATCCTCGACAGATCCCTTTGGAGTGCCTTACAATCCTCCCTGGTTTTCACCACCCTGAACAACTTCGTGTCATCTTCAAATTTAGCCTCTTCACTGCTTACTCCCAATTCCAAATCGTTAATAAACAAGTTAAAAAGCATCGGACCAAGTATTGATCCTTGTGGTACCCCACTGCTTACCATCCTCCACTGAGAAAGTTTCCCATTTATACTCACTCTCTGTTTCCTATTTATAAGCCAGTTTTTGATCCACAAGAGGACTTGTCCTTTTATCCCATGACTATTGAGCTTACTTAGGAGCCTTTGATGAGGGACTGTATCAAAAGCTTTCTGGAAGTCAAGGTAAATAATATCTATTGGGTCCCCCCTGTCCACATGTTTGTTCACTCCCTCCAAAAACACTAACAGGTTAGTGAGACAAGATCTTCCCTTACAGAACCCATGCTGAGTCTGCCTCAATAGTTTTTGTTCATCAATGTGCCTACTAATTCTTTCCTTAATAACAGTTTCCACCAACTTGCCCAGTATCAATGTCAGACTGACTGGCCTGTAATTTCCCAGATCTCCCCTGGAGCCCTTTTTAAAGATGGGAGTGACATTAGCTACCTTCCAGTCCTCAGGAATGGAGGCAGATTTTAAAGAAAGATTACATATTTTTGTCAGGAGATCCACAAGTTCACATTTGAGTTATTTCAGAACTCTCGGATGAATACCATCCGGGCCTGGTGATTTATTAGTTTTTAAATTGTCCATCAGTCGTAGGACTTCCTCTCTTGTCACCGCAGTCTGATTCTCCTGCTTCAGGCCAACACAGCTACCCACATGAATTTTTCTTTTATTTAGCCATCACCAGGAGAATTATATAAATGAAATATAGATCAAAATACATTTTTACCTAATTTGGTTCTTGAGTATTTATTAATTCTAGCTACAATAAAGTCATAGGCTTATAGAGTTGGAAGAGGCTATACAGGCCATCTAGTCCAATGCCCTGCTCAGTGCAGAATCAGCCTAAAACATCCCTGGCAAGTGTTCAGCCAGCCACTGTTGGAAGACTACCAGTGAGAGCTCCCCCTCCCTAGGCAGGTGATTCCACTGCTCAACTATTCTTACTGGGGGGAAAAATCCCACTATTCAGCTGGTACCTTTCCACCCTCTTTTGCCAACAGGAACAGCTCCCTGCCCTCCTCTAAGAGACAACCTTGCACACACTTAAAGAGAGCAATCATGCCAACCTCCTCTGCTCCATACTGAATGTTCCCAAGTTTCCTCGTAGGGGTTGGTGTCCAGGCCTCTGATCATCCTTGCTGTTCTCTTCTGTGCCTGCTCAATTCTGTCCACATACTTTTTGAAGTGAGGCCTCCAGAACTACACATAGTATTCCAGGATTATGATATTTTGCAATTTTGACGTTATGCCTCTTTGATACACCCCAAGACTACATTAGCCTTTTTTGCTGCTCCATCACACTGAATGTTCATATTTAGCTTATAGGCCACCCATACCCCAAGATCTTGTTCATATACACTGCAGCCCAGAAGCGTATCCCCCATCCAGTACACATACATCTCATTTTTGTTACCTAGATGTAAAACTCTGCACTTATCCTCGTTGAGTTGCATCTTGTTCACATCTGTTCATTTTCCCAGTATGTTCAGATCTTGTTGATTTCTATCTTTATCTCACTACTCCTCCCAGAACAAAGCCCTGTGGAATCCACTGGACACCTCCTTCAAATCAGATGAAATGACAATGTCATTCTACTCTTTGGGTCATTCTACTCTACACAATGTCAACTACTCTTTGGGTGTGATTCCCTATTCTGTTCCCTATCTAACTATCCTAGAGTCCAGTCTGCAATCCTCCAGGTTACTTATCAAAACATCATGGGGAACCCTGTCAAAAGCTTTACTGACATCCAGGCAAACAATGTTGACATCGTTCCCAATATCTGTCACTTGATCAAAGAAAGAAATGAGGTTGGTCTGGCAGGACCTGTTGGGGACAAATCTATGCTGACTTCCCTGAATCACCAAGTTGTCCTTCAGATGGTCACAGACTGACCCCTTTAAAATCTCCTCCAATGTCTTCCCTAGGACAGAGGACAGACTAAATGATGTGTACTTTCCTGGGTCATCCTTCCCCTCTTTTTTAAAGGTTGGGATAACATTGGTCCTTTCTGCACTTGGATCTCATCCCTGGTTTTATCAGAGTTCAACTCTGGAAACAGTACCTTGCATTTATCCCTGGTTATAACAGCATCCATTTATCCCAGGACAAGTGTGGGGCAAAACTGGAATGACCTCAATGTAATGTGGAAACAAAAAATACTCCAAGATAATTACAGGGCTGAACTCGGGTATAGTGTAGAATGTAAGTTCGGAGACCGGGATGAATCAGGATTTAAGGTCTAGTGTGGAAAAGACCATTCACACCCCTCTAGTCTTGTGGCACATCTGCCATCCTCCAAGAGGTCTGAAAGATGATGAGCAAAGGCTCTGCAAGCTCTCTAAAATGTTCTTTGAGCCCTCTCAGGTGCACACACCTTGTGGTTTCATGCAATAAGTGTGTGATTTCATGCAATATGGGGTAGTGCCAGATTAAGATATGCTGAGGCCCTAAACTGTGTCAAATTTAAGAGACCCCATAGCATTTCACTCATACCATGTGTATTATTCTAACACTGAAATATTGCAGATTTTTTAATATTTAGAGAACTCTCATAATCTGAGGCCCTAAATTACAATTTACTTAGCTTGTTTCATGTAAATACAGTTTTGATACCAGGCCAGACAAATGATGCTATGGAAATGTTGACAAATTTCATGTTTCACTCCTTTTAGCACAAAGATGTTAACCTCCACTTTTTACTAGGGTCCTGCCCACCTTTGTTTTATGTTCTTCTCCATCACTTTCCTGATTCCAGCATAGTCAGCCCTATGAAAAGACAAGAGACACAATAGCATTGGGCTTAGCTGACCAGCTTGGTATCTGGTCTTTAGATTCATTTTGTGCGTGGATTCATTGTAATCGAAGTTGTAGGAGTTATGGTGATAGTCAGTGATCCATGACAGCAGTAACATAAGATGGGAACCTATCTTACATAGGTTCATATGTAGTAAAACATTTTCTAGATTATGTTATCAGTGTAATTGTGCTACCTGTTTTATTGATTTTAAAGTTTGGTATAGTTTTGTACATCACTCTGAGTGTCTGGCCACAATAGATAAGTGGCTTTAAAAGCAGTCTAAAATAAATACAAATAAATATTGCATACCATTTTTCATCTTGAATCAGTTTTAAATAGCACAATAGTTATGAAATGATAACTATGACCAAAGTAACAGTGGGCCTTTAAAAAACCCTGAATAAATTTCTTCTTTCTTCATCATTAGCCACTTGTTATGAGACAATACATAATTTACAAAGGTTGAATGTAGAAAATCACCTGTCATAACTTCATTTTGACTAGGCCCCAGAGAATTAAGGCCTTAAAGTCAGCAGCAGAATTTTCTAATTAGAAAAACAGAGAAAGAGAGAGAGAGAGACAAAGCAGGAGCCCCATCACATGGAGGAGGCAAAGGGGAGGGGATATTCTTAATAAGGATTTCTCCGTCTCGCTGGTGTGATCCTGATAGGGCTAATTTCATTGTGACATGGTTTTATGTGGTTATGTAAATGGCAGCGGCCTCCTTTTGTCAGCAAGAGAGTAATTTCCCCCAGAGCTTTCTCATTGTGAAACACCAGCTGGTGGGAGTTTTGCATTGTTAACCCTTATTACTATGAGGAAAGAAGGGGGGAGTGAAAGACAATGTAATCAGGAAAAGAGAAGATCTTATCTTTATATTTTATCACAATTTGATTCCTAGGAGCCTGGGGAAGGAAAAAGGACACTGAAGCTTAGGCAGCTTCAATTTATCTCCCATTAGTATGTATCATTAAGATAAGGTCTTGGTTTTGTACAATAAGCATCAGTCTCTACATAGGCTGTCTGTCATTTCTATACATTAATTCATGTACAGTTTTTGTGTCAGATCTTTTAAAAAATATATCTTACACTAAAATAATGTGATGCTTAGTGGAGAATTATACCATACAGCTAAGGCAAAACTCAAAAAGGAACCTAAGCACAGGAAGCAGAAAAATGGGACAATCCAATTGAATTGAAAATCTGCTCCAAAATGTTCACCTTTTAGGTGAAATCTAAACTCACAGAATACTGTTGGCTTCTCTGGAAACAGGTTGGACTATTAGAGAGAGCACCTGTGAGATTGATATATATATCACAGATGCTCTCTCATATCAATGCTTGGAACACCCTCTCTGAGAAGACTTTTGGTGTTACCTCTCTCCCTCTAAATTCCTCCTCTAATCCATCATTCCTGTGAAGTATATGGTTTTATCTCTTAATCCTCATTCCCATAAAGAACCCTAAATAAGTGTAAGTGTAAGTATATGTGGTTCATGGGGTCGCAAAGAGTTGGACTCGACTGTGCAACTGAACAAGAACAACAAAAATATTTGTTCAGATTCATTGCTTCTACCCTTTCTGGCTTTTCTCCTCCTTTCTCATTTAGATTGTAAACGTCTTCAAATTAGGGCTTGGATCCCACTTTCCCAATAATTAATCTAAAACATATATTTTCTTTTTTTAGTATGTTCAGTACTTTAGGCAGCTATGTTGTAATTTTTACAAATACATTCTATTGTACAAATTTAAACCACTGAGGAAGGCTTCACAGCTGAAACATATTTATTGTACATGTATTTTATGTTATTATTAACTGTACCTAGTCATAGGAAAGTTGCTTGTAAATATGTGACATCCCCATGTGTACAAATGCTATTTTACAAAACTTTTTTTTGCACTAGAGAGACGGTACCTATATATGAATTAAAGTTGATGGATTTTTATGCATAATTTTTAATGTTTACGGTTTGATTAAAGATTCTTAGATTTAATATAATGTTAGCTTTTTTGGACTTGACCTTGATATTTCTTTTTGCAGCTTCTGTGGTTGCCTTGTTTGTTCTGGGTTGAAACCCCACCTTTAGTTTGTTTTTACTTTCCGTCCTCACAACACATTCATGCTGAAATACCACTGTGATGTGTTCCCCCAAATCACTTGCTGTAAAGTGTTTTATCCAAAATAGTGACCAGCAGAAGAAAGTTCTGGTTCAAGGACAGAGTCTTTTTAATATATATATAATATTTTTATTGCTTTTATTCTAAAAACTACATTGAAATCAAAGGAGGGGTATCTAACATCTACGGGAGAAAGGAAAGAAAACCACTAAAAACCCAAGTGGCAATGGTCAATAGCTTCTACAAATGCTTATAACAAATTCTTTTTCACTTAAAATCGTTAGGTTACCTTGAAAAGGAGTAATTAATAAATTTATTTTAAAAAAGATAAAAAACAAGAATTATATCTGTCTAAGAGAGAAGTGTCCAAATATCTAAGTTTGATTCAGTTCAAGTATAAGAGAAACAGTTAAAGATTATGTAATTTTTTTCTTTCTTAAGTCATAGTCTCATCTGGCTTTGGGAATTTTGGAGGCAGCAGCCCCCTGGTCAGATTCTGATTCTTCTCCAGAAGATGTGGCTGATGAGGTTCCGTTTCTTCCCATCTCACCCTCTTCTTCTGCTGCTTCTTCTTCCTCTCCTGGTCTTGGTGCTGTTTCTGGTTTTTGAAACTGCTCCAAAAAGGCTTTGGCTTTAGTAACAGAGTCAATTCTTTCTTTCTTGTCATTGTATTTAAAGATGACTCCTTCTGGTATAATCCATCTATAAGGTGTGGCTTTTTGCTGCAGAAACAAAATCAGATTTTTGTATAGTCTCCTCTTTTTCCTTATCTCAAATGGAATGTCCTTTAAGACTTTTATTTCTTTAGCTTTGATTTTTAGAGTAGTCACATTTGTAGCTTTAAGTATCCGGTCTCTTATATGTCTTTTGGAGAATTTCACAAAGATTTCACCAGGCAGATTATTCTTTTTAATGTATTCTGGATATGTTCTGTAGACCATATCCATTTCACTTTGTAGAAGTTCCACTTTTAAATCTATCACTGGTTCTAATACTCCACTTAAAGTTGTTTTGAGATTTTCTCCTTTCTTCTCTGGGACCCCTTGAAATCTCAATACATGCATTGACTTTTCCATTTGCAATTGTAACAATTGATATTCAACAGAGGATGTCTTTTTTGCCACAGTCTCTAGTCCTTTATTAAACTTTTTTTGTCTTGGAATCAACCTTCTTTAATTATTTGCTCTGTCTTAATGTTAGTCTCTTTTAGCTGTCCTTGGAGGGTTTCAAAATTCTTGTTCAATGTGGTCATCTGATCCAGCAAAGGGTGCAAAGCAACCGCTATCATATTTGCTAAGTCTATGGCTGCTTCCGGTCCCATGACCTTAGCAGTCGGACTAGCTTTGCCTGGAGTAAGTTTCGCTTTCGATGGCATTTTCTTCCCCACCATTATGCTTTTGTTTACTTTAAGAGAAAGTTGTCAAAAGTCTCTATAACTTGAAAAGACCACCAAAGTTATCTCAGTTGCACTCTGCCTTAGTTATTTCATGCTTTACTTTCCATCCCCTTTCTTCACTATCATTTTAAAACGTTCTTCTCTTCTGTGGGGTGGATCCTCCCCCCCCTTGGTTCGGCTTAAGGGGACATACTAGCTTAAGCACTTAAGTATTTGTCTTGTTTTTCAACTCATCAGAACTCACAGTTCATCCGGAGTCATCCCCCAGGTAAGAAAAAAATGCCAGACCATCTGCCCACATGTCCCGGTGTGTGTTTCCAGCTCCATTGCTGGTCTGTGGCAGTGGGATCTTTGGAACAAAGGAGAGCCTCGACCCCTCAGCAATCAGCCTTGGGAGAGGCACTCCTCGCACTCTATGGCTGGGAGCCCCCTCCAAGGGCTCCAGGGAGGTCCAGATCAACCAAGACCTCTCCCAGCATGGTCATGGCCTCGGAGGCCTGAAGAGACATGCCCGCCATTCAATTCGCCAAAACAGGAAGTCCACAGAGCCTTGATAATAAGAATGTTTCAGGCTGGTTTTCATACTGATTCAGTTCAGCCATAAGTTGGAACTATGATTCTCTGAATGTGACCCACTCCACTGGTTAGTTGGGGTCCATCAAACCAGGATCTGAAACTATGTCTTGAAGTTTATTTATTAACCATAAGCAAAGTGCTGTCCTGAATCGGGTTATATACTTATAAGCCCATTGATTTCAATGGGTTTAGGACTGCACTGTTTGTCTTAATTTTTGCATGATATATGAATTTGGACATCTTGGCTTAATCCTGTCTTGTTTCTCACCACTGTATTGGAAACAAATATTTGTTGAGGTCAAAAAGGATTTGAGTGCTTGTCAACAAGTTAAATTCCAGTTTCATAATTAACTAGTTAAAATAAACCATGATTTTGTGTTGTACTGAAACACAAGTCTGTTATTGACACACAACACTGATGTTGAGTCACTTCCAATGTCAAGCTCTGAATCAAAATGTCTGGAACAGGTTGGACCAAATGATTGCAATCTTGCACTGTGTCAGGTTTCCTAAACTTTATAAGCACAGCTATACCCTTCTAAGTCAATTGCCATCATAGAATTTAGAAGGGTGTAACTTTGCTTAGGATTGCATTGTAAGTGATCCTAACCACATTTACTAGAAAGAAAGAGCTGCACTAAAAATATAGTAAGAGTAAGAGTTCAGAATATGTTACATAAATCATATGTGTAAATCTTCCAGCCCTTACAATGATAAGATAGGCCAGTGAAAATGAGTGCATTTTGGCATCAGTTGGCTCCCCATTCACTTGAATGGATAGGAACAGATCCACATGGGCATTTCTTTGAATGCACAGAGCTGCCAACATGATTGAAATGATATTTTGAAGGTGGAAGTGGTTCCTGGGCATATTTGAGCTCCTGTGCATTCAAGGAATCAATAGTGTTGAACTGTGGCAAAGGGTGAATGCATTTGGAATTGAGATGTAAAATGATAATAAAGACACAGGAGTAGGCAGCAGCACCTTAAGCTTTTGTGATTTTCTCTCCATTGTGTTTGAGTTTCAGGTTTGCTTTCTTTTTGCGTACGGTGGGGATCTGTAACCCCTCTGAGACAGAACTCTAATGCTTTCCATTTGCTGACATTTGTCTGAGCAGCCAGAGGATTAGATGTGACACTAACATCATATTCAATGTGAAGATTTGTCTTTACAATTCAGTTGCATCCCTTATTATGTCCCTACACTTCATTTCTCTAAAATGACTCAGTTTAGGAATAAAATAAAAGCAGAAATTTCAGAATGGTATTGAACGGTGTCAAAGGCAAAACAAATTTTGAGCATTTGGGAGATGCTGAAATAGTGGTTTAAGTGGTTTGAAAGAAACTAGTTGGGTGTAGTTGGCTAACACAGATTTATTGTATTAGTTATTTAGTTAGTACATTTTTATCCTGCTGTTCTTCCTTTTGGGGACTCAAAACAGTGTACAAAAAGAAATTAAACAGATTTGCGAACACAGGATTAAAAAAAAACAAGCCAAAATGTAAACAAGACATCCTGGGCTGATGTTCACCAAGTCAATCTGACTGGCCAAGGCCAGAGGTTGTAGTCCTTGTGCTAAGAAAGAGCCCTTAGTCCACACCCAACTGATTTCAATGGCACTAGCCAATTGTCAAGGATATTAGAGTCATGCCAAAGGGAAGTGCATTCCCCCCACAGATATCTAAGGGGAGCCTTTTTTCTTTCTTTTTAAGTGTTTGATTCTATTACTTTCCTATCAGCATTAAGGCTGTTATTATTAGTTTAATTAATCAAGTATTTGGTTCAATTGTTCTCAATAGGAAACACATTTCTATTTGTGAATTCCTCCACATCCAACTTGGATGAAATTCTCGGGGATTGTACCCCTCCTCAAGAGGGTCCTGTCTGACAAATGGAGAATGGATTGAAGAATGCATTTCCATTGTTTAATCAGTTTAAAGTCTCCCTTGCACAGTAGCTACAGGGAGGCATGTCAACATTGAATATGAGCTTTTCTTCCTTTCCTCCAAAGACTCGCAATCTCTATGTCTTCATAGAGGATCGAGCAGTAGTATTCACTCCACAGCTTTCAGAGAACCATAATCACAGTTACAATCAACCAAAATAGCCACTTTCAACACTGGCATGAGGCCTGCACCTCAGCGATACTCACATCTTACCTGTTCTCCTGGAGATGGGTGTGTTAAAGTAGGAAACACCTGTCAATCACAAGGCCCACTGGCAATCCTCCCTCTTAGCTGTGGAGTCTTGTAAGCAAAAATTCTACCTTGTAAGCTATTGGCATTAAAGTTGTGAGCATCCTTCCTGAGCTAAGACAAAAATCTGTGAGCTGGAGGCTAAAAAACTGTGAGCTAGCTCACACTAACTCAGCTAGAGGGAACTCTGCCCACAGGTCCCATGTTTCAGGAGCCAGTGGGTGAGAGGAACTAATCCCAGATTCCTCCCTTCTGCAAACTCAGGAGGATCCTTTGCTGTGTTTGGTTCATATCAGACCATCGTTCTGTTGGGCGAAATGCTCTCTAGGGGTGAAGCACTTCGCCACAGGTATAATTAATTTCGGGATCTTTTGGTCTATGTCTACAAGGAATGGGCTGCCGCGGAGACTTCCCAGTGAAGAGGCAAGAGACAGGACTCAGAATAAATGAGGTTTTGCTGCCATGCAATCCTGGTCCATCTTCCCGGAGGCGGACCATCGGCGGGACCGCCAGGCGTGTGAGCAGGCGTACTGTTTCGGGCTCTGAGGTTCGAAGCAGGACTCAGCCGAGTCAATATCGGCGTCCTCCGAGGGCTCCGTACAGTCCCGAGCTTTAAAGATTAAGCACATGATTAGTTGAGAAACCCTCCCTGGTTCCCAGGATGGAAGGGAGGTTTGAGCGGCTGGATAGCGAAAGCCGATCTTTAAATGAACGAGGGGGGGGGAGAGAAGTCAAGCTCTGGTGGTTCAGCCAGACTGGAGCCACCAGCATCGGGCGCTTTCGGCCAGCCTCAGAACTATTTGGAGGCTGCCGATTTTGCATTACCACCCCCCCCTAGAGCGCAAGGAAGCCTGGGTCTGCGCTCGCGGCGATATCTTTTTAATTGGGAGCCATATGAGTGGTCGTGGGACCCAGCTCCGGAGGGACGACCGTGGATCATTCCTCTTTTGACTGGGGGAGCCCCCATGAGGCTTTGACGGGGCTCCCCACTATGGTGGACAAAAGGGCGGAATAAAAACAAAAGGAAAAACAAAACGTTGCGGGATGCCCCCTTTTTGCTTTGGGCTAGTCCGAAAATGGACTCTTCCAGGGCCCCTCCACATATGGAGTGGCTTGTTCCCGGTCTGAATAATTCATGGTCGGGGGTCCCGGTGTGCAAATCAGTAGCGCAAAGCCTGATGGGTACTTGGCTTTTGCGGCACACATAAAATTGGTAAAAATCAAAAAATAATTTGGAGGGGTGAATTGGAGAGTCAAATGGGAGTTGGCTAGGCAGGAAAACCAATGGGTAGTGGTAGCTTGGTTGCCATGTTCTCTCCTAGAGACCGGGAAGCCACTTAAAAATATCGGGCTTCCAAAAGTCAGGCTTGTTTGGGTAAGGCGGTGCCGTGGCGCACCAGGCCGGGAGTCCTCGGGCATTCCCGTCCGCCAGCGCGATGGAGGGAGAAATGGCACATCCGAGTGGCACCGGGCAGTTCCTCGAGCCCCAGAACTTGCCCATCTCTCACCCCAGCCATTAGACAACTTGTGCAAAAATGATCTTATGCATGACTCTCGGTTCAATTCCCTGGCTACCTCGGGCTCTTCAGCCCTCCCTTTTCTGGTTTACAAAAATAGCAAACGAAAACTGGAAACATGGGCTAGTAGGCTCTCTCTCTCTTGCACCTTTTGCAGGCGGGAGGAGAGCGCAGAAATAAAATCATAACATAAAACGCAAGGAAAAAGAGGGAGGGGTAGACAACACACAGGAACAAAAAGACTCTTTTATTAGAGGTGAGGTGGATCGGGTTGCTGTTGGAGCGCAATGGCTAGTGGGTACAGCTGCGAAGTCATCTTCCTAACATGCATTTGCGGCCGTATAAATACCTGCTCTGATTGTTGGTACTTAACGGTGTGTGAGCCTACCACAGGGTCTTGTAGGTTAGCGAGACTCTCTAGGTTCTGTATGAATGGATCGAAAGTGATGCTGGTGTTCCAGTGCTCTAGGGTGAGTGTGTAATTCCCTTCCACGTGCCTTGTACTAATCACTAAAAGTCCTAAGGTGTCATAGGCACGTTCCATGAAAATTGGTTTACATGGGGTGTTATTCAAGTCAACCATCCATTCGGGGGGTCCCTTTATGGACGTCATGGATGCATCCATGCCCCAGTCTACCTGAGTCCAGTTCTCCAAGTGGAATATCTGCTGCTCCTCCTGTGGATCTATTAGCATAACTGCCAGATCTGTTTTCGTCAACAACAATCCTTTGTTGGTCCCAATGGTTAAAATGATCTGGAGAGGGTCACCTATATTCCACACTGCAGCCGAAACTATGGCTGTCTCGCATGTGGATTTTTCTGTTTTTGGAATTTTGCCACTGCATAGGAGCATAACGAGCCTTTCTCTTAAGTCTCCTTCTGACAGGCATATCCAAATAGCATTTTTAGGTTTCTCCCGAGTACAATTAACCATATTGGGTGGAAGGCAGTCTTCCATAAAATCTTTCATGGATGTGGCATACACGAAGCCTTCTGACTCTATACGTGTAGCCGGGGTTAGTCCATCCTCTAGGCAAGTTATGTTTAAATCTACACCTTTTCCTATGCAGTTCCACTGGAGTAACGTTTGTTCTGGACTGGTTGCTTGCATTTCCCCTAGTCCTAATATTCCCAACAATAACAGAGCACATGCCATTTCCACAATACTTACTCCTCTCGAGAACCGTGGAGTTTTGTTCATTGTTGTGTTTCTGTAAGAAAATAGATTATGCAACCTCACCTCGGGGAGGACAAAAACAAAAACGGGGGGGGGGGGAGAAAACGCGGTGCGTAAATCGCACCTCCTTCTCGATTATGCCATGGTCGACCCAGATTAAGGACTGGCATGGCATAGACCGAGAGGTGGAAGGGTTATGACTTCCTGAGCTAAAAAGAAACATTTTCGCAAAAAATCCCCTGCTGGGGTTGAGTCTGGCGCTTCTGCCTTCTTATGGCAGGCTTGGTGTTCTAAACACAATGTAGCTTTCCAGGCCTCAAAATTCTCTCTGGCTTTATTCCATTGCTACCATCTCACCTACCCTAGGAACTTTCTGTTCCAGGCCGCATAGTCCACGTAACAAGTAACCTGGGTGGCTATGAAAATAGCATTGGCGCCATAGGGCTTTTTAAACTTTCCATGTAACCATAACAGTGGGGCAACACAAATGCATTCTACAGTTTCCATGTGGACAAATCTCTCTCTCTCTCCCCCCCTCGCTAACCAGGATCCCAGAGGGTGCTGGTTAGCGTCTCTTCTAAATCAGCAAAGAAGGTGTCTGCCAGCACGTACTGGCGTGGGTTTTCTGAGTCAGGCAGGGGCAGTGAGATTTGTCGGATCGGCAGGGGCTGAGGAGCGGCAGTGAGAGGAGCCAGCGGTACATCTGGCGGTTTAGCTGGTGGGCGGCTTTGCGGGTCTCCTTTCCAGATTTTTAATTGTGAGCAGTGGAAGAACTTATTCCATGTGTCCCCGCCCTTCCGTGGGATCGCTACCTTGTACACGGCAGGGCTAATTCGCTCTACTATGGGGACCGGACCTGTCCACTTAGCGGTGAGGGCATGCTGTTTACAGGAGAACTTGCGGTACATAACCTCTTGCCCTGGGTCCCATACCTGGGGGTTGCGCACCCATCCTAGCTTTTTGTCGACTGCCAGTTGGCTGTAGCCGAGCATTTTGGCAACGTGTAGATGTATACGCAGCAGTTCACTCAACAGCTCTCTGACCCACAGGTCGTTTGCCACCTTGGGCTCTATGTCGGCAGGCATGTCGGATTCCATCCAGAAAGCTTCTGGGAGACGCATTTTCCGACCGGTCATCACCATGTGTGGTGAATAGCCATGTTTGGCCATTGTGCCTCTAATTGCCATCAAAATTATGGGGAGCTTGTCGTCCCAATCCTTTCCAGTGGAGCGCACCATCTTCCGAAGGGCCTCCTTCAGGGTGCGGTTAGTCCATTCACTGTATTTTGCTACAACTGGTGCCACCGGGGGCGTTTCTAAGTTTAAGGCTCAGAAGTCGACCGTCATCCTCCATGTGACTCCGTCCACTTTAAGAACAGGCCACAGGGGAGCATTGCAGATGGACTGCATGGGTCTAATTACATTCCATTTGATGAGACCTTCGATGGTCTTGGCTATTCCAATTTCTGCCTCTATTGGATAGCGATATTGTCTCTGTGGCGGGGGGTCTTTGCCTTCGATAAGGACGCAGGCATTTTTAACGGTACCGCACTCCGCTTTGTCTGTAATCCAAACCTCTGGAAATTCCTGCACCCAAGGGTCCGTTTGCACTGTGTACACGGGTAGTGGGGCTTTTAGGGCTGCGCACCTATGGATGGCATTGATAAAGTCAGGGCCCCCTGGAACTTTCCACAGGAGACCATTGGCTAAATCAATGGTTACCCCATGGTCGCGAAAGAAATTGGCTCCTAGAATCCCATCGTCTTCTCCCTGATTGTCGCAGGCAACCACCTTGGTGGAAAGTTTTCCCACAGTTAAGGGAATATCTTTCCAGACCCTAGCGGTATGATTGCCTCCGGCAAATCCTTGGAGAGAGACGGTGTTCCGTGTAGGCTGACCCTCCTTAGCAAAATTAGGGTGTAAAACCGTCGTTGATGCTCCAGTATCCACTAAAAGAGTTGCAGGCTTTTTAATTTTCCCGGGAGCCCCTATGCCTGCTAGGACTGTCGGTCTTCCCCAGGAGTCTGGCTGAAGCTGCGCCAGTGCTCCTTGCGGAAGTATACGGGGCTCCGGGCATCCCTAGCGGAGAGACTGGTCGGGTGATGTGGTAACTTCCTTAGTCGTTACCACAGGAGCCATGGGGGAGCCATTTTGCGACTCACTGTCGGCTAAAGCCCTGAAGAGCGCTGCATTTGGTTGCTTATCAAATTGGTTCATGTCGAACCCTCTCTCTTTTAATTCCATCCAGGCATTCCATCGTAGCTCATCCATGTACTGCCCCCCCCCCTTGGTGCCAGTCCTGCCGCGGTCCATTGGGGCCGGGAGGCTGTTGGGAATTCTGTACTGGTTGCCCGTTTACGGGTCCAGCTTGTGGGGCATTCTGGGGTGGCATTTGCGGAGCCGATGGCTGGGCGGGCTGCCAATTTGCTTGGACAGGTGCCGGGTTGTTCTGGTTAGTACCCCGGTATCTCCCTCTGTAACCGCCTCGTCCACGGCTACTGGATCTATAATTATTATTGTAAATGTAGGGTTGCTGGTAGTCCTGCCGAGCATTATAATTCTGACCTTTCTGGGGTTGCGCCACATTGTACTGTGAATGTGGGCCATTGTTAGCATATGTAATGCTCTGTATTAGCTCTTCGTCCTCTTTGTACTTTTCTTTAGGCTTTCTGGGTGCCTTGGGGACTTTTATGGCGCCTGTGCTTCTCAGCAACGTGGCCACTCTCCTGATCTTAATCAGTAGTGGGTCCCAATCCATATCGGTGGGGACGTCTACATTTAATGCCAGCTGAGTCGGGGGTTGAAACCTTTTAGCAATGCATCTTTGAATGCTATGTCATTGTAGTCTGGAATTCCATCATCGTCCAGATCTACCTTTTCGTACAAAATACCTAGCAGTTGTTTTCTTGTGATATAAATCTCGGGGTCCTCATTTGGCCCTTGTTGGTCCATCACAAAATGTGCTTCTAATGACCGGTCAGGAGTGAGATGCTCTAAGACTCCCCGCATCCATGTATACTGGTCTTCCTTGTTCAACATTATGGCTGCGTTAATGGTCGCTAAATCGACCCCAGTAGCACACCTTCTGGCTACGACTGAGAGGTCTTCGCCATTCAGGCTGCCGTAGGCGGTGGCTACCGTTGCTAGCCAGTTCAATATGTTGTCCTTGGTAAGGGGGCCAACCTGGTCGGCAATGGCCTTAGCCTCCTCCGGTTTCCACACTCTGGATTCCGTGATAACTTTGGTCGTGGTATTATTACCTACTCTCGTGGTTTGTTCCCTAGTCATTACAGGATTCACCGGGCGTGCGTCAGGGGTTTCCAGGGCAGGGGCCGAGGAATGACCGGTAGGTACATCCTCGCCCTCAGTGTCCTCTGGGTCCCTAAGACCTCCTGGGTGAATTGTACTGATGACTGCCTCTCTAATGCCGAGCTTCTCTCGGAGTTTGCTGATTTCTTTGTGGCACGCCTCATGGTTGGCCTGGACGTATTGCTCCTTTGCCTGGTCGGCTAGGTAGCGAGCCGCTTTTCGGGCAGTTGCGAGGTCATCAGAAAGTCTGGCGACCTCCGCCTCTGCCTTGGCTGCCCTCTCTAGTGCCTGTGTGGCAGTTTTCTTTGCCTCTTGGGCTGAGCTAGCAAGCCCTGCCTTTTCCAGCATGAGGTTCATCCTCTCTGTCCTCATGTGAACTAACTCATCTTCTTGTTGCTCCACTAGAGCCTCCACATCATTTTGATGTCCCTCTTTAAGGGAATCAATCTCTTTGCGAGCTATTGCTAGCTCGGTCTGCGTCCTATCAAGTTTGTCACACACGGCACTAACTTCCTCTTCTTTCTCCTGTAGTTATCTCCGGTGTGCCTCTTTGATGGCCTTAATTTTAGTTTCAAAGTCCAGGGAGTTCCGCTCTATCTCCCTTTGATTTGCTTCCTTAAGCTCATTGATCTGGGCCGTTTTCCCATCGAGTTCTTGTTTTAGCCGCTGAATGATGGCCTGGGATTCCTGTAGCGCTAGCAGAAATGCCCATGCACCGGCCCGGTCTTTAGCGGCCGTGCTTCTATGTTTCTGCTCGCAGTACGCTTGGTAGGCATCTCGAGCGGCTTGGAGAGGGTTCTCCTTCTTAAAACCTTGAGGTGCCCAAGGGTTTAAACCCTTCTTTGTGACCCATCTCTCGAGTTGGGGCAGATCCTCAACTGTGCGGATCTCCATGGAGGCGGTAGAAGTTGCGTCCGCCATTTTAAGATGTGCTTTTAACCTTCCTAGGTTCCCTAACACTATTTTGCCTCGCGGGCGAGGTGAGCTTGGCTCGGTTACCCTCGTAAACCATGAGTTTTGGGTTTTGGCAAAGGTGGGGTCTACGCCCTTGCCTCCAATCAGGGCCGGCTCGCCCACTAGGTGAGCTAGGCGCTCGCCTAGGGCGCCGGCCCTGAAGGGGCGCCAAAATGCCCCCCACCCCCCGTAAAAACGCCCCCGAGCCGCCTAATGCCGGCAGCCCCGGCTTTCCTGGGTGACTGCGAGGCACCCGGGAGAGCCGCGCGCGCCGCCCCTGGGAGGGAAGGGGGGGCTTCTAAGCCCGCCTCTTCCCCGGCTGTCCCGGGTGCCTCGCGGCTGCGAGACACCCGGGAGAGCCGCGCGCGCTGCCCCTGGGAGGGAAGGGGGGCTTCTAAGCCCGCCTCTTCCCCGGCTGTCCCGGGTGCCTCGCGGCTGCGAGGCACCCGGGAGAGCCGCGCGCGCCGCCCCTGGGAGGGAGGGGGGGCTTCTAAGCCCGCCTCTTCCCCGGCTGTCCCGGGTGCCGCGCGGCTGCGAGACACCCGGGAGAGCCGCGCGCGCCGCCCCTGGGAGGGAAGGGGGGGCTTCTAAGCCCGCCTCTTCCCCGGCTGTCCCGGGTGCCTCGTGGCTTCGAGGCACCTGGGAGAGTCGCGCCGCCTGGGAGGGAAGGGGGGGGCTTCTAAGCCCCGCCCCTTCCTCAGCTCTCCTTGGCGCTGGGCCATCTCCAGGCCCCACCGGGAGGTTGGCATCCCCGGTGGGGTGGGCGCCCCAGGCAGTCCTGCCTAGGGCGCCCAGACACCTGGGGCCAGCGCTGCCTCCAATGACCAAAAACGTTAAAATATGAGATTTTTTGGTGAGGTCTCTGCCTCCACCTCGGCTATTCTCATCAACCCTTAAATTGGAGTTTTGGTCAGTGGGCCTGGCCTAGACCTCACCTCCTAACTGGATAACTCTCTTAAACCAGTATTTGGGTTTTGGACACCTATCCTGCCGGGATAACCTCTATAAACCCGGGAAGGCTTCAGGAAAACCTCCGACCTGGATCCTTGGAGTAATATACTCCAGCGAGCGGACCTCTTTGCTCACTTTAATTCTACGCTCTGCTGATCAAAGCTGAGAGGGACAGGGGAAATGGGCTTCCAGACGTCTCTGGAGGATTTTTAAGACTTTGGTGCAGCTCCTCTTAGTTTGCAGTTATGGCTGCCTGCATGGGGTGGTGTGTTGCGGTGCAGTGTGGTGCAATTCCTAACACCCTACACTGTCGTTCTCGGTTCCCACCCGCAAGATAGACCAAAAGATAGGCTTCGAGATAGCCTTTGGGACTTCGAGTGGGAGGGCCCTTGCGATCGAGATACCACGGGTTATAGCGGCTAGACCTCGCCATGGGCTCGGGGCGGCTACCCTCACGGTTCTTTAGTGCTTATGGCACAGAACCTCCACCTGAAGGAGAGAAGGGGGGAAAAGCCTCCCACAATAAAGTGCTCACTAGAGCCAAGCGCACAAGAGCTTCCACTCACACGTGTGTGTGTGCAGTGTTCTGAGCTTCTTCGCTCTTCACTGGAAGTTCGCAGCAGTTTCTTCCTTACGTCTGGTTGCCAGAATGAGGCACGTGTCGACACTCATGCTCATTCAGACAAGCAGGACCAATCCCGGACGAGCCCCCACTTCTGTTGGGCGAAATGCTCTCTAGGGGTGAAGCACTTCGCCACAGGTATAATTAATTTCGGGATCTTTTGGTCTATGTCTATGAGGAATGGGCTGCCGCGGAGACTTCCCAGTGAAGAGGCAAGAGACAGGACTCAGAATAATGTTTAGTTTACTTAAATATAGCACAGTTCCAATAACAGTTACACTCGACAAATACAATTCACACACACATACATTCAAGAGCTAAGAATCAAAGACAGACAAAGCACAGTTGCATGAGCAGGTTATCGTTGGTTTGAAGAGGGCGATATTTACCTCCAAGGCGCGGCTCCTAAGCTTCCAGCGAGTGGGGTTAGGTGGGGTAGGAAGGATGGAAGAAGGGACACGTGGTCTAGACCAGCTAACTACACACGTGTATAATTCCAGCTGCAGACTGGAATGAAGCGAGGCAAGGGTTCGGGTACAGGATGGGGGCTTAAGAGGGTAAAAGCAGACAGACAGAGGTCGTGGTTTCAGCAGCAGTAAGGCAAGGGACTTCTCTTCTCTAGAGCTAACCCAGAGATCGCATTATTATAGCGTCTTGGGTGCTGGGCGTGGAAGGCCAGGCAGTGTACACCTACTGACCCTCCCAGCCGGCTGTGTCAGTGTCAATTTCAAATCTTATTGGCTACTCTGTCCGTTGGATACCTGGGGGCTGGGCAGAGGAAGCTGGCTGGCAGGCAGATGGTTTCTCCAGGTAGCTGATGGTTCTGGTATTGTTCATGTGTATGCCTGGGGTGGGGAAGGCAGTTAATCTCATCATGCAAACGACTTGCAGAGGAAAAGTCCTTTGTCTGCTGTATGGCCCTTAATCCGTGTATGTGACATGCGGCCGGTATGCAATGGAGTCCCTCAGAGTAAAAAGACAGCTTTTTCCCTTTCCTATGGGCTTCTCCTTTGGCATCCATTTTACAGTCTAGCAAGTACACAGGCCATGTGGCAACAGCAAACAGTCCATAGCAAAGCCCCATAATGGCGTCGGGGCTAACAGTTCTGCCCAGACTTATGCTGTCTTCTCTGATTGGCAGCAGCAGTTCAAGAAGAGATCTTTCCAAATTCCCTCAGAACCATTCAACCAAGAATTGGATCTTCTAATGTAAATCATGTGCTTTACCACTTGAGCTATGGTCCTGCTCATTCATTTTCTCTCTCCTTTGGGATGGGGGAAATAAATGGCAAATTATTTGTAACTTTCAAGAGCAAAAAAAGCTCTAGAGTGGTAAGAGGCATCTGTTGTTTAGTTAACCCGAGATTTTAGGTTCAGGGACTTTGAGGATGTAGCCCAGCTGCTCTGGATTGCTACTAACAAGTCTCTTAAATGCTTGTCATCTTTTGATGTTCTGTAAAGTTTTATGGCAGAAGGTGACTGACTTCATTAATGTGGGGCACTGAAATAATCTTGCTATTATTATTTTTAGTTAATGATAATCTTTTCCTAAATAGAAAAAAGGAGAAATAAATTGTTTTTGAAATGACAATTGCTTAAATTACCTCGTAATAGTCAAGGATTCTGTTATCCATGTCTGTTATGCTTCAGGTGTGTTTTTAAAATTTTACCTAAGACACTGGAACAGCCTTTTCATTTTTTACAAGAAGCCTCTTTTCTTTGTATAGCTTCCTTAACTTACTTAGTTAACCGCACAAGCCTTCTTTTAGACTTGGCAGTACCTTTCCTAAGCTGTGGAATGCGTTCTATTTGGGCTTCAATTAGTGCGGTTTTAAATAGCTTGCAGGCATCCTCTAGGGATTTGACTCTCGTGTGTTTCCCCTTCCCCTTTCTTTTTACTATTCCTTTCAATTTTGTAAAATTCTTTCTTTTGAAATCAAATGTTACTGTTTTGGACTTTAGGGGTGTTAAATACTGGGTTCCATGGATGGTCTGACCCCAAGCATAGTGGTCAGCTCTGCTTCATTAGTGATTCAGCAAGAACAAGACAGAGACAAAAGACAAACTGCTAGGGCAACGTCCCTGTTAAATAGCATGCAACTCCACCCACTTCCCAAACAACTACCAATGATAGGTCATTATCAGAACCATTAATTCCCCATTGGCCACCTCCAGAGTCCTGGTGGGCTTTTGTTCTAGATCTCCAAGCTCAGCCAGTCTCTGATAGAAACAGTCCTGGAATGTTCCAGTCCCAATATACAACAAGGGGTAACTTTCAATTGACCTGAATGCTGAACTTAGTAACATTGTGGTCACTGTTCCCAACTGGTGTAACAACCTCTGCATCTCTCACCAGGTCTTGAGACCCACTCAGAACCAAGTCCAAGATCACCACAATTTCTGGGAAAGGTGATTGAGCAAGCAGAGGCTGAACAGCTCCAGGAGTTCCTGGATGAAACATCTGCCTTACACCCCTTCCAATCCAGCTTCTGCCCAGGGTTCAGGACTGAAACAGCTCTGGTTGCTCTGGTTGATGATCTCTGATTACATCTTGAAGCTGGCAGGATGGCGCTACTGCTGCCTTTAACACAGTAGACCATTTGGTCCTGGTCAACAGCCTAGGCTCCCTAGGTGTGAGGGTACAGCCTTGAGTGAGTTCTCCTAATTCCCACAGGGTCAATCCCAGAAGGTAATCATGGGTAGAGAGAGATTGTCACCATGAGCCCTAACCTGTGGAATTCTACAAGGTTCAATCCCCCCCCCCCAATGTTATTTGACATCTATATGCACACTCTGGCAGAGATTTGTAGGAGGTTTGGAGTAGGGTGCCATCAATATGCAGATGATACCCAGCTCTACATGTTATTTAAGGAGCGACCGGTAGTCAGAATTCCAGTCTTGGCCTCCTGCCTGGATGCAGTGGTGGAATGGCCAAGTGAGAGTTGGTTTGAGCTAAATACATCTAAAATAGAGATTATATGGCTGGGGAATTCGGACCACTGGAGTGGCCACTTCTACTGACCCTTGATGGGGTCTGTCTTTCTACAGTCAACTTGGTCAGGAATTTGGGAGTATGGCTCAGTTCTTTGCTCTCCATGGAAAATATGTGTCCTTGATGACAAAGACTGCATTTTACCATTTGTTCCTAACCCCCAACTGTCTCCCTGTCTGTCTTGGGAGGACCTTGCCATGGTAATTCACTCATCAGTCACCTTGAGACTGGACTACTGTAATATGCTTTATGCAGGGCTACCTTTGAAGATGCTTCAGAAGCTGCAAGTGGTCCAGAAGGCAGCTGCCACATTGCTGATTGGAGTGTTCTGGTCAGTGTATATAACACCTATCCTATGGTAGCTATAGATGGCTCCAAATTTGTTTGCAATACTAATTCATGTGTTGGTACAGATCTCATTTTATGGCTCGACTGAAGAAGTCTTCTGCTAGATATACAGGTCTGGGAAATATTCTGGAAAACAATGACTTAGTGGACATTTGGAGGGTTCTCAACCCCAATGTCAAGGATTACACATATTACTCAGACAGACACAAGGTTCATACTTGAATTGATTTTATCTTGTTGTCATCATCACTTCAACAACAGGTCTTAGAGGCATCTATTGAACCATCGCATTGGTCTGATCATTCATGGCTGTCATGTATTTTGGACCTAGAAGATAGACTCCGAAAGACCAGGCAGTGGGCTTTGAACACCTCTCTTCTCTCTGACCCAAAGTTCTATCAAGAGATGGAAGATGCAATTAAGATGTATTTCAAAGATAATCCGTCTGAAGGTGTTTCACCAACGATTCGGTGGGATGCTCTCAAACCAGTTTTACGGGAGGTTTTGATTTCTAAAACGTCCTCTCTTAAAAAAAAACATCAAGAAATTGAGTCAGACCTTAGAAGTAAAATAAAGTTATTGGAACATAAGCACAAACAAATGGCCCGCAATAAGATATATAAACAACTCCTGGTGGCACGCAGGAGTTTGGCACAATTGGAAACATCTCAAATTAAAAAGCAACTAATCTTTACAAAGCAAAAATATTGGTTTCGTTCCCCTAGATATTTGAATCTCCTGAAACACAAATTACAGCCCGAAATACATCTAATAAGATTCTGAATATCAAAAACGATAAGGGGGAGATTCTAACTAAGTCAGAGTCTATCTGTAAGGTATTTGAGGAGTTTTACAAAAAGTTATACTCATCCACAAACCCTACCAGATCTGATATTGATATATTCCTACAACATACTGGGAAACTCCCAAAACTGAAAGAAAGTCATGTGTCCTTATTGGAATCCCCCTTTACAACAAAGGAAATTGCTGATGTAATCAAAAGCCTTAAGCCAGCCAAATCCCCAGGTCCAGATGGCTATCCGTCTGACTTCTACAAATCCTTTCAAATGGTGCTGTTGGAACCCTTAACAGAAGCTTGTAATGAAGTTCTGTTATATGGATGCCTCCCACCGTCCTGGATGGAAGCTCAGATGGTAATGATTCCTAAAAAAGGTAGAGACCCACTAGCTCCTGCATCTTTTAGACCAATATCCCTTCTGAACCAAGATTTCAAGATTTTAATGGCTGGGATAGCAAAAAGAATTAATACTTTTATTGCAGAGTACATTGAATCTGATCAAGTTGGTTTCATCCCAGAGAATGACCTCCCAGATAATACTATTAAAACCCTAACCATTATAGACCATTGTAAACACTCCAATACTCCTGCTTTTGTTTTATCGCTTGATGTGGAAAAAGCGTTTGATTCCATAGAATTTCAATATCTGTATTCCATTCTGGAAAACATGGGGTTTGGCTGAAACTTCATTAATACTATTTGGATGTTATATGCTTCTCCCACTACAAGAATCAAAGTAAATGGGCAACTCTCTGGGCCGATTCCACTTCTTCGTGGCACGAGACAGGGCTGCCCGCTGTCTCCCCTTCTCTTCGCTTTGGCAGTTGAGCCTCTTGCTATAGCTATTAGATCTCTTCAAGACATACCTGGGGTTAAAATTCGCTCCAAGGTATATAAAATTGTACTTTTTGCTGATGATATGATATTATATCTTTCAGAGCCTAAAACCTCCCTTCCCTCCCTCCAAAAGCTGTTGTCTAAATTTGGAGAGATATCTGGTCTCAAAATTAATGATAGTAAGTCACAAATTTTTCATCTTAATTTACCAGAAGCTGAAGTAGATTGGATTAAGTTAAACTACAACTTTCACTGGGTATCTCAAGCATTATCATACCTAGGAATCCATATCCCGTTGAATTCTATAGAAGTGTTAAAGTTGAATCATCAACAAATGTTCCATGAATTAGGAGAGACTTTTAGGAACTGGTCTAAACTTAACCTAAACTGGTATGAGCGGTTTAATCTAATCAAATCCTTCGTTCTACCTAAATTTATCTTTTATTTTCAAACAATCCCTTTGCCAGTTCCATTGGCAACTATAAAGAACTGGCAAAGGGCTCTGTTTCAGTTCCTATGGGATCATAAAAAGCCTAGGATTAGTTCTACCATTCTTTACAGGTCTAAGACAAAGGGGGGATATGCATTTCCCAATTTATTATTGTATTATAGGGCATCTTTGCTGGCCATCTCAATTAAAATTCTACGCCCCACAAATAAACCTGGTTGGGTTGGCATATACAATGCCAAGCTTCACCCATTGTTCCTTGAAGATCTGTTCTGGAATCCTAGTAGAGGAAAAAATATCCCCAGGGATTCCCTTGATTTGATACAGCCAATTCTTCAAGCTTGGAAAAGATTTGGGAAGAGTAACTTACCTGAAATCTCTAGATTTTCTTCATTTTTGAATCAAGGTTGGTTTTTGCCGGGTAATGGGTTTCCATCTGCAGCTATATGGGAAAATGAAAGAATGTCTCGCATTATCGATGTTACTTCCAAGCAGGGTATGAGAAATAAGGCTATACTCGAAAAGAGGCTGGGACACTCAATTAACTGTTTTTTTTATTTGCAACTAAGCCACACTATTAATTCCTTGCACATAAAGGAAATGCTTGCTAAGCCTTTAACAGAGATGGAAGTGATTCTTAGAGACTCAGAGGCTTCCAACAGGGGGCTGGTGTCTAAATTATATTTGTTTCTTCTTTAAAAAACTAATGAGACATGCCTTCAACAGGAATGGGAGAAGGACTGCTATGATTCTGTCACACGAGCACTGGGAAAAATTTTGGACTTCCTCTAGCTTTTATACAAAATCTATTGCAATACGTATGCAGAATCTAAAAATCATGAGTAGATGGTACATGACACCATTGAGACTTTCATATATCTCTCCAACATATTCCCCCAATTGTTGGAAAGGTTGTCGGCAAATTGCAGACTATGAGCATTGTTGGTGGTCATGTCCCCTGATTCAACCCTTCTGGCTTAAAATTCTTGCGATAATTAAGGAAGTCACTTCGGTTCAGGTCCCAAATCAACCAGAAACCTTATTTTTAAATATTTGGCCTGATGACCTGTCAGATAGGGTACATAAAGAGACCATCGAGATAATGCTAGATGCTGCAAAGACCATGATTGCGAATAAATGGAAGGACATTGCAATTCCTTCTACTGAAATGTGGTTCCATAAACTTGGGAATCACTTCTTAATGGAAGCTGTCACAAACAAACTAGATGTTAATTCCAAAATGTCTCGTCAGGAGGACTTTATTGGAAAGTAGTTCCCCATTATGCAGTATATGGCCAAGCATGAATTTGTTTCCTCTGAGTGGTCCCAATACTATAAATGGATTTAGAGTGATGTACTCTTCCCCTTCTTGGCTTTTTATTTTTATTTTTATTTTACTTTATTGTTTCAAGATGTATGTAATATATTTCATATATCTTTTTTAAAAATAAAAATTATATATAAAAAAGGTGTTGGTACTTATCTTTAAAGCCCCAAATGGCTTAGGACCTTCATACCATTAGCGCCACCTCTCCCAGCATGATCCTCCCCGTCTTCTCCGATCTTCATCTCAACATTTATTGAAAGTCTTTGATCCATGAACTGCCTGCCTTGTGTCAACAAGGGCAAGGGCCTTCTCAGTAGTGGCCTCTGTCCTGTGGAACCAGCTGCCTAAAGAGGGGCATGCCTTTTGGGACCTCCCTTGATTCCACAGGGCTGGCAAAGTTGCTGTTACAGACTCCACTCTCTATATTCCTAATGATCAAATCACCCATTATCAGAAGCCCACCTCCCCCCAACCCCCCCCCCGGGGTATCTTTAATATGAGAGGGTGTTCTGTCACTCAAGGAAGGAGTCCCTTCTAAGGGATCACATCCCTCCTCTTCAGACTGATGCCTCCGACTTTGAGACTCTCAGTCTCCACAACAGCAGAAGAGCTGTCAGCACAGGAGTGGGACTGTTCTGGTAAGTCCTTGAGGGTCTCTTCCCCAAACCTCTCTCTCTGCCTCAGCTTCTCCAGGTTAGCAAACCTGCTCCCTGAGCCATAAACTCCATGCAGAGAGCACACACCCATGATTTCCACCCAGCAGATAGATAATCATACATGTGGCACTCTGCAAAACACTAGATAGCCTTGCTCCCCTGTTGGCTTTCTACTTTTATAACTGGTTAGTGTTTTAAAGATATCTAAAGTGATGCAGGGTCCTCAGGACTGATCCCCAGGCCAAGAGCCCTTTGACTCTTGACCTCTGGCTCATGCCAAAGGCTCTTGCCACTGCCTAGGAGAAGCCTTACAATTCAGAGGCCCACAGCCCCCATCTTCCAGTAGCAACAGCAGAGGGTGGGGCTTGCCATCAGTCACAAGCAAACAGACCTTTCTTAATGAACAACAGACCAGACTAAAGACCTTAACAGACCCAGACAAAGATACCACAATCCAGTAGGCTATGAGCGCCCACTCACCCTCAAACTCTGTCCTCTCACATAGCAACCTCAGTTAATGCCCCCCAAGTAGTTTAGCAGTTTAGGAAAGGTAAAACAAAACAAAACAAAAAACCCACTCACCTTCCCAGAGGTTTCCCCTGTTTTTTTTCTCCCAGCCCAGTTCAAGGTCAGACCTTTATTTCTCCTGGAATTGCAACTGATCCCCAGACTACAGAGATTAATTCCCTTAATGCAAATATATTTAGGTTGTTTCATTGTTATTGTTTTGTTCTGTCATGTTTATGTGTTTTGCTATTCCATATTGACTGATGAGGGACCATCCCAGGGTACCTTTTGACCCCCTCACACACACACACTATAAACCTGAGTGTGGGTTATTGGACCCTAATTTTTCATAATATTTTCTTCCCATTCCTATTTCTTTTCATGTACAGAATACATGCTAGAAATTAGTGGAGGTGGTGAGAGGTTACTTTCAGACTGAGCCAGCCATGCTGCAAGATGATGGAACATTGGATAAGCTATTAGCAGAGGCCCTTTTGGTGAGAGCTTCTAAGTAGGACCCACTAAGGCATTTCATCCTAAACCTAGTTAGTTGAGAATGTGGAGTGATTATCCCCCAGCATAGTTCTTCTGCAATGGCAAGAGGTCACCAATATGGTGATAATAAAAGCTTTCATTGTAGGGCAAAATAAGAAAGAGGTCAGCAGGACTCTTTTGTTGTAAAACTGGAGGGAAAATGGGAAATCTTGGGATCTGAAGAACTCTGAACAGAAAAGGAAATGTATCGTTTTTTAATTCTCCTGCATAAAAGTAGCAGCAATTCTTTTTGTTCAATAGCCACTTGTATTCATTGCGGCAGTAAAACTAAAAGCTCCCTAAAGCCTTCTTTTAAGGAGTTCATTAGGAAGCTGTTAGTGAAGTTTCATGTATCTTTATTGCCACTGCAGTCTAATGGAGACAGACCATATGTGGGATCTGAAATTTGGAGAGTGCATTTTCAGTGTGATACATTGAACATCCACGCACATTTTCCAGGCTGTGGTTACTTTAATTGCCTGACATGCCTGATACAGATTCCCTCCATCATATTTCAGATATATGTGCTGTACTGGTTTTAACATTATCATGTTTCTGAAGTGCTGGGGAGTTCACCAATGCATGGTAGTACAAAGCCTATTGGCCAGCCATCTGTCACATGACTTCAAAGAAATCTACTCATTGCTAAGTATCAGAAAAGCATGACACTGTTGTTGTTTTTAATGTAGCATTTATCCAAAACTAAGAAACAATAGTTTGTCAAAAGCTACCCTATGAATTTGAAGCTGTCAGATCTGACTCTGGAACTCCACATCATAAGCTCCTGACATGACAGTATTCTGTAATATAAGATCCTGGTAGGTTTCTGAGGCTACAACCCTAAAAAAGCATTCCTGGGAGTAAGCATCACTGGATTAACATGGGACTTACTTTTAAGCAGACCTGCTTAGGGTTCTTCCCTCACGAATGATTACACCCCCAGCAGTTCTGAAGTATCTGAAGAAGTGTGCATACTTTAGCTTATACGCAGAATAAAACTTTGTTGGTTTCAAAGGTGCCACTGGATTCAAACTTTGTTCTGCTGCTTCAGACCAACATGGCCAGCCACCTGAATTTGCCTTCAGCAGTTACACCATTCTGTGCTCATTGATGTCCGTGGACTTAGATGGTTATGACTCTGCTTAGGATTATAACATTAGTTGCTTAGTGATTAGAAAGAATTCTCTCCTCCCATGAAAAACTGAAAGAATCTCTTGCCTCGGGTGGAGGGCTACTTCTACTGAAGGAAAACCCTTCTGCTACTGCTACAGACAGCGAGGAGCATGGTTGCAATAGAGCACCCCAGGCTCCCCAACAAGAAGTGAGCTCCAACTTCCCTCTCAGAGACTGCAGGGCTGCGGTCACCAGGGGATGAACTCATCACCTGGCACCACAGCAGGCCAAGGGCAGCAGGGGGATGAGAAGTCTCAGCAGAGGCTAGCAATCAGTCTAGCAAACCTTGCTACCTTGCCAGCAGCAGCAAAGGCTTGGTAGGAATAGCTGAAGCCAAGGAAGCAGGAGGCAATGGCCCAGCAGAAGTTCCTACAGAGAGTGTGCCAAGAAGTCAAGGAAGAGGGCCAAGAAGGTTGTAGAAGGCAATTTAAAGGGGTGGTACTCCAGGTCCTAGCCCAGGTAAGGTTGCCAACTCTGGGTTTGGAAATTCCTGGAGCTTTTTTGGGGGGGTGGAGCCTGGGACTGGCAAGGTTTGGGGAGGGGAGGGACCTTAGTGGGTATAATGCCATAGTGTTCACCCTCCAAAACAGCCATTTTCTCCAGGGAAACTGATTTCTGTAGTCTGGAGATCAGTTGTATTTCTGGGAGGTCTCCAAGTAGCACCTGGAAGTTGGCAACCCTATGTCCAGGTGGTAGGCCAGGTTCTGAGGGTAAGTTCAGGGGGTGAGGCTGGGGCTACTTGAAGCAGAAAGATATGTTTAGGGAAGCTCCATTACTCACTCATTTATTACAGGTCTATATGACCGAAGTCTTGACCAGAAGAAAAGGGGTAAAATTGGTGTATAAAATATAACATAAAATATGACAAAAGCAAAGTCACAATCAATAAACATCAATAAAACCCAGGCAATGGCCTGGAAGTTAAAATTTGCCTAGCTGCACTTGAGGCGGAGCCAACTAACTAAGATCATCCAAAGGTTGAAGATCAATATAGGTATTATCAGGGTTGATAAAATTTTCAATGTTTCTTGAGAGCAGCAACCTTTGCCAGGAACCGTGCCACATTGGCTGTTATCAATCCATCAGCATTTGAGTCAGATAACAATACTGAGAGCACCCAAGGCTGCGAGGGAAGATTCATCTTCATAAGAATGGTAGTAATATATGTCCCTCTATCTTGAGTCCAGTGGGGGCAGCGAAACATCAGACGGTCTAAAGTTTCAATTTCACCAGAATTACAAAAAATAACAACTGTGCACTGCAGAAACCCACACCAAAGCTTACAATAAGAGACTTCAGTACAATAAGTAATTCAACACTTGTAATCAATCATAGGAAAATATACAAGTCCACTTTCCCAAAGGGAAAGAACAAAGTCCAGAATAGAAATCTCTCAGAAGGAAGCAATGAAGTCTGGAATAGATGTCCAACATTTTTCCTAGGTATTGATCAGTGTTTCGGACTTCAGGTCCTTCTTCAGGAACTAGAAGCTATAAGAATATAGAATACAATCATGCTAATAAAATCCAAACAGTTTCTGGCCATTTTAACCACATAATGTTTCACACAGTACATTTTTTTTTAACATTAAACACATTTTATAAAGTCTCATGCAATCTTACCCATTATAGGAAGTCTTACTGCAATTTCTTAACAAGGTCAACATTATTCAGTTTCACTGTAAGAGAGAATATCTTCTTAGAATTAATCATATGATTTACAAAGCAGAAAATATGGACCACTACATAATCTACTTACATATGGGCCAGGTCTCCTAAACTCTAAAAAGCACCTGCAAAGGTTGCTACTATGTAAGTTGGACCAAACATGCCTCAGAGTAACTAACCTATTGTTTCTATTTTATGAATCCACATTGACTACAGCTGGTACTATCCTGTTGAATTTTAAAGTCACAACCACCCTGTTAACTCGTATACTTGAAGTTGTCATCTCCAGGCAGCCAATTTCTGGAGATGTACACCGAATGAATCTATTGTCTAGAACTGGCAAGTTGGTGTAACATTGGAACTCTTAAAGTAACCTGCCAGGTTAAATATAGGGGTCCAAAAACAGTTACATGTCCCTCAAGCAGATGTTTACCTTGTCACCCAGAAGATAGAATTACTGGAGACTGGTCAGTAATGTCTAAATCATAAGAAAAAAGACAAATCCAATTCAGAATTTAATCCTTTGGGTTGTAAAGTTCCAATAGAATATATATAGTGTGCCTCCCTTTGCAGCAGTATTTTCTGTACATCTTTCTTACCATTATCCTCTATAGTTTCTAGTATATTTAAAATCATCATATTTATGATTTTTTTCAACAAAATGTTGGATTAGATACGTGTCTCCCTTCTTCATTTTAAATCTAGATTTGTGTTCTAAAATTCTAGAGTGTATAGGCCAAGTTGTTATCCCTATATAAACTAGAGAACACTTGCAGATTAAGGCATAAATTAAATTTTTCGATGCACAGGTGCTATAATGATATAGTATCCTCTCATAATTATATAAAAGCAACTCTATCTTATTAGTTTGCCAAGTCAATTTGCAAACTGCGCAATGTGCACATCTATAGTGCCCTCTACTAGGCTTAGCTGTACCCTCTATTTCATTAGACCTGTGTTTCAAAGGGTCTGTCCTTCTGAAACCAATATTTGGCTTATCTTGGCAGCCCGGAATATTGTGTAATATATGCCAGTGTTTCAGAATGATCCTTTTGATTTCCAAAGCCTTAGGTGTAAAATCAAATGCAGAAAAAATGTTCTGTCTTAGATGTTTATTTTTTTCTAGTAAATTTTTCTTTCTATCAATTTGCTGTACCCTGGCTACTGCACTGTTGACAATTTTCTTGCGGTAACCTCTATCCAAAAATCTTCCTGCTATCTTTAATAAAAATAGAATTTTCAGATGAATTCCATTTAATTCTGAGAAGTTGTGAAAAAGGAAGATTATATTTAAGAAAAGGAACATGAAATGAATCAAAATGTAGATAGCTATTTTTATCAGTCACTTTATAAAAAGTTTTTACAGCTATCTTATTTTGTTCTGTTCTATAAATGGTCACATCTAAATAGTTGATAGAACTAGTGTCAGCTGAAAATGAAAATTCTATAGAGGGATGAACAGAATTTAACCAGTCTATAAATTGATGTAAAGAAGAGGCCTCATCATAGAACAATAAACAATCATCAATAAAGCGAAAATATTTCATGCAATGAGTGTAGAACAGATTAACATTGGCATCTAGAATGAATGTATTCTCAAAATCCTGCATTAATATATTTGCTACTGAGGGTGCAACAGCTGAACCCATAGAGACTCCATTTTTTTGTAGATAGTAAGTATCATTCCAACAGAAAAAAATGTATTCAAACAAAATATCTAGAAGGTCCATTAAGAAATGTGTTGGTGGCATATCTTGATGTCTTAATTCTAGCCGGTCCTTGATTAGCATGCATGCTTCTTCTAAGGGGATATTAGTATACAGTGATTTAACGTCCATAGACACCAATATTGTAGAGTCTGTGATCTGGATATCTTTGATCTTATTTATAAAATCACTAGTATCCTTTAGATACGCCCTCCCTGATGTAGCTATAGGTTGCAAAAATGAATCTAAGTACTGGGCTATAGGTTCTAGAATTGAGCCACAGGCTGCCACAATAGGTCTTCCAGGTGGTGGGTAAATATTCTTATGTATTTTGGGTAGTACGTAGAAGGATGGAATCGTTGGGAATTTTTTATTAAGGAACTCAAAAGTATGTGCATCGATATAACCTAAAGAGAGACCCTCCCTAGTTGTAGTAGTAATTACATTTTGTATATGTTTAAGAGGATTTTCAGTTAGAGGCATATAGTACCGATCATCTTGTAGTTGTTTTTCTATTTCATTTTTATAATCTAGGGCATCCATCAAGACTATCACACCCCCTTTGTCTGCTTCTTTTATAACTATTTCACTATCCTCAGCCAATTTTTTTATAATGTCCAATCCTTTAAGTGGAAGATTGTACTGAGTTCTAAAAAATCTACGTTCCGTTTTTTCAATATCTCTTTTAACCAAATCCTCAAAGACTGTAATAGCTGGATCTGAAATATTTGGTGCAAAAGTAGATTTATTTTTAAAGGGATTATTTCTAGTTGAAGCATTCCCAAACAGTTTTTTCAGTTTAATCAATCTAATCAATTTATATAAATCTATTTGGGTGCGGAAACTGTTGTACTTAGGGGTGGGTACAAAACTCAATCCCAAGTTTAAGAGTCTTTCTTCTTCTTTGGTAAGATTTCTAGATGATAAATTTACTACAAGGCTTTCTTTCTGCCCCTGGTCCTCTGTTTGCCTCTCTGGTTTAAAGAATCCCTATACTGTGTAGGTTTAGACCTATTCCTAAAATAATATGTAGATGAAGAGCTTTCATCACCGGAAGTAGTGTATTCTTCTTCAGTAGTCTCAAAATCTGAATGGTCTGCCCATGTCTTCTTCAGTAGTACTGTGTGAAACATTATGTGGTTAAAATGGCCAAAAACTGTTTGGATTTTATTAGCATGATTGTATTCTATATTCTTATAGCTTCTAGTTTCTGAAGAAGGACCTGAAGTCCGAAACACTGATCAATACCTAGGAAAAATGTTGGACATCTATTCCAGACTTCATTGCTTCCTTCTGAGAGATTTCTATTCTGGACTTTGTTCTTTCCCTTTGGGAAAGTGGACTTGTATATTTTCCTATGATTGATTACATGTGTTGAATTACTTATTGTATTGAAGTCTCTTATTGTAAGCTTTGGTGCAGGTTTCTGCAGTGCACAGTTGTTATTTTTTGTTTTCTCTTGATCATTGTTTACTGTGGACTGTATTATTGTTGTTGTTACCAGAATTACAAAGGCAGAGGCAATCTGAATAAGGTAAGCCTTCAAATCTGCCCAGTGTTACCATCATTGGAAATGCATTTAGGTGGGCCAATAAGAGGGCATGATGGTGGGATGGAATTGGGAGCGTTGAATGGAACTCAGGAAGTCTCTCTGGTGGGGACAACCCCAAGGCCAAAGGAGAACAGGTGAGTCTGGCCCTGGCCACGGTACTGGCCCAGTCCAACTGCTTGAGTTTCTTCAAAGTTTCCTTAAGCTGGAAGGGCATAAGCTCTTCAGTGGGTGAGAAAATCGAAACTCCCAACACCCTAAGTTTACCAGCAAGAAGGGACAACCAAGGGTTAGATGTCGTGTCCTTCAAGATGGAACGAAGAAAGCCGGCCTGGGGATGGTGACTTGGGTCAGATAGCTTAAATCTCAACTTGAATGCCCTTTTCCAAGCACGTGCTTCAAGCGAGGATTGAACCAGTTCCATATGGAAGACAGTCCCAGCAACACACCGTGGAGTTCCGGTAATTCTCCTAAGAAAGGAGTTTAGCTGGGAATCCAATTTCTCATCCATGCCAGCAATCCAGATTTCTGCCCCATATAGAATTTGGGAAACCACCTTTGCATTGTACACCTCGATGGCAGAAGGAATCCGCTTAGCCCCCTTTGTATGGAAGAATCCTTCAACCAATGCCGTGGTGAATCTGGATGACTTTTTAATGTACATCAGGTGAGCAGACCAGGATAGATTATAGCTAAAAACAATACCAAGGTATCGGAAAGAAGAGACCCATTCTAGTTGGCCATCTCCAACTTTAAAATAATGAGGACCTCTTCTTCTAGTAGAAGAGAAGCGAAGAACCTTGGACTGAAACTCCATTACCTGGTCAGGTTGGAGACAAGAGGTTTGTAGCTCAGCTAAAGGAGCAACCTTCTGGGAAAAAAAGGACAGACTTAGATGTTGTAATCTTTGATCCTATCCTTTTCACCCCTGTTTTAAGAGTTGGTGAAAAGTACTGAGACTGATGAGTCCGTAGAGTGAAATCGGCTCATACTTTTATTTAAGATCAGGAACAAGACAACTTTAGCTGGCTCGCAGGCCAACTTATATTCAGTGAAAACCCACACCCCAAAACACACCCCTGCACCTTCATAGGCTATTTACAGTGGCTGAGAGTTCCATAGGCTCTCGGCCAGGAGCCTAGCCCTCTGATTGGTGTGGGCTAGGATCCGCTTAGTTCATTGTTTGTGGGAGTGAAGTTCCTAGGTTAGCGGGACTGCGTGGAGCCCTCTGGGTGCCACGCGGTCAGGACTGAGTACATTACACCCCTCCCCCCTTGGTCTGAAGACACCCACACACATAGTCCTTGAGATACGCCGATGTCTTACACTCTCATGTGGAATGTCGTACCCCAGTCTCCGCCAGGACTGGGGTTGGTGCTGCAGCCCTTGGCAGGGTGCTGGCCGATGGCTGCAGGGTGATTGCAGGCCAGGTGGTGTTGCTAGGTGCCTTGTCTATCACCGGCAGCGGGCAATCACTGGATAGGTTGGGGCTTGTGTCCAGGGGAGTGGAGTTCACGGTCAGTGGCTTGGCTGCCTCGGAGGTGTCAGATACCTCGAGGTCTTCCAGATCCAGCAGCAGCATCCACGGACAGAGTTGTTTGATGTGGCGGTGTAGGATCTGGCCGTCCTCGCAGGAGACCTTGCAGGAGTGGGGCCCTCTTACTCTTACCACTCTCACCGGAATCCAGGTGGGGGCCTTGGCAAAGTTCCAGGCATACACCGGGTCCTCTGGGAAAAAGCCTCAGGCAGTGTTCGGGTGCTCGATCTAGATGGAGGCAGTCCATCCTTATTGTGAGGTGTCTGCCCAGGAGCAGCTCAGCTGGGCTCCGGCCCATGATTGTGTGAGGGGTGGTTCTTTGTCCGAAGAGGAAGGAAGCCAGCTTGTAGTCCCAGTCAGGCACCTCTAGCCAGTGGAGTGCATCTTTCGTGGTCCTTACCATGCACTCGGCCTGTCCATTGGTGGCGCGGTGGAACGGGCCTGAGTGAACGTGGCAGATCCCATAGTAGCTGGTGAACTCCTGGAACTCTCCGGATGTGAAGGCCATCCCATTATTCATCACCAGGGTGTCGGGGATGCCCTGCGCACTGAAGATCCACCACATGGTTGACAGCACCGGCATGACTTCCAGCCACTTGCTGTAGGCATCCATGAGAATAAAAACAGCTGCCTCTGGAACGGCCCTGCAAAGTCCGGGTGGAGCCGAGACCAGGGGTGGTGGGAGGATTCCCAGGCCCTCTCTGGGGCCCTGGGCAGTTCAGGGTGTGAGGCTTGGCAGGATTGACCCCTTTTTAACTTGTCCTCAATGTCCTGGTCCAGTCCCGGCCACCAGACATAGCTTCTCACCAACGCCTTCATTCTCACTACCCTGGGGTGGTGCTCATGTAGTGCCGTCATGACTCGTTGTTGGAGTGGGTTCAGGATCACCACTCAACCTTCCCACATCAGGCAACCTTTGTACGCTGAAAGTTCATCTTTCTGTGAGACGAATGGCATGAACTCGGGGCTTTCCTTGGCCGTAGGCCATCCCCTCCCCACGCAGTCCAAGACCCGACATAGAACCTTGTCCTTGGCTGTCAGGCAGGCAACTTCCCAAACATGAACCAGCTGGTCTAGAAGGGCTTCCATGAGGGTGACCATGTGGGCTGGGTCTGGGTCAGGGTCCACTGCAGTCAGTGGCAGGTGGCTCAGGGCATCTGTGTGTCCCATGGCTTTTCCCGGCTGATGAACCAGTGAGTAGGCATAACCTGCCAGGACTAACGTAAGACCCTGGGCGATACCATCTGGGGTGTCTGATGATCGGGGGCCAGGAGGCCAAGGAGAGGTTTATGGTCCATCACCACCAGAAAGTGCTGGTCGTAGAGATAGTGGTGGAATTTCTTAATGCCCACCACTATCACCAGCGCCTCCTTGTCAATTTGCACATAATTGCACTCCGCTGATGACAAGGTCTGTGAATAATAGGCAACCAGGACCTCCTGGTGATCCAGCAACCTGTGGCCAAGGACCGCCCCCACTCTGTAGGGAGATGCGTCGCAGGCCAGGACCACCAGGAGCGACTCATCAAAGTGCTGCGGCACGGCGTTAGTTGTCAGCAAATCCTTGACCCCTTGAAACGCCTTGGCATGTGCAGGCTCCCAGACCCACTGTGCATCTTTGTCCAGGAGGCAGTGGAGGGGTTCTGCCACCGCCACTTTCATGGGCAGAAATGCATGATAAAAATTTAGCAGTCCCAGGAAAGCCTGCAGCTCCACCTTGGAAGAAGGAGGGGGAGCCTGCATAACAGCCTTGACCTTATCACCCATGGGGTGGATCCCTTGGGCATCCACGGCGAAACCCAGGAACTCGATGCGTGGCACCCCAAGAAGGCATTTTTTCTTTCTTCACCTTGAGGCCGGTGTCATTGAACGTCTGCAGTACTGCCCGGAGCCAAGCCATGAAGGTGGTGGGGTCCAGTGCCACGATGATGACATAATCTAAAAATGGCTGCACTCCCAGCGCCACACACACCCCAAATTGCAATCTAGTGACTTGAAAAGCCCCCTTGTGCATAGGAATTGTTTGCACCTCGGCGGAGTCCACATCGACCAGCAACTGCTGGTAGGCCTGAGCCAGGGCCAGCTTACCAAAAATCTGCACCCCTGCCAGAGTGGCCAAGACATGGCTTACCACTGGAACCGGGTAAGCATGGTCTTGTAAGACTTTGTTTATCGTGCATTTATAATCTGCACAGATACGCATGTCCCCATTCGGCTTGACTGGCATGATGATGGAGGTCTCCCATTGTGCAGACACGACTGGTTCAAGCACCCCCTGCTTGACCAGGTGATCGAGCTCTGCCTCAATTTTAGGCTTCAGGGCGAGCGGGGGCAGCCAGGCCTTAATGCAGATGGGGTGGACATTGGGGTCCAGGTCCAGTGAAATGGGCGGGGGGGGCAGTGTACCTTCCCAGCATCCCATTGAACACTCTGGGGAATTCCTCGCAAATGGTGTTGAAGTCTGGCTGCCATTTCTGGTTCACCCCCATAATCATTAGCCCCAGGGGTCTGAACCAGGAAAAGCCCAATAAGCTGGAGAGGCACCCTTCCACTACCAACAGGTCTAAGCACCCCGAGAAGTCCTAAAACTGTACCCAGAACTTGCCACAGCCCCAAACCATGACAGGGTTCTTATTAAAGTCCCGTAACTTGAGACCCTGTGGCTTGTGCAGCCGGGGTCCCCCCTTGGGACAGAGGGCTCGCAAGGTTTCTGTGGAAATTATGGGAAAAGATGAGCCCAAGTCTATTTCCATTTGACAGGGGGACCCGTCTATATTAACAGTCACATGCATCTTGTTGGGGCCATCGGGGGGCAAGTTATATACTATGGTCCTCTGGTGTGCCGAAATGGAGTGCAGATCCACCAACTTCAGTTGTGCCATGGTCCTTTGCTGTTGGCCTTTCGAGCAGCAAACCTTGACGGTATGGCCAGCCTTGTGGCAGGTACGACGGTATGGCCAGCCTTGTGGCAGGTACGGCCTTGTGGCAGGTACGGCAGGTACGGGTCCCATGGTGCAGTGGGAGTGCTGGGCGGGGTGGCGTTGGACCTGTAGGACCTCCTCATAATCGGAGACATCGGAACCTACAGTCACTTGTGCGCGATAGACTGCCTTGGCGCGGCAGTCTTGTTGGGCCTTCTCATACGCAGTGGCCTCCCAGACCGCCTTGTCGAGACCCAGGTCATTTTGGCTGACCATCTTCCTCCACATCTTGGGCTCCTGTAGGCCCACGAGGAACTGATTTAGCAGCACATCAGCCAAATCAGGAAACGCACACCTCATGGTGGCCTGCTGCAGAGCCGCAAGGAAGTCAGAGGCAGTTTCATCAGGACCCTGGACCTTCGCAAAAAAGTCTATCCTTTCCACAATTTCGTGGGCTTAAGGGCCAGGTGGTCTGTCAGCGCCTTGACTAGCATGGCGTAGGACTCATCTTTGGTCAGCCTGGGTGTTATTAAGTCCTTTAGTAATAGATGGGCCTCCATCCCACAGTGCCAGAGGAGGTACGCCTTTTTCTTACCCGGCTCTGTGACATCGTGGATGGTGAAGTGGCTCTCCAGGGTTTCCAGCCAGGTCTCCCATTGGGTAGGTTGGGAGATGTCGAAGGCTGGGAGGCTCTCAGATGCAGCAGCCATCTTACAGGTTCCACGTGGAGGCTCGGGAGTGGTGGTGTTGGAACGAGGAGTGGTGCGGTGCGATGCTCAGGTCTAGGAGTGGTGCGATGAGTGGCAACCGGAGATGCTGGCTTCCGGTGATCTCGGCACTGGGCTTGATGTGATGCTCGATACATGGTCTCTGTTCATGGGAGGTAGAATCCCATCCTCGTCGCCAGTGAAAAGTACTGAGATTGACGAGTCCATAGAGTGAAATCAGCTCATACTTTTATTTAAGATCAGGAACAAGACAACTTTAGCTGGCTTGCAGGCCAACTTATATTCAGTGAAAACCCACACCCCAAAACACACCCCTACACCTTCATAGGCTACTTACAGTGGCCGAGAGTTCCATAGGCTCTCAGCCGGGAGCCTAGCCCTCCAATTGGTGTGGGCTAGGATCTGCTTAGTCCATTGTTCATGGGAGCAAAGTTCCTAGATTAGCAGGACTGCGTGGAGCCCTCTGGGTGCCACACGGTCGGGACTGAGTACATTACACCCCTCCCCCCTTGGTCCAAAAACACCCACACACATAGTCCTTGAGATATGCCAATGTCTTATGCTCTCGTGTGGAACGTCGTACCCCAGTCTCCACCAGGATTGATCGTGGGAGTGAAGCTCCTAGGTTAGCGGGGCCACATAGAGCCCTCGGGGTGCCACACGGTCAGGACTGAGTACATTACAGTTGGAGAGTCTCAAGGAGGTGGGACATGATGGTGGAGGTCAAGGGAGCGGTGCCAGCAAGGGAGTACCCTCATACAGACATACAGTGATCACCCTGCATCGACTATTTCCCTCCACTACAGATGTAGACAAATACCATTTGGTATTGGTTTATCATACCACATTGATTCTAGGTAAATCCTTGCAGAACTATCCTGAACAGGGTCAAAGGCAGTTGTGGTATAGTTTGATTGAATGCATGAGAAAAGAACATCAGGTTAGCATATCAAAATGTACCCAATATTTCCTTGAAAAAAATCTTTTTCCCCAGCTGTTTCACTCTAGGAAAGCCATTTACTTCTTGTTGATCTTTTAATGAGCTCTAGAACTGCTCTGTTAAAATTTGACAGTTGCCTGTTTTACATGTTTAGTAGTTTAAATGGGTGATTCCTAGATGGCAATCCAATATTAAGAAGACTTTATTAGCATTGCATTTCACTATGTACCAACGTGGGGTTATCCTAGATTCTAGGACTCTTCATTATGTTTTAATGTTGGGAATGGTAACATGCTGTCACTCACCTCCAGACACAACAGAAAAGGAAGGTGTTTTGTCATAGCAAATGTAACATGAAGTGTGTGCTCAGTGGGTCAAAACTAGAGCAAAATCTCTTGAGAAAAGTCAATATGGTGTTTTCTTCCCAGGCCTGCCTTCTGTACACTAGGCCGCAGTTTCCATTGGCAGCCAAAGCCCTAATTCTGTATTGGCTCTTCAGCGTGAAGGGTATTCACTTATAAAAGGATGTGTTGACACTTGTTCTGTTTAAGCTGGCAATCCATCATTCTAACTGTTATCTTCAAACAATGAAAATCAGAGAATTGCAATAAAAAAACTCTTTGGGACTCTATGATCTCACTAAAATAATTAGAAGGCAAAGTTAGAGTATGCCTTTCTTATGGCTTTATCGCACGCACTATCCTAGAAAGTCACTGCACAAATTATTGTGCAGTTCTTCCCCTGACTCTTTGATTTGGTTTACTTCTGCATTCTCTTCCTCAATTCTGAATGTCTTAATATTTTCTAAATCTTTGAACGAACACTGTGTGTTAAAAGGTGAGATGGTCACTGCTGCCATAGAAAAATTATGTTATTAGAATACAGATATCAATTATCTTAATTTCCAGCTGTGCAAACTACAAATTCATACCTTCTGAAGTACAGGGAAGATTGAAATACGTCCTGACATCCTTATGTTCTGTGTCAGCAGGAAGCAGTAATTTAAAAATATGCCCTCCTCATCAGTCTTCAATTTGTACATACAGCTCATCAGTGCAGGAATTCCAGTCAGACTTAAACCATATGTTACACTACACATGGAACCCTTTAATTTATTTATTTATTCTACACATGGAACCCTTTAATTTATTTATTTATTCTTGGCGTTGCCAAGGTGTTTTAATCTTAATGTTTGGCATTATGCCCTTGTTCACCGCCCTGAGCCCACGTGGAAGGGCGGGATATAAATCAAATAAATAAATAAAAGAATAAATAAAAGGTATATGGATTGGATCCAGCCAGCTTTCTCAATCAGTCTCACCTGATCCCTCACCTTACTCCAGCTCATGGAGGTCCCATGAGTCCCAGCATAGCCTTTTTTTGTGGTCAGAGACCCATCCTGCTTTGTAACAGTGGAAAAGTTGGCTGGACCCTATCCTATATCTTTCACTTGTATTAGTGGCTATCAGCATTTGTTCAAGCCTAACCAAAGCCTAACACAATTCCTTTCATTCTATACTTAGCAGGCGAGTTTGAAAAAAGATTCAGACAAAAATAGTAGAATGGCATTTTGGAGAGTCATTCTGAGAAGAGGAAGAGGAGGAAGAAGAAGAAGAGGAGGAAGAAGAAGTTGTCTTATACCCCACTCTTCCCTACCCAAAGGAGTCTCAGAGTGGCTTACAATCACCTTCCCTTCCTCTCCCTACAACAGTCACATGATAAGGTAGGTGGGGCTGAGAGAGTTCTGAGAGACTCCTGCGACTGACCCAAGGTCACCCAGCTGGCTTCATGTGGAGCAGTGGGGAATCAAACCCAGTTCTCTAGATTAGAGTTCACCACTTTTATTTATTATACCAAATTTAGGCGAAGATGCCAGAGAAACTTTCATCATTCAGATTTATTCCAGGGTTTTGGAACAAGCCAGTGACACCACACTCACAGGTAAACTTCACCTGGGCAGACCGCCCCCCAGCCAGATGCTTGCATCCCCTCAAGTTTCCAAAGGCATGTTCTGAAGTACAAAAAGGCAGACATACCCAGAGTTCTGACAGTGACCCCCAAAGTAACCCCATGGCATCTTGGCCGGGACCCTAGCCACTCCAGACAAGCAAGGGAAGCATGCCCACAACTCTCACCCCTCCTCAGCCAGGGCTGAAATGCACCACGGTAAATTCTTCTACTCTGCAGAGGAAAAGAAACATCAGTCAGGCTGGCTGGGCCACCCACAATTCTCCAAAGGTAGATTTGGAATGATAGGTAAATTTGGATTGACAGAAAGGCAGACGTAGCAAGACTTCCAACAGGGGGTCTCCAAAGTAACCCCACAATAGCTTGGTGGCACCCCAACTGTACCAGACAAGCAATGGAAACATATCCATAACTCTCATAGCCCCCTACAAGGGCTGAAACACCCCACCACAAATTCTTCTACTGTGCAGGGGAAAGGAAACACCTGTCAGGCTGGCTGGGCCACCTACAATTCTTCAAAGGCATATTTGGAAAAACAGAAAGGCAGACATTACAAGACTACCAACAAGGGCTCCCAATAGTAACCCCATGACAGCTTGGTGGGCACTCCAATCCCCCAGACCAGTGGAAATCAGAGTTTTTCATTGTAAGTGATTACTGATGCAAACTGTCTTGCATAATAAAAAAGACTGTTTACATTTTCGTGCCCAACCAAGTGTTTATGGATTGAAATGCTATGTATGGTCATAAACAAAAATAATGCATGGGGAATATTTCAAGTTTGTGCCTAAGTGATAGATGTGTCTCTAGGATTGCTTCCATATTGGATGTCAGGACTGGCTCCTCTAGAATCTCTCCAAGTTAGGGGCAGATTACATGTCTGGGATTCTAGTTACAGACCCTCCAAAAAAGTCTCCCACATTTATACCCTCTCAACCCTTGTGAGTGTGGACACATCTTTGTGCTGTGAGGATGCAAGTGGGTGCAAAGGGTGCTCATCATGGGGGGGGGGACAAAGTCCTCCACCGTCTACATACCACAGCCCCCCATCCCTGGGCAACAAACCCATCCTGCCAGCCCACTGGAGCCCAGCCCTAACAGATCATCATCAGGGGTCTTGGAACCTCCTTCCCCTGATCTGTTCCTGGGGCTCTCCTCAGAGGCAAAAGAGTTGCTGCTAACACTCTTTAGAGAGGAGGACATTAACAGCAGTGATTCAAAGGGTGGGGGGAAAGCCCACAGTTTGGAAGCATTTTAGCACCCTCCCCAGTGCCCCTGGGTGGCAGAGTGCCAGGTGTGTCATACCCATGCCCAGAGGGGCACAACCCCCCAACACTTGCCTTAATCTGTCTTCTGCAGGTACCTGCAAAGGGTGCACCCCAGTATGTTGCAGCCAGAGGAAAATGTGGTGGCCAGCAGGAGGAAGAACAGGCCCACTCCCTCTCAGCCGGGAGAAGCAGAGGACAGAGCAAGAGGCCACTCTAGGAAGAGGCCCCTCTAGGGCTGCCATGCATGGGACATCAAGTAGGGTCACCCTCCAAGAGGTCAAGGGGGGGGGCAGGAACCAGTCACTTGCCTTGTCAGCAAGATGATTGCTGTGGATGGCCAAACTTTCTCCCTCATGGAGGACATAGCCTTTTGCCAGCTGCAGTGGCAATAGTCAAGGCTCAGCTTTCCAGAGCACAAGGCAGAATCATGCACTCCAAGGTAGACCTCTGAAGCAGCCAGGAGGACTGTCAGCACCCAGCCCAGACCTCAGAAGGGGACAGTCCTACCACTGGGCTATGAAGTGATTCTGTTCCATGCTCATGGGATGGATGCAGACACAATGCAAAACATTGCCACCATGTAATACAGAGTAACCTGAGGAAGTGGGTGGGCTGTGGCAACATTGTCCATGGCTACATGGTTATGGATGCACAACTGTGTGACTCAAAGGGGCAGAGAAATAGAGAAGCTCAGCCACCTTCCAGCCTGTGTCCCATCCCAAAGTGGGGCAAGGCAGTGGGGCAAGGATTAGAAACTCTGCTCCAACATTGGCGTTGTGCAATGCCAGGTCCATAAATAATAAGACCGCAATCCTTCGGGACTTCCTGCTGGAACAGGATGTGGACCTGGTATGTATGACTGAGACCTGGGGAGACAGTTGCACTCTCCCAGTTAGCTCTGCCTGGGTTTTCGGTCCTTCACCAATCTCAGACTAAGGGGCGGGGGGGGGGAGGAGTGGCTCTGTTCATTCGAGAGGCTTACACCTTCAGGGCACTCCCAGTGTCAAGGATCGTGGGCACTGAGTGTGCTGGCTTTGTGTGGGATGCATTCTTGTATAAGCATTTGGATTGCCGGCCTCCCTTCTTCTGCTCCTTTTGCTCTGGTGGGATGCAGCTGCTCAGGAAAGTATGTGGTGAACCTTGAGGAAGGGAGGGGGGACTAAAAACAAACCAAATATTCCCACCTTTCTTAGATGCCCACCTGAGAAGCCACTGATTGGGTGTGGTCAATGCTCTCTCTAAGCTGTGGTGTCTTGTGAGCAAAAAGTCTACCTTGTGAGCTACTGGCATTAAAGTTGTGAATGAGCGATTTGGCTACTGCAGAAATTTCTTTGCTCTGGAGCCACCCTTACTGAGATAAGACAAAAATGTGTGAGTGGAGGCTAAAAAACTGTGAGCTAGCTCACACTAACTCAGCTTAGAGGGAACACTGGGTGTGGTAGCATGTCCGTCTCCCTTCCTTACTCCCAAGTAAACAGGCATTGGATCAGGCTGTGCATACACACAGTTATTAGAAAACTTGGGGCCAACTCACCTCTTCCCTTTTTACAGGCTCTGCAAAGGGAAGAGGTAAGTGATCCAGAGGATCCAGATGTGCAAGAGGGGCTTTGACTGAAGGGGCAGTACCAGTTGAGCAAGTATCATCAATACTGGGATCTGCAGGGGTGGGAGAGGAGATTGGGGCCCGGAGAGCCCAGGTGGTGGATTTGCACCCTGGAAAGAAGGTGCATTTCCAAGCCAGGGTTGTTCTTTCGATGGGAGAAAGGAATTAGGGGAGGCAGATTTCTTCTCCTGGAAAAACTTGTTTACACTTGCTAGAGCCAGAAAGCAAATTAGAAGCATCAGTTGACAAAGTTCCCTTTTAATTGTCTTTTCTTTATGAGAAATGTTAGGGTTTTCTTCCTTCAGTCTTTGCTGTGTTTTCTTTTTCTTCTCTGTTAACAGAAATCCAAGCTGAGTTTTCCCATCACTGCCTGCCCATGTTGCAGGGGAGGGGAGGGGAGGGATGGGTAGCAGCACCTGCTGAGTTTCTGTCTGTGTTGAAGCTTGAGGGGCTTTGCTAGAAAAAAAAAGTGGTTGATCTAGGGAATGCACTGTGAATCCTTTTATATTTTGGTCATATCTTTCCACATCACTGCCTGCCCATGCTAGGGGGAAGGGGGATAGCAGCACCTGTTGAGTTTCTGCCTGTCAGGCATGTGTTGAAATCCGAAGGGCCTTGGTGGGGGGGAAGGGTGGACCTAGGGTAGACCTGTTCTTTGGAGGGTAGGTCTAGTGGCTAGGAGGCCTAAAGCTGATAGACGTTCTCTGGAGCATTAGTGTGTATTTCACAAAGAGAATTCTTCTAAAAAACTAATTTAAGTGATAGTGAAATTTAGACTCACAGCTTTAATGCTAGTAGCTCACTAAGTAGAATTTTTGATCACAAGACATCAGAGCTTAGAAGGGACATTGGGTGGGATAGCCAAAGTTTCTTCAGGGGAGAAGAAAACACATTACCAGGCTGATCAGTCAGGGAAGGGAAAGAAAAATGAAGAGAAAATCAAGCTTCTGAGGGAGAGAAATGAAGAAGAAGAAGAGATTGGATTTATACCATGCCCTTCACTACCCAAAGGTGTCTCAGAGCAGCTTACAAACCCCTTTCCCTTCCCCTCTCCACAACAGACACCCTGAGAGTTAGGTGGGGCTGAGAGAGCTCTTGACAGAAACTGCTCTTTTTTCAAGAACTGCTCTTATCAGAACTACGGCTTGCCCAAGGTCATCCAACCAGGTGCAAGTGGAGGAGTGGGGAATCAAACCCAGTTCTCCCAGATTAAAGTCCACACACTTAACCACTACACCAAACTGGATGCAGTTCATCATAGTATCCATTCATTAACCACCATGATTCTGCCATGAACAGCACCAGAGTTCATGGAATATTCATGCCAGGTGCCCTTCCCCGAAGATTACGTCACAAACCACAACCTGGCCAAAATTCATGACAAACTTTACTTTGTGAACCAGTTTGTGCCCATCCCTATTCCTAATTAAAATGGTTTAAAACTGCATCCTAAAGATTGAAAAAGAAAGGGCCTGTGGAGATTGTTCCATAACTGTGGGGCTGCCACTGAAAAGGCCCATTTTCATATACTCACCAGATGAGGTTTTTTAAATTGATGGGACAGTTAGGAGATCCTCTCCCTGTGATCTTAATTCCCAGGCAGGAACATATGGAAGAAAACAGTCCTTCAGATACCCCAGTTCCAAGCCATGAAACACTTTAAAAGAAAAGAGCAGCACTTTGAATTGGGCTCAGGAGTGGATTGGTAGCCAGTGCAATTGCTTTAGTAGTTGAGTCACATTCTCCTGAAAGCTAGCTCCAACCAGCAGTCTACCTGCTGTGTTATGCACTAGCTGCAGCTTCTGAACACTGTTCAGTGGTAGCCCCAAGTAGAATGCATTTCAATAGTCCAGTCTAAGTGCACCTGAGACATGGATCACTGTGGCTAGATATGACTGATCTAGGAAGAGATGCAGCTGACACACCAGCCAATAATTAGAAAAATACCAAACACTATATAACAATTATTTAACCACTTTAAATGATATAATTTTATGTATAATAAATCATGCAATATTTCTGTAATAATGATCACAATGATTATGAACTCATTTAATTTACAAATATAATTCGAATCAGCTCCAAGTTCATATATGGCACAAAACACTCACACAGGTGCACTAGGTCAACAGTTAAAGGTCTATTTTATTTTTACAGAATCCATTGACCTGTATTGCCTCCGAAAGATAAGCTAGCAATGACTTGCATCCGAATTTCTGTGCGTTTCAGAAAGTCTTCTTCAGAGTTGCAATTTCTACAACACTTTGCAGACTGGTCTGGAACCTATGCCTCCATGCATTCAAACTTGGCAATGGCAATACATCACATTTCCATAAGTGTGACAGATGCCTTTACCAGTTTCCAAAATTGGCAAACAGGTTTAGCTGCACCCGAATAAAAGCTGAAGTTATTTGGGTGTGGCTAGAAAGCCTTTAAAGAGACCAAGGTCTCTTTAAATGCCTTCTGAGTTCACTTGCAAAGTTGTACCATGGCAGCAGCACTACTCAGAGAGTGAACTTAGCAAGCATTTAAAATTTAAATTCCTTCTCCATTATACCGTATGGGGATGGTCCCCATATGGTATAATGGTGCTGAATAAATTTGGGTTTTCCAAATATTTATCTGAATCCAAATACAAAACCAATACTGTTATTTGGGAATACTGATATTTTTGGGGTCCAATAGACCTGAATGGGGGGGGATTTTTTTTTTGTACACCCTTAGTCAGATTCCAGCTTCCTCAGGCTATGATATAAAAGCCCCAAAACCACATGAAACAGCTCAGCTGGATGATTCCATGCAGATCCATTAGTGGTGGATAAATATTAGCTTTTTATCATAATCACTGTCACCTCGGCATCTCCCGGCTTTCCAGCATCTGCTTCCAGCCCGGGTCCGACACTCAGTGGGTAAACGGCATGGTCGTACTGACTTTCCAGTCTGGGCCCCGGGGTAAGGGACCAAGTCTCTGCCGTCTCCACTGGGAACCTGCCCCAGGGTTGGTGTTTTGGCTGAGTAGTCACATTGGTGTGTGCCCCACCAAATAGCTCCAGGTAGGGCGCACCCCACTCCTCCTCCCGAGGAGTTGGTACTGCGGTCATCGGTACCGTGGTCGTAGGTACTGACTCCTCCACAGTAGTTACAGTTGTAGTGTCGTCCTCATCCCCACTCATCTCAGCTTAGGAGAGATGCAGGTCAGAAGAAGGAAAAGAGGATTACAGACACTTTGTGAAGTTCCTCAGTCAGCTCATGCAACACAGGGTTTCTTCAGAAGACAATGTTTAATGGTGAATCAGAACTAAAGACACGTGTACAGCTTGTGTCAGTAATGGCTACATACAATAGGACTGACTATGATATACTACATTCAAGCATCCCCCCCCCATAGCAGAAGCCAATGAATACAAATTGCGCGCTTAGTAACAGTGAGGAAAAGTTCAGACGGAATACTTCTCCCGCATACCATACACTTGACAGGGCTACCTGACATCATGTTGCTTCTCCAGTCTTGCTCCAAATTTTCCACCAGTGGTGCTTTAGCTATCGTCCCTGTAGTTTCATCACTATCAGTTCCCCATTAAACCAGGGAGACTGTTTGCATCTGTCTGGGGGGAGAGGGCACTTGAGGGTAATTGTGTCAACAGCCCAGACCACCTCCCTTTTCCAGAAAGTAGTCAGGGCCTCTACAGAATCAGCAGCAGCTGAGTGGAAAAACCCACAGCAATTATAGCAAATAATCAGGATCCATCAGGTGCCCGGAGCAGACAATCTAAATTGGTCCACCACCCCTGTGGAAGAAGGAGGAATCCATTAGTCTAAACATTTGAACCAATTTAGGTATGTAGACTGGGCTGTATGACTCGAGTCTTAAGGCAATCTCTTCTACAAACCTACAGTTTTGAGGTTTTCCTTGAAGAGGATGACTGTTGAACCATTCTGCAATCAAGATCACATGATTACTAATTAATAATTCTTCACACATCAGCAAACAATGACAAGATTCTTTCGAGGAATAAGAATAAGTTTTTTTCTTCTTTTTAATGTAGATGATCCCATATTTCTAAATGGAATAAAATGTCAGAGGCCCAGCTTTAGTGTAGTTTGAAGAGAACTGTATAGAAAATAGCTGGGAAGGCATTTATTTGTAAACTTTTCAGATGTGTACAACTCTCATTGATCCCATTTAAATTATGTGGAGCATTGCAACAATCCTATTACTGAAAATTGTGATGTCATATAACATAACCTATATTATCCACAGCAGGAGACCTGTGTACTTCTATGAAAATAGGACACTTATTTAACAGCCTCTGTTTTCCAAAAGGCCAGAGCACAAGCAAGAAAGCACAGAAAGTGATCCTTATATAAATGGACCATGGATGCAAACTGTCTTTTCCCACTCTCAGGAAATGTGAAACTTGTTATGTTAGTTTCTCCAGGAGATGACATAGTTTGTCACTAAATGATGAGTCTAATAAATAACATTATTAATTGACTGAAAAAAACTTATTTCTTGGGTGTCCTCTTAAAATAGGGTTTATTTATTTAGAATGCAGGATGTGAGGAATTATTCAGATATGTTGTCAAAGGCTTTCATAGTTGGAGACAAGAAGAAATTCCTAGAGCAACACTATGGAGGCCATTCTTTGGTCATTTTTCCTCCTGCTCCTCAATTTCTTGAGGATCGGGATTGGTGCCAATGGTAGAGATTTTTCTGTTGGCATGGATAAATAGCAAGCATACAATGTCATTGTTTTTACTTTACTCTTCCTAAAATGTCAACTGCTAAGTCTGCAGGACTTTCTAAACTGAAGCAGAGAAAAAAAGGCTTCTAAATCATGGCTTGAAATATTTTATTTTCTCCCTCTCCTTTCCACATCCAATCTGATGAATAATTCTACAGAACTTGAATGATTGCACACAGTTTTGTGTCATATTTGGTTGGCCTTCATAAAAAGTTATTGGAGGAATTTCGTTTATGGATTGAACAATTAACACCATTTCACATCTTATTACTTATTTAGTAAATTTTTATCCTACCCTTCCTCTAAGGAGCTCAGAGCAGTACAATATTTCCCATCTTATCTATTTTATCCTTACAACAACAGCTCTGTGAAGCAAGATAGGATGAAAGGTAGTAAATGTCCTCATTTTGGTCTGGCCTTGTATCACACAGTTGGAGAAAGGCAGGTTTTAGGCCTCGTCACTTAGGTATGGATAAGACTGCCTATGCTGATTTCTGCCAACCACCTGCAGTAATAAAGGCAGGAATGGATGGGTTGTTTAACTCACTGGGAATGTTCCTGGTGGACTACTGCCTTGGATAGCACCACAAAGGCCACTTGACTCAGTTTGCTCCAGGGCTGTTTTAATATTCCAATGTACCCCTAAGTGGGGGACTAATGTGGACAGAAATATCAGCATCTAAACGGTTCCTGTATTAGGATGGACAGCATTAATCTGCATTTCACCATGCCATCAATATTCTCTACAGCGTGGACTGGAAATTATTATTAGGTGTCCTTTGAATATATTTCTCTATAACACATTCCTTGCTTAAATCCTGCTTGATATCTACAGACAAACCCCTGTTGCTCTGAAATGAACCAAAACTGATCCTGCCAATACACTTGTTGACAACAAAGGCCTTCATATCTGACCGTGGGTATTATGCCATGGGGCTAGAGAATAATTTAAGTTCCCAGGTCAGCACCCTTTTTGGCATATGCAGATGATTCAGCTAGCAATGTCTGTTTAATTAATTTCAGTCTGCTTCACCTCTTTAGGACTTTCCTTTGCCTGCTGTTTGGTCTGCTAATCATAATTAAATCTCAGGTTATAGACAAGGAGAAATCAGCAACCATCATCATATTGGTAAATATAGTAATATATTCACATCAACGTTTAGAGACTGTACATAAGAAACAGAGAACTGTATATATCTCCTGTCAATGGTCGATCTCCCAGTGACGTTGGGAAACATACAACTTCACAATGGATAAAAGGATTTGAGTACACTGGCCAAATTAATGTACAAAGTCTCTGTGATAAGGCCATCTGTGTTACCCAGCCAATGTATGAAATTTATATAAACGTTAATGATGAAAACCATGTAAATGTCCATATTTACACGATACTTTTTGCAGTAAGTTTCTCATCAATTCCATTTTGTTCAAAGAGAAGTTTTAAGGGAGGTGGGGCAGGAAGGGAGGTTTCTGCCAATCAGAATTTCATTTATATGCTTACTAGGGAGCAAAGCCCATTGTGGAGGAAAACAACGGGCCCTAGAAAGGAAGGGAGGGAGGGTGGAAGGGAGGGAGGTTTGGAGGAAGGAAGGAAGGAAGGAAGAGTGGCGAGAGTGAAAGAAAGAAGGAGAGAGGAGCGGAACAGGCTTCTCTGGGCCTACTGGGCCCATAGAAGGCCCAGGGGATGGTGGGGGGCAGAAGGGGCTTCCCTGGTCATTTGGCCCATAGAAGGCCCAGAGGATTGTATTGGGGGGCAGAAGGGGCTTGCCTGGGCCGACTGGGCCCATAGAAGGCCCAGAGGATGGGGGGCGTAAGGGGATTGCCTGGGCCGACTGGCCCCATAGAAGGCCCAGAGGATGGTGTGGAGGGGTGTAAGAGGCTTGCCTGGGCCAACTGGCCCCATAGAAGGCCCAGAGGATGGTGTGGGGGGGTGGAAGGGGCTTGCCTGGGCCGACTGGGCCCATAGAAGGCCCAGAGGATGGTGAGGGGGGCGGAAGGGGCTTGCCTGGGCCGACTGGGCCCATAGAAGGCCCAGGGGATGGGGGGGCGGAAGGGGCTTGCCTGGGCCGACTGGGCCCATAGAAGGCCCAGGGGATGGGAGGGGCGGAAGGGGCTTGACTGGGCCCATAGAAGGCCCAGAGGATGGTGAGGGGGGCGGAAGGGACTTGCCTGGGCCAACTGGGCCCATAGAAGGCCCAGGGGATGGTGTGGGGGGTGGAAGGGGCTTGCCTGGGCCAACTGGTCCCATAGAAGTCCCAGAGGATGGGAGGGCAGAAGGGGTTTGCCTGGGCCGACTGGTCCCATAGAAGGCCCAGAGGATGGTGGGGGGTGGAAGGGGCTTGCCTGAGCCGACTGGGCCCATAGAAGGCCTAGGGGATGGTGTGGGGTGGTGGAAGGGGCTTGCCTGGGCCAACTGGGTGCATAGAAGGCCCAGAGGATGGTGAGGGGGGTGGAAGGGGCTTGCCTGGGCTGACTGGTCCCATAGAAGGCCCAGAGGATGGTGAGGGGGAGGTGGAAGGGGCTTGCCTGGGCCGACTGGGCCCACAGAAGGCCCAGAGAAGGGGGGGCGGAAGGGGCTTGCCTGGGCCGACTGGGCCCACAGAAGTCCCAGAGGATGGTCTGTGGGGGGGGGCAGAATGGGCTTCTCTCACCTGCCTCAGCCTTGAGGGCCTGTCCCTGCACTCACTCTGCAGACAGTCCTCTCCTGTCAGAGGACTGGAGCAGACTGAGGCGAAGATACTGGCCAGGGCCGACGTGGGCGGGATTCCGTCAAGCAGCCAGTCAGCCCCAGCCAGCATCTTCGGACTGCCAGTTCTTGGGCCCAATCAATTATGGCAAGCATAGAGTGTTCTGGGACCAGAATTCAATTATATATAAGGAAAGGATATGCAGGCAATGTCTTTTCAGACCAACCTGTACTCCTATTACAGCAGCATCCTATTGTTGTAACCCTATTACAGCGCCACCAGCCATGAAGACTTTTACAGAAGAGTGCACTGGTTTCTCTTCAAAGTGAAATAAAAAAGAAATTAAAGAGAAATCCCTCATTTAAAAGAGAAAAAAGAGAATAAGAGGTATCAATGACTAGATCTAAAACAGTGGATTTTGGAAAAAGAAATTCTTCTCCCTATTAAAACACTACCCACCCCCCATTATATTAGTAAACAGCTGCCATCCCATGAACAGTTAATTGGAAGTAAGCTCCACAGAACACAGTGGGCTTACCGCTGAGCACATGAAACCTCAGATGTGATGACGATGTGGGACAGTGCAGAGGCAGAAGACACTTCTTCAACTCTGTAGCAAAAGTACTTACAAAGGTGATCAGCATGAGTTCTGAGATGAATTTCAATAAAAAGAGTTGATCAGATTAGGAGTTTGCCATTCAGATGAATAGCCATGTTGGATTGTGGACTGGGCTGAGGAGGGACAAAGGGATGAAAGTGACTCCTTTCTTCAGCAGAGATGTGTTTGCAGAAGAAGGAGAAGTGACTTTACCCCCTTGTCCTTCATCACTTCAGCCCTACAATCCACACAGATATTCCTCAGCACAGATCCTGTGACCCTACAAATTACCTTTCTGCGGGACAGTTGGGGCTGCAGGAACAGACAAATCCAGAAAAAACTCCACATTCCATGCACAGAATGGCAGGATTGACACCATTTTTATTACTATTACATATTGCATACCGGGGGTGGGTGGGATCTGGGGATGTGAAATGGTGATTTGTTGAAAGCTACCTAATGGACTTGTGGCAGACAGAAATTTTGAAGGACTTACTGCTTCATGACTCAGTATCATGGGCTGCAGTGTGGTGTAGTGGTTAGAGCGTTGGACTAGGATCTGGGAGACCCATGTTTAAATCCTCACTCTGCCATGGAAGTTTGTTAGGGGATGTGGCAAAACAGTCCTGCTCCAGCTTGCCTTCCAAGGTTTTCCCAACACCTGGAGAGGCTTTTCTCTCTCTCCCATAACCTGCCACCAACACCTGACCCCTGCAGGAATTGCCTGTTGGGAGGGTCAGGACTCACAGCTTCCCTTTCAAGTTCTGAGGCCTTGCCTCTGTGTCGCCCACTGCCCAGCACCTGGTCACTAGGGGACAGATTACTGCCTTGTGCACTCCTGGAGAAATAGCTGCATGCCAACTGACTGCCTTCCCCCGATGCTCTTTTTAAAACAGCATGTGCAAGACACTGGTAATCTATGTGGTACATAGAACCACTTTTGCTGCTGTTCAGTCACACAATTGAGTGCAACTCTTTGTGACCCCATGGACCACATCACACCAGGCCCTTCTGTCTTTTGCTGTCCTCTGGAGTTTGCTTAATTTCATGTTTGTTGCATCAATAACACTGTCTAACCATCTCATCCTTTGCCATCCCCATCTTCTTTTACCTTTGGTCTTTCCCAGCATCAGGGTCTTCTCCAGTGAGTGCTTCCTTCTCATTTGGTGGCCAAAGTATTTGAGCTTCAGCTTCAGTATCTAGCTTTCCAGGGAACAATCAGGGTTGATTTCTTTTAGGATTGACTGATTTGATCTCCTTGCAGTTCAAGGGACTCTCAAGAGTCTTCTCCAGCACCATAATTTGAAAGCATCTTTTCTTTGTCCAACTCTTGCAGCCATACATTACTACTGGGAATACCATTGCTTTGACCATATGGACTTTTGTTGGCATTTTTGTCTACTTTTTATTTTGCTGTCTAGGTTTATTATGCTGTCCATGTTTGCCATAGTTTTCCACCCAAGGAGCAGACGTCTTTTAATTTCATGGCTACAGTCACCATCTGCAGTGATCTTGGATCCCAGGAATGTGAAGTCTGTCACTACTTCCATGACTTCTTCTATTTGCCAAGGAGTGATGGGGCCAGATGTCATGATCCTAGGTTTTTTGATGTTGAGTTTCAAGCCAACTTTTGTGCTTTCCTCTTTCACTCAGAGCAAGAAGCTCTTTAGGTCCTCTTCACTTTCTGCCATTAGAGTAGTATCGTCTGCATATCTGAGGTTGTTGATGTTTTTTCCTGGCAGTCTTAATTCCAGATGGTGATTCATCCAGGTTGACATTTTGCATGATGTACTCTGCATATAAATTAAATAAGCAGAGTGACAATATACATCCTTGTCATACTCCCTTTCCTATGGTAAACCAATCAGTTCTTCCATATCTGGTTCTGTCACTTTATGACCCTTATACAGATTTCTCAGGAGACATGTGAAGTGGTCTTGTACTCCTATTGCTTTAAGGACTTGTCATAGTTTGCTGTGATCCACACAATCAGCGGCTTTAGCGTAGTTAGTGAAGCAGAAGTAGATGTTTTTCTGATACTCCCTTGCTTTCTCCATAATCCAGCAAATGTTGGCAATTTGATCTCTCGTTCCTCTATCTCTTTGAAATCCAGCTTGTACTTCTGGCAGTTCTCTGTCCACTTACTGCTGAAGCCTAGCTTGCATGACCTTGTTAACATGTGAAATGAGTACAATTGTGCGATAGTTTGAACATTCCTTGGCATTGCCCTTCTTTGCGATTGGAATGTAAACTGACCTTTTCCAATCCTGTCGCCATTGTTGCATTTTCCAAATTTGCTGGTATATTGAGTACAGCACTTTAACAGAATCATCTTTTAAGACTTTGAATAGCTCAGCGGGGGGACCATCACCTCCACTAGCATCCAAGGTTATAAAGTATTTATTAAAAAGAAAATGTTCACAAGCATACTTTTCGCATACCACCAAATTGAGCAAGGGATTCAAAAGAAATGGGTATAGTGCAATTCCTCTGTCCCTCTCTCTATACATGCCCTATCAGATGTTAAAATATAGGACAGGTTCCTTAGCTTAGAATGTTATAGATCTCTAAAGAATTTCCAGTACCTTGCAGTTCCCTTCAGCTGTCCAGGCTAGCACATCACAATGTCTGCCTCCTCCAGACCTCAGTTAAGAGTTTAGTCTGCTCTAATGGATTCAGCACCAAAGAGACCTTTCTCCTTGGTTCCCTAAGTTTCTTGTCCCCACCCACTGACCAGGTCAGGCTGGGTCAGAGAAGCTTTCCTGAAGATTCTTCCTGGAGATTCCTCCTGGAGCCTTTCTAGTCTAAAGTCTTCCATGTCTCTGTTCCCTGCTTGGAGAAGGGGAGAGCTTGTCCCACCCATTATCTCTCCTGGTAGATCTATTAGCATTTGTATGAAGGTGGGCTGAAGTACATCTGAAAAGCAAGTGAATTGACTTCCCCCTTTCTACCTGTTCTCTGCCCAGAGAAAAAAACTTTTAAAACCTTCTGGTAAAGGTTTTACTCAGGTCAACCCTCTACCCCAAAAATGTATTTCTTCACAAGGGACTTTGAGACAGTCACTCACTCTCGGCCTAACCTACCTTAGGGGGTTGTTGAGAGAATAAAATAGAGGAGAGACGAATAATATAAGCTGTTTTGCATGTCCGTTGGGGAGAAATTAAATAAATAAATAAATAACAAATCCACACATTGCTCGATATTGTACTATTGCAGCAAGTATTCACAACTGAATTTTCCTGTACAGACAAGACAACCCAATTGCAGACTATTGTTATAGCACAACACCGCCGCAATATCTATCAATGTCTGCCTTATCCACTTCACTTCACTAGCAGGGATACCAAACAAATGTAATATGATAGAGCTCATTGTAGATGCTGAGCAACAGGAGCAATAAGAAATGTTGTTAGCAGGGCTGTTTAAATCTGCATAACACTCAAGAGATTTTCTTTTCAGAAAGCATATTACATCAGTAAGTGTTCCTTTGGTCTGGGATGCTCGTTCCTAGGCAGTATATTCCTTTTTTTTTCTGTACTGAGGAATTCTACATATAGTTAGACTGTCTCCCAGGCAATAGAATTATTTATCAAGAGATTGACCCTTTATTAGATGTATTTAATGTTCTAGTTGATACCATGAACATAAATAGATAAATTATATTAATGTTCCATTTGCTGAATATTTTATATTTCCAGTGGTTAGAATCTACAAGAATCTCTGAATGTGTTGTACTTTTACTAATTTGTGTATATTATGACATTAATTAAGGATCAAAATAACTTATTACAGCTGTAAGTTATGCCACCAATTTCCAAGCAAAACTATTATTCATTGGGCAATTTGGTTTTATGGGCATTGGCACATTCTATTGGGAAATTATGGTTTTAAATTGAACTTCCTATCAGAAAATTGTGAAAGACATCCTTGTATTTCATGTATACAATGTGCATGAAAGGGTAATAGAGAAGGAATATAAAGACCACTTTTCAAATTTGAATATATATGTATTTACCTAACAACCCTGACAAACTTCAATGTGTAGACAACGAGGTATACAACTGTAGTGTAATTCAGTTAAAATGTAAACAATTCATACTCTGGGAACAAAGAGTCCAGTGGCACCTTTAAGACCAACAAAGGTATGAGCTTTTTTGTGCACGCACACTTCCTCAGATACATTGAAATGAAAGTGAACACACACACACACATTCAGACAGACAGATGCCTCTACACAGATGAACAGCAAATTAGCATACAACTTAATGAAAACATTTTGACATATGTAAAGGCCAAGCAACAATAATAAGCTAAGTATATATGGTCACCAGATCACCATTTGTTTGGATTTAATGGGGGGGGGGCAGTATAATAATAAATATGTAAAAATAGGAGTCAAATGTGTAAGGATATCTTTCTTAATTGTAAAAAGTAATAAACTGAGACTTTGTTACACTCCATTAGTCTCCTCTCAAGCATGCAGTTAACTAACATCATCCTTTCTTAGAGGTGCTATGTTAGAGAAATGTATTCAATATATTACATTGCATTACAATAATTATTCTAACATACTATTCTAAAATTGAAATACATTAAAATACAGAGGATATATAGCCCTTCTTAGTGAGAATGAGTTTAGCATATATAATGAGATAAGAAACCAATATCCCTGTTATGTCCTGGGGGGTATTTATTCTGAGTGTTGTAATAACTTGTAATTCAGCAATTTCCCTTTCCAGTCCATTCCTGAAGTTCTTTTGCAATAAAGCAGCTACTTTGAGGTCACCCACTGAGACTGGAAGGCTGAAGTGTTCTCCTATAGGTTTCTCAGTCTTGTGATTCCTGATGTCAGATTTGTGTCCATTTATCCTTTGGTGTAGGGTTTGTCCTGTCTGCCTTATGTAGAGAATCAAAGGGCATTGTTGGCATTTAATGTCATATATTAGAAGATGATCATGTGAATAAGCCTGAGATGGTGTAGTTGATGCTGTTAGGTCCAGTGATTGTGTTGTCTGGGTGGCAGCAAAGTTGGCATTTGGGTTTATTGCAAGCTCTGGTACCAGTGTCCATGTTCAAATTAGATGTTTCATATTTTTTTATATATATATTTGCATTTGTGTGTGTGAATGTCTGTGTGCCTGTGCCTGGAAGTCATGGCGACCTCTGGCAACTCCTACTGGGTTGAGGCCATTCAGAGAAGTGACTTGATAGGCTGCCTCTTGACCCTGGTATCCTTTGGAAGTCTCCTGTCCAAATACTTGCCATGGTTGTCCCTGTACAGGGTTTGAACCCTCCCATCCCCAGTCCAGGGGATAAGAGAAGTACAACCCCTGAACTCTACTAGCATGTACAGGATCTTACTTCTCTCTCATGCCCCTCCAGGAATGAGAGATAGCAAAGTCTCATATGCTTAAACAAACCCAAGAGTATGTCTGCACACACTCCTGGCTTATCAGTAGTCTGCCACCAAGATCTCTTACATCAGTGCCCTCACCAAGGTTCAGAAGCAGAGATCTAAGCTCCTGCCTGGTCCAGAGGACTTAACAAGTTTACCAGCTCTGTGCCAGAGCTGCAGATAATTGATTAAGACACAGTGGTAGCCTTCAGCTAAGTCAGCTCAGGCAGCAAGATTTAGGCTTAGAGGTCAGTTGCAACACAAGAACCAGCCCAGATAATATTAATCTATATTTTATCTTTATTTAGTACAAAGCATGCATATGACAAGACTTGCAAAGGTAGGAGAACAAAGAATATCTATAGCTTGTTCAGCTCTAACTATACAGAGGTATTCATAGTTACCAGTTATTCAGAGGTACAGGTAATACAAAGTCCATTGTCCAGGGAATCTTAAGGATGTGCCACATGCTTGCAGTGGGCAGTTAAGGCCAGCTTGCTGCCCACTAGTAAAATTCAATGTTGCAAGAGAACTCTGACCCTCTTCCCATAAGGTAAGCACAACTCCCTCCCTCTCTTGTCATAATTGAATATGGCCATTTACCCAATCACGAGAGGATGGAGAGTTGTGTCTACTATCTAGGTGCAGGCATTGCTGATGTGACTAAAGGCATGTCTGCTGAGCTTTGATGTGTTAATGCCTTGGGACAGCTGGGTCCTCAGCTTGGGAAGATGCCTCAATGTCTGGTCTCCTCAGCAAAGGTGTCAATATGGGTATGGAGCTTGGCCATCTGTGCAGGCCATCTGCTCAGGTGACATTTGGGCCTAGCAGGAATGAATCAGGAAAGTCTTTTCCTATACAGGCCCTGCTTAGCTTTTGAGATCTAATGACATCGGGCTTGCCTGGGCTATCCAGGTCAGGGCAGATGTTGCATTATTGTGGATGAGAAGTTGTTTGATATTGGAGGGTTGTCTATGAGCAAGAAAAGGTTTACCTTTGAGTACTTGTAAAAAAGAGCTGCCATTGTCCAGTAGAGGTTGTACGTCATCAACAATGCAGTGAACTGTTTTGAGCTGAGAGTTGTGTGTGACCACTAAAGGTTTCCCTTGCTTGAAAGCTCATTGAATCTATCTCTAGGGGGCTTTCTCCTCTCTGTTTCCAAGGTGAAGAGCCAGTGCTCTCTGAAGACATGTCCATGGTCATGTGGCCAGCATGACTAAATGCTGAGGGACATGGAACACTGTTACCTTCCCACCGAAGTGGTACCTGTTTATCTACTTGCAATGTTTTGTTTCAAACTGCTAGGTTGGCAGGAGCTGGGGCCAGAGATGGGAGCTCAGTCATTCATGCAACACTAGGGTCTCAAACTGCTGAACTACAAACCTTTCCATCTGCAGCCCAGCGTCTTAACCTCTGAGCCACCGCAGCCCCTATATGTGACCAGGAGTGGTGTTCTATTACTGTATTTTTGGGACCTGTCCTGTAACAGGTATTCTCTGGGTTCCATTCTGGCTTTGTTAATCTGTTTTCTGATGTCATCTGGTGGATACTTCAGTTCCAAAAAGGTTTGTTGTGGATCCCTCAGGTAGGAATCTCTGTCCGTAGAATTGCAGCAGATGCAACTGTAGTGTAGAGCCTGGCTGTATACAACAGATTGTTTGGTACATTTAGGATGGTAGTTGGAGGCATGTAGGTATGTTTGTCAGTCAGTAGGTTTCTGGTATAAGGCAGTGTCTATGTGTCCATTGTTTATTCTTACAGTAATGTCCAGAAAATGTATTTCTTGCATAGATTGGTTCATTGTGGGTTGAAAGTCACTGAATGCCTGGTGGAATATTTTCTTTGCCATGTGTCCAGAAAATATAAATGTCATCAATGTAATGCAGGTATATAAGAGAGGTATGAGTGAGTAAGCATTTAGGAAGTGTTGCTCTAAGTCAGCCATAAAGTTGTTAGCAAGGGAATGATTTAGTTCCTAAAACCTACATAGAACAAAAATTCAAATGTTCTATTCCCTGGTTTGAATATTGTCAGGTAAAACACCTCATAAGCTCTTTGCTGGCCACCTCAAATCTTTCTAGACCACTAACTCTTTTTGAAAGAATCTTGAAAATTGATAGATCAAATGTTAAGAACCTCATCTCAGTTTTGTACTCGGAGCTCACTTTATCGACAGCCAATCAAACACTTAGTTATCAAAATTCATGTAAATCAGACTGTGGTACTGCCCTTACAGATGATGACTGGCAAAAAATATGGTCATCCCCCTCCATCACTTCAGAATCCCTGAATATACAACTGCAAAATTATAAAGTGCTTACCAGATGGTACCTTACCCCCTCAAAGCTACATAAAGTTACAAAAACCTACTCACCGCTTCGTTGGCGGTCCTGTGGTGGCTATGGGTCCTTTATCCATTGCTGATGGTATTGTCTTCTTGTTAAGAAGTTTTGGATTAAAATATCTAAAGCTATCAGAAACATTACTGGATACTATATACCTCTTTCACCAGAAGTTTATTTGCTTGACCTTTGGAAAAACCCTAAAATTCCCCAAATGTGTCAAAAGCTTATCTCAATGTTTTTAACAGCTGCTAAGACAATTATAGCTAACACTTGGAAAAGCAAAAACACTTTAACCCTCTCACAATGGTATGCCAAATTGTGGGAATACTATTCCATGGACAAGATCTCGGAAAAGGTATCATATTTCTATAATCCAAACAATTTTCAAGACTTCCAAACAAAAGGCTTCCGGTCGGAGTAAAATGGCGAATTGACACACTTTGCGAGTTGTGCAGAGTGTACTGCGGTATCTGACGACAGTCTGGGCTTTATTTGGCCCAGCGCAGCACTCCCCAGGCGGGGGGGTGGCAAGCAAGCAGCCAAGCCTGAGGGGGAGTTGAGATCGGTGTGGATAAGCTTCGGAGGAAGCTTGTTTACACTTTGATCTCCTTCCGTGAAGAGGGCAGTTGGAAATCAGCACTACAGATACCAGCTGGGCTGAGAATTCAGCATAAATTCGTCATCTACCGACCTCTTTAACATCAAGTTTAACATCGATTACAGAAGAAGCACTGTGAAACCCCGAGATTACAAGCAAGGTAACAAACGAATAAGCGCTTACCGGTTTAAAGAAGAACGCGAAATTGAAACGTACGGATAAGCGTAGAAACCTTTAATGAACTATTCCGCTTGATTTAAAAGTAAAATGAAAGCTTTCCTTTAGAGAAATCGGCTGAAAAGTGACTTTGTTTTGCATTCCTGTGGTCAATCAAGTCTAAACTTTACGTAGCAGAAACGAAACTAACTGTGACTCTATGATACAGGAAGTAGGCTAGAGTGAACGTTTTAGAGGTTGCTGTGCCGGAAACAGACGGACGTTTGATTGTGTGACACTACCTTTACCGGAATTTGGATTACAGAGACGGACAGATAAACAGGAAGTTTGGAAGGAGCCTACTCTAGCCGGAAAACCATAGAGAAATTGCGCCCGACATTTTGAGGAGGACTAAATTTTAAAAAGTTATTTTTAAGCCGAAAAAGCGCTGATACAAGTTATAAAGGTGGCGATTTGGCTTGAAGATTGCTAATATAAAGATTGATTAGTACTGAAGTCGCTTCCAAAACGGATTTGAGGTCAAGACCTAGAGCTGCATCATCACCTAGTCCAAGAATGACTGCAAAGGGAAAAAAGAGTGGCAAGCGGCTATGGAAGCGATGGAAAAACGGATGACCGAAGTGGTGCAGAATCTTGGAAAACAAATAGAATCACAGCTGCAATAACAATTGCAACAACAGCTGCAAATACAACTGGAGCAAATAGAACAAGTGCAAGTCCAAGTACAGAAAAAAAATATGGAAGAACTGAAAGAACTGGTACTAACAGAAGTGTCAGGGATTAAAAAAGATACAGAAGAAGTCAAGAAAGAGGTCAAAAGTCTGGTGACAAAATCTGAAGAAATGGAACAGAAGGTTAAAAAATCCCTGTTAGAAAATACAAGGCTGGAGTCTATGATGGAATATAGAGCTACTCAGAATCATCTGAGATTGAGAGGGATAGAAGAGGAGGAAGATCAGGACTTACGAGCTCTAGTAATCAATACATTGACAACTTATGTAGGGGAAGATGTTGGAGATTTGGATCCAGACTTTGACTTGATTTACAGAGTAAACTCAGCTTATGCCAAGAGAAAGCAATTACCCAGAGATGTGATTGTTCAATTCGTGACAACAAAAATGAAGGAAGATGTTTTCAAGAAACAATTCACACAACCGTTGGAAATCAATGGAAAAAAAATAATAATTCTGAGAGAAATTCCGAGATCGATCTTACAAGACAGAAAGAAATTCAAGAAATTGACAGACAGACTAAAAGAAATGAATATTAGGTTCAGATGGGAGATTCCATATGGACTTTCATTCGTGTACAATTCGGTGAGATCTACTCTTAAATCTGAAGGAGACTTATACAGATTTAAAGAGAACAATTTTGATGATTTTAAAGATATTTAATTCAACACAATTATGGATTACAAATTTTTATCTTGGAACGTAAACGGACTAAATTCACCAAGTAAAAGAAGATTAGTGAATCATTGGCTGGAGAAACAAAAATGTAACATAATTTGTTTACAAGAAACACATATAAGAAAACAAGATAATAAATACTTGATTAATAAAAAATTGGGAGAAGAATTTCATTCCTCAGCAACTAATAAGAAAAAAGGAACAGTGATTTATGTTTCAAAAGAATTGGACCCTAAAAAAATCTTCTCAGATAAAGAAGGAAGATATGTTGGCATGGAAATAGTGATGAATAGAAAAAAGACATTGCTTGTAAATATATATGCACCCAATGGTGCAAAAGAGACTTTCTTCAATGACTTGACTAAAGAGTTGGACTGTTTAAATTATGATCAAATAGTCCTAGCTGGAGACTTTAATGGTACAGTGAATAACATATTGGACAGAAAATCCAAAGCAAGTGGAGAGACAATTGGAAAGTTACCAAAAAATTTTTTTCAATTGATGAAGCAAGAGAAACTGGAAGACGTTTGGAGGAAGTGGAATCCCAAGACTAAGGACTACACTTTTTACTCTAATAGACATAATTCCTTCTCCCGAATTGACATGATTTGGATTTCAGAGGAGATGGCGCAAAAAACTTATAAAATACAAATTTTACCGAAAATTAATTCGGATCATAATCCCTTACTCTGGATATCTAAAGAAAAAACTAAACAACTATATTGGAGAATTAATGAGGACTTATTAGATCAAAAACTAATCAATGAAACTTTAAAAAAAGAAACGAAAAGTTTTTTTGAATTGAATTTAAATAAAGGTACGGATATACAAGTTGTATGGGATGCGTATAAAGCGGTAATGAGAGGTATGCTTATCTCTCTGAACTCCAAGGACAAAAAGCAAAAGATCCAACAACAGAAAGACCTTCATGAAAAAATTCGACAAAAAGAAAAGGAATTAAAGAAAAGACCAGGGAAGAAAAAGATTATTAAAGAGATCCACTTTCTGCAAGATCAGCTGAATGTTTTATTAAACAGAGAATTATATTGGAATTTGAAGAAATTACAGCAAAAAGCATTTGAGGGTGCAAACAAACCAGGAAAGTTTTTAGCGTGGCAATTGAAAAATAGAAAAGAAAGGAATTTTATATCTAAGATTATTGAAGATGGAAAGGATGTTATAATTTGAATGGTATAAAAAGAGCTTTCTTCAAATATTACGCCAAATTATTCAAAAAGAAAGGAATTGATCAACAGAGAATTAAGAAATATTTGGAGACTATTGAAGTTCCAGAGCTGGGAAAACAAATTAAGGAATCATTAAATGGTTTAGTAATGAAAGAAGAAGTGACAATGGCGATAGAAGATGCAAAGTTGGGCAAAGCTCCAGGACCAGATGGCTTCACAGCAAAGTTCTATAAGAAATTTAAAGAGGAGCTAACCCCCATTTTAGTACTTCTGTCGAATGAGATAAGAAAGACCAAACGGATCCCAGATTCATGGAAAGAAGCAAATATTTCATTGATACCTAAAGAAGGTTTGGATTTGACTCAAGTAAAGAATTATAGACCAATATCGCTATTAAATAATGATTACAAATTATTTGCAAAAATAATTTCGGAGAGATTGAAAAAATATTTGAAAGATACTATAGCGGAAGAACAAGCTGGATTCTTACCAAACAGACAAATCAGAGACAATTTAAGAGTGGTGATAGACGCAATTGAATACTATGACAAGCATCCTGAAAAAGAAGTTGGATTCCTCTTCCTAGATGCGAAAAAAGCTTTTGACAACTTAAATTGGGAGTTTATGCTGCAAGTTATTGAAAAATTAGACATTGGACAGTTTTTTTTAAACATGATTGTGGCAATATACTCAGAACAAAAAGCGGCTTTGAACATAAACAAAGAAAGGATGGATTTTTTCCAAGTTCAAAAGGGAACACGTCAAGGCTGCCCGTTGTCCCCGTTGCTGTTTATTTAGATGTTGGAAATATTATTGACAGCAATAAGAAAAGATAATAGTATTGAAGGACTTTCAGTGAAAGGATTCGTATACAAATATAGGGCATTTGCAGATGATGTGATGTTTATGATTCAGGATCCTATTGAGAAAATACCACATCTGATGGAGAAAATTGAAGAATTTGGCTCAGTTGCGGGTTTTTACGTTAATAAAAACAAAACTAAGGTGATGTGTAAAAACATAACGAAGCAAAGACAAATAGAACTTCAAGAGAAAATCCAATGTGATGTAGTTACAAAGACTAAATATCTTGGAATTGAATTAACCATGAAAAATATTGACCTGTTTAAAAACAATTATGAAAAGGTGTGGCACAGGATTCAGCAAGATATGAAGAAATGGGACACTTTGAATTTATCATTGATGGGAAGAATCGCAACTGTAAAAATGAATATTTTGCCACGTTTGATGTTTTTATTTCAGACCATTCCAATACTAAAACAAAGGAAAGTATTGGATTCGTGGCAGAAAGAATTATCCAAATTCGTATGGGCAGGAAGAAAGCCAAGGATTAAAATGAAAATTTTATGCAACGCAAGAGAGAGAGGAGGCCTACAACCACCAAATCTAAGACTGTATTATGATGCCGTCTGTCTAACATGGTTGGAACAATGGATTAATCTTGAGAATAAGAAGTTATTGGCTTTAGAAGGGCATGATAACAAATTTGGATGGCATGCATATTTATGGTATGGAAAAGTAAAAATGGACAAATTTTTTAAACACCACTTTGTAAGGCAATCACTGTTCGAGACATGGATGAGATATAGAAAATTCTTCTCAGAAGAAAGACCACTTTGGATAGTACCAGCTGAAGTGATTAACCCACATTCAAGAAATCAAGGGTTAGATTGGCTACCTTACAAAAATCTTTTAAAATTAGAAGGGAAAAATTTTGTGTTACAAGATAGATTTGATCTCGAGTTTGAATATGATTGGTTGAAATACAGACAGATTTATGATTTATTTAAGACCGATAATAGAGAACATGGTTTTAGAGAAAAGAACATTGAAATTGAAACTGTATGGCTTGAGAAAGGTAAAAAAATGATTTCTAAACTGTACAAGGTTTTATTGAAATGGTACACTGAGGATGAAACTGTAAAAGAGCAAATGATAAAATGGGCTGTAAATGTTAATAATGAGATACTAATGACATCCTGGGAATATTTGTGGAAAAAGTCAATGAAAATTTCAACTTGTGTAAATGTTAAAGAGAATTGTTATAAAATGATGTACAGATGGTATATGACGCCTAAAAAAATTGCTATTATAAATGAAAGTATGTCCAACAAATGTTGGAAATGTAAAAAACATGAAGGGTCTTTTTACCATATGTGGTGGACATGTGATAAAGCAGTAAAGTATTGGACTGAGATCCACAATGAGATACAAAAAATTTTGAAATGTACTTTTAAGAAAGACCCACAGATGTTATTGTTAGGTCTTAAAATGGAAGAAATAAATGTAGCCAAGAGAATACTACTATGGTACTTGATCACAGCAGCTAGACTGATTTTTGCTCAATGTTGGAAACAAGATAAAGTACCTGAAACATGGGAATGGATTAAAAAGACGTTGTTTTTGGCAGAAATGGACAAACTAACAAGAAAGTTAAACAACGAAGAAGATGAAACTTTCTTTGAAGACTGGAAAGACTTTCAAAAATACTTGTTGAAAAATTGGGACATTAAACGTGGTTTGATTTGTTTTGATAGTTATTAAGAAGAAAATGAAATAGAATTAGATTTTTGAATTGTTACCGTTGGTAAGAGAAAATAAGTTTAGAAGTAATTGTAACAGAACAAGAGAGACATTAATGGGGTTGGAGCAGTGCGGGAAGCCTTGTTTGGGGGGGGAGAAGGGAAATTAGAAAAATGGATATGTAGGTAGGTTTAAAATGTATGAACATGTGATATATCCAATAATAAATTGTATTTACCAAAAAAAAGACTTCCAAACAAAATGGTTTCCATTTTTAGAACATGTATTCTGCAATAACATCCCATCTTCTTTTACTGTTCCACGCAAATTTTATGATGTATTACACTTTATGTAATGCAGATTTATTTAGTGCTTGAATGTTATTTTGATCTGTTTAACCATATATCAAGTTCTGTAAAGGTTTAACTTACTGCTTTTTCACAATGTGGCTTTGTTATTGTTTTGTTAGTGTTCATTGTTAGTTTGGAAATGAATAAAAATTTTGATTAAAAAAAAATAAAGTTGTTAGCATATTGTGGGGCCATGCGGGTGCCCATGGCTGTACCACTGATCTGGAGGAACAGTTTTTTGCTAAATCTGAAGTTGTGTGTGAGAACAAAATGGCACAGTTTGGTGGCAAAGTCAGCTGTGTTGTTTTAAGAAATCATAATGGTTTATAATCCATCTTGGTGTGGGATGTTGGTATATGAGATCACACACACTAAATAATCCACTTTCAATCTGCTTTCAATGCACTGCCCAGCTGGATTTTGTTTTGTGAACTGGCAAAATCCAGTTGGAAGTGGGTTGAAAGTGGATTATTTAGTGTGTGTGATCACAGACAGAGATTCCGCATCCATGGTGGCTAAAATAGTATTCTCTGGAAGACTGTTCAAAGATTGTATTTTCCTCAGAAAGTCTGTGGTGTCATGAACATAAGTAGGAGTGTTGATGACATAAGGTTTTAGAATAGAGTTCATATATTCAGATATCCCCATGGTGATAGTGCCTATGCCTGAGACAATGGGGTGTCCTGGGTTGCTGGGTTTTTGTATTTTAGATAGAAAATAAAAGGTACCTGGTCGAGGTTCCAGTGGTGTGTCTGAAAGGATTTGTCCCTGAATGTGCAGTGGCAATTCCTTTATAATCTTGTTTAGTTCTTTTTTTGTATTCCTGTGTGGGGTCTGAATCTAGTTATTTGTAAAAAGCAGTTATTTGAGAGATGTCATTGAACTTCCTGGATGTAGTCTGATCTATTCATGCTGACAACAGCTCCACCTTTGTCTGCCTCTTTAATTATAATATCTGGGTTGATTCCGAGACTGTCTGTGGCCTTCCTTTCAGCATGGTTGAGATTCTGCTGTACCCAGTGTTGTTTCTTGATCACATTGGTTTGGGACTCTATGGCAAAAGCATTCTATGTAGAGATCCAGTGTGGCATTGCAACCCTTAGGAGGAATCCATGTGGAGTCTTATTTTTCTTGTAGCATTATTTTGATGGTATATGATGGTAAGTATCCTCTTCATTAGTGGGTTGGAGGGATGGTAGCTGTTCTCCAATAGATTGTGTGATGATCTGTTGTGAAGATGCTGCCTGTTCTTTCTTGTTCTGTTCTGCAGTTTTATCATGATTTTAATTGCTTGAGAACATAGGACTAAAGATATGACTGCCCTATGTATAAATGAGGGCCAGAGCAGATGAGACAGCATTCCCAAGTTCACCCCAGGGACATGCCACCATTTTGTGGAATGAGTTCCCATAGTGGAACTCCTTTTAACAGTGGTGCAAGGGCCCAGTTCTTATCAGGACCATAGTTCTTCAGGAGGAGGACGGTTTTCTGCCTTCCCCCCATGCCGTTGTTCTGATTTAAAATAGCATTGGGGGGCATGTTGTCAAATAATGCCCCTGGGCCATTTTGTGTTGGGAAAATAGTGCTGAGGGAGGCAGGAGCCCCTCCTACTCTAACACTACAGTGGTCCTGACCTGAATTGGGCCCCCTGCAGCACTGTTAAAAGGAGCTCCCTAATGGGTACTGACTCCTTAAATGTCCCCAGGGCAAACTTGGGGATGCCATCAAGTTTTCTTTGGTCCTGAAGAGGTAGATATAGAAGAATAGGTTGTACCACCTCAGACTGCATGGGGCAATCACATTTGTAATCCTCCCATTATAAAAACTCACTGCAAAAAAACAAAAATGATCATTAGGATGAAGGTTAGTTGTCTAACGGTTTGTATACTGGGCTAAATTTCCACTGATGGGGAATTATTAACATAGGGAATTTTGACAAAAATATAATCCTTCACCTGCAATATGAAGTAGAGCAGTTCATTCTACCATCTCAGCACTCTGAACCCTAATTAGTGCCTCTATCATGGGTAAATCTGGCCATAGCTTTCAGTTAGCATATGAATTACAGTACTGGTCTTCAACCTTTTCAGAACATGAAATAACTCAAACTCCCTCCCTTTTCTATCCAACATGCTGCTCATTCTGCCCCCACCCACCACGACTCAGTGTAGGCTTTTATACCATCTGATAAGCTGCAAGCACAGAACAGGTTCTATATTTGAATAATTAAACTACTTCAGAAACTTCAGCTGGAATTTTAAAATAAATCTAAGAAAACACACTGTGTATCATTTCCCCCCACTTTGTTTACCCACTTCTTTTCTGACAACCCAGAGCAAACCAAATAAATCATGATTTTTAAAAAATAAAAATCAGTGATGTGGACCTATCTTAGGTTAGAGGACAACTCAGGTGTCAGTCCTAACCCAACAAATAAATTATGGGACTAATCCTTGAAAGGGATACTATGATTTATTTTAGATATTTTCAGGGCTCTTTTTATAGCAGGAACTCCTTTGCATATTAAGCGACACACCCCTGATGTAGCCATTCCTCCAAGAGCTTACAGTAGTCCCTGTAAGAAGAGCTCTGTAAGCTCTTGGAGGATTGGCTACATTAGGGGTGTGCTGCCTAATATGCAAAGGAATTCCTGCTACAAAAAGAGCCCTGGATATTTTCATTGCAACTCAGAGCTCAAGTTATTGTCTGGCTACTGAGATCCTTAAGATGCAATCCTAAGAGCACATTCTGGGAGTAAATCCCATTGAATGCTGCTTAGGACTGCTCCTTTAATTATTTATGATTTAAATAAAATATTTAAAAAATAAATTTTAAAATAAACATTTAATTTTTATTTAAAATAAAATACTATAAGATATTTATTTATTAGATTATATCCCACTTCTTTAAGGTGCTCCAATATACATTATTCTACATTTCCCCATTTTATCTTCACAACAACCCTGTGAAGGAGGCTAAGCTGAGAAAGAGAGAGATAGAATGACTGGTCCAAGGTCTCCTCTGGCAAAGTAGGGATTTGAATCCTGATCTTCAAGTTACTAGTCCCCTAACCATTACACTCTGCTTACTGAAATTAAGTGTATCCAGTGCTCCCTCTAACCTGCACTAGAGTGTGCTAGCTCACACATTTTTAGGCTTTGCTACACAGCCTTTTGCCTCAAGACAGGGTGACGAACTGGCCCGTCCAGGCCAGGACTGTTATCCTTGTTTGGAGAAGTGGCTGCAATAGCCAAAGCTCCACAAGGGACTTGGACTCACAGGAGGCAGGGAGGGTGCGGTTGCAACTGCAGAGAGTTCCATCAGGTTCGGTCCAGGGCCGATAACACCCTAGCCCTTGTCGAGGACTGCTGGATGTCTCTTGGGCCTGGGAACATCAGCAAATTCTTATTGACTGAACATAATGCTCTTGGGGGGGGGTATACAAGGGGAGGAAGTCCCAAAGATACATGGGTCCCTGACCATCCAGTATTCCACCAGAAACCAGTGCAGCTTACAGAGCACAGGTTGAATATATGCCATACGCAGAGTCCCCATGAGGACTCATGCTGCTGCATTCTGGACTAGTAAGAGTTTCCAGGTCTGTCTCAAGGGTAGCCAACATGCTGTAGAGCAAGTTACAGTAGTCCAATTTGAAGATGACCATTGCATGGATTACTGTGGCTAGGTCAGGGCAAGACAGGTAGGAGGGGCAGTCAATGCCTGAATAATGAAGAAGACTTGGTTTTGTACCCTGCTCTTCACTACCCAAAGGAATTTCAGAGTGGCTTACAATTGCCTTCCCTTCCACTCCCCAACAACAGACACCCTGTGAGGTAGGTGGGGCTGAGAGAGTGCTGGAAAAATTGTGACTGACCCAAGGTCACCCAGTTGGCTTCCTGTTGAAGAGAGGGAAATCAAACCTGGTTCTCCCTGTGAGCTGCCTTGAGCCAGCATGTCCAGCAAGGCGGGATACAAATAGAATGAATGAATGAATGAATGAATGAATGAATGAATGAATGACAGTCTGCCGCTCTTAACCAGTACACTGAGCTGGTTCTGAAAAGGAATCAAAGGTGGAGCCAGTCTATGTCTCGCCTCTCACCTCCACCTCCATTCTATACATGTTTACCTTAAGGGTTCCTTACTATGGGCTACAGGCAGTTGCTAATTCACAGACCAGGAAGGAATTTTACCAGGACACAACAGAAGGGGTTTGGGGGTATGCTTTACTCCCAGCAAAGTTATTTCAGTAATTATCTTTTGGCAAGATGGTTCTGTTCACTGTACACACCACAACTGGCACTTGGGAGCTGTACAGGACTATGACAGAGGAGAAAGGTTCATCCCTCAAGACTCTGAAAAGGAGGCCCCTTAAGAGTCTTGGAGCACAGGCCTGTATGCCATATGTTGGCTGACGGCTGCACCTTTTGCCTGATAGCAGTTGGACAATGTGAACTGATCATATTACCTTAGAAAAGCCTTTCAGTGGTGCTCATAAAGTGTTCTAAAAATGTATGTATGAAGCAACACAAAGATTTATGTGTATACCATTGTTCTCTGTGAGAAGGCCAAATCAGATACTACTTTATTGATGGTTCCCGAAATACATTTGAGAGGGCATACCTGACTGTTCCTTGCACACAGTATGACAGCTCTGCCTCCAAACATCTGGATGGGGCTCAATAGTCACACTTGTGAAGAGTGAGAAATCAATTTCTTAATGGAATATGGAAATCAACACAATATGTATATACATACACCGTATCTGGATGTTAAGCCCCTATATAGATTTTGTAAGCAGGCTTCTGTCATGGCTTTGCTCCCTGATTTAGATAGCGAAGGGACTAATAAAATTATTATCCAATCTGAGTACTCTGGCTTCTTTTTCTCACTCTTATAGAGAAATATATTCTAGCTAATTGTATATTTTCAGGTTCACATGAAATCTGTTTTTCAAGCCTTGTTTAGCTTACACAAATGTTTATTACATTTGCAATAAGTTAAGAGCTTATAGGATTGCAGAATAATTAGAAATCTTTAATCTTGTTATTCTTTCACTGTCATAAACACAACTTTATCATTTTTTTTAAAAAAACCCTTTGTAATATTAAAAATGGTTGTGTTCCCCGCCCCCAATCTCATGGTACCTTACTTTCAGCATTCAGACCAAGTCACCCTTTGCTGAATCAGAGACAATTAATATTCTTGTTATCCAATACCTTCAGCACAAAAGTTCACTTGTCATCCTCATTGACATTCATAGCCAAGTTTTCCTTTTGAACCAGCTAGGAAAATCCCCAAATGTCAGAGCGAACATGCAGTGAACTGTGTTTATTGGGCATTAACATTTATACAAATGTGAACAACCAGTAATCATAATACTCCATGTAGGACTGATATTTAACATTCCCCCCTAAAAACTTTAGAAAGACAATTTTCAATTCAAAGGCAAATGTAGACTGAAGCAAAGCTGAAGAGTGTGTTCTTGCTATGTTAAAATAATATATTCTTCTTTGCAAAGGACCTCTTCAGATCACATCAAAGCACACTATGCAATTTTTCCTCCATTCCATGTTCTAGTTTAGCTAACATTCAGCATTTGGTTGCAAGAATTGATTGTTAAGAACTTTTGGAAAGATAGGTTAGAAAACTGCATTTACAGAATTAGCAGTTTTGAGCTTATATAGCTAGTCATTTCAGGGTAAGGCACCTTAGATTTGTTTTTAAGTGCTGACACTGCTCCTTACAAACAAGTATATTTTTTCAGAAGGGCAAAACCTTCTCATGGTCCCACCATGCTGGCTAATAATGCTACAATGCTCACCAATGACATTCAAAAACTGAACATACAATGCTCATAAATAATGCCGATTTTCTCAGTCATACATGCTCTCAAACTGCTGATATGGTTAGAATATCAAACAAGGTGTGTTTGGGGGTTATGTGCTTCTTTTGTATTTATTGTATTATTTATTTACTTCATTTATACCTCACTGTTCATCTCAGTGCATGCCTAAAATGGCATCTATCATTCTCCTTTCCTCTATTTTATCTGCACAACAACTGTGTATTAGGTATAACTGACCTAAGGTCATGCAACAAGCTTCCATGGCAGAGTGGAGATTCAAATCTGGGTTTCCCAGATACTAGTATGACACTCTAACCACTGTACCAGGCTGTCTGTCTGTGCAGTCTGTAGCATTTATCACTATACTAGACAATCTGCTGGTACACTAGTGTTGGTATATGCTTAGAACTTACTGGTTTGATGGCAAAGTGATGCAGGCTCCATGAAGGTAGGGTATGTAGCATTTAAAAATGAGTTGCATTTTGAATATGTGTGTCTTTTGTATCTGCACAGTAAGTGGTATTTGCCACTCAAAACTCCGCTAGGCAGCTGTCTGGCAGCCACTGTTGGTGCATGTGCAGAGTTATAGGACCAGAGTTGTAATGCAATGGTTTCTCCTGCAAAAGGACCACAGTTTCCAACCAGACGTGCACAAATATGCCTATATAAAGTCTTTGCAATCTGATCTACCGTATTCCCTAGGAGTGTCATAACAAAATATCCAAGCCAAAGATATACACAGAAAATGCTGTTCTGGGTCATTATTGGGATTTCCTGGAACAGCATTAGGCATCTAGGAAGCTTAACTAAACAAAAGTACCTTCCCCAAAGAAATCTGTGTTGTTTTTAGTTTGGGTGCTGCTAGCCTGCTACAGGATATACTGTTGAACAAATTTAGAATCCAGTGGCACCTTTAAAAACAATGAAGTTTTATTCAGGGTATGAGCTTTTGTGTGTTCTTCAGACCCTACTGATTTCTTGAGCAATGGCATTTCTCCCTTCCAATTGGATCACTGATCACAGCACAGATTTCAGTCTCAGGGACCATCCTACTTCCAGGGACCATCATTCTACTCTGGAGGCTGTCATTCCAGCTCAGGGAAGGTTTCTCATAATCCATCCCACATTTTCATTTCAACTATGATGTGCTCACACACTATGCTCTCAATCAGTGATTGCACAGAAGTCAATCTCCCTCCTCTGGAAGTCCAGTGAGGACCAGTTTACCTTCCCTGAAGGGAGAGAGTTTTTCAGGAAACCACTCCATTGGAGCCTCCCCATTTCTATTCCACTGCTCTTTACAAACCTATGACTCTATTTCACATCCATTTCTCTTTCTTCATGTTCAATTTTTCCTGTTGAAAACAAGCCTATTTTCAACTAGGCATGCTGAGAACTTTGGCACAAATCTTTCCTTGATTACAAGGGGGGACTGGGTCCTTGAATGGGCCTCACTGTTAGCTTTCTATGTTCCCTCATCCCATGATGCCCTGGAGGAGTCATGCATAGTATACAACTTGGCTGCAGCATCACCACTGGGCTGGCCAGCCGGGTAGGTGAAGTAGAGGTGGCGGCACTTGGCAGCAGTGGCAGAATTCATCTGGGCCAGATCTGGCATTGGTGGAAGGACTCTCCTGGGTGACAACAGCCTGCCACTTGATGGTGGCTAAGACTTGGCTGGGCCAGTATCCTTGCCTAGACTTTTCCAGTTGGCCATAATGGCCAGTCTGCCCCTGCTTAATTGTATGTCAGGCAAACTTATATGCTGAGCAACTTTGTGCCTGCCCATTAATAGCTTGTGCTGCAGCTAACTAGGTTTACCCTCAGCTGGCAATCCCCCGTAGGACTGAGGGTGGGGTCTACAGAAATCAGTGTTGTGGAACACTGTCACATCACTTCCACTTTCATACTCAGAAGTGATATCATGGTGTTGTGTGATGCTCTTGGCTTTTTCCAGATCTCTATTTACCATAGATCTTTGGAAAATTCAGAGCATTGTGAGATGCTGTGAAGTCACTTCCAGGTACAAGCCTGCAAGTGACATTGCAGCATTGCACCATACCAATCCCTCTCTCTTATTTTGCTTCCATATTCTACTGATCAGCAGTGGAAGCCCAGAGTCTGGGGTGAAAAGTTGCCCTCCATAGCAACCTGGCACCCTAGGTCTAATTCAGCATATATATGCAAAGAAAATGACTGCCTCAAGGTTAAGCTTCATGGTAGAGTGAGGGTTTGAATCTGGGCCTCTCAGATCCTAGTCCAACACTTGAGCCACTACACCAAGCTAGCTCTCTAGGATTGCATGGCTACCTGTAAAAGTCCATCCTGTTCTCTCATGCTAGTAAAGGTAGTTATTTTCTTTTTTTAATCTAGCTTTTGTTGATTTTTAATCTAAGTTAATTTCCCCCTTGTTTTTGGGTTTCGATTGCTGATTTTGGTTTTTTCTCAAATATTTTTTCTTCTTGTTTTGTAGGCCTTTTGAGAGGTTTAATGTCCAATGGTAGGATAGAAACTTTTGAAATAAATAAATAAATGTTAGAGACATGGCTGAAAGAAGACAAATAATGTCCTATTGTACCCTAAAATACAAGAGATAATCATTAAGCGTCCCAACAGAAAGTGCTGACAAATGATGTACCTTTAGAGTGAACAGATCTACTTCAGACAGATGGAGAAATGGCTGTACTTCCTGTGCTTTTGGCAATTGTTGTGAGAAAAACATTATTTAGTTCTCTTCACCACCCAAACTGTCTGAGTAGTTCACAGTTGTAATGCTTTATTCACAGCCTGTACTTGGCAAAATCTGTATGCTTTTTGTCTGAAATTCATCTATCACACTACATTCTGGAGTTTTGCTGGTCATTAGACAGGCCCAACTGTGCACCAGAGCACTGAAACCCAGTTCATGCAATCCAACTGGCATGTTGGCAGGGATGGAAGTAAGCCAATTCAGGGTGATACAGAGTGCCAGTAAGAAAGTGAGTGAAGTGGTACCTCTCATGTTCTTCTTCAGGCCGCCCTCCCAAAGAGACAGTATCTGTAAGATATGTATTAATTTTGTCCCTGCATGATGCAAACATAAGTAGAATGAATCCACACACTTTGTTCCTTACAAGTGTTAAGTTCTGGAATGGAAATTACAACTTAGTAACATCATATACGGCATTAAGCTAAATGTCTCCTTAAATGGAATCCTCCACATGCTGCTAATGAGCGCAATAATGATGTGCAGTGAATCACTCTGGCTTGAATAACCCAGATCTGCAGAATCTGTATTTTGGCACATTGAACACAGCACACTAGCCATGCATGGTGGCACAACAGGTGCTCAGTGCTGATTCTGTCTTTTTCCCTAGTCTGCTTATAACTGCAAGTGCATGCATGATGGTGTGTTGGGGGGAATGAAATATCTGACAATTTGCAAACAGTTGTTGGTGGATTGTATTCAGCTTTTAGGGTCACCAGTCGTGCAGCTCTAAACAATAAGTTTCCTCCCTGGACATGGAGATGGAAGTGGACCTGGGCCTTGCCTCAGCCTACATGTGTTTAGGCAGGTATCAATGCAGAACCTATGAGTGGGCAAACTTTATGCACATGGGCTCCAATTAGGAGCTTCAGTGGAAACAACATACCTGATCATACGGTAGAACCTATGGGTTAAATTCAACAGTTGGCCCTCAGAAGACACCAATGGTGGTGGATGTTCTTTGCTTACCCCTCCACCCAGCCGCCATTTTTGATACCAGAAAATTTGATTCCTGAAGTCACAGGACCCATGTGGAGTAATAGTTACATAGGCTAGTGGGCTGCAGTGAGGAGTTGGGAAGGGGGTGAAAGCACCCATTCTGCCTTTTCTGCCAGTAGCTCCATTAAGAGAAGAAACAGAAGAAAGCCATAAGATCTACCATTCTTGTGCCAGTGGATTGCTGGATCCAACCCTATGTGTGTGAAATTTGTGCATGCTTAGGTTATGTGGCTCTCCCAGCAGGACTGGCATCAGAGGCTAACATGGGTGGGTATTTTCTGGGGCCCACAGCCTAGCAGAGGTCCCACTGGTGATCAAAGACAGCCTAACAGAAATCCATTGCAGGGCCTCCAGTATATTGTCCCATTTCCTTCTGGAAGAAGTACTCAAAGGGAGGGAGATATGGCTTTCACATGTGCCACTTATGCTGTGCTGCATCCACATAGCATGTCTTTGACCAGGAAGTGGGAAATTGTCACAGGGACCTCTGAGGCATCTCTGATTTTCTTTTAGGAATTGCACCTGATGAGGTGAGTGTGATACTCTCATGAGAGGCCGGAAACAGCAGTTGGTGTACATGGCTTACCGAGCTATCTTCAAAAGCAGCCCAGAGGGGGCCAATGAAAATGTTTATGGCTGCCTTTCTAGGCTGCACAGTTCAGAGGAACCAACAAAAGGAGGAGGAGGAGGAGGAGGAGGAGGAGGAGGAGGAGGAGGAGGAACAGGGTTCCCATGATCCCCCTCTACTCTTGGCCATTGAGAGTATTGGGCTGGAGACATAGGAGACCAGTGGAGAGGGTAGGACCTCTACATCCCTTCATATACCTTTTAAAGTAATGCTTCTTTGCTCTCAGATACCCTCTACCCCCCTCCCCACTTGATGCCTTTGCACACAGTAACTTTTTTTAGAATAGTAAGAATTTGAAACATGTAAATGAACTTTAAGCTTCAAATAATTCTTTGCAGTCACAAATTATCACTAGTTGCCACCACCCAAAATACGACAGTCTGGATAGTTTGAAGCTTTCAGTTCTCTAATTACAGACAGGATCAAAGAATTTATTTTAACAGAACCTTAGGTTTATCTTCACTTACCTACTTTTAATACAACAGTGTTCACAAGGTTAAGAGCACCTTGTTCTTAACTTGGATGTTATAAAGCCAAAATTATCTTGGCTGTGACAAACCTATTTCTCTGGAATTGACATCACTTGTTCAGTCAGTTGTCATGGAGACTTCTGAGAATGTAACTGCCAAAACAGTATTTTTCTAATTGTCCTGCCATCTTCTTCAAGTTGTGGTTTATGGTGGTTTTTCTGATTTTTTAAACACAGTTGCATTGCCAAACTATCCAGTGTGAACTAGCAAAGCGCTACTGATGCATCTAGTGAGAGGAGTGATCTGTGAAGCGGTTGGTGGTTGGTGATATAATTTGCCATATTCTGATTTTTGCATTGCCTTTCCTGGCTGTTTTGCTGTTATGTATCCTTCTGTATGGTATCTTTTAACTTTTCAATAAGCTCAGTTAATTTTTGTGCTGAAGAGTGAGTGCACCAATTACTTTTAAAATTTTGTATTTTTGCTGAAGCACCATGTGACTAATAAAACACAAGAGAAAAATAAGCAAATGGTAGCATTGCTCTAGCAGTGAAGAAATCAGGAATTAAAGGGTTAATTAAATAGATAATTTCTGCAGTGTTGGTACAGAGTGCAGGGAGTTTGAAAAAGAAGTGTGTGTGTGTAAAGTGTCATCAATTGGCAGCTGGCTTATGGCAATCCTGTAGGGATTTTCAAGGCAAGTGACTAACAGAGGTAGTTTGCCATTGCCTTTCTCTGCATAGCAACCCTGGACTGTTTGGGTGGTCTCCCATCCAAATACTAACCAGGGCTGACCAGCCCCGTAGCTAGATGATTTGGGGGTGGCGGCAATGGGGAGCATGATGTCACTTCCAATGTCTCAAAAGTGGTAAAATAAAAATAGAAGAGCCAGAGAAGACCTGGCTCCCTGGCTTGGATCAAATGCTATCCTCACCTCGCCCCCCCTGCACTGCTATCCACACAACCCCTCCTTGTGTACCCAGCCTCATGCACCCCTCTGCCCTCAGCCCTCACCACAGGAGGTGCTGGGTCCTAGTGCATCTCCAACACCTCAGAAGAGAAGCTGCCATGGAAGGGCTCAACCATCGCTTCATTGGGGGAGACTCAGCACTGGGCAGCCCCCCCCCACACATTCTTCTCAGCTGCTTGATCAAGGAGCCATGACCTGTGGTAGCTACTGCTGCATCAGCTGCCAGCCTCAGTCTTGTCTCCAAGCTCAGACAGTGAGCAGGATGGGCTCCAGCTGGAAGACAGGAAGCAGCAGAAAGAGCTGGTGAGGCTGTGGAGACTGCCTGCAGGGGTAAGGGGTGTGGTGCACCAGGGTGTGTGTGGGGGAGTCTGGTATCCTCCCTGGGTTGGGCATTGTAGATTTGGGAGGGGGCACCACCCCCACCATTCCTGCCTAGCCATGGCCCTGGAACTAAACCTGCTTAGCTTCTGAGATCTGGCAAGATTGGGCTAACCTGGGCCATCCAGGTCAGGGGAGCAGGAGGGTAGTCCATACCAATTTGTACCAAATTTACCTTCATGCATGGTTAAACCACACCAACTAGAAGACATTGCTGAAAGAAAACTACAAGCCAAAGTATACCTTTGACTGGATGGGATTTGCTTCTGAATGAGTATATTAATGGTTTTGCCAGTGGGGGACAGGTATTACAGGTATTTTATAAGAAATGCAACACAATAATAAGCATTGTGGAAGCAGAGTTTTCTTTTTCTTTTTTTACAGGTGATTTAAGTGGAGGAATATCTCAGCAATGTTAACGGACTGGAAAGGGTCTTGAGTAGCTGGTCAAAAGCATTAACATGTAGTAATATCCATGTTCTTTCCAGTTTCTAGATTTCTATAATTATTTTTGCATTTTATTAATAACAAAATGTCAATGATACTATTCATTGTATTATCTGATGTTCATCAGGGTTGCTACACAAAATATACCATTATCATGAATAATATGGACATTTTCTTCCTTGTGTTATCTATTCTCAGTTGTAACAACTGAAAGCTTAGTCGCCTGAATGGCAACACTGCACAACAAAAGTCAAATTTGATATAAATCATACCCGAAACTTTCAGGAGAGTCAAGGACGAGATGCTCCGGTGATTTGGTTACATCTGGGAACTAAAATACTTTGGCACAAAATCATGACTTCCAGCCAAGGTACAGTACAGTCGGTTTGTTTTCTGATGTTGCAGTCACTCACAAAAAGTACATTGTGATCATATAAAATACATTACTGAAAGTCAAGAAAAATAAATAGCAATCAATGATAAAATCTGAGGAGTTCAAGCCAGATGAAGGCAAGCATATGTAGGGAAAGACCTCCTTTCACAATAACCTTTTTCAGACATTTGATTCTGGTGTCTCAAGCAAGCATAATAGGAGCACGTGTTGCCTAGACCTATACAGGTGATCACCATTTTGTAAGAATAGGGCACCACACATATTTCCCAGCTTTAGTATGTGTGAACTGAACTGAGGATTTTTAGGGTAGGTATGTGTTTGCACATACCAAAGCTGTATGAGCATCAGAAAATATGTACATTGTACTATTCACACAAAAAGGCAACCATATGTAATTGGAGGCTCATGATATTCATGATCCCATTACAGATGGCTGGAGCATCAAAACTGAAAAGGGTTCGTTTCAGGCTATCTTTTGAAATAAACATCAAATGGTAGCATGGATGTATGAACTGATTGCCATGGAAAAATTTTCTTTTAATAGATAAAATGTTTTTCTCCAGTAAATAGACCTGATTCTTCAAAGCTGAATATTTTGTGTTGCCCCAATCAGAATAATCCATGAGAATCAGCAAACAAGAACCACTTAACAACCACTTCTTAAACCACCAGCAGATAAGAAGAATTCCTGGGCATGTGGCCCCTGTTCTCTCTCCTCAAAGGGTTTAAGGACCCATACAAATGGGTATCATATGCATGTCCAAGATGAGTACCAGGAAAAGGAAATTAAAATGGATACTATGTGAATGTTAGTTGCATTTCCTCTACTTGCAAACTTTCTTGAAATTAGATATTGTCTCACCATGTGTGCTGGACTAGAGAGTATTCTACATAGTATCACAAATATCTGCTAAAAAGGTTTGCTGAAGTAATCTGTTCAGATAACTGAGAGAAATTGAAAATGACATCTATGCTGGGGTCCTTCTATGAATGGATAGTTAGGCCATAAGACACTCAAAGGACTTCTTTGAACCCATCCTTTTGTGTTTTGGTTTGAAGCAGGTGCAGATCTATTACAGCAACCAGTGACAGAATCTTCTTTTTAAGAAGAAGAAGAAGAAGAAGAGTTTGGATTTATACCCCGCCCTTCACTGCCCAAAGGTGTCTCAGAGCGGCTTACAATCTCCTTTCCCTTCCCCTCCCCACAACAAGCACCCTGTGAGGTAGGTGGGGCTGAGAGAACTCTAACACAAACTGTCCTTGAGAGAACAGCTGTGCCAGAGCTTGTGACTGACCCAAGGTCACATCAGCAGGTGCAAGTGGAGGAGTGGGGAATCAAACCCGGTTCTCCCAGATAAGAGTCCGCGCACTTAACCACTACACCAAACTGGCTCTCTTTTATGAGTAAAATTCTGGCTGAAATCAGTGCACCCTCTCTAGGAGGATCTCTCTCTCTCTCTCTCTGTATATATATATATATATATATATATATATATATATATATATATATATACACACACACTAGGGGGGAAGCCTGTTGCGGCTGAGGCAACGGGCCCTAGGGAGAGTCCTTGGGGGTGGGCAAGGCGGCTGGGCTGGCCCCCTCACGCAGGGAGGAGGGGTGGTGTGCTCCGGGCAAGGGAAGCATCCGAGGCCCGCCGGTGACTCCGCCTGCAAGCCTCCATGCCCCGCCGTTCAGGAGGGCCCTCCAAAATGGGCAACCCCGCCACCGCACATCGCAGTCCCCGAAAGCCTTCAGGGAGGGGTGGCTGCACAGCGCTCCCAAGGCCCGCTGCGCCCTCCCCCACAAAGCCTCCATACCCAGCTTTGGGTAAAGTCCCTCTGAGCCGGTAGCCGCCGCAACCCCCCCCCCTAGCCTGGCAACGCACTCCTCTGCCCCAGCCTGTCTTCAAGAATGGGGGGGGAACCTTCCATGCTTCTGAAAACCCCAGTGACCTCCACCCCGCACACCGCTGTGTGCCAGGCGAGCCACCGAGGGAGAGAAAGACCATCGGGCTCCAGAGGATGCGCGGGTTGGCCAGAGGCAATGGCTGTGGGCTAGGGCGGCTATGGTGGCAGGAAGTGGCCCATGTTGTGAAGCGATCGCTGGCTGGAGCAGACTGGGGTCGTGAGGCTGCGCGGTGGCTGAGTGGGAGGGCGCACAGCCACGCCAGAAGGCTAAGAAGCCAGTGGCGAGGGACTCCATCTCTGACTGGCAAGTCCCTCGGCCAACTGATTCCGGCGCGCATTTTGACCATATAAGGTATGACCAAAACTCAAATATATATAAGGAAGGATGTATGTATGTATATTTCCCCCTGTGCTAATGGAGGATAAATTTACAATTTTAATCAGTTGCCTGGCACAGGGATGTTCAGAAAAGCAATTAATAGTAGGTGAAGCATAGAACAAACATACACAATTGGAAAGGTAAACAGCAGGATCGACAGCTTCCTCCAGAGAAATGTGCAATGCAATTTTCCTGGCACATGAACTTGGCTCATTATTATAGAATGTGTTAAGATAACTTCCTTGCAACAGAAAATCACTAGGTCATAAAGTATAGAATAGAAGCTATATTCTTCTATATTGTTTTTCAAGTATAGTATTTTAAAATATAATAAAATAGATGTCAGATGAGCCTCCAGGGGTGGGGAAGTCCAAAGCTCAAGCGCCATCACTGAAAAAGCCCCCATCATCACCTGCCTCACTTCCACAGGTAGGGGCACAGAAAAGGAAGACTAAGGTGTTTTCCAGGTGTGCCATCAAGAAAAAGGAGTCATTTGCATTCCCATACAGATTAAAAGTATGTACAGTAATAGAAATCTTTTTTCTGTGTAGCACTGGGGGTCATCTTGCATTCAGCATCATCTTCTGTAGGGGTAAATATTGTAACTGGCAGTTGAAACAGTACAGGAGGAAGCTGTCTTTGAAATACCCATTCCCAAGTCACTTAAGCTCTTACAACACGTGCAGAAGCATAGGGGTGATAAGACCCCTGTATCCAGTTTCCGATAGTAGATTGGATGCTGTAGTTTGGTCCAGTGTAGTTTGGTCCAGTGTACATAATTTATATGTATAATGCTGATTTATTGACACACTTATATCATGTTGAAAGATACATGCAAATTATTGGAAAATTCAACATGAGAAAATGGAACAAAATGAAAGAATCCAACAGTTAACTTGGACAAATGAAAAGTAGAATTAAAATGGAGATTTTGCTGGATGAAACTGCAGGACTAAAGGATTCATAATCATCCCTAGAACATAAAGTTATGCGCCCAACTCCTATTAATGACTAAGGAAGAGTTTCAGGTGGAGTGGCTGCATTAGCCTGAAGCAGCAGAACAACATTTGAATCCAGTGGCACCTTTAAGACCAACAAAGTTTTATTCACGGTATAAGCTTTCATGTGCAAGCACACTTTCTTAGAGACAGTGGAACAGAAAGGTGAGTTGCAAGGAAGGACAAGCTTTAAATCAAATAAGAACTAATGGGAGACAAGTTCTAATAAACTAATAGATTTTATGGGCTCTACATGTTCCTAATCACAGCCAATATAACAGTATTTGGTTTGGTAAAATAATATTCACAACATCAGCATTCAGATACATACCCTAATAACACAGAACAATTTTGTGAGAATCATTTTAATTATGAGAATGTACAACTGGGGCATGCAAGGACTTGCAGGGATGACTTCATTTTCCCCAAATTCCCATCTTTCCTCCTGGCAGCCCTCATAGCCTCTCCCACTTTCCTGCTTCCTGCTGTCTTTCCCTCCCACCAGTCAATCTATCTTTACCTATCTCCCTGTCTTCAGCTTTCCCTCCTTCCCTTGCCCTGGCAGCCTCTCCCCAGGAGAACTCTGTGTAGTGTCAGTGGCTGTGCCCGGCCCAATGCATAGTGCCAGATGAACCTAGTTGCATGAAGGGGAACCCCTAAGGATTTGCAAAAGGCACCTCACCTTCATATTTATCCCCTCCCCAGGCTATTTCCTCTTTCCCTCCTCTTAGTAACCTCCATATCCTCACCATTCCCTGCATCCTCCTCTCTTTCTCCCATACCCACAATTAACCCACCTTTTATTTGTCTCCCATCTTCTCCTATATTTACTATTTATTTACTTCATTTGTAGCCCACCTTTCTGCCCAATGGAAACCCAAAGCAGTTTACAGCATTCTTCTAAACTCCATTTTATTCTCACAACAATCCTGTAAAATGGATTAAGTTGAAAATATGTAACTGGCCTGCGTTCACCCCATAAGCTTCTATGACAGACTGGGGATTTGAACCTAGGTCTTCCAGATCCTAGTCCAAAATTGTAACCACTGCACCACACTGGCTTTTGTGGGGTAGCTGCTGTTAAACAGTTACAAATAGCCAGGCCTGCAGATCAGGTGGCAGCAAGTTGCCTACTTGTTGCTATCAGGACTAGCCCCATCAGTCCTCCGTCAAAATCCAAAACAGTCCTGGAAAGGGCCATGCCTTCTTCCTCTGACTTTTAATGTCAAAAACTGAGGCTATACGGTTTGGCAATACTGTTATGGCTGCCTATCAGCAGCCACAGAGGGCATTCAGTTCTTAATGCGACAGGTGCTGCATCTATTATTGGGGGGAGGTTAACCCCTCCCTTTTGTTTTTGTTTTTGTTTAGATTTCAGATGTTTCTGAAACACTGGGGCTTTTCTCAGGTTTGTAGAAAGATCTGTCTTGTCTGTCCATGAATCCAGTGTCTGGATTTAAGTATCCGCAGATTGGGCCATGTTGAAAATTAGATATGTTGATATGCATAAACAAACTATGTACTGATATTTTTAACAACTCACTTTGAACACATGAACATTTAGCAAATGTATACCCCAAAGTCATTCATTCAGAAAGTCTTTGGTTGAAAGCAGAAACAATATACATGACCAATAGCAACAAGTACAGAAATCTTACATAGTATGTTTGGGGGTTTCCCCCCAGAATTTTCATTGCTAAATTGCACACAGAGAGAAGAACAGTTCCCCACTTTATAGGCCATTAGAATGATTCCCTGCACAGCAGGTACATGGACGCATGGTGATGAATTTTTCGTCCATTTTCCATTTTTCTTCTTTTCCTCTGCAGGATTCTAATTCAGGTGGAGGCGGGGGTTAAAACCTATTTTAAAACAGAAATGGAAATCAGCAATAAATTCTGCATCCACACAGGAACCGTGTTCCAGGTAAATTCCTTTCAGCATCTTTTTTATCCCACTTCACACCTCCCCTAACTCACTTTTTGGTATCCATAAAGTTGTTCGCTTTTTAAAAAAGAAAAGCAAATGTTTCAAACAGTAGAACCCAACAAGATAAGATGCAGGAGAGTGCAGCATTTACCTTTGCCTATGTATCATTTTTTTTAAAAAAAACAGCAAGAACAAACCACAGACACACACAAAACCACCCACACTCACCCTGATTACAAACATGCAAACAGTTTTTTTTTTCTTCCCCTGCCCCCCACCCCCTAGCTAAAGAGAGGAGGAGAATTCCCTGGCATCTCTGTTTTTAAAAATGATCAGGTAATTAGATGATAAAGAAAAATTCTGCCTCAGGTCCTGGAAACCTGATAGGCCAAATGGTCTGACTGAGCAGAAGACAGCTTCCTGTTTTCATCCTCTCCCTCAGGAGGACTGCCTATTACAAGGCTGTGGGGAAAATCTAGTATAGCAAAATCAGCTCCCAAAGTTTTGGCTGCCTTCCCCAAGCATGACAGTTCTTCCCACCTCATAAGAACATATGAGCAAAGTCTTAGGTCCCGAAAGACTCTAGATGTAGTCCATAGTGGAGTGGGTGGGTAGGTAAAAACATGTGTTTCTCTGTCTTCTCCCCATCCTACCTCCTGCTAAAACATCATCAGATGTGAGCAAACATATTCTTCTCTTACTGTCAGTCCTAATACCTGAAGTGTCTCCAGCAATGAATGCACCAGCTCCTCTTATATATGTGCATCCTGGGAAATGGCATGGGACAATCCCAGTATCCATAGCCTCAAAATCATGAAAGATGTTATTCATATCATCCTTGATGTTTTTTCTTCAAGGACCATAGGGGCTGTATTTAGGCTACTGGCAGCCCTAGATGTTGTGTGCCAACCTCTAGGGCTGAATGCAGACTCTTCACATTATTCCCATTCATTGCCATGTAAGGTTGAATAGAGAGGGAAGGAGTCAGTGGCAATTGCAGGCAAATTTCAGAATCTGAATATGGATTCTGGAGATCTCCATATTTGGGCTGATTGCACATGGTGGCCCATCTATCACCACTCATTCCCACCCAGCAGGACACCAGGGAGAGGGGAACATGAAGGGTGGATATTGGCGACAGCATGATGTCACTTCTAGAAAAAATCTGGAAGTGACATTACATCTCTCTAGATATCATTGGAAGCTCCATAGTATCAGTGGAAGTGACATCAGTCCTCTCTAGGAACAGTCAAAAACTCTAGGGTTTTACCACAGAGCTTCTAGGGACTCTTACAGAGGCCTGATGCCACTTCTGGTGAAAAACTGATATGCCATCAGTCCAACATTTTAATTTTTTTAAAGCTTTTCTTCCATCACCACTTCAAGAGATGGAGAGAAACAAGAGGCAGGGGCATGAAAGCAGTCAATGGGTAGTTCAATTCTTAATCTGGAAATTGGGCAACATTACTAATCCAAAATGCCTTGGTTCTATGAAAATGTGTGGGGATTTGCTCACTTCAGTCTGTGAGTTCTACAAATAATCAGGGGATTATGAGAGTGGTATTTCCCCTCCTTTTCACAGTTCCAGATTTGGAGACCTTTGCACCATTATGCAATTGCTGGAGAGCTCCTGTCATGGAGAGGAAGGGAGGAGGGGAGTATAGAGACTGATTTAAACCAGCAGATTTCCCGCCCCTTGAGGAGATTTCATAGACCTAGTTCCACAGACAGCCAGACATAACAAGGCAGCCATGTGATGCAGCCTTTCCGTCAAAACAAACCATTAAAAAGCAACAGCTTGAGAGTGATTTAGGGACCTCCTTCCTTTAAATGGTGTCTGGCCTCTTTGATCTGCTAACACATTACAGGTGGAGGAAAGGGGATCCAAAGACAATTAACTGTGACTTTGACAGGTTCACCGTTCCAAAAAGCAAAGCTAGAGTTTCACCAATAAATGCTGTTTTAAAAAAATTGGGGGGGGGGGACCCACAGTATTTGATGATTGTTGTAGAAAAGGCCTGAATGAAAAGAAGCAACAGCTGAAAAGCACACACCACTAACTTTCCACACAAGAGAATACAGATGATGCCAGGAGTGATATATGCCATTCCTCCCCTCAGAAACATTTTGTCTGTAAAAGGGCTAAATACTCCAAAGTCAAGCTACAAAGCAGCAAGATGATGGAATAACTCTGGAATATCAACATTCAGGCACTGACTGGAAAATTTTCATAAACAAATTCTATTTTGGTTATTAGCTATTCTATCCTACAGAGAAGGCATTCCAAAGAAAACAAACTTATATTTTATTCTTGCCTTTCCCTGCCTCCTTTCCCCACCTTACCCCAACAGTATTCTCTGTTTCAAGTACATTATTATTAGTTTTAAAAGAGACACATCTCAACAGAGCTTGCAGAATAGTACCCATGGCAACACTTGGAGCCATGGCTATCTGGAGTGGGGTCCCCCCCCTTCCTTTTTCTTCTCAGATTCAAATTACAAAATAGCCATTACTCATTACCTAGTGGGTTGTAATTATTATTATGATGCATTGGAAATGGCAGAGGGTTAAGGACATAAAGCCCAGAATCCATTCAGATAAACAATTTCCTCCTGATGCTATATGGTTGTGTGAGGAGGAGGAAAGAGGAGAAAAATAACACCATTTTTCCTGTGGTTTTTAGGGTTCTCTACTTACTTAGCTAGTGTTGCTGGGAATAGAACTATGGCAATAGAAGTCACTTGGCACTAAAAAAAAAAAATCACATACACACAAATCACTTGCCAACTCACTGAACCGATATGTCTCCTCAAAGCCTCTTTGTAAGAAACTCAATAAGTATGGCTGAGTTGCTGACCCCAGGTCACTGTGGTCGGCAATGATTTATCAGCAATCTGTAAACGTCGGCAATCACCACATTATTTTTACTCTTCAAATGAACAGAAAATATCTGTTCCCATGGGCCAAGTGTGGGGCAAAATGTTATGATTGCAAGAAAATAGAAAATGTTTATTGATGTTGTGGACAACAGCCCCTATGGTCCCTAAAGTTCCATCATTAAACCCCAGCAGAAACCTTAATTCTCTTCTAGCCTGATCCTGTTAGTGGATGTAACAGTCACAATCAGAATATTACAAAGTAACTTCTACAATGATATCTTGGGTAAGGCAAGAGAACCATGTATGGAGGGCTTGCTCTATGGGTGAATGGAGCTGGGAATGTCATGAAATTTGTTTTCAAATTATATTTGGATTTGGTCTGGGTGGTATGGGACCCAGAGGAAATCTTTGTCTGGGAGCGTATGGTGGTTCTTGGCAGCCCTTCATAGTTGGGAAGCTCTGTCTATTTCTTCATTGCAACTTCTGGGTGGTTAAAACCTGAACTAATGTCTGGAATTATTGGACATTCTTGTGGCTTTGGGGATGGAGAACAAGGGCCAAGTGTCCATATACCATCATCACACTGAAAATTCTCTTATGTAGTCCTCATTTGGTTCTTTCTTCTGAGCACTGAAGCAGCATCAGAGATAGTTCTAGATTCCCCCCCCACACCTCAAAAAAGTTGGAGATGATTTGAGGAGCCAGGAGGTTGCCAATATTAAGAGCTCTGAGTCCTGTACCCCGCTGCATTCTTGGATGATGTGAATATCTTGAAGGATGCTACCTCTTATTCCATCTTGCCTAAGTGTACTGTTTGCTGGCTGTAATAGATACTAGGAAATGAAATGTGTTGATAGGGCCAGGAGTATTGTACCTGACAGTTCTCAGGAGCATGTCACCCTTTCCTAGACAGCATGCTGCAAGAGGGGCAGCTGCTGCCAGAACAGCTTTGGCACAAGTGCTGGAGGCAACATTCCACCCTTCCATTAACCTGAGTGCTAAAAACATTTACTTGGGTTACCAGACATTCACTTGGATCCAGACATTTGCTCATCATATCTGTAATAGCTTGTCTGGCTGGAATTTTAAAGAGAAACTGCTGTTTTGATTGGATTTCAGAGGTGACCCATCTGACGAGAATTTCCACTTTTTGCAGCTGTTCCAGAATGGCAAAGGAGAAATGCTCACCTTTTCTCCTCCTCCTTCCATCCACCTTACAAAGTATTCCTTAGCACTGAGTTCAACAGGCTCAAGAGGGTGTAACTCTGCTTCAGATGGCACAGTATAGTTCGAAACCTCTGAGCCTCTTTGCATGGTCCATATGCCTCAGGCATGCCAAAATGAGATACATGCAATGCAGATAAGAACATAAGAACATAAGAGAAGCCAACGTTGGATCAGGCCAATGGCCCATCTAGTCCAACACCCTGTCACACAGTGGCCAAAAATACCAGGAGCCATCAGGAGGTCCATCAGTGGGGACAGGACAAGCCCTCCCACTGTTGCCCCCCCCAGCACCAAGAATAGAGTGCATCACCTGCCCCACACTGAGAGTTCCCATCCATACCTCGTGGCTAATAGCCACTGATGGACCTCTGCTCCATATGTTTATCTAATTCCCTCTTGAAGCTGTCCATGTTTGTAGCTGCCACCACCTCCTGTGGGAGTGAATTCCATGTGTTAATCACTCTTTGGGTGAAGAAGTCCATGTCAGTCCTGCAGGGCTCAATGATAATAATACCTGCTGCTTCTGCTTGCCTCTCTCCTGCTATTGGGGAAGTCTCTTGAGTTGTGTTGGAGCTCAGATTACAGCCACCATTAGTTCCATGGACTCTCTTTCTTCTTTATAATTCAGAAATGTGCTAAAGAGTTATTTATTTAAAAGATTTCTATAGCCACCCATGTCCCTGACCAACTCAAGACCTTAGACGGGTAACAACCATAATGTAAGATAACATTAAAACTGTATACAGACACAATTAGAAATTCGACTCCCAGTCTACTGGCCCTTGCAGCTGTGCTGTTGGGGAGCCGCCTTTACCTCCCTGCAAGGAGGAGAGGCAGCATGATGTGGCAAAGCCGCATCCGAGGCTGAAGAGGGCGGGGCCAGAGCTTTCTTGTGCCAGCCCCTGCTTCCCACCTTCATTACGCACCCTCTCACTTGGCTGGTAGAAGCTCCTATGAGCTCCTCATGCTGGCTTGAGTCGGGGCAAATTTGGTGGCTGTGAGAGGATGGGCGGCAGGTGCGGGTGCAGCGTGGGACATGCCGGCGGAGGCAATGCCCACATGGCTCTGCCTTTTAGGAAGGGGGGCCCAGTGCCTGGTGGTGGTAATGGGGCCTGGGCTTGGGGGAATGTGGAGTGCAGCAGTTTGGGTGGGTGTGGCTTCAGCCCTGGCCCCCTTTTGATTCCTGCTTGTCTCGGGGGGGGGTCTTCTGGAACAAGCACTAGGCTGCACAGCAGGGGCAGGGGCCTAGGACACTCAGTCCTTGCACCCACCTTGGGCAGCTGCTGCATCTTCCCCTCATGCTACCACTGCACCATTTTGTTGGGGTGGGCTTGCAGCTCTTGCGACCTTATCATGCCCCCCCTTCTTTTATTCTTCATCCAGTATTAGTCCTTGGCTTCACCTGCACTGGGTGCAGTTTCAGGGAGTGGGTGGCCATCGGGCACTGGGCTGCAGGTTTGGGGCCACACAACCCCTCAGGCATCTGGGTCTTGCACTCCTTGTCTGAATCTGACCAGGGCACTGACCTACAGGGCCCCCATTCTGACCTGCATTGGCTTTGGGAGCACCTGGCCAATAGTTTCCTAGGCACATGGTGGCCATTTTGGGACTGGGATGGCCATTTTGTGGGCCAGCAGCAGCCATGTTGTGACCAGGCTGGCCTTTACCTAGGCCAGAGCAGCCTTCTTCTCTGGGAGTTTTGGGTGCACTGGCCAGTACAGAGGGCTATAGTTGCAAGTCATGCTCTAGTTAGACCTACTTTTGAGCACAGTATTTAGCCTACTTTGAGCACAGTATGGCACCCAGCTCCTAAGGCCTCACAAAGAGGCCTGCCCCTGCCCTCTCTTCCTTGGAGGATGAGGGTGGGGACGAAGTGCAGCAAGCTATCCTGGCTTGTTTGATGGCAGTGGAGCAAGCTTTGGGGGTGGCTGCCCCCACACCCCGCCAGTTCAAAGTCAGGCAGGGAGGAAGGAAACCTGCTCATTTTCTAACAAGCGTTTTCAGAGCAAAGTCTTAACCCGTCTGTCTTTGGTTGAGAGCAGGGTTTCAACAGGTGCAGGGATCAGCGATGGGAGAGCAGGTTGGCAGGACAAGGCAGAGGCAGGCCCATTGGGCTCTGGGCCATCTCATGGAGTTGCTGATCCTGGGCCAGCCACAGTTCAGGTGACTGACATGGTGGGTAAGTCAGATGCTGGACCCCAGGCAGTGGCCTCATGGTCTTGGGGGCCTTGTGGGGCAGCAGCCATCCCGGCTTCAGGTATGGCTACCACACCTTGCACACATGGCAGGGGACAGCAATGGGTGTTGCCACCTGCGCAGCAGGCCGTGCAAAAGCCCCAGTGTTGGTACAACCAGCCACCTGCCAGAACATGTCAGTGTGGGGCCTCCCAGCCCCCTGGTGGTGCAACCTATGCTGCCACCCCAGCTTCAGCACTCCCTTTTGGAGATGAAGCATTGCCTTTGGGCGATCACTTGTTACCGGCCACCAGAGAGAAAATTTGCAAAGGTGAATATGTGGATGTCTTTACCCTCCTTTTCTGGGAATTGGAGAAGAAGGACAAAGACGACCTGGATGATAAGGACAAAGGGAAGCTTAGGAAGATGAGGGTTGATTAGACCTGGGCCAACTGGTGGCAGGGTTTTTGGCCTATGCAGGCATCCTCATGAAGGTGCAGCCCTGGTGGGTGGCATCTTTATTCCATTATTTCGACATCATTTACAAGGGTTATATGGGCTTTACTGGCCTGGCCTGGCTGCAGTATGACAAAGAATTTTGGATTTGGGCAGCCATGAACCCTTCAATACACTGGGACCAGGTACACCCACGCCTGTGGCTGCAGATTATGTCTCCAGCCTGTCCTAATGCAGGTGATCGCTCACACTGTGGACATCTGGTACAATGCCTGTCAGTGGCTTCCAACCCCTGCAGTCCTGCAGGGCAGGCAGTTCAACCCCGCCAGATCTGTTGGAAGTTTGGGTCACAGGGGGTCTGTAACAGGAAGGCTTGCCAGTACCAGCATGGATGCCCCCTCTGTGGTGGCCCACACCCCTTCTCAGTGTGTTTCCAGGGCAAGCCCAATAGGAGTCAAAAGCGACCCGAACCAGGTGGGCTGGGACCTGCTGTTGGAAAAGGGACCCAGTTCCATGAAACTGAAAGTGCTTGAGAAGTGGTTGAGTATGCACCCTAAGCGGGAAGATTGTTTGTATTTGTTGCAAGGTTTCAATTTTGGTTTTCACATTCCTTGTTAGGGCCCCAGGGCTCCTTTCATGGCACCCAATTTGGCATCCATTAGGGGCATGGAGCACATAGTTAGACAAAAGACTGAGAAGGAAAGGATGGAGGGCAGGGTTTTAGGACCCTTTCCCACCCCACCGGTGGACAACCTGTGGGTTTCCCCTTTGGGCATTGTTGATTCATCATCTTTCTTACCTGAGAGGGGCATCAGTGAATGATGCCATTCCAGACTCCCTATGCTCCTTCAGGTACACCTCCTTCAACCAGGCAGTTTGGGTAGTGCTCCGCTGCGGGATGGGGGCTGAGATGGCCAAATGCAACATTAACTCTGCAGTTTGGCTTCTTCCTGTGCACCCCAGCAACTTCGAGTTGCTGGGGTTTTACTTCGAGGGTCATTTCTATTTGGATCGGGCTTTACCCATGGGGTGCTCCATGTCTTGTGCTGCCTTTGAGCATTTTAGCTCGTTCCTGGAGTGGGCCCTCCAGCATCGAATGGGGATCCCTGCAGTTGAGCACTACCTGGATGATTTTTTTATTCATGGCTCCGGGGGGTTGGGGCAGTGTGAAGTTCTTCTTCAGGAATGTCTGGAACTGGCTGAGGAGTTGGGGGTTCCCCTTGGCACACAAGACAATGGAGGGCCCTGCCCAGAAGCTGACTTTTTTGGGGAGAAGAATTGGACACTGTTGTGCAGGCATTATGGCTGCCTATGGCCAAAGTAGTGGACCTGCAAGCGAGGGTGGCTAATTTCATGCAGAAATGAAAGGCCACTTTGTGGGAATTCCAGCAGTTGGTGGGGCACCTCAACTTCCCTCACAAGGTGGTTGCCCCAGGGCAGGCCTTTCTGCACCAACTGTGCAATGCACTCAAGGGGTTATGCCTTCCTCACTATAGAGCTAGGGGCACTGCAGGAATTAGGGCAGACCTGGGAGTATGGCTTGAATTCTTGGACTCCTTTAACAGTTTCATTTTTTAGGAATGAGCCGCAATTGAAGGCCGGCCTGAAAATTCACTCGGATGCAGCAGGATCGCTCAGCTTTGGAGTTTATTTCCAGAGGCATTGGTGTACCAAGGAGTGGCTGGCCAAATGGAGAAGGAATGGCGTGGCACGCGATCTCACTTTCCTGGAATTCTTTCCCATCCTGGTGGTGGTGTGGCTGTGGGGGTACACGATAGCCAATCATACCATACATTTCTGGTGTGGCAATCTTAGTTGTCCATATCATTAACTCCCTCACATCCAGATCACCCCGGGTCGTGGCTTTGGTTTGGGCATTCACGCTACGCTGCCTTCAGTGCAACATCCTGTTTCTTGTCAGAAATGTGCCCAGGATTGACAATGAGGTGGCTAATGCTCTCTCTCCATCAACTGGCTCCAGAAGCCGACCTACACCCGGTTTGAATGCTGTGGTTTGAAGGCAGTGGTCCACAGGGGAATTGGCCTGGCCATCACACCAGGCATGAAGTGGACATATGACTGTGCAGTCCACCAGTTTTCTGAGTTTAGGAACCAGGTAGGGTATCCTGACCTGTGGCCAGTGCCCGTGGACCATCTGTTACATTTCTGTGCAGCAATGAGAGGTAAGGGGCTAGTGGTCAATTCCATCAAGGGATCGCTCTCAGCAGTGGCTTATGCCAGCAAAGCCCAGGGGCTTGCGGAAGTAACAGGTGATTTCAGGATCCAGAGGATGTTAGAGGGCTGGTCATGAGAGGTGGGGGCCCATCCCAACAACAGGCAGCCCATTTCCCCAATGGTTCTGAGGGACTTACAGGTGATTTGGAAGGATATTTGTGCATCCGCTTATGAAGCACGCCTTTTTTATGCGGCCGCATTGGTGGCTTTCTTTGGGGCCCTCTGCATAAGCAAGTTGGTAGTGCAATCCAAGACAGGTGGGTCTGGACGTGTGCTGGGGGTGTGCGACATTTGTTTGATGGGCTACAGGGCCCTTCTCACCGTGCAGGATTCCAAGACCGATCAGCAGCAGTGGGGAGCCTTAGTTACTATTGGCCTGTGCGACCAAAAAGAGCTGTGCCCAGTTTCTGCCTTGGCAGCTTACCTTGCTGTGAGGGGGTGAGGTGGTGGAGTGTTGTTCTGACACCAGGATAGCAGCCCATTAACCAGCAGCCAATTTTGGGCCATTACTTCAATGGCCTTGGGAAGGCTGAGGCTGGTTGGGGTGTGATTCTGCACCCATTCCTTTCAGATTGGAGCCACATCCACAGCCACTGCCATGGGATACCTGGCGCAGGACATACATCATTTGGGTAGGTGGTGGTTCTCAGCATACAAGTCATATATGCACCTCATGGCTGGCCTCTAAGGTCAGTTGATTCTCTGCGTATAGGTTTGGTTCTTGTTCTGTTGCTCATTGTTCTCTCATTGCAGGTCCTGTTGGCTGGTGGGAGCAGAAGCAGATCCTCATCTGTGGACATAGTTTTATCTTTTGGGCAGTGCACCATGTGAAATGGATGCCCATCGGTTCACAGTTGGGGTTTAGCCATGTGGCCATGGCTGAATGGCTTGGGTGTCGTGACTTGCAGTGCCCTGGCCTATTAAAGTTGCTGTTTGAGGGGGGGTTGGACCCCCTCCCCATGTTTTGTTAATCCATTTGGGAGGCAATGGCCTGGGTCTGATCAAGGGTAAAGCCCTGATCCTGCTGGCCCAGGCTGATTTTAACTCATTAAGCGGCAGTGGCCACGGATGGTAGTTATTTGGTCCGCTATGGTGTTGCGCTTGGTGTGGTGAGGTACTGTAACCCCTTGGCCATCAATAAAGCTCTCCGTAAGGCTAACTGTGAAATTTGCAGGGTGCTTGAAGAGGCCTTGGGCATGTATTTGCCTCATCCTGGTTTAACCATGGGTTCGGTGAACCTGTACAGGAGTGATAGCATACATCTATCCAAAGCTGAATTGGACATCTTTCTGGAGGACCTACGGCAAGGGCTTCATGGGGCTTTAGGCCTTTAAATGGGCACATGGGTCTAAGCAGAGGCTTGACCTTTGCGGTGGCAGGATGTCATTTAAACAGACTGTGGCATGGTGAGCACCGGCTTATAACCCCTTTGGGGCATAGGGGTCTTCAGGGTTTTTTTTGTAGAAAAAGCCCAGCGGGAACTCATTAGCATAACAGGCCACACCCAACATCAGAAATTCATTTGCATATTAGGCCATACTCTTGATGGCACAGCTCATTAGCATATTAGGCCACACCCCCATGTCACCAGAAATGTGGTCATCCAGCCACACCCACCTTTTGCTTCTTATTCTGTTTACCTTGTTTGTTGTCAAAACCCAGGGCTTTTTTGGTAGCAGGAACTCCTTTGCATGTTAGGCCACACACCCCTAATATAGCCAATCCTAATGAGGTTCTGCTGTTGGGTGTGGCCTATTATGCTAATGAGTTCATCTTGGGCGTAGCCTACTCAGGAGCCAGCTGGAACTCTGTTCCTGCCCAAGAATAGCCCTGGGGGTCTTGCCAGGACAGTCTTTGGGCCCTGTGGCCTGGGGCAGGGAAAGCAGACTGCCTACGGGATTACCCAGGATTATCCTCCCTTTGAGCCTTGTAGCCCAGGGGTTGGGATGTCCTTGACAATTATCCACTTGCCGTACTGACCAGATGTAAGCCATACTCCTTTGGCTACTGTCAGGGGCTGGGTGGCTCACCCTAGTTCAAATGGCAAGGGAGGGGTCTTGGAGACCCCTGGCCTTGACCATGCCACAACCTGTCCTGCCCTTGCCGTATTTGCTTGTTATTAAAGTTAATAAAGTGGCCCATTCAGTATCCCAGAAATGGTTGTCTGTCTCTTCTTTCCGGATTAGGGGGCAACAAACATGAAACCATTAAATTAACAATATAGGAAAATGACACTAAAAGCACCAGTCTACAAATGCCCTAGGCACAGCTAAAAAGTTATTCCATTTGTTCATGCTCAGTGCATGGGGGGGGGTAGCAGTGGGAAAGCTTCTAGTGTCCTGGTCCCACTGATGGACCTCCTAATGGCACCTGGTATTTTTGGCCACTGTGTGACAGAGTGTTGGACTTGATAGGCCATTGGTCTGATCCAACATTGGTTTCTCTTATGTTCTTATGCCCCCAAAGTTCTCTAGAATAATTCTATTCTACTGCTTTCCAGAAAGCTCAGGGTGTTGAAGCCCTCTATGCTGTCTTTTGGGAGAGTGTTCCATAATTCTGTGGTAGCCACTGAAAAAAAAACTCAAGCCCATCTCAAGGTGGAATGACCCATAGACCAAGGGTTGCTGTGACCTGAGGGAGACTTGCAAGTCCCAGGCAGTGGCCAAGCATTCCAAATGTCCCAGACAGATGCAAATACAGCCAGAATGGAAGTGACACAATGCTGCTGTTGCATGGGTGGAAAGGCAAGGCCCATCCCTAGAGCCATCAGCTCAAAAGGGAGAAGCAAACCAACAGAGGAGGTCAAGAAACTACCAGAGGTGGGTGCAGGAGCTCCAGCAGGGGAACTGGATGGATCAACCACCAAGGCAAGAAGAAAGTTGCTGATGAAATGGTTGGGAGACACCACAGCCATGGACCCTGCATTTACCTGGGAAACACATGGCTGTCAGGAAGAAGGCACAGCAGTGTGAGATGGGGATCTTCTGCAGGCTTAGGAAACAAAGGATTAAGCTGTAAAAGAAAGACATGTGAGCTGTAAGTAAGAGCCAAGGAAGATACAAAAGGGGCCCCCCAAAGGCCCCTGTCTGAGGCTCACTGGGAGGAACAAAGCTGCCATGCAGAAATATGCAGATAGAAGTGATGACCTGATGATCTTTCTCATGCAATCTGCTTGTGCAGCATGAGGTTTCATAGCAGTGAGTGCAGACAGTGTTCGTTCTTTAACAGCAAGACGAGTAAAGCCATTAAAGTTGTGAGCTACCAATTTGGCTACTGCACAAATTAGTTTGCTCTGGAGCCATCCTTCCTGAGCTAAGACAAAAGCGTGTGAGCTGGAGGCTAATAACTGTGAGTTAGCTCACACTATCTCAGCTTAGAGGGAACACTGCATGTAACTTAAACATTGCAATGTGGTAGCCCTCTCTCAGCTTCTCCCCTTTCTTCTATGATGTTTAGGCTTGATGTTTAGGCATCTTGTGACTTAACATAAGAATATAAGAAGAGCCATGCTGGAGCAGGTCAAAGTCTATTGAATCCAACATCCTTTTTCCCATAGTTACCAACCAAATGCTTCTGGGAGGATCCTAAATATGGCAGAAAGGCAAAATTCTTCCTTGCTGCTGTCCTTCTGCCCCCAGCAACTGGTGCTCAGAGGCACCCTGTCTCCAAATGTGGAGGTTCCATTTTGGGATAGACACAAACTGAATGACAAAGCAAAAATTCATCACAAATTTTGCCCAGTTTGTGGTTCGGGAACCGAAGGTCATGATGGGTCTGCCATCATGAATTTCCATGAACTTTTAAAGCAGTTCATGGAAGTTTGTGGTGATTCATGGACAGAGCAGAAAACAGGGGTTTAAATGGACTCTGAGTCTCTTTAAACCCCTGCTTTCTGTTCCCCTGCAAAAGCCACAAAAACAGCTGAGCTGCAGTGAGGCTTTCCCTGTTTCTCGGTTATTTCAGACTGTCTTTAAAGTGACTTTAAAGGGACTGCAGAAGATAGCCCGGAAAGCAGCTGAGTAGCAGTGCCTCCCTGCCACTCAACTGTTTTCTGGGCTGTCTTCTGCAGTGCTTTTAAAGTTTAAAGGGACTGCAGAAGACAGCCCAGAAAATAGTTGAGTGGTGGAGAAGTTGGCTGCCCTTCATCTGTCAATTTTTGTGGGTCTCTCTGCAAACCCCATTTAAAAGGACTGTGGTCCTTTTCATTGTGGTTTGTGGGGCCACAAACTAGTTTGGTTCATGAACAAACCTCCTAATTTGGTTCATGGTTTGGCTCATGGTTGAATCATAAACCAACATGAACTGCATTTTCTTGGTTCAGGCCCATCCCTATCATTTAGCAATCAATTGATGGAACTTCTCATCCATGATTTGTTTAGCTTCCTGTGACAGCTGTCTCTACTAGTGGCTGAGTGATGCATTGGGAAAAAGAATTAATAAACAAAACAAAACCCTGTCCTGAATCAACCGCCCATCAACTCAGTTCAGTGACTCTGAGTTCTACTACTCTGGGAAAGAGCCAAATAATTCTTGTTATACGCTTTCTTTAGTCCATTAATAATGTTACTATCATCTTCTTTCATGTGCCCTCCTTAGTTGACTTTTTCTTGGCTAAACTTCATAGGCTTTCTCAGAGGGAAGGCTTACCAACTCTTTGTTCTGGGGGAATGCACCAGAATGGAGTTCTGCAACCCCTTTGACAAAACTATCTTTAAAATCTTTAAAAGTTCATGAGTTTTCAGTATACATATTGAAAACTTAGTTTCCCTCTTGAAAGTTCTAGCACCTTTTTTTAAAAAGAAGAAGAAGCAGCCCTGCACTTCAGTAGCTCTTTTCTGCATCTTTTTCTCTTTTTTTGTAAAAACCTCTCCTAAAAAGGAGAGAATTTTATTGTGGTTTTTTTTTAATAGAAAAGAGGTAGGGTATATAGATGGATTAAGAAAAGATTTTGAGTGAATTTTCTGTTAAAATGTTAGTTTTAGTTAGTACAAATAAAGTTTTTGGCATCCGCCGTGGTTGGAAGATCTTCTTTTCATCCTACCGAAAGTCCAAAATAAATCTGTTAGTTAAATTAGTAAAGTCCTTTGGGGTTAGTTGTTGATCAGCTCCCTTCTGCCGCCTCACGAACAGCTGCTACATCTTGGGGTGTCTTCTTTTTAAGTCTCTCAGATTATATGATGGGCCCTCTTTTGCTTTCTTGTCTCCCACTCCTGCACCTCCCTCCTCCGGGCCGCTGTCCTCTTCACTGCTTAGCATTGTCCAATTGGCGAGTTCTGCATCTTCCTCTGAACTGGCGTGTCTCTTCAGAAATTCTTGAGCTTTGAAAACAGAGTCAATCTTCTCTCTTTTATCCTTAAATTTGAACACCAGTCCCTTGGGAAAGCACCATTTATAAATGGTTTGATGTCTTTGTAAAAACGTGGTCAATCCTTTATATGCTTTCCTTTTCATACGAATTTCATATGGAACATCCTTTAAAGTTCTGATAGTCTGCTCTCCAATCTTCAAGGGCACCGCTGAAACTGCACGCAGAATTTGATCTCTAGTGCGCTGCTTAGTAAACTTGACAACCACTTCTGCTGGCAAATTATTTTTCTTTGTAAAGCTGGAATAGGCTCTATAGGCCACATCCATCTCATCCTTTAATTCTTGCGCTTCTCTGCCAGTTGGTGGTGCCAAGGCATTCGCCAGTATAGCTCTGAGATCTTCTTTCTCTTCTTCCTTTATGCCCTGAAAGCGGAGAGTCAGATTTGATTTTTCCATCTGAAGCATTAAAATTCTTTTTTCTTGCGTATCGATGTTTTTCTAATTTGTTGACCCTTTTCTTAATTTTCTTGGTGTCTTCCGTCGAGACCAGACACTTCTGTGTGATCTCCTCCATTTTCTTTGCGGTTACTGTTAATTGTTTTTGTTGACTGTTGAGAACACCTTCCATGTTGCAAAGGGTTTCGCTGATTTTCTGCATTTGATCCAGCAGAGGGCGCAGTGGCTCGCTTTTCTGTTGATTGACAGCTGGCTCTAGGGGGAGGCTGCCAGGACCGGAAGTCCCTCCCCCCTTCTTTACCGGCTTCTCTGGGACCTTTTTCTGCCCCAACATTTTTTATTGTTTACTTTAACAAAGTTCGTGCCACGACATCCAGGAGACAAGCTGGCTTCTTAATCTTCAGTAAAGCCCCAAAGGTACTTTTACCAAATCGCTTTTTTGCTTCGCCCCCCCTTCACTCTTCCTTTAACAGTCCCGTTTTTTAAAGGGGGTGGGGATTCCTCCGTCCTCCCATGCGCTTATACGTTTACAGGGGGGAGCGCCTTTATACCGCTTCAAAACAGATCTCCAACTCACAATTCGCTGCCAATTCTTCTTTTATTAATTCATTCCGCTGCTTCTTCACTCCTGGAAGTCGGTGGCGTTGCTACTTCCCATACTGGCACAACGCAGCGGGGCCGACTGGGGCGGGGAGAAAGCCTCAATTTCCCGGCTATCTGCCGGCAAAGAGGCTACTCCCCCAGCGCCCCCGGTTCAGAGCCTTTGCCTAAGGCTCACTAGGGTCTTTCGCATGAGTGAAGACCCCCCCAACCGCGTGTGGGCTAACCATCTCCGGGAGCGTCCCAAGAGGTGGCCGCCATTCACTCTTTTTCAGCTGTTCAATATCCTGGCCAGAACATGTTTTACAAATGCAGTCCAAGCATCATTTTAGACAACAATGTTATGATACTGGCTATTTTAAAGTTTTTCCATAGTAACCTTTACCATGGAGTTTTCTGTTTTCCCTGTTACTGTGCACTGTCATCACTTCCACTGAGATAGCAACCACAATCCCCAAATCTTTTTCCTCGTAAGTCACTGATAGTTCAGACTTCCTCAAGACAGGTAGTTGTATTAGCTTGTCTGAAGAAGTAGCTGAGGAAGTGAGCAGTGACTCACAAAATCTCATACCCTGCCACAACTTTTGTTAGTCTTTTTTTTTTAGTAAATACAATTTATTATTGGATATATCACATGTTCAAACATTTTCAACCAACCTACATACCCATTTTTTCTAATTTCCCCTTCTCCCCCCCCAAACAAGACTTCCCGCACCGCTCCAACCCCATTAATATCTCTCTTATTCTATTACAATTATTCCTAAACTTATTTTCTCTAGCAAACGGTAACAATTCAGAAATCTAATTCTATTTCATTTTCCACTTAATAACTATCAAAGCAAATCAAGCCGCGTTTAATGTCCCAGTTTTTCAACAAGTATTTTTGAAAGTCTTTCCAGTCTTCAAAAAAAGTTTCATCTTCTTCGTTGTTTAATTTTCTTGTTAATTTGTCCATTTCTGCTAAAAACAACGTCTTTTTAATCCATTCCCATGTTTCAGGTACTTTATCTTGTTTCCAACATTGAGCAAAAGTCAGTCTTGCTGCTGTAGTCAAGTACCATAACAGTGTTCTCTTGGCTACATTTATTTCTTCCATTTTAAGACCTAACAATAACATCTGTGGGTCTTTCTTAAAAGTACATTTCAAAATTTTTTGTATCTCATTGTGGATCTCTGTCCAATACTTTACTGCCTTATCACATGTCCACCACATATGGTAAAAAGACCCCTCATGTTTTTTACATTTCCAACATTTGTTGGACATACTTTCATTTATAATAGCAATTTTTTTAGGCGTCATATACCATCTGTACATCATTTTATAGCAATTCTCTTTAACATTTACACACGTTGAAATTTTCATTGATTTTTTCCACAAATATTCCCAAGATGTCATTAATATCTCATTATTAACATTTACAGCCCATTTTATCATTTGCTCCTTTACAACTTCATCCTCAGTATACCATTTCAATAACACCTTATACAGTTTAGAAATCATTTTTTTATCTTTTTCAAGCCATACAGTTTCAATTTCAATGTTCTTTGCTCTAAAACCATGTTCTCTTTTATCGGTCTTAAATAGATCATAAATCTGTCTATACTTCAACCAATCATATTCAAATTCAACATCAAATCTTTCTTTTAACACAAAATTTTTCCCTTCAGATTTTAAAAGATTTTTATAAGGTAGCCAATCTAGTCCTTGGTTTCTTGAATACGGATTAATTACTTCCGCTGGTACAATCCAAAGTGGTCTTTCTTCTGAGAAGAATTTTCTATATCTCGTCCATGTCTCGAACAGTGATTGTCTTACAAAGTGGTGTTTAAAAAATTTATCCACTTTTTCTTTTTCCATACCATAAATATGCATGCCATCCGAATTTGTTATCATGTCCTTCCAGGGCCAATAACTTCTTATTGTCCAAATTAATCCACTGTTGCAACCATGTTAAACAGACGGCATCATAATACAGTCTTAAATTCGGTAGTTGTAAGCCTCCTCTCTCTTTGAATCACATAAAATTTTCATTTTAATCCTTGGCTTTCTTCCTGCCCATACGAATTTGGATAGTTCTTTCTGCCACATATCCAATACCTTCCTTTGTTTTAATATTGGAATAGTCTGAAACAAAAACATCAAACGTGGTAAAACATTCATTTTTACAGTTGCGATTCTTCCCATCAGTGATAAATTCAAAGTGTCCCATTTCTTCATATCTTGTTGAATCTTATGCCACACCTTTTCATAATTGTTTTTAAACAAGTCAATATTTTTCATGGTTAATTCAATTCCAAGATATTTAGTCTTTGTGACCACTTCACATTGAATTTTCTCTTGCAATTCTGTTTGTCTTTGTTTCGTCATGTTTTTACACATCACTTTGGTTTTGCTTTTATTAACATAAAATCCCGCAACTGACCCAAACTCTTCAATTTTTTCCATCAATTGTGGTATTTTCTCAATTGGGTCTTGAATCATAAACATTACGTCATCTGCAAATGCCCTGTACTTGTAGGCAAAGCCTTTCACTGTAAGTCCTTCAATACTATTGTCTTTCCTTATCGCTGTCAATAATATTTCCAATATCCAAATAAACAGCAACGGAGATAATGGGCAACCTTGACGCGTTCCCTTTTGGACTCGGAAGAAGTCCGTCCTTTCTTTATTTATATTCAAAGCCGCTTTTTGTTCTGAATATATTGCCACAATCATGTTTACGAAAGACTGTCCAATATCCATTTTTTCAATAACTTGTAGCATAAATTCCCAATTTAAATTGTCAAAAGCTTTTTCCGCATCTAAGAAGAGGAATCCTACTTCTTTTCAGGATGCTTGTCATAATATTCAATTGCATCTATCACCACTCTCAAATTGTCTCTGATTTGTCTATTTGGTAAAAATCCAGCTTGTTCTTCCGCTATTGTATCTTTCAAATACTTTTTCAGTCTCTCAGAAAGTATTTTTTGCAAATAGTTTGTAATCATTATTTAATAGCGAAATTGGCCTATAATTCTTTACTTGAGTCAAATCCAAACCTTCTTTAGGTATCAATGAAATGTTTGCTTCTTTCCATGAATCTGGGATCCGTTTAGTCTGTCTTATCTCATTCGACAGAAGTACTAAAATAGGGGTTAGCTCCTCTTTAAATTTCTTATAGAATTTTGCTGTAAAGCCGTCTGGTCCTGGAGACAACTTTTGTTAGTCTTTAAGGTGCTACTGGACTCTTGCTCTTTTCTACAGTTCAGATTCCATCACTAATATGTTTTTTGGTCCAAGGAATATCATTTCCTGCTTATTTACATTTGAATCCAATTTAGCATGTTATTGTCTGATCACACAAATAGGAAAGATTCCCTTAGAGTTCCTCACAATCTGATTTAGAGTGGGATCCAGACAGCTTTTCTGCTCTGTCTCAGATAGTTATCCTCCTTGCTATATCCCCTGTCCAATATGACTGGGGTGGATTGGCCATTAAAACCTCTTAGCAAAGTCCTGGTCTGCCAATGGCCTTAAGGAGGCTGTCCCCCTTCTGAGGCCAGCACTGCCACAAGCTGGCTGCCCTTGTCATACAAGGAATGTGGGAGGAAGTGCCAAGCAAGGAATACAACCTTTCTTGCTCACCTGGCACAGGAAAAGATGTGCCCAGCCAAGCATCACAGCATACGGCTGGTGGCAGACTGGTTCTCCCTACCTCTTTTGGGGATGGGGCCAAAGAAGGACAAGACAGGATGTCTGGGGCTGGCATTGAGCTCTCTCTCCTCAGTGCCAAGCCCAGAAGTGCTCCTCAAAGAGGAAGCCACCTTTATCCCCCCCCCGGAACCCCAGCAATTGATGGAGTGGGTGAGCATGGAAACTCACTGGCAGGGGCTATGGGTTCCTGAGCAAGGAGCAAAGGAGAAGGCAGATTCCACTGGGTCATGTGAGCTGGTGTAGAGGTAGCTACAGCCTCAGGACAACCAGGAGGACTGGGGGGGATCATTGGCTGGTGACCGGGAAGCAATGCTGGTTGGGAGAAAGATCCAGGAGCCGAGGCTGACTGCAATGATTTGTGACTGTCCTTTTAAACTTACATTTCTAGTGGCATTCTGCTGGGCATTCTGCACATTGTAACTGATTGTGCTGGGCATGCAAAAATCCACACACACTCCTTGCTTGATTTTCTTGCTACTCTTCTTTGAGATCTTTTAAGCTTGCAATGCCAGTGGCACTGGGTTTTGCTGGGCATTCTGTACACTGAACTGGTTGTTCTGAGCTTCACCCTTCCTTTGGAAACAATGGAGGTTGGCGGCACCTTCTTTGGGTGGCTGTAATTTGGATCCCATAGGTCCAATCCTCACCAAACTTGGAGGACAGATAGAGGAGAGTCAGTCAGAGATCCCTTGTGAACTTGGTGTCTATAGCACACCAGAGGGTGTGTTTTACCACATCATGAATCTCAGTTCATTTAGCCCCTAAAAGTTTATGACAGTTCATGATTTGTGAACCGAACACGCCATGAACTATGAACCATCACGAACCACATTTTCCCAGTTCGTGCCCATCCCTAGTCATAGAGGAGAAGACATCCTGCACCATGCTCTTCTGCTCCACCAAGTGCACAATCATGGCATAGTTGGAGTTCCAGCAGTTGGGTAAATCCAGGGTGAGCCAGTGTTCAGGCTCATCCCCTCCCCCTGCCTCTCACACAGTAGATGGGCAGAAGTGATGCTGCACAAGAAGTGGGTGGCCAGGTGCCAACAGTTCTCCAGCAAGGGCTATATCTTGAGGGTGGCAGCATCCCAGATGGCTTTGACAGTGCTCCTCAGCCCCAGAGTACCCTTCACCACTAGGTGAATAATGTGGAACAAGCAAACACTACCCTTGAAGCACACAGCCTTCACTGCTGCCAGCATGTTAGTTCCTTCATCTGTGACCATGTAGCCATGAATGATGTTGCCACTGCCCACCCACTCCCTCAGGATACTCTGTATTACAGCAGCAATATCTTATGCTGTGTGGCCTGCACCCCTCCTCTTGTAGCCTGGTGGCAGGACTGTCCCCTCCTGAGGCCTGGGCTGTGTCCCAACAGTCCAGACAGAGAGGTCCTCTGGTTGCCACCAGTGGATGCTGAGGGAAAGGTAGCCATGCTTCTGGTTGCTACAGAGATCTGCAGTGAAGTGCATGGTTCTGCCTTGTGCTTTGGAGAGCTGAGCCTTGACCAACACCACTGCAGAGAGGTGTATAGTGGGCGAGACCCATCAGCTCATGGTGCTCTGTGAGGGGATGGAATACCAGGGAGTCAGGTGTTATAGCAGCTGGCAAAAGGCTACATCTTCCACTAGGGAGAAAGGTAGGCCATCAACAGCAATCATCTCATCAACAAGGTGAGTGACTATTTCTTGGGCTGTCCACATAAGCCTTTTAGAAGGCACTGTCAGTGTTCCTGTAGGAATGACTTCTTGGAGTGTGGTTTGCCTTAATCCTTGTGCCTGCCACGGTGCCATAGTGTTTCTTTGGGGCATTACTTTGTCAAAACTCTGGGAATGCCTGCTTTTCTGTCCTTCAGAACCTGCCTTTGGAGACTTGGGGGGGCCCTGAGAGTGTAGGGAGGATCCTTGCCTTACTTCTACTGTCTGGCTGGGGGCAGGTCTGCCCAGGTAAAGTTTCCCTGTGAGTTTGGTATTACTGGCTTGTTCCTGAGCCATTCCATAGACTCCTGTAACTGAAGCTGTCTTTTCCAGAGAGAGCACTGGGGAGACCTTTTTTTTGACGGGGGTCCATAACTGGAATTCCAGAAATGTAATCCACCCCACACTTGGAGAGACTGTAGAAGAGTGCGCAGCAAGGTGAGGTTCCCTGTGCATTTGGTGTATGTAACTTGCAGGAGGTGCATTCTATACACTTTTGAACCTGCATCTGACATTTCCCCAAAAGCACTTTCCTGGGGGCATCTTCATTGGGGGAAGGTATAACTTGGACCCCTAAAATCAATCTGCACATAACAATGGAGGGCATGTAGAGGAGCATAAGGGGGAGGACCTCTGCCAGTTTGATCTCTCTAGTTTGCACAGGGTCCATTCTTTGCACTCCTGTCATTTTCCTAGAAAGCACTTTCATGGGGGCACCTTCTTTGGGGGGCTATAACTCAGACTTCATAAACCCAATTCTCACCAAACCTGGACAGCACGTAGAGGAAGATCAGCCAGAGATCCCTTGCAAGATTGGTGTCTCTACCACACCCGGGGGCTCTTCTACTGCATTACAAACCACAAGAATGGTACCAGTTCATTTGGTGCCTAAAAGTTTGTAACAGTTCATGGCTCATGAACCTGGAATGCCACGAACCATAAACCAATACGAACCAGATTGTGCTAATCCCTGGAGGCCTCCCTCCAAGGTTTTTGCAAGATGGTGGAGCAAAGGTCATCTCCTATGGAGCAGGTAGAGCTTCATACAGGGCCAAGACAGATTGAGGATGGTCCCTTTTCCAAGGCCCTTTTTTAATGCTAGTCCACCCTTGCACATATGTCTGTGGAGATCTTGTGATCCCCAGCATAGACTTTTTGTGTATTCAAAGCATCAGTACCCTTCCAAATATGGACACGGACTCTGGAACCAGGGCCTGCAACAAACTAAGGTGTCAGCTCTGTCCCCATATACACTCTGACAGCACAATAACTGGACCTAACAACATACCACCTCAGGTTCATTCAGTTGTTCATCTTCCAATATTATACATGCCCTTCCACTCTACATCAGACAAACAGATTGGTCCTTATACACACACACACAAATAAATGGACATAAATCCAACATTAAAAACTACAACACTCAAAAACCAGTGGGAGAACATTTTAATCTTCCCTTGCTAACCTAAGAGTCGCAGTCCTCAAACATCTGGTATCTGAGGAAGTGTGCACACACATGAATGCTCCTACCTTGAATAAAACTTTGTTGGTCTTAAAGGTGCCACTGGACTCAAACTTTTTTCAGTCCTCAAACAAAGAAAATTCAAGGGGAAATTACAATGTGAGATTGCTGAATTCGAGTTAATTCACAAGTTCAGAACTAGGGGTATGTGTTCAGGTCTACCCAAACCAAAAATATACTCTAAAATACCTTATCATTTTTGTGGTATATTTCAGAATCCCAAAAGTATACAGGGTTTTTTTTGGGGAGGGACTGAAAAAAATCTCCCCCAAATCCCGTATATATTTGGGAATAACCAAGTATATCCAAATACAACAGAGATCCCGGAGCAGTTTGCTCCTGCCTCTCAGCTGTTTGTCAAGCTTCTACTGCAGTCTCTTTAAAGTTTAAAGGGACTGCAGAGGTCAGGCCCAGGATCAGCTGCACCCTGTTGGCTCAGCTTCAGGCTGCCCCCCTTTCCCCTCGAGTCTATTGGACCTCCCAAAATTACAATTTTTTAAAATCCCAAATCTAAATACTGTACCACTATTGGGATCCAAGATTTTTTGGGAATCCTGAAATGTTGGGAGGGTCTAATAGACACGAATCACAAAATCCCAGGTGGGGGAATTGCACACCCATACTTAGAACAAAGTACCCCCCCCCCAGGGCTTCATAGGGACATAGGATTTTAATTTCACTACAGGTGCTGATTTTCTATCCCCAAGCATTTCCCCTCTGCTCTGTCAAGCTGATTACAATATGCACTGTACCTTTGCATCCTTTACAAGCATTCTTTAGAGCACCTCTCTCACCTTCTGACTAGGAGTCAGAACTCTCTACTCTACTCTACTGTGTCTGATGAAGGGAGCTTTGACTCTCAAAAGCTTATACACTCTTGTTGGTCTCTAACATGCTACTGGACTCAAATCTAAGTGTTCGACTTCAGATGAACAGAGCTACCCTCTAAAATGATCTTCCACCCTACTTCAGCACTGGAAAACTCACTGGATCCCACCCTTAATCTTCATCTTCCTGAATAATGTAATGTTATCTGCAAATGTGGGTATGTCACCCCTGATTCCAGATCAGTTATGTACAAATTAAAGACATTATGTACAAGTTAAAGAACACCAGTCCTTACAAAGATTCTTTGGAGACCCTTCTACTTATTCCTTCTTATTAATGTGAGAACAGGACATTTTCTCCTATTGTATGATCAGTTAGTAACTCATAAGAGGGTAACACTTCTTCATGCATGACAATGTATGTTTCAGTTGTCATGCACTTCTTTTTGCATGACAAGTTAAGTTTGGAAACCCAAGTTTATAATATCTTCCAGTTCACCCTAGCCACACATTTGTTTAAAGATGGGCTTGTAGAAATGAATGGTTTCTATTCTTCATTCCTATGTATCTGATATAATAATTGTTATGTTCATTGTAGTAGCAAGAAAAGTGTTCTCATCCTGTATTTACTCTGGTAAATGAATTCAGTTATTAAAAGTTATTTGCTCAGATTATCTAATAAAGCACAAAGGTATCATGGTTGTGTTCCCTTGACAATGTACACAGCAAAACAATATCACACCCAACTATGAGAAGGTTACATGTGAAATAAAATTAACTAAAATGTGGGTTCTACAATTTCCAGATAGTATTTTTCAGCTGTTTAGGGTTTATAAAAGGCCCTTCAGTCGCTCTTTTTCTTCACCTTTGGGACTCTTTTCAAGTCTAATTTGTAGAGCCAAAGAAAATGACTGAGGCAGTTCAGCTTGGTTTCTATTTGGCAAGTCTGCTTACTAAATAAGTGCAGTCTCTGATTCAGCATATTAGCTGACTCACTACAAACCGCACCCCTCTAAGGAAAAGTGTTTCCCCCCCTTCTGCATTTCAGTGAAAAAGCCTAAATGTTCAGAGGTATAAATAGTTACTAGAATTCTACTGGATCTAAATCTCTGCAGACATGTTCTTAAGTGCTTTTGACAGGAATATTATAATGTCAAGAAGCAATGACACTAAGTAAGTTCAAGTAATAAATATAGGAATAGTAAACTAAAGCTAATATTATGTTGGTACTACAGAGATCCATTTTGTATGAGCACTGTTTGTGTAGCTTACGATTGTTTTCTGAGGTCTACTCCCAGCCTTCATGCCATGGACATGATGGTCAAGCTAGACATGACATCACTGAATTAGCCCCAGTTTTTTGGGGGGATGGGGATTTAAACATTTATATCCCTCCTTTCCACTTGCCTCAAACCAGCTTACAACCCACAATTAAACAACAATAAGCCCCATAAGCCCCACCAATTTAATAAAGCCTAAGAAAATGGAGAATGGAGGAGAATGGTGCTGGAGAAGACTCTTGAGAGTCCCTTGGACTGCAAGGAGATCAAATCAGTCAATCCTAAAAGAAATCAACCCTGATTGTTCCCTGCAAGGCCACATCCTGAAGCTGAAGCACAAATACTTTGGCCACCAAATGAGAAGGGAGCATTCACTGGAGAAGACCCTGATGCTGGGAAAGATTGAAGGTCAAAGAAGAAGGGGACGGCAAAGGATGAGATGGTTAGACAGTGTCATCGATGCAACGAACATGAAATTGAGCAAACTTCAGCGGACGGCGGAAGACAGGAGGGCCTGGCGTAATCTGGTCCATGGGGTTGCGAAGAGTCGGACTCGACTGTGCGACTGAACAACAACAACAAGAAAATGGAACAAAATATATGCAATTTACACTTCATTAGAAGTTCTGGTGAATAAAATGATCTTATAGAACCTCTTAAAAGATTCCAAGTACCCCTATTACTTTCTTGGGAAACCTGTTCCCTAAAGTGGGAGCAATCACAGCAAAACAACAACAACAAAACAATGCTAGGCAGATTACCTTCAATGAGTCAGAATTACCTTCAATGAATCAGAAGGTGGCAGTCTAAAGACCATATCCGAGATTGTCCTTTAAAATGCAAATAGAAGCCATAGTCAGTCCCTATTAGGCCTTAGGCCACACTCTGGGTATATGGATTGTAGCTTAATCCTTCTCCCATCCTGTTTTCTTCATCTCCCTGAAACTGCAGTTTGCTCAGTGGGGAAATGTACAGGCACCATATGGACAACTTGTGTGAGTGGGACTGAGGTTGGGGAAAAGGGGTTGAATGCACATCCCATACCCCTGATTACATTCAGGCCATCCTGCAGGTGCTACTCACATGTAAACACTGCATAAGATTATAGATTTACCCATGTCAAGTTTTGGCTTAGACATAACATTTTTTTCCACTGCATATGGTTATGAGCATATGCTGTTCACCAACATTAATGGGTTATCCCTGAGGATGCTATGATGAGCTTTTCTTATTGTCTTATTATTGTCTTATTTCTAGAATTCCAGTGTGGCAGCTATGGGTGTTATTACTGAGTTTTCCAACCCTTGCTTTGGAAGTACCCAGATATTTGGGGGCAGTATCTGGGGAGAGCCAACTTTAGGGAGGGGTTGAAGCTCAGAAGAGATGTGGTGCCATACAGTCAGGCAGACCCAGGCAGCCATTTCTTCCAGGAGGACTGTTCCCTGTGGTGTGGAGATCAGTTGTAATTCTAGAAGAATTCCATGTCCCACTTCGGAGTTGGTAACCCTAATCATGGCATCTTCTGATATATTTTACGACTACCATTTGCTTCTTGAGTTTAGGAATAAAATTGAACAGGTCTTGAATGGAACAGGAAACGAACAGGGAGTTTCAGGGTGCTACCTACCATCCCACTGAGCTCGTTCTGGGCAAGAAAGTTACAGTTGTGCTCTCTTAGCTTGGCCATAGACATGCCTTTCTTATGCTCGCCAATAGGGTATTTATCTCAAAATTCCAAAACCAAAAAAATACCAAAAAAAAAATCACTGTTTGGGGTTATTACCATGATTTTCATAACAATAAACATAATTCTGGGATTTTTTGGCATTAAAACTCCCCCTGCAATAAATCCATGTTGTTTTTCATGTTCAGGTGCTCATCAGCATCTGCAGATATTTAGTTTTTCTTTGGTTCTCCTGATTTCTCTTTTGCAATGGGATCATTGTAAGAGATCAGGAGAGTACTCCCAGACAAGCCCCAGAGAAGGATTTTTATTTTTTTTAGGCCCACAGCTGCAGCTGTGAGCTGGGCAATATTTTAAGAGGAAAGAGAAACCCCAGCAACCAGAAGATCCTTAAATACTAATAGGAAATAATTAAGTTACCTCTACAGTAAATGCACAGTGTGAAGACATGTGTCTCATAGCATTTGGATGATAGATTCATCAAATGCAATCACACATAGGCTCTATTTTTTTAAAATGAGCTATTTTCAAAGATTGCAGTGATGGGTGGGGGTAATGGCCTTCTGCAAAGGAAGCCTTCCTTATCTTGTGAAAAGAGACAATGGAACACAACAAGGAAGGATGGCAAATGCAGTTTTCAGTGGAAAGGTGTATATCTATATCCATATATGTTTTCCCCCATAGGAAATAGTGGAGAGAAATGTGCCCAGGGGCACCGACTATGGTGATCTTTAAAACTGAAATCCTTTGTCCATTCTACTTGAATATATAATGGCCATACATGGATGAACCCTTCTCTTGCTTTGGAAATGGAAACCAAAGAGCATCTCTTCCCCATAGCAAAGGGACAACCCCAGTATGACAGATGCCTGCTTCTTCTTCCCTGTGTGGCAGATTTTTCCTGCCTAAATTCTTAGTTCTAGTCAGGTACTGAGCTAGTTCCCAGTAGCATGTTAATATTTGTGGCTTTATAAATCTGAATGTCTCACCTGAGACAGAATCTGTTTTGGTTTTTGCCCAGCCCAGGAACTTGCCAGGAGAAAACAGGAGCTCTCTTTGTAGATCCCTTGAAATGGCACTGGAGACTGTGTACATTGTACAGTGAAGGCTGTGGTAAACATTGGTAAAACACTATATTTTTCAGTTGACAGACAAGATGGCATTGTGGCAGCTTATTTTTACAAATTCTTGGTTCTTTTCAGTGAGAGATGGTTGACTGAGTACTTAAGTTTCAGTTACAATGTTTTTTGCATATAGTTCCTTAATAACTATTCAGGTTTTCGGGAAAGGTCACTCTTTTAGTGTATCAATTTTTTTCCCCTTTTCTGAAATCACAATGTGTCTTCTTTCCCCTAAGTAGTCTATAACCATTTCCTTTCACCACAGACCAGGGACTGCCACAGTGCCAATTTCTTGTTTCTTTCCCGAAAATATAATCCGATTCCTTTTGGCCTGAATGGGAGCTTCAGCCTGCTACCCGGTCACTTTTTGCCAAAATCTCAAACCCCAGTTCTTGGCGTCTGTTTGAAAATGGACTTCGTCTTTAGCTGATACTAGATTCTGAATTCTTAGATGGAATTCTTCTTCAGGTTATGTTTAACACAGCTAAAACCAGGAGTCTCTCCCTTTATTCAAAAGGTGACCCTGTCAGACAGACTTTTAGTCAGACTCTTCAGACATCTACTCCTTTAGCTAAACTTTTTCTTTACTGACCATTAACTGCTGCGGAACTCAAAATGAACTAACCCTCCCCTCTCCATACAGCTGATTTTATATTTCCCTCAGCTAGTGCTGGCCAATCAGAAAAAAAAGAGTACCCTGTCACTCAAGCTCAACATTTTAGAGCAGAGTTAACTATCTCCCTCCCTTCTCTGATTTTGCTGCATTAGGAAAACATCATTCTAAACATAGCCCATCTACCTCCTTGGAGCAGCAGGTAATTTAGAAAAGACATAACTTTTGCTTCTGAAGGAGGCTGCCCAATTAGAAGCAGCTACCTATATCAAAGGAAAGTGCTTGGCTTGAAACCTCCCCAGCCCCTTTTGCAACTATCTTATGATTCACCCTGCCCCCATGACAATCATTTCAAGGTGCTTTCCCACTCTCAAAATTTCAAAAGTTATGTTCAGGTTGAACAAGATTGAAGACCACTGTTCTAGACTGCTTTTCTAGATTAAATCTCTCTTAGTGGGTATCTGACTGGAAAGGAAAGCACAATCAGTGTCCTGCATTTACTTGACAAGAACTGAAGCAAGTTTGTTTGTTTTTTCTTATTTATACTCTACCTTGTCTCCAATGAGGACTAAATATAACTTCCATCAATCTACTGTCCTACATTTTATCCTCACAACAACCCAGTAAGGTAGACTAGGCTGAGAGTGTGTGACTAGCTCAAGGTCACCGAGAAAGCTTCTATGGCTGAGTGGGGATTCGAACCTGCGACTCCCAGATCCTCATCCAACTACACCAGGCTGGCTGTCCTATAATGAATATAAAATGTCTGTCTGTGAGAAAGGTCATGATAAAAATATAATGGAGATGAAATAAATGTGTTGTTCTGAAAGTTCCCATTTGATACATGCTTTCCTTCATGACATAGGCAGTTGCTGAAACAGTTGAATGAATGTGTTTGGAGATCATTGAAAGTTGCGGTTGAGTGCAAGTCCAAGTACAGAAGTGCAAGTCCAAGTACAGAAAAAAAATATGGAAGAACTGAAAGAACTGGTACTTACAGAAGTGTCAGGGATAAAAAAAGATACAGAAGAACTCAAAAAGGAAGTCAAAAGTCTGGTGACAAAATCTGAAGATATGGAACAAAAGGTCAAAAAAACCCTGTTAGAAAATACAAGGCTGGAGACCATGATGGAATATAGGGCTACTCAGAATCATCTGAGATTGAGAGGGATAGAAGAGGAGGAAGATCAGGATCTACGGGCTCTAGTAATTAAGACATTGACAACTTATGTAGGGGAAGATGAGGGAGATTTGGATGCAGACTTTGACTTGATTTATAGAGTAAATTCAGCTTATGCCAAAAGAAAGCAATTACCCAGAGATGTGATTGTTCAATTCGTGACAACAAAGATGAAGGAAGATGTTTTCAAGAAACAATTTACACAACCGTTGGAAATTAATGGAAAGAAAATAATAATTCTGAGAGAAATTCCGAGATCGATTCTACAAGACAGAAAGAAATTCAAGAAATTGACAGATAGACTAAAAGAAATGAATATTAGGTTCAGATGGGAGATACCATATGGACTTACATTTATGTACAACTCGGTGAGATCTACTCTTAAATCTGAAGGAGATTTATACAGATTTAAAGAGAGCAATCTGGATGATTTTAAAGATATTTAATTCAACACCATTATGGATTACAAATTTTTATCTTGGAATGTAAATGGACTAAATTCACCAAGTAAAAGAAGATTAGTGAATCATTGGCTGGAGAAACAAAAATGTAACATAATTTGTTTACAAGAAACACATATTAGAAAACAAGACAACAAATATTTGACTAATAAAAAATTGGGAGAAGAATTTCATTCCTCAGCAATTAATAAGAAAAAGGGAACAGTGATTTATATTTCAAAAGAATTGGATCCTAAACAAATTTTCTCGGATAAAGAAGGAAGGTATGTTGGCGTGGAAATATGGATGAACAGAAAAAAGACATTGCTTGTAAATATATATGCACCCAATGGTGCAAAAGAGACTTTCTTTAATGATTTGACCAAAGAGTTGGAGTGTTTAAATTATGACCAAATTGTTCTTGCTGGAGACTTTAATGGTACAGTGAACAACACATTGGATAGAAAATCCAAAGCAAGTGGAGAGACAATTGGAAAGTTACCAAAAAATTTCTTTCAATTGATGAAGCAAGAGAAACTGGAAGACGTTTGGAGGAAGTGGAATCCTAAGACTAAGGACTACACGTTTTATTCGAATAGACATAACTCCTTTTCTCGAATTGATATGATTTGGATGTCAGAGGAGATGGTGCAAAAAACTTATAAAATACAAATTTTACCGAAAACTAACTCTGATCATAATCCCCTACTCTGGATATCTAAAGCAAAACCTAAACAGTTATATTGGAGAATTAATGAAGATTTATTGGATCAAAAACAAATTAATGAAATCTTAAAAAAGGAAACGAAAAGCTTTTTTGAACTGAATTTGAATAAAGGTACGGATATACAAGTTGTATGGGATGCGTACAAAGCAGTAATGAGAGGTATGCTTATCTCTCTGAACTCCAAGGACAAAAAGCAAAAGATCCAACAACAGAAAGACCTTCATGAAAAAATTCGACAAAAAGAAAAGGAATTAAAGAAAAGACCAGGGAAGAAGAAGATTATTAAAGAGATCCACTTTCTGCAAGATCAGCTGAATGTTTTACTAAACAGAGAATTATATTGGAATTTGAAGAAATTACAGCAAAAAGCATTTGAGGGTGCAAACAAACCAGGAAAGTTTTTAGCATGGCAATTGAAAAATAGAAAAGAAAGGAATTTTATATCTAAGATTATTGAAGATGGAAAGGATGTTATGAGCTTGAATGGTATAAAAAGAGCTTTCTTCAAATATTACGCCAAATTATTCAAAAAGAAAGGAATTGATCAACAGAGAATTAAGAAATATTTGGAGACTATTGAAGTTCCAGAGCTGGGAAAACAAATTAAGGAATCATTAAATGGTTTAGTAACGAAAGAAGAAGTGTTAATGGCGATAGAAGATGCAAAGTTGGGCAAAGCTCCAGGACCAGATGGCTTCACAGAAAAGTTTTATAAGAAATTTAAAGAGGAGCTAACCCCTATCTTAGTACTTCTGTCGAATGTGATAAGAAAGACCAAACGGATCCCAGATTCATGGAAAGAAGCAAATATTTCATTGATACCTAAAGAAGGTTTGGATTTGACTCAAGTAAAGAATTATAGGCCAATATCGCTATTAAATAACAATTACAAATTATTTGCAAAAATAATTTCGGAGAGACTGAAAAAATATCTGAAAGATACAATAGCGGAAGAACAAGTTGGATTTTTACCAAACAGACAAATCAGAGACAATTTAAGAGTGGTGATAGACGCAATTGAATATTATGACAAGCATCCTGAAAAAGAAGTTGGATTCCTCTTCCTAGATGCGGAAAAAGCTTTTGACAATTTAAATTGGAAGTTCATGCTGCAAGTTATTGAAAAAATGGATATTGGACAGTCTTTTTTAAACATGATTGTGGCAATATATTCAGAACAAAAAGCGGCTTTGAATATAAATAAAGAAAAGACGGACTTCTTCCAAGTCCAAAAGGGAGCACGTCAAGGCTGCCCGTTATCCCCGTTGTTGTTTATTTGGATATTGGAAATATTATTGACAGCGATAAGAAAAGATAACAGTATTGAAGGACTTACAGTGAAAGGTTTTGCCTATAAATATAGGGCATTTGCAGATGATGTAATGTTTATGATCCAAGACCCAATTGAGAAAATACCACAACTGATGGAAAAAATTGAAGAATTTGGTTCAGTTGCGGGATTTTATGTTAATAAAAGTAAAACCAAAGTGATGTGCAAAAATATGACGAAACAGAGACAAACAGAACTTCAAGAGAAAATTCAATGTGAAGTAGTTACAAAGACTAAATATCTTGGAATTGAATTAACCATGAAAAATATTGACTTGTTTAAAAACAATTATGAAAAGGTGTGGCATAAGATTCAGCAAGATATGAAGAAATGGGACACTTTGAATTTATCATTGATGGGAAGAATCGCGACTGTAAAAATGAATATTTTACCGCGTTTGATGTTTCTATTTCAGACTATTCCAATACTAAAACAAAGGAAAGTACTGGATTCGTGGCAGAAAGAATTATCCAAATTCGTATGGGCAGGGAGAAAGCCAAGGATTAAAATGAAAATTCTATGTGACGCAAGAGAGAGAGGAGGTCTACAACTACCAAATTTAAGACTGTATTATGATGCCGTCTGTTTAACATGGTTGGAACAGTGGATTAATCTGGAGAATAAGAAGCTATTGGCCCTGGAAGGGCATGATAACAAATTCGGATGGCATGCATATTTATGGTATGGAAAAGTAAAAATGGATAAATTTTTTAAACACCACTTTGTAAGACAATCACTGTTCGAGACATGGATGAGATATAGAAAATTCTTCTCAGAAGAAAGACCACTTTGGATTGTACCAGCTGAAGTGATTAATCCATATTCAAGAAATCAAGGGCTAGACTGGCTACCCTATAAAAATCTTTTAAAATCTGAAGGGAAAAATTTTGTGTTAAAAGATAGATTTGATGTTGAATTTGAATATGATTGGTTGAAGTATAGACAGATTTATGATTTATTTAAGACCGATAAAAGAGAACATGGTTTTAGAGAAAAGAATATTGAAATTGAAACTGTATGGCTTGAGAAAGGCAAAAAAATGATTTCTAAACTGTATAAGGTTCTATTGAAATGGTATACTGAGGATGAAGTTGTAAAAGAGCAAATGATAAAATGGGCTGTAAATGTTAATACTGAGATATTAATGACATCTTGGGAATACTTGTGGAAAAAGTCAATGAAAATTTCAACTTGTGTAAATGTTAAAGAGAATTGTTATAAAATGATGTATAGATGGTATATGACGCCCAAAAAAATTGCTATCATTAATGAAAGTATGTCTAATAAATGTTGGAAATGTAAGAAACATGAAGGGTCTTTTTACCATATGTGGTGGACATGTGATAAAGCAGTAAAGTATTGGACAGAGATCCACAATGAGATACAAAAAATTCTGAATTGTACTTTTAAGAAAGACCCACAGATGTTATTGTTAGGTCTTAAAATGGAAGAAATAAATGTAGCCAAGAGAACACTATTATGGTACTTGACTACAGCAGCAAGACTGACTTTTGCTCAATGTTGGAAACAAGATAAAGTACCTGAAACATGGGAATGGATTAAAAAGACATTGTTTTTGGCGGAAATGGATAAGTTAACAAGAAAGTTAAACAACGAAGAAGATGAAACTTTTTTTAAAGATTGGAAAGACTTTCAAGAATATTTGTTGAAAAATTGGGACATTAAAAGTGGTTTGATTTGCTTTGACAGTTATTAAGAAGAAACGGAAAGAGAATTAGACTTTTGTATTGTTACCGTTAGTAAGAGAAAATAAGTTTTGAAGTAATTGTAATGGAATAACAGAGATATTAATGGGGTTGGAGCAGTGCTGGAAGCCGGATGTGGGGGGAGGAGGGGAAAAAAGAAAAATGGGTATGTATTGGTATGTTTAAATTGTATGAACTTGTGATATATCCAATAATAAATTGTATTTACAAAAAAAAAAAAAAAAGAAAGTTGCGGTTGCCAGGTAGCAAGAAAGCAGTGGATGGGGAGGGGGGCCTGCGACACTGGCTGCAGCATCACATCACTTCTGGTAAAATAAGGAAGTGATACAGGTAGCTCCATCCATCCAACCATCTACCCACTCACCCACCCACTACCCTTGAAGTCCATCCATCCATCCATCCATCCATCCATCCACCCACCCACCATCAAGAAGACTTATTAATACTAAAGAAATTACAGTCCAGTCTGCATTTTGTTGCTAATTGCACTGAAGAGTTTTCCAAACTTTTTTTTATACTACCACTACAGAAGTACACTTTCTGTACAGCTTGCAGGAAAGAATGATTAAGCATTCCAAATATGATCTGAGTACAGCCAACTCTTTTTTTTTTTTTTTTTGGGGGGGGGTAACTGATGCCAAGTGTTCCTTAACATGTTCAAACCCAGTCTTGATTTGCCTATGGCAAAATTATAAAAAATGAGGCATGCACAAGTATGTGAATTCTTATAGTTTATTTTTTTTGTTTCATGGAGCACAAGAGGATTAGTTCATGACTGTGCTATGCTGTTGACCCTTTTACTTGTCTGATTTTCATCATGTTGTCAGAATGAAATGTCAGTGCAGACTTCCTTGTTTTACTGCTTCTAAGAAGCTGTCACAGACACCAATATCTGCCTCAGTTGTCATAGGCTTTAATTTAGTCTATTGTCTAGGAAGTAGCCTATTTCATACCTTCTCCTTTTTAGTTAGCTAAGCCAAACCTGACATCTGTGAAATGAAACAGCTGCTCTTGAGGGGAAACACCAAAACACTGCTTATTCTTTTATGTGATCACTGCAGAACTGCAGGCAAAGTGGTTGCTGATGATTCTGAACCATTTACCCCTCTGTACTCTCTACAAAGAGAGAGTTTTTTCTGCCCTCATCCTTGTGTTAAGTTTTCTTACCCACTCCCTTCCATTCCTTCTAGCCAATGCCCATTTCCCAGACTTTGTCCATACTCAGTCCATTACTACTCAAATCCTTGTTCTCCCCCAACACTGTCTTCTTCCATACAGAGCCCCATCTAGTTCTGGCTTCTTGGTAGCATTTACTTTTAACATGCCACAATGACCAAACCTTGCTGTCTCAGCAGAGGTACATCAGATTGTTCAGTATCAGAGATAATATCTTTTTTTTTCTTTCCATTATGAATTTGATACATGCTTTCCTTCATGACATAGGCAGTTGCTGAAACAGTTGAATGAATGTGCTTGGAGATCATTGAAAGTTGAGGTTGCCAGTAGGGGTGTACAAAAAAGAATAATTCGGCCTGATTTGGTTTGGCGGAATCGGGCACAATCAGTTTCGGAGAGCAGAAAGGCTCCCGTATGTCAGTTTCGGTAGTACGAACCTATGGGGAGTCTTTCCGCCAGCCAAATGTCAATTTCAGCCCCATTATATCCTGTGGGCCATTGAAGTCAATGGCAAAAACATAGGGAAAATTCTTGGGAGCCTGGAGGGGAGGGGGTTTGAGGGAGAGGCTCCAAACTCAATGGGTAGCTGATGGAGCCTCTCCCCAAGATACCTACCAAGGTTCAAGAACATTGGACCAGGGGGTCCAATTCTATGGGCCCCCAAACAGGTTGCCCCCATCCCCTCTATTGGTCTCTATGGTGGGATAAAAAGTTTCTTTTTTCCCACAGTGCTGTTAGTGGCTCTGGGGGGAGAGGGTTTGAGGGAGAGGCTTCAAATTTTCAGGGTTGCTTCAGGAGCCTCTCCCCACATACACCCCCATATTCCAAAGCAATTGGACCAGTGGGCCCAATTCTATGGGCACCCAAACAGGTTACCCCCATTACCTCCATTGTTTACAATGTCTTGTAAACCTTTTATCACGTCACCCCTCAGTCATTGTTTCTCAAAGCTAAGATACCCAAGCACAATAACCTTTTTTCATAGGGAAAGTGTCCTCCTCTTATCATTGCAGTTGCCCTTTTCTGCATTTTTTCTAGTGCTATAAATATTCTTTTTTATATGTGTGTGTGGTGTGAGTGGTCCAATGAGGTTGCACCATCAATTTATACATGTATAAATATTGTTCCTATTGGTCTTTTAGGGTTTCTTTGTGGCACTGTGGCATGCTTGCACTGCCACAGTGCCACTTGTTCTGGAGTGTGCCACTTGTTCTCATGGCAAACAAGCACCTCCCAAGACAGTTCACTTTCCCTGAGATTCTCTGGGAGAGTCTGACTGCTGGTGCTGCCTGTTTGCTTGCCTTAAGTGCTGCTGGCTGGGTTTCCCCATTGGAAACAATGGAGGTAATGGAGGTAACCTGTTTGGGTGCCCATAGAATTGGGCCCACTGGTCCAATTGCTTTAGAATATGGGGGTGTATGTGGGGAGAGGCTCCCAAAGCTACCCTGAAAATTTGGAGCCCCTTCCTCACACCCCCTCCCCCCAGAGCCACTAAACAGCACCTTGGAAAAAAATAAACTTTTTATCCCACTATAGAGAACAATGGAGGGGATGGAGGCAACCTGTATGGGGGCCTGTACAATTGGACTCCCTGGTCTAATGTTCTTGAACCTTGGTAGGTATCTTGGGGAGAGGCTCCATCAGCTACCCGTTGAGTTTGGAGCCTCTCCCTCAAGCCCCTCCCCTCCAGCCCCCAGAATATCCCCTATGTTTTCGCCACTGACTTCAATGGCCCATAGGATATAATGGGGCCGAAATGCTGCCGAATTTTGGCGGCATTTCGGCAGCAAGCTGATTCAGATCAGAGAACCTGAATTGGCCCTCAGAAGCCCAGAAGGGGGCCGAATGGGCCATTTCCGGGGGTTCATTCGGTTCAGACAAACCAAATGCACATCCCTAGTTGCCAAGTAGCAAGAAAGCAGTGGATGGGGAGGGGGGGCCTAGTGGTTTTCCCAACTTTCTTCAGTTTAAGTCTGAAGTTTGCAATGAGTAGCTCATGATCTGAGCCACAGTCAACTTCAGGTCTTGTTTTTACTGACTGTATAGAACTTCTCCATCTTTGTCTGCAAATTATATAATCAATCTGATTTTGGTGTTGCCCATCTGTTGATGTCCATGTGTAGAGTCACCTCTGAGTGTGTTCACTATGACCAGCGTGTGCTCTTGACAAAACTCTATTAGCCTTTGCCCTCCTTCATTTTGTTCTCCAAGGCCAAACTTGTCCATTATTCTGGTTACCTTTTGACTTCCTACTTTAGCATTCCAGTCTCCTATGATGATTAGGACATCTTTTTTTGTGTGTTAGTTCTATGAGCTGTTGTAGGTCTTCATAGAACTGGTCCACTTCAATCTCTTCTGCATCAGTGGTTGGAGCATAAACTTGGATTACTGTGATGTTGAATGGTTTGCCTTGGATTCAGACTGAGATCATTCTGTCATTTTTGAGATTGTATCCCATTACTGCCTTTCACACTCTCTTGTTGACTATAAAGGCCACACCATTTTTTCTATGGGATTCTTGGCCACAGTAGTAGATATAGTGGTCTTCTGAGTTAAATTCACCCATTCCCGTTCACTTTAGTTCACTGCTTTCTAAGATGTCGATGTTCAGTCTTGCCATCTCATTTTTGACCATGTCAGGCTTACCTTGATTCATAGATCTTACATTCCAGGTTCCTATGCAGTATTGTTCTTTGCAGCATTGGACTTTCCTTTCACCGTCAGACACATCCGCAGCTGAGCATCCTTTTGGCTTTGGCCCAGCTGCTTCACTCTTTCTGGGGTTACTCGTACTTGCCCTCTGTTCTTCCCCAGTAGCATATTGGACACCTTCCGACTGGAGGGGCTCATCTTCTAGCATCATATATTTTAGCCTTTTGTTACTGTCCATGGGGTTTCCTTTTCAAAGATACTGAAGTGGGTTGCCATTTCCTTCTCCAGGGGGTCACATTTGGTCTGAGTTCTCTGCTGTGGCCTGTCCATCCTGGGTGGCCCTCCATGGCATAGCCCACAGCCTCATCGAACCACGCAAGCCCCCTCACCACATCAAGGCAGTGATCCATGAGGGAAGCTATACTTTGCCAATAAACCTGCTCAAGGACTACTGTGTACTGAGTGGTTACTGCAGAACCTGACAATTGCATCCTTTCCCCACTTTCAGTATAATACATGTGTGGCTGGACTACTAGTGTGATCCTATGCACAATTACTCCAGTTTAAGTCTATTGATTGCAATGGACTGGGGTAACTGCATAGGGCTGCACCGTAATAGTTTGAATAAATCAGACTTCCATCAGTCTAGCATTCCTATGCTGTAAGGGATATATATACAATTAAGGGTGTGACCCAGTCAGCATGAAGCTCTAACGTTCCTACTATTACATCAGCAAATGCTGGGAGATTTGGGTGGTGGTACCTGAGGGTGGATTTGGGGACAGTTTGGGGAAGATGTGATACCACTTCCAGTTGATGCTCTAGGCTGCTTCTACTGGTCTCTCTGTCCTTTACCATAGAGACTAACATAATTTTTTTTTAAAAAAAAAACTATTTATTATTAGATATGTTTCACATATTTAAAATTACATCTTGTAAATATCCCATATCTTTTTCTTTTCACCCCTCCCCCCACAATACAAGGCTTCCCGCAATGCTCTTACCCCCTTATAAACTCTATTATCTAATTACCATTGACAAATTATATCACTTTCATTATCAAATTACGGTAACATTTTAACAATCATTCTTTTTCTTATTTTCTTCTTAATAACTGTCAAAACAAATCAGTCTATTTTTAACATCCCAGTTTTCCTCAAGATAGTCTTTCCATTTTGCAAAAAATGCTTCATCTTCTTCATTATTAAGCTTTCTTGTCAATTTGTCCATTTCTGCCATGAAAAGCATCTTAATCCATTCCCATGTTTCAGGTATCTTTTCTTGTTTCCAGAATTGTGCATAAGTCATTCTAGCTGTTGTAACCAAGTACCATAACAATGTTCTCTTGGTTACATTTAACTCTTCCAATTTAAGACCTAACAACAAAATTTGTGGATCCTTCTTAAAAGTACATTTCAAAATTTTCTGTATTTCATTATGAATCTCTGACCAATAGCTCATGGCTTTATCACAAGTCCACCACATATGGTAAAATGAGCCTTCTTTCTTTCGACATTTCCAACATTTGCTAGACATACTCTCATTTATATTAGCAATTTTCTTTGGGGTCATATACCATCTATACATCATTTTATAACAATTCTCTTTCACATTAACACAAGTTGAAATTTTCATTGACTTTTTCCTCAAACATTCCCATGATGTCATAGTTATTTCACTATTTACATTTACAGCCCATTTTATCATTTGTTCTTTTACAGTTTCATCCTCTGTATACCACTTCAGTAAAACCTTATATATTTTTGAAATCATTTTTTTTCCCTTTTCCACCCATATAGTTTCAATTTCATTATTCTTTGCCCTAAAGCCATATTTTCTCTTATCAGTTTTAAACAAATCATAAATCTGTCTATAATTCAACCAGTCATAATCAAATTCCACATCATTTCTATCTCTCATGACAAAACTTTTCCCTTCAGATTTTAAAAGATTTCTATAAGGTAACCAATCTAATCCTTCATGTCTCGAATATGGTTTAATCACTTCTGCCGGTACTATCCAAAGTGGTCGTTCTTCATAAAATAATTTTTTGTATCTCATCAAAGTCTCGAACAGTGATCGCCTAATAAAGTGATGTTTAAATTTTTTTTCCATTTTTGATTTTTCGTACCACAAATACGCATGCCATCCAAACTTATTATCATGACCTTCTAACGCCAACAGCTTCATATTTTCAAGGTTGATCCATTGTTCTATCCACGTTAAACAGACAGCATCGTAATAAAGTCTGAGATTTGATAGCTGAAGTCCTCCTCTTTCCTTAGCATCACATAAAATTTTCATTTTAATTCTTGGTTTTCATCCTGCCCACACAAATTTTGATATTTCTTTCTGCCATCCCTCCAATACCTTACTTTGTCGTACTATTGGGATAGTCTGAAATAAAAACATTAACCGAGGCAAAATATTCATTTTAACTGTTGCAATCCTTCCCATTAGTGATAAATTCAAGGTGTCCCATTTTTTCATATCTTGTTGAATCTTATACCAAATTTTTTCATAATTATTTTTGAATAAATCTATATTTTTCATAGTCAATTCAATCCCTAAATACTTTGTTTTTGTGACTACTTCACATTGGATTTTCTCCTGAAGTTCCATTTGCTTCTGTTTCATCATATTTTTACACATCACCTTTGTTTTGCTTTTATTAACATAAAAACCAGCCAAATCTCCGAAATCTTTAATTTTTTTGCATCAGTCGTGGTATATTCTCTATTGGATCTTGAATCATAAACATTACATCATCCGCAAAAGCTCTATATTTGTATGTAAAGCCTATCGTTGTCAGTCCTTTAATGTTTTTGTCCTCTCTTATTTTCCCCAATAATACTTCCAATATCCAAATAAACAATAGTGGAGATAAGGGGCAGCCTTGTTTCATCCCTTTTTGCACTTTAAAGTATTCCGTTTTCTCTTTATTTATGTTCAATGCCGCTTTTTGGTCTGAATAAATCGCAGTAATCATATTTGAAAAAGGTTGACCTATTTCCATTTTCTCTATCACTTGCAACATAAAGTCCCAATTCAAATTATCAAAAGCTTTTTCCGCATCTAAGAAGAGGAATCCAACTTCCTTTTCTGGGTGTTTGTCACAATATTCAATTGCATCTATCACCACTCTTAAATTGTCTCTGATTTGCCTATTCGGTAAAAAGCCAGCTTGTTCTTCTGTCATAACTTCTTTCAAGTAATTTTTCAGCCTTTCAGAAATTACTTTAGCAAACAATTTGTAATCATTATTCAGGAGGGATATTGGTCTGTAGTTCTTCACATTAGTTAGGTCCAAACCTTTAAGTATAAGCAAAATATTTGCTTCTTTCCATGACTCTGGAATCCGGTTTGTCTCTCTTATCTCGTTTGACAAAAGTACAAAAATTGGGGTTAGCTCCTCCTTTAATTTTTTGTAAAATTTTGCAGTAAATCCATCTGGACCTGGAGCTTTCCCCAATTTTGCTTCTTCTATCGCACTAAAAATTTCTTCATTTTTAATTGGACCATTAAGCACTTCTTTCATTTGTTGTTCCAATGTTGGTACTTCAATATTCTCCAAATATTTCTTAAATTTCTGTGAATCAATACACTTCTTTTGAAACAGTTTAGCATAAAAGTTGAAAAAGACTCTTTTTAACCCATTCTAGTCCACAATTTCCTTTCCATCTTCTATTATCTTATTTATGAAATTTCTTTCTCGTCTATTTTTCAGTTGCCATGCTAAGAACTTTCCAGGTTTATTAGCACCCTCAAACAATTTCTGTTGCAGCTTCTTTAAGTTCCAATACAATTCTCAATTTGACAGCACATTTAACTGGTCTTGTAGCATATGAATTTCTCTTATAATCTTTTTCTTCCCTGGCTTTTTCTTTAACTCTTTTTCTTTCTGTCGGATCTGTTCCTGTAACTCATTTTGTTGTTGCAATCTTTGCTTTCTATCTTTAGTGTTTAATGAAATAAGCAGTCCCCTCATAACCGCTTTATATGTGTCCCACACAATTTGTAATTCCGTGCCTTTGTTCAAATTTGTTTCAAAAAAATTCTGTGTTTCCCTACACAATGTCTCATTAACTATTTTTCTGTCCAATAAGTCCTCATTGATTTTCCAATATAATTGTTTAGGTTTTTCTCTTGACATCCAAAGTAAGGGGTTGTGATCAGAGTTATGTTTTGTTAAAATTTCAATTTTTTGAGTCTTCAATGCCATCTCCTCCAACATCCAAATCATATCAATCCTGGAAAAAGAGTTGTGTCTATTGGAGTAAAAAGTATAGTCCTTTACTTTAGGATTCCATTTTCTCCAAACATCTTCAAGTTTCTCTTGCTTCATCAATTTAAAGAAAATTTTTGGTAATTTCCCAGCCACATCTCCAGCTTTTTTTGATCGTCTGTCCAGTAAGTTATTCACTGTACCATTAAAATCTCCTGCAAAAATAACCTGATCATAAGTTAATTGTTCCATCTCTTTTGTCAAATCTTTAAAAACATTTTCTTTAGCTCCTTTGGGTGCATACAAATTCACGATCAAAGTCTTTTTCCTGTGCATCATTATTTCTACTCCAATATACCTCCCATCATTATCCACGAAAATTTGCTTAGGTTCCAATTCTTTTTTAATGTAGATCACTGTTCCTTTATTCTTTTTAGTTGCTAATGAATAAAATTCTTCTCCCAATTTCTTATTTATCACATATTTATAGTCCTGTTTTCTGATATGGGTTTCCTGCAAACAGATTATATTGCTCTTTTGTTTTTCCAGCCAATGATTTACTAATTTTCTTTTGTTAGGTGAATTAAGTCTGTTTACATTCCAAGATAGCAATTTGTATTCCATAGTGTCTTGATTTATATATCCAAAAACTCTTCAAAATTATTTTCTTTAAACCTATACAGATCTTCTGATTTGATCGTAAATCTCACTGAATTGTATGTAAATGACAGTCCTTGAGGTATTTCCCATCTGAATCTAATCCCCATTGCCTTTAATTTGTCGACCAATTTTTTTTTTCTATCTTGCAACATCACCCTTGGGATTTCTCTTAAAATTATTATCTTTTTACCATCAATTTCCAACGGTTGTGTAAATTGCTTCTTGAAAATATCCTCTTTCATTTTTCTTGTCACAAATTGCACAATGACATCTCTGGGTAATTTTTTCCTCTGAGCATACGTTGAATTTACTCTGTAAATTAAGTCGAAGTCTGAGTCTAGATCTCCTTGGTCCTCACCAATATATGTCGTCAATGTTGTTATTACCAACGCACGTATATCTTGGTCTTCTGCCTCCTCAATTCTTCTTAGTCTCAGGTGGTTTTGCGTAGCTCTGTACTCCATCATAGATTCCAACCTTATGTTCTCCTGGAGGGTATTTTTGATTTTTTGTTCTAGCTCCATCGACTTAGCTGCTAAACCTTGGACTTCTTTTTTGACCTCTTCTGTATCTTTTTTTAACTCTGCCACTTCTGCTAGGACCAGTTCTTTCATGGCTGCCATATTCTTCTCTTGTAGTTGCACTTGTACTTGTTCTATTTGCTCCAATTGCTTTTCCATTTGTTGTTTCATCTGTAATTCCATTTGCTTAGTCTGTAGTTCCATTTGTTTTCCAAAATTCTGCACTGCCTCCATCATCCTCTTCTCCATAGCCTCTATTGCTGCCTGCCATTCTTTTTTGTCCTTTGCTGCCATTCTAGGACTTGATGTAGAGGCGGCCCTTTGTCTTGGCCTCAAATCCATCTTGAAAACTTTTAAATATCACCAAATCTCTTTTCTTCTAAGTATTCCGTCAAATCGCCGACTTTATATGTTTCTTTTCTTTGATTTTATAGTTCAAATTAAATTTTGAAAAATTAGTCCTCCTCAAAATGGCGGGCGCAATTTCTCTATGGTTTTTTGGCAAGAGTAGGCTATTTTGTAACTTCTGGTTTAATGTCCGTCCAGAAAATCCAACTTCCTGTGCAGCGTGCTAAATCTTCTTACTCCTTCCGGTTACTCAGTCTTTTCAAATGCCTCTCTTGCCCCAAACTCGTCTTTCTCAGCCGGAACTTATTTTTGGTAGCACAGAGTCACATCAGTTTTGTTTTTACAGCTTGCCGTTAATCTCTAACTGACCACAGGAATGCAAAACAAAAGTTTCTTTTTCACTATTTTCACGATCTAGAAAGCTTCTTTCAGTTCCAAACAAAGTGGATTACATGAGAAAAGCTTTTGTACGCTTAGCCGCTTGATTCAAATTTCGCTACGTCTTCAGACCGGTAAGCAAAAGTTCTTTGTTACCTTAAAGTTCGATCTCGGGGTTTCGCAGTGCTTCTTCTTAGCTTAATGTTAACCTTGATGGTAAAGAGGTCAGTAGATGACGGGTTTATGCTGAATTGTCAGCCCGGTTGGCTTCTGTAGTGTTGTCTCGCAACTGCCCACTTCGTGAGAGGGGATCAAAGCGTAAACAAGCTTCCTCCGAAGCTTGCCCACACCCATCTCAACTCTCACTTGGACTTTGCTGCTTGCTTGCCACCCCCCCGCCTGGGGAGTGCTGCGTTGGACCAAAAAGGGCCCAAACTGTCAAAAGGAGCTACCGTCCACCCTGCACAATTCGCACAGTGCGTAAACTCACCATTTTAACTCCGACCGGAAGCCCGAGACTAACAGAAATTTTAGAGCCTCGGTATCTGGAAGCTATATTTTCTCTGGCTTCTCAGTTACTTGGGGGAAGGAAATTGGAGCTGGGAGCTGGTAATTTCTCACCCAGGGCAGATAAACGAGAGCCTTATGAGAGTTCCTTGATTTCAATAGGAATCTGATGAACAAATGCACAAAGCTACCAATAGGACTTGAGCCTGGCTAGACAACTCATTATTGTTTGACTATAGTCACTGTTCTCCAGCCAAATGAATTCAATACAATTGCAAATATACTCATTTTAAACTCCTTTGGCATCAGCTGCACAGCAGGGAAGAAACTAAAGTCAAGCTACTCAGGAGGACCTCCTTCTATCTTTTCATTTTTAAAGAGTGGCATTGGAAAAGTTTTTTGCTGAGTCACTCCAGCCTACCATTGAGCCAGCATTCTTGACCCAATCAAACGAATACATCAGAGTAAACATAATAGTTGAAATACAATTGCATTTCACTGGGTGGGCAGATAAACTATGGATGGCAGCTGGAGCTTTAGAGGAGCTGACAAGTTCTGTTTTTATGACCTGCTTGAGACAATCTGCTTGAATGGTTTGGGAATTACCAAGCTTCCCAGAAAAACCAAGCATGTAGTCAGGACCCAACCAGCCCATGTGTTAAATTGAAGTTTAATTAAGTTACCTAGAAGAAGAAGAGATTGGATTTAAACCCCGTCCTTCATTTGGAGTCTCAGAGTGGCTTACAAACTCCTTTCCCTTCCCCTCCCCACAACAGACACCCTGTGAGGTAGGTGGGGCTGAGAGAACTCTAACACAAACTGCTCTTTCAGGAACAGCTGTGCCAGAGCTTGTGACTGACCCAAGGTCACATCAGCAGCTGCAAGTGGAGGAGTGGGGAATCAAACCCAGTTCTCCCAGATTAGAGTCCACACACTTAACCACTACACCAAACTGGCTCCCACTACCTACTGAGAAAGCAACTACAGCGAAACCCTTTAACCGAGCATAGGATTTTCAAGCTAGTCAAGGACATCCATAGAAAAGATATCTTTCAAGAACCATAGTACTTACTGAAGTTCCTATCCAATCTTGTGAATTATGTATCTTGAAAGCATGTGTAGGAATCAGATTGCGATGCAATAGCAACATTCAATCAAAGAAATTATGATTCAGAATAAAGATATATTTAAAAACCCTCCATTATGTAGTCCATGAAACCAGACTTAGATGTCAAATGCCCTGATTATAATTTTGAACAGCCATCACAGGAATTTTGATTTGACTTTTCCATCTCTCATGTTTTGATGATCATCTGCTCATATTGTATATTTTTTGAAATAGACACCCCCTGTTTCTACCTGAGACATGTCTCACATTAACAATTACAAACATAATTCAAAATACTCCATTAAAATCATTAAAACCATTACACAAATAAAAATGACCATTTTTTTCCATTCAAGTTAATTGATTTTCCTTCCCTCCCACTTCATATTGGATGGTTTTATTGGCTTGAGCTTGTGATTTAATTTTTTTCTTGTTCTCTGTTGTAATTTTAATTAAGTCCCATGATGTATTTATTGGTATGTGGAGAGCTTTTTTAAAACACACAAACACACACACAAACTGATTCCAAAACTTATTTCAGTTAATAAGTTTGTAGTTTTAACATGTTCTACTTAAATTGGGTGTTAATCTTTATATGGAAACCACCTCAAAAGCATTGCCAATGAAGTGGGTTAGAAATGTTTTAAAATAAATTAATATGTAAAAGGAACTTTAGAGCCAGCAGTCAATCACATCTTGTGCTGGAGTTTCATATTTGTTCTGTTTTATTTGGGTTTTTACAAGTTTTCATTAATTGTCACAAGAATACATGTCAACATATATTACCTTTGTTTTCCTAACAGTCCGTAAGCACTATAAAGAAAAGTAGGAAAGTTTGTGTTTCCTGTATTATTATAATGAGTTAAGGTTTTATGTACATAGTGCCATTAAGTCACAACCAACTTATAGCAATCCCAGCAAGGGACTTTCAGAGCAAGTGAGAAGCAGAGATAGTTTGCCATTGCCTTTCTTTTGCAGAGTCTTCTTTGGTGCTCTCCTATCCAAGTAGCAACCCTGTTTAATTTTTGAGATCTGATGAGATCATGCTATACCATGCTGCCTTCCCTCCTGTATCAGTGTTTTAGATTGCAATTACTAAATTTCTACATTCCCAATCTAGTGTTTGGGCTCCCCAGTTTTGCTGAGCCTTTGAGTGCCTTTGGATTTTTGAGGAAAATTAGTAGGCACTACTGCAAAGAGGTCACCCAAACTCTGTGATGGAGTGCTGGAGCCAACTGTAAAATGATGGGGACTTGCAAGCTAAGCATCACCCTATGAAGGAGGCCACTATTTTTGACTGGGTGCACTCTGCAGACACAATGGTGGTGGTATTTCACAGATTCTCTGCCTCTTGAAGGAGGCAGTTTTAGCTATAATAATAAAAGAGACTTTCAGAACATCACAGGTAGTCAAATCAAGGCCTCATTTTTCATAGGAGTGTCAACAAACTAAAAATGTTCTGTTTACTTTGTTATTAAATTGCCTAGATGAACCCTATATCAATCCCACAGCTACATCTTTAAAAGATATCTCCCATAGAAAGTGGAGAATTATACAGTGCAGTTATCTGTGTCTAATGTTAAAGCTGGTTTGTTCACAAACTGCCATTGTTAAAGGATTTGAAGGCTCCAATAATACCATTAGAAGCAGATACAACTTTAGAGGTGCCAATTACAATCTTTTATACATACATTGAAAGCACTCCGGAATTCATAAATCCTGAGGGCTTGCTGGAAACTTAAAAAGGAGGGGGGGCAGTGAGAGAAAAATCTTTGCTAACTGCAGAAGATAAGATTAAGAACCACTAAGTTTCTGTGTTCTGAGCCAACAGACACCTAGATTAGTTCAGCCAGATATGCTCAAAAGAAATGCAAGCACCTCTATATAGCCTTAAAAAAACTGAGCCCAGAAGTAGGAACAAGATTAAAATAAAACAAAGAGAACTTTGACTCTCAAAAGCTTATACCCTGAAAATCTTGTTGGTCTACTTGTTGGTACTACTGGACTCAAATCTAAGTGTTCTACTACAGAAGAATACAGCTTCCTGTCAGAATCTAGGGTCAGTCCAACCCAAATTCCAGGGTCAGAGTCAAAGTTCAGTCCACAGGTCAGTTACCAAGAGAGCAGAGTCCAGTGCAGAGTGCTATACAGAAAGCAAGATCCAACAGCCCAAGGTCATTCATGAGTGCTGGGAGGGAGATTCCAGAGTCAGTCCAAGGATTGCAAGAACAGAGTTCAGCATTGTGGTCGCTGAGTCAAGAGGTTGGTGACATGTTGCTTCCACAATAAGGAGTTTCCCTTGACTGGCTTTTATAGGTATCTGCTGGAAGGCCTTACTTGCAGCCAGCTGCTTGGGAATAACCCTGCAATTACTCATCATTAGCAAGACGTGAGGTTTGTCTTTTTTCCTGAAGCTACATTCTAAGTCTTTGTCTCTGGCGCTCAAAGGGTGTGGGTAAAACTGGAGGGCTGGTAATGATGACCTGGGTTTCTTCTGTTGGAAGGAGGCTGGAAGGTGCTACATCAGCTGTTGGCTGTGAACTCTGACAACCCTGTAGTTCATCTTCTTGCTGCTGGTTTCTACTGCTTCCGAGCTGATTTCCTGAGACTCTTCTTCTCCTGAGGAGTCCTCACTGTTGCTGAGTCCTGGCTGGCATACAACACCATCCCCACTCAGCCTCCCACAACTGAGGGGCCTGGTTTTTGAGGCTAGGCATCATGGAACTGACACACAAGGTCTGGTGCATGAAGATTTTCTGCAAGCTCCCAGGAATGGTCTTCTAGACCATATCCCATCCAATCGACCAGGTACTGCAACTGTCCACAGTAATGTTGAGAGTCCAAGTTCTGGCTCACCTCATACTCTTCTGAGCCTTCAATGAATACTGGTGTGGGGGGTATGGTCTGTGGATCGATGGGATCATGGGTGCAGTGGGAACCAAGAGAGACTGGTGGAAGACCAGGTGGATATGGAGTGTGGCTGGCAGCTGGAGTTGGTAGGCAACAGGGTTGTTCTGATTGTGAATGGGCCAATAAATCAATCAGTCAACTTATGGAAGAGCCCTTGGCAATGAGTATGGTGGGTTGATAACCAAATCCAATTTCCCACTGTCAGTGGTGGACCTGGTTGGTGTTTATGGACAATAGCCATCTTGTAGGCTTCTTTTGCCCATTGCAATTGTTCCTGTACATAGGATATGAAGTGATTGTAGCTCCTGTACATAGTCATTTGCAGCAGGGATGTTCATGGTGGGTGTGCTTGATGAAAAAAAATGGGTGTGGTATCTATAGTTTGCTAGGGATGGAGTTTGTTGGGTGGAGGAATAACTGCATTCTTGTATACAAATTCAGCAACAGGCAAGAGGGTTGCCCAATCATCTTGCTAGTAGTTAGTATAACAGTACAGATACCGTTTCAGTGTTGCATTCATGCACTCAGTCTATCCATCTGATTGTGGAAGGTGAGTAAAAGTCATGTGGATTTGAGTTCCAAGGAGGGAGTGCAGTGACCACCAAAACTGAGACATGAACATGTGGTTGGGGTTCCACAATGTTTAAACACCTGCTGGATATATAGTTGTGCTGTTTCTTGGGCAGTGGGAAGTCTAGGGCACAGGATGAAGTAGATCTTTTTAAAGAGATCTACAATGACCAAGATGCATGTATGGCCTTTGGAATGGGGAAGGTCAGTTAAGAAATCCATAGAGATGGTCTTCCAATGTCCCAAGGGCATGGGCAACAGTTGTAATAACCTGATGGGCTTGCTGGGAAGATCTTTGGCCTGCTTGCAATTTTTGCACAAACCACATACCAAGCTATGGAATGAATTGGCAGTAGTAGTTAGTGAAGCCTGGTAACTGATTCACATCCTGACAGTTGTGAGTGTCTTGTCAAGTCTGAAACACTTCCACCTTCTTAGAATCTATGAGGTTATGGGGACTGTCAAGTGGAAGGAAAGAATAAATAGTGTGGGAAATTGAGACAGGAAAATGTGTGCCCTTGGGAAGTCCTTGCAGGTTTGCTCTGTGCAACTGGGCCTGCTCTGGCAACTAGCACTGTACAATTGGGCCATAGTTTTCCTGGGCAAAGGGTTCCAGGGGTAGAGTAAGGTGGAAACTGAACATGGGGAGAAGAAAAAGGTAGGTTGGTTGGTGGATTGGAAGAAGAAAGAAAATGGACATGGGGGGGAGCTACTGTTGCATAGTTATTAAAGTGTTGGACTAGGAATTTGGAGACCCAGGTTTGAATCCTTGCTCTGCCATGGAAGCCTACTGGGTAGCCTTCAGGCCAGTCACACATGATCAGCCTAAGCTACCTCACAGGGTTGTTGTGAGGATAAAATGGAGGGTAGAATTACAATATAAGCTGCTTTGGGTTTCCACTGGGGAGAAAGTCAGGGTGTAAATTAAGTAAATAAATAAATCTATATATCTATTAGCAATGTGGCCCCCATCTGAGGATTTTTGAATCCATGGATTGGGACCATAACAACATGAAACAGATCTTCCTGCAAACTTGGGAAAGGTTTGCAGAAAAATCTGAAACCTTTTTAAAAAACACTTTGGGTGTTACCCAAAGAGGCAGTCTCCTATTTAATTGGGAGGAATTAGCATAAAGAGACAGAGTGAGAGGTGGGCAACTGGTATCTCCACCAATGTATAGCAGGATATTTCTCCTTGGAGAACTCTCAAATAAACCAAGCAGTTGTTCAGCCAGAAAGACTTTTTATTAAAAGAGAAATAAAATGGTGAAACAAACACACAGCACTCTTAAACACACACAGGCTAGCTAAGAGAAAAACAGGGAGAATAGTTGAGGGGAAAAGGGCTATAATTACTAGGTCATGTAGAGGTCCATGGAAGCAGCAGCAAAATGGCCAGCATTTCAGGAGGCGGAGAGAAGAAACCCACAAATTGGAGGTACATGTTGTTGGTACCAGGAACACACACACACACTGGTAGCTAGGTGCTCTTGATATAGGGCAAAATGCTCCCTGGAGCTATGCTGATGTGTCAGCCCCCAAAACAGATAGAGATAGAAAATGACTTGGGAGAAGCTTTGTGGGGTTTTTCCTGAGTTGGACTGTTGGTGTTAATGGTGCTTGATGACCCTGCAAGTACCAGATGAGTAAAGTTACCAGGTTCTATGAATAGTGTTAAGTGTTGCATAATTAGGGTAAATGGGAGAGGGGAAGCAAGGCTGAATCTTGATGAGATTGGTCTGAGGTGGGGATACCTATCTTGGGAGAGTCATTGTCCTGAAATATGTATCCCTTTAGGGTGGAGGGGAGGTTGTCAAGGAGGTCAGCCACTCTTTTCCCACACATCTAAACTATATGTCTTGACTTGTCCTGGCTGTCATCCATTTTGTGTCATTTTTAGGCCAGGCAGTGCATTGCAGCTTATGATATTTGAGTTGGAATATATATTAGGAAGGGTGTTTATAGGCTTGTAGAAAGGCTTTTGTGGCTTGTGGGGCAAACTTTTTTCTGGTGGGGCTGAAGTTCTCAGTGCAGAAAGAAAAGCCATTTAGCTACTAGAAAGCTGTTACCAGGATAGATCTCTAAACTGTCAACTGCCAACCACTTTAGATGACAGTTCTCAGCTGCTGCAAGTTAATCACTTTTGCCAGTCTAAGCAACAATTTTGATAACAAGCCATCAAGAAAGTTAACACTTAGGCAGAATACCTCTCTTAAAAGAGACTAGTTTCTTGACACAGAGTTAGGGGGGATTGTAGAGCTCAGCTACTCCAACCCCCTTGCTCAGTATGGGAATTAATAAACTACAACATCCCACTCTGCTTAAAGATGCACACACCTTTTAAAATGTTTTAAAATGATTGAAAAAATCATTTACAGGAGAAATTATTGTGGGGGTGTGCCTTTAAGAGAGGGGGCAGAGTCCCCAAAGCACCACCATAGCTACAGGCCTGGGTGTTTATGGGTTTTCTATCTATAAATTGCCCCTCAGTGAGCAGAGAGGTCTGACTGCTAGCATGGGGGTTTCAATTCCACACCAATTTAAAAAGTGTGCATGAATCTGTGCATGATTGTATGGTGGTGGCAGCCATTAGGAACTGCTCTGGGCCTGGCCGTGGTGGTAGTGGATGCTGGGAGTCACTTGCGCTTGGAGTGGCTGCTGGATGCCACTGCAGTGGCTGGGCTAAAAGATGGGTTGTGAGGCCTGGAGCTGCATCTAAGTCAGCAATGGATGGGAGATGGGATTCCCCCCTTCGAGTCTTGCAAGCCACCCACTTGTAAATATCTGATAGTCAAGTGTGGACCCATCTCCAGATACATTGAGAGAAATCAGATAATTCTGCTAACTTAGGAGATTCCTCATGTATGCAGAAAAATCTAAAAAAAAAGTTTAAAAATACACTGGGGGGTTAAATCCCCCCCAAACAAAAGTATTGTCTGTGCATGCACAGAAAATACACCTACTTCCCCTGTGTTAGACAATAGCAGCAGTGACAGTGGGGGGCAAGAAGCCTCAGCGGGCTAAGCTGGGAGGGAGCCTGTTTCAGACTCACTGGCATCACTTGAGGAGAGCAGAAGCCTTGGCAAGCTGAGCCGTGGAGACTGGGAGCCATAGTGAACCTTGTAGTAGTGATGATTAGAAGTTAAAAAAGCTAAGAGGGGGAAGGTATTATAGGTCCTTATTTGTATAATCTAATTCTCAACCAGGCCAGATCTGAAGATACATAAATCTGGGAACTGGACTTGTGAATGGACAAGACAGATTTTTCTACGAACCTGGAAAAAAGTCTCAGTTTTGCAGAAAAACCCAAAATCTTTAAAAAAAAAACAACCCACATAGGAGAGGGTTAAAAAAAACCCAACATGATAAAAGGTGATAAATTCTTTAAGAAATTGGTGCCCTGAGTGGCCATTTCTATGCAAACACAAGAAAACATTCTAGGCTTGGTTTCTGTCAATAAAAGGGAAGGGAAGGAGGCAGAGCCCTTCTGGTGCTTTTTTAACCTTCGAGGGAGAACTCATTGGGACCAGGCCTGAACCAGCAGGCAACATGATAGTGCGTGACTTGCACGACTCACCCAGGCCCAGCTGCTTGCAACTACTAAACAGCAGCCACCTCATGAAAACCAGTGTGGTGTAGTGTTTAGATTTAGAACTTCAGACTAGGCCCTTGAATACCATTCTGCCATGGAAATTCACTGGGTGACCTTGGGCCAATTACACATTCTCAGCCTAATATATCTCTCAGGCAAGATGCATTGGCCATTAAGTTCACTAGGATACCTCCGAATGGGCTGATGGTCTCCCTCCAACATAGGGGATAGACCAGCCTTCTGACAGAATGGCTGAGCACAGCCTGCCTGAGGCAAGGTGCAAAGAGCAGGCAAAGTGGGAAGAGCATCTGGCCCATCCAAGACCCACACAAGGCAAGAGAGCCCAGTCTACCTAAGCCCAACATGAGGCAAGGCAGAGAGTGTCTGACATGCCTGAGCCCCATGTGAGACAAGGCAAGTAGTACCTGGCCCAGCCAAGTCCCACACAAGTCAAGTCAAGTGGTGGCATCCTGCCTTCCCCATCTGAGCTCCATGTGAGGCAAATGGCAGCACCTGGCTCAAGCCCTGCATGGGGTAAAGTGAGGGAGGTAGTGGTGCTGTGCCTGCTCAACCCTCATGTGAAGCAAGAAAAGCTTTGCCTGAACCTGTGTGAGGAAAGGCAGGCTTGGCTCAGCCTGGCAACCAGCACCATGCAACTGGGCAATCACTTTCCAGGGAGAAGATGCCAGGAGTAGAGAAGGAAGGAAAACTGGGGACTGGTATGGGAAGGGATAAGATAGGTTTGCTGGTGGGTGGGCATTGTTTTGTATTTTATTTTGTGTTTGTATTGATTGTGCTCAAGAACTTTGGTAAGAGGAGCATAATAAAAAAGTCAATGAGTTTAGACTGGTGTAACTCTATTTAGGATTGCACTGTAAGGGTAGTATTTTTAAAGAAAGTGGCAACTTCATTAAAACATAAGTACACATGTCTTTAGCTTTATAATTTTGGGATTGCTAAATGCAGTTCCTACAGACTATTTCTTTTAATGATAAATCTGTAATAAAAGTAAATCTTTATCTCCTATTTCTCTAATAAATGATAAAGAGGGGCATCCTGCTCATTTAAACAGTTGCACTTATGTAACATTTAAATGGACAGTTTATCAATAACTTCCTTTAAACTCAATTTTTGTTTTTATAGATTCCAGGATTACAAAAATGGGGTGATGAAGGATTAACTTTCCCTGTGTATTTTTTAAAAAACCATTTGATTTATTAAGTTTATTTACTTATGTAGACATTTATACCCTGTTTTTATTTCTCCCCAATGGGGACCTAAAACAGCTGACAGCATTGGTCTCCCCTTGCTTTATCTTCACAGAAATGGTGTGAGGTAGGTTAGCTGGAGAGAGACTCAGTGGCCCAAAGTCATCCAGCAAGATTCAAGAACAGAGCGGAGACTCAGCCCTGTGTCTCCCAGATCCTGTGCCAACACTCCAACCACTATGCTACCTACTCTCCCCCCACACACAAACACACTGTACTTTGAGAAGGCAAAATCCAGTCAATTTCAGATAACACGTTAGATGCTATGATGATTGGTATAACAATAAAGTGCAAAATATAGAATGCATAAAGTTCATAAATATAGAGTTTTGAAGTGTACAAATATAGAATAGTGGAATATTTTGCCTAAACTATGAATAGATGAATTAACTGTTAGTCTTGCAAAAAAATCACCCAGCCACATGACACTGACTTTCAGCAATATGCAGTTCATTGTGTAAATACATTTCCAGTTGGTATTTACATCCCACACTCTGGAGTGGGGAAAAGAAGAGCTAATGATGATTGATAGCTATGGTGGGGTTTTGCTCTGAATTTGTTATGCTCATTGCCACATTTTAAGGGCATGCTTGGCATGAAATGTGATTATTGGTAATGTAAGACCATTCTCTGCTTGACTTATGCCCTCTATGATGAATATGTCCTCTGATGCTTCACATGTCAAATCCCAACAACAACAGCAAAAGCCAGGGTGAAGGACGAGGTGCCACGATGGTCACCCACATGTTCAATTTCACATCTGAATACTCTGCCACAGCAATTAAAATTAGTCTGAAACCCCTTTTCTTAACCAATCCAAGAGGACTGCAATGCAATATCATACTACAAGACAGTGGCTGAATTCAGACTGGCAGTTTGCTCCGGTAGCCAGTCATGGCAAAAAAGCCCCAGAATAAACTGTTCCGGGTTTTCCTGTTCACACAGCCCGGGCAGCTGCCGGAAAATATGGGGCAGAGCCAGGCGGCAGCGTTCAGACTGCCACACTGGGGGGCATACTGTATTCGGTGTTTCCCCATTAATTTGGCTGTGGGTGTATGGGTGTATGTGCGCATGAGTGCTCATGCACTCATGCACATAAGCACATAAGCGCATTTTGCCATTTGTGGAAGGACCCCGCAGTGCCGGCACTGAATTGGGCAGTAGAGCGGAGCACGGCCAATCATATCGCTGCTGCCTTCTGCCCAATGCGGGTTGCTCCCGGCTTTTCAGCTGCATGTTCAGACTTCCTGAAAGCGGAGAAACACGTGACACACGCGGGCTTTCGGATTTGCTACCAGTTTTATGAGGTATCTTTTCAATCCGGTGGTGAAGCGCAACAGCACAGGTTGGCTATGGGTGGGGGACACCAGGCAGATGTGCCTGTGTGAATGCCCAATTTACTCCAGAATTGAATCGTCGCTGGCCTGGGTCTCTACCAGAGCAAATTGCCAGTCTGAACTCAGCCAGCATTTCTGCTTCCTTTTAAACTCAGTGTTTTCTGGATTAACCTATTTCAGTTTTCTCATAATGACCACTGTTCTGTCTCTGTACCCCCACAGGTTCCTCTAAATAATTAAACCTTTCCTGGATTTCTCAGTTTCTCTCTCAGCACTACAAGTCCTCCTACCCATCTCTGTTAGTAGTCCTCTCTTTCTGGTTCTTTTTCCATGGGATACTCTGAAGGCACATTTCATTACACTTTCTTTTCTCAATGCAGTCTTAGCACTTTCCCAGCACCCTTTTTCAAATGCCACATTCCCTCTGATTGTCCTCTCCACAGATCTCTCTATAGATCCATTTTTAGCAGTCCTCTCTACCCTTCTACCTTTGTAACACCCCATTTTCCCCTTCTTTCCCCCATCCCCACCATATTTATTTATTATCTTTAGGGATGCTCAAACAGCCAGTGAATTAGCTGTTGTAGATTTTCTGGGTTGTTTGGCCGTGGTCTTGGCATTGTAGGACCTGACGTTTCACCAGTAGCTGTGACTGACATCCTCAGAAGTAGCCAGTTACAGATATTGGCGAAAGTCAGGTCCTACAATGCCAAGACCATGGCCAGACAACCCGGAAATCTACAGCAGCTAATGAACTCTGGCCGTGAAAGCCTTTGACAACCAGTGGATGTTCGAGCATCCATAAAGACAATAAATAAATATTATACAACTCTATTGGAATGGAGCATTTGACTGTCCATTTTTTAGGGTCTCTGTTCGGTTAGGGACTTTAAAAAATAAACATATTTTGTTATTTCATACATAATACAAAGTCATGGTCGTTTGTCTGAATGGGGACCATCCAACTAACAATAGTTTGTTAGGGTCCATCAAGTAGGATCTGAAAATTGGTTTGAAAATGGCTTATTAACCATAGTTACTTTAACTGTAATGTATGATATAAAGTGATGTATGAGCCCAGATATCTCTGACCTGGATGGCTCAGGGTGGTCTGATCTCATCAGATCTTGGAAGCTAAATGGGGTCATTCCTGGTTAGTATTTGGATGGGGGACAACCAAGAAAGTCCAAGGTTGCTTTGCAGAAGCAGACAATGGCAAACCACCTCTGTTCATCTCTTGCCTTGAAAATCCTATGGGGTTGCTTTAAATTTGCTGCAATTTGGCAGCACTTTCCACCACCATGAATGCATATCTCTCCTTATAAATAATTATCTTTTGGTTTCACAAGATTCCATGCACTCCCATTGGCTGTAAAATGCCCTCCCTCAGCCATTGGCCCATCAGCCGCCACTCAAGAGTACTCGCGTGCCATTGGCCGGGTGCTGGGTCTGCTCCTCTTCCCCACCCACTCCCCCTGGCAGACCAGCTCTCTCTCCTGAGGAAGACAGTTCTCTTGACTCCTGTGAGGGACTGTCCCCTCAGTGGCTGTTGGTAGGCAACCAAGCTTGGTTTTGTGAGTAAAAAAACAAAGGACTTTCAGTATAACCCCCTCCCCCACCCGTAACCCCCTCCCCAGTGGCCACTTTCCTGTCAGAATAAATGGAAAAGGCTCTTTCTCTTGCTTAGCTTCAGCATGGCTGGCTGGCTAACGAGGTGGGCCAGTGACCATCAAACCATTTTCTTCAACTCCCCGCTGTGTGGCTGACTTTCCCCTAGGGCTGCCAATCTCCAGGTGGGACCTGGAGATCTTCCACTGTTACAATTGACCTCCAGATGACAGAGATCAGTTCCCCGGGAGAAAATGGTTGCTTTGGAGGGTAGACTCTATGGCATTATACCCTGCTGAGTCCTTCCACACACACCCCAAATGCTGCCCTCCACAGAATCCACCCCCCCAAATTTCCAGGTGTTTCCCTAATCAAAGTTGGCACCTGTACTTTCTCCTCTGTCAGTAAAAGACCCTTTCCACACCTATGTTGGCCTTTAGGAGAAAACACATTGAGCCCAGTCCTGATCAGGTTGCCAACTCCAGGTGGGCAATTCCTGGAGATTTGAGGGATGGCGCCTGGAGAGGGTGAGGTTTGAGGAGGGGTGGCACCTCAGACAGGTACGATGCCATAGACTCCACCCTCCAATCCAGCCATTCCCTGATGAGGAACCATTGTTGCCAATCTCCAGGTGGGGCCTAGAGATCACTCAAAATTACAACTGCTCTCTAGGAGGGAGGGAGGAGGAGATGGAAAACTAGGGGTAGGTTGATGGTTGGCTGGGAGGGAGATAGGGTTGTCAACTCCAGGTTGGGAAATTCCTGGAGATTTGAGGGGTCAAACCTGGAGAGGGTGAGTGTTGAGAAGGGGTGGGACCTCAGACAGGTACAATGCCATAGACTCCACCCTCCAAACCAGCCACTCCCTCCTGGGGAACCACTGTTACCAATCTTGGGGGTGGGCTGGAGATCACGCAAAATTACTACTGCACTTCAGGTAGCAAAGATCAGTTCCTCTGGAGAAAATGGTGGACTCTTGTCATTATACCCTGCTGAGATTGCCACAGCAAATTGTCACTGAGTGCCCAAAGCCGGGGCACTCTCCCAGAGCCTCTTTCTAGAGCCCGTTGTATTTATTTCCACAACAGGCCTTATTCCTAGTATTTTATATTAATCTGGATATCTGAATCTAGATTACCCTAGTTTAATCTGACACACTTTCCCACTCTCCAACTATGAGATGCCTAACTAGAGCAAAGGCAATTAAACCACTGTGCTGAGGCAAATGATTGACTATAAGCCAATTCCTGGTTTTACCAACTAATCATGTTGCCCTTTATGTCTGACCTGAGCCACTGTGTTCATCATAGCATTTACATCTTGATCCACCTGCCTTGAACTTTGTCTGCTACAGTGCTAATCAGTGTCAAGAGAAGGGAACAAGGCTTTCTTTGGCTCTGCTGGGTTTGTTGGGTGATGAGTGTTTTGAATACAAAATGCCAATGAGATGAGAATAGGATGTTTGTCTGAGTTTACAGCTGGGGCAAAAGGTTCAGAGCAATTCCAGCTCAGACACAACAAAATAGTGGCGGAGAAATGACAGGGCAGGGTGAACGACCGGCTCTAAGCCACAAACAGCTTTGCTGTCTGTACAACAGATGATTAACTGTCCTATTTTTATTCAATCCTGTTTGTTAACTCACTAAGCCACAGTTAAAAGAAATTATTCTCTGTCTTTAGAAGCATACTTATATATGTTCACAAAGCTATCTGCCTCAAACTTGTCATGCATCCAGGAATGTACAAAGCTTCACCCTTTTTATCATCCACAGTTTTCACCGACATCTTTATTTAGGTCTTTGGTCAGCTGGGTGAACCCATTGGCCACTCCAGACCCAGGCTTGACCCCACCCATCTTCTTACTAAAACAGTCCCAACAATATTCCTTTGTCAACAGACATAAGCACCCAAAGCTGGATGAAGCACAATTTGTAACAAGCTACAGTAAGGCCATGAATTAGAGCCTAACATGATTCATTAAGCAGGCTTATTGATATGCCAGTGATCTTTAAATGTTAGACAATTAACAGAGCTCTGCCAGTCCCTGGAAAGACATGTTGTACTAGCAGATCTTTAGAAATGGACTTCTCAGACCCATTGGCGTTGGTTTTTTTTTTTTTTTTAACTTTTAGAGGAAGTTAAAGACCAGTGACATTTTAGCAGCAGACTCAAATATGTTTTTCCCTTAAACATTTATCTGAAGTCTTTTAGAGGCAGCACTGACTTTTCTGGCTGTTTTAGTAAATATTATTTAAGCCTAGACATGCTTTATAGATGACACTTCCATGCTAGACCTATTTTAGTCTGGCTTTCGGCCAGGCCATGGGATGGAGATGGCACTGGTCGCCCTCACAGACAACCTCTTGAGGCATCTGGATCGAGGCGGTATGGCAGTACTGTTGTTGTTGGACCTGTCGGTGGCATTCAACATGGTTGACCATCAGTTGCTGATCCACTGCCTCACTGAAACTGGGATCCAGGGGCTTGCCTTGCAATGGCTTGTCTTCTTCCTCCAAGGTTAGGGACAGAGGGTGGCATTAGGGGAACAGATGTCCCAGAGGTATCCACTGGTCTGTGGGGTGCCGCAAGAAGTGGTGTTATCCCTGATGTTATTCAACATCTACATGCGTCCACTTGCCCAGATTGCCCAGAGGCACAGGCTTGGGCGTCACCAATACACTGACGACACCCATCTATACCTGTTGTTAGGCAGTCTGTCCAACTCTACCCCAGATGACCTGGAGAGGGCACTTCAGAATGTGGCAGGCTGGCTTAGATTGAGTCAATTAAAATTTAATCCAATGAAGATGGAGGTCCTGTGCCTGAATTGGAGTGTGTCATGGGTAGGGATCCCACTACCGATCTTCAATGGGGTGCCATTGGTGTCAGCACTGAGGGTCAGGAGTTTGGGAGTGCTCCTGGATGCCGCCTTAACAATGGAGGCCCAGGTAGCAGCCTTCTACCACCTACGATGATTAGGCAGTTGGTTCCTTTCCTTGAACGCAATGACCTGGCAACAGTGATTCATGCTATGGTCACCTCGAGATTAGACTACTGCAACACTCTCTAGATGGGTCCTGTCTCAAATCTGGAAGCTGCAGCTAGTGCAAAATGCAGCAGCCAGGCTGTTAATGGGTCTCTCTATACGAGATCACATCCAGCCTGCACTGAAGGCATTGCACTGGCTGTCAATAGCATACCGGATTCATTTCAAGGTGCTGTTTTTGACCTTTAAAGCCCTATATGGTCAGGGGGCTGTCTACCTGAGGGACCGCCTTTCCCCATATGTGCCCCAGAGAGCACTGAGGTCAGGGTCGCAGGATCGCCTGATTCTCCCTGGTCCGAGGGACGCCAGGTTGGTTATCACTAGAGTTAGGGCCTTTTCAGTGATGGCTCCACACTGGTGGAATGAGCTCCCGGAGAATATCAGGGCTCTGTGGGACCTTTTAGAGTTCTGCAGGGCCTGTAAAATGGAGGTCTTCCAGCAGGCCTTCGATTAGGAGCCGCCACTGCTGAAAGAGCCATTAGAATATGCTACGGCCCTTATGATACACCGTGGGTTACTGCCCTCCTTCATTGGATCATGTACAGAAACTGCTGCCATGTTGTATTGTTTTATTTGTATCTTGTGTTGTTATGTGAATTTTATTGTAAATGTTGTATTTATTGTTTTATCACATTTTAACTTATGTACGCCACCTTGAGCCAGTTTGTCCGGCAAGGTGGGATATAAACCGAAATAAATAATAAATTAATTAATTAATTAATAAAAGTTTTGAAGCCACAGAAGGGTTTCCCCCCCCCATTCCTCCCCTGGAAAAACAGAATTTTTGTGGGAAAATAAAATATATGCAATACTTCCAGTCCTATCAAACCTAAATTAATTTTACTGCTTCAACAACATAAAATGCATAATTTATAACTTAGCATATAAAATTGCAAAATTTGATGTATTTATGGAATTTAAAATTTATAAATGCCTTAGTGTTGTACAAGCAAAATTGCAAATATACTCAATACCTGAGAAAAAGCTGCAAGCTGATGCAACCTATGCGATGCTAGAACATACACCATAATTTTTGCTATCTGGTTTGGGAGAGTGAAGTTCTCCATGAAACGTTCAGGGCTTTTTTCTGAGGGTTTGGTGCAGTGGAAATCCTGTTCATGTTCTGAGGCCCCACTCAGCATGTATACCATTTTAGGCAGTAACTGGATGACCTACAGACTTTCCACAGCCTCTTTTTAATGTATTTAGTTATAAAGCCATAGAATGGAGGTAGGCAAGTCCTGATATGGGCACCATATGCAGCACACAGCCACATCATTTTGCTCAGCACAATGGTTACCTTACTCCATCCCCAAAACAGGGAAGTAGTTGAGCCAGGCCAGGTTAGAGCACTGTTCTGGGACTTCCCCCAGAAAGCACTGAGGTCAGGGACTCAAAATCACCTGACTGTCCCAAGGCCAAATGTTGCCAGACTGACCATCACCAGAGCCAGGGCCTTCTCAGTGGTGGCTCCATATTGGTGGAATGAGCTCCCAGAAGACATCAGGGCCCTGCAGGACTTTCTACAGTTCCACAGGGCCTGTAAAACAGAGCTCTTCTACCAGGCTTTTGATTAGAGGCTGCCACCGAGGAATGAGTGCTGGAAACTGCACCATCAAGGCCCCATGCTATGCTACTGACATCAAGACAACTGGACACCAGCCCACCTATATAGGCCCACTTTAGTAATTGCCATCTGAATCAATTTGCACTTTATGCATATTATGGTTTGAAATTTTATTGTTATGTATCTATGTATTTATATTTTATGGCATTTTAGTCTATGTATACCTCCTTGAGCCTGCACCTGCAAGCAAGGCAGGATATAAATCTAAAATAATAAATAAATAATATTTAAATTTGGACTTTTAAGCCACTTTCAGCCATGAAGGAAAAGTGGGGTATAAATATTTAAATAAGTAAATAACCCCCCTTTTGCTGGCTCTCCAACTTCTTCATAAATAGATGTATTTCATTTGGTACTCAGGCAGAAAAGAGTAGCCTATTCCTGTCACAGAATTTATTACACATGCAAATGAAAATAATTGCATACCCAATGTATACAATGTAAAGCACAAAAAATAAATTTGTATTTTCAGTACTTGAGAAACAGGGATTATCATTTATCAACTTCTTTTTCTCATTGTTGAAGTATTTTTATGCCTTATTTTGGCAAAAAGTACCCCGTTAAAATAATTTTAATCAAATAAAATATCAGTACAGCATTTAATAGCCATAATAACAAACCAGCAGTCTCACAACAGCAACCTCAAAGAGGCAAGAATTAGTCTTAACAAAGCAAAAGCCTTGCTGAAAGAAGTTTTTTATTTTTTTTATTGAATTTTGTAATTTGTAACAAACAATAAACATAATGAATTTTTCAAAAACAGTATAAAGAATGAGTAAAATTGGGGGTTGAAATAAGTTTTTTAAAGCTTTCTGTAAAGACACCAGGAAGGGTACTTATGCTTCAGGATGGAAGGTGTTCTATAAACTTAGTGCTACAACTGAAAAGGCTCTGCCCCACATTCCTACTCAGTCTATATCCAAAGCTCTGAGGAAAGAGGGCATAGGAAAGAAAATTATTATCCCTTCCTGGTATTTTGTGTGCTTCAGCATGTTATGTGTGCTCACAACAATCCTGAGAGGCAGGCTCAGATGAGAGATCATTCACAGACCTGCTGCAGAAATTTGGAAGGAGTCATATTTTATATCCAGTATTGATGTTCTGTCTGATGTTAATTCTTCTCTGCGAATTCTGGTTGCCATTCACAAACATGCCATGCTTTAAAAAAAACCCTGTTTATAGGCTGTGATTACAGGGACATATATAGAAGTGGGGAGGCAATGGGCAGATGCTCCATGGCACATAAAGCATATTTGACACACATCTATAGCTCAGTGGCAGAGCATCTGCTTGGCATACAGTAGGTACCAGATTCAATCCCTGGCACTTTCTGCATGTCTAACTGAAAGGACCAAGCAGTAGGTGATGCAAGAGACCTCTGCCTTAGACCCTGGAGAGCCACTGTCAGTCTGCGTAGACAATACTGAACTTGATGGACCAATGGTCTGATAGGGCAGCTTTGTGTTTGTGTTATTTTCCCCATTGGGGAAATCTGTGCATAGCCATCAGTACATGTATTTTCCCCCAATGGGTAAATGGTGGTTCCAGAATCATAAAGCTATGCTGTTTCAAGATACTCTTTCCATGACTAAAGGGCACTGCATAAAAAGTAAATGTATTGTCCAGTGTGGTGTAATGATTAGGGTGTTAAAACTATAGTCTGGGAGACCAGAGTTCCCCACTGTGCTATGAAACTTGTTGAGTGATCTTGGGTGAATAATTCTCTAACAACCTCACCTACTTCATGGTTATTTTAGGGGCAGAATGGAATAAGGAGACCCAGGCTTCTTTGGAGAAAGGACAGGATAAAAAAATACTAAATAAATATTGTTAGGGGATGAGTGAGCCATACCCATATATGTTTCCACTAGTTCAGATGGGCCCAGTATGGTACCTGCTGGAACCATGGCAACTGCGAACACCTTTTCTGGTATCCACCAAAAGTTTTTAGAAAGTGGGCAGTGCGACTTCTGGTCTGCAGTGTGGTGATGGCAGTCGCTCTTCCCAATGCTTGGGGGAGTGATTAGCACACCAGCGGTTTGGAGGGAGGCTACTGAAGTGGGCCCCCCACAGAACCCTGGGGTAGGGTTCCTAGCCAGAGGGCTTTGAAGGAGTAGCCTCTTCAGTGGCGGAATGCCACTGAATTGAGGCACTCCTTTGCCCTAACAGTCCTGCTGTGTGGCTGAATGGCTCCAGCTAGGCTGACCGGGACAAGCGGAGGAGATCGGGTGAGTGGCGATAATTACGGTGAGGCTGGAAGCAGCCGACGATGAATGTGAGTTGAAAGTAACCGAGTTATTGAAGAACTGGCAAATTTCCTGCCCCTCTCTCATATCGGTTTGAAGGAACTCCCCCCCCACACACAAGCGGCAAAGTAGAAGAAAAATGGTGGGAACAGGGAAAAACTGAAAGGCCATTTTGTTTTGCGAGACTTACCGGAGTGGATTTTACACATAAGCAATTTTCAGAGGTTGTGAAAGAGTGGTTGGCTTCTGTAAACAATCATCCAAGATGTTGGGCACAGGGAGGAAGGGAACGAAACTGAAACCTCCGGGTGGCCAAAGCCCTAGGCCAGAAGAAGAAGGGGCAGATGTCATGAGACTGCTAGCGGATACGCTCAAGCCCGTTATGGACCAACTTGCTGGTATTAACCAGCAGTTAACCGTTCTCAACCAGACTTTGGCAGCGCAGCAGCTTCAGGTGGCCGAGACAGCTAAGCAGACGGAACAGATGATAGCAGTGGTGGAAGAGATGCACTCCGAACAAAAGACATTGAAGAAAAGAGTGGATCAAGTGACAAATAAACAAAATCATCAGGAACATAGGCTGTTGTCCCTGAAAATGGAGAAAGCTAACATGATCCTCAGATTTCAAGGAGTTCCTGAATCCCCGAAGGAAGATTTAAAGAGGCTCCTTTGCGATTTTCTCGCACCAGTTGTAGGCTGTAAAGCGGAAGAATTAATGCATGTTATTGAAGCAGCGTATAGGGTGTATTCAAATTACACCAAAAAGAATAGCCTACCTGGAGAAATATCAGTTCGATTTTCAAAGAGACAAACTAGGGACGTAATTTTGCAAGCAACTTCAGCAATTCCATTGAAAATGGGGAATGACATTATCAAGGTTTTAAAGGACATCCCATTTGAAATTCATCAAAAATGGAAAAATTACAAGGACTTGACACTTCCTCCAAACCAAGCAAACTGGATAAAAATGGGCAGTCCCAGAAGGAGTGGTCTTTAAGATGAACAATAAGAGAGAGAAGATTGATTCCGTGTTTAAAGCCAAAGAATTTCTCAAGAGTCACCTGGGAAGCAAAGAAGATGGTGAAACTGGTTCAAGTGGCTCTGCACCCTCAGAGACAGATGAGGACTTGGCTGCAGAAGAAGGCGCTGGTGCCCAAAAACCAACTTATGCATTTCGGGACAGAAAGTCTAAGTAAAGGCAGAAGGACTCTGAAAATGGCCTTTATGAAGCAAGTTCGGGAGATGCTCTGGAATTCTCTCATAACAACTAATCAGCTAACTTTTAATTAGGGAAAGATAGACAGGAACTCACTGTATTCATGGTTTGCTAACTATAAAGTACTAACATAGATATTAACGGGGTTAAAGATATCCTACTCTTGGGTTTTTACTGTACTGTGAGTTTGCTTTTCTTTTTTCCCTAGTGTTAGTTTCCCCTTCCCTTTCTTGAGTTGTAGTTTTGTAGTCTTATAAAAAAGCAATAAAAAAATCCCCTTCGGGGGGCCAAAAAAAAAAGTGGGCGGGGCCAAATGGGGCTTTTGCCCAAAGGGGCTTCTGATTAGCCTCTGGAGATCTGAATGGCTGTGTTTTTTTGTTTTTTTTAAATGCCTGGCTAGTAGTTGCCACCATAGCATAATTATCTTCACTGTATGAATGAACATAAGCTGTGTGTATGCAAGAAAATATTTTTAAACAATGTGTTCATTTTAACAAACATCCTGTTAAACAAAGATCCAGCCTAAAATGCTGAAGAGTTAATATTAAAGTTATTCATAACCTTACTCCTCCATATTTTGTGGTTGGTTCTCCCTCTGCAGCAGCCATTTTCTGGTTGGCTCTGCCTCTTGTGGGAGCCATTTTGTGGCTGTGCCCTCCACCCTGCAAAGTTGCCCACAGTCTCAAAAAGTTTGGAGTTCCTTGCTCTAATTCCTTTCTGTTTCTCACAAAAGGACACACAGATGTAAGACACAGATGCTTCGAAGTAGCATATAGAAAACACTCTGAAAATATGTCACATATTCATTGGCCAACTCTGAATACTACCATTACCTTGGACAGATCTTCTTGGGTACCATATCTTACATGTCTTTTTTTGAAATGACAGAACAGTCCTTGCTGTCTTTTTCTTATGAGCCAGCTCTCACCATGCTCAAGTGCCCTCCAGCTCTGTTTACATCAGTCCATCCCAATAACTAAAGACTGGTAAATTGCTTTGCCAGTGCAGGAACTAAGTGTCCACTGTTTATTCTGTTTCCCATTGAGTTCCATTACCAAGATGAATTGTCTGGAATTCAAAGCCAAAAATCATATGAGAAACAAAACTAGACTATCAGGCAAGCTCCAGGAGGCAGTCATGGGGGTTGTTTATGTGAATTAGTCAGTTCTCTGCTGGTGTGCCTTGCAGAGTCTCTATTACTACTGGTGTTGAAAGCAAATCCATACTGCACAGTATATACAGTAATCTATACAGTGTGAAGGAAAGCAGATGGCAAGGACGTATAAAACTTTAATGTTCTCCAATCTGTTCACTTATTTTAATCAGCAACCATAATAATCACCCACTGTGTGCTTTGTTTACATGGGGTACTGCTGATGCATTCTAGCAGGAGAAAATCGAGAGCAACGCATCAGTTCTGCACTGCTGGTTAATTAGAATTTGAAAGCTAATATGCCACTCAACAGACTATGATAATAGGGATTGTATTAATAACAAAAAGGGTACATCTGTGCAGGAGTTCCTGTGTTGGGAGAATACCTCCCCACTTCAAGATGCTAAAGAGTACTCCCTGTATCAGCCTCAGATTGTGAGCATGATCCACATTGGTCCCATTACTTTTTTCTATTTCCCATGCAGGTGGGTGGGTGACCAATACAGTCTGGAAAATGAAAGGTAAAATCATGTGGTGAAGTTATTCTTGGATACCCACAGAAGATCATATGATAGAATGATCACCCACATTGGGGGGGAAAGCCTCCTTACACACAGAAATCTAAGCTCATGAGGAGAAGAGCTAGACTAGGTAGAACATTTCCCCCAATTAGATAGTTTTCAACATGCAGGGTCAATTTTTTTATAAGGAGGAACATTTAAACATACCATATTTCCTATAAGAGACCATAAGGATCTCTTATGGTCCTCTGAGAATCTTTCCAGACAGGTTCATAGAAGTCAAAAGACAGCCTACTATTATTGACTGAAGGAATAGCTAAATAATTTGTGTACAACTAAAGCAAATGTACAGCCATTACCTCATAATATCTGCTTGTTGTGGCATGCTCCCATACCATGGCACTTTATTAAAACAGTGAACTTGGTCTGCAGACCAGTTCACATGTTATGGATAATAGGTTGTAGGAACTGAGGAGAACACACAATTTATATGTGACTTTTACATATGTCCCAGTGGGGACTGTGGACCCAGATTGTGTTCTCCATGTTGTGAGAATTGGCTCTGTCAAGATGGCTGTATTGTGAAAGTATGACAACATTAGGGGAAGACCTCGGCCTTTATGTCCTGTTATAGCCTTCCAGAAGAACTGATTGGCCACTGCATGAGACAACACTAGACTAGAGGAACCACTGGTCTGATTTCATCAGGACTCTTCTTATGTTCTTATGACATCATCAGGTCCATCCTCTAACATTATTGTACCTATTTTATTTGGGCTTCCTGCTTTGTTGTTAACATTTGAGAGCAGGAAAGTACATTTCAGGTATCAGCACCTCTCAACAGCTTGCCTAAGATTTGTCACCCATTTCTTGCAGTGCTACTTCATTGGCACCTAGCTGCCCTGACATGGTGTAGCTGGCTCCTACTCAAAACTGCAGCCAGTCGGGGCATGGGGGACCAGCCTTAGTTCATTTATGGTTAGATATTAAATTTACATATTTTTTACCTGGCCAACTGGAACAAATATTTCTAAAAGAAGACCAGACAAAGCAGATATACTGCTTTTGAAAAAAAGGAAGGATGCAGTCCTTTGCTGCACTTATACATGAGAAGATGGATTCACAGAGCATAGCAAAATTCTGCTCTTGCCCTTCAGTGAACATGCTAGAATGTGCATAGTCAGTTCACCAGGTTGTTATAAAGAATGGGAGGTCTGTGTTTGTCCATCCCATATTGCATCTTCCCTGCTCTGTTTGATAAAAATGATATGAGTCTGAATTCCCATTCCTAGAGCTCCTGGAGAGGATTGGCTGGATTTATTTTGGATTTTTTAAATCTGCCTTTTTCCCGGCAAGGACTCAAAGTGGATGAAGCATGGAAGGTATACACACAGGCCCCCCAATTTCCCTGTAAAGACCTGATATAGCACCTTTGTATGCTGCAGTGTGATGGAGGAAAAACAGAAATCTTTTATGGACAGTGAGAATTCTCCCATTTGCTGGCACATCATGGGAACATGCTCAATGTAGTGAGTTACTTAAAATATAAATCTGATGGAATGGATATAATTCAGTAATCACAACTGAGTAGGCAACTTAATGGTAAAACAAAAACATCTTTTGTCACTTTGTTTTTCTCTCCCCAAAAGTTTAGATTGGATCCCTGCCCAGTTGGGTACTGGCATTACAAGCATGTGACTAATACTCAGTTATTCACAGCACTGAAGGGCTCAAGGTTGGCACACCATGAACCCTGAATAAGGCAGAAATTTCCACTGCTGAATTGTGGAGCTGTAAATATTTCAAACTAAGTTGTACAATACTGTGGCATTTTAGAAAGCAAGGAAAAGGAGGAGTCGAAAAAATGATGGGACAAAATGAAACACTTGATTTATATACAAAACATATACATATCTTGCCATATATATTTATATATACACATCCACACTTGAAAGGTAAGACAGATGGATTGTAAAGAAGCAGGATTATAACTATTATGGAAGAGTAACAGTGCATGATGCATAATTAAAGATGGGTAAATATTATTAGCATAAAGCAACACATCTTTTGTTGCATTTAGGAGGATTAGGATAGATTTATATGAAGTGGCAGAAGACACCCCCTTGCTTCATTCTTGCAATGACATCAGTGTTATGGCACAGATGGAAGAGAGATCATAGATGCACTTATCCCCAAATCATAGCCTTCACCTTCAATTTCCTTGCAGAGTATTTGTTTTGCAAAAGGTCTAAAAAAGTATGACGGGAGTCCTGATTATAGCTTTCATGGAAAAAAAACTCTAATTGGAAAATCCAGCTCTTAAATCTAACAGGGTTTACGTATTTACATACGTATGTACTGAGATTTAGCATTATAGTGGGGTTTTTCCATTCATTTCCTCCCACAACTCTCTTCTCTTTTCCCAGCATGCACCGAGAGGGAGGACATATTCTCCTCATCTTGGCTCCATGAGACAGATGGCCTCTCACCATCTGTCTCCATCCGTAATAAACTATACTAGAATACTATCCTATCTCTAAGCTTTCCTATCTAAATTGTAGTTCTGTGTCCATCTTTTATTTTGTACCTGGTCCTGAATTCCACCCTGAGATTTCAAAAAGAACCACATTTTTCAGTTTTTTGAAAGGCTTGCAGGTCTGTTCTGCTTGAAAAGGCTATTTGTTGAGAGTTGGGATTTATTAAGACACGTTGATAGGCTTCTGTTTTAGATTGTTTGGTTTTCTTCTTTTTCTTCTAGTGTAAACAACCTTGAGCTTTTTTAAGTTGGCAGGATAGAAATATTTAACTAAATAATGAATGAGCTGAATCACCTGACCCCTGTGACCTCTGCAAAAGGAGGCTCACCAGACTCCTGAAACTTCTCCCAGAAACAGTACTTAACAAATGAAGTTTTAAATTAAGTCTCTTAATTTTGGTAGATTACAACTATGGTTACAATTTGGGTTTACAAATTATTAGCTAATTTCACCAGATTCCAGAAAAAAAACCTGTAACAGTTTCACTGGACTCTTCTGGTTTACCAATGCTTACTACCCATTTCTTCTCTGCTTTCTCTTGGTCTATGCCCTTTTGGAAACTGGATCAATTTTGGTGACATGTGGGTGAGATTTGCTGGTGTGAGAAAGGGTTTCTCACATGGAAATGCTTTCATGAACTAGTTCTATGATGCTCTTTTAATTAAAGGGGTTCAGGATTCAGAAAAACAAAGTTACTGATGAAATTTGCATTGAATGTCTGCATGGCTGATTTCTTGGAGGGGAAGAAGAGGATTTCAGTTGGTGTCCATAGGCATGCCCACAAGTTACAAAGCAGTAGCCACACACAATCCATCCTGATGAAAGAAATAATCATGGGCTATGCTTATCCTTACAATTAATTAATTAATTAATTGATTGATTGTTGACTTGCCTTTCTCCCCAATGGGGATCCAAACCAGTTTACATAATTCTCCACACCTCCATGTTATCCTTACAATAATCCTGTGAGACAGGTTAGGTTTAGAGTGTGTGACTGACCCAAGGGCACAGAGAGAGCTTCCATGGCTGAGTATGCATTTGAACGTGGGTCTCCCATATCCTAGTGTAACACTCTAACCACTGCACCACACTGGGATGGAATGCATCCTGATCAGTCTCACATCCTAGAGTAAATGGACAGCAAGATTGGGAAGATCTGAGCTCAAGCAGAATTCCAACATCACTGCTAGTCAGTGCTTGATAGATTTGCTAATGGTCTGACTTGGTATAAAACAGCTCCTTACTGCTTTCCTTACTTTCTAATTCCAGGTTCCCGCTGCTTTATATTTCATGTCTCAATTTTACCACCACTTCTTTCATTTTTTAACAAGATAAATCCTACCTGACAATTCTGGCATTTGTCAGAGTTGGAAACAAAGAAACAGGTAGCAATCTCAAGGACATTCAGAAGGTTTTAAAGATAGTTATTTAAAGGTGTATGGGGCATCTAGTAAACAATGTATTACATGATGCTGACATACAAATATTTTGCAACCTTAAAGACTAAATAAATATATTTTAAATCCTGTCAGGCAGGTACTGCTTAAGATTTCACACCAAGAAAATCATCTCTTATATATTAGAAATGTTGTCTTTTTCTCTGAATCCTTGAAACATGGTTCTACTCAGTTTCTAAGAAACTATGTTTTAGAGGAAAGGGATTTGTCAGTGAAATGCTAATCTCCATTTAAACACTGAGATCTCTAGGGACAAAACACACATTACTCATAGATAGGAAAAAGAAAGGGGAAAAATTATAAATACCATAGCTAATACATAAAGGAAAGGACCAAACTATATGTTATAGTGGCCACAGGTCTTACATATGGTCACCAATGCTATTTGAGAGACAAATTTAGCCATTATAAATGCCATGAGGCAGTATAGCAGAAACAGGGGATGTTGTTCCCACACACACACTACACAACTTTAGCCTAGTTAGGGCCTCAATAATGATCAAAGTTTTGTATAAGAGAGGGAACAAATGGATAACAGCAGACCTGTGGGAGACCTACTGACCAGCCTATGAAAGGTTTCCAGCTTAGTGCTGGCTACCAGAAGAAAGTTTAGGGTGCTTGGAACATGCAAATAGGTATTGTTCCAACACTGTGACATCACTTCTAGTGAGTCTTCAAAAGTGATGTTATCAAGTTGGATTCCTAGAGCCCTAGAGCATCACCCTGATGTGATAACATCAGTTCAGGGGGTAACACCAGAAGTGATGTTGCTGCATCAAAATGATGGCTATCCCCCCCATTGCTGCCAGTTTTCCTCTGGGGCTGCCATAGCAGGAGATATGGCAGTACTACCTGAAACTAAGACTCCAGTGAATATTTTCTAATTTTTATATTTTCTTTGAAAGTAGAATGCTGTCTCAGACACACCCCTACCACCAAAGTCTACAAACTTCCTAGGTGTTTCAATATTGTTTCAGTGATCTTTTGAGTTGCTTTTTTCCAGAGCCATTTTCTTTCTTATGCATTTTATACTAGGAATAAGGCCCATTGTGAAAATAAATACAACGAGCTCTAGAAAGAGGCTTTGGGAGACTGCCAAGGCCTTGGGCACTCAGCATCAATTTGCTGTGGTGACTGCCTCAAATCCCACCCTCTCCAGGCTCCACCCCTAAAATCCTCAGTAATTTCCCAGCCTGGAGTTGGCAACCCCATCCCCTTCCCAGCTAACCATCAGCCTACCAATATGTGCCCCTCTGACTGCAGCTGACTTCTGCCCTCCCTCCTAGAGATCAGTTGTAATTCTGAGTGATCTCCACCTCTCACCTGGAGATTGGCAACAATGGTTCTCCAGGAGAAAATGGCTGGTTTGGAGAGTGGAGTCTATGGCATTGTACCTGTCTGAGGTCCCACCCCTCCTCAAATCTCACCCTCTCCAGGTTCCACCATTCAAATCTCCAGGAATTTCACAATGTGGAGTTGGCAACCCTATCTCCTTCCCAGCCAATCATTAACCTACCTTTATTTCCCCCTCACACTTCAACTTTCCACACTCTCCCCACCCCACCCCCCACAGCCTCTGCCATGCTCTGAAGCCCTGACTGCCACATCACATTGGCTGTCATGGGGGGTGCATCTCAGCAGGGTATAAGGACACAGAGTCCACCATGTTTTCCAGGGGAACTGATCTCTGCCATCTGGAGAGCAGTTGTAATTCTGAGTGATTGCCAGCCCTCACCTGGAGATTGGCAACAATGGTTTCCTAGGACCAAAGCAGCTTACATCATTCTCCTCTCCCCCTTTTGACTTGCACAACAACCCTGTGAGGTAGGTTAGGCTGAAAGTCTGTGACTGGCCCAAAATCACCCACTCAGCTTCTACAGCAAGAACCTGGGTCTAGCAGACCCTGCTCTGAAGCACTGACTGCAATGCCTAGGGTAGCCAACCTCCAGGTAGAGCCTGAAGATCACCAGGTATCACAACTGAACTCCAGACAACAGATCTCCCCCCCCCCAAGAAAATAAGTGCTCTGGAAGGTGGGTTTTATGACATTCTGTTCAGCTGAGGCCTCTCCCTTCCCCAAACCATGGTTTCCATGGACTCTACCAGCAAATCTCCAGGAATCTTCCTACCTGGAGATGGCAACCCTAGTCAGGACTGCCCCCAATGAGTTCCTCACAAAGGCCTGTGAAGGGTTTCCTTCCTTTGTCTGAACCAAGCTAGGTTGCCTACTCTGGCAAAACAGGCTCCAGTTTACAACTTAGCTGTTTGCCTCCCACCCTCACCCCGTGGGCGTATCTAACTCCTTAAGTTCGCTGCCACTAATCACTGAATCATCACAGCCTTTTTAGAGGGACAGTGAAACCCCTCTGGCCGAATCTCCCTATTTGGAGATGTAATCCCCAATGTTTGGGAGATCCATGGAAAGTTGGCAACCCTAGGGTCTGGCCTTTCCTTGCTTGCTTGGGCTATCCCTCTCTTTGTTATTGTGCAGAGCGGAGGAAACTATGTGGTCAGAGCACAACACAGATTAGTAGTCCAAATAAAATATGTTTGTTTAAATATTTATACAATTATGGAACACACACACACTAAATGAATAAGGCAGAACTGTAGGAGTAAGCACACACTATGAACGAACAGGGCATAAATCAACAAGGGTTAAACACAATCCTCTTTCCTTACACACAATACTCTCTACCTCTGGAGGTTGTGGGCTCAGGATAGGATCTCTCCTTGGATCGGCCTCTGGCTCTGCTTCAGCCCAAGCGAGCAGGGAAACTTCCATTCATTCCCCAGCCCACCCACCTGTGGAGTGGCTGAATTTCTGCTGCCTCCCAGGGTTCCCCCATGTCTGTGGCTTGTGGTCTTGAAAACCTCATCAGCACAGGCAGCAGGAACATTTCCTAACCTCCTGTAGAATGAAGACTGCCTCCTCCCTGGATAGGCTGGAGTCTATATTGATGCTGCCCTGCCCCTTGAGGCAGTCTCTCTTTTCCTGCACTTTTTGACCTTGAGGCAGCTGGGAACTGTAGACCAGCAGATGAGGAAGCCCCATTCAGCCCAGTGAGTGATACCCCTGCAGGCCCCTCTCTGGAGCTCAATTAAATCTTATGGGGGAACATTTTAAACAAACAACCACACAGACAGCAGCCATCTTACAAACACAGCTAACTGCCATTTCATTACACCTACCAACAGCCACTGAGGGAAAAGTTAAATCCCACACAGGAGGCAAGCAGGAGAAGTGTCTTCATCAAGAGAGAAAGCCATTTGCCAGTAATTCTGACAGGGCACAGTGGCTGAAGGGGAAGTGGGCAGGGAAGAGAAGCAGACCCCGCACCATGCCAGTGGCACCAAGTCTGTGTGAACAGTGGTTAATGGTTGGCGGGAGGGGAATTAAGCCAAGGCTAACTCCCTCTGTGGCAGGAAAAGCATGGGTTGAGGGGATGTGGAATTGGCAAGCACCCTGAGATATCAATTATAGGAGGGGTTCTCATACTGGGTGCCTATGGGCTTTGCAGTCAGGGTGACTCAGCTGGGGACCTTTTCAGGTTGGGGGAGCATATGACAAGCCTTAAGGTTTTGCAGCCGTGGGCTGGAATGTGATCTTCCCCCCCTCTATGCACTGGCATGTGGGCCATGAAGAGTAAGGACCAGAAGGATTCTGGCCCTGGCTCTGAGCCGGGGTGGGTTTGCCCTGTTAGGAGGCTTGCTTTGCAAGCCCACAGCAACCTGTGCTTTAATGTATTGGTGCAGATCAGTTTATATATAAATAAATTCCCAGTTTAACCCATAACTTGTGTTTCACTCAAGGGGTGGGCGGGCAACAGACATTTGTTAACAAATTAATTTTAAGGAAATCTATCTATCTATCTATCTATCTATCTATCTATCTATCTATCTATCTATCTATCTATCTATCTATCTATCTATCTATCTATCTATCTATCTATCTAGTACAGTAAAATATTTAGAAAGTATCTCTTCTTAAATATATTTGAGTTTTGGTGTCCCTCCTGGACACACTTCCACAGCCTTTGGCCCACTCAGATGCCACAGACTGCCAATCCCATGGCTGCATTGACTCGCTGCATTAGCTCGGTCCCACCCACTGAGCCAGCAGGCAGCATTTTGTCCTCAGTCTGGAGGGAGCCGGCGAAGGCGATGGATGCTCCGCTGACAGAACGGCAACCCCTCCATGGGGGAGAAGGAGGCAGACCTAGTGAGCAGCAGCAGGCAGGGGAAGCACTCAACTTCACTGCCCCTCGTGGCCCCTCACCCTCGGCCCCAAGGCCTGCACCACAGAGAAAGCTGCCCAGCACCTTTCAAAAGCTCCCCTGCCTTCCTTCAGCAATGGTGGCAGTGCCAGGGAGGGTCTGGCCTAGAGGAAATGAGCTGCAGCTCCTGGAAAGCCAGACTCTCTCCTGAGGAAAACACTTCTCTTGGCTCCTGTGTGAGACTAACTCTGACTAACTGTCTGCTCAGTGGCTATTGGTAGGCAACCAAACAACCAAGCTTGCTTCTGTGAGTAAAAAAAAACAAAGGACTTTCAGCATAACCCCCCCCCCCCGCCGCCTTGGCCACTTTCCTGTCAGAATAAATTTAACTCACCTCTCACTCCTTTTTGGCTCCACTATGGCTGGCTGGCTAATGAGGTGGCCCAATGACCATCAAACCATTCTCTTCAATCCCCTGCTGTGTAGCTGACTTTCCCCTGGGGTTGCCAATATCCAGGTGAGACCTGGAGAGCTCCCGCTGTTACAATTGATCTCCAGATGACAAAGATCAGTTCTCCCAGAGAAAATGGCTGCTTTGGAAGGTAGACCCTATGGCATTATCTCCTGCTGAGTCCTTCCTTCCCCCCAATGCTGCCCTCCATAGGATCCACCCCCCAATTCTCCAGGTATTTCCCTAATCAGAGGTGGCAACTGTGCTTTCTCCTCAGTGCCTGTTGCTAGTCAACCAGGTCCTGTCAGTAAAAGACCCTTTCCACACCTGTTTTGGCCTTTGGGAGAAAACTCATTGGGTCACTCCTGATAGGGTTGCCAACTCCAGGTGCGAAATTCCTGGAGATTTGAGGGATGGAACCTGGAGAGGATGAGGTTTGAGGATGGGTGGGACCTCAGACAGGTAGAATTCCATAGACTCCACCCTCCAAGCCAGCCATTCCCTCATGGGGAACCATTGTTTCCAATCTCCAGGTGGGGGTCGGAGATCACTCAGAATTACAATGCTCTCTAGGAGGGAGGGGGAGGAGATGGAAAGCTGAAGCCAGGGGGCAGATAACAGTAGGGTGATGGTTGGCTGGGACGGAGATTGGGATGCCAACACCAGGTTGTGAGATTCTTGGGGATTTGAAGGGTGGAGCCTGGAGAGGGTGAGATTTGAGAAGGGGTGGGACCTCAGACAGGTGCAATGCCATAGACTCCACCCTCCAAACCAGCCATTCCCTCATGAGGAACCATTGTTGCCAGTCTCCAGAGGAGGGATGGAGATCACATAGAATTACAACTGCTCTTCAGATGACAGAGATCAGTTCCCCTGGAGAAAATGGTGGACTCTGTCATTATACCCTGAGGAGGTCACCACAGCAAATTGGCGCTGAGTGCCCAAGGCTGGGGCACTCTCCCAGAGCCTCTTTCTAGAGTTCATTGTATCTATTTCCACAACAGGCCTTATTCCTAGTTTAGAATAAAATTCACTATATCATAACTGTGGCCCAGGAGGCTCTGGCAGCAGCATAGAATCTTGCAATGGTATCCCAGATTCCAGTCTCAAGGTCGGCTAGCAGAAAGGAGGTATACTACTCCTTCAATCTTCCTGGAATCCTTTGGATAGGCTGAATAAGTATGCATCTGAGGTCATCAGGGAAGGGGCAATGAAGCAATACATGACCAACCATTTCAGTTTCTTCAGAGGCGCAAGGACAAAGATGCTCATGGAGTGGGACACCACTGTATCTCCTGTCTTGCAATGCAGATGGCAGAATGTTAAAACAAGCCAAGGTAAAAGCTATTTTATGCTTGATAATCAGTAAACTAGCTAAGTAATTTGACAGTGCTAATTTCTTGTGCCTAAAATGATGGTATATTACAGGAGAAGATAGATTGTGTTAAAGCTCGATATCCCAGATCCTTTGCTTAATAACTGATTTGGATTTTATATAACCTAAGGTTGTTAAGCTGCTAGGAGAGTATCCAATGGGTCATAATTTCTCTAAAAGGGACCTTTTCCATTTTGATTGGTAGGTGTCTGTTACTGTTATAAAGGTGCAAGACCCACAGGGGAGAAAATAAGCTTCAACCAGTAATTAATCCTGTGCATCCATGCCTGGGCTTCCAGAGAATGTAAGCCAGCTTCTAAATGCAAAACTGCACTGAGAATACAGCAGGTAACTTCCAGTATGGTTCTCAGAAATTTGGTCTGCATGATTTCAAGAGGCTATAGGTAGTGTACGTGCATAATTGAGAGCCATATAGGAACTGTCTAGTACCCATGGCCACAAAAGCATGCAAGGCTGAAGGGACAAGTTGGCTGCCTCTAGTGTGAAAGGATTTTTTCAGAACAGAAATGCTTTTCTGGGCAATCTTGACCATGGTATTTATTTGAGTGTGCCAAGACCCAGAAGAATGAAAAACCACACCACCTAAGCACTTAAAGCATGCCACCTGTTCAATAACACTCCCATTTATCATCCATCTGTGATTAAGTCTTTTTCTAGAGAACACCACTATTTTGGACTTACTGTAGTTAACAGTCAGAAGATCACTATCATAGTGTGATGCAAGAGACCACAGCATACACCTTAAACCAATACTGGTATGAGACAGCAGGACTGCATTGTCTAAATAAAGTAAAATTGAGAGTGGTCTAGAGGCCAATATAGGAGGATGGAAGTTGAGGTCAGATAAATTGTTAACTGATGATGATAGATTCAGGTGGGTAGCCATATTGGTCTGAAGCAGTAGATACAAGAACAGAGAACCACAGCTCTTATAACAATATAGAGAAGAACAACGAAAGCTGTGTATGTTAAGTATGCAACTCAACACGATTGGATTTCAGCAAAGTGATTTCAGCTTTATTGTAACAGCAAACTCAACAACACACACACAGAACAGTGGAGCACAGCTCCCTTTTTAAATGATCCGGGCTGTCAAAGCCACACCCATAAATAAGTTAACAACCAATAAGAAAACCAGGATAAAGACCAATGAGGTCTGTTCCCAACAAAACACATATATACATTGTCACTGGTTATTTACAGAGGTTTCATAGAAACCAGCCAATAGGAATGCGACAGCTTACAATCCTCTTTATGTTTGAAGCTTAACATGTAAAAGTATAGGACCGATTCAGCTTCAGAACATAACAGTGTATGTATCTGTTATGTCCTGACTTGTGAACAGACTGTATTCTTTTACATGTTAAGCTTGAAGTCAGGACCAGGATTGTAAGCCTTGACAATCCTACTGGTTGTTCTTGATTTTGCACTGTTTGTAACCAATCAGAACTCTGAAATGTTATGGAGGGAACAAGCCTCATTGGTCCTTATCCCTCAAATGTTATTGGTTGTTAACCAAAGAAGGGGCGTGGTTTTGTTAGCCCAGACTATTTAAAAAGGAGCAGTGCTCCACTGTTTTTGTGTGTGTTATCTGATCGTCTTGTTGTTCTTAAATAAAGCTGAATCACTGTTAATCACTCTCTTAGTTAAGGCTCATACTTAACAGTATCTGCTAAGTAATACCAACAAATTCAATAAATGCAAAATATATTATAATATTGAAAACATCCAAAATTGTTGTATTGTTTGTTTTTATAATTTTACCTGGTTGATATTGTTTTATATTGTTTATATTGTTTAAATTGTTTATATTGTTAGCTGCCCTGAGCCTTCGGGGAGGGCGGGATACAAATCGAAACAAACAAACAAACAAACAAACAAACAAATAAATAAATAAAATCATATACAAGTGCAAGAAGAGGTCCAAACAATGAAGATAACAAAGTTTTCTGGATTATAAAGTCGTTTTGTAGTCTTCATCTGCACGGGACCATGAATATCTTTTAGAACTGCAGAGTTTCATTTTTTGTGTGTGTTGCATAATTCTATAAGCAGTCAAATGATAGTTAAATGCATCTGTTTCTAAGGTTGGGCCAACAGTATAGTGAGTAGAAATGAAGCCTTCATTAACTTCATTGACAGGCTGATAGGAAAACAGTAAAAAGACCCACAGCTGTAGGAAGGAGACTCCTGGCCCTCAGGGGATGAGTCAGTGAAAGGTGCAGATAAGGCTCAGTGTGGAAGCAACCTTGTTTGCTACCTCTCTGTGTGCTGACCTGTTTAGCAAACAGAGCTGTACCCTGATACTACTGTCTTGTGCCTTATCTCTAGTAATCTCTGCTTGCTCCTGAAGCCTGGGACCCTGACCCCTGTATTCTCCACCTGTTCCTAAGCCTTGGAACTGGATCCCTGGATCCTCAGGCCTCCTAATTTGACCCTTAGACTGGACCTTCAGATATCTGACTTGCTCCTGCGTATTTCTGTACTTTTTGTCATTGTATTTGTGTTTCCTGGAAAACCCGGGTAGAGCAACAACATTAGGCTAACCCTGAATATAACAACAGGCCCAGTAGCACCCGAAGGACTGGCTCAAACTGTTTAAAATATACACGGTCCTGATCTTGACTGAGTACTGCATATGAAGAAACTGAGGCAAACTTGCTTCTCATGTGTGATTGTGAGTGGGTCTCAGACCCATATTCTCGAGCTTCATTTAAAGCCACTATGATTTCAACCAGTGCTCCCTCTATTTATCTGTTCATTCATGGCACTCAGCAGAGATGTGATGCCATAGAGTCAGCCATCCAAAGCTATCATTGCATCCAGGGTAACTGATCTTGATAGTCTGGATATTGGATGTAATTCTGAGAGAATGCCAGGCCCTATCTTGAGGTTGGTAACCCTAGCTTGGATCTCTCCCAAAACTTCTGTGGGCACAAAAGGAGAATTTTTGCTGATTCCACCCTCCACAGGGAGACTACTGATTATCCTTAAGCTTTGCTCGTGGGTCACTTATCCCTCAGAAGCAGCATTTCCAGAGCTGTCTGGGGCTGGAGCAGAAGGGGGAAAATGGTGAAATCCCCTTCCCTTCTCCTTTGTGCCTGTCGAAATTCTAGATAGGATCTATGTCAACATACAGGTTATTTTAAGAAATGCTTACTGAAATGTTAAAGTATTTCAATTTAATCAAGGGAATAGTAATAACAAAAGTATTTAAATACTGGTGGAAGCTCCAGTTCAGATTTGCAACAAAGATCCTTCATCTGATGAAGGGAACTTTGACTCTCAAAACTTGTATCCCCAAAATGTTGTTGGTCTCTAAGGTGCCAATGGACTCATGTCTAATGAAGATCCAGCTAGCAATACCTGGAGTTATGACAATAGTGTATGCAATAGAAGTTTTTAAAATGTTATTAGAAACTCTTGTGTGTTTAAATAATCAAGTTTAGTGAGAACATCAGATACATGCCCCTAGGAATGCTGCTGACAAACTGGAATTCTGTAATATGTTCCCTGTGGCTGTATGCTTGAGATACAATCTTCTAAATAATACTTAATGAGATGGTATTTGCATTCCATTCTTACAGGATTACCCTGCCCCCTCTCCCATCAGCACTGTTTCTAATAGGAAACTGCATAGATCATGCTCACATGCACAAGAACATGCACAAGGTGTGGATTTCTGCATATTTACAGGGCTTCCCAGGTATGCATTAAAAATGTGGCTGTGAATCCCCCTCCCCCAAAAAACCCAGAAAACACTCAAAAATGGTCTCAGGAGGACAGAGAATGGAATACTGAGAGAAATTGAGGGTCCAGCTACATGTTGGATTGCCAAGGATTTGTGGAGGGGAGGGAGCTCAGTGGGGTACAATGCCATGGAGTCCACTCTCTGAAGCAGCCATTTTATCCAGGGAAACTGATCTCTGTCCTCTGGAGACCAATTATAATTCTGAAAAATCTCCAGGCTTCACCTGGACACCTAGACACCAGTCAGTTTGGGGATGCTCCAAATTACTCACATTCCCACATTCATCAGAGGACTAACCTTAAAAAATGCTTTGTTGTTCAGTGTGGCTTGGAGAGCTACCGGGGGGGGGAGGGGCTTCTGCTTTTACTCCAGTGCCATTTTCCCTAGAGAAAATGGCTACAGGGTGGCCCTATTAACCCCTTTTTCAGAAAAGGGAAACAGGCCTACCATGGCTGTTTCCACTAGGGAAACAGTCTGGGAATGAAGGCACAAACCCCTCTTTCTGCTTCCCAAGGCTCTGAGCTGTACCAAGTGATCTAGTGGTTTTTAAGGTGAATTTCCCAATCTGTATGTAATTGTGCCTCAGGCCCTGACCAAACTCATGTCACATGACAAGTAAAGTTGGATCCTGAGAGTCAATTCAAAAGCAGGATGAGGGGAGAATTGGGCCTGCTGTAGGCACTGAATGTTTAAAGTGGAGATCTCAGGGGGATTTCCAAATTGTCTCCCATTATATGCTCCTGTGATAGCGACATTCTTCAGACAACCTTCTTCTTATAGTACCTCCCTTAGAACTGTGTGTTCAGTGAAAGCTAAGTGACAGGCTTTTTTCATAAAGTGTCCAGTTCATGGCAATGGCCTATCAGAGGGGATGTGGAGGGCTCCTTCACTTGTTACGTTTAGAATGGCATATTCCAGAGAGTGTTTGATGGAAGAGAAATTGTTTTAATAGATTTGGCTTTGTTGATTGTGTTGTATTTTTTTTTTAAAAAAAATCTTCATTAAAAATCTGACTTTAAAAGAGTGTTTTTAATTTTGTGTATTTTAATCTTGCTAGTTAGACTGGTATATTTTGTGTCCTCAAAACCTGGTTGTTTTGTTAGCTACTTTAAGGTTGAGGCAATAGGGTGGGATAGAAATGTTTTAAATAAATAAACAGTCTCTCCTTTCCTTCACTGCTTGTGGCCCCCACCTAATTTACATACTTCATTTATACCCCAATTTTCTCCATAATGGGAATCCAAAGTAACTTACAGCATTCTTCCATTCTCCATTTATCCTCATAACAATCCTGTCAGGTAGGTTGGGTTCAGTGTATGACTGCCCCCTGATCACCCACTGGATGACACCCAGCAAGTTATCATGTTAGAGTGGGAATTCAAACCCGGATCTCCCAGGTCCTAGTCTGATACTCTATCCACTATTACACCATGCTGGCTGTCCATTGCTTCTACCAATAAACGTAGAATACTTCCCCTTCCACTGTATTGTCTTTTCCTTTTCCCACTGTTGAATACTTAGCAAAGCTAACATGCATAGTGGAATCAAAGCAATGCAGCACACATGTGTATTTAGCTTTAAGAAAAGTTTACTAGAAAAATAAGGGAAGGGTTACATGGAATAAAATGGTAAAATCCTAACTAACTGGTTCTAAACTCCATCTTGGTTACTCTTCTTCTCCAATCTGAGAGTAGAACAAAGGAAAGTAAAGATCCCCCTCCCCCCCAAAGCCCAAGCCACATGTACATGCAGATCACCATGTAGCATCTTCCAATATATTGATGAACCAATAGCTGATTTCAAACTTATCTCATTACAAATAATTTGTCCCCCTCTCTGGTGGGAAAACCATGCCTAACACCTAATTGGTCCTAAGCTAACTAGGTAGTATGAGCATACATAAACAACAGTTTAACTCTTTCATGACTGAAGCGATGAGACTTGCAGACTCCAACACCCAGTGGTAATGGTGGTGGAAAGTGCTGTCAAGTTGAAGCCAGTTTATGACAACCCTATAGGGTTTCTAAGACAAGAGACAAACATAGGTGATTTTCCATTACCTGCCTCTGCATTTCAACCCTGGACTTCCTTGGTAGTGACTATCCATCCAAATACTAATCAGGGCTGATCCCACTTAGCTTCCAAAATCTGACTAGCTCATGCCATCCAAGTCATGGTCCTATTCACATTATCCAAGTTTATTACCCTTTTCTGACGCAACAGCTGAGATCGATGCATGGAAGTAGGCTTCTATATGTTGATTCTCTTGCTGGCTCTGGAACGTCTCATGAATAATATACATGATATGTACATCAGTATGCATTAGAATAAATTGTACTGCACAATTTGATGCAACCTTGTCAATGCAATACCACCTCCACATCAGGGTGTGGACATTCCCATCTGTCTTTTAATGCAGGTGTGAAGTAGTGATGTACATATGTATTTTTATTTCTTTCAATTTTCATGCATGATCAGGAAGATTTTTGTTCTACAAATATCTTGTTTTCCTTTTTTTTAATTTGTTCATAACATTATGCTTTTCATTTTTTTACATTTTTACATTATATGAATTTTTGGTCATTGATATGTTGGTCTCGGAACTAAGCTGAGGAGAAGTGAATGAATGGAGAGATAGCAGACGACAAAAGAACAGGTTAAACCTTCCTTCTCATTTGCCATTTCTTCCCCCAAAATACTTCCCCCAGTTTGCTTCCTGTGTTTGATGCATAGTTCTTTTCTAATTCTCAAATGTCATATTTTTTCTCATTTTTTCCTCAATATTTCTCAATATTTTTTTCTCAAAAGTCATAAATTACCTGCCTACCATTTTTCTGCTCACCTTGACACAGAGAGTACTACATCTTTCTGTGTTATACCTCTGAGGATGCCAGTCACAGCTACTGGCGAAACTTCAGGTCCTACAATGCCAAGACCACGGCCACACAACCTGGAAAATCTACAGCAACTAATGTCATATTTTTGTTGTTTTATCTGCCTCCTTATTGTTTGGGGGCAAAGCTTTTGGAACATCACTCTTTCTCTCTCTAACTGTCTCCTTGGCTGAGGAGAGGCCCACCCTGAGAGCAGATTGTCATGGGGGGGGGGGGAAAGCAGATGATTAGCTTAATCAAAGGATGGCAGGAAATGTGCAGCATTCCAACCTGTCAAGCCAAAATGTATGAGTACAAAGAAAAGTTGTTTCTGGTATTTCTCCTGCTCTGAAAATGACAAATTCACTGTGGCATCTCTATGCATGCTTGGTACAACTGAAAGCAGCATCCCGCCACAAAGCTCTCTATAGAATGAAGCTTCCTCATTATTCTGTGCTAATACACTTGAGTACATCTTAATCCTTGCTTTACTCTTCTGTCCTCAAAGAACATTGATCTCTTCTGATTCATACAAGGATATAGGCAGGAATGATCAGTCTTCTTATTTAGACTGTAATCCTGCAGGCAGGGCTTGTTCTGTTTTAAATTTTAGTACAGCACCTACCTCATCATATTTTGTCATGCTCTTGTGGTGTAGATTATGGTTTGAATGTTGGACTTGGACTAGGGAGACCCAGGTTTAAAACCCCACTGGACCATGACTCTCTCTTTGGGTAAGTCATTTGCTCAAACTTACCAGGCTGATCTGAGGGAAAATGGAGTGCAGAAAGCCATGCCCAAAGGGTAGGATAAAAATGTGCTAAAAGGGCTTTTCAGATATTACAGTCATGCATAATGTAAGTCCACCACCCGTGCATAACAAGAGTGCACACTGCTTTAGATGCCTCCATTATATATGATTGCCAAGTTGTGTGAACAAGCATGTATGCCTTCAGTATGTGTGAATATGAAATCTGAAAATCCACTGGTCAGTTCACTTGCACCAAAGCACACCTATGACCATTGACCCTGTTCACACAACATGGTGGGAAGACTGGGGTAGCATGTATTTCTATTACATGCAGTTGGTGGGCTCTTAGCACTCATGATTATCTGAAACAGTCTAGATAGACAGTAGTAATATGTATTCTATCTCATTTCACAGTGCTTAGGCAACAACTCAGATGCACGGTTTTACATATCAGCCTGATGGCAATTGCAAATTATTGCTGGCAAATTACTGCAGTCTGCTAGCAATTTAGCACTGCCTTTAGAAAATACAGATTCCTTCCAATAACTGTTTATAAGCACAGGACAGTAGACATCTTCCCAAGCTCTTTGAGGGCTCCATGTTAGCCTACTAATCTGGTCTGACACAGTCTATTCCCATATCATTTGAAACCCCTGGACTCATCAGTTTCTGTGGGGGGTGGGTGGGTGGGGGGAATCATAGCCATGTTGAATAGATAGCACAATCATTCACACATCCAGGAAATATTTGTTTTAATCAAAATTATTAACAAAATCTATTCATCTAGTTCCTTCCCCTCATTAAAATAGGCTTGGTATACATATGCAGCAGATACATATGAACACTCATATATTTAATTCTCAACATGGTCCCATCTGCAGATACTCATATCCACATACTGGTGACATGTAGAAAGAAAGGAAATCTTTCTGAAAATTTGGGAGAACCCCCAGGTTTGCAGAAAAATCCAAAAAGTTTAAGAAAATGGAGGAGTTAATTCCGCAAAACAGAGGAGGAGCATTATTGGTGCTTGTGTTGCATGGACAACACACCTCTGTATGGGCTCTGTGAAGGCAGGCGTAGGAGGTGGAAAGAAACAGCAGTGATTTATCCAAACAGAGGAGGAATGGGAACTGGTGAGTGAAACAGTGAGCCAGTGAGGGGGATGTCTTGCAGGTCACCTGCTTGTTTATTTCTATATGACTGCATATTCATTCTTCAGTTATACAATTGGTGGTGGGACATGATGAGGCAGAGATTAATATGCACTGCATTTAACTGCCAGCATGCACAGAAAGCAATCCAAAAATGGGCTTAAGTGGCTCATGAACAACTCAAACTGCTCATTGAACAAATAGTTCCCTGCTCGTGATGGATAAGAGGAACATGAACTGAATTTTCAGATGCTCAAACATCCCTGTTTATAACGAACATTGGCTGCTGTAGAAACCTTAAGGAAAATACTACATACATGTTTCCCTGTTGTATCCATTTACTTGTCTGGACTGCAGCCAATAGCCACCCTGATTTTAATATTACTACTCCTTGTGTTGATGAAATGAAAGGAATAAGTTTTGATTGCGACTCACTTAAGCCAAGGTTCTTGGGTGCCTCTGTAAACTGAGGTGAAATCATTTGCTGAAGTCATGCCATGTGCTCTCAAAGAAAAAAAGTTTACTCCACAAGAGTGAACATGTCAAATGAATCACATGCATTAAGACAAGCCTATGCTTATCCTCCCCCCCGCCCCCGCAAATGAGACAAGAACGGAAGCTGCACCAACCACAGTCCAAGATGCTGTTAGTCACAAATTAAGGGCTATTAATCACTAATTAAGAAGGTAAAGATTTCACATCAAAAGTGATTTTCTCTGTGCCCACTTGTCTAGTGCCAAGGCAGGGCATTATGACTGTTTCTGATTTCAGGTTTTCCTGTTACCTCAGGGGATGAAGAAGACATGAGAATAGTTTGCAAATAGTTTCCCAGGTTGTGATGTTTATTTCCCCCTTGCAGATCTCTGGTGGTTCCCACAGATACATTTCTCACCTCATTCTTCCAGATGGTGGAAATTATGTTCCTTGTTGAAAAAAGTGGAAGGGCATGGGCTCCGTAACTCTGATCCTGGGCAACTTGAGGTTTCCAAAATTCGTGTGCTGATCAGATATTCAGTCAAAACAACACCCAGAATTGAAAGTTTAAGACATGGAAAGTTAGTCTGACAGCCATATTTTGCATGTTCACGGACAGTTCCCAGTAATACAGGAAAAAAATGTTTGGAGGCAGAAGCTCATCGGAACACTAAAGGGGCTGCTTTAAGGCATGTATTATAAGAACAGGTGAGACTTAAGGCCCAACATGGCATGGAGCAGACTTCAGGGCTTGCCTTGCAGAGATGATGCAGCACTGAGTGTACTGTTGAGCTGGCTCCTCAGGGACATGATATGGAGCAGACAGCAGGGCTTTCTCTGCAGGGACAACATGGCATGGCACAGTGTGTACTTCAGAGCTTGCTCCATAGTGGCAAAATGGCATGCAGGGCTTGTTCCATAGAGATTACACAGTATGAGGTGCACTGCCCCAGATCCTTTGGGACCAGAAGTTCCTTGAGTGTGGCAGCTGTTTGAGAGATGTGCCTCATCAATTCTAGTTTTCATCAGGCATAGTGATAATCCAATGGGAACTGCAATGCAAAATACTACATCTGAGAGTCATGACTCAAGCAGTTACATTCTAACCATTTCAGAACAGCTTGTCCGAACTGCCTGAAGCTGGCAACATCTATCCTCTTTGCCTCATAATCCTGTAACATTCCAAGAATGAAGCTTTGCTGCAGTCTGCAAAGATCATGAACCAAGCTGGGGCGGGGAACAGTTGGAAACTGAGTGAGAGAGGGAGATATGGGGCCTCTGAGAAGCTGATGAATGAAATGTGCTTGAGGAGGAGAAAAGGAGTGTGAATAGTGAGCTAAGAAAATGTAAATTCTAATCTCATATTAGCTAAAAGGGAGAAGGACTAGAACAGGGGTGTTAAACATATGACCCATGGGGCGGATCTGGCCCCTGAAAGGTTGCAATCCTGCCAAAGAGCAACTGACTCTGTGCTGCTTCCTGCTTCTAACATTGCAGCTCCTTTCCCCCAGTATCTCCTATTTCTTGTCTCAGAGGAGAGGGGGGAAAGCCTTCCCACGATTGGCTGAGGGCTCCTCCCTACTCCTACTCCTCTGGGGTGGGAGGGGGAGGGAAAGAGACATAGAGAGGGGGGAAATGGCATGGGACTTTTAAGAAGACCAGCAGTGTTTTATTCCAGGTATAAGCTTTTGTGTGTAAGCATACTGTTTCTTCTTCAGAGACAGAAGGAGGGAAAGAGCCAGTGGGAGTATGCCAGAGAGAGAGAGAGAGAGAGAGAGAGAGAGAGAGAGGCCCGATCTGCATCTAGCATTTGCTCTGCTGTTTTACCAAATCCACACTGGAACAGAAAATCCCATCTACATTGCATGCCACTTTCACTTTGATTGTCACATTTTATGGCAGCGTCCAGACTGCATGCTGCTTTCACTTTGTTTGATCTCTGGTTTTATAGTGGCTGTCTGCATAGATTTATGGCCGTTTTATGGCCATTTGGGGGTGGCTCTGCAGTCACTACAGTGTTGGCCCAGGATAGCTGAATGTGGTTTTGAACTGCATCTTTTTCTATTCCAGTGTGGGTTTGGTAAAAATGCTAAAAGCAGATTGGCCCACAGAGAGAGAGGGGGGGAGTCCTGTACCTATGTTTAAGATAAAAAATGTTTTATTCCAGGTATAAGCTTTTGTGGGCAAGCACACTTATTTAGAGGGGGGGGAGGAGGGAGAGGGAAAGAGCCAAAGATAGCACACCAGAGAGAGGGGGTCTCATGGCACTTGGAGAGATCCCCTTTTTCATATCTAACAGATGGGGGAGGTGATCCTAACAGCCCAGCTTACATTCCTTAGTAGTGAAAGGGAACAAGAGTACAGTAGCACCTTAATGATTAACAAAATTTGTGTCTGGGCATGAGCTTTCATGAATCATTGCTCCCTTCTTCAGATACAGCTGGAATGTGAGCCCATATGTCCCTATATCTTGGAGTGTGAAGTGATTTCAGACACCAAATGACAATAGCAGGCACTGGTAATGAGAGAAGAAACCTAGGTCCAACATTCACTGGATTTTGGAGAAAGCACCAGAAAAAACATCTACTTCTGCTTCATTGACTATGCTAAAGCCTTTGATTGTATGGATCACAACAAACTGTGGCAAGTCCTTAAAGAGATGGGAGTACCAGACCATGTTTCCTGAGAAACCTGTATAAGGGTCAAGAAGTGACAGAACCGGATATCGAACAACTGATTGGTTTAGCATCGGAAAAGGATTATGGCAAGGATATATATTGTCACCTTGCTTATTTAATTTATATGCAAAGTACATCATGCAAAATGCTGGCCTGGATGAATCACAGGCCAGAATTAAGACTGCTGGGGAAAAGATGAACAACCTCAGATATGCAGACAATACCACTTTAATGGCAGAAAGTGAAGAGGACCTAAAGAGCCTTTTGCTAAGGGTAAAATACGAGAGTGCAAAGATTGGCTTGAAACTCAACATCAAAAAAACTAAGATCATGGCATCCGAACCCATCACTCTTTGGCAAATAGAAGGGGAAGTCGTGGAAGCAGTGACAGAATTCACATTCCTGGGATCCAAGATCACTGCAGACGGTGACTGCAGCCAAAAAATTAAAAGATGCTCTCTCCTCGGGAGGAAAGTGATGGCAAATCTAGGTAGCATAATAAAAAGTAGAGACATCACACTGCCAACAAAAGTCTATATGGTCAAAGTAATGGTAATCCCAGTAGTAATGTATGGCTGTGAGAGTTGGAGTATAAGGAAGGCTGAGCGCCGAAGAATAGATGCTTTTGAATTATGGTGCTGGAGAAGACTCTTGAGAGTCCCTTGGACTGCAAGGAGATCGAAACAGTAAATCCTAAAAGAAATCAACCCTCACTGTTTCCTGGAAGGCCAGATACAGAACCTGAAGCTCAAATACTTTGGCCATCAAATGAGAAGGGAGCACTCACTGGAGCAGATTCTGATGCTGGGAAAGACTGAAGGAAAAAGAAGAAGGGGATGGCAAAGGATGAGATGGTTAGACAGTGTTATTGATGCAATGAACATGAAATTAAGCAAACTCCAGAGCATGACGGAAGACTGGCATGATGTGGTCCATGGGGTCTCAAAGAGTCGGACTTGACTGTGCGACTGAACAACAACAAAAATGTGCTTTTGTGAGTCAGTGCTCACTTCTTCAGACTTATTTCCAATTATTCTTTGCATCCTGCCGGAGTGAATCTTCCTGTACCAAATTGAGACCTAGGTTTTCCTGTCTCATTACCAATGCTGATATCTCCATGCCTCTGTATATCACACCAATGCTGATATATCCACCTGTCTGCATATCGGACCTTAACCAATCACACCTGCTATTGCCATTCAGCATCTGAAATCATCTTTATAAAGTTTATATCTCCTGTACCTTTTGTTACATTTTATGGCACACATGAGCTGGCCTGACAAAGTGACATTTATGTCAGATCCAGCCCTTGTAACAAATGAGTTCTACACCTCTGGACTAGAATGACAAAACTCTGGAGTGCCTAGCATAGCCTGGCAACTGGGGGGAGATAAGGGGTGGATACTTGCTGCAGGGGGGGTGATCACCATGCAATGATGTCAGTTCTGGTGTGACCGAGAAGTGCAGGCATTGCACCAGGGTGACACTGTAGCACTAACCCCAAAGCTTTATGGTTTCAATACAGTTTCTGGACAAATGCTAGAGTGTCAGTCTGGTGTGATGCTGGTGCTTCTGGGTCAAGTCAGAAATAACAGCATCATGTGGCGAAGATCACCGCCATTTTGATGGTCTGCTTGCACACTCCAACCAGATGAGCAGTGGCAGGCACTGGAATGAATTACTAGATGTTTGCCCACAAATGCCAGCACCTGGTAAGCCTAGTCCCTAAGTACCCTGGGACAGCAGCAAGTCAGGTGATTTGCTTTCATATGATGTTTGGGTTGGATGTAGGGGGTGATTTGGGAGGTCCATATGCAATTTTTTCTGGGATTGTTGATATATGGAAAATGGGAAGCACTTTGAACACTGAAATATGCTCTTTAAATGCTGAATGAAATTACTAGCAATGGAGGAAATTAGGGGTATTGGCCATGCTTAGCAATTATGACCACTGCTGTACTATAATGGAACAGAGGGTGCTTTTATAAGAGAACAGGACTGAAGTCTGTTCCACTGTTTATGCCATGATATGCCTTATCTTGCTCTTACTGCATTAATTTCTAGTTTTGTAATTTCATTCATCTTTTTTTTCATGGTTTATGACAGCCTTACAAGATTGCCTGCCATGCTAATCTCTTGGCCCTGGCCCTCATTGCCACACTTCAGCTGAGCAGGAGCCAAAGTATGGCTGATCCAGCTGAGCTCTGAGAAGGAGCAAGGTGTTAGAGCTGCCAGAGGGGTGAGTGGTTTATTTATTTACTTTCAGCTGAGGTGTTTTAGCTGAGAAGGTACTGTGTGGGGGACTGTATTTGGGAGTGTGTGGGTGAGTTGTAGCAGACTCCTGGCTGCTGGAGTTAGGGTGTGAAAGGGTCATTGTTTGCCTATAATTAAGTGCCTAGGGTGAATTTGAATAGCTGCTGGCCACACCCTCTCCTCGGGGATGCGTCTATTTAAGGCAGGAAGCTTGCAAGAGGCATGAGCCTCTGGCATGAGCTGAAGGGTCAGAGCCAAAGGGTGTGGCTCTTGGCCTGTGGCTCTTGGCCTAGGGGCTCTGTAAGAAGCCCAGGAAGAGCCAGAAAGCCAGGGACCTCAGCTCCTTGGGTTCCCAGTAAGGTAAGTAGACTTCTACAACAGTAACCATATAAATACAAAGGGTTTTAAAAGGGGGGGTTATATAAAGGTATTTGTTTAAAAACAATTATGAAGCCAGAATGCCAGCAGGGGGTTGGGGGCTATCCAGTGGTTTGCATGGAGTGTCACATATATGACTATCTGCCCACTGGTCAGAAGTCTTGGGTGTGTGCTCAGTGCAAGAAGCTCCTGGTTCTCAGGGAGCGAGTTTGCTCTCTTGAGGCCAAGGTGGCTGACCTGGAGAAGCAGAGACAGTCAGTTAGGTGCACGGAGAAGACTCTCGGGGACTTGTTAGATATGTCCCACTCTGGATCTGGCAGCCTTGCTGCTGCCAGGGAGCATGAGGGTCAAGGGGAGATGGGGCACCATGCTGAGGATAAGGGGAATGTGCCCTCAGAAGGGACCTCTTCTTCAGTTGGTGAACGGGTATCCTTTCGTACCAAGGAACTGTCCCTGGGAAGGGTGGGAGGGGGGCTCTTGGTGGTTGGTGAGTCGATCCTTAGGCAGGTAGACAGCTGGGTGGCAAACCCACGTACTGACCGTATGGTGACTTGCCTGCCTGGTGCGAAGGTAGCGGACATTACGCGTGTTTTAGATAGGCTGGTAGATAGTGCTGGGGAGGAGCCAGTGGTCGTGGTGCACGTCGGCACCAACGATGTTGGGAAATGCAGTTGTGAGGTCCTGGAGGAGAAATTTAGGCTGCTGGGCAGGAAACTCAAGGCCAGGACCTCCAAGGTAGCCTTCTCAGAAGTGCTACCTGTTCTACGTGCAGGGCCGGAGAGACAGGCACAGATCAGGAGTCTCAATGCGTGAATGAGATGATGGTGTAGGGGGGAAGGGTTCAAGTTTGTTAGGCACTGGGATGCTTTTTGGGACAAGAGGGAGCTGTACGAAAGGCTGCTGGTGCTCAAAATCAAAAAGGTGGCAGAGCAGTTTTTAAACTGAATAATGGGGGAAAGCCGACAGGAGATGAAAAATGGCGAATTGACACACTTTGCGAGTTGTGCAGAGTGTACTGCGGCATCTGACGACAGTCTGGGCTCTATTTGGCCCAGCGCAGCACTCTCCAGGCGGGGGAGTGGCAAGCAAGCAGCGAAGCCTGAGGGGGGTTGAGATCGGTGTGGATAAGCTTCGGAGGAAGCTTGTTTACACTTTGATCTCCTTCCGTGAAGAGGGCAGTTGCAAATCAACTCTACAGATGCCAGCCGGGCTGAGAATTCAGCATAAATTCGCCATCTACCGATCTCTTTATCATCTGGATTAACATCGTTTACAGAAGAAGCACCGCGAAACCCCGAGACTACAAGCAAGGTAACAAACAAACGATTAAGCGCTTACCGGTTTAAAGGAGACTGTGATATTGAAACGTACGGATAAGCGTTGAAACCTTTAAGGAACCGCTTGATTTAAAAGCAAAAAGAAAGCTTTCCGTTAGAGAAAAAAGCTGAAAAGAGACTTTGTTTTGCATTCCTGTGGTCAGCCAAGTCTAAACGTTACGTAGTAGAAACGAAACTAACTGTGACTCTGTGATACAGGAAGTGGGCTAGAGTGGAGGTTTTAGAGGCTGCTGTGTTTGAAGCGGATGGACATTTTATTGTGTGACACCACCCTTACCGGAAGTTGGATTACAGAGACGGACAGGTGAACAGGAAGTTTGAAAGGAGCCTACTCTAGCCGGAAAACCATAGAGAAATTGCGCCCGACATTTTGGGGAGGACTAAAACTTAAAATGTTATTTTCAAGCCGAAAAAGTGTTTAAACAAGTTCTAAAGGTGGCGATTTGGCTTGAAGACTGCTAATATAAAGACTGACTAACATTGAAGTGGCCTCCAAGACGGATTTGAGAACAAGACCTAGAGCTGCTTCATCACCCAGCCCAAGAATGACTGCAAAGGAAAAAAAGAGTGGCAAGCAGCTATGGAAGCGATGGAAAAACGGATGACTGAGAATCTTGGAAAACAAATTGAATCACAGTTGCAACAACAATTGGAGCAAATAGAGCAAGTGCAAATCCAAGTACAGAAAAAAAATATGGAAGAATTGAAAGAACTGGTACTTACAGAAGTGTCAGGGATTAAAAAAGATACAGAAGAACTCAAAAAGGAAGTCAAAAGTCTGGTGACAAAATCTGAAGATATGGAACAAAAGGTTAAAAAAACCCTGTCAGAAAATGCAAGGCTGGAGACCATGATGGATTACAGGGCTACTCAGAATCACCTGAGATTGAGAGGGATAGAAGAGGAGGAAGATCAAGATCTACGGGCCCTAGTAATTAAGACATTGACAACTTATATAGGGGAAGATGAAGGAGATTTGGATGCAGACTTTGACTTGATTTACAGAGTAAATTCAGCTTATGCCAAAAGAAAGCAATTACCTAGAGATGTAATTGTTCAATTTGTGACAACAAAGATGAAGGAAGACGTTTTCAAGAAACAATTTACACAACCGTTGGAAATTAATGGAAAGAAAATAATAATTTTGAGAGAAATTCCGAGATCGATTCTACAAGATAGAAAGAAATTCAAGAAATTGACAGACAGGTTAAAAGAAATGAATATTAGGTTCAGATGGGAGATTCCATATGGACTTACATTTATGTACAACTCGGTGAGATCAACTCTTAAATCTGAAGGAGACTTATATAGATTTAAAGCGAGCAATCTGGACGATTTTAAAGATATTTAATTTAACACCATTATGGATTACAAATTTTTATCTTGGAACGTAAATGGATTAAATTCACCAGGTAAAAGAAGACTGGTGAATCATTGGCTGGAAAAACAAAAATGTAACATAATTTGTTTACAAGAAACACACATAAGAAAACAAGACGATAAATATCTGACTAATAAAAAATTGGGAGAAGAATTTCATTCTTCAGCAGTTAATAAGAAAAAAGGAACAGTGATTTATATTTCAAAAGATTTGGATCCTAAACAAATTTTTTCCAACAAAGAAGGAAGGTATGTTGGCGTGGAAATCTGTATGGATAGAAAAAAGACATTGCTTGTTAATATATATGCACCCAATGGTGCAAAAGAGACCTTTTTTAATGACCTGACTAAAGAGTTGGAATGTTTAAATTATGACCAAATTGTTCTTGCGGGAGACTTTAATGGTACAGTGAACAACACATTGGATAGAAAGTCCAAAGCAAGTGGAGAGACAGTTGGAAAGTTACCAAAAAATTTCTTTCAATTGATGAAGCAAGAGAAATTAGAAGATGTTTGGAGGAAGTGGAATCCTAAGACTAAGGACTACACGTTTTACTCGAATAGACATAATTCCTTTTCTCGAATTGACATGATTTGGATGTCAGAGGAGATGGCGCAAAAAACTTATAAAATACAAATTTTACCGAAAACTAACTCTGATCATAATCCCCTACTTTGGATATCTAAAGCAAAACCTAAACAGTTATTTTGGAGAATTAATGAAGATTTACTGGATCAAAAACAAATTAATGAAATCTTAAAAAAGGAAACGAAAAGTTTTTTTGAACTGAATTTGAATAAAGGCACGGATATACAAGTTGTATGGGATACATACAAAGCAGTAATGAGAGGTATGCTTATCTCTCTGAACTCCAAAGATAAAAAGCAAAAGATCCAGCAACAGAAAGACCTTCATGAAAAAATTCGACAAAAAGAAAAGGAATTAAAAAAAAGACCAGGGAAGAAGAAAATTATTAAAGAGATCCACTTCCTGCAAGATCAACTGAATGTTCTTTTAAACAGAGAATTATATTGGAATTTAAAAAAATTACAGCAAAAAGCATTTGAGGGTGCAAACAAACCAGGAAAGTTTTTAGCATGGCAATTGAAAAATAGAAAAGAAAGGAACTTTATATCTAAGATTGTTGAAGATGGAAAGGAGGTGATGAGCCTGAATGGTATAAAAAGAGGTTTTTTTAAATACTACGCCAAACTATTCCAAAAGAAAGGAATTGACCAACAGAGAATCAAGAAATATTTGGAGACGATTGAAGTTCCAGAGCTGGGAAAACCAATTAAGGAACTATTAAATGGTTTAGTAACGAAAGAAGAAGTGACAATGGCGATAGAAGACGCAAAGTTGGGCAAAGCTCCAGGACCAGATGGCTTTACAGCAAAATTCTATAAGAAATTTAAAGAGGAGCTAACCCCTATTTTAGTACTTCTGTCAAATGAGATAAGACAGACTAAACGGATCCCAGATTCATGGAAAGAAGCAAACATTTCATTGATACCTAAAGAAGGTTTGGATTTGACTCAAGTAAAGAATTATAGACCAATATCGCTATTAAATAATGACTACAAATTATTTGCAAAAATAATTTCAGAGAGACTGAAAAAATATTTGAAAGATACAATAGCGGAAGAACAAGCGGGATTTTTACCAAATAGACAAATTAGAGACAATTTAAGAGTGGTGATAGATGCAATTGAATATTATGACAAGCATCCTGAAAAAGAAGTTGGATTCCTCTTCTTAGATGCGGAAAAAGCTTTTGATAATTTAAATTGGGAGTTTATGCTGCAAGTTATTGAAAAAATGAATATTGGACAGTCCTTTTTAAACATGATTGTGGCAATATATTCAGAACAAAAAGCGGCTTTGAATATAAACAAAGAAAAGACGGACTTCTTCCGAGTCCAAAAGGGAACACGTCAAGGCTGCCCGTTATCCCCGTTGTTGTTTATTTGGATATTGGAAATATTATTGACAGCGATAAGAAAAGATAACAGTATTGAAGGACTTACAGTGAAAGGTTTCGCCTATAAATATAGGGCATTTGCAGATGATGTAATGTTTATGATTCAAGACCCAATTGAGAAAATACCACAACTGATGGAAAAAATTGAAGAATTTGGTTGAATTGCGGGATTTTATGTTAATAAAAGTAAAACCAAAGTGATGTGCAAAAATATGACGAAACAAAGACAAACAGAACTTCAAGAGAAAATTCAATGTGAAGTAGTTACAAAGACTAAATATCTTGGAATTGAATTAACTATGAAAAATATTGACTTGTTTAAAAACAATTATGAAAAGGTGTGGTACAAGATTCAGCAAGATATGAAGAAATGGGACACTTTGAATTTATCATTGATGGGAAGAATCGCGACTGTAAAAATGAATATTTTACCGCGTTTGATGTTTTTATTTCAGGCCATTCCAATATTAAAACAAAGGAAAGTACTGGATTCGTGGCAGAAAGAATTATCTAAATTTGTATGGGCAGGAAGAAAGCCAAGGATTAAAATGAAAATTTTATGTGATGCAAGAGAGAGAGGAGGCTTACAACTACCAAATTTAAGACTGTATTATGATGCCGTCTGTTTAACATGGTTGCAACAGTGGATTAATTTGGAGAATAAGAAGTTATTGGCCCTTGAAGGACATGACAATAAATTCGGATGGCATGCATATTTATGGTATGGAAAAGTAAAAATGGATAAATTTTTTAAACACCACTTTGTAAGACAATCACTGTTCGAGACATGGACGAGATATAGAAAATTCTTCTCAGAAGAAAGACCACTTTGGATTGTACCAGCTGAAGTGATTAATCCATATTCAAGAAATCAAGGGTTAGATTGGCTACCTTATAAAAATCTTTTAAAATTTGAAGGGAAAAATTTTGTGTTAAAAGATAGATTTGATGTTGAATTTGAATATGATTGGTTGAAGTATAGACAGATTTATGATCTATTTAAGACCGATAAAAGAGAACATGGTTTTAGAGAAAAGAATATTGAAATTGAAACTGTATGGCTTGAGAAAGATAAAAAAATGATTTCTAAACTGTACAAGGTGTTACTGAAATGGTATACTGAGGATGAAGTTGTAAAGGAGCAAATGATAAAATGGGCAGTAAATGTTAATAATGAGATATTAATGACATCTTGGGAATACTTGTGGAAAAAATCAATGAAAATTTCAACGTGTGTAAATGTTAAAGAGAATTGCTATAAAATGATGTATAGATGGTATATGACGCCTAAAAAAATTGCTATTATAAATGAAAGTATGTCCAACAAATGTTGGAAATGTAAAAAACATGAGGGGTCTTTTTACCATATGTGGTGGACATGTGATAAAGCAGTAAAGTATTGGACAGAGATCCACAATGAGATACAAAAAATTTTGAATTGTACTTTTAAGAAAGACCCACAGATGTTATTGTTAGGTCTTAAAATGGAAGAAATAAATGTAGCCAAGAGAACACTACTATGGTACTTGACTACAGCAGCAAGACTGACTTTTGCTCAATGTTGGAAACAAGATAAAGTACCTGAAACATGGGAATGGATTAAAAAGACGTTGTTTTTAGCAGAAATGGACAAATTAACAAGAAAATTAAACAACGAAGAAGATGAAACTTTTTTTGAAGACTGGAAAGACTTTCAAAAATACCTGTTGAAAAATTGGGACATTAAACGTGGTTTGATCTGCTTTGATAGTTATTAAGTGGAAAATGAAATAGAATTAGATTTCTGAATTGTTACCGTTTGTTAGAGAAAATAAGTTTAGAAATAACTGTAACAGAATAAGAGAGATATTAATGGGGTTGGAGCAGTGCGGGAAGCCTTGTTTGGGGGGGGAAGAAGGGAAATTAGAAAAATGGATATGTAGGTTGGTTGAAAATGTATGAACATGTGATATATCCAATAATAAATTGTATTTACTAAAAGGAGTGGGAGGAGTGTGAGGTACTCCAAAGGGATCTGTTGAGGATGGGTGAGTGGGCGTCAACATGGCAAATGGGGTTCATTGTGGCCAAGTGCAAAGTGATGCACATTGGAGCCAAAAATCCTAAATATAAATACACGTTGATGGGGTCTGAACTGGCAGAGACGGACCAAGAGAGAGATCTTGGAGTTGTAGTGGATAACTCGATGAAAATGTCTAGACAGTGTGTAGCTGCAATAAAAAAGGCCAACGCTATGCTGGGGATTATTAGGTAGGGAATTGATAACAAATCAGCCAGTATCATCATGCCCCTGTATAAATCATTGGTGCGACCTCATTTGGAATACTGTGTACAGTTCTGGTCACCACATCTCAAAAAGGATATTATAGCATTGGAAAAAGTGCAGAGAAGGGCAACTAGAATGATAAAAGGGTTGGAACACCTTCCCTATGAAAAAAGGTTAAAATGCTTGGGGCTCTTTAGCTTGGAGAAATGACGGCTGAGAGGTGACATGATCGAGGTTTATAAGATTATGAATGGGATTGAGCAGGTTGAGAAAAAAGTACTTTTCTTCCTTTCTCACAATACAAGAACTCGTGGGCACTCTATGAAATTGCTGAGCAGTCGGGTTAGAACAGATAAAAGGAAATACTTCTTCACCCAAAGAGTGATTAACATATGGAATTCACTGCCACAGGAGGTGGTGGCAGCTGCAAGCATTGACAGTTTCAAGAGGGAATTATATAAACATATGGAGCAGAAGTCCATCAGTGGCTATTAGCCACATGGTATAGATGGGAACTCTCAGTCTGGGGCAGGTGATGCACTCTGTTCTTGGTGCTGGAGGGGGCAGCAGTGGGAGGGCTTCTGGTGCCCTGGCCCCACTGCTGGACCTCCTGATGGCAACTGGTATATTTTGGCCACTGTGTGACAGAGTGTTGGACTAGATGGGCCATTGGCCTGATTCAACATTGTTTTCTCTTATGTTCTTATGTTCTTATGAGGTTGGAAGCATGCCATGGTGTCACATCTGGCATCATGTCCCACCCCATGTCACAGCACTCTAGAAATTCCCCAAATCTCTACAGTTTTTACTATAGAGATTGGGGATTCTTAGAGCATTGTGACATTGCTTCGATGTATAACCAGAAGTGCCATTGCAATATCACTCCACCCCCCATTTTGCTCCCAATGGGGCCACTTGGTAACCATAATGACATAGCACGTCTGATATTTTTGTATTGTTTCTATTTTTTTGTAGTCCTAGTACTATTGCATTGTTTGTTAGATGTCACATACTATTTGGTTTCATTGTCTTGCACTGTGTAATCCACTGTGAGTCTCAGTGAGGAAGGTGGTATAAATAAGGCAAATAAGTAAAATAAATGCATTGAATTTCTCATTTGCACTACCAGCCTCAAAGGCACTGGTTTTAAACTGTGGGGAAGGCAGTGGAAAATAAAGTGGAGGTACCTTTTCCAGTCAGCTGCTGGGCTAAGGTGTATTCTAACCTGCTGCCTTAAAAGCAGAGCTTGTTTCTCATGTATTTCTTGCCTTGTGAGAGCTGGCTTTCTTTTCCTCAAATGGCTCACAAGCCAGTATTGCTCTCTCAGCCGCTAACTCCTCCTGAGGCAGGATTCAGCTCCAGCATGAAAATCCATAAAAGTTAATATTGACATTTCTAGCAAATTAGAAGGCAGGCCGTTAAATTAAAAACCACAGGCAGTATGTGGCATCTGATTTATAGTCAGAGAGAGTTGAATTTGGGTCAAAGCTTTAGATCTGTCAAATGTTGCAACATGCACAGCACTGGTGCATGTCTGGGTAAATGGAAGGGGAAAGAACCAGAATGCAATTCTCCTGAAGGGGGAGTGGTTTTATGGTTTTACAAGAGTGGCAGTCCCACACTCAGTTAAGCTACTTAAAAACTATTGATTTCAGCTGAAATGTGCGCAGAACTGTAGCCTTGAGGGAACTGCCTGTGAATTCCTATATGGTCATGCATTCAAGTTGTATCATGGCTTAATTCTATTGCCTGTTTTATATAGGACATCTGTAGGTAGAACAATGTTTGCTTGCCACAGCAGCCACAGAAACAATGTTGTGTTAAGCAGATGATGAAAAGCAATTAGAAATGGGTGGTAATAAGAAAAAAAGGCTACATGGCAAAATCAGACAAATGTTTTGAGAGTAAAAGAGAGAAGAAATTAAGATGATTCACCTCAGCAAAGAGTCACCATAAAGATCTAAATCCAGCCTATCACCCAAAGGGAGGATGTTTCTGATCAAGGAAGAGTCTTCTTCCTGGGACCAACTATAGTTGCAATTGTGTGTATGAACTTATGCAGAAATAGAGCCCACGACCCTTTTCAAACAATACCCTGGGGAGATTAAAGGTGCATATGAGGGAACAGCATTATGGAGGGAAGGTTCATTTGAAGGGTGTATAAAGTTCCTATGCAGGAAAAAGCAAACACATGAAGCTCCTTTCTACTGAGTCAGACCATTTGTTTACGAAGCTCGGTCATGTCTATTCTGACTGACAGTAGCTCTCTGGATTCTCTGGCAGAGGTCTTTGTCATTACCTACTACCTGATCCTTTCTTAACTGGAGAGAGAGGGATTAAATCTGGGACCTTCTGCATACAGAGCAGATGCTCTGTTACTAAACTACGGTCCCTCCCCTAAAGTGTACACACATTGGGCTCTCTTCCTGCTTTTCGGAGGTTCCTATTGTGTGGAGAGGCACCTACACTTGTGAAAAGAACTATAGGCTCAGTTCAGGAATCACTCAAAACCATGATTTAATTATACCAACTATGTTTATTGTGACTGAATGTAGCCCAGTCCGCAAATTAAGGTTACTTAGGGCATTGCTTCTCAACCAGTTGTACATGATCAACTGGTACACAGAAGTAATCTAGGTGGGATGCAGGGTTTTATTAACAATTACTAATTTGCTCTCCCTCAATCCTCATGTCCACCTACAAATGTGATATGTCATTTCCTACTGACCCTACAGGCCACAGATTTTTTATCTGTGACCTTTTGGTGTGCTAGCAGTACTAACAGAATGTCTGTAAACATATAAATGTCCATCTCATGGGGAAATTGATTTTTTTTAATTTTTATCATGGTGAGACCCAGGTTCATTGATAGGGCAGGGTGTAAACCACAAAAGATTGAAAACCACTGAGTTAGGGTACTTCAAACCAGGATCTGAAACAATGGTGTGAAATTGGATTACTAAATCACAGTCTTTTAACTATTGCTTTGTGTGACACACAAATAGGGATGGGCACAAATCAGCTCACAAACTAAGGCTTGTGACAAATTTTGGACAGTTCATGGTTTGTGAAGTGAAGTTTGTGGCAGATCAACTGGCACAAACTTTCCACAAACTTTCAAACTGTTCATGGAGGTCTGTGAAGTAGGTTGTGCTGATTCGTGATGTGCTGATCCATGAATGGATATATTTACAGACAGACTATCTCCACTTATTCTAAATGTTTACCCAACCTCAAAGCAAAAGAGGAGGTAAAACTTGCAGGGCATTTAGAGGAGCATTGGCTGGAGGTCCCCTGTGGTTTTGATGACTCTAGCTTGCACAGGATCCATTCTACATGTACCTAAACCTCCTGAAACTGTGCCTATCAAAATGACCGCCTGCCAATGACAGGAGGTTATTTTGACAGGCACAGGTTCAGGAGTTTATAGAACAGATCTTATGCAAGCTGGAGATACCAAACTCACAGGGGATCTCCAGCTGACTTTCCTTTACCTGCCCTCCAAGTTTGGCGAGGATTGTATTTATTGGGTCCACATTACACCCTGCCCGCCAAAAAAGGTGCCTCCGGGAAAGTGCTTTCTGGGGGAAATGACTGCCTGTCATTTCCCCAATAAGTACTAACCTGGGAGTACCTTCTTTTTGGGATCATACCTCAGACCCCATAAATCCAATCCTCACCAAACTTGATGGACAAGTATAGGAGAGCCAGGCTGGGATACTGTGTGAGTTTGGTGCCTCTAGCTTTCTGGGGGGGGGGACCTTCTACTGGGTCACAAACTGAACTGGTTCATTTGGCCCCTAAAAGTTCATGAAGGTTTGTGGTTCATGAACTGGGCATGCCACAAACCACAAACTGAACCACATTTTCCTGGTTTGTGCCCATCGCTACACATGAATCCAGACATCCAGCATTAATTCAGGTTCGTTTGCTAGGAATGAGCTCCCCAGGCTACAGATATGCCTAGCCAGAACAAGGGTAATAAAACAAGAATTCAATGAAGCAAACCAAGACTTAAGTGATCATCTGTATGATGAATCCTAGTTTCATTAAGTAACCATTATTAGAATACACCATGATTTCCCATGATTTTTATTTATTTTATTTATCTTTATTTATAAAATATTATATCCTGCTTTTACAAGGGCCACCAAGGAGGCTAACACTTTAAAACACACATTACCAATCATATTTTAAAATTATTAAAACCAACCTCCTCAACACACATCATGAAAACAATTAGAAATCAGAGTTAAAATACATACAAAAAAATAAAAACACCAATTAAAACATTTGTTAGGAATGGAGCCAACCAGCATGGTGTATTGCTTTGACTGTGGGACTAGGATCTGGGAGACCATGCCTTGAATTCCCACTCTACCAAGAAAATTTGCTTGATGACCTTGGGCTAGTCCTACCTCATAGAGTTAATGTAAAGATACAAATGGAGATGGAGAGAATGTTGTAAGCCAGTTTGGGTCCCCACAAGGGAGAAACATAGGGCATAAATTAAGCAAATAAATAAATAATAAAAAAACTATATCTCAAGGAAGCCATATTTTAGCAGTCACAAGACATTATTTTAATAATAAAAACATGAATCCTGCATGAATAGTCATGCTGGATGATTCTGCTGTGAAAAGAGAGATTTCTTATTGTTAAAAGGAAAAAGTGTGGTTTTGAGGATAAAAATAAGTCTCTTAAGTCATCAGGTTGTTGTTGGACATGTATGTGGAAGAAAAATTAAAGAGACTTAACATTTGTGCTGTATTTATGACACATGGATCCAAGTTGGCTTGAAAATAGGAAAATTGAAGACGTTTGGAACAAGAGGAGTTTTTTAGCAGACACTAGGGCTTTTGAACTATTGGGGAAAGCCCAGACACAAGAAATACAGAAAGGTTATTCAAGTTTGTACACAGTTTCTTTCTTTCTTTCTTTCTTTCTTTCTTTCTTTCTTTCTTTCTTTCTTTCTTTCTTTCTTTCTTTCTTTCTTTCTTTCTTTCTTTCTTCCTTCCTTCCTTCCTTCCTTCCTTCCTTCCTTCCTTCCTTCCTTCCTTCCTTCCTTCCTTCCTTCCTTCCTTCCTTCCTTCCTTCCTTCCTTCCTTCCTTCCTTTCTTTCTTTCTTTCTTTCTTTCTTTCTTTCTTTCTTTCTTTCTTTCTTTCTTTCTTTCTTTCTTTCTTTCTTTCTTTCTTTCTTTCTTTCTTTCTTTTCCTTGTTCAACAAATTCTAATCTCAGTCCTAAAATGATGCTTTTGGGCAGTTCATAACATGCCAAGTGACCTCGGGTGAGCTAGCAATAAACATAGGTTACAAATTAAGATTTGGAGTATTAGGTGAACAGCACCAAAAGCAAGAATCAATACTCCATTGAACAGTAAATGCTCAGATTGGTTGCGGTATCATTTAAATCTTAGGAGTTGACAGTGGCCAGGTTCTAAAGGAAAAGCAGGCAAGCATGGGAGAAAGCCATATGTGCAGCTGATGGGGGGGGTTACTTCATCTGTTTTGATGGCCAAAGACAGAAGTTCCTTTTTCAGCTAAATAGCAGCACATCTGCTCATCAGTAGAAACAGCTGCAGTGAACATAGCAAGTAAATCTCCAGCCGTAGATGCCATTCTTTCCTGTGTGGGTTTAATACCTGCGAATCCAGGTCCATATTGAAAGCTGTGTTTGCACAATAAGAATCCTTCAGTATATTTTCTGCTAACTTTTGTATCAGTCTTATGGCATTATATACTGTTGAGGTCTCCCCACTTCCCATATCCCACCATGCCCAAGCTCTACCTCAAAATCTAAAGGAGTCTTCCAACCCAGATTTGTAACCTTGCACATAAATAGTAAACATGTATGAATTTAAGCATTGAATTTCAAAATCCACATGCTACCCCCATGGGCTTTTGACAGATGTGTTCTGGGTGATCCATACGGGCAGCTTAATTTTCAGACATTTGCATGACTGATTCAGATTGGTTCTATGGCAACCCTCTAGAAGAAACTTAAGCCTTCCTGCTCTCTGAACCTTTTTTCCAACCTGAGATGGCTAAGGAGGCCACCATTTGCCCAGTAAGGAACTTATGTGTACTGATGGCTGTATGCAAATTTCCCTAGTGGGGCAAGTAGCAGCTTCCCAGATGGGGGCACAGTGTCTTCTTCTCAGGAGGTATGGTCCTAATCTGGATCACATCCATGCATGCCTGTGGAAGTCCAGGTACATGTTTGATCCAAAGTCCTCATAGAAGTCACATGGACTTTGTAACATGTGACTCAGCCCTTAATTTTGCTTTTCTGTAGCCTTCTTCAACAGTTTTTTTTTAATTAAAAATGCATCTCACCAGAAGTAGTTAAATATGATGGACAAATTTCCCTTAGCTCAGTTCAAAATTGGCTGGGTCTTTATGTATTTAAGATATGGGAGATTGTTAACAAGTCCCTCTTGGAGGGACGGTTCCCTGGGGCACTTAAAGAAGCAGTGATTCACCCTTTCTTGAAAAAGCCATCCCTGGATCCGGCTGAATTGGCAAACTATCGTCCGGTTTCCAATTTGCCCTACCTGGACAAGATAATAGAGAGAGCTGTGGCCATACAGCTATAAGGCTTCAAGGATGACACTTCCATTTTAGACCCCTTCCAGTCTGGCTTTTGCCCAGGTCACAGGACAGAGACGGCACTGGTCGCCCCCATGGATGACCTCCAGAGGCATCTGGATCGGGGCAGATCAACAGTGTCGATGTTGTTAGACCTGTCAGCAACATTCGACATGGTTGACCATCAGCTACTAATCCACTGCCTCACCAACACTGGGGACCAGGGGCTGGCCTTGCAGTGGCTTGTCTCCTTTCTTCAAGGTCGGGAACAAAGGGTGGCACTGGGGGATCAACTATCCCAGAGGCACCCACTGGACTGTGACGTGCCTCAAGGGCAGTGTTGTCCCCGATACTCTTTAACATCTATATGCGTTCCCTTGCCCAGATTGCCTGGAGGCATGGGCTGGGATGTCACCAGTATGTGGGTGACACCCAGCTCTGTTATTGAGCAATCAGTCTGACTCCAAACCAGAAGATCTAGCCTGGGCTCTACAAGCCATGGCTGGTTGGCTTAGGCTGAACTGGCTGAAATTGAATCTGATGAAGATGGAGGTCCTTTGCCTGAGCCAGGGCAGTCCAAGGGTAAGGATCCTGCTTCAAACCTTTGATGGGACTCCTTTGGTGCCAGCCCTAGAGGTTAGGAGTCTGGGAGTACTCCTGGATGCTGCCTTAACAATGGAGGCCCAGGTAGCAGCCACTGCCAAATCAGCCTTTTATCATCTTCAGTTGATCAGGCAGTTGGTTCCCTTCCTTGAATGCAACAACTTGTCAACAATGATCCATGCAATGGTCATCTCGAAATTGGACTACTGTAATGCTCTCTACATGGGGCTGCCCTTGTTGCAAATCCAGAAGCTGCAGCTGGTGCAAAATGCCATGGCCAGGCTGTTAATGGGACTCCCAATCCGGGAGCACATCCAGCTTGTGCTAAAGGCATTGTACTGCCTGTCAATAGCATACCGAATTTGTTTCAAGGTGCTGGTTCTTACCTTTAAAGCCCTTTATGGTAAGGGGCCTATATATCTGAGGGACTGCCTTTCCTCACATATTCCCCAGTGAGCACTGCGTTCTGGGGCCCAGAACTTATTGGCCCTCCCGAGTCTTTAGGAGGCCAGGCTGTTGACAACCAGGGCTAGGGCTTTCTCGGTGGCAGCTCCATCTTGGTGGAATGAGCTCCTAGAGGAGAACAGGGCTCTGCAGAACTTTTACAGTTCTGCAGGGCCTGTAAAATGGAGCTCTTCTGCCAGGCTTTTGGAGCTGCTGCCACCATTAACAACTAGGATAGGAAGCCCATTGCCTTTGGAATTCATAATAACAGCCTGTGCCAGACGCCTGCAAAATATTCAAGGAAGATCTGTGAGCCAGTTATGGGAAGAGAGCTGATATGGTAGTCATCGCTGTTTTAATAACAACAATACTAGCACTTATTATGTTATTGTTAATTGATTTTAGCACTGTTCTAAATGTTTTAATTGTCTTATTGTAATCACTAACCTGATACCTATGCTTCACTATGGTATTTAAGTTCCGTAAATCCAGTTATAATACCGATGATGTGAAGTTTGAAATGTGACATTTGTTGTAGAAATTCTAACAGATAAGACTGTCGTGTAAAAAATGAAGTGAGACATTTCTCCCCCCCCCTACCGAAGGACCTCTCTATAGACCACATTGGTGGTTCTACCCTCAGGTGCTAGGATCACCAGGCTGCTTGATGAGCTCACTCTGGAGTAGGCAACATAGAACTGTCCATTTAAGAAGCAGTCATCTGTTAAGTCAATTCCTGCCACCTTCCATGAAAGTGATGGCCTTTCTACTTGTGTTCCTGGATTGTTTTGCTCATATGGAGACTGTATTGTTCTGAGCACCTCAAGGTGATCTTGCTGGTACTTGGCCTGTGCAGGTCAGTGCCCCGCAGGAGTACTATGTGCAAATGTCTTTCCCACATTCCTAAGTTGCCTCCTCCTGGCAGCTGCCTGTCCAGTGTAGGAGGGGGAGGGGGAGGAGTATTAGAAGCCACTGTGGAGGCGGGGCTGGCAGGATCACTAAGGTGTTACTGCTGGGGTGGGCTCCCTCATGGCTTTAAGCATCCTGTGACCACTGCTGCATCTGACAGACAACCACCTGTTAGGTGTAGGAGGTGGGGGGAGTGATCAGAGCCATCAGAGAGGCTGGGCCAGGAGCATCGCTAAGGTGATCCTGCTGGGGCAGCATCCCTGATGGATTAAAATATCCTGGCCCTGCTTCTACACCTGACAGACACCTGCCTGGCTGGTATTGGGGGGATTGTATTTAAAGGCATCGGAGAGGCTGGGCCAGCAGCAGGGCTAAGGCAATCCTGCTGAGCAAACCTCCTCGGTGGCTGTAAGCATCCCACCTCCTCTCCTACACCTGACAGGCAGCTGCCTGTATGAGGGGGAGGGGGAGGAATATTAGAAGCCACTGTGGGCTGGCAGGATCACTAAGGTGTTACTGCTGGGTGTCAGTAATGGTTCTGTATTGTTTCACACTGTATCCATTGTGCTGTGTTCCCTATCTTGTCCCTGCTTTTGCGCTTGCGTAGGTATGCTAGCAGTAACGTGGGAACTTCTTCCCTGCCGCTCGGTCTTATCACGGTGGCCTTGAGTGCAGGCTTTGGGCTATTCTTCTTTGTATGAGAATTTTTCATTCCTGTGAAGACGAGGGGAGGAGGGAGCTGTCTCCCGCCCATTAAGTAATTCTTCCGCCAGGAGTTTCCCGCGCGTGCGCTTGCAGGTCATTTGCTAGTCGCAATTTTGCATCACACTATAACCATGCTTGAGCTGCTTGCATCGCCATTCCTGACAATAACCTCTACACTGTGGGTTTTAGCACTGTATTCCAATAAAGCCCTTCTTACTCCTAAGAATGCTTGGATCTACTTGTTTTTGAACCTGACAGAAATTGTCAGGAATCGCTATTGTGTTCCATCCGGCCTACGCATCTCCTAGCCAGGATGAGTGGCCCCGGAGGAGCGCCAGTGACGATCCCGGTGACCACCATGCCGGTGACTACAGTTCCAGTGACTACCAGTGACTATGGTTCCTGTGACCACCATGCCGGTGATGATTTTACCAGTAACGACGGTTCCAGTGACTACAGCGTTGGTCCCATACTGTTTGGTGAGACCAGTCACCCCACCAGTGACCAGTACCTTGGGAGCGTCGTACACCCTCCCAATCTACAGTCCAGCGGGATCGATCCCAAGCCATGGAGGGGCGATACCCTGAACCTATTATCAGGCTGGCCCAATTCCGTGGGATAAGTGGGTCACTCAACGGAAATCACGAGAATGGACTAGGAATTTATTGGACACTACCCAGACAACTTGGTCCCTACCGGGAAGCCAGAGCCAGGATATCCTGATGGATCCCCGCGGAACCTTTGGTCTACCCCAGGGACGTACTCCACGCGGGCCAGTGAGACCCAGCCCTAGTAAGGATGTGGATACACAGATGGATACTATTGAGGATGATACCCGCAGGTTGATGCGGGACATGGGCAAGCTGATGCAATCCCTTCCAGGGATGATGGACCAGGTGATTCGTACGCATTTGCTGGCCCAGCCTGGACCTGCCCCGGGTCCCGGCCAACCGCCGCCGGGAGGACGCCCTCCTCCCGGTCAGCCGATTCCCGGGCAACCGGTACCAGGAGGACCCATTCCAGGGCAACCACCCCCAGGTCAACCCATTCCCGGACAGCCGGTCCCGGGTGGACCTCTTCCAGGGGGACCAATCCCTGGGCAGCCGGTTCCTGGTCAGCCTCCGCCGGTTCCCCCACCTCCAGTCCCGATGCCAGCACCCCAGCCACTGCCTGCTCCTGCACCAGCTCCGGGACCGGGGATGGTGCCCATCCTGCCAATGATTCACCCCAGAGATATGCTGGAGATCACATTTGACGGGGATCCCGAGAGCATCTCCTTCTTCTTCCTGCAAGTCGGGAAGTTTGTGCAGCAGTGGGGCCACGTCTTCCCCAATGAGGAACAACAGGTGGAGTTTATTGCATCTCGGTTCCGGGGAATTGCGACCAGCTGGTATGTAGCCTTGCACGACCTGGAGGCGGTGGAGCTAGGGAATGTAGATGACTTCATGTGGGCCTTGAGAAACTGCTTTGAGGACCCGGCAGCGGCCCTGAAGGTGGAAGCCTTTCTCCACACCTTCAAGCAAGGGAGGCTTGCCATGAGGGAGTATTCCAGAGAGTTCCAAAAACATGCTGTGAAGATCAGAGATTGGACAGACCCTGTCTTGGCCCAGCAGTATCGGATGGGCTTGGCAGTGGACGTTCGCAATAATGTCCTCAGCTCAAAGGAGCCGCGTACCCTTCAAGGTTGGATGGAAGAAGCGGAGCGGGCCAAAAGCCGACTTCGCATCATGAAACTGGATATGTCCCTAGGGAATAACCACCCAGCCACTTCCACAACCCAGATAAAGAGCAAACCAACCACCACCCAGAGTGGGATCCAAGACCAACGCATGAGACAAGGGCTGTGCCTCAGATGTGGGGAGAAAGGGCATTTTGCCGCCTCCTGCCCTAAGGAGGACCTCAGCCGGGTCCCACCACGGGAGGAAGAGAGACGGCACCCGGTGCCCCCACCGAGAAGGGGTACTGCCAAGCCGCGTAATCCCCGGGCTCTCTTTGCCAACCAAGAGCCCACGGATTCAACATTTCCAGAAGAGGAAGAGACTGAGATGCAGGGGAACGAGCCGGTCCTGTTGTAAGTGGCGCAGCTCAACAGGACCCAACCCCCGAAGCGCCAAAAATGGTGAGCAATTATCCCTATCTCGTTCCTGCTTTTGCGCTTGCGTAGGTATGCTAGCAGTAATGTGGGAGCTTCTTCCCTGCCGCTCGGTCTTATCACGGTGGCCTTGAGTGCAGGCTTTGGGCTATTCTTCTTTGTATGAGAATTTTCCATTCCTGTGAAGACGAGGGGAGGAGGGAACCGTCTCCTGCCCATTAAGTAATTCTCCCGCCGGGAGTTTCCTATGCGCGCGCTTGCAGGTCATTTGCTAGTCGCAATTTTGCACCACACTATAACCATGCTTGAGCCACTTGCATCGCCATTCCTGACAATAACCTCTACACTGTGAGTTTTAGCACTGTATTCCAATAAAGCCCTTCTTACTCCTAAGAATGCTTGGATCTACTTGCTTTTGAACCTGACACTGGGGCAGGCTCCCTCGTGGCTTTAAGCACCCTGCAACCTCTGCTGTACCTGACAGACAACTGCCTGTTAGGTGTAGGAGGTGGGGGGAGAATGTTGGAAGCCATCAGAGAGGCTGGGCCAGCAGCATTACTGCATCTCACAGGTAGTTGTTGGCCATTCCTGATTTATCCAACTGTCATTAGCTCTCTGCAGTCTCCTGTAACTGTTGGGCTTTTTTTACCTCAGAACACTGAACTCCACAGCTGACCAATCAAAGAGTGGGGAGTGCAAGGAGGCAGCCACCTGGCAGCCACATAGGGATCAATGGGGGAAGCACATTTTACCCCTTTTGACCCCCTTAGGGGTCGAATTTCTAAAAATCCCTTCTTAGTGAGCATCTACGCCATAGTAGGAATGCTCTCCCCGAATTTGGTGTTTCTAGGTCCTGTGGTTTGGCCTGGGCATTGATCTTATGGTGAGAGGACTTTGTTTTATATATATAGACTAGCAGTAAAGCCTGTTGTAGAAGCAATACAATGAGCTCTAGAAAGATGTGATGCGTAACAAATGCATAGAACGGTATAAAAGTGGAAGTAAAGTCTCACACACACAGCCAGGCAGGCCTTGGCTCTCCCACTCCCCGTTCAAGGCCCCTGCACCCCAGTCAGGCAGGCCTTGGCTCTCCCACCCCTGTTCAAGGCCCCTGTGGCCCAGCCAGGCAGGCCTTGGCTCTCCCACCCACCCCCATTCTAGGCCCCTGTGGCCCCTGTGGCCCAGCCAGGCAGGCCTTTGGCTCTCCCACCACCCCCCATTCAAGGCCCCTGTGGCCCAGCCAGGCTGCTCACGGCTCAGCTGCCTACTTACCTTGGGGAGTCTTTGGGGCTCTTGGAGAGGCCAGGACAGGCAGTGGTGTGGAGGGGCAGTAGGCAGCAGCCTCAGTGCAGGCTGAGGCTGGGCCAGGAGCAGCAGCAGTGCAAAGTGGCAGGGCCAGAGTCACTGGGAAGTGAGAGGGCCGGAGTCTCTGTCCTCTCTCCTGAGGTGAAATTGTCTTCTGAGGTGAGTTTTGGCTCCTGCTGCTTCTGTGGGTGGGACTCAGGCAACTCAGCCAGTGCCTAGGGAGTCGTTCTGAATGTCAGATCAGGAAGCAAACTGATTTTGCCAAGCATAGAACCTTGCCAAACCACTAGACATTTATATAATAGGACAGGGTGTGCCAATTTTATGTAAGCCGCCCTGAGCTGGCTTCAGCTGGGAGGGTGGGGTAGAAATTTGAAGAATAAATAAATAAATATTTTTATGTCACCTTTCCACCCAGCTTAGGGTCCTCATGGTGGTGAAGAGTTAAAAAAAAATGCATACGTGATGGACAGAGTCAAGTCTGTCTCCCTTTTTAATGTCTGCCAATCTGGTGGTCTATCAAAGAAAGCTAGCAGCAGCCCGTTCGGGCCCTCTGAATCTTCATAGGGAGAAGGAAGGGTAAAGAGTAGAGAGGAAAAGAACTAATGACTGCTGTTTGAGTCAGATGGTGTTTAGAGGTTCCTTAGGCAGGTAAGGGATTTTGCTTTGTCTCCAGTCACTTGTGGTAGAACTGGGCCACTGTGTGATGGCCTAGTGTGGCTCACACTGTTGATGGCTCTTTCAGGGTTATTTGGAAGCTCTGGGGCAGGCAAAGATCTGCAGGTTTTAAAAGGCTCTAGTGAAAGATTGAAAAGGTTAGGAAACCTATGGAGAAAATAGTACTCTTATGAGTACAAAGTATTCTGGCAGTTATTTGCATTCTCTCCACTCTGACACAACTATATAGATTCTATTAAAAAACTGTATCTGTGTTTCTCTGCCTCTCTCAATAGCTTACATTTGTATTAAGTTGTTCTTGTACACCCCCAGTTACCATCCCCTCACTGTAAAATAAATCTTGCTCTTGTGTCAATGTATGTTCTTCTTGGTATAAAGGGTGAAAAAGGTTATTACCAGGTTTTACCAAAGCAAAGGAGAGAGTACCTCAGGATCACCTTCACAATTTATCTCACGGGTGGCTAGCTGTAAATAGTGCCAAGCACTAGCAGGCCAGTAAACAAATCTTTCTTTGGCCACTTTCATGGATGTTCTTGATGGTGTGACAGGGAAGTGTGGTGTGGGCAGCAGTCTTCAGTTAAGCCCAGATTCAGTACATGCTACCACTATAAAGACAGTAGCCATGGGCTTAGTGCCCATTCCTGTCACCCCAACTCATCACAACATAGTATAAAACATTTTAAAATTAAAACACATGAAATTAGACAAAACTCTTATACAGTTAAAATACATGCACTGGAGAATCAGAGAGGGAACGCCAAATGACATAAATAAGCCTTCACCCACTGATGGAAGACAACGATAGAGGGGGGCAGATGAATCTCCTTGTGGAGAGAATTTCATATTTTTTTGTGTGCCATGGCCAAGAAGACCGTTTCTTGGGTTAATACCCATCTAGCCTAAGGCAGCAAGGGTACCCAAAGAAGGGTTCCTGAAGATCAGAAAAGGCTTTTCTGTTCTTGAGGGTTCTAGCCTGGTTCATAATTTTGGCATGCACATGCTGACAGGGACATGTGTGTGCACATTAACATAGTGGGAATTGCTTGGTTTCACATACTACGTGCCATTTTAACAGCACCAGTGCCAGTGGAGAAGCATTTGGAAATACACCCAGAATTTTAAGTCTGAGTATCTGGGTAGGGAATACTAACCACACCCCTACACAAAGGGTTAATATTACTTCTGATCAGGTGCCAAAGTAATTTGGATGTCAATCTTTTAGCAGACAGACCCTCTCTTCTCGCTGAGGAACAGTTTATAGCTAGAATAACCATAAATAACTTTCTTAAAAATACCATCTCAAAAATCAAAATGCAAGACACTACCTGGCCCAAAATGACACAAAATGGATGCCAGTCAGAAACAAGCCTGGACATGTAGTTTAGAAGTATGAATAAAAGCAGCTGTCTACTGTCCGCCTCCATGCCCCAGAGAGATACATAATTTAGGACAATGTGTCTCCCAGAAACCTATTGACTCACCCTTGGACTAATCCCATGAAGTCCAACCCTACTTCCTCTGCACCCACTCACCCTAATTAAGTGACAGTTAAACGACACTTGATTCTATTCACCTAACTTATTCGCCCTTCCTGCCAGGTACTTGTAGGGTCATCAAACCTCTCACACATCGTTGTCCACCTCAGAAAAGCTCATTAAGTTATTTTTTTTTATGGCAAATGTGCCATACCCGCCAGAGGGCACATTTTGCTCTCTAACAGAAGCACTCCTCTTCCCAGCAGTGTGTGTGTGTGCATTATGTGACCACATGCACTCCTACTTTGTGGGTTTCTTTTTCTCCCTGCACAGAATAAAATACTGGCCATTTTGCTCTCTAATTTGCGGCTTCTGTGGACCTCTTCAAGATTGATAAATATTTGTTGTTGTTCAGTCGCACAGTCGAGTCCGACTCTTCGCGACCCCATGGACCAGATTACGCCAGGCCCTCCTGTCTTCCGCTGTCAGCTGAAGTCTGCTCAATTTCATGTTCGTTGCATCGATGACACTGTCTAACCATCTCATCCTTTGCCGTCCCCTTCTTCTTTGACCTTCAATCTTTCCCAGCATCAGGGTCTTCTCCAGTGAATGCTCCCTTCTCATTTGGTGGCCAAAGTATTTGAGCTTCAGCTTCAGGATCTGGCCTTCCAGGGAACAGTCAGGGTTGATTTCTTTTAGGATTGACTGATTTGATCTCCTTGCAGTCCAAGGGACTCTCAAGAGTCTTCTCCAGCACCATAGTTCAAAAGAATCTATTCTTCGGCGCTCAGCCTTCCTTATAGTCCAACTCTCGCAGCCATACATTACTACGGGGAATACCATTGCTTTGACCATGCGGACTTTTGTTGGCAAGGTGATGTCTCTGCTTTTTATCATGCTTTTTAGGTTTGCCATCGCTTTCCTCCCAAGGAGCAGGCGTCTTTTAATTTCATGGCTGCAGTCACCATCTGCAGTGATCTGGGATCCTAGGAACGTGAAGTCTGTCACTACTTCTACGACTTCCCCTTCTATTTGCCAAGGAGTGATGGGGCCAGATGCCATGATCTTAGTTTTTTTGATGTTGAGCTTCAAGCCCACTTTTGCGCTCTCCTCTTTCATCCTGAGCAAGAGGCTCTTTAGGTCCTCTTCACTTTCTGCCATCAGAGTGGTATCGTCTGCATATCTGAGGTTATTGATCTTTTCCCCAGCAATCTTAACTCCAGCTTGTGATTCATCCAGGCCAGCATTTCGCATGATGTACTCTGCATATAAATTAAATAAGCAAGGTGACAATATACATCCTTGTCGTACTCCTTTTCCTATGCTAAACCAATCAGTTGTTCCATATCCGGTTCTAACTGTTGCTTCTTGACCCTTACACAGGTTTCTCAGGAGACAGGTGAGGTGGTCTGGTACTCCCATCTCTTTAAGAACCTGCCATAATTTATTGTGATCCACACAAAGGCTTTAGCATAGTCAATGAAGCAGAAGTAGATGTTTTTCTGGTACTCTGCTTTCTCCATAATCCAGCGAATGTTGGCAATTTGATCTCTAGTTCCTCTACCTCTTCGAAACCCAGCTTGTACTTCTGGCAGTTCTCTATCCACGTACTGTTGGAGCCTAGCTTGTAGGATTTTGAGCATGACCTTGCTAGCGTGTGAAATGAGTGCAATTGTGCGATAGTTTGAACATTCTTTGACGTTGCCCTTCTTTGGGATTGGAATGTAAACTGACCTTTTCCAATCCTGTGGCCACTGTTGTGTTTTCCAAATTTGTTGGCAAATTGAGTGCAGCACTTTAACAGCATCTTCTTTTAAGACTTTGAATAACTCAGCTGGGATACCATCACCTCCACTAGCTTTGTTGTTAGTAATGCTTTCTAAGGCCCATTTAACTTCGCTTTCCAGGATGTCTGGCTCGAGGTCAGTGATTATACCATCGTGGTTGTCAAGGACATTGAGGTCCTTCTTGTATAGTTCTTCTGTGTATTCTTGCCATCTTTTCCTAATCTCTTCTGCTTCTGTTAGGTCCCTACCGTTTTTGTCCTTTATCATGGCCAGCTTTGCATGGAACGTTCCCTTGATTTCTCCAATTTTCTTGAAGAGATCTCTAGTCCTTCCCAATCTATTGTTTTCCTCTATTACTCTGCATTGTTCATTCAGGAAAGCCTCCTTATCTCTCCTTGCTGTTCTCTGGAAATCTGCATTAAATTGGGCAAATCTTTCCTTATCCCCATTGCCTTTAGCTTTCCTTCTTTCCTCTGCTGTGTGTAAAGCCTCATCAGACAGCCACTTTGCTTTTTTGCATTTCTTTTTCTTTGGGATGGCGGTGAGTGCTGCCTCCTTTACAATGTCACAGACCTCTGTCCATAGTTCTTCAGGCACTCTGTCTATCAAATCTAGTCCCTTAAACCTATTCTTCACCTCTACTGTATATTCATCGGGGATGTGATCTAGGTCAAATCTGAATGGCCTTGTGGTCTTCCCAACTTTCTTCAATTTAAGTCTGAATTTTGCAATGAGTAGCTCATGATCTGAGCCACAGTCAGCTCCAGGTCTTGTTTTTACTGACTGGATAGAGCTTCTCCATCTTTGACTGCAAATTATATAGTCAATCTGATTTCGGTGTTGCCCATCTGGTGATGTCCATGTGTAGAGACGCCTCTTAGGTTGTTGGAAAAGGGTGTTTGCTATGACCAGCGTGTTCTCTTGACAAAACTCTGTTAGCCTTTGCCCTGCTTCATTTTGTTCTCCAAGGCCAAATTTGTCTGTTATTCCGGTTACCTTTTGATTTCCTACTTTAGCATTCCAGTCCCCTATGATGATGAGGACATCATTTTTTGGTGTTAGTTCTACGAGCTGTTGTAGGTCTTCGTAGAACTGGTCCACTTCAGCCTCTTCTGCAGCAGTGGTTGGGGCATAGACTTGGATTACTGTGATATTGAATGGTTTGCCTTGGATTCGGACCGAGATCATTCTGTCATTTTTGAGATTGTATCCCAATACTGCCTTTCTCACTCTCTTGTTGACTATAAAGGCCACACCATTTTTTCTATGGGATTCCTGGCCACAGTAGTAGATATAATGGTCTTCTGAGTTAAATTCGCCCATTCCTGTCCACTTTAGTTCACTGATTCCCAAGATGTCGATGTTCATTCTTGCCATCTCATTTTTGACCACGTCAAGCTTACCTTGATTCATAGATCTTACATTCCAGGTTCCTATGCAGTATTGTTCTTTGCAGCATCGAACTTTTCTTTCACCGTCAGACACATCCACAACTGAGCGTCCTTTCGGCTTTGGCCCAGTCGCTTCACTCTTTCTGGGGTTACTCGTACTTGCCCTCTGCTCTTCCTCAGTAGCATATTGGACACCTTCCGACCTGAGGGGCTCATCTTCCGGCGTCATATCTTTTAGCCTTTTGTTACTGTCCATGGGGTTTTCTTGGCAAAGATACTGGAGTGGGTTGCCCTTTCCTTCTCCAGGGGATCACGCTTGGTCTGAGTTCTCTGCTGTGGCCTGTCCGTCCTGGGTGGCCCTCCACGGCATAGCCCACAGCCTCATCGAACCACGCAAGCCCCCTCGCCACGACAAGGCAGTGTTCCATGGTAAATATTACCATTCCCTAAAAAGCTTTCCCATTTCCACCCTGCCTTTCTCAATTAGATCTTGTATGTGTGTTTATTGTGTGCATTTTGTTTTATTCTTTCCCTTTTAATAAAAACCTTTCCAGTTGAACATCTGCCTGGTTTATTTGAGAGCACTCTTGAAGGAAAAAATACTCATACACATAGGTAGAGAATCCCAGTTACCCCCTCTCACTCTGTCTGCATAAAGCTAATTCTCCCAACTAATTAGGAGACCACCTATTTGGGTAACAATTCTGAGAAGAGTTGCAAACTAGGACTTCCCTTAAATGCCATATCAAATTTATCTTGATCATTTAAGGTGCTGTTAGAACTGGCATGCTTAGAATGGTGTCCTTTGAAACAGTCAAAATAGGAATCGTATTGCTGAGAAGCAAATATTATTTTTACAGGGTTGAGCCCTCACAAATTATAGAATGCTTTCAAAAAGAGCACAGTATTGAAATAAGGGCCTCAAATGGTATACAGAAACAATTTCACCACAAAATTAAGCAAAAATACTGTGTAAAATAGTATGACACAGTAGGGCTGGGAAAGCCTTTAAATGATACGCTGTGTATTGCCTTGTTCTAAGAGGTCTCTCTTGCGTTTTTTTCTGCCAGATTTGTTTTTGTATTCCAGATGGTTTTGAAATCTTCTCAGCTTTATATTATAGATGCTTGATAATTGTTCATACACTACATTTTGTCACCTATTTAAATCATTTTTGTTGACTCTTCAATATTTTTTTCTGCTGTCATCAGCTTTAAGATGTTTGGGAAGAATTTTTCCTCCTTATCTACTCCTCCATAGATTTATAGCTTTTGGAATAGTTTGTTCAGTGTAAAAACTATTGTATGTTACTGCCTTTTTAAACAGAGGTGCTTTATGTCAGAATGTTTCATGCCAGCACAACTAAATGCAAGCATTTCTGTTACAAATTTGCATGGACACTGGAGTCAGAGCTAGCTATCTTTTGCAGCACAGATAATGGCTGAGCTGAAATATACATGTGCAAATTTGGTGCGGCAATCTTCAGTTCCTGCAAAATCCCCTTGCCCTGCATTTCAGTGATGATTTAATAAGCCCACAACCCTCCAAAATAATCATTTTCTAAATGGAAACTCAGATGAGTTGTAATTCCAGGAGAATTCCAGGCCACCTGGAGATTTGTAGTCCTATTTGATGGCATGACCATATGTCCAAAGATCCATGGTTATGTGTCCTCGTAATTTCTTCATACTGGCTCAGTGATCCCTGATGGGCCAAATCACATAGCAGGAAGAATAATGCATATTTTACCTCCCCCACCATCCCAAATAAAACAATAGCATCAGAGCAACTGTAAGCAAAGTAGAGAGGCATTCAGCAAAAGGTCATCTTTTGGATGACATTTTAGCGAACATTTTGGGCTCCTCAAAGCTTTGTTCTATGCATCAAAAAGTTTTGCGTAGGAAATTTGATCTCAGGCACAGGACACATCCATTTAACACTGACCGCATAACAGGGATGGACACAAACCTCACCATGAACCTAATTTCATCAAGAACATGGCTGGTTCATGGTTTGTGAGGCCTCGGTTCATGAGATCGTGTCACCTATGAACCACCATGTTTTTTATGGAGGTTTGTTAGGTTCATGGTGGTGATTCATGCTGGTGCTGATCAATTAATTATCAAAGCAATGGGGGATGGACTTGGCATAACCAACTGCCCATGCTGTACCAGCCTATCGATTTGGTTCTCCAACTTTCCACCCCCTTCTGTGCTAGACCTCCCACCATTTGCACTTTGGACCCTAAGATCTGAACCTATGGGCACTCGCGCACTGGGCTTAGCATCACCAGTTATCCTTGCTGTACCTGCCCATTGATTTTGTTTTCCAACCTGCCACCTGCCTCTCATACTAGACCTTCCCCTGTTTTGTAGAGGGGCATCCCAAGGAAGTCCATGGTAAGTTTGATGCTTCTAGCTTGCAAGGAGTCCATCTGAATCAACACACTTCCAATCCTGTGGCTGCTGTGATTTCCCTAGAGAGCACTTTTCTGAGGACACCTGCTCTGGGGCGCCACTATTCACCCCCCAAGCCAATCTGCACACAACTAGGTCTTCCCGGGGAGGTCCTCTGTGAGTTTGATGCCTCTAACTTGCAGAGGAACTGTTCAGCACACTCTTGAACCTTCAGTTGTGATTTCCCCAGAGAGCACTTTACTGGGTGCACCTGCTTTGGGGAACTGTAACTTGGCTCCCCTACATCTTCACCAAACTTGGAGGGCAACTGAAGGAGGGTCTGCTGGAGACTTGCTGTGAGCTTGGTGTCTCTAGCCCACAGGAGGCTGCTCTACTGCAACAAAAACCTCACAAAATGAACTGGTTTGGTAAATGGGAAGGTTCATGGTTTGTGAGACCCCACGAACCATGAACCAGGACAAACCTCCATTTTCCTAGTTCATGCCCATCCCTACTGCAAAAGTGTCAGTGAGGATGTTGTCTTTAAGTAACAGAATGTCATAAATCAGCTTTTGTTCTCCCAATACAATAGCAACAACTGGAGAAAAGAAACTTTTTAGATAGATACCAGGAAAATAGAAAAAGGGATGTATCTGCCTTTCTTGTGATATGCAGAGGGTTAGATCAGAAAAGATTCCTGAAAATCTGTAAATGGATCTCTAGCATGAATTTGATTGCTAAGTAACAACTGCAAGATACCCCAATTTGGACTGCTTTGTGGAATTATATTCTATTTCTGCTGCTGCTTTCCTGTGCCTCCTGGAGGCTTGGATCCAGCAGAGCATTTCCATGATTAGAGGAATTCCAGCCCATAGAGCATGCCTTTCTTCCTCTCCCCACGCACTGCAGCCCAAAATGCCCCACAAACACTGTTGCTGGAGGTCAGGGTACCTCCCAGGAACAGTACTTTGTGGGACATTTGGGTTGAAGAGGGAGGCAAGAAAGTCATATTGCATGAATACTGCAGAAATCTCATAGAAATGCTATACTGGATCCCAGGCATAAGGTGCTATTTGTCCATCTAGATAAAATATATTGGGGGACAACTGACCCACCTCTTCTTATGCATGTTGGCCCTGATCTACATTGCTCCTGGCAGCTCTTTAGCAATACAAAATGCTCTAGAGAGCAATACATGGATCTCCTCCTAGCATGTCATCTAGTTTGACTCTTACTGTCTGGCTGACAAATTAGGTTTCACAAAACTTCTGGCCAGGGCTTCATCCACACATCATTGGATATTGAGTTATTATTGCACTATAGCAGGGCCCCCCAAGCTTTTTAACCCTGTGGGCATCTTGGCATTCAGATGTAGGGGGGTAGGCGCAACCACAAAATAGCTGTTGCTGCAGGTAGAGCTGACCACAAAATGTCATGGAGTTAGGTTATGCATAACTCTTATAGTAACTCTTCATCATTCAGATAGAAGATCTGTTTAAAATGATTTTAAAAAATATGCTTTTTTTTCTTCAACACACAGAGCTTACCTTCAGTCAGACAATGAAGATCCTTGTGCTGTGTTGGCAGCTGTTGCCAAAGAAACATCTTTAAAGATCTGTACAGCCAATCAGAAGCCCTGCTGGACAAAAGCCCCAATCTGGCCCAAACCCATTTTCTAAAATCACTTGGTGGGCACCAAGAAAGGTGTCAGTGGGGGCTTGGGCCAAAGGTTCAGGTTAACACTAGTACAATCATCCAGTTGTTCCTGCTTCAGTCTGATCAGAACCAACTGCCAGTCAGCCGACTCTAGACTACAGTCAAGGCACCTGAAACCGGTTGGAAACAAATGAAGTTGCCCAGACCTGGTTGGGCCTCCGAAGTCAGCTGAAAACAGACAAGGTTGACGAGGCTGCTGGCATCAACAGCCAGCCAAAAGGGACCCCAGAAGCAACTGGGAAAGACTACAGAGGGCTGCAGAACCACATACCCAAGGGGACCACCAGCCAGTCGCAAGCTAAACTGGACCCAAGAATGGTCCACAGGGCTGGGGGTTCCACCAACCAGGTCCCATCTGAGACCCAGTGCAAAGTCCTAGGCCAGGCCTACAGGACATATCACCACCACCTCCACCTCATGAGTTTTTGCCACTTACACCAAAGACTCCAGGCAGTCCTGGGCTCAGGCTGGATAGAGTTCACCAGATACCCTAGCGACAGGTAAATGGCTTATCTCACAGGGTTGGTCCAAGATCTAAGTATCTTGATGTTGAAGCATCTTGGTGGAATTGCCAAAATAAAGGTTGCATCTCACTGATGTTCGCATCTAGTTTTGTTGATGTTACCACTATTATTGTTGTTGTGTGATGTTATAGTACAGTAAAGGTAAAGGTAAAGATTCCTTTGCTCGAAAGCCAGTCAAGTCCGACTCTAGGGTTGCGGTGCTCATCTCCGTTTCAAAGCTGAAGAGCCAGCGCTGTCAGATGACATTTCCGTGGTCATGTGGCCAGCATGACTAAACACCAAGAGAGCTACAAATGCCTTTCCAATAGTAGTGGTCCTCTTCAGGGGTTAATTTTTTTTTTTTTTTTTTTGTAAAACTCTCTTTAAAAAGAGAGAATTTTATTCTTTTTATAAGAAACAGGAAGGGTAGACAGATGGAGAAAGAAAAAGATGGAGTGAAATTTTTCCTGTTAGTGAGTGTTAGTTTAGGTTAATAACCAATACCAGTTTTGGCATCTATCGTGGTTAGAAGATCTTCTTTTTAACTATTGCGAGGTCCAAAGTCACTCTGTTAATGCAGTTAGTAAAGTCCATTGGGGTTAGTAATTAAACAGCTCCTTCCAGATGTTACACGAACAGTCCTCAAAATATCTTCTTTTTAAATCTCTTCCAGTTATGGATTGAGTCCATTTTAACTTTGAAGTCTTCCGTTCCATCACCACTTTCCCCTGGGTTGCTGTCTTCTTCGCTTGTCCCAGTTTGGAATACTGCATCTTCCTCCCTGCTGGCGTGTCTCTTCAGAAGTTTCTGTATTTTAAAGATGAAATCCTTCTTCTTTCTTTTCTCTTTTTCCTTAAACTTCTGGCTTTCAGGCTTCCTGGGCTCCACAAACTCTTCAGATGAAATTAGATCTCCAGTTTGTCGCTTGCTATGCTCAACATCCCCTTCTACTGGCAGAGTATTCTCTTTTATAAAAGCGGAATAGGCTTTGGGAGCCTCATCCACCTCTTCTTTTAATTTTATCGCTTCACTGCCAGTTAGGGGTGCCAAGACATTTGTCAAGGTAAATCCGAGATCTTCTTTCTCTTCTTCTTTAACGCCCTGGAAACCTAGAATCAAATTCGATTTCTGTTCAATCTCCATCATCTTTCTAGTTGTTTCCGATATCTGTTTCTGTCGACTGATGAGAACACTATCCATTTTAGACAGAGTTTCGTTGATTTTCCACAGTTGTTCCAGCAGGGGGCACAGCATCTCCTTTTCCTGTTGATTGACAGCAAGCTCTTGGGGGGGCTGTCTGGACCGGAAGTCCCTCCTCTCTTCTCTTCCGGTATCTGCAGGACTTTTTCCAGTATCGACATTTTGTTTTTTTGTTTACTTTTAAAAAGTTCGTGCCGCATCCCCCAGGAAGCTAAGATGATCAAAATCTTCCATGCAACCCCAACGGTACTTTCACCAACACTTTTTCTTCTCTCAGCCACCCTTCGCGCTCCCTTTGTGGATCTTGCTTCTCAAAGGGGGTACATAAGAACATAAGAACATAAGAGAAGCCAATGTTGAATCAGGCCAATGGCCCATCTAGTCCAACACTCTGTCACACAGCGGCCAAAATATACCAGGTGCCATCAGGAGGTCCAGCAGTGGGGCCAGGGCACCAGAAGCCCTCCCACTGCTGCACCCTCCAGCACCAAGAATAGAGTGCATCACCTGCCCCAGACTGAGAGTTCCCATCTATACCCTGTGGCTAATAGCCACTGGTGGACTTCTGCTCCATATGTTTATCTAATTTCCTCTTGAAACTGTCCATGCTTGCAGCTGCCACGACCTCCTGTGGCAGTGAATTCCATATGTTAATCACTCTTTGGGTGAAGAAGTATTTCCTTTTATCTGTTCTAACCCGACTGCTCAGCAATTTCATAGAGTGCCCACGAGTTCTTGTATTGTGAGAAAGGGAGAAAAGTACTTCTTTCTCAACCTGCTCAATCCCATTCATAATCTTATAAACCTCGATCATGTCACCTCTCAGCCGTCGTTTCTCCAAGCTAAAGAGCCCCAAGCATTTTAACCTTTCTTCATAGGGAAGGTGTTCGAACCCTTTTATCATTCTAGTTGCCCTTCTCTGCACTTTTTCCAATGCTATAATATCCTTTTTGAGATGTGGTGACCAGAACTGTACACAGTATTCCAAATGAGGTCGCACCAATGATTTATACAGGGGCATGATGATACTGGCTGATTTGTTATCAATTCCCTTCCTAATAATCCCCAGCATAGCGTTGGCCTTCTTTATTGCAGCTACACATTGTGTAGACATTTTCAGCGCGTTATCCACTACGACTCCAAGATCTCTCTCTTGGTCCGTCTCTGCCAGATCAGACCCCATCAACGTGTATTTATATTTAGGATTTTTGGCTCCAATGTGCATCACTTTGCACTTGGCCACATTGAACCCCATTTGCCACGTTGACGCCCACTCACCCATCCTCAACAGATCCCTTTGGAGTGCCTCACAATCCTCCCTGGTTTTCACCACCCTGAACAACTTTGTGTCATCTGCAAATTTAGCCACATCACTGCTTACTCCCAATTCCAAATCGTTAATAAACAAGTTAAAAAGCATCGGACCGAGTACTGATCCCTGTGGTACCCCACTGCTTACCACCCTCCACTGAGAAGATTTCCCATTTATACTCACTCTCTGTTTCCTATTTATAAGCCAATTTTTGATCCACAAGAGGACTTGTCCTTTTATCCCATGACTATTGAGCTTACTTAGGAGCCTTTGATGAGGAACTGTATCAAAAGCTTTCCGGAAGTCAAGGTAAATAATATCTATTGGGTCCCCCTTGTCCACATGTTTGTTCACTCCCTCAAAAAACACTAACAGGTTAGTGAGACAAGATCTTCCATTACAGAACCCATGCTGAGTCTGCCTCAATAGTTTTTGTTCATCAATGTGCCTACTAATTCTTTCCTTAATAACAGTTTCCACCAACTTACCCGGTATCGATGTCAGACTGACTGGCCTGTAATTTCCTGGGTCTCCCCTGGAGCCCTTTTTAAAGATGGGAGTGACATTAGCTACCTTCCAGTCCTCAGGAATGGAGGCAGATTTTAAAGAAAGATTACATATTTTTGTCAGGAGATCCACAAGTTCACATTTGAGTTCTTTCAGAACTCTCGGATGAATGCCATCCGGGCCTGGTGATTTATTAGTTTTTAAATTGTCCATCAGTCGGAGGACTTCCTCTCTTGTTACCGCAATCTGATTCAGGTCTTTCAAACCCCCTCCCAAAATCGGTGCTTCTGGAGTGGGCAAACACTTCTCCTCTTCCACAGTGAAGACAGAGGCAAAAAATGCATTCAGCTTCTCAGCCATTTCCCTATCATCCTTCACTACTCCTTTTACCCCTTGGTCATCCAAGGGCCCCACTGCCTCCCTGGCTGGCTTCCTACTTCTAATGTATTTGAAGAAAGTTTTATTGTTGGTCTTTATGTTTTTTGCGATATGCTCCTCATATTCCCTTTTTGCTTGCCTGATCACAGACTTGCATTTTTTTTGCCATAGTCTGTGTTCCCTTTTATCAACCTCACTAAGACTAGCTTTCCACCGCTTAAAGGAATCCTTCTTACCTTTTACAGCTTCCATTACTTTATTTGTTAACCATGCAGGCTTTTTTCTATACCTATTTGTACCTTTCCTAACTTGTGGTATATATTTTTTCTGAGCTTCTAGGATTGTCTTTTTAAATAGTCTCCAAGCTTCCCCAATGGTTTTGACCTTCTCCACTCTTCCTTTCAATTTCTTCCTCACATGTCCCCTCATACCAGAGAAGTTACCCCTTTTAAAGTTAAAAGTGGTTGCATCAGTCTTTTTGGGCAACTCCCTATCTGTACAAATGTTAAACTCAATGACATTATGGTCACTGTTCCCAAGTGGTGCAATCACTTTTACATCTCTCACCAGGTCTTGGGTGTTACTTAGGACCAAATCCAGGATCGCCTCTCCCCTGGTAGGATCTGTGACCATCTGTTCCACAGCACAGTCATTGAGAGTGTCTAAGAACGCAATCTCTTTTTCCCGACTAGAACTCATATTGACCCAATCAATGTGTGGGTAGTTAAAGTCGCCTATTACAACACAGTTATTTCGTCTAGCCGCTATCTTTAATTCATTCATCATTTTATAATCCTCCTCTATCTTTTGATCTGGTGGGCGATAACAAACTCCCACTGTTAAGCCTCCTTTTGGACCCACTATTTCAACCCATAGCATTTCCAGAAGTGAATCCAATTCTCTTACCCTCTCAATCTTACTGGACGGTATACCCTCTCTGACATACAGAGCCACCCCACCTCCAACCCTTTTCCCCCTATCCTTTCGATATAATTTATAACCAGGAATCACCGTATCCCACTGATTTTCCTCATCCCACCAAGTTTCTGAAATACCCACAAAGTCTATTTCCCCCCCAACACCAAGCATTCCAACTCCCCGATTTTACTTCGGAGACTTCTAGCATTTGTGTATAAACACTTATAGTTTCCCACGTTTGTTAAGCCCACAGCCTTCCTCTTGCTGCCTCGAGACCTTGCCAGGCAGTTCCTATCATTAGCCACAGTCTCAGTGGACAATTGTAATCCATTTCCTTGTACAAAAGTAATACCTACCCCTTCATCTCTTTGAGATGAGCCATCCCGAACCAGAGACTTTTCATCTCCTGTCGGCTTTCCCCCATTATTCAGTTTAAAAACTGCTCTGCCACCTTTTTGATTTTGAGCGCCAGCAGCCTGGTTCCTTCTCGGGACAAGTGGAGACCGTCCCTTTTGTACAGCTCCCTCTTGTCCCAAAAAGCATCCCAGTGCCTAACAAACTTGAACCCTTCCCCCTACACCACCGTCTCATCCACGCATTGAGACTCCTGATCTGTGCCTGTCTCTCCGGCCCTGCGCATGGAACAGGTAGCACTTCCGAGAAGGCTACCTTGGAGGTCCTGGCCTTGAGTTTCCTGCCCAGCAGCCTAAATTTCTCCTCCAGGACCTCACGACTGCATTTCCCCACATCGTTGGTGCCGACGTGCACCACGACCACTGGCTCCTCCCCAGCACTATCTACCAGCCTATCTAAAACACGCGTAATGTCCGCTACCTTCGCACCAGGCAGGCAAGTCACCATACGGTCAGTACGCGGGTTCGCCACCCAGCTGTCTACCTGCCTAAGGATCGAATCACCAACTACCAAGAGCCCCCTCCCACCCTTCCCAGGGACGGTTCCTTGGTACGAAAGGATACCCGTTCACCAGCTGAAGAAGAGGTCCCTTCTGAGGGCACATTCCCCTTTTCCTCAGAATGGTGCCCCTTTTCCCCTTGGCCCTCATGCTCCCTGGCAGCAGCCGGGCTGCCAGATCCAGAGTGGGACATATCTAACAAGTCCCCGAGAGTCTTCCCCGTGCACCTAACTGACTGTCCCTGCTTCTCCAGGTCAGCCACCTTGGCCTCAAGGGAGCAAACTCGCTCCCTGAGAACCAGGAGCTCCTTGCACCGAGCACACACCCAAGACTTCTGACCAGTGGGCAGATAGTCATACATGTGACACTCCATGCAAAACACTGGATAGCCCCCAACCCCCTGCTGGCATTCTGGCTTCATAATTGTTTTTAAACAAATACTTTTCTATAACCCCCCTTTTAAAACCCTTTGTATTTATATGGCTCCTGTTGTAGGAGTCTACTTACCTTACCAAGGAGCCAAGGTCCTGGCTTTCTGGCTCTTCCTGGGCTTCTTACAGAGCCCCTAGGCAAAGAGCCACAGGCAAAGAGCCTCGCCCTTCGGCTCGTGCCAGAGGCTCGTGCCTCTTGCAAACTTCCTGCCTTAAATAGAATTGTCTCCCAGGAGAGGACGTGGCCAGCAGCTACTCAAAATCACCACTCCTCCCTCCTCCCAACGCTTATACGCATGCAGGGGGGCTCCGATTTACGCTTCAAAATAGATCTCCAACTCACGATTCGATGCTACTTCTTCTTTTTATTTTAAGCCATAGCGCTGTCTTCACTCCTGGAATTCGGTGGTGCCGCTAAGTCCCATTACGGGCACGCCGCAGCGGGGCCGATTGGGGCGGCGAGAAAGCCTCAATTTCCCGGCTGTCTGCCGGCAAAGAGGCTACTCCCCAAGCGCCCCCAGTTCGGAGCCTTTACCTAAGGCTCACTAGGGTCTTTCGCACATGCGAAGACCCCCCCTAACTGCGCGTGGGCTAACCGCCTCCGGGAGCATCCCGAGAAGCGGCCGCCATTCGCGACGCCGAAACCGAAACCCCTTCAGGGGTTAAAATTTGAGTTGTAAAGCTATAATAGGCTATAATGGACCACTTGAATAAAGATTCACACAAACAGCATCCCGCAACACCATGACATCACTTCTGGCAGTATAATTGTAAAAATTATATTCATGGGAATCCTAGAGCGTCCTTCAGCATGGTGATGCCCAGGGATATTTTTGGGCAGGAACACACAGGAACAGAGTTCCGGCTGGCTCCCGAGTTGGCCACGCCCTGCAGGAACTCATTAGCATAATAGGCCACACTCAACAGCAGAAACTCATTAGGATTGGCTACATTAGAGGTGTGTGGCCTAACATGCAAAGGAGTTCCTACTACAGAAAAAGCCCTGGGTTTTGACAACAAACAAAGTGGCCTAATATGCTAATTAGCTGTGCTGTCAGGGTTGTGGCCTAATATGCTAATGAGTTCCTGCTGGGCTTTTTCTACAAAAAAAGCCCTGATGATGTCACTTCCAGTTATGCAGCCAGAAGTGACATTGTGGAATGTCTTTTTGTGTTCCCCATTTTTCCCTCTGCCTCCCCTGTTGAGCAGTGCCAGGGAACTGAGGTCAAGGTTGGGAGGTTGCCTGCCAAAACCAGCAACCTGGCCTCTCTACTTTATTATTATTATTATTGGAGAAAAAAATTACAAATAACAACTTATATAAATACACAAATGGAGGAGGAAACAACTTACAACAAAATTTAGCCAGGCTGCATCTGTTACACAGTTTGATAGAACACAGACATGTTAGTCATAAATTACTACAGATATTAATATTAACATTATTATTATAGGAACTATTCAATTGCCATAACAGAGCTAAAATTAGCCCATTGAGCAAAGTTAAACGAGTCATTATTCTGTAATTTCCATTTCAGAAAAGGAGCCCATTTTTTGATAACATACGAATCCTTAGCCTGTGACTCCATACATTGAATATCATCTGGTATTGTTTTCACAATTTTGCGTACCAGAGACTAATCATCTTATCTTTCCACTTTAAAGCTATAATGTTTTTTGCTACCGCGACCATTATCATAAAAAGATCTTTCTAAAGTTTAGAAACTTTTAGGGTTTCCCAAAGATTTAAAAGAATCAATTCTGCAGAAATTGCAAAAATTGCATGTCAAACCATCTGTATTACACCAGCTTCGGCCCTATTAACAATATGGAAAAAACAAAATGAAAAGGTGACTTCTAAAGGACTAATAGTATTTATGTTAATAGTGGCACAAAGGAAAATTGGTAAAAGCTGGAAAGCCACAGAATTATTAACATTACACTCATGGTATTCTGAGTTATGGCAGATTGCAATAGCTGAAAAATTAACAAGTCAAATTCAAAGCCAAAACTGTAGACTTTTTTGAAATGTGGCATGATTTTATTATATACACAACTCAGAACAATACCCAAAGTATATTTAAGCCCTTCCTCAGATTATGGGATAAAGTTAAATAAGTCTGTCTCTATACTTTAATCATGTTGTAACTGTACATTAATTATGCACATTTAGAGGAAAAGGAAAAAGTAGGGGAAAGAATTCCTTCTCTTTGTATCTGTGCTGAATGTCGAGCTCTCTACCAATGGTTGCTGTAGATTTTCTGGGTTGTGTGGCCATGGTCCTGGCATTGTTGGGCTGTTGCTATTGCCCACATGTGCAAACATTATTCATTGGCTTCTGCTGTATGGGGGGGATGCTTGAAGTAGTATATCTTAACCGGCCCTATTGTATGTGGCCATTACAGACACAATCTGTACATGTGTCTTTAGTTCTGTTCCACCATTAAACATTGTCTTCTGAAGAAGCCCTGTGTTGTGTGAGCTGACTGAGGAACCTGACAAAGTGTCTGTAATCCTCAATTCCTTCTCCTAGTCCGCATCTCTCCCCAACTGAGATGAGCGGTGAAGAGGAGGAGGCTATACCCATAACTACTACAGAAGAATTGGTCCCTACAACCTTGGTGCTGACTACTACCACCCCTCAGGAAGAGGAGTAGGGCGCGCCTTACCTGGATCCATTCAGTGGGGTGCATGCCGACGTGACTACCTGGCTAAAGCCCTGGCCATGGGATAGGTTCCAAGTGGATGCAACCGAGACTTGGTCCCTTACCCCTGGGCCACAGTGGGAAAATCAGTACAACTGGGCCATTCACTGGCTGAGTGTGGGACCCAGGCCTGAAGCAGGTGCTGGGAAACCAGGTGATACTAAGGACTTTGTGGAAACCCGTTTAGACCTGCTTGAGAGGGGCCAAGACCGGCTCTTTTGGATGATCGAGGACTCGTTCCAGAGACTACCCGAGATGATGATGAAGGTGGTGCAATGGGAGCTGGACCAATGCTTGCCAGTGGCCTTACTGCAACCTGCTCTGCCACCTCCGGGTCAGCAGCTGGTGCAGTTGCCGCCCCCCAGCCCACCACTGGGACAACTGCTGCCCTCCAGGCAACAGACAGTGCAATTGCCACCCCTGGCCAGCCACCGATTGTCCCGTGGGGGCCTCAGCTGGCTGAACTTCTGGATGCTACATTCGATGGAACACCCGAGAAATTGGTGTTCTTCTTGATACGTGCCGAGAAGTTTGTTGGGAATTGGGGCCATTTATTTCCCAACAAGGAGTGCATTGTGGACTATATCGCGTCCCATCTGTGGGAGGGGGTGGCTGATTGGTATGTGAATCTACACAATGTTGATGGCCGGGAGCTCTGGGAGGCTGATGCCTTCATGTGGGCACTGCGAGCTCACTATGAGAATACTAACACGAGTGAGATGGCCCAGGCATTCCTGCACACTTTTTGCCAAGGAAAGAAATCAGTGTGGGAGAACACCGAGGAGTTTCGATGCCATGCGGCTAAGATCCAGGGGTGGCCTGATGGGGTGCTGGATCAGCAGTATCATTTGGGTCTTAACCTGGAAATCCAGGGAATGATCCTCCATAGCGTAAAGCCGGTGTCCCAGCATGCCTAGATGAAGAAGGCAGCCGACATGGAAAGCTGCCTCTGGACCATTTGCATCGACGATGTAGCCACCCTGATGAAGAGTGTGCCGATGGCGGCTAAACCCAAGACCCCGGTGAAGCCAAAGGAGGGGACAGGTGAACTCCAGATGAAGCAAGGCCTATGCCTGAAATGTGGCGAAGTGGGCCATTTTGCCATGCATGCCCGGGATCGGGTCCTACGAGCACCCCAAAGAGGACCGTGGAGAAGAAACGGACAGACATGCCGGTAAAGAAACCAACTGCCCATCTGAAGACCCAACGTGCCCTACAAGATAGTCTCCAGGAAGAGAACACCCCCTCATCAAGCGAGGAGGAGGCTCAGCTGGTGGAAAACGACCCAGACCTGCTGTGAGTAACACTGACCAGCAGGTCCCCATTCCAGAGGTGCAGAAAATGGTGAGCACTTACCCCCCCTTTTTTCGTGACTGTGACTATCCTCAACCCCGAATTGAACACCCAGGTGCAGGTGAGGAGGCTGATTGACTCAGGGTGTGGACAGGGCCGGTCCCAGGTGTCTGGGCACCCTAGGCAGGACAGCCTGGGGTGCCCACCCCACTGGGGAAGCCCCCCTTCCCTCCCAGAGATGGCGGCACGGCTCTCCTGGATGCCTCGCAGCTACGAGGCACCCGGGAGAGCCAGGGAAGGGGCGGGCTTAGAAGCCCCCCCTTCCCTCCCAGGGGTGGCGGCACAGCTTTCCCGGGTGCCTGGGACAGTTCAAATACTCGATGATGCTGTTCGGACTTCAGGGGGCCCCTAGGGTCTTCATGAACCTGATAAATGAGGTCTTACACAAGCATCTGTTCAAGGGGGTTCTCATTTATCTAGATGACATCTTGCTGTATTCCCTGAACCTGGAGTTCCATGTTTCTCTGGTTCAGGAAGTCCTTCAAACGTTGCACAAGCACAAACTGTTTGCCAAATTGTCCAAGTGTGAATTTCACTGCACAGAAATTGACTTTCTAGGGTATCACATTTCCCCATGGGGCATTGAGATGGACTCTGAGAAGGTGTGGGATGTGGTGGGGTGGGAGGCTCCCGAACTCAGAGGCAGCTCCAAGCATTCCTCAGTTTCACAAACTTTTACAGATCATTTCTTACTAACTTTGCTCAAGTGAGCTTACCACTGATGGACCTCTTAAAAACTAAGGGGAAAGGCCCGGACAGTACGAAACCAGAGGCGAAGCTGGAGTGGACAGCTGAATGCCAGGAGGTATTCGACCGCTTAAAGGCACTGTTCACATCCAAGCCCGTGCTGGCGCACCCGAACGAACTGAAAGTGTTTTATCGTGCAAGTCGATGCATCGGATGTTGCTATGGGTGGCACCATTTTGCAAGAGGGGGAGGATGGGAAGTTGCACCCCCTTGCCTATTTCTCACGGAAATTCACAGACACTGAGCGCAATTGGTTGGTTTGGGATAAGGAGGTGGGGGCTATTAAGTTAGCTCTCTTTACATGGCATCACTGGTTAGAGGGGGCTAGAATGCCATTCGAGGTGTGAACTGATCATAAAAACCTCGAAGTCCTGTGCACTCCCTGTAATTTGAACGCTAAGCAACTTCGGTGGGCTGATTTCTTCTCCAAGTTTAATTTCACACTCAACCATATTCTGGGGAAAGCTAACTCCTTGGCTGATGTGCTGTCCTGCCTCCCACAACATGACAGCCACAAGGAGGTGGTTCTTGATTCTATGTTCATGCCCTTCCAGTTGGGCGGGGCAGTGGTTACAAGTTCCCAGGAGAAGGCCCAGCTTGTAACGAGCACTGACTCATGGGAAATGAAGTTCACCTCCGCCCTCTCTGATGCTGATCACCTTGAATTGGGAAAAGAGGGGGAGGTGAAGGAGCATGCTAATGGCTGCAGGTATCGGGGCACAAAGCTGTTTGTTCCTGCGGCATTGCGGGGGGAAATCTTGTCCACTGTGCATGGAACTAAGCTGGCGGGGCACTTAAGGTTTGTGAAATCCTTTCATTTGCTGCAACGACAGTTTTGGTGGTCTGGCATGAGGAAGGATCTCTCCCTTTTCGTCCAGTCATGCCAAACCAGTTATTCCAAACCTCCGGGGCTTTTCCAACCTCTCCCCACACCGAGTAGACTCTGGGAAGTCATCTTGATGGATTTCATTACAGACTTCCCCCCAGTCGGGGGAAAACAGTTATTTTGGTGGTGGTGGATCTATTTTCGAAACAGGTGCACTTAATTCCGTTCAAATCCCTGCCGTCTGCTCAGATTCTGGCTAAGAGTTTTCTTTAACAGGTTTTTAGACTCCATACTGTCAGGTATCCCTGCCATAAGGGTGATGGGGGGGGAAGATGAGATGGTAATTGATGTATCTGTGTTGCTGGTGTGGAATGTGGGGAGGTGACGATGTTGCCTGGGAGACCGGGCTATATCTCACCTCGCCAGGCCAGAGATGGCCTTGGAGCCAGGCTGTTTGTCTCCTTTTGCTTTCTAAAGACAACAGCTAGGCTTGGGAACTTTCAGGTAGTGGGAACGTAATAATTTAGTGCTTTATAGCTTTCCCGCGCACGCGCTAACCATCTATTGGTAGAGGGGTGGTGGCTCCTTTCCCCCTTGGTATATAAACCCCAATGCTTCATGTATCCAAGTTATTCTTAACAATGCTTCTGTTCTAGTGACCTAGTATTGCAGTCTAATAAATACTATCCTTGTTTCAATGAATAAGGCCTGGTGTTTGACTGACTAACTGAGGACTCTGACAGTTTGTTAAGAATCACTTTTAGTCGGGACTGGTCAGAAACCCGTTGCACCCAAAATGAGCAACAGTGAAGAAGACACTCTCCCGATCAAAGATCCACCAGAGGACCAGAAACCGGAGGATAAGAAACCTCCTGTGACGACGGTGCCGAGCACCACAGCAGTCGTGCCCTTGGAAGTCCCGGGTACCTATGTACCGGCAACGTGGGGCCTGGAGTACGACTTAGGGGGGCCCTACGGGGACCCTTATGGAGCGGTGTATGGCGGAGTGACTACCCGACCCAAGCAGCGACGGGACTGGGTGAAGCCGCTCGCCGAGACGCATGAGACGTGGTTCTTCACCCCGCAAGCGTCAGTGAGAGAGAGCCGGTTCGAGAGATCAGTTCACCGGCTGAGCACGGCTGAAGGGGTGGAAGACCTGCACAGGGAGTCGAGAGACATGGAAGGACCCGTGGTGAGTCGGAGATGGAGTGGCGACCTGAGCCAAGATCGCCTATTCCGCTTGCTGGACGAGTCCCTCTCCCGCATACCCAAGATGATCTCAGACGGCATCCGAGAGGAAATGGACAGGAGGCAGAGAGAGGCGCCTCCTGATCAGCAACCCCCCGATCAAAGGATCGTGCCGGCGGGGCCACATGGGGGTGTCCCTGGGCAACCGGGGGCACCCCCGGACCAACCAGCGGGGCCCCCACCACAGGGGCCGCTGGCACCGCTACCACAACGACCCTGGGGGTTCCTTCCACCGAAACCGGCTGAACTCCTTGACGCGGACTTTGACGGGACCCCGGAGAAGTTCTCGTTCTTCCTAGTGAGAACCAAAAAGTTCATCGAGAACTGGGGACACCTGTTCCAGAGTGAGGATCGCATGGTGGACGCGATAGCATCGCACCTGAAGGAGGCGGCGGCCAACTGGTATGTAGCCCTGCACCAAGCAGACGGGTGGGAGCTGCGGGAAATCGACGCCTTCATGTGGGCCATGAAGGAGCAGTTCGAGGATGTCAATGCGAACAAGACTGCCAGAGCCTTCTTACGCGCTTTCAAGCAAGGTTCCAAATCAGTGAGGGAGTATACCGCGGAGTTCCGGAGGCAAGCTGTGAAAGTCCGGGGATGGCCTGATGGAGTCCTGGCAGAACAATACTGGGGCTCAACTCAGAGATCTGCCGTACCGTGATGCGCGGACACGACCCGGAGACATTGATGGGCTGGATGCAGGAGGCGATAGCCACGGAGACCCACCTGAAAACCATCCGCCTAGATGACGCGGCAGCATTGGGGAAGGGAGGCCCATCGGGACCAACCCCGGCACCCAGAGGGAAGACCCAACCGACAACTCCTTGACCCAAAGATGGCACACGGGAGACCCGAATGAAGCAAGGGCTGTGTCTGAAGTGCGGCGAAGCGGGCCACTTCACGGCCAGCTGCCCCGGATCAACCACCCCACCTGGAGGGGCGAAAGGGGGCAAGAAGAAATTCGACACATCCACACCCAAGCCGGTGGCGAAACCGAGAGGGGCTAGAGCTCTGCAAATCAACCCGCTGAGCGAAATCTCCGACTCGTCGGAGGAAGAAACCACGAAGGCAGGAAACGAGAAGGACCTGCTGTAAATAGTGCTGAACAGCAGGTCCCGGACTCGCAAGCGCTGAACCCGGTGAGCAGATCCTCCTCTCTCTTCTTTCTTACTGTGACTCTAATGGACCCGGGTCTACAGACCCATGTGAGAGTGCGAGCTCTCATTGACTCCGGGTGTGGGAAAGACATTATTAGCCCCTCACTAGTGACAGGGTTAGTGGCGAAAGTAGTCAAATTGGCCGAACCCCTAGTGTTTACCCAGATGGATGGCTCAACAATGAAAGAGCCGTGTAAATACGAGACTGTGCCATTACGCCTGGGGATTGGGGCCCACTGGGAGGTGAGACCTTTTGTTGTTACCCTGGCTGCCTGTTTCCCTCTGGTCCTGGGGAGTGCCTGGTTCTTTGATCACGACCCGCACATTTTGTGGGAAGAGGGGAAAGTCAACTTCATCTCAGCAAAATGTAGGGACCACGTTTGGCGCGGGGGCTGGGGATCACTATGACTGGGAAGCGACCCTGTGCTGGTGGGGGTGGCAGAAGTGGAGCTGGAGGCGATCCCGCAAGAGTATCGAGATCTAGTGGCAGTCTTTGGGGAAGAAGAGGCGGACGAGTTACCCCCCCACAGGAACTCAGACTGTACTATTGAAATACTGCCAAACCAGAAGCTACCTAAGGGCAAATTGTATTCCATGAGCCCGGCTGAAAAAGTGGAACTGAGAAAATTCATAGACAAAAACTTGGAGAGGGGGTTCATCCGACCCGCCTCTTCCCCGTTTGCCGCACCCGTTTTATTCCGGAAAAAGAAAGACGGGGGGTTGCGGCTATGCACGGACTATCGCAGGCTAAACGCTGTTTCAGCCACCAATGCATACCCCTTGCCCCTGATCAAAGACCTCCTGGCTGCGGTTGCTGGGGGGAAGATTTTTTCTAAGTTGGATCTTCGGGATGCCTACTTTCGGGTACACATCAGAGAAGGGGATGAATTCAAAACTGCATTTAACACTCCCCTGGGGCAGTTTGAATACTTAGTTATGCCCTTCAGGCTGCAGGGGGCGCCAGGAGTGTTCATGAACCTGATTAATGAAGTGTTGCACAAGTATTTGTTCAAGGGGGTCCTTGTTTACCTTGATGACATACTTCTGTATTCCCCCGACCACCATTCACACGTGAAACTGGTGATGGAGGTACTTCAAACGTTGCACAAGCACAAACTCTTCGCTAAACTGTCCAAATGTGAATTTCATAAGTCGGAGATTGCCTTTTTAGGCTACCGCATCTCGCAGAAGGGAATTGAGATGGACCCTGACAAAGTTAAAGATGTGGTGGGGTGGGAACCCCCCGAAATGAGGAGACAGCTCCAAGCGTTCCTCAGATTCGCCAATTTTTACAGATCATTCCTTTCGAACTTTGCTCAGGTGGCCCTTCCCCTCACAGACCTACTCAAAACTAAGGGGAAAGCCCCTGACTTCACCCGGCCGGGTGCGCGCCTAAACTGGACCTCAGAGTGCCAGCTTGCATTCGAATGCCTGAAGGCTCTCTTTACCTCAGAGCCCATGCTGGCTCATCCCAATGAACTGAAAAAATTCATTTTACAAGTCGACGCCTCGGACGTCGCCCTGGGGGGGGCAATCCTCCAAGAGGGGGATGATGGCAAACTCCACCCCCTTGCATATGTTTCTAAAAAGTTCAATGACACTGAGCGGAACTGGTCGGTGTGGGAAAAAGAAGCAGGGTCGATCCGCTTGGCACTGGCCATGTGGCGACATTGGCTGGAGGGGGCTCGAGTACCATTTGAGGTGTGGACTGATCACAAAAATTTAGAACTCCTCTGTTCGCCCCGCACACTGAACGCCAAACAATTGTGATGGGCTGATTTCTTCTCTAAGTTTAATTTCACCCTGCACCATTTCCCCGGGAAGGCTAACTCACTGGCTGATGCTCTGTCCCGCCTCCCGCAACACGATAGCAAACGGGAGGAGGTCCAAGACTCAGTTTTCACCCCCTCCCAACTGGGAGGGGCAGTAACCACATGCAAGCAAGCGCTGAACCCCCCCCTACATCACCCCCTTCCCACTGGGAGTCAAAATTCGCATCTGCAATGTCTCAAGCGGACAGAGAAACACTGGAAGGGGAGGAGGGGGTGGTGAAAGATGAAAAAGGCTTTGGCGAAAGAATGGGAAACTGTTTGTGTCGCTGTCACTCCGGGGGGAGGTGATGGGCTGGGCTCATGGCTCCAAGCTTGCGGGGCACACGGGCTTTGTGAAGTCGCTGCAGCTCCTACAACAGCAATTTTGGTGGCCGGGACTAAGGAAAGATTTGTCATTGTTTACTAATGCCTGCCAGGTGTGCCTGATGAGCAAGCCCCGGCCGGGGAAACCCCCTGGTTCTCTGCAGCCTCTCCCTACTCTGACTCGCCCTTGGGAGGTAATCTCCATGGACTTTATTACTGATTTACCACCAAGTGGTGGAAAGACTGTTATTTGGGTTGTGGTCGATATATTTTCTAAACAGGCTCATTTCATCCCGTTTGCTTCCATCCCCTCTGCAAAGAAACTGGCTGCAGCGTTTCTGCAACACGTGGTGAGACTCCACACTTTGCTGAATAAAGTGGTCTCAGACAGGGGGGTGCAGTTTGTCTCCCAATTCTGGAGGGAGTTAATGTCACTGCTAGGGGTGGAGAGGGGGGTCAGCAGTGCATACCACCCAGAGACCGATGGTCAAACCAAAAGGGTCAACCAAACACTTGAACAATACCTCAGGTGTTTCATGAACTTTCAACAGGACGATTGGCATTCCCTGTTGCCGCTGGCTGAGTTTTGCTACAACAATACGCATCATTCCTCCACGGGGATGTCTCCTTTCATGGCGGTGCATGGATATGAGGCCCCGCCCCTTCCCTTTTTGAGTTCTCCCGACCTCCCGCCGGGAGATGCAGGTGACTGGTGTAAACGCTTATAGTCTGCGTGGCCTTTGTTGGTGAAAACACTTGAAGGGGCTAAAGCTGCATATAAGGTCCAAGCTGATAAGAAACGTGACCTTTCTTGGACTCCTAAGTGTGGAGACTTTGTTTATCTGTCCACACAGAACCTGAGGGGCTTGCAGCTGAGCCGCAAACTCGGTTGGAAATATGTGGGACCTTTTAAAATTCTACGTGTAGTGAATAATGTGACTGTTGAACTTGATCTGCCTAAATCACTGAAATCTATTCATCCTGTATTTCATGTAAGGCTGCTACGGTGTGCACCTGCAGAGAATGTCTGGAGACCCCAGCGCCCTGCCCCACCTCTGCTGATGGTGGGGGGAGAGCCGCATTATGAAGTTTCACAAATCCTGGATTCAAAGATTTCACGCAACCGGCTATATTATCTCATCGACTGGGTGGACTTTGGGCCAGAACAGAGGGAGTGGGTTAGGGCGGAACATGTTCTTGCCCCGAAATTGGTCCGTGCGTTCCATAAATTGTATCCCTTGAAGCCGGGGGGATAGATCTGTTATCAGGAGGGCAGAATGTCAGGTATCCCTGCCATAAGGGCGATGGGGGGGAAGATGAGACGGTAATTGATATATCTGTGTTGCTGGTGTGGAATGTGGGGAGGTGACGACGTTGCCTGGGAGACCGGGCTATATCTCACCTCGCCAGGCCAGAGATGGCCTTGGAGCCAGGCTGTTCATCTCCTTTCGCTTTCTAAAGACAACAGCTAGGCTTGGGAACTTTCAGGTAGTGGGAACGTAATAATTTAGTGCTTTATAGCTTTCCCGCCCACGCGCTAACCATCTATTGGTAGAGGGGTGGTGGCTCCTTTCCCCTTGGTGTATAAACCCCAATGCTTCATGTATCCAAGTTATTCTTAACAATGCTTCTGTTCTAGTGACCTAGTATTGCAGTCTAATAAATACTATCCTTGTTTCAATGAATAAGGCCTGGTGTTTGACTGACTAACTGAGGACTCTGACACATACCTTGCCTTGGAAAATAATATACAACCAGGGCTCACAATTTGTTTCCAAGTTCTGGGGTGAACTGTTATGCCTCATGAGGGGGGAATGGGGATTGAGTAGTGCCTACCACTCCGAGACTGATGGGCAAACAGAACGTGTCAACCAGACCCTCAAACAGTACCTCCGCTGCTTCACTAACTTTCAACAAGACGACTGGGAGGGGCTTTTCCCCCTTGTGGAGTTCTGTTACAATAATGCATGTCATTCCTCTACAGGGGTCTCTCTGTTCATGGCTGTACATGGGTATGAGGCCCCACTTCTCCCCTTCCTAGTCGGAACTGAGTTGCCAGAGGGGGAGGCAGGTGACTGGTGTAAACACCTGCAGGATGCCTGGTTGCTGTTGTGTAAAATGCTGGATGGGGCCAAACAGGCCTACAAGGTTCAGACTGACGAATAACATGATATAGGTTGGGTTATAAACCCCAGTGACTCTGTTTATGTGTCTACTAAGAACATTAATGGTCTCCACCCTAGCTGGAAGCTAGGTTGGAAGTATGTGGGGCTGTTCCTGGTCAAATGTAAGATCAATGATGTCACTGTGGAACTTGAATTGTCTAAATCATTGAAAAACCTACATCCTGTGTTCCATTTCAGACTATTAAGGTGAGATCCTGGAACTAACGCCTGGCGACCGCAACATGCTACACCCCCCCCTTATGGTGCAAGGCGAACTGCATTATGAAGAGGCTGAAACTTTGGACTCTAAGATTAAACAGAATAAACTGTATTATTTGGTTGAATCGGTGGACTTTGGTCCTCAACATAGGGAGTGGGTGGCAGTGGACAACATCAATGCCCCCTGTTTGCTGAGGTGGTTCCATCGCCACTATCCCGAGAAACTCGGGGGGGCCCTTTACAGGGGCAGGATGTTGAAATTGTGTTTATGTTTATGAATTTCAATGGCTTCCCTATGTAATCTGACATAGTAATTGGAAGTGTTGTCCAGTCTTTCAGTGTCTTGGAACAAAATGCTGTGTCCTGTTTGGGTTAGGCTATGTTCAGCTACTGCTGATTTTTCAGGTTGGCCAAGTCTGCAGTGTCTTTCATGTTCTTTTATTCTTGTCTGAATGCTACTCTGTGTGGTCCCAATGTAAACTTGTCCACAACTGCATGGTATGCGGTATATTCCTGCAAAAGTGAGGGGGTCTCTTCTGTCTTTTGCCGATTGTAGCATCTGTTGTATTTTTCTGGTGGGTCTGAATACTGTTTGTAGGTTGTGTTTTTTCATAAGTTTTCCCATCTGATCAGTGATTCCTTCGATATATGGCAAAAACACTTTTCCTGTGGGAGACTGCCTCAGTTGTTTGTTTTACCTTTAAGAATGAAATCAGAAGAGCGATTAAACCAAAGAGTAGCCATTTGCTTGAAGTGTGTGGTTAAGATGATTTAGTTTATCACTGAGAAAGTGTGGTTCGCGTATTCATCTTGCACGGTCTACTAATATTTTGATTATGCCTCTTTTTTTGCCAAGGGTGGTGATTGGAGTTTTTGTCTAAATAACGGTCTATGTGAGTTGGTTTTCTGTAGACCTTGTGACCTAATTGAAGGTTTGCTTTGCAGATGACCATGGTATCTAGAAATGGGAGTTTACCCTTGACTTCTTTTTCCATGGTGAATCTTATGTTGGGGTGGATGTTGTTGAGGTGGTCTAAAAACTCCATCAGTTCTACTTCTCCATGGCTCCAAATGATAAAGGTATCATCTACGTACCAGAACCAGACTGTTGGTTAGTGGGGTGTAGATTCTAAAGCTGTTTTTTTCAAAATGTTCCATGTAGAAGTTTCCTATAACTGGGCTCAGAGGGCTTCTCATGGCAACCCCATCCATCTGTTCATAGAATTCGTTATCCCATTGGAAGTAGGTTGTCAAACAATGCTGGAATAAGGCTGTTACGTCATCTGGAAAAATCTGATTAACAAGCGTGACTGTATCTTTTACTGGAACTTTGGTAAAAAGAGATACCACATCAAAACTGATGAGTATGTCCTGTGGGTTAAGTTTCAGAGAACTGATTTTGTCGATGAAGTGTGTTGAATCTTTGATGTATGTTGTGGTTTTTCCAATGTGGTTCTGTAGATGACTGGCCAGGTATTTAGCTAATTCATACCTAGGGGAACCAATGGCACTCACGATGGGTCAGAGTGGGACTGAGTCCTTATGAATTTTAGGGAATCCATATAGTCATGGTGGCTGTGCTTCTGTCTTGCATAGTTTTTTATGTGTGTCGGGATGAAGTGAGGAATTCCTGATCAGTGAACTCGTTTGTCTGGTGATTTTGCAGGTAGGATCTCTTTTTAGTTTTTTGTAAGTGGCAGGGTCCAGCAGATATCTAATCTTATTTTTGTATTCTTCCATTTTCCGTGGAATGCCACAGTGATCATGAAAAGTGAGGAATATCCCTGTTAAGTCGCGGGGATTCTATTGTTCTGAGTGTTGTAATAACTTGCAACTGAGAAATTTCCCTTTCTAGTCTGTTCCTGAAGTTCATTTGCAATAAAACAGCTACTTTGAGGTTACCTATTGAATGTCCTCAAAGGCTGAAGCATTCTTTTACAGGTTTCTCAGTCTTGTGATTCTTAATGTCAGATTTGTGTCCATCTATCCTTTGACCTGTTTGCCTGATGCAGAGAACCAAAGGGCATTGTTTGCATTTAATGCCATATACAATGTTACAAAATAAGCAAGTGAATGAGTCTGAGATGGCATACTTGATGTTGTTAGGTCCAGTAAACATGTTGTCTGGGTGTATGTGGCAGCAAAGTTGGCATCTCGGTTTATTGCCAGCTCTGGTACCAGTGTCCATGTTCAAGTTAGATGCTGTATTATTATGGGCAAGGAGTTGTTTGAAATTGGGGGGCTGTCTGTATGCAAGAAAATGTCTGCTCCCAGTGCTTGTGAAAGAGAACTGTCATTATTCGGTAGAGGTTGTAAGTCATTGATGATGCATTGAACTGTTCTGAGTTGTGAGCTTTATATGATCACTAGAGGTGTTCTGTTATTGTCTCTTTTGGGCCTGTCTTGTAACAGGCTTTCTCTGGGTATCATTCTGGCTTTGTTCATCTGTTTCTTGACTTCATCTCATGGATATTTTAGATCTAAAAAGGTTTGTTATAGAGCCCTCAAGGGAGAATCTCTGTCTGTAGTATTGGAGCAGATGTGGTGGTAGCATAGAGCCTGACTGTATACAATAGATTGTTTGGCATTCTCAGAATGATAGCTGGATGCATGTTTGTTGATCAGTAGGTTCCTGGTATAAGGTACAAACCAAGCTTGTTATTCCAGTTTGGTCCTTGCATCTGTTAAACATTGTTTATTATGCTTATGCTAATTTGCTGTCCTATATGTATGGACTGGTAAGTTACATTTCATTGTATCTGAAGAACTATGCATGCACACATATACCTTGAATAAAACTTTGTTGGTCTTAAAAGAGGCACTGGACTTGAGCTTTGTTTTACTGCTTCAGACCAACATGGCTACCCACCTGAATCTATCTATTTACCATTAATCTCTCTCAATTTTTGTGGCTGGGTTGTAAATACATCCCCATTCTTTCAGCAGAAAAGGGACAGCCTTCCATTTTAAAGGCCTTACAAATACCAAGGTCAGGGTTGCAAAAAGAATGCAGCCCTATTGTTAACTGGCATGTCACAGGCATATTTCTGATGTATCAATTCTTCAACAAAATCACAATCAGGTGACTTTGGGTTGGCAATCCAGACCAAAATAAATAAATAAAAAACTCTTGAGAAGTAGCTGTTGGTTTTATTTATTGGCAGAAAGTATTTCACTGCTATAATTAAACAAAACCTTGACAGTATGTTTGAAGGCGATGTCTACTGCAAACAGTGTGTCTCAAGCACTTTCATTGTGACACAAAATAAGCAGTTGCAGGGACAATAAAAACAGTTGAGGCTTTGACATCCAACACATGAAAAGCAAGATGTCAAGGAAGATTTACAAGCCAAATTCCAAGCAGCTGAGCTGTCATTTTTTATCACTCCCACAAACCTATGGAAGGTTATGAGAAGCAAGAGTATTTTTATGGCCCAGGATAAGTTACAAAGTTACTAATTTTAAAACATGCCACAAACCACAGGCATGCAACAGTGAACCCCAGATCTATCACAATTACACTCTACCAGATTTTCCTCTCATTTTAGACATGATAGAAATCAGGAGACAGCTATAGAGACACAAACTAGAGAAGTAGTCTTCACATTTTCTAGACTGGGAGCCCATAGAAATGTAAGCATGTGACATCAGAATCATGTACAGTTGCTGTTTCCCTCCTGTGGTCCCAATCCCCTGCACTGGAGAAATTGAGGAGCAGGAGAAAAAATGGCCAGAAAATAGCTTTCATAGTGACTCTCTAGGAATTTCCCTGTAACCTAGAGATTAGGGGAAATTTCTAGAACATCACCCAAAAGAGACTTCCCAAATACCCCCCTCCCCAGGCATCACCCTCAAAATCTCCCAGGATTTGCCATGGTAATGCTGGCAGCTCTAGTATTGTACCACAGTAAGGGGAGTCATACCAGTATCAAGACCAGGGTCACAGACAGAGGACCAGATTCAAAAGGGAAGCCATGTTGGAATGCAGTAGAAAAGCTAGATTTAATCCAATAGAAAGAGACCAACAAGATTTGTGGGTTATAAGCTTTTGACAGTGAAAGATCCTTTCTTCAGATATAGCAGACAGCAGAGCCAAAGAGAAGAGGACAAGAAATTCAGGCCAAGTACTAGGATCTATACCATAGCAAGGAACAAGCCAACACTGGAAGAATCCTTACCATGGATGAGTGACCTCATCTTGTAAACCAGTTGCTCCCTGCAACCTGTGATGCCTTTGCTCTCTATACATACATTCTATCAGCAATAAATCAATATATCTAATTCAAAACATGGCCTCACTTTGGATAACTAAATCCAAAGACTGGGGCCATGAACAGACAAGACAGATATTTCTACAAACCTGAGAAAAGGCCCAGGCCCTTTGCTAGGGACTGTTCAACTGACACATTCTTCTCAGCAACAGGTTCACTTCAGGATAGGGAGAACTGAGGGACGAAATCACACTTTGAGAGTGTAAAAGGAGTTTGTGGTTGTGGTGTTGTTGATAGGGTTGCCAAACTTCAGCAGGGCTTGAAGATCTCCAAGAATTAGAGCTGATCTCCAGACTACAGAGATAAGTTCTCCTGGATGAAATGGCTGTTTTAGAGGGTGGGCTCCAAGGCATTATACTCCACTGAGGCCCTTTCTCTCCCCAAACCCCACTCTCACCAGGCTATGCTACCATATCTCCAGGAATTTCCCAACCCACACTTGGCAAATGACAATCCTAGGTGGTGAGGCTGCTTAGTGATAGGCTGAACTGCACTGGGACTAGTGTTGCCAGGGGATCCTTTGCACTGGGCCCTCTCACCTGGATACTGATCATCTGGCCAGTGGGGGCTTACATCCAGGAAAATTAGTCCTAGTCCTGTGTTATCAGCAACCCAGTAATGTCTCTTCTGGAGCACAGCAGAAGTGACATCATCACATCACTGGCAATACAGGGACACTTTGGTATTTGGGCAAAAATGACTTCTACTATAGAGATTTTGCCCAAATATCAGAGCATCACCATGTCGCCAGTGATGTGATGATGTCACTTCTGGTGTATGCTGAAAGTGATGTCACTACGTTGCTGGCAATGCAGGCCAAGGCCCAGTTTTCTTGCTGGTCATGCCCCAGTTTTCTTGCTAGTCATGCCCCCTCAACCCCTACCCCTGCTGGTTGTCAGGGGGTATCTGGCAATGCTAACAGGAGCAGAAAGCCAGAAGACCCTTGGAAAGCAGGGATAGAAAATCAAGAAAGAAAAAATCAGGGGCCTAAAAGGCAAACAAAGCTGGCAGACCAAGGAGAAGAGAGTTCATGTAGGCCTGAAGAATGAAGTTGAAGCCAGAGTGAAGATTTTGAAAAAGAAAAACAAACTGGGAAAGAGATGAGAGTTGCATATTGACAAGAGATACAGATAGGTTTATAGGGTTGCCAGCCTCCAGGTGGGGGATCCCCTGATTTTGTGGGGTCCTATCCACTGCTGGCCGGCTGGCCAGTAGGGAGAAGCCCTGTCCCCAACAGCCATGACCTAGCTTGACATCCCCGATGTGATGACATCACGTAGAAGTGATGTCATCATGCTGAGGACTTTAAGTGCTATGACTTGCCCCCCACACACTCCTGGGAAGCTCCCTCCCACCCCCGCTGGTGAGGAGATAAGACCTGGCAACCCTATAGGTTTACCAATTTCCAGGTATGGCCTGGAGTTCTCCCAGAATTACAACTATATGTTGGGATTTTGTTTTAAATAGAGGCTGCATTCCAAAACACAAGTGACACACCATGCATAAGTTCTAAAAGAAACATAACTTACTACAATCTAACACATCCTAGCTACATTACTAAGATGGCTCTCTCTTGCTCTGCTCTGTGTTTGTTGTTGCTTCAGACAAAGAGCCATAAAGTTTGTTGAATACATGCATACAAGATCAAAGCATTTCTACAAACAAGATGCTAGCTGACCGATACAAAGGTTACAGGTGATTTCATTAGAAGTAAACAACTCCCACAAACTTTCCCGCATTGACTAACAACTTGTATTCCAACAATATAATATACTAGCGGCAAGGCCCGTTGTGTGTGCTGATGCAACGGGCACTAGCCGGACCGCCTGTGGAGGCCTGCCCCCCCCCCGGTCTGTTGGCACGTGGAGGGCGAGGCCAGACCTGCCCCCCCCCCCGTGCAGCCCCGCAGTCTCGGAGCAGCAAGGAAGGTAGGCTGTCTCCCGGCTCAGGCCAGCCCACTCCGTCACCTCCCCCCCGGCTACATGCACCCCACGAGGCCAGCCCTGCTACCTCCTCTCCATTGCGCAAGGCGCGGCTTGGCCCAGTCACTTCCCGGGGGGAGGCGCCACGGCGAGGGAGGCCGGCCTCGAGCCCGGGCCAGCAGCTTAGCTGCTGGAGCATCCGCCCGGTCTGGCAGCTGGAGTCAGAGTGGGGCAAAGCAGTGACGTTCTAGCTGTGTGGGCGGGACAGATCTCACACAGCCAGACACGCCAGCCAATGGCCAGGCCCCAACTATGAGTGGCAGCCCCTGCGGCCAATCTATTTTGCCACACATTTTCACCTTATTTGGGCATGCCTTATTTGGGCATGCTAGGCGACCACTATCCTTTTATATATAAGGAAAGAACTAGTGGCAAGGCCCATTGCAAAAGAGATAGGCAATGGGTGCTAGGCAGATGGCCGGGGGGAGCATGGTGTCATGCAGGATGTGCCCAGGCCAGCAGTGGTCAGTGCCCCTTATTAGCGTGGGGGGTGGCGGGCGAAGATGGGGCAGTGGTGGTGAGTGTGCCACCGGCAGAGAAGCCCCATGCCACCCTCTCCTCCTGGAGGCCTCCAAGCGGCCTCAGAAGCCAGGCGGAGAGGAGTTGAGCAAGGACGGGTCAGCAGCAGTGAGTGCGGCGCTGGCGGAGAGGCCCCACACCACCTCCCCTCCCGGAGGCCTCCCAGCAGTCTCAGAAGCCAGCTGGGGGGGGGGGTTGAGCGGAGAGGCCCCACACCACCCTCCCCTCCTGAAGGCCTCCAAGCAGTCTTAGAAGGTGGGGATGGGTAAAGAAGGGCCAGCAGGGGTGGGCAAAGAGGGCCAGCAGCAGCAAGCACGCCACTGCTGGCAAGGCTCCACACCACCTTCCCCTGCCAGAGGCCGCTGAGTGGCCCTAGAAACCATGGGGATTGGGTGAAAATGGGCCGTCAGTGACCAGCACGCTGGCAGTGGAGAGGCTCCGCAGCACCCAGCCCTACTGGAGGGCTCTGAGCCAGGTGGGGGGGTCAGGTGAAGGCGCCCCATGGCACCCTCCCCTCCCAGAGGCCTCCCAGCAGCCTCAGGGCTGGGGCTGGAGGGAGTGACCAGGCTGTGTGGAAGCCAGGTGGGCCCATCCTCCTGGCTCCCCACCGGAGTGGCCAGTAGAGCATCCATCCCAGCCGACGGTCCCACACAGAGTGAGGGTGAGACACTGGGTGGCAGGTCTGTGGGCAGGACTGACACCACAGTGGAAGGGAAGGCAGCCAATTGAGGGACACCTTGTGATGGACAGTTCCTGCAGCCCACAGATTTTGCTGCGTATAGAACATTGCCAGACCACTACACATCATTTATATACAGGGGTCTTTTCGTAGAAAAACAGCTGCAGGAGCTCATTAGCATATGGCATGCTAATGAGCCATTAGGCTATTAGCATATGCCACACCCCCTGACATCACTGGAAGTGATGTCAGAAGAGGAAGCAAAAGGGGGGGAGGCATCTTCAAAAGCCTCCCCTTCCCTTCCCCAGCTGGTCTGGGTGGGGGAGCTAAGGGAGAAGGGGTTTAAAGTTTAAACTCCTTCTCATGAGAGTTGGGCCACAGAAGGAGGAAAGAGGGAAGGAAAGAGAGAGTAGAGAGAAGGAAAGAAGGAAGGAAAGAGGGAAAGAAAGAGAAGGAAAGGGGAGGGAAAGAAAGAGAGGGAAGAAGGAGGGAAACAGGGAAAGGAGGAAAAAAGAGAAGAGAAGAAGGTGGGAAAGAAAGAGAGAAGAGAAGAAGGAGGGAAAGTGGAAAAAGAGAGAAGGAAAGGAGGGAATGAAAGAAATTCGGAGGCAATTCAGCCCCATTATATCCTATGGACCATTGAGGTCAATGGTGAAAATATAGGATATATTCTGGGGGCTGGAGGGGAGGGGGTTTGAAGGAGAGGCTCCAAGCTCACAGGGTAGCTGATGGAGCCTCTCCCCAAGATACCCACCAAGTTTCAAGAACATTGGATCAGGGGGTCCAATTTTATAGGCCCCCAAACAGGTTGCCCCTATTCCCTCCATTGTTCTCTATGGTGGGAAAAAAACTTACTTTTTTCCCACCATAGAGAACAATGGAGGGAATAGGGGCAACCTGTTTGGGGCCCCATAGAATTGGACCCCTGGTCCAATGTTCTTGAAACTTGGTGGGTATCTTGGGGAGAGGCTCCATGAGCTACCCTGTGAGTTTGGAGCCTCTCCCTCAAACCCTCTCCACTCCAGTCCCCAGAATATACCCTATGTTTTCACCATTGACTTCAATGGCCCATAGGATATAATGGAGCTGAAATTGACATTCGGCTGCCTGAAAGACTCCCCAGGACGCCGGCTGGGGGCGGGGCTTGGCTCCTGAGCTCCCAGAGCTGCACTCTGGTGCGCTCCCCCCCCCAAAAGACCCCTGTTTATATAACAGGACAGGATGAATCTAGTAGCACCTTTAAGACCAACCAAGTTTTATTCAAAGTGTAAGCTTTCGTGTGCAAAGCATACTTCTTCAGACAAAGTGTGCTTTGCACATGAACGCTTATACTTTGAATAAAACTTTATTGGCCTTAAAGGTGCTACTGGGCTCAAACTTTGTTCTGCTGCTCCAGAAAAACATATCTACCCACCTGAACTATAATATATAACTGTCAGATTATAAATGTAGAGGCACAAGTGGAGAGATAAGTTTATATTTGTAAAGTTAGGTTACACCAACAATCTGAAGATTCAAGCATGAGAGATGTGGAGGTGTACTGTGGAGCCCTGTCAATCTTATGCTGAGGTTCTGAGAGTGACAGTTATTACTTCTCTCATTGTCAGTTGTTTTTGTGTTAGTTGGTTTGTATAGAGATTTGTTGAAATGTCTCTATGTTAGTCTGTTAATGATAACTCTGTGTAGATTCAAACTGTTGTTTAATTCTTCACCAGAAAATAGATAAACACCATTTAAACTTAACCGTACTTGGTGTCATTTTTATCTACCACAGCAACCAGCAACAAATATATATATTTCAACAATAACCACCTCAAATTTGGGTATATATTCTCTGGTGGATATTCAGTGCAGCTGTTGCATGACATCTTGTTTCTGTTTTCCCTGACAGCTACCTGTGACATGAAGTGCCTTAATAAACAAGCTGCTCTAGAAATAAGCGTTGAATCTTTTTTGAAAGCCACTTTTATATTCACTAAACGGTAAATATTACAGCGCTCAACCTGACTTGCATCAAACATCTAAGAGAAGACCCAAATATTACTATGTCTATGTTCTGCTGTTAATTCCTATTGCAGGTTGACTAGATCATTTTTTAAAAAAGATAAAAGCTGCTCTCAGAGGCTCAGACTCACACATGAATCATCATTAATGCATGAAGCTTGCAATGGAAACTTGAAGTTGGCTTCTGTTCCACTCAGAGTAAACACTATCCATGTGATGGGAAGCTGACAGAGGACACCATCAGAAACCAAAAAACTCAGGAAATAGGAGAGAAGATCTGTTGTCTGGATAGCTCTTGTACTGAGATGGTACTTGCAATGACCTCCCTGATACCAGCTTAACTACATCTTGTAGCTATGGTACGTGTGAAGGTTTGCCAACTTCCAGGTGGTGGCTGGAGATCTTCTGAAATTACAGCTGATCTCCAGGCTACAGAGATCAATTCCACAGGAGAAAATAAATGCTTTGGAGAGTGATCTGTATGGCATTATACCTTGCTAAGGTCCCCACCCCCAAACCATGCCTTCCACACACTCAGCCCCCAAGATCTCCAGGAATTTCCTGACCCATCGCTGGCAGAATTATATGTGTGATATCCAATGTTCCCTCTAAGCTGTGGAGTCTTGTGAGCAAAAATTTTACTTTGTAAGCTACTGGCATTAAAGTTGTGAGTGAGTGATTCAGCTACTTCATAAATTAGTTTGCTCTCAAGCCATCCTTCATGAACTAAGATAAAAATCTGTGAGCTGGAGGCTAAAAAACTGTGAGCTAGCTCACACTAACTCAGCTTAGAGGGAACACTTATCTGTCCTAGGCCAGAATGGTATGATAGACTTGTTTGAGGCTTGGGTTTAAAGCCCTACTGTACCTTAAATGAAGATCTTTTCAGATGCTGCAGTTGTGCATACTAGAAGCCTACCAGCCACACGTATTGGGAGGGTTGCTATCCACCATCCTATAATATGTATGAACAAAGGTAATGCAGCATATTGATATGGCCTCAGTATGTGTGAATATGAACCCTGAAAAATCCAGTGGTCAGTTGATAAATATATATTTTGCTTCTGCTTATACAATATGCTGATAGAAAGATATACCCACAGCCAATACGTTTCTAGTACTCATTCTTGTCTTATGTTTGGTGTAGTGGTTAAGTGCGCGGTCTTATGTTTGGTGTAGTGGTTGAGTGCGCAGACTCTTATCTGGGAGAAACGAGTTTGATTCCCCACTCCTCCACTTGCACCTGCTGATGTGACCTTGGGTCAGTCACAAGCTCTGGCACAGCTGTTCTCTCAAGGACAATTTCTGTCAGTTCTCTCAGCCCCACCTACCTCACAGGGTGTCTGTTGTGGGGAGGGGAAAGGAAAGGAGTTTGTAAGCCACTCTGAGACGCCTTTGGGCAATGAAGGGCAGGGTATAAATCCAATCTCCTCCTCCTCCTCCTCCTCCTCCTCCTCCTCCTCCTCCTCCTCCTCCTCCTCCTCTTCTTCTTCTTCTTCTTCTTCTTCTTCTTCTTCTTCTTCTTCTTCTTCTTCTTCTTCTTCTTCTTCTTCTTCTTCTTCTTCTTCTTCTTCTTCTTCTTCTTCTTCTTCTTCTTCTTCTTCTTCTTCTGCTGAAAACTCTCCTTGGAGTCAGTGCCACTGAATGCAGCATGACTTGTTAAATGTAAGCATGGATAGGATTTTACTACTGCTGAGGAATCAACCTGAATAGATGAAGCACCCAGGATTCTTTTCACTATCAGACAGGTAGGGGCCCGTTTGGATTGGGCTTACACCATTTCTGCCATTTTATCCAACTCTATGAGGTAGGTTTTTGGAGCCACTGTGGCTTAGAGGTTAAGATGCTGAGCTGCAGACCGGAAGGTCTATAGTTCAGCACCTCAAGACCCTAGTGCCACATGATGGAGTGAGCTCTCATCTCTGGCAGCTCCTGCCAACCTAGCAGTTTGAAAGCAAGAAATTGCAAGCAGATAAATAGGTACCACTTCAGTGGGAAGGTAACAGCATTCCATGCACCTCGGTTTTTAGTCATGCTGGCTACGTGACCACAGAAACATCTTTGGACAGCGCTGGCTCTTCAGCTTGGAAATGGAGATGAGCACCGTCCCCTAGAGCTGGATTTGACTAGCTTTCATGCAAGGGAAACTTTTACCTTTTATGAGGTACGTTAGACAGGTGTGTGTGACTAGTCTAAGGCTACCCCGTAAACTTCCATGTCAAAGTGTTGATTCAAATGTAGGTCTCCTAGACTCTAGTCTGACACTCTAACCACTACAACTACATTGGATCTCGATAATGCATATATATATATATATATATATATATATATACACACACACACACACACACACACACACACACACATTACTTTGCATTACATAATGTAAAGTAGTGTGTGTGTTTGTATTCATTTAATAGTTGCACTAGGATGTTCAGAAAATGATCTGTCAGAGTAAAGTGATCAAGACTCAAATCGGAGTAGAAGCCATTAATGGAATTTTTCAAGAGCTTCTTCTCTCACAGGGTTATTAACACTCTAAGATTAATAATATCCTTCCTTGGTGACATTTTGATTACCCCTGTTGCATAAGATTCTGAAACTCTTACCCAGAGGATTATGGCCTTTGAATGAACACTAAAATGAAGGTGGATAAAGGCAAAAGAATTGAAAAGCTCTGATACAACAATAAATTTGTCAGTCAGAGATCCCTTCAGAGGACAAAAGATTGCAGCCAGGCCTTTCCCATCTGCCTAAATGATTCATCAAGACTTTAAAGCAGCCTGAGGTAACAAGTTCAGCGGGTATGACTTGCTCTTCTCTGCAGGGGAAAGTGATGACTGGAGAAGCTCTTTCCAAGTAACATTCTCACCATCACCTCCAGCTCTCACATGTTTTAACAAGGTGATGCAGCTGGATAACTTCAGTCACTGGATGACAAGATTAGTCAGCAAGTTTCACTGAAACGTATCAATGGGAAGCCGGATTTTCTGATTTGCTAGAATGGTCATGTGTGGAAATATTGTTTTTAAAAAAGATATTGTATGGGAAACCTTTTTATAGGATTAGTCTGTGAACATTGTGGTGTCTTGATTACTGTATGTATTGGTTTTCTACTAATACCTTTTAATATGCCCCATGAGAAAAACTTGTTTTTAGGAACTCTGTAATATAATATTTCAGGTCCTGTTGCTGCTTTTAAAAGAGATCTCATCTTTTTCATGCAGCAAAACAACTGGTTGCCTAAGAATTTTTTCCAGTGCTGAATCCAGGAAGTGAACCTAGCATATTCTTTCTCAGCTCTTTGAGGAATCTATCACAACCGTCTTTCAAGGCACTGAAGGCAGCATATAGTGTCCACCTAACAACCTTGTGAGATAGGTTAGGTTGAGAAAGGGTGACCGGCCCAGGATCACTCAATGAATTTCATGGCTGCATGCAGATATGAATCAAGATCTGCCCAGTCCTCATACAATATACTGGCCAGAAGCAGAAATTTTCCATTTCATAGGCTACCAACTCCAGCATTGGAAATCCCTGAAGATTTGGGGGTGAAGCCTGGGGATGGTAGGGTCTGGGAATGGGAGGGACCTGTGAGATATAGTGCCATAGAGTGCACCATCCAAATCAGCCTTCCCCCGTCCCCAGGAGAATAGGCTCCGTAGTGTGGAAGTTAGAACTGGGAGACCTCCACGTCTCACTGGATACTGGCAAGTGGCAACCCTATGCTAAAATTTTTATTTCTGAAGTTAGGTAGACTGGTTGTTGTCACTACAGTCTTGCAGAATTCTGTCCCTAAAGTGGTCTGCTTGACTTGACCAGTCTATGCTTTTAGGACAGTGGTTCAGAACTTCTTAAAGACCTGCTGTGCTTTTATCTAGTTACAGAATACAGTACATTGGATTATTATGGCTGTGATGATACCACTGTTGGTATTCTTTTAACTGGGATTTGAATACTACTTTGTGAGACCCCACAGGAGCTTCAGTAGATAAAAAAAATAAGGGATGCAACTCTAAAAAATGAATCAAAATAAATGTAGTTGATTCAAGAAAATGCAATGTTATACTTGAGCAAAAGTTGTAAAGCTCTTTGCAGGTTCTTAGTGCTGAGTGGTTTCAGTCAAACTTGTATTAAAATGAGAAGTCATCATGATAAGGTCAGCAAGTTCACCAAAGAAAGAAGTTTTAGTTTCAGTCATCAGGGATTGTTATGAAAATGGGTTAAAAGCTGTGAAAGCTATTCTAAGTGTTCACTTTAAATAAACCTTAAATTCCACACCTATGTGTATGCAAACAGTGTTTTCTTAACAAGGTCATTCACAATGATTTTAAGAGTGCACACCCAAGCTCTGTAGTAAATAGCCACCCCTGTCTTTCATACCTACCTTTGCTGGAGGGAATCTGAAACTGTGAGGATAATAGCTGCAGCATGAGAAGGCTGGAAGACATTTGAAAGTTATATAGACCAATCATTATCCTGACACTGAAACCTGTAAGAACTGTTCCTAAAGTGGTCAATTTTCACAGTGGAGGGTGGGGTTCTACAGGGATCAGTACTGGGTCTGATGCTTTTTAACTTGTTCATTAATGATTTGGAGTTGGGAGTTAGCAGTGACACAAAGTTGTTCGGGATGGTGAAAACCAGGGAAGATTGTGAGGCACTCCAAGGGGATCTGTTGAGGATGGGTGCATGGGTGTCAATGTGGCAAATGGGGTTTAGTGTGGCCAAGTGCAAAATGATGCACATTGGGGCCAAAATTCCTAACTATAAATATACGTTGATAGGATCCGAACTGGCAGAGACTGACCAAAAGAGAGATCTTGGAGTTGTAGTAAATAACTCACTGAAAATGTCAAGACAGCATGCAACTGCAATAAAAATGGCTATACTGGGGATTATTAGGAAGGGAACTGATAACAAATCAACCAGTATCATAATGCCCCTGTATAAATTGATGGTGCGACCTCATTTGGAATACTGTGTGCAATTCTGGTCACCACACCTCAGAAAGGATATTATAGCATTGGAAAAAGTGCAGAAAAAGTCAACTAGAATGATAAAAGGGTTGGAACACTTTCCCTATGAAGACAGGTTAAAGTGCTTGGGGCTCCTTAGCTTGGAGAAATGACAACTGAGGGGTGACATGATCGAGGTTTACAAGATTATGCATGAGATAGAATAAAAAGTACTTTTCTCCCTTTCTCACAATACAAGAACTCGTGGGCACTCAATGAAATTGATGAGCAGTCAGGTTAGAACGGATAAATACTTCTTTACCCAAAGAGTGATTAACACATGGAATTCACTGCCACAGGAGGTGGTGGCTGCTACAAGCATGGGCAGCTTCAAGAGGGAATTGGATAAACATACGGAACAGAGGTCCATCAGTGGCTATTAGCCACAAGGTATAGACAGGAACTCTTGGTCTGGGGCAAGTGATGCTCCGTATTCTTGGTGCTTGTGGGGAGGCAACAGTGGGAGGGCTTCTAGTGTCCTGGCCCCACTGCTGGACCTCCTGATGGCACCTGGTATTTTGGCCACTGTGTGACAGAGTGTTGGACTGGATGGGCCATTGGCCTGACCCAACATTGGCTTCTCTTATGTCCTTATGTTTTCTTATGTTCTTACATCATTCTCTTGAGATTTGGTAGCTGGGATTAATTGACTAGATTTAGCTGGGGTTTATTCTTTAGGTGTTTGATTCTGGATTTCATTGCTCAAAACTAAATTCTTCCTTTTGGTTGTTCATTGTTGTGCTGTATCTCATGCAGTAAACAAAATAAATTAAAGAAATCTTCAAGATTATACCTCAACAGGTATTCTATATTAAGATGGACCTAGGAGGATAGAACCCCAACTCTCTTACTCTGAAAACTTTTCTGGTCTTACCAAAATCTCTTCTTTCCCCTAAAAATCATCAGATGTTTTACTTGATGAAGAATCCCCAATTTTGCTTTGGATTTTGCCGTAGGTAAAAATATGACAATCTAGTAGGGAAGTGTGGCGCACCCTTGGTTAATTTTGCTACTTTTATTGAAATGTTTTCAGTTGACTTACATTGTCTCTTACGTTTAATTAAGGATGCTCTCAAATTTATTTTGAACAATGCTGTTAGATATAATTTTGATTCCATCTCTAGATTTGACTGAGAGAGCAGTATTTAACAACACTCCTTGCCTGCAGTATTCATATAGTAAGGATCTGAATACACAAGAACAGATGAAACCACCTGTAGGGAATCAGACCAGCAACCCCGAAGAGGAACTGGGGGCAGGGGCTGGTGCACCACCATCATGCCTGTGTTTTCATGCCACTTTTGGTTAAAAATGAAAGTAAGGTTGCCAGGTTTTATATCTGTTCCAGCAGAGGGATTTGGGGGGCATTCTGGGGGTGGGCAGGGATGTTGCATGACATCCCCAGTGTGATGATGTCACCCAGAAGTGTCATCATTGTATTGGGGAAACCGTGCAGGGACGCTCTGATATTTGGGTGAAACTGTATGGTTTTTCACCCTCAAAACCATAGAATTTGTCCAAATACCAGAGCATCCGCATGCAACATCCCCAATGCAATGATGTCACTTCTAGGTGATGCCTTTGCATTGGGGATGTTCCCCAGACAGACAGCTGGTCCACAGCAGGGAGAAGCCCCTGAAATCAGGGGATCCCCCACTGGGACCTGGGGGCTGGCAACCCTAAATGAAAGTGACATATGGGTCACTCCAGCATACTACATAGAGATTTTGTGATATACTAGAGTGTCCCCTGCATCACTTCCAATTAAAATCAGAAGTGACATGGGTGTGCTGACATGACACTGGTGCACATTCCCTCCACCCATTTCCTCTTGCTGGCACCTGAAACGCATTTCCAGGAGGACTATCTACATCCAACACAGTATTGTCTAATCTGCTTTACAGTGGTTGTTTAGTGCTCAGGCAGAAAGTGGCCATATGCTAGCTGATCCTTTAACTGGCAATGCTAAGGATTGAACCTGAGGCCATATACATACAAAACAGTGACTTTCTCCTGAGCTGTTTCCTTTCTACAGAGAAACCAGATGTATGCCAGTGCCTAGTTTGATAATCCAATGTCAAGAAAGAAGTTCTCAAAGGAACTTTCCAGTCAGTTTCAGCAAAGTTTACTGTTCTCTGATTCTCTCCAAGTGTTAGTCACCCCCACCCTAGTGGTAATTCATCAAGGCCATACACTTAGGCATGTTAATTAGCTCATACACTTCAGCTGTGAATCTGGTATGGGAGGAGGAGCTCACTTTTACACTGGAAAGTTCCATGGATACTGCCCAGTGATTGGTTGAAGTCAGAAGGTTATAGCCAGTGGTTTTCTATAAATATCGTTAGAGATAAGAACTATTACCTTCCCTTTTACCCTTTACTTCCTACCTCTCTTTGCTGCCAAGATGATATTTCTATTATCCTCTGGGACTATTTGCTTCAAGAACTAACTATGCTATGTTAGGACTCCAATAAAGGTAGCTAGTCTGGTTTATTATTTTTGTGCATTTTACTGAATTATGTGCCTTGTTTCTATACCTTTTCTTGAATTTCTTCAATAAAGTCTTCTTTTACTTTTTGCCCAGGGAGTTAATGAGCCCAAACCCAGGTAAAGTTTAGTTACCTTTCTGCACCAAAGCAGGGTCAACCTTGGCAACCACTGAGTAGAGTGCTATCTGGGCTATAAAGGTTTCCTTGGCTAGTAGTGGTTAGGAACGTGAACTCTAATCTGGGAGAACTGGGTTTGATTCTTTACTCCCCCACATGCAGCTGCTGGTATGATCTTGGGTCAGTCACAGTTATCTTAGAGCTGTTCTGGACTCCTTTGGGTAGTAAAGGGCAGGGTATAAATTCAATCTCTTCTCCTCCTCCTCAGTTTCTCTGAAAACCCAAGACAGTCATTGACTTCCCTTGACCTGGAAGGACTACAATAATACTTTTGCCTGGACAGCAATAGTATGGTTTGTGTTATGTATTAGAATGGCCACATGTATTTGTGCACGAGCACCTACTGCTCACGCAAATGGCCACATGTACTTGTGCATGAACTCCTACTGCTCACGTGAATAAGCATAGTTTCGGCTGCATAACAAAAGCTGGCTAGGATTCTGGAACAGACCTATAGGTTCGCCTGGATCCTAGAATTAACCAATGATTGAACCTTGCACTGTAAATAGCCTATCACGGGGAGCGGGTGGGTGTTTGGGTGTGGTGTGTTGCAGGGATTTAAGCAGGCCTTGGACCCAGGTTTTCTGTCTTGAGTTTGAGCTGAAATCACAATAAACCATGAGCTGATCACTTTATGTGTCTGAACCCAGTATATTTCAGTTTGGATTGCAGACCCCTAGCTATTGCTTAGTAGTTGTCCAGGACCATGAACTGAAATTCCCTGATATTGTAGCTCCATTGTATAGGAAGAATTTTGTGTGGTCACAGGATGCTTCCACATGGATGTTTTGCTGTACCTTGGTTTCCTTACAGCAGCACAGTTTTCAGGAGCATCAACAGTATGTTATCATCCATTTTGCCCTACTTCTGAGCTTTTTCAAACCTGGATTGATATAGCCTTTTTATTTATTTATTTATTCAGCTTATATACCGCTCAAGCCCCGAGGGGTCTCAGAGCGGTTTACATGATATTTGATCCTTCCCTAACTAGGGCTACAATCAATGGGGGGAGGGACATCCTACCAGCACCCCCATCTTTTTGGAAAGATCACAGGCCAATTTTGCAAAAGTAGTTGTTCCACGACAGTCTGCTGTTTCCTCTGGTTGTACTGCTCAATTTCCCACTATTTGCTGCACAGCTACATTTTGACCCTCATCCCCTGATTTCCCCTGCATCTTCTTGATCCTTATTTTTTAGCATTCAGAAGATGTGGGGGAAATTGGGGGGAGATGCAAGTCAAAATGCAGACACACAGCAAATAGTGGGAAATTGAGCAGTACAGCCAGAGGAAACGGGAGACCGAGGGTGCAATAACTGCTTTTGCAGATTTGGTCACAGCCAAGGAGTCTTTGAATGCCATGTGGATGGGAAAGTGTACCTTTCTGCCAGTCCCACCCACATTGGTGTAATTTTCCTTACTTCAGACCCAGCAGCCACCATTCCTTTGCCCCACCAGAGGATTATTTTGGGATCTCGTGAAACAACTGGGAAGTGCTAAATTATCATAGCATTATAATATTAGATCAATCTATTGCCCTGATCTCCTAGTTCTCAGATTTTTTTTAAGTAAGCCTTTTTGTTGAATTCTTAGCCTTATAACTCCTCAACATAAAGGGCTAGAGACTTTTTAAAAAATGAAAGCTGGTAACTAGAAAATCATGGAAACTGATCATCATGATATAATAATATAGCGATCTAGCAGTCTAATGGAAGGTTGAATAGTGGTTGCAGGAGGCTGAGGCAAGGAAAGTCCATGGAAAACTGCTGTGTGTATGCTCCGTTCTCACTGTGGATGGTTCTGCATTCACAGCAGCAACAAGAGCTATTTAATAATCTCCATACAGAAATAGTTTCATACAACTGATGCCCACCTGTATCCACAGCTGGGTTAGGCCTGTGAGCAAATTGCAATATATAGAGGAAACAGTCTTAAGAAGGTCTACTCAGAAGTGAATCCCATTTTATTTAGCACCCAGGAGAGTCTATTTAGGTTTCCAGCCATAACACCTTAGGCTTCTAAAATGTGGACTTGAATTTGGTGGCTGGATTTATTGGCATTTTTTTAAGTATCTGTTATTTCTGGTACCTGGTCTTAATTGCCATCTCTATTTCTCACTTTTAATTTGTTTTTATATAATCATTCGGATTTAGGTGGGGGGAAGCAGATCGTGAAACATATGTGTACATAAGATGTACTATGCAATGGGCAGAAAAGTATTAACTGCAAAAATGGAATATGGCAGTGGCTAAATCATTATACATTGGGGTTGCCATGCTCCTGCTATGCCAACCATAGAGATGTATTGAATATCATGATGCCACTTCTGGGTAGAAACCAGAAGTGATATCTCATGATACCACATGTCATTGTGCAATGTCATTCCCCAGCCCTCAAAGGCTCCTGCTGGTTGCCAATGTTCAGCTGGCAGCCCTGTTACATATGCATAGCACTATGTACACAAGCAGCACTGAAATGGTTCTTCAGAGCTTCCAAAGCTTGAAGGGATATATTTATGCCATCATTCGTATAAGATGCAGAACTCACTTTTTTATTTCAAAAACTATCAGCATCTCTGAAAATATATCCAAAATTCATAACAGTTTCCTCTGAAGAAACACTTGGGTATGATCCACTGTCTAAGTGCATGAAGATGTACAGAGCTCCTGCTGTTATCGGCATCAAATCTCTAAAGAGATATACATAAGCAGCCACATGAACGGAGGGTGTATTCATGATTAAATCCCAGTATGAGATCTGACTTCTCAAATATATTTTCCAGGAACAAATTACTAAACCCTTCCACAGAAGAGCACTTAATGTAAGTGCTGGCAAAGTGCTGTTGCCTCCCTACTTATTTATGGTTGTGAAGTGAGGAACTGCTTCTGTTTAAACGGGAAAAACAAATGAGCAGGAAACTCAGGCTCTTGACCCTCTCTTATTTCTGCAAACACAGACAGAAGTTCCTTGTTCCAAAGATTTATGAAAGAATGAAGGAAACAATGGAGATATGCACATGCATTGTATGTACTAATTTTTAAAGCAGGAACATTTAGGTTCTTAGTCCTTTAGGTTGAGGGCAAATGCCATCGTTACACAGAATGTCAACATATTTAAAGCCAGTTAATACATATAAAATGCACAACTTTGTGTATGGGGGTATATATTTAATGATTGAATCCGAATAATAGTATTATTGGGTAAGATCCAGACAAATGGGTGCAAAAATTTCCACCCCAAACATATTTCCAGCACTGCTTTTTAATTTCTCTGCAATTCTCAGTGCAAAAAAGGCCCAGAGCCTTTTACTCACAGAGGAAAATCAATAATTGTAGTGTGGTACTTACAGCTGCTCAAAGGTATGTATTGAGTGATTTCCCACTCCTCCTCCATGGTCCCAATCCAAATTATTCTTCTATCCCATGGCTGATGTTAGCATGGGGGGGGCATTTATTTGTTTATTTTTTACTTCATGTATACCCACCTTCCTCCCCAATGTTAATCCAAAGCAACATACATCACTATCCTTTTCTATACTTTATCATCACAACAACCTTGTGAAGTAGGTTAGGTAGAGAGGTTGTGACAGCCACCACAAAGGGACAAAACCTGGTGAGAGGTCATGCTCACCACAGCCAGAGTAAGGGCATGAGCTCCCTTGGGGAGGATGCCACTGATGCCATGATGGAGCCCTTCTTTGCCAAGGTGAGCAGGGAAGGGAGCCCTGAGCCAGCTTCCTCAGCAGTCAGCCCCCAGAGGAGGGCAAGGTGCCTGCTATGGAGCACATGCTACATGGGAGCTGCCTTCTGGATGCTCAGCACCTCTGCACATGTGGGGATGGGATTGCCCCCTTCTCCTCCTCTGTCTCTCTATTACCAAAAGAGGTAGGTGGTCACTGGGAAACAGGGCTGTTTGGTTTTAAACAAAATGAATTATCAGAACAAAATTTGAGTCCAGTGGCACCTTTAAGACCAAAAACTTTTGGAGGCATTTCCGGTTTGGCAGGCTAATGGCAGCCATTTCTCCTGGCTCTCGGGGACATGGACTGCAAACCAGCGGGTAGAGAGGGGGTGTGATCTTATGCATCTCCCCAGGGCTCATGGGATGAGCCCTGAGTCAGGGGATGCTAAGGTTCACCCCCCCCCGGCTTCTAGCCTGGGGGTGGGGGCGTCCTTTTGCCCTGATGGTCTCTCTGCTGTGTTCCAGTATTGGCTGAGGCTTTGCATATCGGACCAAGCGATGGTGATCAAGTTCTAATTAAGCGACTGGCTGAATCCATGAAGTAACTGAAGTAGCTATGAAGCATCAGATGGAGGCAAAGTTTATCCCTGTAAGTATGGGGGGGAGGTAACTACGCCCCCCCCGGATGACCAGATAAAGGAGATTAATTACTACTGGATAAATGGAGCTTGAAGGGACTGTGATGGAGGAGTGCTGAGATTTAAGAACTGAGTAACAGATAAGCAAACATTCGGGACTTTAAAAACAGTATTTGAAAATCTACATCAACTGAATGGCTAGAAATGGCGAGTTTTCTTTTTAAAGACTGTTAACATCATAGTAAGAGTCAGAGTGAAGCAAAGTCTACCCCCTTCTCAAAAAAAAAAGCAGAGGGGGAAAGGGAATTCCTTCCCCCCATATAACAATGTTAAAATAAAGCTTTTAAGGGGGTAGAGCAAAAAGAGAGAAAGGACTGAATGGAAAAACTTACGAGTGTTGAAGTGAATGGTGGCTGTAAATGCAGCAGAACTTTCCTCTAGCAGACAGAGAGTGGGAAACCCCCCCTCGAAAGACAAGGTTACTATGTAAACATCTGAAAACAACCTCTTTAGGCATTGGAAATCGTCCTTTTCCTTTTAAAAGAAACTCTAAACATCTCTATGAGTGGTGACTGTGAGAACGAGTTGATGGATTTATGGGACCCTGGCAATTTGGTAATAAAATGAAGATAAACAGACCCCTCTGAAAATGGTGCTTGTTGCATCGAAAGAATTAAAACGAAACTGAATCCTCTTCAGGAAGTCAAAAGTTTAACTGAACAATAAACCCTACTGAGAAAGACTGGTGGGGCAGCGTGGCAGCTATGTCCTCCCTTGACAAGTGAAAAATAAAGTTACTAGACATTTTAATGGGGGGACAGAGCTAATGGAATGTTGGGTGAAAGGTGGATACGTGGGTTAGTTGTTCAGGAGATAGCAGATTTTTAGAAGATATCAATAATATGGACTGTGAGCTGAAGAAGATCGAGAGAAGAGGATTCTCCAGCAAAGAATTCTTGCAGATAGTGCTTTTGGTTAAGGGGGGGAGGTATGGATAAAATAGGGGTGAAGGGTTCACATAGAAAAGATGGATGATTGATGATGATTGTGTAAATGAAATTTAAATGTATCCTATCAACTTAGACTAGTGTTTTAAATGGAAGAGGTGAAGGGGATGTTACTTGATGCCTATTTAAGTTCTTTCTTTGTTGTTGTTTTTTTAATAAGAGTATAAATGGAGTGAGCTTTTAGAAGAAGGATATTCAAGCCTAATTTTGATGTATTTAATAATTTCACTGAAATTATTTTGAATGTTGGGAGGATTGCAGGTAATGGTTGGCTAATGGACAGAATGTAATAGCCAGATGGGCAGAAACTATTGTATTTTAGTTGATGAGGATGCCTGATGTTTGCATAAAAGAAATCTAAGTGTATTTCAGAAGTATACCCCAAACAGTCTGTATGAGCTAGAGCTTCTATAAGCAATTGATCTAATTGTCACCTTCAAGGTTAACAACTGAAAGTTCTTCTTAATGCCATATTTGTAAGCATTGTATACGATCACCACACCTTGGATTTTCTTTTCTGTCTCCCTTTCTTGTAGTTTTAGTACCCTTCCCTTTTTCTGTAGTTTTTTTAGAAAATCCAATAAAAAATCCCCTTCGGGGGGCCAAAAAAAAAATCAAAAAGTTTTCTGTAAGGTATCAGCTTTCGTGTGCAAGCATACTTCTTCAGGTACAGTGAAAGAGAATTTCCTCAACCATTACATATATAAAGAGAGGGAGGGCCAGGAAGGGCCAATTAGAGTCAAGACAGAGACAAAAACAAAAATGGAAATTACCAGGCCATAATAGAGGTATTTTATAGGTATTGTACTGCTGTTCCCCTGTGCCCTGGGAAGGGAAACAAGGGGAACTCCATCTTTAGCTCCCTCCTGTTTCTCTTTCAGCGGTACCAAACTGATCACCTCAGGAGTATATGTAACACATTCCTGAGCATTTTTCTTTTTTAAACCCTGGGGTATCCACTGCTCATTCTTACCTTACCTAGATTAAAGGGATGTACAAACTCTATTTCCTTTAAAAAGCACCCAGTCTCATTGGCCAAAGATATCAACCTACTGTGCCGTTATGGATTATGGGGGGGAGGGTGGGCTCTGACTATTTCTCTAAAGCATTGCAGGCACATAAAAATGGTAATGATGTCAGGGATACAGGTTCTAGCCTAGCGTTCTCCATGGAATGCTAGATTTCTGTAGTCAAGGATTCATTTTTATATGAAGAAGGATTCCATACTGCAAGCTCACATCTGTATTTTGAAATGGTACTGCTCAAAGAATCTTATTGCCTTGTGGAGAGAGTAGGCTTTAAAGAGAGCTCTATGAACAGAAATGCAAATGTATGGTAGAGTCAAGAAAGAAGGGAACAGAAGAGTCCACAATATGAGTCCATTTATTCATAGGAGCAGAATTAGAGTTGCCAGCCTCAGGTGGGGCCTGAGAATCTCCTGCTTTTACATCTGATCCCCAGCTGACAGAGATCAGCTCTCCTGGAGAAAATGGCTCCTTTGAAAGATGGACTCTATGGCATTGTACTATGCTGAGGCCCCTCCCCTCTCCAAACCCCTTCCTCTCCTGGATCCACCCCCCAAAGTCTCCAGATATTTTCCAACCCACACCTGGCAACCCTAGGCAGAATCTGTCCATTTTTCTGCATTTTTAAATGTGCAAGAGTGCAAATAGTCCTCTACGTAATCAGAGACTTTCACATTTTCACAGAAATGAAAGCATGCTCATGTATCTGGAATTGGTGCTTTTCCTTCTGTTCTTCAAATGCTTCAGTCTTCATTCTCTTAAGGTGACAGGCAGCACTTCATTTAGAACTTTTATCCATATCAGACCACTCAAATACCAAGCAATTTTTATTTTAAAGAGTCAAACCAATCAGGGTTTGTAGCCAGTTTGATAACTGGAATATTCCTGTCAGCCTAAATATGACAATCAGGAATATGTAGATGATCCTCAGGACTTTTTAGCCTAAAGTGTATATTACTGAAAAAAGGACAACATCAGTGATATCCTGCTAACCAACAGAAATTTCTAGCCTCCCTTTGCCAAGTCCAACAGTGTATTGGAGCAAGCCTGAACAAGTCTACTCAGAAGTAAATCCTAGTTATTCAGCAGATCTTACTTTCACTGAAGTGTCCTTAGGATTGCAGCCTATGTATATTTTAGTGTCAGCATCAGAAATGACCTGAATAAGCTCACTTTTGAGTTCAGAAAAATTTACTCACTTTGAATGAGTACCTTCTTGAAATTATAATTGTCTTTAAGTTATTACTCAGCAATTTTTGGTGTTCCCAGTCACAGAGTGTAAAGGGGAATTATTTCAGGACCACTAAATTATAAAAGGGAGAGTGACCTTATTCAGGTCTACACAGATCTACACAGCACTAAATTATAAAAAGGGAGAATGACCTTATTCAGATCTACACAGAAGTTTAGATAACTTTCACTTGGAGTGAGGGCCTAGGACTGCTAACTCCAAGTTGGGAGATTCATTTAAATTTGGGGAAGACAAGGTTTGAGGAGGGGTGGAACCACAGCAGAGTATTATGCCACAGAGTCCTCCCTCCAAAGCAGCTATTCTCTCTAGGGTAACTGATCTTTGTCATCTGGATATCAGTGTAATTCCAGGAGATCACCTGGAGGTTGGCAACCCTAGGTTAGGCACACCACCACTTCTTTACCAGAAATACACATTAGGCAGGCCAACTCCAGGAGGGGAACTAGACCTGCAAGCCCTACCTTGGCTATAGCCCTAATTACACCATGTACACTGACCACCCTTTCCATCTGCTATGTTGTGATTCCTATTTTGAGCTATACAGGTTGCTTCTCATTGTATTGCAGCAGAACTCAGAACTGTACAATATTTTGGTTCTGCAATAATTTCTGTTCTTGTTCCCCTCCTTTTTCTCTAAAGGAGGCTGAAACAAATGAGGCAATCTAGAACTCATCAGAATTCTAAGGAATCCCACAGGGACTTCAGTCAGCATGGCAAAGGCACTTAGGTGAAACAGTGCCCAAATAAAGATTATAAACTACTTCAGCGGAAGTGATTTGCATAGATCTGTATTGGCAAAGACCAACAGGTCTTTCCTTTCCCACCCTGGAATTTGAGTCATTTCCTTTTTAAACTCAGGTGGATAGTCAGGGGACTATCCAGTGACAATGGGGGGGGGTGGCTTTGAGGCAACTGCCTTCTGGATTGAGGAATATCCAATCCCCACTCTGGCCTTTCCTATAGATTTTTTAAATACCCCAACAGCTCACAATCAAATAAAAGGGGGTATACAAGTTTTAAATTAGAGATTGGTGGTACATAAACTGTGTGCCCCCTAAAGGTCTCTGATTTGGAAACCTGCTAGGCTAAGGCTGTACTTATATGTAAACAGAGACCCCTGCTTCTTAGATTTTTGACTTGACAGACAAGACACAAGACACAGATGGAGATGAACAACAAAGGTTTATTTAATAGAAAAGTATTTAATAAGGTAAATATGATGTGTGACTGATATATAAAGTAAACTGGCTCTGAAATAAAGTAAATAATCCCGGAGGGGAGATTTGATTCCCCTTTCTCTGGGGAGGGTATTTCAGCAGGTTCAAGGCTGCTCTTTTCTCTCACAGAGAACATTCCCACAGAACCTACACACAGCAGTTGGACTGATGGTCCCTTAACAAGATGCTTAATTGACTACTCAACTCCTGTATGGCTCACAAATTGGACTTTCTGCCAATCTAAAGACCCTTGAAAGGGTTCAGTCCAAATTTCTTAGATCTCTATTTGGCATTCCTAGAAGCACTTCTAATGTAACACTTAGGCAAGAGGCTGGGCTACTCAGAGTTGAAGCAAAGGTTTGGAAGTAGACTATAACACTCTGGCTAAAAACCCATTACAACCAATGTTCCCTCTAAGCTGTGGAGTCTTGTGAGCAAAAATTCTAGTTCGTGAGCTCCTGGCATTAACGTTATGAGTGAGCGATTTGGCTACTGCATAAATTAGTTTGATCTGGAGCCATCCTTCCTGAGTGAAGACAAAAAGGTGTGAGCTGGAGGCTAAAAAACTGTGAGCTAGCTCACACTAACTCAGCTTAGAGGGAACACTGATTACAACCCAAAGTGTTTAATACCTTACCTTTTAGCCTCAGACCCTTACCCTGCCTGGTCCACACAAATTCTTAATAAATTAAATCAGATTGGCCTATTCCCATAAGATCTCTTCTATGGAAGCCTATGCAAGGCAAGAACAGCTGTCGCACAGCGGCTCCGTGATATTGAACTACAAAATGAAGAAGCTTCATTATCAAAGGACTACAGAAATATAAAATCTTGGTCTAATTTTACTGTTGCCCCTTATTTAGTTAACATTACCTATGAGCCCTATAGATGGGCCTTTTCCAGAGCCCATTTTGAGGCACTCCCCTCTGCTGTACTGCAAGGAAAATTCAATCGAGTGCCAATGCATGAACGTATATGCCCATGCATGGCCAACGTGGTGGAATCAGTTACTCATGTCCTCCTGTTCTGCAGATTCTATCAGGAGAAACAAGACAATCTAAATCTTCTGTCTAGATTTAGCCCTCTGCAGTCTTATCTTGACTTTAGGCCAGAAGTCCTTCATAAATTCCTCTTAGAAGATGTTCAGAGCTCAGTGACCTATGTTGTGGCAAAATTTTGTTGCTTAGCTACTAGGAAATGCAAACTTATTTTAGCTGGGGAAACTGTATGATTCTCTTATTTTTTGTTGTTCAGTCGCACAGTCGAGTCCGACTCTTCGCGACCCCATGGACCAGATCACGCCAGGCCCTCCTGTCTTCCGCTGTCCGCTGAAGTTTGCTCAATTTCATGTTCGTTGCATCGATGACACTGTCTAACCATCTCATCCTTTGCCATCCCCTTCTTCTTTGACCTTCAGTCTTTCCCAGCATCAGGGTCTTCTCCAGTGAATGCTCCCTTCTCATTTGGTGGCCAAAGTATTTGAGCTTCAGCTTCAGGATCTGCCCTTCCAAGGAACAGTCAAGGTTGATTTCTTTTAGGATTGAATTATTTGATCTCCTTGCAGTCCAAGGGACTCTCAAGAGTCTTCTCCAGCACCATAGTTCAAAAGAATCTATTCTTCGATGCTCGGCCTTCCTTATAGTCCAACTCTCACAGCCATACATTACTACGGGGAATACCATTGCTTTGACCATGCAGACTTTTGTTGGCAGGGTGATGTCTCTGCTTTTTATCATGCTGTTTAGGTTTGCCATCGCTTTCCTCCCAAGGAGCAGGCATCTTTTAATTTCATAGCTGCAGTCACCATCTGCAGTGATCTGGGATCCCAGGAACGTGAAGTCTGTCACTACTTCTACGACTTCCCCTTCTATTTGCCAAGAAGTGATGGGGCCAGATGCCATGATCTTAGTTTTTTTGATGTTGAGCTTCAAGCCCACTTTTGCGCTCTCCTCTTTCAGCTTGAGCAAGAGGCTCTTGAGGTCCTCTTCACTTTCTGCCATCAGAGTGGTATCGTCTGCATATCTGAGGTTATTGATCTTTTCCCCAGCAATCTTAACTCCAGCTTGTGATTCATCCAGGCCAGCATTTTGCATGATGTACTCAGCATATAAATTAAATAAGCAAGGTGACAATATACATCCTTGTCGTACTCCTTTTCCTATGCTAAACCAATCAGTTGTTCCATATCCGGTTCTAACTGTTGCTTCTTGACCCTTATACAGGTTTCTCAGGAGACATGTGAGGTGGTCTGGTACTCCCATCTCTTGAAGAACCTGCCATAGTTTATTGTGATCCACACAATCAAAGGCTTTAGCATAGTCAATGAAGCAGAAGTAGATGTTTTTCTGGCACTCTCTTGCTTTCTCCATAATCCAGCGAATGTTGGCAATTTGATCTCTAGTCCCTGTACCTCTTCGAAACCCAGCTTGTACTTCTGGCAGTTCTCTATCCATGTACTGTTGGAGCCTAGCTTGTAGGATCTTGAGCATGACCTTGCTAGCGTGTGAAATGAGTGCAATTATGTGACAGTTTGAACATTCCATGACATTTCCCTTCTTTGGGATTGGAATGTAAACTAACCTTTTCTAATCCTGTGGCCACTGTTGTGTTTTCCAAATTTGTTGGCAAATTGAGTGCAGCACTTTAACAGCATCTTCTTTTAAGACTTTGAATAACTCAGCTGGGATACCATCACCTCTACTAGCTTTGTTGTTAGTAATGCTTTCTAAGGCCCATTTAACTTCGCTTTCCAGGATGTCTGGCTCGAGGTCACTGATTATACCATCGTGGTTGTCAAGGACATTGAGGTCCTTCTTGTATAGTTCTGTGTATTCTTGCCATCTTTTCCTAATCTCTTCTGCTTCTGTTAGGTCCCTACTGTTTTTATCCTTTATCATGGCCAGCTTTGCATGGAACGTTCCCTTGATTTCTCCAATTTTCTTGAAGAGATCTCTAGTCCTTCCCAATGTATTGTTTTCCTCTATTGCTTTGCATTGTTCATTCAGGAAAGCCTCCTTATCTCTCCTTGCTGTTCTCTGGAAATCTGCATTCATTTGGGCAAATCTTTCCTTTTCACCGTTGCCTTTAGCTTTCCTTCTTTCCTCTGCTATGTGTAAAGCCTCATCAGATAGCCACTTTGCTTTCTTGCATTTCTTTTTCTTTGGGATGGCGGTGATTGCTGCCTCTTTTACAATGTCACGGACCTCTGTCCATAGTTCTTCAGGCACTCTGTCTATCAAATCTAGTCCCTTAAACCTATTCTTCACCGCTACTGTATATTCATCGGGGATGCGATCTAGGTCAAATCTGAATGGCCTAATGGTTTTCCCAACTTTCTTCAGTTTAAGTCTGAATTTTGCAATGAGTAGCTCATGATCTTGAGCCACAGTCAGCTCCAGGTCTTGTTTTTACTGTTTTTACTGACTGGATAGAGCTTCTCCATCTTTGACTACCTGTTGGATTTTTGTAAATACTACATACGTAGTATTCTTAGTTGAATTACTATCAGTTATATTGTTGTTACTCATTAGTAAATTGTTCTGTTCTTTTCTTAGCATCCTTCTGCACAGTTTTTTTGGTCTCATCATGTTTATTGTGTAATTGCTGATTGTTTACTGATCTGACCTACCTCACAGGGTTGTTGTGAGGGTAAAAAGAAAGAGAGGGGAACGAAGTAAGTAGCTTTGGGTCCCCACTGGGGAGAAAGGAGGAGTATAAATGAAGTTATTAAATAAATAAGTGTCCTACAAGCAAAACTATGACAATATCCAATGCTAGAGAGAGCTGAAAACTGCAGCACTCTGTGCTACCTTAACACATCTGAGAGGTAGCAAATGAATAAACACTGCATATAGAAACACACATTTTGTAGTAAGCCAAAGGAAGTTTATTATTTGGACAGAAATAGGCTCATACAGTAATAATAGAACAGAAGCATATATAGATATTGGTTGGAACTCTATAACCCTGAAATCATTGAATTCTTGAACAGTTACCATCATGCAATTTACTGCATATTATTGTGGTCAAGATTATTCATGTTTGAACAATAAATATAGTCTTAAAAGTGTTGTTATATGCCTTTGCTATTCCCAGGAATCATTGTTCTCTAAACCTGTGTTAAATAACACCATACTATACATTTTAAGTGAACAGAACCTTATCAAAAAGCATTTCAGCCATTCCAAAAGAGAAAATATTTCACAAGAGTCTTTTTCCTCCCAGTATTTCCCCAAATTTCCAATTTGTCCGTTAAAAAATTGTGAGGGAATCCCAGCAGGGGCTTCCCACCCCTTTTTCCAGGTTTTTATTTTCATGAGTCTTCACATCTCTAGTTGGCTGGGAAGCAACATCAGGAGAAACCTTTGCCACTGAGCCTTTGCTTCTGAACTTTCAGGGGTGGCCAAACTGTGGCTCAGGAACCACATGAGGCTCTTTCACACATATTATTGTGTGGCTCCCAGCAGGGCAGCTGGTTGGAGAACAAATTTAAAATTATTTTGTTTCCACCTCTCCCTTCCTCCCCATTTATTTGCTTTCTTTCCATCTCTCTCTCTCTCTCTCTCTCTTCCCCTTCCTTCCTCCCTCCCCCATCTATTTGCTTTCTTTCTAACTCTTTCTTACTTTCTACCTTTCTTTCCACATTTCTCCCTCCCTCCCTTTCTTTCTTTCTCGCTCTCTCTCCCTCCCTTCCTTCCTTCTTCCCCTCCCTCATCTATTTGCTTTTTTTGTTTCTCTCTCTCTTTCCCCATTCCTCCCTCCTCATCTATTTGCTTTCTTTCCACCTTTCTTTCTCTCTTTCTCCCTTCCTTCCTTCCTTCCTTTCTCTCTCTCTACCTTCCTTCTCTCTCACTCCCCCATCTATTTGTTTTCTTTGTTTCTCTCTTTCTTTCCACCTCTTTCATTCTTTCTTTCCACCTCTCTATCTCTCTTAGACAAATAAATATCATTAGCAAACAAATAACATTGGACATATAAATATAATTATTAATATCTGTTTATACCCCTTTTATTTTTGGCAGTCTCATTTAATCTTAATAAAAAGTGAATTTGCATATTTTTCAATAAAAATGTTTGTGTGATGTTTGTTCTTGTGGCTCTCAAACATCTGACATTTATTCTTACGTTAAGCAAGTTTGACTACCCCTATTCTAGTGCATCTGGCTGACCACAGCAGGAAACAGAATAGTGGACTAGATGGACCACTGGAATGTTCCAGAAGAAATTCTTCCTGGAAGAAATTCACTAAAGAGATCCTTCTTTGCTTGTGTTACTCATCCTTTCAGGCCATATTCTGGAAAATGATGCCAGTTATTTCTATAATTTTAGTTTAGTAACCTTTTTAAAATTGTGTTATGGGGTTAAAAACTGTTTTTTTTCCTTAAAAAATCAGCAATCAATTTAAAATCAATAAATTTAAAAACACTATGAAATCACATTAAAAATAAATAAAACCAGCAAGCATTAACTAAAACCACCACCATTACATAGTAAAAGTCTTTGAATTAGCAGCAAATAAAAGGAGAAGATTCAGGTAATGGTAATTGACCGGCAATGAAGTCCAAACAAGGAGGCTAAGAATTTCTTTGACTACAGTGGACTTAGAAGACTGGAACTCTGTTTAGGATGCAACTGTAAACTAGCCATGTACTTGAAAATTAATCCTTAAAAGTCCAAGAGAATTGAAACTTAATAAAGAGGGTGGTATGTATATCATGGAGTTTTTTTCACAGGTGCCATGGCAGTGAAGACCTTATTCTAGTGACCACTCATTTCAGTTTGGTAAACAGGGCACATTCAACAGGGCAGGTTCATATGGGAGAAAGCTGACCTCAGTCTGGTTAGGACCTTAAAGGTTAGCATCGGCACTCTGAATTGTTTTCAGAAGCAAAACAGCAGCTAGTGAGGTTCCTTAAAGACTGGCAGGTTATGTTCTCATGTAGATGTGTCACTTTGTAACCTCACTGCCATATTCTGCACTAACTGAATGTGATGCCTTTTCCCTGTCACTCAGAGACCCTAGCACCCTCCACAACTTCTGTCACTCAGGGTTTACAGATAGGTCAGGCAGATACTATTCACCACCTGTCTTTTGTCTGTTTAATAGGTGGAGAGCCATGACCCTTTTACACACAGGGTCTCCCTCTCTTCTCTCTCCCAGAGACTTCACCAGAGAAGGCAGCCCAGTTCCCTATGTCAAGCAGCCAACACCCTGACACTTTGTAGGGAACTATACCTTTTTTTCCTCCCTTTTTACACTGCCACAATTTATTCACAGATGTGTATATGAATAGCAACCATTGATGATGAAGAAATTCAAATTATTCAAGGTTTTCTATTCTTTGGCTTGATCATCAACCAAAAGGGAGACTGCAACCAAGAAATCAGAAGTAGATTGAGACTGGTAAATTCAGCCATGAAAGACCTAGAAAAGGTTCTTAATTTGAAGGAGATGTTACTGGCAACCAGGATCAAGATAATGCATATCACAGTATTCCTCATTACTATATACAGGTGTGGAAGTTGGACAATGAAGCAAGCGAACAGGAAGAAAGTCGATTCTTTTCAAATGTGATATTGGAGGAGAATTTTAGGGATACCATGGACCACCAAAAAGACAAATAAATGGGATCTAGATCAAATCAAGCATGAACTTTCCCTAGAAGCTAAAATGACTAAATTGAGACTATCATACTTTGGTCACATTATGAGAAGACAAGACTCACTGGAAAAGACAATAATGCTAGGAAAGCTGAAGGCAGCAGGAAAAGAGGAAGACCCAACATGGGAAGCATTGACTCAATCAAGGAAATTATGGCATTCAGTGTGCAAGACCTGACCAAGGCCGTTAACAGTAGGACGTCTGGGAGGTCATTAATTCATGGGGTTGCCATAAACTGGAAGCAACTTGATGGCATGTAACACACACATACACCCTGCAACCAAGGCTTTACAGAAATGTGAGTGCTTATGGGCATTTCTTTCCCTGAGACACTAGGCATCCAGTCAGCAAGGTTAATACAAACAAAAGGAGTTAACTTTATTGAAGGGGAGTGATTCATATATGTGTGCGAATTTCTTAGTTCTTAATCTTTTGAACTCTAATTCAGTTCACACTTCCATGACTCCTTTTCCTCAGCCAGTGACATGCTACTCTTCCCACTGTCCCTAGCTTGGAACTGTCAGTTCTTACTCAGCTGCTCTCCAGTTCCCACACTGATTCCTCTTCTACAATGGTTCTGTGCTCTCAATAGTTCCCATTCGCTGCTCTTAAGCAGAGTTGCAACAGGAACTATCCATTGTACTGAACAGGCCTCGGTTCAAGCAGGAGCGTGCCGGAGTGCCATTCTGCCAGTAAGGACCCCAGAGGGCAGGCACATAAGCCCCACCCCTACTCCCAGCCCTGCCCCCTGCTCTCAGTTGGGCCACGAGGAGAACGTAGCAGGCAGGTAAGTTCCCTGTGGAGCCCTCCCATCACCTGCCAAGGCACCCCCCACCTTCTACAGGCCCTTTGCTGGAGCACTGGGCATGTAGAAGGCCTTTGGAGCCCCCGCCACCTCCCCACCTTCTACAGGCCCTGTGCTGGAGCGCTGGGCTTGTAGAAGGCCTTCGGAGCCCCCCTGCCACCCCCCACCTTCCCTGCCTGGGCTCCCCTCTCCAGTTGCCTCTGGAGAAGTGCAGGGAGGGACTGCTGGCACATTTAGATGCCTTTCTCTCCCTCCCTGAGATCAAAAATGGAGAGAAAAGCATTTAAACATGCCTAGCTTTCCCCCCCTCCCTCCAGCTTCTCCGCCGCTGCAGAGAAGCTGGGGGGCATGGGAAGAGGCATGTTTCCCTGCCTGGGCTCCCCTCTCCAGTTGCCTCTGGAGAAACATAGAAAGAGAATGCTGGCCCTTTTACAGGACCAGCTCACCCGCTAGGAGAACTAGGCATTCGCCTAGAGTGTGGGCTGGCCCTGGGGTGCCAAACAGGACCCTCCCTGCCCCCCCAAGCCCCCCAGCTCCAGCGCCTGTGGAGGGCAGCTTTCCCATCTTCCTCAACTCAGCCAGCCTCCCCCTTCCCCCTGCCCCAGAAGGCACGCAGCAGCAGGATGATCCAGAGGAGAGCAGGGGGCCGAAGGTCGGCCATGGCTCCCTCCTGGGTGCTGCTGCATCTCCTGCTGCCGGGTGGCTGGGACCTTGCAGGGGCAGTGGTGCCACTGTGCTTCCCGGTGGAGCAGGTGGAGGGGCTGGCCCAGAGCACCTTGGTGGTGCTCCTCGAAGGCAAGATGTAGGGTGCAGAGACTCAAGGGCAGCTTCTCTGCTTTGCTTCCTTCCACCTCTCTGCACTGGAGACTGAGGCTCAGAGAGAGAGAGAGAGACGGCAGCTCGGAGAGAGGTGCGGCCGAGGCAGATCACAGGTGTTATGTTGGTGCGCTCCCCCCCCCCGCTGTGAGCCCGGCTGTTGGTGGAGTGGGGTGGCTGCTTGGTGGAAGGCCCAGCCACAGAGCTGCCAGGCTGGGTGGCGCCTCCTCCTCCTCCTCTGCATGGCTCCTGCTGGCTTGGGTGGTTGGGTGGGGACGGAGCACCCCAGTGGCCCGCATTCCCCACCAGGGGGAGGCAGGCCAGGCAGGCAGGCGAGAGCCACACTGGCCCCTCCCTGAGCCTGCCGCTGCCTATGCTGAAGCCAAGGATGTGGCACTCTCTGTGACGAGGCCACCACCGCCCATCCCCCACGCCCACCAGGGGGCTGGCCAAGTGGCACCTTTGGGGTCTCGGAGGCAGGCAGAATGGCAGGACAGCTGGCGGGCATGGCAGGGCTTGGCCAGGACAGGGCATGAAGTGGGCAGGAAGGGTGTGCACAATGGCATGCCGCATGGTAGTGAGGGTGAGTCACCCCATTCTTCTCCTCCTCTGACATTCAGATGGATCTCTTCTGTGGGGTATCAAAGACAGAAGGGAGCGGAATCAGGGCTTCTGAACCTCAGACACCATTTTTACTCTGATGGAGCAGCGCTTTGCCCACAGGTAGCTGCCACAGGTCCAGGGCTTCAGTGTGCCTAAGGGAAGCCAATGTTGGATCAGGCCAGTGTCCCATCCAGTCCAACATGGGCAGCTGGACTTCATTCTCTCCAGGCCCCACCTGGCGGTTGGCAACCCCGTAATTTGTGGGCACGCGGGGGGGGGTGTGCCAGAAGGTAGCCCCACCTAGGGCACAAAAAGCCTTAGGGCCAGTCCTGCACGTTTAGATGCCTTTCTCCCTCCTCAGGATCAGGGATGGAGAGAAAAGCATTTAAGCATACCTAGCTTCCCCCCCCCAGCTTCTCCGCCGCTGCAGAGAAGCTGGGGGAGCAGGAAGAGGCATGTTTCCCTGCCTGGGCTCCCCTCTCTTCCCGCCCCTGCCCCCAGCTTCTCTGCAGTGGCAGAGAAGCTGGGGGTGGGGCGGGGGGAAGCTAGGCATGTTTAAATGCTTTTCTCTACATTTTTGATCTCAGGGAGGGAGAGAAAGGCATCTAAATGTGCCAGCGTTCCCTCCCTGCGCTTCTCCAGAGGCAACTGGAGAGGGGATCCCAGGCAGGGAAGGCAGGGGGTGGCGGGGGGCTCCGAAGGCCTTCTACAGGCCCAGCGCTCTGGCGGTGGGGTGGCAGTGGGGGCTCCGAAGGCCTTCTACTGGCCCAGTGCTCTGGCACAGGCCCTGTAGAAGGCAGGGTGGTGGCAGGGGGCTCCGAAGGGCCTTTAGAAGGTGGGGGGGCTCCGAAGGCCTTCTGCAGGCCCAGCGCTCTGGCACAGGGCCTGTAGAAGGTGGGAGTGGCAGGGGGACTCCGAAGGCCTTCTACAGGCCCAGTGCTCCTGCACAGGACCTGTAGAAGGCGGGGGTCACCTCATCAGGTGATGGGAGGGCTCCGCAGGGAACTTACCTGCCTGCTACTTTCTCCTTGTGGCCCGATTGAGAGCAGGAGGCAGGACTGGGATCAGGGGCGGGGCTTATGTGCCCACCCCCTGGGCTCCTACTGGTGGAACAGTGCTCCGGCACACTCCTGCTCAAACCAAGGCCTGATCCTAGGGAGTCTGAAAGCGGCTTACAATCACCTTTCCTTCTTTTCCCCACAACAGGTACCATGTGAGGTAGGTGGAGTTGAGAGGGTGCTGAGAGAACTGTGACTGCTCCAAGGTCATCCAGCTGGCTTCATGTGGAGGAGTAGGGAAATCATTCAATTCTCCAGATTAGAATCCAGTACTCTTAACCACTACATAACACTGGCTCTCTTCTTAGCAATAATATACGTTGAAGCTATCTATAAACAACAGTGCTCATTCAGAGTTGGTTTAAGAAACACATATACACAATCCTTTAATCTCTTTGCTCATGCTCGAGTAAGATGGAGAAGAGACTCCTTCCTGGTATTCTCACCAATACACAATATATAGGTCTGTATGTACAGAAAGACATTGTATTGCATATCTGTCATTGTGGATAAAACTGACAAATTCCCATGTGTCTTCAAAGCTGACAAACTATCTCTCCTTATAATAATTATCTTTTGGTTTTGTAAGATTCCATGCGCTCCCATTGGCTGTAAAATGCCCTCCCTCAGCCATTGGCCCATCAGCCGCCACTCAAGAGTACTCGCATGCCATTGGCCAGGTGCTGGGTCTGCTCCTTTCCCCACCCACTCCCCCTTCAGACAGATTTGCATGTTAGATTTACTGGCAGACAGCTCTCTCTCCTGAGGAAGACCGTTCTCTTGACTCCTGTGAGAGACTGTCCCCTCAGTGGCTGTTGGTAGGCAACCAAGCTTGGTTCTGTGAATAAAAAAACAAGGACTTTCAGCATAACCCCCTCCCCCACTCATAACCCCCTCCCCAATGGCCACTTTCCTGTCAGAATAAATGGAAAAAGGCTCTTTCTCCTGCTTAGCTTCAGCATGGCTGGCTGGCTAACGAGGTGGGGCAGCAACCATCAAATCATTTTCTTCAATTCCCTGCTGTGCGGCTGACTTTCCCCTAGGGTTGCCAATCTCCAGGTGGGACCTGGAGATCTCCCACTGTTACAATTGACCTCCAGATGACAGAGATCAGTTCCCCGGGAGAAAATGGTTGCTTTGGAGGGTAGACTCTATGGCATTATACCCTGCTGAGTCCTTCCACACACACCCCAAATGCTGCCCTCCACAGGGTCCCCCCCCCCAAACTCCAGGTATTTCCCTAATCAGAGTTGGCACCTGTACTTTCTCCTCTGTCAGTAAAAGGCCCTTTCCACACCTATGTTGGCCTTTGGGAGAAAACTCATTGGGCCCAGTCCTGATCAGGTTGCCAGCTCCAGGTGGGCAATTCCTGTAGATTTGAGGTATGGAGCCTGGAGAGGGTGAGGTTTGAAGAGGGGTGGCACCTCAGACAGGTACGATGCCATAGACTCCACCCTCCAATCCAGCCATTCCCTGATGTGGAACCATTGTTGCCAATCTCCAGGTGGCGGCTGGAGATCACTCAAAATTACAACTGCTCTCTAGGAGGGAGGGGGGAGGAGATGGAAAACTAAAGGTAGGTTGATGGTTGGCTGGGAGGGAGATAGGGTTATCAACTCCAGGTTAGGAAATTCCTGGAGATTTGAGGGGTCGAACCTGGAGAGGGTGAGTGTTGAGGAGGGGTGGGACCTCAGACAGGTACAATGCCATAGACTCCACCCTCCAAACCAGCCACTCCCTCCTGGGGAACCACTGTTACCAATCTTGGGGGTGGGCTGGAGATCACTCAAAATTACTACTGCTCTTCAGGTAGCAAAGATCAGTTCCTCTGGAGAAAATGGTGGACTCTGTCATTATACCCTGCTGAGATTGCCACAGCAAATTGTCACTGAGTGCCCAAAGCCGGGGCACTCTCCCAGAGCCTCTTTCTAGAGCCCGTTGTATTTATTTCCACAATGGGCTTTATTCCTAGTTCTTTATAGAACAATAAATGTACCTTGTTGATTTAGCATAAAGATTGCGTACAAAAGACCAGCTTGTTGCTCATGGTTATGAAATGAATGGTAAAGATAGTATCTCAAAGTCCAAGTCACATTCACATAACTTAGGGACAACCAAGAGAATATCAGCCCTTTTTGATATTTAACCAAAAGAACAACAAGTTCTGTTTCCATCAATGGAAAGGAGGAATGTGCTTTGTATGCTTTCATAATGATGCTATTTGTTTGGCAGACCAGCTGGTTAGAAACACTTGTTTTTAAAGGAGTATAAGCTTGACCAAGGTATATGAGAACTGCAAATTAAACCTGTGCAAAAAATCACTGAACAGTACTGAGGACAAGAGTACCCCACCTCATGTTTAAATTGTGAACTCCCAACAGGTCACACTTTATGTGTTTAAACTGGGCTTCTGCTTACTGAGTGCTAAGTATGTTCCAAAGCAATACATGTTTTTTCTGTGGGTATCAGGGTTGTTTAGATTAAGATGGGTAGTCGTGTTTGTAGCATCTGAAATCACTCCACTTTCCAATAAGCAGGACAGATGGACTCCCATTCTAGCTGTATCTGAAGAAGCGAGCAGTAACTCACATAAGCTCATATCCTGCCACACATTTTGTCAGTCTTTACGGTGCTAGTGGACTCTTGCTCTTTTCCAGGGCTGTTTAGAGAAATTCTCTTAATTCTTCATAATTTCTTCCTAAAACCAAAACAAACAAACAACAACCTTTCCCTCTTTTTAGGAATTTGGAGTTAATTTCCAATCAATTCCAATTTCAGCAAAGAAAAATTTGAAGAGAGAAGGGGAAGGAAGGCAGGTTCTATAAAATGTCAGAATTTTACTCTGTAGATGCTCATAGGCAGGCAATGTCATCTCCAACCTTCTTACCCTGCTGCTAAGAGTGTGTAACATAAAACAGCTGAAAGAGCTGAAGGTACAAAAGAGAAATCAATGGCTATATCTAAAAAGTGAATTTCAGCAAAAGAAATCCCCCTCCCCCTAACAACAATCAATCAATCTATATGTGAGATTTTTCATTGCTAATGTGTCAAGCAGGAAATTCAGGAGCAATTTGACCACCCTTACCTCATAAATGATGTGGCACAGGACAAGCAATCTGAGGATACGCCTTTGGACAACCCCCCTCCCATCTCTCATGAAGGGGAACCAACAAGGGGCTATAGATCAAAGGAATTCACTCATCCAGCCAGTGAGCCAATGTGATGGAAGGCTAGTATAGTATATAATAGTATAGTGAAGGATTTGGACAGGAAAATGTATTCAAAACTGTTTACCTCACCTGGTCAATGTCCAATCTGACAACTGTTCTATCAATATAATTTTATGCTGTTTTTATGCCCTGTCTTTATTGTAATGTTTTGGCTTGTTTTTAATGGCCTTGTTTTATTGTTTTTGTGGTAAGCTGCCTTGAATAGGTCCCTGGAGAGGCAGCCTATAAATTTCCTAAATAAATAAAGGGAAGCTTTGGGGAAGAAGAAAATGGGCACCAGGAAACACATTGTAAGGTAACACAAGCCGACGGGCCCCATGTTGGAGATCACTGTTCTAAGTTATTCCTATCCATTACAACAAAGTGAAACAGTGTGAAATAATAAGAGATCTCTGTCTAGGGCATGTGATGCCTTAGAGCTGTTGATCCATGATGCAATGGTATCACATGCGGGCTTGTTTCTGTATGGTATGCACAAAATGTCAGCATGTCTCATGTTACAATGCTGAATCTTATTATTTATTGATTTATTAAATATCCTGCCTTTCCTCACAGTTCAAGGCAACTTACAATAATAGTTTAAAACATTTTCAGTTAAAGGCAAAATACAATAGAAAACCCCAAATCTCTCCCCCTTTAAAAGATGTCTGCTATTCAAGCCCCCCCAAAAGTCCTGGAAAAGAAGCAGCCCTTGCAGTGCTTCCTGAAGATCTCTAAGGAGGAAAAAACCCACTTCTTCAGGGAGTCCATTCCACTGAGCTGTAGCCACAATGGAAAAGGCCTCAACTCTGATCAATGCCAGATTGACCACCTTAAGTGGTGAGATAGCCAATAGATGGCTGCCTGATGACTATAGCTGGTGAACTGGGACAAATGAAAGGAGATGGTCCTTCAACTATATGGGTTCCAGGTCATGAAGGGCTTTAAAAGTCATAACTAACACCTTGAATTGAACACAGAAACAGACTGGAACAGGGTTGCCAGGTCTCATCTGACTTTTAGCGGGGGGCTCCTGGGTCTGTCTTGGGATTTTCTTGTGCATGCCCTGCAATGACATCACCTGTATGTAACATCATCACGCCAGGCACGTTGCACATCAACACTCTAGCATTTTGACCAAAAACTCCCTGGTAACCATAGAGTTTCAGCCAAAATGCTAGAGCATTGACACACGCTGTGCCTGGAGTGATGACATCACTTCCAGGTGATGTTACTGCACCAATGACATCAACCTGGGAGGGGGCTGTTCGGGGGTGGGGCTTCCCCTGCCAGCCAGTGGGCCAGTGGCAGATTAGAGCCCCCAGAATTGGGGGAAACCTCACCCCGTCCAGGGGTCTGGCAGCCCCAGGCTGGCAACTGTTTCAAAACAGACAGCATATGTTCCCAGCAACTAGTCCCTGACAATAATTGAGTTGCTGCATTCTATAGCAGTTGTAGTTTCTGGGTTGTCTTCAAGGCCAGCCTCATGTAGAGCTATATATGAAGCTATACAAGAATTGGGTGGAGGGAATCCTCATACTGAGAAGAGGTATTTATTTCTGTGAATAGAGCCTTTCACTACAAAAGGCAGTCAAAAGTTAATGTTGAAGTGGACTTTCCCATGGAGATATGTGTGGGCCTGTAGATTACTATAAACCTCCTGCCTCTCTGCTAGTGTTCTCTCTGTGAATGTTCTAGCATGCAGGAGAAAGGGGGAGCACAAAGCCTGCAAAACTGTCACAGATGTATTTCATTAAAAGGATTGGTTGGGGAGCCATTGGCACCTAGTGATCAAAGTAGAAGGAGGAGACTGGATTTATACCCTGCTAAAAGGAATGTCCATATTCATAGGCAGTAAAAAAGAAGAAGAGATTGGATTTATACCTTGCCTTTCACTACCAAAAGGAATCTCAGAGCAGCTTACAATCTCCTTTCCCTTCCCCTCCCCACAATACCTACCCCTGTGAGGTAAGAGCTCTCTCAAGATTTGCCCTTGAGAGAACAGCTCTGAAAGAATTTATGATTGACCCAAGGTCACACTAGCTGCTGCATGTAGAGGAGTAGGGAATCAAACCCAGTTCTCCCAGATTAGAGTCTGCATTTCTAACCACTACACCAAACATTATGAATTCTGCGCTCAAATTCTTATAGCTATCAGAGGAATAAAGGCTTAAGCTGCATCTGCTCCGGAGTAGGGGACAGAGAATCATTCTTGACTTATTGCAGCATTGAATTATTCTAGACAATTGTTATCATGAAGCAGGCAAAATTAATTGTTTTCATGTATATGCAGAAGAATCACCCAAGCCTGCCTCATGTGTTTTCTGGAAGGACATGCAGAGATAGATTTTGAAAGAGCAGTGGCTTGCACAAGAAGGGTTTCATCCCTGGGACTATGGAGAACTACTGCTAGCTAGAGGTAGCAATGCTAGACTAAATGGGACCAGTGAAGTGACTCATCTAATCTTCAAAATGGGACTTCTTGTGGAGTCAAGCATGAAGAACAGCTGCTGCACCTCACATGTTGCAGCTGGGGTATGGAATCATTCTAAAACTCATGGAAGATAGGCAAAATATTATAACCGGCCCTTAAGGTGGAGTGTATAATGTATACAGTTATGGAGTAAGCAAATTATTCCTTTTATCCATTATGATTCCTGAATTGCCCCCCAATTTATCAACATACCTCCTAGGAAAAAGTGTAAGGCCTCACAATGTGCCCTATCTTAAACTGTCTATATTCTAGTGGTCTTCATCCCATGAGTCAGCAGTACTGTCATTCTTTTAGCAGCAACTTGGAAGGACACCACAGCTCCTGGGCACCACACCTCCTGCCTCTTTGTATGAAAGCTGAGAGGAACAGGGAGACAAAGGGCATGACTTCTCATTGCTGGAGAGGATTCCTTCACAGTTCTAACCCTTGGCTTGTTCCTCACTATAATATATCTCCTGGTGCTTCGCTTGTGTTTCTTGACCGTGGCTCTTTTGGTCCACTGCATACATCAGTGGACCAAAAGAGCCATCAGTGACATCAGTGAGGCCATTACTCTGGTTTTCTCCTTTTCTTGTCACCTGGCTATGATATCATGTCCTTGCAAGCACAGTTGAAGCCTAGAAGTTAAGGATGGATCTCAGGTTTGGGAAGGCTGGACTGGGGCAATGGCTCAGTGATAAAGCAACTACTTGGCATGCAGAAGGCCCTGGTATCTCCAGCTGGAACAAAAAAATCAGGCAGGAGGTAATGTGAAAGACCTCTGCCTGAGACCCTGGACAGCATCTGCCCAAGTAGAGAATACTTTATTTCAGATAATCCAATGACCCAGCGGTCTCAGACAGTAGGCAATATGACTTAGATGGGCCAATGGACTGATTCAGTATAATGCAGCTCCATGAGAAGACCACTAGCATTTCTGGTTGCCAACTTCCAGGTTGGGTCTGGAGATTTCAATACCCTTCTAAAGTCCCCCCAAAACCATGCCCTCCCTAGATTCCACCCTAAACCTCCAGGAATTTCCCAACCTGGAGTCCTAGTTAAGATTCAAGATCTTTAGCTCTTGCCCTTCTGCTCCCACCAAAAGTCAAGTGTAGCAAGAGAAATAGCAGCATTCATACTTAAAATGTATGTAGTATATTTCAAGTATGCTAAGCTTTTCATTCATCCTCACAGTAGCAACACTATGTAGTTGGGCACCAGACTACATATCTAGGCCACCTAAGGAGTTCATCACTGTGCATAGATTTGTATCAGAGATTCAATATTTAAAAAACAGTTCAGTATTTTAATTATGTCTCATCTTATAAGACACAACAAGCTATGAAATGCCTATTGTAAGAAAATAAAGTCCAACTAAATGTTAAACTGTTTCTGCCTCCCCCCTGCAGTATTTGGCTTTGGTGTCACTCTCTGGTTGGGATTGCATAGGCTGGCTTCTGAAAAGTTCAAGCAGTAAGCCTTTATTTGGGGGTGGAAGGAGCTGGACCAGGGTGTTCAAGGATCAGGATTTACCCCCTCTTGACTGGTGGCTGCTCCACATGGGGGAAGAGGTCATTGGATGGCCACAATGAGGAACAGAGGCTTTTGAAGTGTTGCCACCTTCTCATCTGAATGGAGTACCTCTGCAAATAGAAGCTTTTGTACCCTGCTTTGATGAGATGAAGGAAACCCATGACATGGACAAGAAGGAATTAGTGCCAGGAAACAAATTGGTGGCTAAGCTGAGTGTCACAGATACAGTATTGGGGATCACTGCCCTATTGTTTGACCACAGTTGCCCATGTCAATAATGCTGTGGAAACAATGACTGAGGCAATGTGTGTTCAATGCTTCAATGACTCTAAAGTGTGAAGTGTTATTATAAATATCAACTGTAGTGGTTTTGAGGTAAAATTCAGAAAGTCTGATATCATCACTGCCAAAAGAATCTTGAAAGCAGACTATGTTCTCTTTCTCAGACTATCCATAGATAGATTTCATTCCTTTCCACCCTCATCCCTCACTTGCTCATCCTCTGAAGGCTGTATAGTACTCTATACAAGGGGCTGTGTGCACACTGATATTCCAAGAAGGAGTCACCAGCACTGAGAAGAAGAAGTCTGGAGCCTTCAGCCAAACTATAAATTTGCATAGTTTGAAAGGAGCCAAACCACAGTCACTGCTGATTTAAAGGAACTCTTGTACATAGTGATCATAGGCATGAAGCAGAATGCATGGAAAACACACATTAAGGTTTATAAACAGAAAGTAAATAAGCGGTGCTTACTGTCGGTCGCCAACGTTTCATTTATAGACTGCACCACTTGAATTTTTTCTCCTCTGAAAATGCACTAAAAGCCCTTTGATACAGTAACTTCTATATTACAGAGGTTAAAAATATCCCCCCCAGAACTATAATTCAGTGTCATTGTTTTCATTTCATACGGCTTTGTAGCTGAGGTGTTATTACAGGCCAAGGACAAAGTGATTCCTCCATACTTTCGAGTTCCTTCAACACAACTATGTTGGAAGATATGCAAAAGATACAATGGCTTTCTGCTCACAGTCTTTTATTATAGGTGGGTGAATGTAAAATGATCTCCCTGCTAAATTTTCCCTGACTCATCTGAAGGCCTTTGACTTCCTTTGAAGTCCCTGAGACATTTTGCCTAAGGAAGAACCTACAAAATATAGCATATGATATAGCACATAACTTAGCCACCATGCTGAAGCTAAGCAGATCTGGGTCTAGTATGCTGCTTTGAATTACATGACAGAAGTTCTGTCCAACCTACCAGTTATGATCTGTGTCCTGAGCCTTGGTCTCTATGACCCAGCTTGCAGAGACGTGGTGTTTGTCAGCCAGAAACAGGGTTTTTTTAGTGGTAGCACATCTACTTTGGAATACTCTCCCCTTTAAGGATAACCTAGAAATCAATTTACTGTCCTTTACGTACAAGGATACCACCCCCACCCCCCATGGAGAACATAAGAAAAGCCCTGCTGGATCAGATCATTGGTCCATCTAGTCCAGCATCCTGTCTCACACAGTGGCTGAACAGGTACCCTAGAGGGCAAACAACAGGGCAATGAGGCAGAGGCTTTCCTTTGGTGCCTCCTTGCACTGGCATTCACTGGTTTACAAAGAGCCACTTTGGTGTAGTGATTTGGAGTGCAGACTGTAATCAGAGGGAACCAGGTTTACATAAGAACATAAGAGAAGCCAATGTTGGATCAGGCCAATGGCCCATCCAATCCAACACTCTGTCACACAGTGGCCAAAAATACCAGGTGCCATCAGGAGGTCCACAAGGTTTCATTCCCCACTCCTCCACATGAAGCTGCTGGTGTGACCTTGGGTCAGTTACACATTGTTTCAGAGCTGTTCTCTCATGAGCAGTTCTTGAAAGAGCTCCCTCGGCCCCACCTACCTCACAGTGTGTGTTGTGGGGAAGGGAAGGGAAGGGAAGGGAAGGAAGGGAAGGGAAGGGAAGGGAAGGGAAGGGAAGGGAAGGGAAGGGAAGGGAAGGGAAGGGAAGGGAGATTGTAAGCCACTCCGAGACTCCTTTGGGTAGTGAAGGGCGGGGTATAAATCCAATCTCCTCCTCCTCCTCTTTTTCTTCTTCTCCTCTGCCTCTGAATGTGGATGTTCCCTTTAGCCACCGTGACTAGAAGCCACTGAGAAACCTATCCTCCATTAATCTATCTAATCTCCTTATTCTTGTTACCACATCCTCTGGCAATGAACTGTACATTTTAATAATTCATTGAGAAAATAACTGTTTCCTTTTGTCTCACTGCCATGAGATTAATTGAGTTTTCACAAGACAGTGTGGTATAGTGGTTAGAGTATTAGACCAGGATCTGGGAGATCCAGCTTTGAATGTCCACTATGCCATGGAAGTTATCTGAATGACTTCAGGCCAGTCACTCTCTGTCAGGCTAACCTGACTCATAGGATTGTTAGTGAGGATAAAACAGAGGAGTGGACAGGCCTTTAGCTATAGTGGGGCATTTGAGGCCTGACCACATGACTCCCTGCCAGGGCCCCCTGACTTCCTTTCAGCCCAGGCCTCCTGACTCTCTGGCAAGATGTGGCAGCCACTGTGAACTCCCCCTGTGCTTCCTGGACCACAGTGGGTAGGGAGGGTTCTTCATGCCCAGAGGTCCTATAGTCATGCTTGGCTCTCTGCACAGGTGATCATCAGCACCCTATTCCCCAGACCCTGCCCACCTTCAGCTCTGTCCTGGGCTGTTTGATCTGCTCAAGGAGGGGTGGGCTGGGCTGGGCAGGGTAGCAAGGGGAGGGACCTCAGATGAGGCAGCAACGCTCTGGCCATGCCGATCAAAGCGAGCAAGGTGCCTCTGCCACTGCCCTTTGTCCCAGAAGTGCCGCCCCTTCCTTAGGGCCCTCATCCATGGGAAGCAGTGATGGAGTGGTGGATGCTCCCCCAAAGACCCCTCTTCCTCCTCCTGTGGCTGCTGCTGGGCACAGTAGGCGGTGCCAGGCAGGACTTGGAAGGTAAACCCTCCCTGCTGCTGGCACTCCCCCTACAGACACACACCCAGCCAGGCACCCCTGACATGTTGAGTCCCCCAGTGGCTCTGGGCATCCCGGCCCAGCTGGAGCATGTAAGTTAATTTATTTTATTTCATTTTATTAGCCAGTGCCCCCTGAGGAATTAAAATGTCCCCTGACATAGAGATTCCTGGCTACAGGCCTAGGAGTGGACAATGATGGAAGCCACTTTGGGTGGCCACTTGGGAGAAAGGTAAGGTATAAATGATGTATATAAATTAAAATAGATTTATTTGTATGCAGATTTCTAGCAAAGGGGACTGTTGGCTACTTCTGGCCTGAAGACTTTATCTCAAGCTGCTAAGGCCCAGAGGATGGAGTGGGGGGGGCGGAACAGGCTTCTCTGGGCCTACCGGGCCCATAGAAGGCCCAGAGGATGGGGGGGAAACGGGCTTCTCTGGGCCTACTACACCCATAGAAGGCCCAGAGGATGGGGGTGGGGGGCAGAACGGGCTTCTCTGGGCCTACTGTGCCCATAGAAGGCCCAGAGGATGGTGTGGGGGGCGGAATGGGCTTCTCTCACCTGCCTCGGCCTTGAGGGCCAGTCCCTGTGCTCACTCTGCAGATGGTCCTCACCTGTCAGACTGAGCTGAAGACACTGGCCAGGGCTGACGTGGGTGGGACTCCGCCAAGCAGCCAGTCAGCCCTGGCCAGCATCTTTTGACTGCCAGTTCTTTTGCCCAATCAGTTGTGGCAAGCATAGAATGTTGGTGACCAAAATTCAATTATATATAAGGACAGGATTATGGTGTTATTTTTATGATTTTATGGTATTTTTTTCCTTTGTGAGTAGGCTAGAATGGGTTTCTGGAGAACTGGCATATACAAGTTCTAAATAAATAAATAATGTAAGAATCCATTTCAACAGCCCCCGGTTCCTGCAACCGTGGGGCTGGGGAGGCGCCTTTGCCTCCCAGTTGGAGAGGCGGGCCGTTTTTCTGGCGGCAAAACGCTGCTTGGAGGCTTCAAGGAGGGAGGGGCCAAGGAGCTTATATATCGGCCCCTCCCTTCTCCACGCTGCAGTGTGTCGCTGAATTTCAGCCAGAGAGGAGCTCTGCAGCGCGGCCGAGTTCAGGAGACCTACCTGGCTCGGCGACGTGGGGAAGAGCTTCTTGGGGAGAGAGAGCACTTCAGGGCTGGCTGGTAGCGGTGGCGCGCAGCGTCGGGTCAGATAGCCAGCGGTGGAGGCTTCTGTGGAGCGTGGCCGGCTGGGCACCTCTGCACGCTTGAAGGAGCACGGCATATCTTCATGTGGTTTGGAGTCTGCCGGGGGGAGGCTGGGAACACACAGTCGGGGGCAGGTCGCAGGGGCCCATTTTTAAGGTGCTGCACTCACTGAGTGGGCTGCCCCCCCCTTTTTTGTAGCCAGGGCTGTCCAGGAGTGGAAGTGGGGTGGTAGCCCCCCCCTTCAGGAGGCCTTGGCTGGCAGGGTGGTTCATCCCCCCTCCTCGTGTTAAGGGCTTTGGCTTTGATGCCCCGGTTTGCAGCTTTAACTCTGCAATCCCTCCCCCTTTTGTAGTGTTGGGGCTGGGGCAATTCAATCTGTTTAGGTGGGGCAGAACTAACCCCCCCCTTTTTTTATTTGAAGAACCAGTTTGGTAGTGGTTGGGAGCACAGACTCTAATCAGGGAGAACTGGGTTTGGCTCCCCGCTCAAGTGTAGCTGACCTTTGGTCAATTAAAAAAAACAACATTCAGAGTTGTTCTCTCAAGGGCGGTTCCCACTGCCGCTTTCATTTTCAAGGAGCTTTCCTTAGGCATTTAGTGGGGCAGCCATTTTGTGTTGGCTCAGTGGCCATTTTATTTTCACTTACAGGGGCCATTTTCTATAAGTGTTGGCGGCCATTTTGGGGTTCTGCATATTGCTCATCACATTCCGCAATTAGGTTGTGGTATTAGTGTCTGGGTTTGGAGGAGCTGTGCACAGGTTAATTAGTTGCTCACAGGGGTCATGGCGCCAAAGAAGGGTGCGGGTCGTTCAAAAGGCAAGCAGCCTGCCCCAAAACAACCTCCCAAGAGTCCTGCTCTAGCATTGTCATCCTCGGATGAGGAGGATGATGCGGTTCAGCAAGCCATATTGGATCGGCTTGCTGCGGTGGAGCGGGCCGCTGGTATATCTGCAACTCCTCCCAGGCCTGTACAAAGTGTGGGTGGTTCTAAGGAGACTCGTTCTGTTGCCATCAAGAGGTTCCAAGCGGAGGTGTTAACTCGTTTGTCTATTATCGAAGGGCAACATACAGCTCAGGCTGCAGCCAAGGAAGGGGCTGCAGTTTCGGACCAGGCCTCAGCTTCTTCTTCCGGGGCTCCGGATCAACAGCAGCAGCAGGAAGCCTCGGCTGGTCCCTCCACAGCCGTGGGTAAGTTTTGTATGCATCACACTCCTGCCAGCTGGCCGTGGGGGCAGCCATCAATGTCCACCTCCAATGCCACTCCTGTTGGTGGCCACAGTTGTAGTCAGATGGGTTTCCCTGCCATGTCTTGCTGTTCTTCACACGGGGGTTCTTCGGTCCCATGTACAAGCATGTGCAGTGCACAGGCTGCACCGTGGTGGGGGGGTCCAGCCCATGGGGCAATGTCTTACACAGTGACACCAGTAGCGTCCCTCCCCTTTGGGGATCTGGCACTCCCATTGGGTGATCACCTGTTGCCCGCAACAAGGGAAAAAAATTGTAAAGGGGAATACGTGGATGTATTCACGTTATTGTATAGGGAGCTTGAGAAGAAGGATAAAGATGACCTTCAGGACAAGGATAAGAAGAAGTATAGGAGAATGAAAGTCGATAGGACATGGGCCAACTGGCTTGCAGGATTTTTGGTTTATGCGGGGTTTCTGTCTAAGGCCCAGCCCCTGAGAGCAGCTTCGCTTTTTCAACACTTAGATATTATATACAAGGGCTATACAGGTTTCAATGTCCCCGCTTGGCTCCAGTATGATGAGGAGTTTAGGATGAGGGCAGCAATGAAACCGTTGTTGCAATGGGATCAGATACATCCGCACCTTTGGTTGCAGGTTATGGCCTCATCCAGGCCTAACTCTGGCGAAAGGTCTCATAGTGGCCACCTGGTGTCTTGTGCGGCAGCAACTTTGGGGCCCCACCAATTGGCGGGGCAGGTGGTTCAACCCCGCCAAATTTGCTGGGAATTTGGAGCCCAGGGTGTATGTACTCGAAAGCCCTGCCAGTATAGGCACGAATGCCCTTTGTGTGGGGGCCCACATCCCTTCTTGGCATGTTTCCATGGAAAACCACATCAGGGCCATAGGAGGAATGAAGGGGGGGCCCTGGACAGGCTACGGCAAAGGGGGCCAATGCCCATAAAGTTGAGAGCGTTTGAGATCCTGTTGCGGGACTATCCCCGGCGAGTTGATGGTTTGTATTTGTTGAACGGGTTTTCTTTGGGTTTTCGCATCCCCTATCAAGGTGAGAGGGTCTCCTTTTTGGCAGGCAACCTAAAGTCAGTTCAAGGGAGGGAACACATAGTACGGCAAAAGATTGAGAAGGAGCTAGCTGAAGGCAGGGTATTAGGACCTTTCTTGTCTCCGCCAGTCCCTACCCTGCGGGTGTCACCATTGGGAATTGGTGGCACCTGGGGAGTTCCGACTAATTCACCACCTTTCTTACCCTAAGGGTGAGTCGGTTAATGATGCAATCCCAGAATTTTTATGCTCGGTCTGGTACACATCTTTCGATCAGGCGGTGCGCATTGTGCGCCACTGCAGTCTGGGAGCGGAGTTGGCGAAATGCGACATTAAGTCAGCGTTTCACCTTCTCCCTGTGCATCCGGAGGACTTTGAGCTGTTAGGTTTCTGTTTTGATGGTCAGTTTTATTTGGACCGTGCGTTGCCAATGGGTTGTTCTATTTCTTGTGCCACCTTTGAGTGTTTTAGCTCTTTTTTAGAATGGGCTCTTCATTTTCGCACTGGGCTGACTATTTAGATGATTTTTTGTTTGTGGGCCCTCGGAGTTCTGGCCAGTGTTCTCGGCTCTTAAGCTCCTTTATGGATCTGGCAAGGGAGCTGGGAGTGCCATGAAAAGACTGAGGGTCCATAGCAGGTGTTGACATTTTTGGGAGTGGAATTGGACAACATTGCGCAGGCATCTCGCTTGCCTGTGAATAAATTAGCTGATTTGTGTAGTCGTTTAGCTCAGTTTCTTCGCAAGAAGAAGGCCACATTGAAGGAGCTCCAGCAGTTAGTTGGCCACCTGAATTTCACATGCAAGGTCGTGGCACCGGGCCGGGCCTTTTTGCGCTATGTGGGGCCATGGCGGGGTTACGACTACCTCATCACAGGATCCGGCTAACAGGATTCGGCGCGATTTGGAGATGTGGCAAGAGTTTTTGGCCTCGTTTAATGGGGTTTCTTTTTGGCGAGCGGACCTTGGGTTAGAGGCAGAATTACAAGTCCATTCTGATGCAGCTGGATCTTTTGGGTTTGGCATTTATTTTAGAGGACACTGGTGCGCTGAGTCATGGCCTGAGGACTGGGTTTTGGCTGGGCTGACTACTGACCTCACCTTCCTAGAATTTTTTCCTATTTTGGTGGCCGTTCAATTATGGGGGGACGAGCTGGCTAATCACACTGTACATTTTTGGTGTGACAACATGGCAGTGGTGCAGGTCATTAATTCCCTGTCCTCTAGGTCAAGTCGAGTAATGGACTTAGTGTGCGCTTTTACGTTGCGGTGTCTTTCGCTTAACGTTTTATTTTTTGCCAGGCATGTGCCGGGAGTTGACAATGGGGTGGCTGATGCTCTCTCTCACAAACAGATGGGGAGATTTTGTCAGCTGGCCCCAGAAGCCGACTTGCAGCTGGTACGAATGCCACCGGGGCTATGGCAGGTTGGAAAGCAGAAGTACGCAGGGCCATAGGATTAGCCATAGCCCCCAATACCAAGAGAGCTTATGACTGGGCAGTCTATCAATTTGCGGCCTTTAGACGGGAGGTAGGGTATCCCAATTCTCGGCCAGTGCCTCTGGAACATCTCTTGCATTTTTGCGTGACATCAAAAGGTAAGGGCTTGGCCATTGGATCTATAAAAGGAATTTTATCAGCAGTGGCTTTTAGCAGTAAGGCCCAAGGGTTTGAGGATGTCACAGAAGATTTTCAGATCCAGCGGATGTTGGAGGGCTGGTCATGGGAGGCTGGGACGCGGTCGGACCCTAGACAGCCTATTTCCCTGGAAGTGCTACGCGGTTTGCGGGCCACCTGGAGGGAGGTCTGTTCATCTGAATTTGAGGCATGCCTGTTCCATGCTGCTGCTTTAGTGGCTTTTTTGGGGGCATTCCGGATCAGCGAATTGGTTGCCCAGTCAAAGAAAGATGAGTCTGGGCGGGCACTAGGGATTCAGGATGTTCGCTTGGGGGCTGTTAATGCTAGTCTCACCCTCAGGCGTTCAAAAACAGACCAACAGCAGAGGGGAGCAGTAATAGAGTTAGGCACTTGTGCCAAGAAGCAGTTATGTTGGTGTTCATTTGTCTGAGGTTGGCATGGACATATTTTTGGAGGACTTACAGCAAGGGCTTCGGGGGGCTTTAGGCCTCCCAATGGGCGCAAAGGCTTAAGCAGAGGCTTGGTCTTGGCGGTGGCAGGGTTTATCAGGATGAGACAGATTGCGGTCCGGTGAGCACCAGCTGGCACCCCTGTTTTGGGGTTGAAGGGTCAAGTGAGTACAGCCTTTGTGCCTGGCGGCACAGGGTGGGGAAAACTGACCACCTTCAGGACTGGCCTGATTGGGCCTTCCCTTTGGACCCCACGGTTCGAAGGATGGATCCACGTGGCTGTCCTACAACAGCGAGCTGGCTGGGTGGGAGTCACAGCTGGAGGCTCTCGCTCAGGGCAGGGTGGCTCGCCCTATGATCATGGCAAGGGAGGGGGTCATTTGACCCCTTGGCCTTGGCCATATCACAAAATTCTGTTGCCCTTGCCATTATGGTTAAATTGAATTTATTGTTAATAAAGTGGCCCTATAGTTAACCCAATATATGTGTCCGCCTCTTTATTCCGGCTTGGAGGGCAATCCGTTTCAACAGCCCCCAGTTCCTGCAACTGTGGGGCTGGGGAGGCACCTTTGCCTCCCAGTTGGAGAGGTGGGCCGTTTTTCTGGCGGCAAAATGCCGCTTGGAGGCTTCAAGGAGGGAGGGGCCGAGGAGCTTATATATCGGCCCTTCCCTTCTCCGTGCTGCAGTGTGTCGCTGAATTTCGGTCCACCCTCCCACCCTGTTTGTAGTGCAGGCTTCGCTGGTCACCCGTTTTGATGGGGATCAGGTAGGAATTTTTTGCCCTTTCCTGATTGGTACTTTGGAGAGGGTGTTTTTGCCTACCCTGCACTGCAGCAGTGTTCGCAGGGAATTTTTGTGGGGTGTTGCTGTGTTAGTTAGATTGGTCACTTATAGTTGGGCAGGGTTTATCAGGATGAGACAGATTGCGGTCCGGTGAGCACCAGCTGGCACCCCTGTTTTGGGGTTGAAGGGTCAAGTGAGTACAGCCTTTGTGCCTGGCGGCACGGGGCAGGGAAAACTGACCACCTTCAGGACTGGCCTGATTGGGCCTTCCCTTTGGACCCCGCGGTTCGAGGGATGGATCCACGTGGCTGTCCTACAACAGCAAGCTGGCTGGGTGGGAGCCACAGCTGGAGGCTCTCACTCGGGGCAGGGTGGCTTGCCCTATCATCATGGCAAGGGAGGGGGTCTTTTGACCCCTTGGCCTTGGCCATACCGCAAAATTCTGTTGCCCTTGCCATTATGGTTAAATTGAATTTATTGTTAATAAACTGGCCCTATAGTTAACCCAATATACGTGTCCGCCTCTTTATTCCGGTTTGGGGGGCAAAAGTGAGCTATACAGACAATACATAATAATATGAAGAACCCATCCTAAGTAGTTTCACTGGCTGTAATGACAGTATTTGAGATTATTTAAAATTCCCTAGAAAATCCACCTGTGGAGGAAGCCCCCTCCCGCATATTCAATTACTATTTTGTTTTCATCTTAACTTTTGGGGGTGAATCCAGCTCCCTGCAGTATATATCCCAGGACAAGAGGAAGAGAGAACAGGTGGATAGTTTATAGTTTTATTATTACAGTCTTAAGAGCAGCATACAATATAAACATAATATGAGAAGAACAGGAGGATATAGGATGGTTCCTGCTCTCAAGGTCCCACGCTACCACCCATGGCTTTGCTGGCCACACAGCATTGGGACAGGCTTAGCAGGTGTGACCAACCAAGCAGACCAGAGTGGAGACTTCTTTTGTCTGGTCCAAGAGATGGCTGCAGATAGACAAGGCATTCATTGCTCTTCTTTTGCCTGCTGGAGCAGCAGAGATAACACCTCTTCTTCTCCATTGAAAAAATCGGGTACAGAGCACTAGTAGCTAAAGAAGTGGCTGTTCCTGCTAATTTCATACTAGCCATATAATCTGCAATGCCCATGAATGGTGAACTCGTTTTTAGTGGACCATCCAGTATTCTCTGTGTTGCTTTTCTCTCCTTTTAAAGACATAATTGGTGGTGAGGTGCAGCACCAGAGCGTCTTGTGTGGGCTGACGAAGCACTATGAAGAACTTCCAGGGCTATTGTTCCTTCTTTTAAACAAATATACACATTTTTCTTAATTTCTCAGTCTACTTAGCTGTTACCTGTCCCCCCGCTCCATTTTGCTGGTTTCTCTGCCACTAATTATAAATAAAATAATTCAGTTAGTAAGTTACTTCATTTATGCCCAGATGGAGACCCAGACCAGCTTATGTCATTCACCTCTATTCCATTCTGTCCTCACAACAACCCTGTAAGGTAGGTTAGGCTGAGAGTGTGTGAGTGGCCTGAGGTCACAAAGCAAGCTTCCCTGACAGAATGGGAATTCAGATCTGGATCTCCCAGATCCTACCTGGACACTCTGACTGCTACAAGCACACCAGCTCTTCAGAATGGGCTGTTAGGAAGCAGCAGCTTAATAACTTTTTTAGCTTTAAAGTAAGCCAAGTCACCAATCTTTATTTTTTTAAATGAGAATATTCATTTCTTTATAAAGGTAATGAGAAATTTTTAAAAAGGGTGCTTGCAACAAGGTAAAAGAAACAGTGCTTGAGCCCCTTTCTGCTTCCCTCTAACAAGAGTTGATAATGGAGTGTTTATTCATGAGTACCAGCAGAGAATCAGCAAAACACAGAGAAAAAAAGGAAGTAATTAATTAGTCTGAAAACAATGGAACAAAAAGGAAGTTGCGAGGAGAAGCAGCAGAGGGTTTTCTTCTGAGTAGCTGCCTTGCTGGATTGAATTCATATGGGGAAGAGAGAACATTGTTTAGTGCCATGGGGAACCCACCCTCCAATTCTGCTTGCACCTAAATGTGGAAGAGTAATGATTCCACAATGCAAAAAGGTCATCGTGTGGAATCAGCCTCTACCTGCCACACAAAGGTTAAAAACACAAGTCTGAGAGGAATTACAGAAAAATACAAAGCACCACAACAGAATTTAAGATTGGCCTGTTGGTGACCTCAAGGATCCTACTGAATTTCATTATAGTGCTTTGAAATAGTTTGTATTTGTGTGGAGGGTTTTTTTTAATGATTCCTCAAAGAATGGCATATATTACTGCATACACAACAGCAACTATTATTATTGCTTCAAACTGCATTATTCATTCACACAAAAAGCAGGAATGTTAGGGATTCAGTTGAATGATGTATCTTTATGATGTGCTCTTATGAGTGGAAACTCAAATTTCTAATTGGTAAGCCATGTAACTTTTTCTCTATCACAATATATTTGTTCTGTACTTTTACTGTTTTTATAATGGGACTACAGATAGCATCAGCAAATAAGTATGCTAAATCCTTTTTGTTTGTTTTGGGGTTGTTCAGTTCTCTGAGATAAAACGTGCTTATCAATACAAAAGGTTGGAGGACCTTTCCTCAGGGGAAAACCTAACAAGTCTATGACTGTTCAGTTCAGAAAAAAGACAGTTAAAGGGGGAAATGATAACGGTTTGTAAGATTATATATGGTATGAAGAAAGTGGAGGAGGGGCGGAGCCTGCGAGGAGGGGCAGAGCCTGCGATACATGATGGACGCTTAGAAATAGGGCTCCCACTCCCATCCACCTAATTTCAACCTAAAATCGGAAATACGCAGCTAAATGCCGAAAAAAGGCTCACGAAAATCAGCGGCAGCACTTTCCTCACAACCTTCGTGCAACTCTAGACCGCTAGAAGGATTTTTTACGCTGCAAGCTTCTTCGAAAGAGTCAGCCCTCACCTCTTTATCAAGCTCCAAAATGGCGCCGGATCGGACGGACGACGATACAGCACAACCATCTCTGCCTCGATTAGAGGCAATGATCACAAAAAATGACCTTCGTGATCTACGAGAGGAGCTTTTGAAAGATATGGCTTCTCTTGTTAAGGACTTACTGAAACCAGTTCAAACCTCCCTGAGCGACTTGGTGAAAGAAGTCAAGGAAGCTTCTAAAATGGCCGAAAATGCGTCAGAAATGGCCCTCACTCTTCAAGAGGAGGTAAGATCCTTGCAAGGAACAGAATCGACCACCCAAACTCGTCTAGCTATGATGGACTCTAGATGGAGACAATTTAATTTAAAACTTCGTGGTTTTGAGGAGGGGGCGGAAGAGAATAAAGACCTGGCTTCATTTATTTCCATCTGGCTAGCCAAATCATTAGAATTGGAAGATGGGGTGGCTCCTGCAATATCTAGGGCACAACGTTTAGGCCCTCTAGCATCGGCAAAACGAGGGAGACCACGCAATATTTTAATTCAATTTGTCTATCAAAGAACATGGGACAAAGTGCTACGGGAAGCAAGAGCTAGGCGTGAACTGACTTTTAAAGATCAGAAGATCATAGTTCTACTGGACTTATCCCCGGAGATCTTAGAGAAGAGGAAAAGTTTAAAGTTGATTACTACCAAGCTGGTGGAAGCAAAAATCCGTTTCAGATGGTCTCCTACATCAGATATTATGGTGTACAAAAATGGTCTACAATATTCTGCTTCCAGCACTATAACCGGAAAAGCCCTTCTTAATGATTTGGGAGTGAAACTTTCTAAACAAGAAGAAGATGACCTTCAGGATGTTTGATACTTTATGTGATTTAACTATTTTCAAACTCTGGTCTAACAGATTAGTATTTTTGCTGTTACTTCTTTTTGAAAAGTTTTTAAATTGTTAGAAAAATCTAACTATCTGGTATATTATATGATTCTACATGTAGGTCAACAAGTTTAAACTTTTATAGGAAACTCTGCATTGTGATACTATTTACAGAGATTGTCTATGTTTAACAATGTTAACTGTATTACTTTCACTAATATTAATAATTTCTGAAGCCTAGTGGACTTTAAACACTAGAAAGAAGGTTTATTTAATAAGCATTTTATTCCTTTTTGTTTCTTATTTGAATGGCTGAACAAAGCAACATATTTTATAGTTAAACAATTAGTAATTTCAATATTTTTATATCAGAGTCTATAATTACAGTATGTTCTTATAGAGACAGAAGTATACTCTCTATTTAATACTGTATATAACACATAGTCAGTTAAACATGTGAGTGAACATTTCTGTGTTATTTTATTTCAATATATAATACTTTTAAGATGTAGTATACATCTAGTTTTAAACTTGTGAAGCTATATATTATTCTTACCTTATTTATCGTCAGTACAACTTTCAATTTACAGTCAATTGTTGTTTAAAAGGTGGAAGGGGAGCGGTGACTGATTATATTGGGTGTTTAATACTTATTAATTTTCCCTCCAGGTTTTTTATAGGATTCTAGCTGGGGTGCATACTGTGTCACCCTTTTAGCTGAGACACAATTTAGTCCAGCTATCTAGATTCTTCACCCCTAGACAAGGGTGTGTAGTTAATTGTTATTGTTGTATTAATTGTTTAAACAATGTCTCATCAACTAAAAATAGCCACATGGAATGCAAGAGGTTTAAATGACAAAATTAAAATTAAGAGAGCTTCAAGTTATTGGGCAAAGGAAAAGGTCAATATATTGTGCATACAAGAAACTCACATAAAAACAGCTAACAAAATGGTTTTAAAATCTTCTTGGTTTCAACAGCAATTTCAAACCCCTGGCACATCAAAGGCCAGAGGGTCAGCAATATTAATTTCAAAAAATCTTCCTTTTTGCTATGCTGCCTCCAAAATAGATCCAAGAGGACGCTTCATTTTTATTAAAGGTGACTTACAAGGGGAACCAATAACCATAGCTTCAATCTACGCCCCTAATATTGATCAAATTTCCTTTCTTCAAGAAGTCCTCCAACAATTAATGGAATTTAAAAATGGTGAACTGATTATAGGTGGTGATTTAAATTTTATTGTAAACCCAAATTTAGATAAAACTAATAAAACCCTAAAGTCACGTAGAAAACAATGGAAGAATACTAAATTGGAAAAGCTTTTTCAATTTTATGATCTAGCTGATGTTTGGAGAGTCCTGAATCCTGGTACTCGACAATATACTTATTATTCGCCAAGACATGACGTATACACACGTATTGATTTTATTTTAACGTCCAAAAACTTATTTAAAAGTATTTCAAAGGCAGATATTGGGCCCTGTACCTCCTGCCAACTAACAAAACTTCAAAATGACAACAAAGGCTGGAATTGGTCCTTAAACAAACTTTTATTACAAAATGATATAATTTCTGAAGAAATTAGATCTAGAATTACAGAATATTTTGAATTCAATGGAGATTGCGACGCTACACAACCAAATAAGTGGGACGCATTTAAAGCTGTTTTACGTGGACACTTAATTTCATTGGCTGCTACCTATAAAAGAAACAGATTAAAATTAGTATCAGAGCTTCAATCAAAAATTAAATTTCTAGAAAACAAACACATGCGTTTTGGAGGGGAAAAGACCCTTAAAAAATTAAACATAGAAAGGAAAAACTTGATCTCCTGGAAACTTCCCATACCCAGAGAAAACTCATGATTTTAAAACAGAAATATATTACCAAAACTCCAAAATCGATAAAAATGCTTAAATTCAGAGTTGCTCAAAAAAATTCATCAAATGTAATATTTGCTATTAAAGATCAAACAAGTAAAACAGCTACTACTCCTTCTAACATTACTTCTATCTTTGCTGAGTATTACTCTAAACTATATACATCTACAAATCCACAGGACATTGATATTGCAAACTATTTTAAATTAATTCATTATAATAAAAAATTATCAGCTGAACACAAAGATTTTTTGGAACAACCGGCCTCTATTCAAGAACTTTCTTCTAATATTTCAAAGATGAAAAACAATAAATCTCCTGGTAGGGATGGATATCCAGTAGAATTTTTAAAAAAATTTAGACCACAACTTGAAGCACATCTTTTAAAAACAATAAATCATGTTCTCTCTACAGGTAATATGCCCAGTACGTGGGTAGAAGCAAGAGTAATTTTATTACATAAACCTGGAAAGGACAAGTTGACTCCAGCATCTTATAGGCCTATTTCATTACTAAATGTAGATTTTAAATTTTTTTCTTCTCTATTGGCAGCAAGACTTAATAAAATTATTACAGATTATATACATAAAGACCAAGCTGGATTCATGCCTGGAAGAAATATAGTAGATAATATACGAAAAACCTTGAATGTTATATCCCATTGTAAAAGTAAAAAACTTAATTCTGCTATTTTCTCCGTTGACGCTGATAAAGCTTTTGATAGGGTAGAACCTAAATACCTTCTTCAATTATTAGAACGCATGAATTTTGGCCCCAATTATTTACAAGCTATCAAAGCAATTTACCTCAATCCGAAAACTCAACTTTATATTAATCAGTATCGTTTAGATGACATTTATTTACAAAGAGGCATGAGACAGGGATGTCCCCTGTCTCCTCTTCTTTTTGCCATTTCTTTAGAGCCTCTTGCCTTTGCGGTACGATCAGATCCTAAAATTAAAGGTATAGAAATTACTCCAGAACTATGCAAATTAAGTCTTTTTGCAGATTATACTATTTTTTATCTACAAGACCCAAAAAAATCATTATCACCTCTATTACAACATATTAACAACTTTGGAAAGATTTCAGGATATGTGATAAATTACTCAAAATCTGAACTTTTCCCTATTTTTTTAAGTGAAAATGAAATTGTAGAAATACTTAATCTGTTCCCCTTCAAAAAAACCACTAGTTCATGGAAACACTTGGGGATTAATATCCCTTTAGAATTGGATAACCTTTATCAAGTCAATTTTAAGCCATTAACGCAACTATTTAATACTACACTGCAATCTTGGCAAAAACTTAATTTCACATTGTTGGAAAAAATTGAATTGTTTAAAACATTTCTTCTCCCCAAGTTTTTATATCTATTTCAAAATCTCCCCATAGAAGTACCTCTGAAAGACTTTCGCGGGTGGGAAGCTTCACTGTCAAAATTCCTTTGGAATAATAAAAAACCAAGAGCTAAATTTTCTTTGCTAAACAAACCTCGTAGTAGGGGAGGATTGGGTCTTCCTTCTCTACGAAAATATTTTGAGGCGGCACAGCTTAAAGCTATCATTTTTTTATTCAGATCCAGTGTGTGAAAAATCTTGGGTACGGATAGAGGCCTCTTCGGTATGCCCAGACTTGTTATATGAAGCTGTGTGGAACAACTCAAAAGAAAGACCAATTAAAGTAAAGGAAAATAGATTTTTAACTTTCACATTGAAAATCTGGGACAAATTTCGCAGTACCCTCATTTTGGGAGTATCACCAGTGACTTCTTTTCTGGGGCAATCCTGGTTTATGCCAGGTAAAAACGTGTCAGATTATTCATCCTTTAGGGAAAGAAATTTTTTTAGACTCTCTGACCTCATTATACAAGGTAAATTAGGCACATTTGAACAATTACAGCGCAAATCTAAACTACATCTTCATTGGTTTCAATACCAACAACTCAGTCATATGTATTTCACAATAGATAGGGCAACGAATTTATATAGACCATTGAACTCTTTTGAGAAACTGATCTTACAAAATACACACAATGCCAAAGGCGCTATATCTAAGATCTATCAATTACTTAGTGAGAAAGATTGGAGCCAGACTTCTAACTATCAACTAGTATGGGAGAAAGAATGTTCTGCTTTGAACATTACCCTAGACTGGAAAAAGATCTGGACTTCTTTCTCTTTTAATACTAATAATCAATTAATACGGCTACAATCTTTCAAGATATACTCGTGATGGTACTTAACTTCCCAGCGCTTGTTTTATTGTAAATTGAAATCTAATCCAATATGTTGGAAAGGTTGTGGATTACGAGGCTCGTTTCTACATTGTTGGTGGGATTGTCCCTTTATTAAACAATTTTGGTCTAAAATAACTTCTATAATTACGAAAATTGTTAATTGTCAAATTCCATTTACACCAGCTGCTGTGCTATTGAATTACTGGCCTGATCTCTCCTTGAATCCACTTATTTGTGAACTCCTTACTATATTATTTTCAGCCGCAAAGAGTTTAATTGCTCAAGTATGGAATCAAATAAAAATTCCAACACTTCGACAATGGACAGAGAAATGTTGGGATTTGGCAGCGGCAGACAAAATAGCTACACAATTAATGGTAGCTCATTCTCCTACTTTACCAAATAACTTTTTGGAACGTTGGTTTCCATTTTTTGAGTTCACTTCTCTTAATTCAAATTCAAACTCGCTATATAAATTACCAAACCGATACTTACATTTTGTCTTTTATTAATCATTGAAGTTTATGCCTAATGGATTGAATTTTATATTGTGGCTATTATGTAGTTAGAAACAATGTTATTGTTAGGGTTATGAATTTTGTTAATGTTATTGTTAAATTTAATGTTATTGATAAGATTTGTTATTTAAGTCTTTCTAGTTATATTCATAGTTTGGTAAACCATATTTTACAGTATATTTGTATATTATAGCGAAAAAAAAAAAGTTTTGGTTTAAAAAAAGAAAAAGAAAGAAAGAAAGTGGATAGAGAGAACGTTTCACCCAATTCCATAATGCTAAAAATTGTGGGCACACAATGAAGTTGGTAAGCAATATATTCAGGACTGACAAAAGAAAGAACACATTTACTCAATAAGTAAGAAAATTTTGGAATTCAGTGCCAGTCAATGTACTGATGGGCACTAGCACAGCTGGCTTTCAAAGGGGATGAGACCATAGAGCCCACACTCCAAAGCAGCCATTTTCTCCAGGAGAGCTGACTTCTGTAATCTGGAAAGCAGTTGTAATTTGGCAACCCTAACTGGGCCTGCCCTTACTGAAGCAAGGCCATAATTTATTTATGAAGATATGTTTTAAACTTCCCTAGATGTTTGTTCGAGTTGAAGGCCCAAACAGATTTGACTCGAATACCAGCTCTATTAAGAAAGCTATAGCTCATACCTACAGGGCACGGATGAGCAAGATGACATATGGCAATGTCACCTTTCACCTTCCTCCATGTGTACATTAGGGTTGCCAGGTCCTACCTGCCTTCCAGCAGGGGCCTTTCAGGTTCGTTCCAGGATTTTCTGGTGCACGGTGCTGACATCAGGGGAGTGATGCTCTAGTTTTGGGGCAAAACTCTGGTTTGGGCCCAATTTTAGTACAGAGTTTTGCTCCAAAACTAGAGCATCACCCCAACATCAACAATGTGATGACATCACTTCCAGGTGACATCATTATGTTGTGTTGGGGGCCATTTGTGAGAGGGTTTCCCTCCCCAGCTGGCCAGCAGGGTAAAGGAGCCCGCAAAAGTGGGGGAAACCCTGTCCGGATTGGGGGCCTGGCAACCCTTGTATACATATGACCGGGAAGTACAGCCAATCCCAGGATCTGGGCATGTGAACTGCAAACATACATGAGGTGGAAAACATGAATTTGTCACATATAAGTTGGATCGAAAGAACACTGAGCACATCTCATGTCATGGAGCTGAACCTTCCCATCTACTGCTTTCTGATGTGTCTTACTGCAACCCTAAATGCAACAGTAGCCATAGGATTGGAAGAGGTCAGTTTACATTCCAATCCCAAAGAAGGGCAATGCCAAGGAATGTTGCACTCAATTCATATGCCAGCAAGGTCATGCTCAAGATCCTACAAGCTAGGCTTCAGCAGTACATGGACAGAGAACCACCACAAGCTGGGTTTTGAAAAGGTAGAGGAACTAGAGATCAAATTGCCAACATTCGCTGGATTATGGAGAAAGCAAGGGAGTATCAGAAAAACATCTACTTCTGCTTCACTGACTACGCTAAAGCCTTTGATTGTGTAGATCACAACAAGTTATGGCAAGTCCTTAAAGAAATGGGAGTACCAGGCCACCTCACATGTCTCTTGAGAAACTGTATAAGCATCAAGAAGTGACAGAACTAGATATGGAACAACTGATTGGTTTAGCATAGGAAAAAGAGTACAACAAGTATGTATATTGTCACCCTGCTTATTTAATTTATATGCAGAGTACATCATGTGAAATGCCAGCCTGGATGAATCACAAGCCAGAACTAAGATTGCCTGGAAAAATATCAACAATCTCAGATATGCAAGCAATACCACCCTAATGGCAGAAAGTGAAGAGGACCTAAAGAGTCTCTTGCTTTGAATGAAAGAGGAGAGCACAAAAGTTGGCTTGAAACTCAACATCATAAAAACTAAGATCATGGCATCCGGACTCATCACTCCTCGGCAAATAGAAGGGGAAGTCATGAGAGCAGTGATAGACTTCACGTTCCTGGGATCCAAGATCACTGCAGATGGAGACTGCAGCCATGAAATTAAAAGATGCCTGCTCCTTGGGAGGAAAGCTATGGCAAACCTAGATAGCACAATAAAAAGTAGAGTTATCATTCTGCCAACAAAAGTCCATATGGTCAAAGCAATGGTATCCCCTGTAGTAATGTATGGCTGTGAGAGCTGGACCATAAGGAAGACTGAGCACTGAAGAATAGATGCTTTTGAATTATGGTGCTGGAGAAGTCTCTTGAGAGTCCCTTGGACTGCAAGGAGATCAAATCAGTCAATCCTAAAAGAAATTAACCCTGACTGTTTCCTGGAAGGCCAGATACATAAGCTGAAGCTCAAATATTTTGGCCATCAAATGAGAAGGGAGCACTCAGTGGAGAAGATCCTGATGCTGGGAAAGATTGAAGGAAAAAGAAGATGGGGACGGCAAAGGATGAGATGGTTAGACAGTGTTATCAATGCAGCAAACATGAAATTAAGCAATCTCCAGAGGATGATGGGAGACAGAAGGGCCTGACGTGATGTGGTCCATGGGGTCATGAAGAGTCAGACACAATTGTGTGACTGAACAACAACAACATCAACAAAAGCACTGCCTTAGGTCAGAGGACCTCCAAGAGCGGTGCTGGGCACAATGCAAGCATCTGCTGCTGTTATGTGAATTGATATAAATTGATCTTCCCTATTCCCCAGGCAGGAGGGAAGGCAGCATAGTATAGCCTGACTTTGTCAGATCTTAGAGGTGGTACTTGAACGGCGAGATTACCAAGAAAGACTCTGCAGAGAAAGGAAATGACAAACCACCTCTTCCTCTCACTTATTTTGAAAGCCCATTGCTAAGGTTGCCATAAGTCAGTTTAGGGTTGCCAATCCCCAGGTCTTGGTGAGGGTTTTCCTGGTTTTCAGGGCTTCTGCCCACCGCCACTGGATGGACTGTTAGTGTCATGGCTACAACAGACTTTTTGTGCTCTAAATAGAACAGAGTCTGATATTTCCAACACAATACTTTTTATGACCACTGAACTGGCAGTATCTCTATTTCCTATTGAGTACATTCCCACTAAGGATTTTGATTTGGACGGAGAACACACCACAGACTTCATAAGAAATCCTGTTTGCATGCAGCTCTGGATATGATTTCCATAATTCTGTTTACCTTTATGTAGATAGTTATTCAAACTAAGCCAGTCAGTAAGAGTGCATAAAATATCTGTAATGTTTCTGCAGAACTCCATTAAATTACCAGGTGCAAGCCCACATGTAAATTCTTTGCATACGATACCTGGAAAGTGTCATCCTTATTCTGGCATCTCCAGTTGCATTGTCCCCTGAAGTATGGGTACAATTCATTGAAGCATATACAAATGTTCCCTAGTTTTTCTGAGCCATGTACTTTAGTAGTTTAATAAGCACAACAAATTTCTTCTGGGAAATTCAGTCAATTCAAAGGAAAATTCAGAGAGCAGACAAGGAATGTTTCATAGCCAGTTCAAAAATAGGCTACATTAGTTTGCAAAATTTTAAAACCAGAGCTTTTATACAGCAAACACATATTCATATTTCTGTCACACATGTAAATTAGAACTGAGAGAAATGTCTTGTTTACTAAAAAAAGAAAAGAAAACAAAGACATGGACTGGGAAACTGCACGCTTAAGTCCGCATAAGTTAGTTTCCTTTGAACATCCCTTAGCTATCCTGTTTTTCTTACAACTGGTATAACTAAAGTAAAAAGGAATTTAATATGTTAACAGGTAAAATGGAGGTCATAATCCACATTATCAAATATAGAATGGGTAATAGTCATTCTTCATTAGTAAACACAAAGTGCAGAATATGATTGTGTATATATGGGTGTGAGGTGCCATTACACAGGTGATTTGAGGAGTTGCTGAATAAAAACGTTAACTTTGTGTTATAAAGCCAGTACACGAAAGGCACCCAACTATGTGAACTATGTACATATTTGACTGTGTCCATCGTGAGTGCTGTAAGTCAATGAGAACCTCTTATGTAATAAGTGCTGCATTTTCCCTTTGTGTCCTCAAAAAGGTCAGTCATCTTTGATCATGAATACATGCCACAAGCAAAATGAGTGCTCTTGTGTGGACACGTCATGCCTTCCTGCCAATGAGATTATTATGCAACTGTGAATCAGATTATGTGTCTGGTTAACACACAGCAGAATCAATTTGAGACGTATCTGATACATTCTGAACATCAAACACCACATTGACTGCAAATATGGCATTTTCCTAGGACCCTAGCAGACATAATGGGAAACTATGGTTTATTTTAGCTATGGTTAGTTTGTGAAACCAGGATTCATCTCTCATATCTTTGTGTGCCTAAACAAATGTTAGTTTCAATATTTTTACACTGGCCAGGTATCTCTGTGGCTGGGGAAGTGAATGAAAGTGGCACCAGGAAACATGACAGTATTTATTTATTTATTTTTCATATTTATAGCCCACACTTCCCACAGGTGAGCTCAAGGCAGGTAACAACATTTCAGCAATACAATAAGTATAATTAAAATTTTAAAGCACAGTAATATACATTAAAATAGTGTCACAGCCCAGGAATAGAATTGGTTGGTTGTGAGAGATTCTCTGAGCGATAGCCAGCTGTTAATAAATGGGTGACAGAGACCTCAAGGAGGCCTGCTGCCACAACCAAAGGCCTGGCAGAACAGCTCTGTCTTACAGGCCCTGTGGAAATGAAAAAAGATCCTGCAGGGCCCTGATCTCAATGGGGAGCATGTTCCACCAGATAGGGGCCAGGGCAGAAAACAAGACAGATGTCTTTCAGGGCAGGGACCACCAGGAGATGTTGGTCCATAGAGCGTAACACTCTTTGAGGTGTAAACAGGAAGAGAAGCCAATATGTCTGCATTTGTGTATCACACAAAACCATGGTTAAGGCTAACTGTAGTTAGTACACTAACTCCAGGTCTGATGAATCCTAACTAACCATAGTTTGTTGAAAGAAGTTGTCTACAGTTGTGATGATACAAAAGAAAAATCCAAAACCAAGATCATGGTCCACATAATACTTTTTATTATGACTGGGGTTTCTCTAAGCTGAGTCAGTGTGAGCTAGCTCACGGTTTTTCAGCCTCCGGCTTGCACATTTTTGTCTTAGCTCAGGAAGGATGGCTACAGAGCAAACTAATTTATGCAGCAGCCAAATTGCTCACTCACAACTTTAATGCCAGTAGCTCACAAACTAGAATTTTTGCTCACAAGACTCCACAGCTTAGAGGGAGCATTGAGGACCATCCAAAATGACACAAAATGGTGAGCAGGCTTTCAACTTTACCAGAACTCTTTATCAGGCTCATTACAATAAGGAACAAAAATAAAAGGGGGGAAGCAAATGTCTCAGGCCATCATCTTAAGACTTGGTCTCCCTTGAGTTCTGTGTACAGTATGTGAGCCCCAACCCTCGCCGAGCCTGCACTGGTGGGGAGGGGCTGATTTGCCTCCATGAGAGGCAGGAAGAGGGAAGATACCAACAGGGGGCAGAGCCAGCCTATTTAGGTCTGGCTCTTGCCCCCTACCTTACCAGTCCTTTGGCGCGCTCGGGAGGATCGGAGAGGGAGGGTTGTGCTGCTGTGTGCTTAGGCCTTTAGCTGTGCAGAAACAGCAACAGCAGCATCAGTGGGACTTGCGGCGATGTTGAGGCTCGGCGGCGGTGCGTTCAAGTGGGGGCAATCGTCTTCAACGTGTCCATCGTGGTGGAATCCTGATGATCAGTGACGGCATGGGGTGGCCTGGCTGAGTGCAAGCGGGTCAGCTACAGCAGCGAGGGGGACTTGGCAGCGGTGGCGGTTTGTTAGGCATTGCACACATTAGGGCTCAGCTAGTTGGGCGAGCAAGGGATCGGCCACTTTGGGTGCCATTCAACCCCTGCCTTTGCCCTAGTAGACAGTTGGCCGCGGTGTGAGGGTGCCCTGGGGTAGGGTCCTCCCCTCCTCCTTTGTAGAGTGGTGAGGCTGCTGTGCATTTAGTATTTTAGTTGGGCTGTTCCCTTTTTCCTGCCTTCCTCACCACCAGGCTTTAATCAGAAAAACGTGGTTTGCGGCAGGGGGCCAGTCTGGGCAGGTTGGGGTTGTTCCAGCGCCGGGCAGGTAGCCTCCTCAAAAGCAGCCTGTTCAGGTCCTGCAGCAGTTCAGGTAGGTGACCCAGTGCATTCAAGAGATATGCAGCCCACAGTCCTATCACCAGGGTTGCAGGTGCCTTCAGCACCATCAGGCACAGTACAATTAGCAGTGGTTCCCGGGGCACCCGCTAGTGCGATTTCACCGGCTTTATTGGATGCATTCTGGGATAGTCCAGTGAGCAGGATCATTCTGGACAGGTTAGCTGGTATTGAACAGTGTCTGGAGGGGCCTTCACCCTCTGATCAACTGGCAATGTCTTCTATGGAATTTTTTCAGTCTCAGGTACTGAACCGTCTTTCTGTCATTGAGAGCCATTGTGCAGGTGTTCCGAGCCAGTCTGTGGTAACAGTGAGCGAAGAAGCATGACCAGTCCAGATGGAAGTCGGCGTGGTGGAAAGACGGGACGAGGAACAGCTGGTGGCTATTCGAGGTGCCCCATCACAGGTGTCAGGTAGGCCTATTGCAACACAAACACTTGACATCATATGACCATGGGGCCCAGTGGGTTTGCAGGCTTCTGCCGGGTTGCCTGTGTCCAGGCCGGGAGGGGAGCCTTTGCCTAGGGTGGTCAGTATGCCTGTTCCATCTGGCTCAGTTGGGGCTACACAGGATCAACCTGTGACTGATGTGGTACCACCGGCTGGCACTTTGGTGGATCCTCCTGTTGGTGAGGGTTTATTGACGTCACTGGTGGTGGATCTTCACCAGTCCCAGCGGGCACGACTCCCCCATCCTGCTCAGGTCTGCAATTGCAGGGTGCGGTGTGGACTGGATGTGCTCCCCCAGATCCGGGTAATTGGACTTACTAGATGGTGCCAACAAAGGAGTTGTCATTTAGGGAGCTAGCTATGCCATTAGGTGACCACCTCACTGCAGCTACCAGGGAGAAGATACTGTGAGGAGATTACGTAGACGTTTTCTCCTTGTTATACAGGGAGTTGGATAAGAAGGATAGGGAAGAATTGGGTGAATGGGATAAGGAGCAGTTGAAGCGCTGCAGCATAGGCAAAATCTACGCTAATTGGTATCCCACTTCTTAGTTTATGCAGGAGTTATTGTCAGGACTAGTCCAGAAAGGGCTTCATCACTGCTCCAATATATGGATTTAATCCATAAAAGTTATTTGAGTTTTGCCGGGTCTGCTTGGATGGAATATGATAGGGCAGTGATGGCGAACCTTTTAGAGACTGAGTGCCCAAACTGTAACCCAAAACTCACTTATTTATCGCAGAGTGCCAACACGGCAATTTAACCTGAATACTGAGGTTTTAGTTTAGAAAAAACAACTCATACATTAACATCTTCTGTAGCACTGTATCTGAACTAAGTGCTAATACATGAGTTTAAGGTCAGTGAAAACGGAAATGACAAGAGGGAAAGTGCAAGGAATACAACTGCTGAAGTAACTACTCCAACCACTTGGTGAATGGGTTACTAACAGCGCAGCACTACAGTGCATACTGCCACTTTCCACACACTCTTAAGATACTCAGTAAACATACAGTGAGCAAACTTCGAAGAGGAAAGCTGTTGTCAAGTGTATTACAATATCTGATTCCTAGCCTCTGCTCCACTTGTTAGAACAAAATCTCATCTCGCAGGCCCAGGGGCACCAAGACTTTATCATTAGAGGGGCAGCCCTAGAGAGCATTCAGATGAGCAACCAATTTCTGAGAGTGCCAGTTTTCATAAGAACATAAGAGAAGCCAATGTTGGATCAGGCCAAAGGCCCATCCAGTCCAACACTCTGTCACACAGTGGCCAAAAATACCAGGTGCCATCAGGAGGTCCAGCAGTGGGGCCAAAATGCTAGAAGCCCTCCCACTGTTGCCCCCCCAAAGCACCAAGAATACAGAGCATCACCTGCCACAGACATAAAAACATAAGAGAAGCCAATGTTGGATCAGGCCAGTGGCCCATCCAGTCCAACACTCTGTCACACAGTGGCCAAAAATACCAGGTACTATCAGGAGGTCCATCAGAGTGGCCAGGATGCTAGAAGCCCTCCCACTGTTGCCCCCCCAAGCACCAAGAATACAGAGTATCCCTTGCCCCAGACCGAGAGTTCTTATCTATACCTTGTGGCTAATAGCCACTGATGGACCTCTGCTCCAGATATTTATCCAATTCCCTCTTGAAGTTGTCCATTGTTGTAGCTGCCACCACCTCCTGTGGCAGTGAGTTCCATGTGTTCATCACTGAAGAAGGACTTCCTTTTTCCATTCTAACCCGACTGCTCAGTAATTTCAAGAAAGAGAGAAAGAAAGAGAGAGAGAGAGGGAGAAAGAGAGTGAGAGATAAAGAGCGTAAATAAAAGAGAGAGAGAGAAAGAGAGAGACAGAGAGAGATATGGAGATGAAGGAAGGAAGGAAGAGAAAGAGGGAGGGAGGGAAAGAGGGCAAAGAATTTGGGAAAGAAGAAAAGAAAGGGGGGAAGAGAAAAGAGATGGGGAGGAAGGGAAAGGTGGCAAAGAGTGGGAAAGGAAGAAAGAGGGAGGGAGGAAGAGAAAGAGGGAGAGAGGGAGGGAAAGAAGAAAGTAGGGGGGCAGAGAAGGGCGGGGGGGCTTTTGGAGGCCTTTCTCTGCCGGCGTGCCGGCAGAGAAAGGCGGCGGGCAGGCAGGGGGGCCTTGGGCGGGGGGGGCCCTTGGGAAGCCTTTCTCTGCCGGTGTGCCTTGGCGCGCCAGCAGAAATAGGCAGAGGGCAGGCGGGGGGGGCCTTTGGGAAGCGGGTGGGTGGGCGCTCTAGGGCGCGTGCCCACAGAGAGGGCTCTGCGTGCCCTCTCTGGCACGCGTGCCATAGGTCCGCCACCACTGTGATAGGGCCTTTTGGATGATGGCTGCTATGTACCCGGCACTCCATTGGGACCTAATCCATCTGCATATCTGGATGCAGACAATGTCCCCTGCCAGGCCTACCTTTGGGGAGCATTCTGATAGTGGGCATGTTGTGAAAATGGCCAATGCGGCCTATGCAGGAGTTCCGCATTCCCCAGGTGGCCAAGCAATCCAAAGGCACTCCCTGTGTTATGAGTTTTTCTCACATGGGAATTGCAATAGGAAACCTTGCCCCTTTTGGCATGAATGCCCCCTCTGTGCCAGCCCCCATGCTTTTCCATCTTGCCCCAAAGCAAAAACCAGGCCTGCAGGCAAGGATGGCAAAGGTGGCAGATGTTGGAGGGGGGCGGTCAGGCCTTACCTGACAAAGAGACCGAGTCCAATTAAGGTTCCTGTGTTGGAGTGCTTGTTGCGCCTTCATCCAAAGTTTGCCGATAGGCAGTATTTGTTGGAGGGGTTCAAGTTTGGTTTTCATATTCCCCACGTGGGTAAGCGATGTTCTTTTTCAGCTCCTAATTTGCCCTCAGTTCATGGCATGGAGCAGGTGGTCAGAGCCAAGATTCTGAAAGAATGTTTGGAAGGCAGGGTAGTTGGTCCTTTTCCCTTTCCTCCGGTGCCTAACCTGTGGGTATCACCCTTAGGTGTAGTGCCAAAAAAGGCACCTGGGGAGTATCGCCTCATTCACCATTTGTCTTATCCTCACGGCAGCTCAGTGAATGAAGCCATACCCAGTGAACTCTGCTCAGTTAGGTACATTTCTTTTGATGAGGTGGTCTGTATGGTCCGTAGCTGCGGGCAAGGTCCCGAATTGGCTAACTGTGATATCAAGTTGGCCTTTTGTCTTTTGCCGGTCCATCCAGATGACTTTGTCCTTCTAGGTTTCTCCTTTGATGGGCAGTACTATATGGACAGGGCCCTCCCCAATGGGATGCTCTGTGTCCTGCACTGCGTTTGAGAGGTTCAGCTCCTTTTTGGAATGGGCTTTGTGTGCACGCATGGGCTTGTTCAGTGCTGCCCATTATTTGGATGATTTTTTATTTGCCGGCCCTGCTGAATCTGGAAATTGTACGCAGTTATTATCCAGCTTTGAGCAAATGGCTATGGAACTTGGAGTTCCTTTAGCCGTTGAGAAAACGGAAGGCCCCAGTGCGGTTTTAACTTTTCTAGGTATTGAGTTGGATACTGTGCTGCAGGTTTCACGCTTGCCTCCTGATAAATTGGCTAACCTTCTTTGGTTGGTTGAGGAAGTGTGTACTAAAACTAAATTGACACTCAAGGAGATGCAACAGCTAATTGGGCACCTTAATTTTGTGTGTAAAGTGGTGGCCCCAGGGAGGGCATTCCTGCGCAGACTGTGTGACTCGATGATAGGTTTAAAGCCTCCACATCATAGAACCAGGGTTACCCAAGGGATTAGAGATAACCTGTCAGTTTGACGGGACTTCTTGGCCTCATATAACGGGGTGTCCTTTTGGAGGACTGATCTCCAACTTGAGGCTGAACTGCAGGTCACCTCTGATGCAGCAGGCTCTTCCGGTTTTGGTGTCTACTTTAGGGGTCACTGGTGTGCTGAGGACTGGCCATCTGAGTGGATTCATGCTGGGTGGATGCGTGACCTGATGTTTTTGGAGTTTTTTTCCATAGTGGTAGCCGCGTACATTTGGGCTGATGACCTGGCTAGCCAAACAGTTCACTTTTGGTGTGATAACATGGCAATAGTACAGGTCATCAACTCCTTAATGTCTAGGTCACCCAGAGTAATGGGTGGGCTTGTCTGGGCTTTTACCCTCCAATGCTTGCGCTACAATATATTGTTTAAGGCCAGGCATGTGCCAGGAGTCAATAACAGGGTCACTGACACTCTGTCTCGGAAACAGATGGAGAGGTTTCATCAGTTGGCTCTGGACTCTGACCAAGTAGTGGTAAGAATGCCCGAAGACCAATGGCAGATTGGAGGGCTGAAGTCAAAAGGGCAATGGGCTTAGCTCTTGCACCCAGCATGCGCCGGGCTTATATGCGGGCTGGCCAACAGTTTGTGGCTTTTAGGCAGAAAATGGGCCTTCAGCAGCTCTGGCCTATCCCAGTGTCACATCTGATCCAATTCTGTGTGTCTGTAAAAGGTAAGGGTCTGTCTGTCCATTCCATCCGGGGCAAGTTATCAGCCCTTCCTTTTGCAAGTAAGACCGGGGGTTTCAGGGATGACACTGGGGATTTCCGTATTCGGAAAATGCTGGATGGCTGGGCCCTAGAGGATGGTGCTCCTCCGGACATGAGAGAACCTTTTCCCCCTGCTGTACTTAAGGGATTGAAACCCCAATGGGTTTCCTTATGTACGGATGCATATGAGGCTGCTTTGTTTCATGCGGCTGCCTTGGTTGCATTCTTTGGGGCCCTGAGAATCAGTGAGCAGGGGGTCCAGCCCCGAAAGGACAGGTCAGGCTATGCGTTAGGCATAGGGGATGTCTAGGTAAGTGAGGACAGCCTACAAATTACTATCCAGCATTCTAAGATGGATCAATTGGGCACAGGCACTATGATTTCAGTGGGCCCTTGTTTTGACTCTGACCTGTGTCCAGTTGTGGCACTCAGTTCATATTTGGCACTGAGGGGGAGGAGTGCAGGTCTCCCATTTATGCACAAGGATGGATCGCCATTGACCAGGTTTCAGTTTTGGGCGATTACCAAGAGGGCTTTGGTTGCTTTGGGCCTTAGTAGTTTCCAATTTGGTACTCACTCTTTCAGAATTGGGGTGGCTTCCACTGCTGCAGCTATGGGATATCAGGGACCTGACATCCAAAGAATTGGTAGGTGGTGGTCAGCGCATTACAAGACTTATGTCCGGACCTGCAATGTCTGAGCTGCTCATTCAGTTTTGTTATATCGGGAATGGAGCATTCTGTTTTTGAGCCTTAGTGCTCTTGTCTTGTTATGGTTAACCTAGTTCCTGTTTCAGGTGTGGTTGGTGGCCAGCAGAGGAGCTGGGTGCTTATCTGTGGCCACAGTATGGTGTTCTGGGCTGCACACCGGGCCAAGAGAACGACCATCGGATCCCAGTTGGGATGCAGTGAGCGGGCAAAGGTTGAGTGGCTTGGCTGAAGAGGCATGCACTGGCCTAAGTTGATGCCGCTACTGTTTGGGGAGAGATGTGGTCCTCTGCCTGATGTGCTGATGATACACCTTGGCGGTAATGACTTGGGTCTGATGAAAGATAAGGCCCTAGTCATTCAGGCCAAGGTCGATTTGGCTGGTATTGCGGACTGTTGGCCTGGGGTGCAAATGGTCCTGTCAGCAATGTTACTGCGTCAGCTGTGGCACAGTCTATGAGATCCTAAGTGTTTGGACTGGGTGAGGTGGAATGCCAACCAGCAGCTTAAGAACACCATGGAGGGCGGTTTGGGCATCTTTTTGTTGCACCCTGATATACGGTTCGAGTTCCCTGACCTGTATAGGTGGGATGGGGTGCACCTTTCTAACAAGGGCAATGACATTTTCAGGTGATGGGTCCTGGCGGCACTGGATCTCATGGTGGGGGCGAAGGCCTAAGCAGAGGCTTGACCTTTGCTGTGGTGGGGTAGCGTGATCAGGATGGAAGTGATGATGAGCACTGGGGCATTGTTATAAAGGAAATAAAGGGTCCTCCAGGAACGGCTTTCGGGCCTTTGTGGCTCAAGGCCAGGAAGGGGTGATCTTCCTTGGAACAATCTGGCCCGGCCTACCTTAGCGGGCCTTTGCGGCTTCTGGGGTGGTGGGTCAGGGGTTCTTTTCAACATGCCCAGCTGCTGGTCAAAAGCTACCTTTGGAGGCTCGAGATCAGAGCAGGCGCATTGCCCAGAAGGAAATGCAGGTGGTCAGGAGTTTGACACCTGTCATATTCCTCAGTACATTTCTGGCAACCCCTCGCTAGTATTTGTTGTTTTAAAATCATTAATAAAGTGGCCCTTGTTAAATCCATATTGGTGTCTGTCTCTTCATTCCAACCGGGGGGGGGAATGTTATTTTTGTTAACATCCTGCCTGATGAACTCAAAAGCTTGTATAATGATCTGTGCCATTTTGGTTGGTCCTAATAAAAATTATTACATGGACTGTGTTCATAGTTCATGGAGTGGCTCATGTTCCAACAATCCCGTTAACCTTATTTAGTTCAATTAAACCACAGTTTTGTATGATATCTGAACTGAGACTGAATGGTCCTAATTTAAACATTTCAAAAGTTTTATCTTAATTTTCTTTTTAAATACCTGTGCATATTTATGGTGCTCTGGAAGCAGAAAGATGTCACAATGATATAATCAATCATGTCTCATGAAGGAATTTAATGCATCATTAATTGGAAACTATTGTGTCTGTAAATTATCAGTTTGCCATGTTGTGATGTTCTTATTATATTAAATATTGCTGATTAGCTATGCATTAGATATTAACAGTGCTTTTTATACATTTCTACATGAAATCTGGCCCTTTCAGCATTACATTGCACAACTTAGTTCCAAGGCCTGCAAGAATTCAAGTTAACAGTCTCTTCAGTACACATGAAGACTGGGAATGATCTATTACGTTTAAAAATCTTATAAGTTAGAAAAGCAAACTAGCAAAGCAGAGATCGATGTTCCAGACCTGTTTTCTACCTGTTGTGTTTGTTCTCTGCCTACATGCTTTTTGTTTTTGTGAGTGTATTCAAGAATGTCATGCCCCACTTGGGTTCAAGTCCAATAGCACCTTAGAAAGCAACAAAGATTTGTGGGGTATGAGCTTCTGAGAGTCAAAGCTCCTTTGGTCAGATATCTGTTATCTGATAAAGGTATCTGATGAGTGGAGCTTTGACTCTCAAAAGCTCATACTCCACAAATCTTGTTGCTGTCTAAGGTGCTACTGGAATTCATTTCAGCTGCAGCTCTTCTACTGCAGATCAATGAGGTTACCCTCTGAAATGATTTTCCACTTGCATTCTGAAGTGGTACAGGCCAGTCTACCATTCTTATTGTGCCTCTGACTGTTTAAGTCATGACTGAAAGAGGTCCAGAACAGTGTTTTAAAATACCATGGGTTGGATCAGAACTAAATTGGCAATCAACTCCCTCTTCCAGCTGCAGACCTACACTCTTGTCATCCCACTGGTTCCTCTGTCCCACAAGAGCAGCATTTTGTGGATATTGGTAGGCTGCAATGGAAGGGAGGAAGGCAGGAAAGTTCCATTCTGCCATTCAGCTCCCCCATGTGAAAAAAAAGAGTTGTCATCACATCAGTTTGACATGCAGGTTGAGGACCTCCCCAAAATCTCAGTGCTCACACCAAGGAGTCACATTGACCTAATTTACTCACTCTGAAAAAAACAAACCCATGGGATTGTTTCAGAAAACAACAGGGGGACTGCACACAGAAACCTGACCATTCAAGGAGAAAGCCAAGTGCTTCTTCCTGAACTGCTACACTACCATAGGCAGGGAGATTCAGATAAGCAGAGTCATCTAGTATGCTCTTCCTGTGCTGTGTGGTAAAACTAGAAGTCTCTTTGAAGGCTATGCCATTTTTTTCTAGCAGTGTAAATCAGTTTTCCGTTCTGTGCTTGCCCCATTAAGACACAAAGAGACAAATATAATATTTGAACTTGTCAGTTAGAATTGGAGAAATGCAATTTTTTTTCCATCCTTGATGCATGGGGGACTCTCTATGAAAAAATTTAAGACCTCTCTACTTCAGGAGGCACTCAGTTTATTTTGTTACAGATCCCTGGTAAAGGAGGCTGCTACTTTAAGGCCTGTAGCAACATCCATAAATATCATGGAGAATAAATGTCACTGCCTTTGTGTAATTTGGATCAAACCCCTCACCATGAAGCCAAAACGTCATTCTGTATGTCTCAGTGGTTGCACCTTAATAAACTGCTATTAGAACAAGCTAGTTAGCATGGAATCTTTTGTCTTTCACTTACTCTAATGCATATAGCAACCGATATGCATGTTTGATTAACCAGCAGCTGATTTATTTTATTCCCTCCCTCCCTTCTGGGAAGCTCCTGCTCATACCCTGAAGGAAAATTCAGTGGCACACTGCTTTGGATTCGCTGGAAGGAACTTCAGTTTGTTTGCAAACAAACATTTGCTTATGATTCCAGGCCTTTGATTTGACTGTGTTGTCATCACAACCGTGTTTGCTAACATGAGAGGGAACGAATGACAGGTAGAGCAAAGGTCAAAAGTTCAACAGTGTATGGAGAGATCGGGAGTTGTCTGTGGCTTTCATGATTGTTAGTCAACAAAGTAACCTATAATAAATGATAGCCTTTTGTGCCTATGTGGAAAATGGAAAAGTTGAGGGAAAATCCCCTACCTCCATGAAGCTAGCCTTTTGTAGACTTCTAATAAATGTTGAAGGATTTCCTCTTTCTTAGACTTAAAGGATTTCCACCCCCCCCTCATTTTTTATCTTACAATTCAGATAGTTCATCTGTCACATTGCACTTTTTAAAATGCTGCTTCAAACCTCCCCCCCCCGCCCCCTGTAGTGCATTGACTAAGAGAGAGGGAAATCCCTGATTCATATTTCACATCTTACACTGGTGTGTTGGAATAAATAAAGGGCAGCTTCATTATATTTAACTTTAAATGAATGAATTGTAACTCAGCAAGGGCCAACTAAAAACATAAGCTGAGGCAAAGGGCTACAACCTGGTCCCTTTCCTCGCCAGAAACAGGAGAGCCACCAAGCCCCTGGCGCAAGCCAATGTTAGCATGGCCATTGCCTGGTGGCAAGACATGCAAATAATCCCCTGAAAGGAAGCCAGCCACCTCAAGCTGCAGAACTTGAGGGGAGGCTGAATCCAAGGGGCATCACAGGCTGTTTGCATTCCCCTCTGAGGCTCCTGCAAATGGATGTTTCCTGCCAAACATGTCCACCCCACAATCGGGAGGGGGGGGGGCGCCTGCTGGTGTTTGCCACTTTAACCAAATCAGCCAGACTCCTGCATTGGGAAACCTAATTAAAGACACCATCCCTCAACCAATTACCCAACCACAGCATACAGTGTGAGGTAGGCAAGGACCCATCCTGTCCAGGCCAATCTGAGAAAGGATGAAAAATTTCTACCCGGCCCCAAAGTTGGTCACCAGCAAAAGCCCACACTATAGAAGGGAGGGAGGGTGGGCCCATAAGAATGTGAAGACTGCCCAGTAGAAGGGCAGGCAGAGCAAATTAAACCAAAGGCTCTGCCCCTCAAAAATACCTGTATGGGAGGGAATTGCCCAACCAGTCTCTTGTTCTTTCCATGAAGGCAAGGGTTGCCACCTCATAGGGCCATATTAACGCCATAGTCAGAATAAAGAGTTTCACACAGGTGTGTTGGTATAAATAAAGGGCAGCTTTATTAAATGTAATTTTAAGTGAATGAGCTGTAACTTAGCAAGGGCAAAGGATTACAACCCAGTCCCTTTCCTGGCCAGAAATGGGTGAACCACCAAGCTCCTGTCACTAGCTAATGATAGCATGGCTGTTGCCAGGCGGCAAGACACATGAATAACTAACTGAAAGGAAGCCACTGGAGGCCCATGCCTGCCTTGCCACTCCACTATGGCATGATCGCTGAGGCCCAACTAAGAACCCATCCCTGTGTGGTCTGCCTGGGGAGCTGCCCAGAAGATGTGGCCAGTGATCAGACTCCACAGCCTCTGACATGGAACTGGGGGACTTAAAAACAAATAACAAGCAGCCAATTAAATGAAGACAAAACCAATTTACAGGGAAACCAGAGGCCTGATGTTTCATCGATAAGCAGAAGAATGCCATCTCCCAACTTTCTGAGTCAATGGGCCTGGGTAACCCAGAGCCACAGCTTTGGAGGCTGCCCCAATCCTAAAGGAGTGGGTACCAAATCTAGCATCAGACAACCCAAGTTCAGCTAAAGCTGTGGATGTCAGCAGCCAAAACTGATATGCTGTCAGCAGAGACTTGTCAGCACAGACGAAAAAGGGTCCATCTCCTTTGCCACAGTGTACTAGTGTAGGGCTCGTACAGGGCATGGATATTACTCTGTACAAGGGCCGAGATTGATCTCAGTCCCCCTGCCCTTCTGGTTGGTTTTAGACTGCCAAACAGGAATGATCCCTGGTCCCCCACAAACTTAAAGTTGCCAGACTGGAAGGCTTTATTAGATTAATCAGAGCACAACTACTGTACCAGCTCACTGACATGCAGAATGCCAAAAAAAGGCATCAGGGCATCCGCATGCAACAATGCAATTTCATAGTTAGAGTGGCATACTTGACTCCAAGTGCCATGGAGGCCCTTCAGCACTGCCGGAAAGATGGGCTGTCGGTCATCCCAATGAAATCCCACCTCCCAGGAACAGCCTTCTAGTATTTTGTGGTGAACTCAGCCAATCCCTGTGCTTTGCTGTTAAAAGCTAACACAGCGAATTGTCTCCTAATGGAATTAACTGCTGAACCCTTACCTTTCAACATGACACAGTATTGCATCAGGTGGTCCACAGGGATAGGCCAAGAACTCCAGAGCCCCACCTGTACCCTAAAGGCCTCAAACTGACGAACTGCATGGCCATAAGCTTTCTGAGTACTTGGTGCTATTGCTAAGTTGATTACCCTGTGAGCTTCAAGCTGCCACAGCTCCAGAAGCATCCTCGTCAGATATAAGTCAGCCTCCAGGGCCAGCTGGCAAAACCTCTCTATCTGTTTATGAGACAGAGTGTCAGCCACCCTGTTACTAACCCCTGGGACATGCTTGGCAAGAAACAAAATATTTAACTGGAGGCAGCACAGAGTAAAAGACTGCATCAGGCCCGTGACCCTGACTGAACTAGAAGTAAGAGAATAGCCTGACTACTGCCATGTTGTCATGCCAGAAGTGCACTGTGCAGTTGGCCATCTGATCACCCCAAATCCATAGTGCTACCAGAATGGGAAAAAATTCCAGGAAGGTGAGGTCCCAATGAATCTCACTGGAAGCCCATTACTCAGCATACCACTGGCCCCTGAAATAAACGCCAAACCCAATGGAACCAGACACATCAGAAGTAACCTGTAGTTCCTCTTCTAGATCCCATTAAAAGATTGCAAGAATGTCCCCCAGACCTGAAGATCTTCCCTCATGCTGCTGTTGATTCTCAGTCTGTGGTGCGGGCTGAGCAACTCAGCCATAGCATTGCACAAACAGTGCATGAACACCCAGGCAGGTGCAAAGTTTAAATGTCTCACTAACTGCTGTAGCTCTACCAAGATGGCTTTCTTTCGGGACCTAAAAGTTTTTAATTAAGCTTGTAAGTCCTCTAAATTCACTTGATGTAACTTGGATGTCTGATGAATGGTATCCAACTCGATGTCCAAAAATGTCAAGACCAGAGATGAGCCCTCCATCTTCTCAGTTCTTTGGCTAGTTCAGTAAAATCAGTAGTTCAGTAGTTCAGTAAAATACTGCAGTAAGTGAGGCAATGGTCTGAACCTGCAGCTCCCACAAAAAGAAAATCATCAAGGTAGTGAACTGTATCCGCTAGGCTGGCTTTACACTGTAAGGCCCATTCCAAAAATGAGCTAAAATATTCAAACACAGCACAGGATACTGAACAACCCATGGGGAGGGCTTAGTCCGTATAGCACTGGCCCTCAAAGGGAAATCCCAAAAGTTCAAAATCATTTGGGTGGACTGCAGAGGTCATTTCATATTTAAAAAAGGTGCAGGAGCTCATTAGCATAACTTATTAGCATATGCCACACCCCCTGACATCACCAGAAGTGTGCCAGAAGGCTCCTAGCCAGCAGTTTAAATATCTCCAAGTGGTCAGTTGTGAACCAAGTTTCAAACTATTAAAGACATGCAAGTCTAAATGACAATGAGCTGCATAGATGTATGTACATTTTAAGAGATGCTACTGAGCTTGGGCACCAGCTACAGAAGAAACTGGCAATTAATAGGGCCAGATTACAATTCTTTAAGGGCTCTTCCTTTATGATAAAAGGTCAGGCTGAGTCAGACTGCTCTTAGCTAAAGCCTGGGAGGATGGATACCATTTTATACAGCTCTCCATTACACTACCATGCTGTTTCAATCTGCAGCAAAATTTCTAACACTAGGTTCTAGCATTAAGTATATAGGGCCAAAGTCAACATGAAACCTGAACATCTGCAAGCACTTAAGATAAAACTGACAATCTCAAATTAATCAGCTGCTTCCTTCAACTCTACTGCCCAGCATTGTCTCATCTTCAGCCCAGCTTCCTCTTCCTCCCGACAGTCTGAACTCATAGAACATAGAAGAGCCCTGCTGGATCAGACCAGTGGTCCATCTAGTCCAGCATCCTGTCTGACACAGTGGCCAACTAGTTGCCCTGGAGGGCCACCAACAAAAAACAGAGGTTCAGGGATTCTGAGTTTTACAGCAGGATTGCCCTGACCCTTTGTTGGAGCAACGATACAGAGAAGTCTTGTGGCATTGACAAAACAAGATTTTATTCTGGAATAAGCCATCACAGACTACAAGCTTGCTTTGTCAGATGCATGGGGCAGGGCATTTACCCAGCAAGGACTTATATCCACCATGAGTACCAATGTGCTGTAGGGCAAGGAACTGGGAGATGTGGGGTGAATCCTCTTTTAGCCATGACTTTTGCTCCATGACCTTCAGCCAGTTGCTCTCTCTGTCTTTTTCTTTCAGCCTAACTTAGCCACTAGGTTCTTGTGAGAATAAAATGAGAGAGGTGAGAACTATGGATGCTGCCCTGACAGAGAGAGAATGAGATTTTTTTAATACAAAAAAAATTGGATTCTGTGATGGGAAAGATTTAACTGTTTCCCCTCCACCTCAGTTTCCTGCTGTTGGGTCTATGCCCTTTGATCCGCCAGGCTCCATTCTTCAACCTGACCAGAAGCATGGAAGGAAGCACTCTGAAGCTTCCCCCCGCCCTGACCATATTTTCTCCTCAATATGCCTCTGCTTTTTCCTTTTGGTCTGTATGTCCGTTAAATATTCTTTTTCTGAGCCAGGCCATTGATTCATCTGTTCCCATGCTTGGGACAGAAATAAAAACAAATACTTATTTTGGGAGCTGGGGAGGCATGCAAGCAGCCCTGAAAGGGATCCCCAGCATGGGGCTGGCCTCTGATCCTCCCCAGAGCAATCTGCAAACAGCCACCCTGGTTGAAGGTTGCAAGAGCCCCCTGCCCTCCCTGGCAGATAGCCCCCCCCCCCTCAGTCTCCAGCTGGGCTACACTCCCAGTCCTGGGGTGCATGAGCCTTGTGTCCCCCAGGCTCCACCTGGCTGCTGCTCTATGTGTCTGGCACAAGAAAGGTGGCTCCAGATACTCCAGATCTTGGGGGGCAGGGCGGCTGCAGGAGCCACACTTGCCTGCTCCGGGGGGGGGAATTGACAACACCACGTGGCTGCTTTTCTCCCGGGGGAGGACCACGCTGTACCACTCGGATGGGGGTGGTGGATCAGGCTGCTGCACTCTGCTTCTATGTCATTCCCTTTGTCCTGGCCCCCTTCAGGCCTCTCAGTGGGATGACCCAGTGCTGGGCCCAGCATGTGACTTAACCCCCCTTCACTGGACCCACTCTGCCTGTCACTTACTGGGAGTTGGGGGAGCACAGAGGAGCACAGAGGGATGGCAGTGGGGTGGCCGGGGGAAGTGGTGCCTGCAAGGGAGCAATGGCCTGAACTGAGCAGTATGGATGGAGCGTCCCAGCCACAGCGATGGGAGGGTGGCTGCCGGGAGTGTGCCTGAGCCTGGCCGTGGCACAGGCCATGGGGGCCCAGCAGGGTGTGGGTGGCAGGCAGTGAGGAGGCGGGACATACAGAAGCCTAGAGGTACACCAGATGGGCCATGGGTGACCTGAGTGGGGGCGGGGGGGGCACCTTCCATCACTGCCAGAGCACTGCTCCAGCCCTCTCCAGCTCGAAATGAGCCCTGGTGGACTGGCAGCAGGTGAAATACAGACTTAATGTCACATTTTGTCATCTCTGCTGCTGTACCACAGCAACGGACCACCTTCACCACCTGATCAAATGATGTATAGCCTACAGAACATAGGCGGTCCATGATGGCATCATTAACTGAACTGCCTCAAGGGATGACAAATGATGTATCATATGATACTTTCTTTCTTGGGAGCCACCCCTAAGTGCGAAACCCTTATATTAGGAACTGGGGGGCTGAAAATGATCCAAATACTCTGCCTTCTTGGCATTCTTTACCAATCTTCTCCCTAACCACACGTTCCAACCCTAAAATGGACTTGAGATTTTTACACATAAAACTTTCTTGGGGACCTTGGTAAGGTATCCTAAAGCCATAAGTGAAACCAGCCAACAGATACAAACTATCTACATGGTTGGGGTATGACTATAGTCACTCCCTAAGTTGTTTCAGCATTAGAGGACTGGGTCCCTTTTCCAGCTGCCGGGGAGGGGGGTCCTGTCCCGACTGGCACATTTGCCAGACCCCTTCAGCTTTGCCCTAGAGCATGAAGTGAAGGCATGAGGACCCCCCCCTCACAGAGGGCACTCATGCCTGCATTTACAAGGCTTCTTTGAGCAAGCTCCCTGCAAGGCAAATTCCCAGCATAATAAATGGGGTTTATAGCGAGAAGCTATAGCACCAGGCCCACATTGCATAATGTAGCCACTGTCAAAGTGAACCCCTGATGAGGGCTTAGCTGTAGCCATAAGCTGTAGCCATAACTGTTCCCCCTGCAAAGATGTATTAACCACAGCTCTCATTCTAAACTCCTTGTCATACTCCAGCCAAGTGGCACCAGAGGACTGTGTATACACCCTATAAATTATATCCATGTACTGAAAGAAGGGGGCAGCTCAAGGTGTTCCTTATTCCACTCATCCAGGTCATCCTTATCTTTCTTCTCAATGTCTCTAAAAAGCAGAGTGAACACATCAACAAATTTCCCTCTTAAGATCTTCTCCCTCGTGGCCAAAGTTAAGTGATCACCCAGGGGCATGCCAGCCTTTCCACGGGGCATGGCACTGAAGTGGGTAATACCATAAGGGACCCTGCTCAATGAAGAGAGATCCCAATAGTCCTGTAGAACTCCACAAGCAGGTAGTTGACCCAGATAGGGGTCGTCTGACGCAAAGTTCCATGCACTTGTGAAAGGAGACTGCACAATCCCTCACAATCTAACCTGTATGCTAGGAGACATCTGAGAAGTGGCAATAGTGGAAGCAGGAGTTGAAGGCCCTGGAGTAGCTGCCTGAACCCAGGGCCCTCATGGCCAAACTGACCCAAAGTGCAGAGCAGTGGGCTTACCTCCTTCCCTGGTGGCTGCAATAGCCACTGCCACTGGCTTGGCCTCCACAGCAAAACTTAGACCACTCTCCCCAGCTTTACTCACTTCACACTTCAACACCACCTCACCACTCCCCCAGGGCGGATGGGAGCTGGAAGTGCCCTATAAGGCAGAAAGACACAGCAAAATCATTTGATTAAACTGCAAAGAGAGGGCCCCTGACCTTGGGACCTCCACCCTACCTTGGCCTACCATTATTCCCCAAGCATTCTCATGGGCCATGATCCTCTCCAGAATCAAATGCCTCTCCTGTTCCTCATCATCCCCATCCAAGGAGGAGTTTGTGCCTCTTAGGAGGCAGTTTGGAGGTTAACTGCTTCCCTTTATCTGGGCCCTTCCCCTTCCCCGACACCAGGACTAGAATCAGTCTAAAATGGCTGCTCACCAAGATGGCCACCCATGCCAAAATGCCTGCAATGCTCAGCAGGTGTCAGCCCTTGTAAGCAGAATTAAGGGGGGTAAATGAAGACACACCATGGATTTCCAGGCACCCACCTCAGGGCAGTATCCCCTGCCCCTTACTAAGCAACCCTCAAAAACCTCTCCCTCCAGACAATGCTGTTACGTAGAAAAACCATGTCCTTGTATCTGTCAAGTAGCCCTGTCAAGTGTACAGTATGTGGGGGGAGTACTCCTTCTGAACTTTTACTCATTGTTACTAACTGTCTCTTATCAGGTCTCTGACCTTCACTCTCCAGCTGCTGGAAATTTGGCTGGGAACCACAACAGTTTCTAGGATTGTTTTGCTTGCTGGCCTGCCACTTTTGCCCGCGGGCGCTGTTGCCCTGCAAGGCTTTTCAACCTTTCTATGAACTGTAAAGGTAAAGGTAAAGGTTCCCTTGCTCGAAAGCCAGTCGAATCCGACTCTAGGGTTGCGGTGCTCATCTCCGTTTCAAAGCCAAAGAGCCAGCGCTGTCCAAAGACATTTCCGTGGTCATGTGGCCGGCATGACTAAACACCAAAGCGCACGGAATGCTGTTACCTTCCCACTGAAGTGGTACCTATTTATCTACTTGCAATTTCTTGCTTTCGAACTGCTAGGTTGGCAGGAGCTGGAACTAGAGACGGGAGCTCACCCTGTCATGCGGCACTCGCGGGTCTTGAACTGCTGAACTACTGACCTTCCACAGCCTGCAGTTCAGCGTCTTAACCACGTGAGCCACCGCAGCTCTTCTATGAACTGTAATCTCTCCTTATAATAATTATCTTTTGGTTTTGCAAGATTCCATGCGCTCCCATTGGCTGTAAAATGCCCTCCCTCAGCCATTGGCCCATCAGCCACCACTCAACAGTACTCGCGTGCCATTGACCGGGTGCTGGGTCTGCCCCTCTTCCCCACCCATTCCCCCTTCAGACAGATTTTGCATGTCAGATTTACTGGCAGATAGCTCTCTCTCCTGAGGAAGACAGTTCTCTTGACTCCTGTGAGGGATTGTCCCCTCAGTGGCTGTCGGTAGGCAGCCAAGCTTGGTTCTGTGAGTAAAAAAACAAAGGACTTTCAGCATAACCCCCTCCCCTGCCCATAACCCCCTCCCCAATGGCCACTTTTCTGTCAGAATAAATGGGAAAAGGCTCTTTCTCCTGCTTAGCTTCATCATGGCTGGCTGGCTAACGAGGTGGGCCAGCAACCATCAGACCATTTTCTTCAACTCCCTGCTGTGCAGCTGACTTTCCCCTAGGGTTGCCAATCTCCAGGTGGGACCTGGAGATCTCCCACTATTACAATTGACCTCCAGGTAACAGAGATCAGTTCCCCGGGAGAAAATGGTTGCTTTGGAGGGTAGACTCTATGGCATTATACCCTGCTGAGCCCTTCCACACACACCCCGAATGCTGCCATCCACAGGATCCACCCCCCCCAAATCTCCAGGTATTTTCCTAATCAGAGTTGGCAACTGTACTTTCTCCTCTGTCAGTAAAAGGCCCTTTCCACACCTATGTTGGCCTTTGGGAGAAAACTCATTGAGCCCAGTCCTGATCAGGTTGCCAACTCCAGGTGGGCAATTCCTGGAGATTTGAGGGATGGAGTCTGGAGAGGGTGAGGTTTGAGAAGGGGTGGCACCTCAGACAGGTACGATGCCATAGACTCCACCCTCCAATCCAGCCATTCCCCGATGGGGAACCATTGTTGCCAATCTCCAGGTGGGGGCTGGAGATCACTCAAAATTACAACTGCTCTCTAGGAGGGAGGGGGGAGGAGATGGAAAACTAGAGGTAGTTTGATGGTTGGCTGGGAGGGAGATAGGGTTGTCAACTCCAGGTTGGGAAATTCCTGGAGATTTGAGGGGTCGAACCTGGAGATGGTGAGTGTTGAGGAGGGGTGGGACCTCAGACAGGTACAATGCCATAGACTCCACCCTCCAAACCAGCCACTCCCTCCTGGGAAATCACTGTTACCAATCTTGGGGGTGGGCTGGAGATCACTCAAAATTACTACTGCTCTTCAGGTAGCAAAGATCAGTTCCTCTGGAGAAAATGGTGGACTCTGTCATTATATCCTGCTGAGATTGCCACAGCAAATTGTCACTGAGTACCCAAAGCTGGGGCACTCTCCCAGAGCCTCTTTCTAGAGCCCGTTGTATTTATTTCCACAATGGGCCTTATTCCTAGTAAAATAATAAACTGTGCAAGTGTGTGTAAAAGGGACTATGCCACATGGTAACCCCAATATGATGCCAGAAGAGACTGCACCTTAGGCAAGAGACATCCTCCTGATCTTCCCCAACAGCTCCAATGCTCAGCAAAGGTTACCAACCCATTTTTCCTGAAGAAGAATGGAACAGCCCCAGTATACACTAAACACAGCACCATGCCATGCTGAAGAACAAGGACAAAGGACTCCAAAACCACCATTAAGAGTTCCTTCTAACTCATGCAGGCAGCCTCTTTCCCTTCCCCCTCACCTGCAAGACCTCACATAGACCAGGAAGAGACTATTCATTGTTGTCTGGCAACTAATTGCCAGCCATCAGCAGCCTGGCTAAAGTCATCAAGAGGACAATGGAATCAGCCCGGTGACTCATCCTGCCTGCTACCAGGTGCCAGACATGAGTTCTAGCCCTCAATACTGATCACTTCTCAGTCCAACCTCCCCTAAACCTTCCCACCAATAGGGTATTTTCAGGGACAGACTTACCAGGAGATGTGACCAGGGTTTGTGACCAGCCCCCTCCCTCTTGCATATAAGGGGATGCCTGACCCGCCTCTCTCTCTCTGCTCTATGACCCCTATTGAACCTTTGACTCTCTTATGCCCAGCTTGCTATCCCCAACCCCTGCCTCCATCTTTAAACTCTAGGTCTGCAGCCTGAGGTTCCACATGTTACCTGCTGGTTCAGGCCACGTGGTCCCATTTTTCCATTTTCTTCCCCTCCATTTTTCCTGAGGAATGCTCTGTACGATGGGACCGGTAAATATTGCCCACCAGTGCTTACCTGCTAATGCAAATGTGCTTATGCCTCTCTCTTTATTTTCCTAGACTTGTGTAATTGTGTGTGAGACTGTGTATTATTTGCTTGTGAAGAACTCCAGTAAAGGACTTTATTGGTCTGTTACCGATACCTCCCAGAGGGGCAGGACTTCTGTATACACAGGTGTTCGCTCCCGCAGCTGATTGCCTATTGATAATTAATCATCTGCCCCCTTTATTATTAATAGTTACGAGCAATCAGACTAACAGTGCGACTTGTATTCATTGGCTTCTGCTATGGGGGGGATGCTTGAATGTAGTATATCATGGTAGGTCCTACTGTAAGTAGCCATTACAGACACAAGCTGTACACGTGTCTTTAGTTCTGATTCACCATTAAACATTGTCTTCTGAAGCCTGGCCCCACTGCTGGACCTCCTGATGGCACCTGGTATATTTTGGCCGCTGTGTGACAGTGTTGGACTAGATGGGCCATTGGCCTGATTCAATATTGGCTTCTCTTATGTTCTTATGTTCTTAAGAAGCTCTGTGTTATGTGAGCTGACTGAGGAACCTGACAGTATCAAGCAGAGAAAGAGGATCCCATTCATGGGTTTGATCCTGCAGGCCACAACCAGATGCGGAAAAGCTGAAAAGCACCTCTGTGCTGTCTAATAAAAATGCAAAGACTGCCCAGTAGAAGGGCAGGCACAGCAAATTAAACCAAAGGCTCCACCACTGATCCATATGGGCAGGAATTGCCTGACCAGTCTCTTGGTCCCTAGAAAGGAGGCCCTCAATTCTACAGCAACCTCAATGATTGCCATCTGGTAGAGCCATATTATGCTGGCAGAAGTTCCACAATGCAAGCAGAACAGCACCTTTGGGGCATTGGGAGGATTGGAAGCCCAGCCAACTGCTGTTAAGACCTGGCAGCTGAGTCTCTGCCCCACCCTTTTCTTGATGGTTATCTTTTTGATCCTGAAGTGGCCTAGAGGCACGAGCCTTTGGTGTGAACTGAAAGGCTCTTGGTCTCCAGCTCTTTGCTTGAGGTTATCACCTGGAGCTGGGAGGAAGACCAGCTGTGAGAGAGAGAGAGAGAGAGAGAGAGAGAGAGAACTGACTTCACTCAGAAGCTTCCCCTGCCCTTTGTGTGTGTTACATTGCATTTTTGTATTATAACACCCTTGGGTCACAACTGGAGAGAAAAGTAGGGTATAAATGCATAAATAAAAAAATAAATCCTGCCCAATATGTATAAAATTATACATTTAAATCTTATGTGAGAATGTACATATATGATACAAAAGGAGAAAAGGAAGGTTGGGAATGTCTTTGTGCTGCTTGAATGGGATCTGGACTCCTTTCATCCTAAATTGCAGATATTTAGTCTGGGACAGCCAGAAGAACAAATCTATTGGTGGGAGCAGAAGGGCAAGAGCCAGAAAGGTGTTGGACCATGACTCTTAGCTAGGGTTGCAAATTCCCAGTTGGGAAAGTCCTGGAGATTTGGAGGTTGAGCCTGGGGAAGACAGAGTGAGCAGAGTGGAGAGACGTCAGAAGGGTATACTTCCATAGGCTGTGGTGAGGCAAAGCCAGGAGCCACGCTGTGGCAACTGGAGTTGTTGGTGATGGTGGAGGGTGCCTTGATGGCCTTGGGGATGACAGTGGGCCTGGAACTGGAAGCTGGGAGGTCCTCAGGGCTGACAAGGGTTGCAGTAGCAAGTGAGAAGGGAGCCCCAGCATTGCCAGTGGCAATGGGAGGGGGGGGGGAGAAACTACAGCAGGCTAAAGCCAGGAGCTGGGCTGCACCTGCCTGAGTTGTAGCTGATGGGGGGGGGGGGTGACAGCTGCAGTGGCCCTGAGAATGCAGTGGCAATGAGGGGGTAATTAAGACAGGGATAGGGATTCCCCCCCTGGAGTATCATGGGTCCCCACTTGTATATTCTAACAGGCAACACTGCCAAATCTTAAAATACTTAAAATCCAGACACTGGACCCATGACCAGAGAAGACAGATTTTTTTGAAAAATCCCCAGGTTTGCAGAAGAATTTGAAATCTGAAAAAAAAAAAAACATACACTGGGGTTTAAAAGAACCCCCAAATGATAAAAGGAGCACGTGTACCTTTAAGAGATAGATGCTTTCAGTGGCCCTTGCTAAGAAACCACAACACATAGGCATAATCTATTGTCAGTGCCAGGCAATAGTGACAAACTCCTTTGAGGTTATGGGAAAAAAATTAATCTATTTTAGATTTTCAAGGAGAGATACTGATCTCCGGAGACATGAATGGGGTAATGGATCCTGCAAAGAAATGCATTTTTCTTGTGGGATATTGGCAAGCAGGAAAACTTCCCCTGTGTGGGTTTTTCCCTCTGTCCTGGAAAGAAGGAAGTCAGCCTTCCAGGCTCACTTTCTTAAAAATGCAAATTGAGCTAGCAGGATAGACAATAGGATGGTTAAACTTCCCCCTTCCCCCTCCCTTCTCCATGCAGGGAACATATATGTGGAGGTATCAAATGCTAGAGGGTCTTTAGAAAGACATGTCTCTGGAAAAAGGAAAAGCTGCCTTGACCTGGGTGGAGGAAATTTGATAACATTCCATGCAACCTCAAGAGAAAGTCCCTTGTGAGGAGACAGACTTCTGACCTGAGGTCTAGAGGAGGTGGCCATTTTTGCCTATCCAGCTAGCCTTGAGAGCTGAAGGATACTTGATATTGTAAATGATAATTGTGATTTGCAATGGTTTTCAGTTGTATCTTTGCACCCTTAGATTACAACTAAGGTTTTTGATATCCAGAACACATAAATCCTTGAATATGTCTGGTGTCTGTCAGAAAAGAAAGTGTACTCCTTAACCCTGGCTGGCTCCACCCACTTTCAGTGTAGCAACAGTCAGACTGCAAAGCCTCTGTTGGGCCCAATATACTTGCTTGGCTTCAATTTACATTTGGGGGGGAATGTGTCTATTTTATATGTCACCAATATGCGGATGACACCCAGCTCTATCTGATGTTGGGTGGCCAATCTGACTCCAGATTGGAAGATCTGGACCTGGTGCTGGATGGCTTAAACTGAGCTGACTTAAATTTAATCCAGTGAAGATGGATGTCTTGTGCCTGAGTTGGAGCAGTCCAGTGTTAGGGATCCCACTCCCAACCTTCAATGGAGTTCCATTGGTACCAGTGCTGGAGATTAATTACTTGGGAGTGCTTCTGGATGTTTCCTTAATGATGGAGGCCCAGGTAGCAGCCACTGCCAAGTCAGCCTTTTACCATCTTCAGCTGATTAGGCAGTTGGTTCCCTTCCTCAAATGCAATAACTTAGCAACAGTGATCCATGAGATGGTTACCTCGAGATTGGACTACTGTAATGCTGTCTACATGGGGCTGCCCTTGTCGGAATCTGGAAGGTACAGCTAGTGCAAAATGCTGCAGTCAGGCTTTTGATGGATATCCCTATGCGGGAGCACATCCAGCCTGTGCTGAAAGCACTGCACTGGCTGCTGATAGCATACCGAATTTACTTCAAGGTGCTGGTTCTTACCTTTAAAGCCTTACATGGTCAAGGACCTGCATACCTGAGGGACCGCCTTTCCCCATGTCTCCCAGAGAGTACAGTGTTCAGTATCCCAAAATCGTCTGGCTCTCTCTGGCCCCAAAGATGCCAGGCTGGCCTCAACCAGGGCTAGGGCCTTCTCAGTGGCAGCTCCATACTGGTGGAATGAGCTCCCAGAAGACATCAGGGCCCTGTTGGACCATCTACAGTTCCACAGGGCTTGCAAGATGGAGCTCTTCCATCAGGCCTTTAATTAGGAGCTGCACCCAACTACTGTACTGTGTTTAGGCCCATCCCTCCCTGGACTCACCATCAGCAGCCTGTGCTCGCCATTATAAATGGATTGGATAAGCTGAATTCCAACACTGACCATTCCTCTGTGACTACTCCATCATGGCCTATCATGACCGCTATGCAATACTACTATTGCCATCAACACTGTTACTAGTACCTTATGATTGTTTATAACTGTTTGATTAATTATTATGTTTTATATTTGTGCTGTTTTAATGTGTTTTTAACTTTTTGTAAGCTGCCCTGAGCCTCCTTTGATGGATATAAGTTGAACAAATAAATAAATTTTAAAAAGTTACTTGGGTTTATATATCCTTGATTGAAAACAGGTTTTTTCCCCCAATTGTGGTGAGGGGGAGGGCTACTTAACCCACTCCTAAGCTCTTCTTTTGATTTCCATTCATTTTTAAATGGTGAGGTAGTACCTATTGAAGAAAAAAGCAATTCCAAAAATGGCAGCCTGGGTGATGTCTCTCTGAAGCAATGAGAAAGCCCATCTGCATGAATAAGATTGCTCTGAGTGCAGCCCAGAGAGAACATTAGCAAGGAATGTGCACTCTGTACATGTTCATGCTCTTCATTTTGCTGTTACCTAAAATGGTGTGGTACAGTTTCAAAGGGGACCGACTGGGATGTACTAAAAGAAATGACAGGATTGCCCATTGGAAACAATGAGGGAGGCTTGAAGGCCCATTGAAGATAATGGGAGCCAGGAATGCCAATTGACTTGCATGGGTTCCACTGAAATACATTACAGCACAAAAAAAGTTGCAAAGAAAATGTGGAATGGTTTTTCCATTAAGGTCTTTGCATCCAGATAGGCTACTCTGGGACTGGAATGACAGCTCTCAGAGTGGAAAGACAGTCCCTAGGAAGAGAATCTGTGCTTGGGGACTAGAATGACAGGTTGCAGAGTGGAATGACAGCCCCTGGAAATAGCAGAAACATTCTGGTACTTGAATGACAGCCCCCAGAGTGGAATGATGATCCTTAGTAATGGAATCTGTGATCTAAGACTGGAATGACAGGTCACAGAATGGAATGTCAGCCCCTGGGAATAGGCTCTGTGCTCTGCAGGCCATGGATGGGGCCGGAGCATGAAGGAGCAGTGCTCCGGGAGTGAGGTGCCCAGGGGGCAGGCACATGACCAAGCCCCGCCCCCCTGCTCCCAGCAGAAGAAGGAAGGAGGCAGAAGAAGGAAAGTAAGTTTCCTGCCTCCTGCCCCATCCTTGGTTCTTCGGGCGCGCCAAGGTGTGGCACACTGAGAAGGCCTCCAGCCCGGTCTCCGGCTTCCTCTGGAGTGCCCCCCCCACCTTTCTCTGCCCGTGCGCCAAGGTGCGCGAGCAGAGAAAGCTCTCTGGAGTGCCCACCCACCCGCTGCCTTTCTCTGCCCGTGCACTGAGGCGCGTGAGCAGAGAAAGATCTCCGGAGCACCCACCCACCCACCTGCCACCTTTCTCTGCCTGCCCTCTTTCCCTCCCTCTCTTCTTCCCTCCCTTCCCATCTCTCTCTCTTTCTTTCCCATTCTTTGCCCTCTTTCCTTCCCTCCCTTCCTCCCCATCTCTTTCCCTCTCTTTCCCTTTCTTTCTTTTCTTTCCTTTCCTTCTTTCCCAAAGTTCTTTGCCCCCTTTCCCTGCCTCCCTCTTTCCCTTCCTTCCTTCCTCCCCATCTCTCTCCCCATCTCTCTCTCTTTCTTTTTTTCTTTCTTTCTTTCCCATTCTTTACCCTCTTTCCCTTCCTCCCCATCTCTTTCCCTCTTTCCCCCTCTTTTCCCCCTCTTCCTTCCTTCCTTTTCTTTTCTTTTATTTCCTTCTTTCCCAAAGTTCTTTGCCCTCTTTCCCTCCTTCCATCTTTCTCTTCCTTCCTTCTTTCCTCCCCATCTCTCTCTCTGTCTCTCTCTGACTTTCTCTCTCTTTCTCGCCATACTTCTGGTGATGTCAGGGGGTGTGGCATATGCTAATGAGTTATGCTAATGAGCTTGTGCACCTCTTTTTCTAGGAAATGACCCCTGGTGTTCTGAGACTGGAATGAGGGCCCCTGAGAATAGAAGAGTGTTCTGGGACTGGAATGACAACCCTCAGAGTGGAATGATAGTCCCAGAATGCTTCTGTAAACCCCAGTAGCTGTCATTCCAGTCCCAGAACACTTCTGCTATTTGATTTTATTGTAATTTTAAAAAAATGTAAATAAAGAAACGGTATTGTTAATTAAAAGTTAAAGTTGTATCTCAGCTGTCTGAAGATCATTTGTTGAAGCCAAATGTGTTTTGCAAGCTGAATCTAAAAAGCAGAGATTAGGAATGCAGACCTTTCCCATAAACTTAATTATGTAATTTTTACTAATAATTTGTTCTGAGTGTCTGTGTTTTTATGGTGGAGTTTCTAAGCAGTGCTCTAAGAAGGCAAGATATATAAAATCCTAGGTGGCATAACTGTGAGTTTTCTTTGAGGTCATGTCCTATGAGCACTGTAATTGCCCTAAAATGTGCTCACTTGTAAGATATGAGTCTGAGGAAGATTGTTACTACTCTGAACTCTGTACATTGCTCAGAAATTGAGTACACAGCAACTGTTTTGTATTCTGCCCTGGCTCAGGGACTTCAGCCATGCATTTACCAAATGAAGGCATCTGTGATACCATAATTTAATAAAATTTTAGTACAAAGTCACCCTTAGGAATAAGGCAGAAACAAGACTTTTGTAAATGAATGTCCCAGAGGCTTTTCTGAGTTGCAAATTTGTGAGCACTGCTTTGTCCTATGCACATATTTGTAGATCTTAAAGTTACTATTCTAAAAGTGAATTTCAAAAACAGGACACAACAGGAGACCACTGAGACACCACTATAACCACTGGCCAACTCCCACCATTTCCTGGGTTTAGCCTAGCCCAGGGGCATTGCTGAGGGAGTCCCCAGGGGTTCCCAGCCCCCCTAAATTTCTGGGGAACTCCTCCCTAAATCCCACATGGCTCTGCCTTCATTGATAGTGAAAACGAACTGTGATGTCACTGGTTCCTCCCTATGATGTCACTGGGCCCCCAGATCTTTTAAGGACTGAGCCCAGCAATGCCTCTGGCCCTGGCCCAGCCCCAGCTCCCCCCCTGTCCCTGCCACAACAGACTTGGTTTCTTTCAGCAAAAAGCAGAAGGAGGTGGCAGGGCCCTTTCCAGGACTGTTTTGACTTTTGAGGGATAATTCTTTGGGGCCAGGCATGGTGAGGACCACCAAATGACTTGATACCACATGACTTGCATGACTCACTTGGGCCTGGCTGTTTGCTAATGTTCAACAGCAGCCGCCCCAGTGTTGTGTAGCAGTTAGAGTTTCAGACTAGAAATGCAAACCCTCATTCTGCCATGGAAAGTCACTGCCAGAGGTTTGGGAATTGGCACCCAGCCCACCCTAGCCTGTGCAAGGTGAGGAAAATGGCACCCAGCCAATTGATAAGGCAGGCCTCCTCTTAGACTCATAGAATCACAGAGTTGGAAGGGGCCATACAGGCCATTTAGTCCAACCCCCTGCTCAGTACAGGATTAGCCTAGCATTCCTGACAAGTGTTTGTCCAGCCACTGCTTAAAGATTGCCAATGAAGGAGAACTCACCACCTCCCTAGGCAGCTGATTCCACTGTTGCACAACTCTTACTGTAAAAAAGTTTTTCCTAATATCCAGCTGGTACCTTCCTGCCCTTAATTTAAACCCATTATTGTGAGTCCTATCTTCTGCTGCCAACAGGAACAGCTCCCTGCCCTCCTCTAAGTGACAGCCCTTCAAATATTTCAAAGAATTCTCAAGTTCCTCAGCCTTTTCTCATAGGGCTTGGTCTCCAGGCCCCCGATCAGCCTCATTGCTCTCTTCTGCACCTGTTCCATTCTGTCCACATCCTTTTTGAAGTGAGGACTCCCAAACTGCACACGGTGCCCCAGGTGTAGCCTGTCTAATGCAATATACAGCAGGACCATGACATCTTGTGATTTGGATGTTATGCCTCTGTTCATATACCCCAAGATTGCATTAGCCTTTTTTGTTGCCACATCACACTGGCTGCTCATATTTAACTTACAGTCCACATGTACCCCAAGAACTTGTTCACACAAACTGCTACCCAGAAGGGTATCCTCATCCATTATGTGTGTATCTTCTTTGGGACAGTATCAGTATCTTCCCTGGGACAGAGGCCAGACTGACTGGCCGGTAGTTTCCTGGGTCATCCCTCCTCCCTTTTTTGAAAATTGGGATAACATCTGCCCTCCTTCAGTCTTGTGGCACATTTCCCATCCTCCAAGAGTTCTGAAAGATGATGGACGAAGGCTCTGCAAGCTCTCTAGAAAGTTCTTTGAGCACTCTTGTTATATATTTTTTTCAAGCTGAGCTCACAGTGGGAATAAAGACAGAAATATCTGAATGAATAAATAAGTCAACAAAACCAGCACCAGAACAGAGAATCAAAAACACTGACAAAAATCTAAATTGATATAAAATGGAAAAAAAAAATCAGAGGACATTGACTCATCCCCAATGAGATGGCCTTCAACAAGTCATATAGGGATGCCAACCTCCAGTTGGGACCTGGGAATTCCCTGGAATTACAGCTTACCTCCAAACTACAGAGAGCAGTTCTCTTTGAGCGAATGGATGCTTTGGAGGGTGGATTCTATGGTATTGTACATCAGTGAGGTCCCTGTCCTCCCCAGGCTGCATTCCCAAATCTCCAGGACTTTTCTAACCTGAATCTGGCAGCCCTATCCCAGTCCCCCACTGATGTCTGAGGGGACCTGGAATGAAACTGTACTTTGAAAGGGCAGGATTGCACTTTTTCCTTGATAATGCAACCAAGGTCTAGGTTTAAAAATGATCTTATCAGTGGAAAATCCAGTCCAGAGATTGAAAAATACCAGCAGCCAAGAACAGTAATAGCCCAATAAAATCAGATATACTCAGTTGTATTCTTCTGCAGGAGGAACAGTGAAGTATGCCTTGTCACAATTGTTCCAACGAAGTGACTTTCTTAAGTCTGAGAAATGGCGTGTGGGAACTGCTTGCAGAAATACTCCTTTTGTAAGGGTGTCCACTCTAATTAAGAGTGGAAATGACCAAAAAAATGACCTTCCATCTCTAACTTGAAAAATGTCTTTGCTAAGCTTAAAAGTTTTAGAATCTCACTAATTATAAAAGTGATTCTTGTCTAAGTTCGTGTTATGGTGGCTGATCACTGAGAGCCATGGACCTGCTCCACCTGATGTAGATGAAGATTTGCTGGTCATGGGGAGGTAAACCCAAGCAGATAGTAACATCCTGTACTCATTTCATATTCTTGAACACACTGAGGAATAATTCTGCAACTTTGCACAGTGCAGCACTGATCACTGGGGCTGAACCAGAAAGATCTCTTGGTTGATGAACTCACCACTCCATAGCCCCAAAATGCCTCGTGGCTATGGTTCAACTGAGCCTGGCTAAATAGGTTCCCGTTCATATGGGCTCTTTAACATGCTTTGCTTTCTCAATACAAATAGTTTGTCTTTAAAATTTCACGCACCTTAATGGTAATGCTAGCTTTAGCTTCTAAAGGGAAATGCGACTTTTAAAACTTTCACACACCTTGAAGTTGAAATGCCGTCCTCCTGCAGTTAATGAAGCTTTAATCCAGGTTTTCCAAAACCTGTTTCAATCCTATGGGGTTTTGTTGTTGTTACTGTTGTTATGTGTTATCCTGAAGGTTATGAAATCTCTAAAAATACATTTGCTTTTAGACGTCTAAGTAGGTTAAAAAGCCTGTAAGAAAGGTACTTTGGGTTGCCAACCAGCCTGAAGAAAAAAATATCCTGTCACTTTAATAGACATATAATGGGACATTATTTATCAGGAGAAGGCATTTATTTCCATTCCATGAAAATCTCCAGCTGCTCATTTCCACACATGAAGCCTCTAATAAAGCGGCAAGACATTTTTCTCCAGGCTTGTTGGCAACTTTAGCCTGGTTCAATTACATACTTAGTTTTGGGGTGGAGCAAGAATACTGTGGCATGCTGCCATTCAGCTCAAGTACCAGGAAGGGGGGAATCTACCCTCATTTCAATAGCTTTTTAATTGTTCTAGCTGTTTGGGGTGTGATTTTTATTGATTTATTATGGATTATCCTGGGGTGCTTCCTTGGCAGAAAGCCAATGAATAAACATGATACTAACACAGTGTATTGGCAAAGCAGTATTCTGTAGTGCCGTGCCAAAACACTGTTGCTAGATGCAGTGGAGTTGGCTGGCACTGATGTGGCTGAGCTTTTAAAGGGACCTGCACATGGGTGGGTGAGGTATCATTCTTCAACTCAGCCAGTTTTTCAGGAAACCTTCCTTCGTGAGTATATTTGCATCTACAAAATTCAGATAGCAATCCCAACAGACTATTGGAATGCATAACAAAGGAATGTGATTTGTTGGCTAAAATGACTACTGCTGTAGGTTTTTATCCCTTAGCAATCATTCTCAAAACAATTCCAAAGAGCAATATTTATTATTTATATCACACTAAGCACTTACTGCACTTCACATACATTCTCTCAGGAATAAACTTACAACAACTCTGAAAGATAGGCTAATACCATTGTTGTCATAAGATCCTATTCCACACATGACAGAGAGTAACTTGCAAAAGGTTACAGAGGGAATTTAAAAGTGAGGTAAATTTTTAACTAGAGACCTTCCATCTTGTGGCTCCTGCTCTTCACTGCTACAGTACATGAACCTGTGACATTTTAAAAGATAGACATCTGAATACACCATAGCATTAGCTGAGTAGAAGATCCCAGTTGGAAAATTCCCATTGATTCCTAAATTACTACAATTTTGCAAAGTGATTCTGTATGATGATTTGTAAGATAAAATAGTAGTTCACAAGTACCTCAATTATAGGGGGAGTCTTTTTCCTGATACACTGTTTAACAGCTCCTTAAATAGTCATCTTCTCATGAAGACATTAAAAAAAAATAAACACCTAAATTTTCACAACACTTTTTTTTTTTTTTGAACAAAAATTTTTATTGGGATGCATTCAACATTTTCACCAACGTTACCAATACAGTTTGAAACAAATTACCATCCCATCCCCCCACCCCCCCTAATAGGCTTCCAACACTGCTAATAACAAAAAAGTATATAATAGACGGTAAACAAGTTTAAACTTATATCAATCGACAACCAGGTAACACATTTCAAATATATAAAAACCTAACAACATAGTTTAACTATATATAATGCATTCCAGAGTTCAGTATCCATACAATTCAAGATTATACATTTTCCCCTTCATTTTATATTCAGTTTCCATATACAGTTTCAAATCTTCCCAGTCTTTTAGATACTGTTCTGCCATTTGTCCATTTAATCTTTTAGTCATTTTGTCCATTTCCGCTAAAAACAGCAATTTTCTAAACCAGTCGTGTATATCTGGCACCTTCTCCGCTTTCCATTGCTGAGCAAAGGCCATTCTCGCCGACGAAACCATGTACCATAATAATGTCCTTTTTTCCTGTGGAAATTTTTCCATTGTCAAACCTAAGAGAAGAAGTTCCGGGCTTCTCCCAATTGGGATTTTTAATATTTTCTGCATCACACAGTGTATATTAGACCAGTATACCTTTGCTTTATCACATGACCACCACATATGGTAAAAAGAACCCTCTATTTTTTTACATTTCCAACACTTATTACTCAAGTTCTTATCCATACTAATATTAGCAATCTTTTTTGGTGTCATGTACCACCTATACATCATCTTGTAACAGTTTTCTTTTACATTAACACAAGTAGACATTTTAAATGATCTTTTCCACAAAAACTCCCATGCTTCCATGGGGATTTCTTTGTTCATATTTATAGCCCATTTTATCATTTGCTCTTTAACAGTTTCATCCAAAGTACATACAGTCAACAAAGATTTATACATCTTTGAAATCATTTTCCGCTCTCTTTTCAACCAGATATTTTCAAACTCATCATTTTTAGCTCTAAAACCAACCTCTTTACAATCTTTTTTGTAAATATCTCTTATTTGACAATACTGTAACCATCCATACTCAAATTCTAGTTCATTGTTTGGTTTTAAAACATATTTTTTTCCCCTCTTTTTGCAACAGTTCTTGGTATTTCAGCCAGTCCTTGCCTTTATGTTCTGAAAAAGGATGTATAATTGCTGCTGGTACAATCCACAAAGGCTTCTCATCGGACATTGTATCCTTATATCTGGTCCATACATCAAACAATAATTTTCACAACACTTTTGTTATTAACCATCAGTTAGGAAAATACACCAAACACTCAACAGCAGCTCCTGTAATGACAATGATAGGCACAGATTTACATTCTTCCAATGAAATAGAGCCTGTGGGGTACAGTGAAAAGAGATGGAGTTGAGACTCAAATCTGGGCATTGATAAGAACAGGTCATGGGTCAAGCTTGTCATATAGCTGTTTTAGCTTTGTCTTTTATCTCAGGCTTGGTCTAGAATGGGGTGTTAATATCAATTGTGATTTATTTATTTAGATATTTATTTAGATATTTATGCTTAATGAGAATCCAAAGCAACTTACAACATCAGTCTCCTTTCCTCCATTTTACCCTCACAACAACCCTGTGAAATAGGTTAGGTGGCCCAGTGTTCCGTCTAAGCTGAGTTAGTGTGAGCTAGCTGACGCCTGAGGCCCGCCGCGATGGAGACAAAAAAGCCCTGCTGCCTGGGTGCTGATAGGATGTCACCCCCCTATAAAAATTGTGGCCCTAGATAGATGGAATTAAAAATTGTGTAAACCGCTCAGAGACCCTTCAGGGCTAGAGCGGTATAGAAATCGAAAGTTAAATAAATAAAAAAATAAAAGCTTAGAGGGAGCATTTAGGCCCACTGTCACCCTGTAAGTTTCCATGGCAGCCTGAGACTCCCAGATCCTAGTCTAACACAGCAAACAGCAGAAGTGGTAGAGTAGACTATACAACTTCATGTAATGGATGGGGGATTATAATTTTCCAAGTTTTTTCTACCTTAATAATTCTGTGGAAGCAGAAAATGGCATGTGAAGTACTATGCTTAGAACCTTTCTTCCTGGTGGGATTTTAAAAAAAATAATTAAGGAAGTTTTTATATGGAGCAACAAAAATGCAATACCAAATTTACCATAGGGTTTTTGCTCAAATAACAGAGTTGTCACCCCATTGTTACTGTGTGATGATGTCACTTCCAGGTCAGTGATACAGACATGTTGCTGCAATATCAGCTGGACCTCTCTGCTGCTCCCGGTAAGTTCCCCACCCCCCACTGGTTGTCAGGAGGAACCTGGCAATCCTAAGTACTATGGGCTAATTAGAGTGGTCAACTCCAGGTAGGGAAATTCCTGGAGATTTGGGGCGTATAATACCATACAGTTTACTTTCTAAAGCAGCCATTTTCTCCACTGGAACTCATCTCTGTAGTCTGAAGATCAATTGTAATTCTGGAAGATGTCCGGCCCCATCTGGAGGTTGGTAACCCTACTGCCTCATTGTGCTGTGTGTGTGTGGATCAGACCCAACAAATAACAAGTGAGACTTCACCATTTGAAACTATAGGTGTGGAGCTCACATAAGTGATGGCCTTTAATTAAAAAAAAAATCCTTGCCAATAGTAAACTGACACATTAAGGAGAAGGCTATAACTTTTTAGCTTAACATGTGTGTCCCCCCATATGGGGATGTGGAGCTGTATGGAGAAGCATTCAATTGCTTAAGAATATAGGAAGAACACTGCTGGATCAGACCAGTGGTCCATCTAGTTCCCCATCTTTTTTCACAGACTGGCCAACCAGTTGCCCTGGAAGGCTGATAAAAAGGGCACAGGGGTCCCCTGATGTTACCTCCTAGTACCGGTATCCGGCAGATTACTGCCTCTGGATGTGGAGGTCCTATTTAGTCATTTTGGCTAATAGCCATTGATGGACCTCTCTGTGAATCTGCCTTTATTTATTTATGCTAGACATTTATGCTAGTGGCCACCAATAGCAATGAATTCCACAACTGTGAATCCTGAAGTGGCGTAGTCAGGAGAGAGTTCTACTTCTATCTCCACTGCTGTGAGAACTAAGACTATCCTCCAGAGGGTTGTGGGGGGTGCAGGGAATAGGACAAAACTCATTTTCTCTGAGGGTAAAACTGCACATTATTTGAGAAATGTATGATCAAATCTCCTAAAATACTTATTTTAATGTTAAAAAGCCTCCAGGGAGGGAACTATTGGATTTGGGGCCATGCTGAGTAAAGACCTAAGGTATGAACAACTTCAGTACATATGAAAAAGGCATTTATGAAAATGTCAGAAATATAAAAAGTCAATAGTATGCTGTTTATTTAAGTGACAGAATTTAGCCTGCATGTCGAAGCAGAAAAGAAAAGTGTGACTGCAGCATTTGCTTGCAATTTTTAGATAAAGTAGTGCTAAAGCATTTCTCAAAGGAATGGATTAAATGTTCATTATGTAAATGTACTTCCCCATCAATCTATCCTTTGTTCATTTAGATAAAGTGGCATGCCAATTCTATGTCAAACAAGTGCTGATTACAAATAAATAATTCAGCACTGAGATGCTGTCTACGGAGTGGGGAAAAGAGAAACAAATTGGAATAGAATGTCAATAAATTTACACGGCTAAATTTCAATCAACTTTCTCTGATTGGATAATTATGTTCCCAGGTTGCTGTTAGGGCTAAGGGAAAAGGAAAATATCAGCTGCTGAGGAGGATTCTACCCAAGAGGGGCCTTGTACTTCACTGTGGCTAGGGAGGGGGGAAATGGCACTCACTGAATAATAACTTCATTTTGTATTAGGAGATCTATACATTCATGATCTGAGAATGTCCCTTAAGGCTTAGAGAAAAGATTTTTTTTAAAAAAATCAATAAACTTTATTGAAATAAAAAGAAGATCACAGAAGGTAATAGAGCGTTACAGTTCTGTGAAAAACAGTTTTCATTGTAGTCTTGGGGAGTCAACTCTGACTTATCAATATAGAATGAGGGAAACAAAGAAGCCTTGAAGCCCTGCCAACTATAAGGAGTCCCAACAGCAGACCTGAGCAATGTGACAGATCTGAAAATGAAGCCAATTGTGATAACTTGGGTTTGAGGAGAGGAGATCCATTTCAACCATGTAGTTTAATATTGGTGCTCAGGTGACAACAAATTTTGAGTAAACCTATATGAGTAAGCTCAAGCTTGATCTAAGCTGTTTGCAATTTTGCACATAACAAATTTATCCCAAATCTTTCCATGCCAGGCAGATAAAGATGGAGGTGTAGGTAATTTCCAGACAGCCACGATTGCCAGTCTAGCAGCAGCAAGCAGTACAGAGGTAAGTTCTTTATGTATGTTATCATAACTTAAGTCATCCCAGAGATTCAGGAGCATCAGCTCCAGCCTGAGAGGAAGTGGCTGTCATGTAATCTTGCTAATGTGAGCTGTGACTTCACATCAAAACTGTTGTATTACACAGCAGTCCCACCAGCAATGGAAATGACAGCCAACCTGGCCACATCTTTTCTAAGGTAGTGAATTAAACTTGGGGTTCACTTAATATAGTCACATTGGAGTGTAATACCATCTGGAAATGAGTTTGAAGAATTGCATTCAAACATGGAAAACCTTTGAAGTATTTGCTGGGTGTGTGTGTTTCCAAATGGAGGACAAATGTGACTGGGTTAATTCTAACTGTAGGTCATCCTGCCATGACTTTTGGTAGTTCAAGGTGGTCATATTATCAGATGTTATTAGAATTCTATATAGTTTCAATAACAAACCTTCAAAGAATCTGTGTAAATTTTAAGAAGTTGTTCAAATTCAGACATTGGTTGCATAAATATTCCTAAGGAAGCAAGATGTTCCACCATACTTTTCAGCCGTTGATAGTGAAACCATGGAATTTGTTTTCCCAACAGCCTTTCAAAGTGAGCTTTATCTCAGATCTTGCCATGTTTCACTAAGTCAAACGGACAGTGCTGAAATGCTTCCCTTTCTGAACCTGGTGGAAACTATGGTTGGTTCATGTATGTTGCTAATGGCGAGGTATCTGGAGCTAGTTGTTTTTTTTTTTTCTTGGAAACCCAGCTCCTTAGTGTAGTTGCTAAGAAGAGGGTGCGTTGAATTTGCTGGAGTCATTGTGAAGGTTATAACCAGATTACTTCCTGTAAATGAAGCAGACAAGCATATGCTTGTTCCATTTGAATCCAGTTTGTCTGAGGGTCCCCACTTAACATCTGGATGGTATTGGTTAAACTAGAAGCATGATTGTAGGAGTTTAAGAGCGGGAAGTCTAGTCCCCCCAGGGGGTGGGTCTTCATAATATGTGATGATTAATTCTGGATTTTCTGTATGCTCAGAGAAAGTTGAAGAAGGTGTTCTGCTAGGATTGGAGGTCTTTTTTCAGGAATAGGAAGAAACCAAAACAAAAAGAGGAATCTGGGAAGGATAAAACTTTTGACCAAATGTAGGCAATCTGGTAATGAGAGATGAAAATTGTTCCAGTCTGTGAGATGAAACTGGATGCCTTTGTGGAGCCGATGGAAGTTCTAAAGCAATAGGTCTTTTATGTCAAGAGGAATCTGAGTTCTTAAATGTCTCCTAGTGGTCGTAATCCATCTGAAGAAGTTTAGTTTAAACTGTGAAGCTGTGTCAGGAGAAAGAAAAATAGCATACAATTCTGATTTCAACTGATTCACCCTAAGGCTAGAGATGCTGCTAAAAGTAGAGAGAGTCTCTTGAATTGATGGTAAAGAATGCAGAGGGTTGGAGACATACAGCGTCAAGTCTTCTGCATAAAGATTCACTTTGTGCTCAGTGCCCCCAAGTGTTAAACCCAAGAATTCATTGTTTCTATGGAGCTGTTCCACTAAGGGTTTGATTGCAAGGGCAAAAGGGAGAGGGAAGAGTGGACACCCCTGCCTGGTGCCTCTTGTGAAATGAAATGTCAGAGAGTTGTGACCGTTGGCTTGTACCCATGTTCTAGGTTGTGAGTATATCGATTGCAGGGATCTCATGAAATTATTGCCAAACCCCATCTTCTGCAGTAACATAAGCATGCACAGTATTTCTAAGGCATCAAACACCTTTCAAAGTCCAGCACCAGTATGACAGAGTCTTGCTAGGAGCATATGCCATGCACATTGACATTGAGGGTACTTGGATATTGTCAGTTAATTATCGTTTGGGATTAATCTGGCCTGGTCTGAATTAATATAAGCAGGGGTAATTAAGTCTTTTGGCAAGTATGGTGGTAAAAAAAACTTTGTATCATTGTTAAGAAGACATTCAGGAGGTAGGAGGCAGGATCCATTGTGTCTTTGTTGTCTTTGGGAATGACAATAATGGATGACTCCAACCAAGATGGTGGGGTTTCACGAGTTTGGAGAACATTGTTGCAGGTGGAGTAGAGATTCTGCCAGATATGAGTGGACAATTTTGTAGAGTTCAGACAGCAGTCCATCAATGGCCAGTGCTTTGTTTGTTTTCAAACTTTTGATAGCGTCTTTAAGTTCTTGCAGTGACATCAGAGTTTCCATGAGAGTTTTGTCCTTGTATGCCCAAGGTTCTATCGCCAAATCTCCAGGAGTTTTCCACCCTGGATCAGGCAACCCTACCCGCCCCCATCCCCTGCCGGTGGCCAGAGGGGACCAGCAACCCTTTATGAGGCTCTGGAACTGGATGTAAGCCCCCCATGGCTGAGGGTGGGTGTTATGAGAGAAAAGGGGCACATCAGGGCAGGGTATTTGTGGGAAGATGTCTGCCAACTTGTAAGATCCAGACTATTTCTCAGCTGTTGTGGGTACTTAAGGTCTGGGCATGGGGTTGCCTTAGAGTTGCCAAGTTCCTTATCTCTGCTGGTGAGGGGCTTTGGGGGCATTCTGGGAGACAGGGGGATGCCATGATGTCATCCTGGAAGTGATGCCATTGCACCAGAAATGTCATGCAGGGACATTCTGGTATTTGTGCGAAGCTCTATGGTTTTTCACCCTCAAAACCATAGAGATTGTACAAATATCAGAGTTTCCCCCGCACAACGTTTCTAGCACAATAATGTCACTCCTGGGTGATGTCATTGCACCAGAGGCAGTACCTCTGGTTTTACTGGAAGTAGCTGAAAAACATCATTTGGGGGCAGGATTTTCCCCCACCAGCCAGCTGGTGAGGACCTTTTTTGCCATCTTTTACACTGACGGTCTGAAGTCCAACGGAGACGGCCAGTGAAAGTTAAAATGATTGGGCAGCAGATTCCAGTGCTCTTGGGGAGTGGGAAGTTTAGCGGTGAGCCTAGGCTGGGTGGAAAAGGAAGGAAGCAGAGAAATAGAATGGCTCAGCACCCTTCCAGCCTACAGCCCACCCCAAGGGTGGCTGGCAGTGGGGCCAGGATTGAAAACCCCCTTCCCTCATTGGTGTTGTGCAACCCCAGGTCGATTAACAACAAAACCACAACCCTACGGGACTTTGTGAATGAACATCAGGCAGACCTGGAGTGCATGACTGAGACCTGGATGAGGGAGGGGGAGATGGTGGCTCTCACCCAGCTTGCCCCGCTGGGCTACTCGGTCCTTCACCAATCATGGACTAGGGGGCGGGGGAGAGGGGTGGCTATTTTCATTCAGGAGGCTTACTCCTTCAGGGCACTCCCGACCGTGGAGATCTCAGGCCTAGAATGTGTCGATGTGATCCTGGAGGCTGAGGAGAGTGTGGTGATTTGGCTGGTGTACTGGCCACCTAATGCACAGGCCAATAGTCTGCCGTCCCTGTTGGAGGCCATATCAGGCTGGGCATTGGATCACCCTTGACTGGTTGTCTTGGGTGATTTCAATGTCCATGCCGAGGATGCAACCTCCAGATGGGCTACGGACCTGGTGTTGTCCATGGCAGCACTGGGACTCTTGCAAGTTGTATCAGCCCCCACGTATCAGGCCGGTAACATGCTCGATCTGATCTTCGCAGGCGGGGGTGACGGTGGACTGGATCACTGATGAGGCTGTGCCATGGTCGGAACACCTGTCCTTGAAGGCCCCTCTGAACATTCCACCCCAAACCTATGTAGGCGGTGAGCAGATTTTTGCTCACCCGTGGAGCCAAATGGACCCATTGCGGTTCCAGATGGCCTTGTGGGATCTGGGGCCCCCTGGCGGTTCATTGGATGAGCTGGTGGAGGACTGGCATGCCCAGGTCTCCACAGCCATCAATGAGATCACTCCCAGGCGTCCTCTCCGTACCCGTGTTAGGCACACACCCTGGTATACCCAGGAGTTGCAGCAGCTGAAACGAGAACTGAGGTGGCTAGAGAGACGGTGGTGTCATACTCGCGATGAGGCGTCAAGAGCATCTTATAGGACATTTATGAGAGCCTATGAGATGGCAGTCAGGGCTGCTAAGAAAGATTTCTATGCGGCCGCGATTGCATCTGCGAGCTCACGCCCGGCCCAATTATTTAGTACAATTCAGACCCTGACGGACCTGCCACAGGCAGGCGAAATGATAGAGAATTGGATATTGGCTGTGAGGCTCTTGTGAGCTTTTTCATGGATAAAGTCCTGGTGCTCCACCATGACCTCCCCACCACAATTGAGACAGTGAGCAAACTCGAGGCCTCTTGCGTGCCTTTGGAACCAGGTTTAGAGTGTTTTAGTCCACTCAGCCTGGAGGAAGTTGACAGATTGCTCGTATCTGTATGCCCAACCACATGCAACCTTGATCTGTGCCCCTCCTGGCTCATTAAAGCGAGTCATGAGGGGTTGCGAGGCACACTGCGGGATATTATCAACAAGTCCCTCTCTGAGGGACAGTTCCCGGGTGCACTCAAGGAGGTGATGGTCCACCTTCTCTTAAAAAAGCCATCGCTGGACCTGGCTGAATTGGCCAACTATCGGCCGATGTCCAATTTGCCCTATTTGGGCAAACTTACAGAGAGGGCGGTGGTGGTACAGCTACAGGGCTTTCTGGATGATGCTTCTATCCTAGATCCCTTCCAGTCCAGCTTTCACCTGGGTCATGAAACGGAGACAGTGCTGGTCGCCTTGACTGACGACCTCTGAAGGCATCTGGATCGATGTGGTGTGGCGGCATTGCTGTTGTTCGATCTGTCAGCCACGTTTGATATGGTCGACCAGCACCTGCTGACACACCACCTCACTGATGTTGGGATTCAGAGGCTTGCCTTACAATGGTTTGCCTCTTTCCTACAAGGTCGGGGACAAAGGGTGGCAATCGGGGATCAGCGGTCCCGTAGACACCCTCTTGAGTGTGAGGTGCCTCAGGGGGTGGTGCTGTCCCCAATGTTGTTCAACATCTATATGCGCCCCCTTGCCCAGATTACCCAGAGTTATGGGCTTGGGTGTCATCAATATGCAGATGACACCCAGCTCTATCTGATGCTGGGCGGCCGGTCGGGCTCTAGTCCTGATGACCTGTATTGGGTGTTGCAAGCTGTTGCTGGTTGGCTCAGACTGAGTCGACTGAAACTAAACCCGGTGAAGACGGAGGTCCTGGGCTTGAGTTGGGTCAGTTCGATGTTGGGGCTCCCTCTCCCAACCTTCAATGGGGTGCCGTTGGTGCCAGCATCGAGGGTTAGGAGTTAGGAGTAATGATGGAGGCCCAGGTAGCAGCCACTGTCAAGTCAGCCTTTTACCATCTTCGACTGGCATGGCAGTTGGTTCCCTTCCTCGACCGCGATGACCTGGCCACAGTGATCCATGTGACGGTCACCTCGAGGCTAGACTACTGCAACGCTCTCTACATGGGGCTGCCTTTGTTGCAGATCCGGAAGCTGCAGCTAGTGCAGAATGCGGTGGCCAGGCTGCTGATGGGTCTCACTAGGAGGGACAGTATCCAGCTTGTGCTGAAGTTGCTGCACTGGCTGCCGATAGCGTACCGGATCCGTTTCAAAGTGCTGGTTCTCACCTATAAAGCCCTATATGGCCAGGGTCCAGCTTACCTAAGGGACCGCCTTTCCCTATATGTTCCCCCAAGAGTACTACGGTCTGGGGCAGAACATCTTTTGGTTGTCCCAAGCCCCAAGGACATCAAGTTTGCTGTGACCAGGGCCAGGGCCTTTTCTGTGGTGGCTCCTACCTGGTGGAATGAACTCCCAGGGGAGATCCGGGCCCTGCGGGACCTTATGCAGTTCCACAGGGCTTGTAAGATGGAGCTCTTCTGCCAGGCTTTCGAGTAGGAGCCACCGCCCCTCTGCACCACCACTGTGATGTCAACTTAGATGGTGCGGTGAGACGGCCCTGGGAAGAAGACCAGAAGAGCCGGCAATACTGCAGGAGCTAGCTGGAATACCATCGGGAACTGAACTGGTTGTAGGGTTTGGAAGATCTTTGGACCCTATCTTGGTTTTAATAATCAACTGTAGCCGAGCACCGATATTTTAAATTGGAATGGATGGAGTATTTAATTGGGTTTTAGTGTTTTACCATGGCACATGCCTCTTGTTAGCCACCCTGAGCCTACAGGGAGGGCGGGATATAAATATGAAAAATAAATAAATAAATAAGGAAGCCGACTCCAAATCAGGGATCCCCCTCCTGAAATGGGGAGCTGGGATCCCTAGGCTGCCTACTTCCAGGAGGGGTCTGCAGATCTGCTGGCATTAAAATTGACCTCCAGGCAACAAAGATCTGTTCCTTGGAGGAAATGATGGATTTGGAGGGTGGACTCTAGGGCGTCATATCCCAGCTAGACTCCTTCACCAGGCACCACCCCAAAATCTGCAGGAATTTCCCAACTGTGAGTTGGCAATAGTGTTGCCAGCCCCCCAGTGGAGGTGGGGTTCCCTTGCCACCAGGCCCTGCCTGGTCAAATGGCCCAGGTGATGACACTGGCAATGTGACAATGTCACTTCTGCTGTGCACAGAAAGTGACATCACCATGCTAGTAACCTCTGGGCAATGCTCTGGTGGTTGGGTAAAACTTTACAGTAGAAGCAATTTTTTTTTACCATAGAGTCCTTGCCCAAATAACAGAGTGTTGCCACAATGTCACAGTGTGATGATGTCACTTCTGGTTTGCATTGGAAGTGACATCACCACTTTGCTAGCAATGTGGGATCCCACAGAGTTTTAAATGGATATTTCCCACAGCTGCTGTGTGGACCTGAGGAAAGCATGCCACTAGTTTTATGTTGTCTCATGTTGTTTGGCTCTTATCTTGAGGGTTGTGGTCTATAGCCAGCAGGAAAACCTGGCAGAGGGAGAGAGATCTGTGCATTTCTCCTGTTTGTTTATTTCTTCAGTATTACTATGCTTTATTTTTGAGTTGTGAGCCACACTGGGCCCCATCTGGGGAGCAAGGCAGGATATAAATAAATAAATAAATAAATAAAATTAGCAACCATTTCCTGCACACAGTTTCTCTACATAAAATCCCCACACACCCCAGCTTTATATGATTTCTGCATTCCAACACACAGGCCCCATTATGTGCAATTAGCCTCTCAACTACACACTCCTATAGAGGGTGGGTGGGTGAAAGGAAAGAATAATTACATCATGGAAAAGCTGAGAAAGAGGTTGATATTAAGTAAATGGACAGAATGGCTATTTTGGAGGGTGGACCCTATGATACTGTACCTCAATGAGGCCCCTCTCCTTCCTCCCACAGGCTCTCCCTGCCAAATCACCAAGAATCTCCCAGCCCTAGGTTTGCCAGGTCCCCCCTGGCCACCAGCAGGGGATGGGGGGTAGGGTTGCCAGATCCAGGCTGGGAAATGCCTGGAGATTTTGGGATGGAGCCTGGGGAGCACAGGGACCTCAGTGGGGTACAATGCCATAGAGTCCACCCTTCCAATTATTCATATTTTCCAGGGGAAATGATATCTGTAGTTTGGAGATGAGATGTAATTCCAGGGGATTCCCATGTCCCGCCTGGAGGCTGGCATCCCTACTTGAGTTGGCAACCCTAGGTCCTGCCCCCACTTGAAATTTCCTCTGCTGCGTAACTGCTAAAGGTACAGCAAGCCTTTCTTCCTTTGTATCAGGCTGCCACGATTACTACTCTCTAAGGTTGCCAGATCCAGGGTGGGAAACTCCTGGAGATTTGAGGGTGCAGTTGGGGAGGGCAGGGACCTCAGTGGGGTACAATGCCATATAGTCCACCCTCCAAAGCATCAATTTTTTCCCACAGGAACTGATCTCTGTAGTCTGGGGGTGGGATTTAATTCTGGGGGATCCCCAGGTGCCACTTTGATGCTGGCATCCCTACTGCTTGCATAAGGGTAACAATCACCCTGTAAGAACTGCTAATCTCAGTATAATTAAAAAAAGAGGTTTTCTAAAAAATCTTCCCTGCTTTTTAAATGGTCTGCTTCTGATTTATGGATAGTTGATACACTGTTTTTGTCCAATGGCTTGTTTTTAGTGGCTTATTTTTATATTATTGTATTTTAATTTTTAACCACCCTGGGCAGGACTCTGAACAGGCAGCATAGAAATATTCTAAATAAATAAATAACAGAGAACAGAGATGGTGGAAGCTCTTCCTCTAAGGCTACCAGCCATTTAGAAAGCTCAGTGCTTGATTTCTCAGTGTAGAGTTTCCAATAGAGTAAGCAAGCTAATGATTTTTCACATGCAGGCTAATTGGGCCTTTCCTAAACTGGCATGTTCTTATTTCATAGCAGTTTGAAGTAGCTAGGATCAGTCTATATTAGGCCAAAAAGATGATGTCCCCATTCTGCCATATTAAATCATCTCATTCCATACTGTCATCAGAAGAAGTGCAATTGCACATTTTGATTGTTGTGAGCTGTTTGCTGCAGCTCCAGCAAGGCAAATCCTAGGAAGATAAAATAAGAAACTTAAATCCTCAGCAGTGCATGATATTTCACATGTCTTCCTTGGAATTACAAGGAACATGTAGGTTTACAATTGAGATCAGAAATAAATTTGGTGTATTATACATAGTTCAAGGGTTTTTCACATATAAACACAAACACACACAAAGAATATAAAAAGAAAAATCTCTGCTTTTAATTTTTGGATAAGGAAAGAAGAATCATGATGACCACTCTGCTCAGAAAAGAATAACAAATATTTAGACTATAGCCATTAAATCATCTGCTGGTTCAGCTGATGGTCTGTTTATCAGTTGCAACATTTGACTAATTTGGGCTGCAATCACATGCACAATTAGCCCTGCCATAGGCATGAATGCCAGGCAGATTTAAAGGGCGTGATCAGATGCAAACATCTGGGAAGTGCCCTGTACCTGTCGGCAACCTGTTTTGCTCCACTGCAGAAGCAAAGTAAAAAGACACTGGGGAAAGTCTGATGGCAAACAGGTTTGCTATGGGCCACAGGTGGACTTTCCCCTGTCTGACCGCGCCTGCACTCTCTCATGACTTCGGGATGGTCTGATCAGGCCATCCCGACTCCGTGCCATTTCCCCCCCCCCTTCTCAGTATGCACATCATCACACACTCCATAGGGAGCCCCCAGTGCTGAGATGCGATTCATCAATTCCCCATTTAAGAGCATCGGGAACAAATGGCAAAAAAACCCAAACCCAACTCACCCATAGTTCGTCTGATCACACAGTGGCGGGCTGCCCATTCAGCTTCCAAGGACTGTGTGATCATGCAACTATGAGTCAATTTCCTCCAGAGGGAATAGCCTCACTTCCCCATCACATGTTATCTCGTGCATGTGACCACAACCTTGATTTAGTTTAAACCTATGCAATCCCCAGGTGACTGAGGAGCACAGACATATCAAAATGGCATCCTTCAAAGTTACAGTGGGACCCTAGAGTTTTGTGGGATTCCTAGGCTGTGGTCACACACTTTAAATAATCCACTTACAATGCACTTTCAATGCATTTTCTAACTGGATTTTGCCCATTCACACAGTAAAAATCCAGTCTGGAGAGTGCATTGAAAGTGGATTATTTAGTGTGTGCGACTGCAGCCCAAGAGTTTCCTACAACATGGTGATGGCACTTCAGTCGGAAGTGGCATTGTGGCATCACAGGACACCATTTCAGCCCCTTTTCCACCTGCCACCCTTTCAAGCAGCAGCGATGGACCAAGGTAGATGGTGCAAAGTTGCCTGTCAAAGCAGGCAATCTGTCCACCCTATTCAAATAGTTGCACAAAGTCCTGTTGTTTTGGCTTGGACCTGCAAAGAAACAAGCAGGTCCCTCAAATCAAACAAGTGTGCCCTTTCATCTGATAATACAGGAGTAACTGTTAACTGCTTGCGCTCAATTACCTATTGCTCCACATTGGAGCCATTTCCTTAATTTTTTTATAGGAATGAAATAATATGTTAACATGGGTTAAACATGCACAGTGTCACTGAGGTGCTTTTAATGTCCCAGTTATGACCCTTGGGGCTGCATTCCTTCACCAGTAATCAATAAGGCTCTCTACACTGACAGCACAGGTGCAAAACTAGTTTTGTCAACTCTGGGCTGGGGAATTCTTGGAGATTTGGGGGCACTGACTCGGGAGAGCAGAGTCTGAGGAAGAGAGGGAGCTCAGCGAGGGTGAGGCTAGGGTTGCAAACCTCCAGGTGCAGTCTGGAGATCTTCTGGAATTACAACTGATCTGGAATTACAACTATAGAAATCAGAAACAACTGCTTTTATTGGAGCATTACTGTTCTTGGCTACCTATATTTTTAAATTTCTGGACAGGATTTTCCACTGCTAATCTCATGTTTGCACCTAGACCCCAATGACATTATCAAGGAAAAAGTACAACCTTACCCTCTCAAGGTACAGTTTCATTCCTGATTATCATGACTTGCTAAGGGCTACCTCATTCATTTATGATTGAGGAGGAGTGGTTCCTCCTTTTTTGTTTCATTTTATATCCATTTACAATTGTGGCAGGGTTTTTGATTCTCCATTTTGGTGCTGGTTTTGTAGATTTATTTATTCATTTTGGTATTTCTATCCTGCTTTTTTCCCATGCTGGGTGGGACTCGGCTTCAAAATAAGTAGAATATAAAGGTAAAGGTAAAGTTTCCCTTGCTCGAAAGCCAGTCGAATCCGACTCTAGGGTTGCGGTGCTCATCTCCGTTTCAAAGCCGAAGAGCCAGCGCTGTCCGAAGACGTTTCCGTGGTCATGTGGCCGGCATGACTAAACACCAAGGTGCACGGAACGCTGTTACCTTCCCACCAAAGTGGTACCTATTTATCTACTTGCAATTTCTTGCTTTCGAACTGCTAGGTTGGCAGGAGCTGGAACTAGAGACGGGAGCTCACTCCGTCTTGCAGCACCCGGGTCTTGAACTGCTGAACTACTGACCACAGCCTGCAGTTCAGCGTCTTAACCACTTGAGCCACCGCAGCTCCTAGTAAGTAGAATATAATTTAGACCAAAATCAAAAAGAAAAATACAACACAGTTCCAACTCTTTGTCTGGCCCTGGAGCCAATGAGCAAGCTCACTCAGCACTAGGAATGGGCACGAAAGATAAAAATGCAGTTTGGTTCATGGTTCATGGGCGAACCACATCAAACCATGAACTTCATGAATCCAGTTGGCTTGCATATGAACCAAACCAGGTTCATGAAGTTTGTGCCCGAAATGAGCCGCGAGGGCAGCTTGCTCCCACAGCTCAGTTGTTTATATTGGAAATAGCTGAGCAGCAGGGTAACCTGCTCCCATGACTCAACTGTTTAAAGGGGCTTTCTTGGACAGTTGCCCCCAGGCGCCTGCTTTCTGCTCCTCGTGGTTTTTTCTTAGGGAACAGAAAGCAGTAGTTTAAATGGCTTCCAGCTATTTAAACTGAACAGCTGAGCAGCAGGGAGCTCCCTGCCGCTCAGCTGTTTTTTTGTGAAAGTTCATGGTGGTTCTTCAGTTCATGAACATTGCTTCGCAAACCACAAATTGGCTAAAATTCATCACAAACTTTAGTTCATCAGCTGGTTCATGCCCATCCCTGCTCATCATCACAGGATTGTAATGACCCATGTGCTAGGTAGGGTTGCCAGCCTCCAGGTGGGGTTTGGCAAACTTCTGGAATTACAACTGATCTCCAGACTACAGAGATCAATTCTTCTGGAGAAAATGGTATTTTTGGAAAGTGGACTCTATGGAATTATGCCCCTGTTGAGGTCTCTCCCCTTCACCAACCCTGGCCTCCCTAGGCTTCACCCCCAAACTTCTAATCTGCAGTTGGCAACCCTAGGTAATGCCATAGAGAGTCTACCTGATAAAGCTGCCACTTTGTCCAGAGTAACTGATTTCTGTAGTTTTGAGATTAGCCAAAATTTATTTTAATCACAGAATTTTAACCTGCTTAAAGTTTTCCAGATTCTTGATTTAGACTTTCTTAATCTTTGGACTATGTGCAGCACCACAAGATTGTAGCATAGGAGTGCCAGCCTCCTGGTGGGACCTGAGGTTCCCTCAGAATTACAGAGCAACTCCAGACTACATAGGTCAGTTCCCCTGCTGAAAATGGATGCTTTGGACAGGGGGACTCTATGGCATTGTACCCCACTGGGGTCTCTGTCCTTCCCAGGCTCCACTCCCAAATCTGCAGCAGTTTCCCAACCTGAGGCTGGCAACCTCATCCCCCACACCCAGCCAGTAGCCAGGGGAGACCTGGCAAAGCAGTATAATAGAAAATCTTTGAAAGCTTGGAAACTTTCACATTTGTTGATCCCTAAATGCAAACACCTTCTGTCTTCTGAATTAGGCTGCAGTCCTAATAGCACTTATTTAGGAGTAAGTTGTTGTTCAGTCACACAGTTGAGTCTGACTTTTCGCAACCCCATGGACCACATCACGCCAGGCCCTCCTGTCTTCTGTTGTCCTCCATAGTTTGCTTAATTTCATGTTCATTGCATCGATAACACTGTCTAACCATTTCATCCTTTACTGTCCCCTTCTTTTTTGACCTTCAATCTTTCCAAGCATCAGCTCCAATGAGTGCTCCCTTCTTTTAGGATTGACTGATTTGATCTCTTTGCAGTCCAAGGGACTCTCAAGAGTCTTCTCCAGTACCATAATTCAAAAGCATCTATTCTTTGGCGCTCAGCCTTCGTTATGGTCCAAATCTCACAGCTATACGTTACTACTGGGAATACCATTGCTTTGACCATATGGACTTTTGTTGGCAGGGTGATGTCTCTACTTTTTAAAATATATATCTATATATATCTATATCTATAGATATAGATATTGATATAGATATAGATATATTTTCCAAAACTACAAGAAAATTAGGAAGGGGAACTATAAACTACAGGAGAAAGTAAAGATAACCACTAAAAATCCAAGAGGTGGTGGTCATATAATGGTTACAATATAAAGCTTTAAATGATATGAAAAAGAGTAATTTATTACATTAAAAATGATCATATACTTCAAGTCCAGATAATCTGACTTAGTAAAGAACAATACCAAAGAACGTTTAAGTATAAAAAGAAAAATAGATTTCAGAGAGAGTTGGCAACTCATTTGCCTCTTCTTTCCCTTCTTCCCCTCAAATGATATCCTTCCTTGGGGGCAGCCACCCCACATTCTGAATCTGAGTCTTCTCAAGTAGGTGCTTCATCATCACTTCCCTTGCTGCTCTCCTCATCATCTTCTTCTTCTGTTGGTCCAAGTTGTTGCTGCAGGAACTCCGGTGCTTTCATAACAGAGTTAATCTTTTCTCTCTTTTCGTTAAATTTGAAGAGTATGCCTTCAGGTACAATCCATTTGTAGATTATGTTTTTCTTTTGTAGAAACAAAGCCAAGTCTTTGTATTTTTTCCTTTTTCCCCTTATTTCAAAGGGAATGTCTTTCAAAACTCTTATCTCCTTGCCATCAGTTTTAAGGACAGCTCCATTTGTTGCCTTTAAAATCTGGTCCCTCACATGTCTTCTGGAGAATCTAACCACCATCTCCCGGGGAAAATTATTTTTCTTTATATATTCGGAACATGATCTATAGATCACATCCATCTCGCTTTGAAAAACATCTGCTTTCAAATCTGCAAATGGTCCCAATGCATCGCTCATAGTCTGCTTAAGATTCTCCCCTTTATTTTCAGGAACTCCTTGAAATCTCAGAACAAAGCTTGATTTTTCCATTTGAAGCTGCAGAAGCTGGGCTTCATCAGAATTTCTCTTCTTTTTCATCTCCTGCATTTGCTTTTTAAGCTTTTTAGTACTGGCATCTACTTCCTTAAGGTTCTCCGCATGTTGCTCTGTTTTTTTCACAGTCTTGTTTAACTGTAGTTGCTGTGCAGCAAAATTTTTGATTAAGTGTCGTCATTTGCTCCAGCAGGGATTGCAAGGCATCTGTTAGCATCTTAGAGAAGTCTATGGTTATGTCCGGTCTCATGACCGCACTTGCTGGGCTAGCACTTCCTGAAGGAGGCTTAGGTTTCATTTGCTTATCTTTCTCCGTCTTTCTCAACGACATCTTTGAGGATGTTTACGTTTAAAGAAAATTACCAAAAGCCTCTGGAGTCTACAAATCACTTGTAAGTCTCTTAGAAAGTCCTTACTAAAGTCTCATTCTGCTTTCAAATCTGTCCCCCCTCATGCTTTAAGCCCGTTTTCGTTATCGTGGGGGGTTACCCTCCCTCGCTTGCTTTAGTGGGAACTTGTCTCTGGTGCTCATTTCAACCAACACTCACTTTCAATGTAGATCTAGTAGATCTCGCCATCTGTCAGGTAATACGCTCGACCTCCACTCGTTTGTTTCGATGTGCATCTCTGAGTCCAGTACTGGAACACAGTGGTGAGACCATCGGGGCATGGAACCACCTCAATCCGCCGGTGACGTGCCAGTGGAGAAGTGATTCTTAGCACCTCATGGCTAGGGACCCATTGCACAGGTTCCCGGGGGGGGCGTGTACAATTGCACCCCCTCCCCATCTACCAGCTCACAGATCATGTCCTCGAGAGCTCCTGAGAGGATGTCTCTGCTTTTTATTATGCTGTCTAGGTTTGCCATAGCTTTCCTCCCAAGGAGCAGGCATCTTTTAATTTCATGGCTGTGGTCACCATCTGCAATGATCTTGTATCCCAGGAATGTGAATTCTGTCACTGCTTCCATGACTTCCCCTTCTATTTGCCAAGGAGGTGAATGCCATGATCTTAGGGTTTTTATATATATATACATACATACATACATACTGAGGTCATCTTCACTTTCTGCCAGGGGTCGTCTCCTGCTGGAGCATACTGGAATGGCACTCAGGCAGTAAGGAGCCCAGGGGATGGGCACATGCAGCAAGCCCCACCCCCTGCTCCCAGCAGCCCTCAGTTGGGCCACGAGGAGCAAGAAGAAGCAAGGTAAATTGCAGAGGCCCCCCCTGCCTTTCCCAATCCATCTGCCGATGCGGACGGGCCCAGGGAAGACCTGTGCAGCAACCCCCACCTTTCTTGGCCTGCCCACTCAGGGTGCCTGTGGCCTTGCTGGTGCAGGTGGGGGGTGGTGGCAGGGGCTTTATCAGTGGGTGGGGTGGGCAGTGGGGTGGGGTAGGGGCTTTATGGGGGGGGGTGGGCTGCATGGGGGCCTTGATAGGGGTGAGGGAGCTGCGGGGTGGTGGGGCCTTGATCAGGGGTGGCACAGGGGGTGGCAGGGCCTTGATCGGTGGTGAGAGAGTCTCCCTCCCTCCCTCCCCATCTCTTTGCTCCCTTTATTTCCCTCTTTCCTTCCTTCCTTCCTTCCTTCCTTCCTTCCTTCCTTCCTTCCTTCCTTCACAGATCTGCGCATTCCTCCCCCCATAGCTAACAATCCAAAACAGTCCAGTGGAACCTTTAAGACCAAGGTTTATTCAGATACAAGCTCTCCCTCCTCTGTTAGGGCAGATCTGTGCATTCCCCCTATAGCTAGCAATCCAAAACAGTCCAGTGGCACCTTTAAGACCCAGGTTTATTCAGATACAAGCTCTCCCTCTTCTGTGAGGGTAGATCTGTGCACCCCCCCCCCATAGCTAGCAATCCAAAACAGTCCAGTGGCACCTTTAAGACCAAGGTTTATTCAAGTACAAGCTCTCCCTCCTCTGCAAGGGCAGATCTGCATCTTCCCCCCCACCAATAGCTAGCAATCCAGAACAGTCCAGAGGATACTGAGCAGTGGGTGTTGCCTTCTGACTCACTTCCAGTGATGTCAGGGTGTGTGACATATGCTAATAAGTTATGCTAATGAGCTCCTGCACCTCTTTTTCTTCAAAATAACCCTTGCTTTCTGCCATTGGAATGGTATCCTCTGCATATCTGAGGTTGTTGATGTTTTTCCCGGTAATCTTAATTCTGGCTTGTGATTCATCCAGGCTGGCATTTCACATGATGTACTCTGCATATAAATTAAATAAGCAGGGTGACAATATACATACTTGTCATACTCCTTTTCCAATGCTAAACCAACAGTTGTTCCATATCCAGTTCTAACTGTCGCTTCTTGACCCTTATACAGCTTTCTCAGGAAACATGTGAGGTGGTATGGTACTTCCATCTCTTTAAGGACTTGCCATAGTTTGTCATGATCCACACAATCGAAGGCTTTAGCGTAGTCAATGAAGCAGAAGTAGATGTTTTTCTGGTACTCCCTTGCTTTCTCCATAATCCAGTGAATGTTGGCAATTTGATCTCTAGTTCCTCTACCTCTTCAAAACCCAGGTTATACTTCTGGCAGTTAGGAGTGAGTACCATTGAATAAAATGGGAAGTACATTTGAATAAATATGTGTAGGATTTGCACTGTTCACCTGAGATCACAATACCCTAGGGAACCTTGGGAATTGTAGTTCTGAAAGAGCTCTTGGGGAAACAGAGAGATTTTCCATATCTCAAATAAACTATATATATATTTAAGATTCCTTGGAAGACAGCATAGTTTAACTTTGAACTGTAGATGCTTTCTCAGGCCTTTCTCAAAGCATGTAACTGTGCCATCCCAAGCAGAATTACACCTTTGAAGTCCGTTGATTTCAGTGGATTTAAAAGGATGTAACTTTGTTTGGGGAGGGAAGGTGGCATGGTATAGCTATATCCCAATCTTATCAGATGTCAGAAACTCAGCAGAGTCAGTACTTGGAAGGGAGATAGGGTTGCCAGCCCCCAGGTGGAGCCTGGAGATCTCCTGCTTTTACAACTGATCCCCAGCTAACAGAGATCAGCTTCCCTGGAGAAAATGGCTGCATTGAAGGGTGGACTCTGTGGCATAAGAACATAAGAGAACATAAGAGAAACAAATGTTGGATCAGGCCAATGGCCCATCCAGTCCAACACTCTGCGTAACACATTGGCTAAAAATACCAGGTGCCATCAGGAAGTCCACCAGTAGGGCCAGGACACTAGAAGCCCTCCCACTGTTGACCCCCCAAGCACCAAGAATACAGAGCGCACTTGCCCCAGAGTCCCTATCTATACCTTGTAGCTAATAACCACTGATGGACCTCTGCTCCATATGCTTATCTAATTTCCTCTTGAAGCCATTGATGCTTGTAGCTGCCACATCCTCCTGTGGCAGTGAATTCCTTGTGTTAATCACTCTTTGGGTGAAGAAGTACTTCCTTTTATCCGTTCTAACCCAACTGCTCAGCAACTACATTGAGGGCCCATGAGTTCTGGTATTGTGAGAAAGGGAGAAAAGTACCTCTTTCTCTACCTGCTGTATCCCATGCATAATCTTATAAACCTTGATCATGTCACCCCTCAGCCGTCATTTCTCCAAGCTAAAGAGCCCCAAGTGTTTTAACCTTTCTTCATAGGGAAAGTGTTCTAACCCATTTATTATTCTAGTTGCCCTTTTCTGCACTTTTTCCAAAGCTATAATACCCTTTTTAAGGTGTGGCGACCAGAACTGCACACAGTATGAGGTTGCACCATTGATTTATATAGGGGCATTATGATATTGGCTGATCTGTTTTCAATACCCTTCCTAATAATCCCCAGCATAGCGTTGGTCTTTTTTTATTGCAGTCACACCTTGTCTAGACATTTTCATTGAGTTATCTACTACGACTCCAAGATCTCTCTCTTGGTCAGTCTCTGCCAGTTCGGATCCCATCAACATGTATTTATAGTTAGGATTTTTGTCTCCAATGTGCATCACCTTGCACTTGGCCACATTGAACCCCATTTGCCATGTTGACACCCACTTGCCCATTGTCTACAGATCCCTTTGGAATGCTTCACAATCCTCCCTGGTTTTCACCACCCTGAACAACTTCGTGTCATCTGCAAATTTAGCCACTTCACTGCTTACTCCCAACTCCAAATCATTAATGAACAAGTTAAAAAGCATCGGACTGATCCCTGCAATACCCCACTGCTTACCACCCTCCACTGAGAAAATTTCCCATTTATACTCACTCAATTTTCTATTAATTAGCCAGTTTTTGATCCACAAAAGGACTTGTCCTTTTATCCTATGATTTTTGAGCTTACTTAGGAGCCTTTGATGAGAGACTTTATCAAAAGCTTTCTGGAAATCAAGGTAAACAATATCTATTGGGTCCCCCTTGTCCACAAGTTTGTTCACCCCCTCAAATAACACTAACAGGTTAGTGAGACAAGATCTTCCCTTACAGAACCCATGCTAAGTCTGCCTCAATAGTTTTTGTTCATCAATGTGCTTACTAATTCTTTCCTTAATAACAGTTTCCACCAACTTACCCGGTATCGATGTCAGACTGACTGGCCTGTAATTTCCCAGATCTCCTCTGGAACCCTTTTTAAAGATGGGAGTGACATTAGCTACCTTCCAGTTCTCAGGAAAGGAAGAAGATTTTAATGAAAGATTACATATTTTTGTCAGGAGATCCACAACACATTTGAGTTCCTTCAGACCTCTCGGATGTATGCCATCTGGGCCAGGTGATTTATCAGTTTTTAAGTTGTCTATCAGTTGTAGGACCTCCTCTCTCATCATCTCAATCTGACTCAGGTCTTTCAACACCCCTCCTGAAATCAGCAGTTCTGGAGTGGGCAAGCACTTCTCATCTTCCACAGTGAAGACAGTGGCAAAGAATGCATTTAGCTTCTCAGCCATTTCCCTATCATCCTTCAGTAGTCCTTTTACCCCTTGGTCATCCAAGGGTCTCACTGCCTCCCTGGCTGGTTTCCTGCTTCTAATGTATTTGAAAAAAAGTTGTATTTTTGGTCTTTATGTTTTTCACTATATGCTCCTCATATTCCTTTGCCTGATCACAGATTTGCATTTTATTTGCCACAGCCTGTGTTCCCTTTTATCAGCCTCACTGAGACTAGCTTTCCACTGCTTAAAGTAATCCTTTTTACCTTTTACAGCTTCCATTACTTTGTTTGTTAACCATGCAGGCTTTTTTCTATACCTATTTGTGCCTTTCCTAACCTGCAGTATATATTTTGTCTGAGCTTCCAGGATTGTAGTTTTAAATAGTCTCCAGGCTTCCCCAATGGATTTGACCCTTTCTACTCTTCCTTTCAGTTTCCTCCTCACATGTCCCTTCATATCAGAGAAGTTACTCCTTTTAAAGTTAAAAGTGGTTGTGTTGGTCTTTTTGGGCAACTCCCTATTTATACAAATGTTGAACTCAATAACATTATGGTAACTGTTTCCAAGTGGTGCATTCACTTTTACATCTCTCACCAGGTCTTGGGCATTACTTAGGACCAAATCCAGGATCACCTCTCCCCTGGTAGGTTCTGTGATCATCTGCTCCAAAACACAGTCATTGAGAGTGTCTAGAAACTCAATCTCTTTTTCCCGACTAGAACACATATTGACCAAACCAATGTGTGGGTAGTTAAAGTCACCTATTATGACACAGGTTTTTTTTTTTTGTCTAGCCACTATCTTTAATTCATTCATCATTTTATAATCCTTCTCTATCTTTTGATCTGGTGGGCAATAACAAACTCCTAGTGTTAAGTTTCCTTTTGGAAACCATGCTGGTACCATGCTGAAGTCTCTCCCTTCCATAAACCCCATCATCTCCTGAAGCCACCCCCAAAGTCTCTAAGTATTTCCCAACCCAGACTTGGCAACCCTAAAGGGAGACCACCAAGGAAGACTCTGCAGAGGAAGGAAATGGCTTCTTTTTTCCTTCAAAAGCTCCTTGCTGGGTCATCATAAGTCTGTTACAAACTGACAGTAACTGTTTGATATTACACTTGTAATTTCTGACTGTGAGTACTGGATTCTGCTCAGACCCCTACATGCTGGCAGGTGATCCCTCTTTCACCATCAACATGTCAAATGCTGAGTCCTCAGAAAAGATATCCTAAAAATATTTTTGGCTAAATTGTGCACGAGCTGTCAAACTGTGTGTTCTGAACATTCCTCAAGTGTTGTCAGCTCAGTTAAAACAGCTCCCTCCTGTTAACATCCTATATCTTCTGATTGGGATGCTGGCTGGCAAGCACAATTAAGTCGAATGAAATAATTAACAGGAGCATTGTTGCCTTGCCATGTCTCCACAGATCATCATTACTGCCAGAGAGGACAGCAAGACCTTTAAGCAGCTGCAGTGAGAACAGCTGCCAACCTTTGTTGGGTGTAAATGACAAATGAACGCTCAGTGTACTTGTTGTATCTTTTGTTCCAACATCTGTGATGTAGTCTATATGCCACCAGCAATTACTCAAAGAATTCTGGTAAAGAAAATAAAATATGATTACAAGTACGGAAGCAAAGATGATGAGCTATCATGGCCATTATGGCAAGAGAATACCGATCTGGCGCTCTTTAAATGGCTTTACTGCTGACTGAATGCAATCAATCAGTTTATTTGTGTAATGTATTAACTCCTTTTAAATATTTTTTTTTAATTTTTTAAATTTCCTAACAAAAATATACCCTTTTATAGCCCTTCTCATTGCATCTCTCTTTTGTACTCAAAGCTAGGCTCCCCCAAAGAGCTCTTCTCCCATCATTGTGGGCCCCCAAGCTGTTAGTACTTCATGGATCATCAGGCAGGAAATGGAACTTCAATTGGAAGGGGAATATATAGATTTTCATGTATACAGCTCATAAGCAAGTTTCACAATGATGCTCATAATCACTCGGGTCTCATTTTCAACTTAATTAAAGGCCAATTCAAATGTTACACCACCCACAAAGAGGCCACAAACACACTTCTGTGTAGTGGTGCAGCATGTTGCAGGCTGTTAAGTTTACATGATACTTACCATATGCTTCCCTGCCAATCTTAGTGAAAGCTTCAAACCATTATATATAGAATCAGAATACCATCAGGGCACATCCCTAATTCTGCCTGGACCACTACCCCCCCCCCAACTTTGTTTGCCAACACATCAACACCTTCACAGGTAGATGTTGGTTTTCATTTGGTGCTCATACAAAAAAGTTGCTTGCCATCCTGCAATAAAAAAGGGCAGAAGCAACTGCATGCATTTATAATGTTTATGGAAGGGTTTTACATGCCAAAGTTCCCAGGTTTAATTCCTAGCATCTCCGTTTAAAAGAATCAAATGTTGTCAAAGACCTCTGCCTGAGAACCTGGATAGCTGCTGTCAGTCTGAGTAGACAATACTGACCTCGATGGATTGATGGTCTGATTCAGTATGAGGCAGCTTCATGAATGTGTACTATGTTGTATATGTGTAAAGTTTTAAAACATCTAAGGAAATTATAGGGCTAGATTCTGTACCTAAATTCCAGTAGTGAGGCAGTCTGGCAGATTTTTCTAGGAGCCTGCTTCCAGAACTGTGGCTACCATAGACAATGCTGTGGCTCAGCCCCATAATATTTCATTTCATGTGGAAAATGGACATGCATATGGTCTTTTCCCATATGGTTCATATAGGAGATGCTCCCCAAGATACCCTGGCCTCACCCCCAGGATCAGATGGTATTCCACCAGAACTTTTGAAAGAGAATAAGGATTGGTGGGCCTCTTTTTTAGCTCCCCTCTTTACACACATTGATAACACAGGTCATGTCCCCAAGTCTTGGGGTTTAGCTATAGTTGTCCCTTTTTATAAAAAAAGTAAGAAGGAGGACCCATCCAACTATAGACCAACCAGTTTGCTAAACATCGTAAGTAAACTTTATGCAGGGCATTTATTAAATAAATGTTTAGATCGGCTAGAACATGAAAACATTTTGGTTATTGAACAGGCAGGCTTCAGACCAGGTAGGTCTACACTTGATCACTGCCTGACATTACAGCACTTTATTGAGAATCAACATCTCTATGTGCTGCATTTGTCAATCTCAAATCTGCCTTTGATTCTATTTCTAGACCTCGGCTCTGGAATAAACTTTTAAATTCAAATATTGATAAAAGACTTTTAGTTGCTGTAGATTTTCCAGGTTGTGTGGTCGTGGTCTTGGCATTGTAGGACCTCACATTTCGCCAATAGCTGTGACTGGCATCCTCAGAGATATAACACAGAAAGATGTAGTACTCTCTGTGTCAAGGTGAGCAGAAAAATGGTAGGCAGGTAAATTTATATCTACCCTGGAAGGTGGGGTAGTGCTGAGTCATTATCTTGTAGTAGTTCTCCAGGCTATGAACATGCTAATGGAGGAGATTTCCTGAGGAGGTTCTTTTGCTATGGATTGTTTCCTTTTTTTTTTTTTTTGGCCCCCAAAGGGGATTTTTTATTTATTTACATTTTATATAGACTACAAACTAAAAGAAAAAAGGAGGGGGGACTAACACTAAGGGGAAAAGGAAAGCAAACCCACACTAAACTAAAAACCCAAGAGTAGGAGATCTTCCAACCCGTTAGTATCTATGTTAGTATTACACAGTTAGAATATCATGAATACCGCAAGTTCCTGTCTAACTTTCCCTATTTAAGAATTAGCTAATTAGTTGTTATGAGAGTATTCCAGAGCATCTCTCAAACTCACTTCATAAAGGCCAATTTCAGAGTCCTTCTGCCTTTACTTAAGTTTCCTGTCCCTAAGTTTATAAGTTAGTCTTCAGGCATCAGCGCCTTCTTCTGCCGCCAGGTCCTCGTCCGTCTCAGAGGGAGCAGAGCCACTCGAACCAGTTTCACCATCTTCTTTAGTCCCCAGGTGACGTTTGAGAAATTCCTTTGCTTTAAACATGGAGTCAATCTTCTCTCTCTTATCATTCATCTTAAAGACCACTCCTTCTGGGACCACCCATTTATATCCGATTTGGTTGGTTTGGAGAAAGAGTATCAAGTCCTTGTAACTTTTCCACTTCTGACGAATCTCGAATGGTATGTCCTTTAAAACGTTAATACTGTCATTCCCCATTTTCAATGGAGCTGCCGAGGTTGCTCATAGAATTGCATCCCTAGTTTGTCTTCTTGAAAATCTGACTGATATTTCACCAGGTAGGCTATTCTTTTTGGTGTAATTTGAATACACCCTGTACGCTGTTTCAATGTCATGCATAATTTCTTCCGCTTTTAAGCTTACAACTGGTGCGAGATGATCACTTAGTAGCTTCTTTAAATCTTCCTTCAAAGACTCTGGCACCCCTTGAAATCTGAGGATCATATTAGCTTTCTCCATTTGCAAGGACAAAAGCCTATGTTCTTGATGATTTTGCTTATTCACCACTTGATCCACTCTTTTCTTCAACTTTCTGTGTTCGGAGTGCATCTCCTTCACTTCTGCAATCGTCTGCTCCATTCGTTTAAACGTTTCCGCCACTTGGAGTTGCTGCGCTGCCATCACCTGGTTTAAGACGGCTAACTGCTGGTTAATACCAGCAAGTTGATCCATGACTGACTTGAGCATATCCGCTAGTAGTCTTATGACGTCTGGCCCCTCCTCTTCCGGCTTAGGACTCTGGCCACCCGGAGGTTTCGGTTTCACCACCCTCTTCCCGACGCCCGACATCTTGGATTATTGTTTACAGAAACCAACCGCTCCTTCACCACCTCTGAAATTCACTTATGTGTAAAATCCGCTCTGGTAAGTCTCTCAAAACCAAACAGCTTTTCTATTTTCCCTGTGCCTACCCTTTTTCTTCTATTTGCCGCTCATGTGGGGGGGGGGGAACTCCATCCAAACCGATAAAGCAAAGGGGCAGGCAATCTGCCATTTCTTCATAAAATCGTTTGCATTGAACTCACGTTCATCATCGGCTGCCTGCAGCCTTGCCTCAGTTGTCGCATCTCGCTCGATCTCCTTCGCTTGCCCCAGTCAGCCTAGCTAGAGCCATTCGGCCACCAGCAGCAGGACCATTAGCGTGAAGGAGCGCCTCAATTCTGTGGCATTCCGCCACTGAAGAGGCAACTCCTTAAAAGCCCTCTGGCTAGGAACCCTTACCCCAGGGTTCCATGGAGGGGCCACTTCTGTAGCCCCCCTCGAGACCACTGAAAGACTGGACAACACTTCCAATTACCATGTCAGATCACATAGGGAAACCATTGAAATTCATAAACATAAACACAATTTCAACAGGAAAGAAGAGAGTTTAAAAATAAATAGGGCATGGTTTCCTGTCCTGAAAAACACAAAATGCTCTACAGCTGACAATACCATTACAGATAAGATTAGAGTTTCAATAGCCATTCTACACACAAAAGAACCTCCTCAGGACACAGGAAACCTCCTCAGAAAACAACCCATAGACAAAAGAACCTCCTCAGGAAAGCTCCTCCATTAGCATGTTCATAGCCTGGAGAACTACTACAAGATAATGACTCAGCCCTACCCCACCATCCAGGGTAGATATAAATTACCTGCCTACCATTTTTCTGCTCACCTTGACACAGAGAGCACTCCATCTTTCTGTGTTATACCTCTGAGGATGCCAGTCACAGCTACTGGAGAAATGTCAGGTCCTACAATGCCAAAACCACAGCCACACAACCCAGAAAATCTACAGCAACTAATGAACTCCAGCTGTGAAAGCCTTCAACAACAAAAGACTTTGTTTCTACTACAGGCCCTGCACGATCATCCTTATTCTAATTCCAGACTTTTTTTTTTCTGTGCGGATACCTATTCCCTCAAACCGGGGCCTCATTCTCCCCCAACAGCTTTTCCTACATAGTCAGTAGACTTCCTGGGTTTGTAGAAAAATCCAAACAGTGAGGAAATCCCTTCAGGGACAGTTGAATTCCCCCCCAAAAGCCTTTTGAAATGGCCTCTGCAGGGACCTGACTCCAGGCAGCAACGGTGAGAGATTAGAACGTTGGGGGGGGGGAGGAGAGGCTTCTGACTGGCCCTGTCAGTCAAAGGGTGGGGGAAGGGCCCTTTCTTTCCAGGCCTCTTTAGGCCTTGGAGGGAGGGAGGGAGCCTTGGGGCCAGGCTGGGGGATTCCTGGAGGTTTTGGGGTGGAGTGCAAGGAGGGCAGGATTTGGGGAAGGGAGAGGCCTCAGCTGGGCATCATGCCACAGAATCCACCCTCCAAAGCAGCCATTTTCTCCAGGGAGACAGATCTCTGTTATTCACAGATCTCTGGAGTTCACCCTCCAGCAGGCCCCACTTGGAGGTTGCCAACCCTAGGCCTGGCAGCAGTATAGGGTTGCCAGGTCCCCCCACGGGCACTGGCAGGGGATGGGGGTAGTGGGGTTGCCAGCTCCAGGTCTGGAAACTCCTGGAGATTTGGGGATGGAGCCTGGGGAGGAGAGGGACCTCAGTGGGGTACAATGCCCTTGAGTCCACCCTCCAAAGCATCCATTTTCTCCAGGGGAAGTTATCTCAGTAGTCTGGAGCTGAGCAGTAATTCCAGGGGATCCCCAGATCCCACCTGGAGGCTGGCATCCCTAGGCAGCACCCTCTGGGTGACTTGATACCACCTAATTTGCATGACTCAACTTGGCCTGGCTGCTTGCTGCTGTTCAGCAGCCACCCGATGAAAGCCAGCAGTGATGCAGCAGTTAGAGCCTCAGACTAGGGTCTGCAAGACCCAGGTTCAGATCCCCATATTGCGGTGGAAGCTGACTGGGTGATTTTGGACCAGTCACATACTTTCAGCCTAACCAACCTCACAGGGTTGTTGTGCAGATAAAAAGGAGGTGAGAATAATGTAAGCTGCTTTGGTCCCCACTGTGGAGAAAGACTATAATTTTCCTTGGTAGAAGCTGTGGGGGAGGGGGTGGAGACAAAAAGCTGAAGACAGATAAAGGCAGATAAAGGTTAAGTTGGCTGTTGGGTGGGAAGGAAATAGGGTTGCCAACTCTGGATTGGGAAACTCCTGGACATTTAAGGGGTGGATCCTGGGGATGGTGGGGTTTGAGGAGGGGAGGAACTTCAGACCAGTATAATGCCATAGACTCCACCCTCCAAACCAGCCATTTCCTCCATGAGAACTACCATTGCCAGCCTCTGGGTGAGGGCTGGAGATCACCCAGAATTACAACTGTTGTCTGGGTGACAGAGATCAGTTCCCCTGGATAAAATGGCTGCTTTGGAGGCTTGAGTCTATGACTCCACCCCCAGAAGGGAGAAAGAGTGTGAGATAGGTAAGGGTAGAGGGGAGGAAGCAAAGGTGTGAGGAATGGGATGACCATCCCGCAAGTTTCTTGCGGGTCTCCACTTGTACTTTTCTAAGAGTCAGATGCAGTCAATTCGGCCATCTTACTGATCCTATTAAAACCTTCAGAAGTGTCAGGCAAGGATGTCTATTAGCCCCAGCTTTGTTTATTTTTTATATTAATAATATAGTAAGTTGGTGGAGGGGTGGGGCATTGTGCGGAATGGACGCCTGAGCCGGGAGCTCTCTCCCAACCCACCTACACCTATTAGAAGATCACAGAGACTCGCTAGTAAAAATACTCCACTTTACCAATTTCAGAGGCCACCAATTTACTGAACATCCTGTTGTAGAAATCCATCCGGTAAGCTTCTTATTTCAATATAATTTTGAGAGAAACAGCACCAGGGTGGGAATCGTGGCAGAAACAAAATGGCAGCTGAAGCTATCAAAGAAAGAATAGAGGATGCTGAGATACTCACTCCTCTCTCTAAAATGGATCTTATAGAAATGGAGGATTGGATTTTGCTAAAATTAACAGCCTTATTGAAACCAGTACAAGATCAATTGGGGAAAATAAACCTAACCCCAACCCTAACCCATATCTGAAACATCGAAAAAAGCAGAGCTTGCACTAACAATTGCAGAGACTGTCCAAGATGAAGCAAATAACCTACAAAAAAGAAAATGTCTCTCTAAATAATAAGATACTAACTGTGGACATTAAATGCATAAAAATAATATTAAACTTCGAGGCTTCCCGGAGCACGTTAATACAGATGAAGAACTTAGTGATTTTATGGCTGGATGGCTTGCAGACATGCTGCATCTTGGAGAAGACACTGTGCCAGTCATAGTTAAAGCATATCACATTGGCTCTCCCAAGAATCCATACAGAAAAGGCCCAAGAGACACTGTAGCCACAGCTTTGGATAATAGAGTATGCAAACAGATCATGACAATAGCAAGAGAAAAAGGTTCACTAGAATTTGAAAGAAATAAGATTGAAGTGTTTCCAGATCTACCACCAGAAGCCATCAGTAAAAGAAGAGAGTTAAAACAAATAACTACACCACTACAGGAAGCCAGAGTGAAATATAGATGGATTGGTGCTGCTACAATACATCTTATCTACAAAGGAGAAAAGCTTCAAGCAACGAACTTGGAATCTGGTTTTAGAATGTTACAGAAATTAGGTTTAAAGGTGCCAGAAGAACCAAACAAGATAATTTACAAAAGAAAGCTGCAATTTAACTCTACTCCTCCAAGAGACAGTAAAATCCCAGTCTCCAGTGCACGAAGACTTCCTGAATGCTGAGTTGTATTGTATTTATATCCTGGGTTAAGTCATATTTTGTATTTACTTAGATATACAAGAATATTTATAAGATTTGTTAAGATAGGTTTACATGTTTAGTTTTATACACTGTTGGAGATGGTGAAAAACAATAAAAAAATTGTTTGAGTTAAAAAAGCTGTAGGTGGGATTGGGGGGGGGGACAATTGGGTTAATTTAAAATAGCTAAGTGTGCCTTAATAGGCATCAGGAATTTGTTTCCTGTCATCCCACAAGGTTTTGTGGGCTTTTTAGGCACAATAGAATTCTTATTTTTTTTTTTAGGTAGTTAGACAGTGTTAGCTGTTTTAGTTATTTGTCAGTAAAAGTTAGTATGTTAAATTTGACATAAGAATAAAGATTCAGGGAACGTTACTGCTTATTTAAAGGTTAGATAAGAAATAATCTACAGCTGTTTGGATAATTTTAAGTTTTTAAGAGCAAGCAAATTATTTTTCAATGTCTACTTTAAAAGTCATTATTCTGAATGCAAGAGGGGTTAATTCTTATACTAAATGAAAAAGAATGTATAATAATTTAATGAATCTGAAACCAGATATATTACTCCTTCAGGAGACTCATCAAAAATTCAGATTTTTTTTTTTAATAATATGTGGTTTACACTCCAGTTACAATCTTGTGGTAGTTCAAAATCTAGAGGAGTTGTTGTACTGCTTTCTAGAAATGTTAAGTTTAAAATCTTGGATGTATTAAGGAATGGAAATGGCAGATTTCTTTTTGTGAAGGGCATTATGGAGGACAAAAAAAATAACAATAGAATCCATATATGCCCCAAATTATGACCAAATTAGATTTCTTTCAGATACTTTTCAGAAATTAAAAGAGTTCAAGGAAGGAGAACTTATTTTGGGAGGGGATTTAAACTATATAGTAAATCAAGAATTAGACAGATCTCACCACCAAATAAAGAAAAATAAAGGCAAGGGTGAACAAAAACATGAACTTCTTACTCTTTTTCAAAAACATGCCTTGTTGGATGTATGGAGGTCACAACACCCTTTAGAAAGGGACTTCACTTACTATTCTGCTCAATATAATATTCGCACTAGATTAGATTATTTACTAGTGTCACACACATTACAAAAGCAGATTAATTCATCTCAAATTGGAGACAAATTATGGACTGATCATGCTTGGGTTGAGTGTATGTGGAAGTGGTCTAAACAAAGAGTCAATAATAAAACATGGATGATGGACAATTCTTTATTAGAAAATCAAATTATAAAGGAACAGGTAGAGCAAAGTTTAAAAAATTATTTTCTTGACAATTCTGGTGAGGTTTCTTCACCCTTAATTTTATGGGATGCAATGAAGTCTGTTCCTAGAGAAGAAATGATATCAAAACCAGCCTATAAAAAGAAAAAAGAAAAAAAATAGACAATTAAGGACAAAATTGCAGAGCTAGAGAAGCAACACAAACTGACTTGCAGCAAAAAAAATTATAAAAAACTATTGGTAGAAAGAAAAAAGCTAGAAAACTTAGACACTGCAAAAATACAAAAAGACTTATTATATTTAAAACAAGATACTTGGTACTATAATGCTAAGAATTTAAAAATATTTAATAGGAGCATTAATAAGAAAAAATGAGTAGACAAATACATCTAATTAAAGATAATAAAATTACACTCAAACACGGAGCATATTCTAAAGATATTTGTGGAGTACTACAAGACTTTGTATTCTACTCAAAAAGTTTCTCAGTCAGCCAGGGGTCTTTTTGGTCTGGAGCACACCAGAGCACCACTCCGGCACCCCAGGCACCAGCACAAAGGGTGGTGGTGGGAAGGCCCGTCCCCAAGTGCTGCAGCACGGGGGAGGCCCATTGTCAACCTCCTAGGGTCTGCACTGGAAGACTTGAGGAGGTTTGTTGCTGGCCTTCTGGGGCCTGCGCTGGAGCGCTGCAGCCCTGGGGAGGCAAGAGGAGGTCCGTCACCCTGGGAAGGCCTTGATTGCGGTAAGTGAAGATTCCACAGGGGTGGGGGGTAGGGGCTTGATGGGGGGTAGAAGAGCCTTCCTCCCTCTCCCCATCTCTTTGCCCTCTTTCTGTCCCTCCTTTCCTTTTCTTTCTTTCCCTTCTCCTCCTTCTTTCCCTTCTCTCTTTCCCTTCTTTCCTTTTCTCCTTTTTCTTTTCCCCTCCTTCCCTTCTCTCTCTTTCTTTCCCTCCTTCTTCTCTTCTCTCTTTCCCTCCTTTCATTCTCTCCTTTTCCCCTTTCTCTTCTTCTTTCCTTCTTTATCTTTCCCTCTTTCCTTCTCTTTTTTTATCCCCTTTCCTTCTCTTTCTTTCCCTCTTCCCTTCCTTATTTCCTTCTCTCTACTCTCTCTCTCTTTCCTTCTCTCTTTCCTACTTCTGCGGCCCAACTCTAGTGAGAAGGGGTTTAAACTTTAAACCCCTTCTCTCTTTACTCCCCCTCCCTGCAGGTCAGCTGGGGAAGGGAAGGGGAGGCTTTTCAAGATGCCTTCCTCCCCCCTTTTGCTTCCCCTTCTGACATCACTTCTGGTGATGTCAGGGGGTGTGGCATGTGTTAATGAGCTATTATGCTAATAGCCTAGTAGCTCATTAGCATACCTTATGCTAATGAGCTCCTGCAGCTCTTTTTCTACGAAAATGAGCCCTTCAGTCAGTGATACATGGTTTTTTAAAAAATGTAAACAAGAACAAAAAAAGAGGGGGGGGAAACTGAACCTAAAACCTAGAATCCAGAACCTGACAATATGTTACTTTGTTTAACTAATCTGGAAAACTCTTTACAAAATTTACAAATTATACTGAAGGATTTTGAAGCAATCTCAGGTTTAAAGATTAACACAACAAAATCAAATATTCTACCAAAGACAAGAAATATTACAAACATCTTTTCAATATCAATGGTCCACTAATAAATTAAAATATTTAGGGATTCAATTACCAGCTAATTTGGATCTGATTGTTAAATTTAATCATGAAGAGATGATAAAAGATATTAACTTAAAAATAACAAAATGGGAAAAATATTCACCATCTTTCGTTGATAGATATAATTTGATAAAATCATTTTTACTTCCAAAATTTATTTTTTTATTCAGGGCAATACCCATGAAAATAGCACCAACTCTTATTAATAAATGGCAAAATATTCTATTGAATTTTTAATGGAACAACAAAAAACCTAGAATTAGTGCCCAAACACTATACAGGCATGGAAAGACAGGAGGTTTTCAATTACTGAATTTATAGGATTATTACATAGCAATTCATCTAAATAGAATACTACCACTATTTACAAGAAACTCCCACTCATGATTGGACTTTATTTTTCTTAGAAGACACATTTCCACACACAGTACCTGAAATAATTTGGCAAAAGAAAAAAGATAGAAATCTAAACGTTTATCAAAATAATTTTTTAAGCACTATTTTAGACATATGGGATAAATGGAGAGGAAAATTAGTTCCAGAATACTCGAGGTATACCACATTTTTAGGACAACGATGGTTTATGCCTGGAATGTCAGATAAAGCTTATACAACATGGAAGATAGCTAAAATTACTAGATTAAAAGACTTAGTACACAACTTTAAATTTAGAACTAAAGTAAATTTAGAAAAACAGATAAGATCCTCGGTGCTGTCGCTTCAGTATCTTCAAGTTAAACATATGAGCGAAAAAATACAATTAGAAAAAATATATAAAACACCTTTAACAGCCTATGAAAAGTTAATTAATATTATTTTCCAATCTAGGAGATGAATTCTCTCAAAACTAATTCAACTTTTGGCCCAAGCTAGAGAAAAAAAACACCCTTAACTTATCAAAATTGATGGAATAAATTAGTATCTATAGGAATGGAAAAAGAAACTTGGGAACGTATAAGGAATTCATATGATTGTACTTCCTCTATTATTTCCATTCTGTTACAGTCATTTAAGATTTTATCCTTTTGGTATCTCACTCCAGTGCAAGTAGCACATGCTAAGAATTTAAGTTCAGACTGTTGGAGAGGTTGTACTGAGAAAGGTTCCTATTTGCATTGTTGGATGTACTGTTTTTTGTTTTTTGGGAAAAGGTTTTAAACAGCATTTATCAAATTACCCAAGCTAAAGTACAATTTAGTCCTAATGCTTTATTGCTGAATGATAGAGAAGAGTATAAGACTTATAATACAAATAAAATAAGAATAAAGATGTTATTATATGCAGCCAGATTGGTTATAGCCACATATTGGAAATCCAAACATATACCCTCTATGCAAGTATGGTACAACAAAATATGGAATCTTTATTTAATGGAGAAAATTTCATGTGCAATTAAACCTAGTTGTATGGGAAAGAATAGAAAATGTTTTTCTATTTGGACACCTATTTCAGAACATTTACAAGAACAGGGAGATATTCCCAAATTTATTGTTGATATGAATTCTGATTACTAAAGTCTGTATATTTAAGTTCATAGTTTGGTAGGTTGGTTAAACTTGCTGAAGACATACATTCCGATTTGTACTACAATATGCTTTTTGAATATGTATAGTTTTGTTCTTGTTTTTGTTTCTGTTTGTTAATTTTTTTTCAATAAATTACATTTAAAAAATAATATAGTAAGTTGGCTTAACACCTCTGATCTTCATCCCCCTAAACTAGCTAACCGGCATATATCTGTTTTACTGTATGCCGATGATGCTGTGATATTATCTCGAACCCCAGTTGGTCTTAGGTGAGCCCTAAGGAAGTTCAGCTTGTTTTGTGAAGATGAGCTTCTCACAATTAACTATCAAAAAACTAAAATTGTAGCCTTTGGGAGTAGATCAAAACCCAAGAATTGGGCAATAAATGGCCATCAGATAGTAGAAGTTGATAGTTTTAAATCCCTGGGCATAGTTTTACAGCCCTCCAGTTCTAGGGTTAAGCACAGCGAATATGTTGCCGATCTAGGGGAAAGATCCACAAATGCCATACTGAAATTTTTTCGAACTCATGGTGGACACTTTGTTCCTGCAGCCCTGAAGTTATATACAGCCAAAACATCAGCACAACTACTCTATCGAACATTCTTAGGACCACCTTCCTCATGCTTTATGCTGCAAGAAAGAGTTCAGTCCAAATTTTTAAGAGCTGTTCTGCAAGTTCCCTACCATGTATCCAATGCCTGAATACGACTGGAGTCTTGGAACCTTGGAATTGAAGCTAGGGTGTGTAGTCTATCCATCTAGATGTAGCTGAAAGGTCATTTCAATCCACAAGGCTTGCTTCCCCTGATATTTCAGGATGATTTCCAATCCAGTTGGATCAAGGCAGTTCACTATCATATTCACAGAATTAGCTTCTCATCTCAGCTACTTTTATCCAATGGATTTGAACAAGCCAAAGGGCTAATTAAACAAAGAGTTGAGGATATCGCGTGACAATCTGACATCTCTAAGGCTTCCAAACTCAGAGTGTTGTTAAATATCAAAAGCACCACCGAGCCAGCAATATATTTGACTTCAGTGGAGGGAAAGAATTCTAGAAGGGCATTTGCCCTAGCTAGATGTTCTGCCCTTCCATCTGCGGTTACTCAAGGCAGGTACAATAAAAAACCCTACTCTGAAAGGCTATGCCCATGCCTTTTATGCGAGATTGAATCGGTAGAGCATATGTTCTTCAGCTGTCCATTTTACAGGGAGGCTCGTCTTAAAATTATTACCCCTTTAGTCGATAGGACACCTGGGCACATTAATACAAACAAAGCAAGGCTTCACTGGCTCCTATCAGATAAGAATGCAGAGACTACACATTCAGTCACTGAGTTTTGCGGGAATCGCATTTTAAAAGTTCTTAAATTCAGATTTCTATTTTTCTATATTATGATTGTTTGTTTATTTATTGTTTCAATTTATACCCCGCCCTCCCTGCAAACAGGCTCAGGGTGGCTTACATTAATTTTTTCTCTCCCTCACATATTCTGCTTACCCTGTATGTTGGTCTTAAGACCATAATAATAAACTATACTGCCCTGGGCTCAGGGCAATTAACAGAGCAATCCTAAGCAGAGTTAATTCTGCTAATGTACTATAAGTCAACAAGAAATACTTTGAACCAGGCCTGTAACTGTGTTTTAATATATGGACATCTATTTGGGAGATACAATACAGTCTGCATTCAGCCCCATATGAAATAAACCATGATAGCTATTTGCAACCCTTCAGTTGGCACTGGCCATTGCTTTTCATGATAGTTAGGTATAGTTCAGGTCATCCCCCTGTTGTCTTCATTTTTGTCCAAGGCCTCTTGTTAAGCCTGGCTCTCCTGGTGGCATAAGCTGATCCATTTTGCTGATTTAGTCTATAGGGTTTTCAAAGTACTTTGAGTTTTCAAGAGACCATAAGAGAAGCCAATGTTGGATCAGGCCAATGGCCCATCCAGTCCAACACTCTGTCACACAGTGTCCAAAAATACCAAGTGCCATCAGGAGGTCCAGTAGTGGGGCCAGGACACTAGAAGCCCTCCCACTCTTGACCCTCCGAGCACCAAGAATACAGTGCATCACTTGTCTGAGACTTCCTATCTATAACTTTTGGCTAATAGCCACTGATGGACCTTTGCTCCATATGCATATCTAATTCCTTCTTGAAGCTGTCTATGCTTGTAGCTGCCGCCACCTCCGGTGGCAGTGAATTCCACGTGTTAATCACTCTTTAGGTGAAGAAGTACTTCATTTTATCCATTCTAACCCGACTGCTCAGCAATTTCATGGAGTGCCCACAAGTTCTTGTATTGTGAGCAGTGTTCCCTCTAAGCTGAGGTAGTGTGAGCTAGGTCACAGTTTTTTAGCTTCTGGCTCACACATTTTTGCCTTAGCTCAGGCAGGATGGGCTCCAAAGCAAACTAATTTATGCAGTAGCCAAATTGCTCGCTCACAACTTTAATGCCAGTGGCTCACAAAGTAGAATTTTTGCTCACAAGACTCCACAGCTTAGAGGAAACATTGATTGTGAGAAAGGGAGAAAAGTACTCTTTCTCTGCCTGCTCTATCCAATGCATAACCTTATAAAACTCAATCATGTCACCCCTCAGCTGTCATTTCTCCGAGCTAAAGAGCCCCAGGCATTTTGCCTGTGTCCTTTATAAAGTTTATGTCTTTGGTACCTGGTATTACCTTTTATGGCACACATAGCCTGGCCCGACACATTGGCATTTATATCAGATCTGGCCCTTGTAACAAAAGAGTTTGCCACCTCTGCTCTAGAAGGAGCTTGGAGATTGCCTAGATTTACAACTGTTCTCCAGACTACAGAGATCAGTTCTATGGCATTTTACCTTGATGAGGTCCCCCACCCACTCACCCCTTTCCAGGATCTACTCTCAAATCACCAAACATTTCCCAATGCAGATCTGGCAACCCCCTTAGGTAACAGTAACTATGTAACATGGCTCATTGCATATGGAAGCAGAGAAACGGAGGATGGAGGAATCACTGAGGGAATGCCAAGCAAAACAGAAGAGCCTTCACCCACTGGCTGAAGAAGGCAACGGAAGGGGACAAGTGACTCTCCCTGGGGAGAAAGTTCCAGAGTTTTGATGCCACTGCTGAGAAAGCCCTTTCCTGAGTTGCATAATCTCAGGAGGCTGGGGCATACAGAGCAGGCCCTCTGAAGATAACTGCAGTGGTCAGGTAGGTTCATAAGGGAATAGGCAGGTATATTGGCCCCAAACCATATTGGGCTTTAAACTTCAAGACTAGCACTTGTGCTTGGAAACAAATTGGGAGTCAGTGTAGATAGGCCAAGACTGGAGTGATAAGATCTCTATGACCCACTCCAGTCAGCATCCCATCTGCAGTATTATGTACCTACTGAAGTTTCTGAACTCCTTTAAAGGCAGCCTCATAGACAATGCATAGAAGTAATCTAATCTAGATATAACCAGGGCATGCTCCACAGTGGCTAGATCTTTTCTGCCCAATAACCAATCAAAGCTGGTAAAAGACACTCCTGACCACCAGTGGAAACACATTCTTCTTTGGAGAAGGGGCCATAAGCTGGATGAGTAAGAAGCAAGACTTAGTAGCAATGTCTACCGCTGAAACAGAATATGTGTCAGCTGCACAACATTGTCAAGAGCTACAATGGCTATACTATCTGCTGATAGACCTGGGACTAGAAGTACAAGCCCATATTAATGTATGAAGAAAACCAAAGCTGCATTCAGATGTCGAAGCAAGAAGGCGTGAACATGAGCACCAAGCACATTGACATGAAGTACCACCTGGTAAGAGAACTGCAAAAAGAAGTCGTCGTCAAACTGACCTACTGCCCAACGAAAGAGATGATTGCAGACGCTCTTACCAAGCCACTCTTTAAAGAATGCTTTGAGACTCTAAGAAGGAAGATGAATCTCATCAGCTGAGCCATGAGACATTGAGAGGGGGTGTTAGAAGTGGAAGACTAGGTGCTGTCTCCTGTCTCAGACTTGAGAAGATGACACCAAAGAGTTTAGACAGATAGAGAGGTTAGGACACACAGGGCATCCTTTCCTTCCTGCTATCTGATCTTTTCCTTTGAAGTAGAATGCTACTCTTAGGAGCAATTTCCTCTGCTTCCGCTCCCTCACTCTTTCTCTTCTCTCTCCCATGCATGAAGAAGGTGCTTGATCTCCATCTTGCACCATGGAGGCTGGACATGCATCCAGCATCCAACACCAGCTAGCTAGTTAGAATAGGCAATCTATAATTATCTCTTACCTGCACTCTCAATCATGCATTGCCTTTAATAAATGTTACTTATTAGTTTTAGAACTGACTGCTGACTCCGTGTGACTTTGTAAGTCTATTACCACACCAAGCCCCAAGCTCTGCTGCATTGAAGCCTTTGAGCACTCTGCTATTTTTTCGTGGTTCCCTGGCAGTACCTAGTCCAGAGAATCCAACAGGTCCAAGAGCACCACCAGACTTTGGACCTGTTCCTTCAACAGGGATAAAACTCCATCCAGAATAGATGATACCTTAAATCCTGGGTCAGACTTTCCACTCACCAGTAGCACTTCTGTCTTCTTGGGATTAAGCTTTCATTTATTAGCCCACATCCATTCCAATATTTCCTCCAGGCACCACTTCAGGGATTCTACAGCCTGCCTGGGATCAGCCAGAAGTGTGAGATCTGAGCATCATCTGCATACTGGTGACTTTGCAGTCCAAATTTCCAGGTGACCTCACCCAGTGGTTTCTTGCAGATGTTGAAGAATATAAGGGACAGGATGGAATCTTGCAGAACCCCATAGTCCAAAGGCTGTAGGGCTGAGCAGCAGTCCCCCAGCACCACCTTCTGAATCCTACTCTCCATGTAGGACTGGAACCACTGCAGAATGATGCCTCCCAAACCCATCCCAAAAAGATGGTATCGAAAACTGCTGAGAGTTCTAGGACAATCAATAGAGTTTCATTCCCTGTGCCTATCTCCCAACACAAGTCATCCACTTGGTGATCAAGGTTGTTTCAGTCCAACAACCAGACCTAAAAACAGATTGGAAAATATCTAAACAAATTGCCTTTTCCAGGAAAACGTGAAGGTGTCCAGCTATCACCCATTCAGTCATTTTGCTCAAGAATGGAACGTTTGAGAGTGGTCAGTATTCTCCTGGGTCCACAGTAGGCTTCTTTAGAAGTGGGCACATCACAGCCTGTTTCAAGGTGCATCAACCACACCCTCCCTCAAGGAGGCATTTCCTACTTCTTGGACCCAATCAACCAGCCCCCCCTCCCAGATTTAGTTAGCCAGGAAGGGCAAGGGTCATACAAACAGGTGGTCCACAGATCCTGTCCACATCCTCAGACTGAATAAACTGAAAAGTATCCCAAACAACTAGACAGGATGGTATCTTGGCACCATCTGATGCTGTCACTGCTAACATAGAGTTCATTTCAGAATGGATACTAGAGATTTTATCTGCAAAATCCTGAGCAAAACAATCACAGTGGGCCACCCATCAGTTCACCTTCTTCTGTAGGCCAGATCCCAACAGGCCTCAGGCTACCTGGAGCAGCTCTGCTGGGCTACACTGTTCAGATGTGGTGGTGGGAGAAGTCTTTCTTTGCCAGCATACTACCATAGCATATGTTTTAAAATGAGGTTTTGCCTGTGTCTTATACAATCCATCAAGAGTCTTCCTCCACTGTAACTCTAGCCATCTCTTTTGTATTTCCAGGGTCCACAGCCATCAATAAACCAAGGGGCTGCCTGGGCTTTAACACTTGAGAGAGGACTCTTGAGAGCAATTTGTCAACTGTCCAGGTCATTCTGTCATTCCAGAAGTACTTTAGGGCCAACCATATCAACAGGACAATCACCTGCAGCAATCAGAAAGCTACTCAGATTCATCTGGCTCTGTGGGTGGATCAATTTAATAGATTCCCTACCTGTGTAGAATCTTGGTATCCCTGTAACTTTAAACCAGAGCAAGGAGTGATCTATCCATGACAAAGGAACTGTCAACAATTCCTCCTCCTCCAGATCACATTCCTCACACCCAGAACAAAATACCAAATCAACAGTGTGACCTGAACAATGTGTAGGACTAGTTATCACCTGAGAGAGGCCCATAATTGTTATGGAAACCATGACATTCAGAGCAGCTCCCAACAAGGTAGCCTCAGCATGAATGTTGAAATCCCCCAGAAACACCAGACATCAACACCTCCCCAAGACCACCTCTATCAGCTCAGGTAGGAAGATTGTCCGGCAGTGTGGTGGGGTACACCAACAGAATTCCAATCCTGTCTCTCAGTCCCAACATTAGATACACAGCATCAAAATGAGAAGTGTCCTAGATGGAGCTCTGTGCTAGGGGGTAGAATCTGTATAGACTGCAGCGACACGACCTCCCACCCACCAGACCTATGCTGATGAATCACCAAGTACCCCACCCCCAGCCAAGTCTCAGTGATACATGCCTGGTCAGCCCTGTCATCCAGAATTAAATCCTAGATGACTGCTGTTTTTCCTGTAACAGATATAATATTCAGCAGCAGGATTTTATAGCCTGGTGGGTTGTTGATATGGTTACCAACATCACTTCAGCTGGAAGAAGAGTTAGAAAAGGCAACAGCACACAAATGTCTTATGTTTCTTCCCCGCACCTGGCCTGTTCTTCTTCCCCACAATATTTCCCTTACCCACACACTATGAATTGTGACACTGTATCTCATCCCATTCCATCCCCACAAAACACATCTCTCCCACAAGCAGGCAAAGGAACAAATGGACAGCAAAGTCAAGACAAACACACAACTAAGGGACAGGGTAAAAGCTGGAATGGCCCGGAACGCTTTTACCCTGTCCCTGCAACTAATATTCAACATACAAAAATCCAGCCCCACCTCTCTCCACATAAAACACAAACAAACACACAAACCAAGTAGCAATCAGGTAGCTGGTATAGGTTCATATGCTCCCTACAACCCACCCTTGAATTCTGGGCTAGCTGCATGTTCAAAAGTAGTCTCACACAGAACACATTACAATTGTCCATACAGAGATTTCCAGATATTTACAGGGGTAATTTCAGTTTATGTAGGTAATGGAAATAGTTCTGGTTCAAAGATCTAGTAAAAATCAAACATCTAAGGGACTTTTCTGTAGTCAAAAAATTAAATGGTTGTCATGTTTTCTTACCTATCAAGAACTGAACATCCACATGAAATTTTCAGGGTGCCATAGCACCACCAAAATCTCCTGCATCTTTTAACATGCATGACACCAGAAAACATTCTTGCCCAAAGTTCAGTTTGCTAGTGGAGTAGCATGCAAACTAAGGCCCCAAGTGCACCAGATAATTCTTCCCCCAAGTTCTAAAACTCACATCTGTATTCTGTACTGAATATCTATTAAAATTTCATAAGTATTTTATACATTTTCCCCTCAACTAAATTATAACCCCAAGGACAGCAAAGCCCATAATCCTGTCTTGGCAATGGAGCTTTCACAGTTGATTCAAGCTTCCTATTAAGAGTAAAAAGGGTATTTTAATTGGACTTCAGCTAGAACAACTGTAAAACTTTATTATTTCAACAAGGGCTCCTTCAGGACTCAAAAGTAATGATAGTATTTTCATTTGCAGCCAGATGCTTCCTCTAGAATGTGGTGGTAACCTTGCTCTAGGGATCTTCTCTAGCTTAGACACAGGTGCTGCCTATCAAACTTACTTTCCATGTAAAGCAACCACAATGCTGCTTAAGGAATGTTAAATGTTCTGGTTTTTACCATGATTGACTTGTAGATTTACAGGTGAGCTTGTGGGTATGAAAAACTGATGTGGTAAATACTCATGGTAACATTAACTTTATATATATACAAGAGGCGGGACCCGCGATACTCGCTGGAGGAGGGAGTATTCCGACCACCAAGCTTCTCCCTCCCTCCCCCCCAGCAGCGGCGGCGGTGGCAGCGGCGAGGCCAGCTGGCCCGCCGAGATTCCCCCTCCCCAGCAGCAGTGGGGGGAGGGGGCGGCGAGGCTGGCCGGCCCACCAAGCTTCCCCTCCCTCCTTCCCAAGCAGCAGCAGCGGGGATGGCGGTGGTGAGGCTGGCCACCAAGTTTCCCCCTTCCCAGCAGCAGTGGGCGTGGCAGCAGCAGCGAGGCCGGCCAGCCCGCCAAGCCTCCCCGCCAAGCCTCCCCCTTCCTCCCTCCATCCCTCCCAATCAGCAGTGCGGCGGCGGTGGCGGCGGGGAGGCTGGCCCGCCAAGCTTCACTCTCCCTCTCCAGTGGCAAGGCCGGCCAGCCCGCCAAGCCTCCCCTTCCTCCCTCCCTCCCTCCCTTCCAAGCAGCAGGGCAGCAGTGGCAGTGCTCCACAGCATAGCCCACAGCCTCATCGAACCACGCAAGCCCCCTCGCCATGACAAGGCAGTGATCCATGAGGCAGATCCAAGGCAGATGTACACACACATAAAAGATTTCAGATTTTCCTGCAAACATACATGTGCACACACACTGAGGGCTTAAAATCCCACAGTATCATTGAAGCGGCATTTGTATTTTTTTAAAAAAAAATTACCACGATCTCTCAGGGCTCTTTTTGTAGCAGGAGCTCCTTTGTATATTAGGCGACACACCCCTAATGTAGCCAATCCTCCAAGAGCTTACAGTAGCCCCTGTAAGAAGAGCTCTATAAGCTCTTGGAGGATTGGCTACATTAGGGATGAGTAGCCTAATATGCAAAAGAGTTCCTGCTACAAAAAGAGCCCTGCTCATGATATTACATTGTGCAATCTTGGAGGGGGGTTACTACCGAATCACATTAATATCACCTAGGCTTCCATACTTCAGTTTTCATCAGTCAAAAAGCAGGAGAGAAAAGAGAGACTATAAAGGGCAAAAGATTCAAAGATTTGAGGGAGGGAAGGAAGCAGGGAAAGTGAAAAAAAGAAGGTCAAGCTGAAGTTGGAACAGGTAGGTGGGTGGAGGGTTGCCAGGTCTGGGTTGGAAAATACCTGGAGAATTTGGGGCTGGATCTGGGGGAGGGTGGGATTTGGGGAGGGAAGGGGCCTCAGCATGGTACAATGCCATAGGGTCTACCCTTCAAAGCAGCCATTTTCTCCAGGGGAGCTGATCTCTGTCAGCTGGAGGCAAGTTATAAAAGCAGGAGATCTCCAGGCCCCACCTGGAGGCTGGCAACCATACGTGGGCGAGGGAGAAGAAAAGGGGGGCACCTGCAGGTGCTGTTGGGGGAAGAGAAAGATGGAAAACAGAAGACAAGTGGATAAAGGTGGATTAGTGGTGGGAGGGAGAGAAGGAAATATAGAAAGGGCTGAGGTTATGGAAGCTGTCATGGAGAGGAAAAGGGGATACAGACAGGAGTGGGTGATATGGGATCCCTCAGTAAGTTCTCATGGGTTCCCTGTGAATGTATAATACATTACAATTAAAGCATTAACATTAATCTGAAGAGGTGAAGCATCACGACCATTTCCTTCAGCCTGGTTGGGACCTAACTGCCCTGGGGCTCCTCTTCTTCCAGAGCTATCTCCTTTAGTGAGGTTATTGTTATATTTTAAATATATCTTATTTTTCCTCCCTGTTTGTGGACCCAGAGTGGCTTTTCACACTGTTCTCCCCTTCTGCACTTAATCTTCTGTACAGCGACCTTGGTAGGATAGGTTAGACTATGGCCGAGGACAGACTGGCAATTTGCCCCGGGAAGGGACCCGGGCTGACAACGATTCAATACCGGAGTAAATGGAACGTTCACACAGGCACATCTAACTGGCGTCCCCCACCCGTAGCCTACCGGTGCTCTTGCGCTTCAATGCTGGATTAAAAAAACACCTGATAAAAGCCATCGCAAATCTGAAAGCCTGCGTTCGTCGCGCGTTTCTCCGCTTCCGGGGAGTCTGAACGCGCAGGCGAAAAGCCGGGAGCAACCCGCTTTGGGCACGAGGCAGCAGCGGTGTGATTGGCCGCGCTCCGCTCCACTGCCCAATGCGGTGCCGGCATTGCAGGGCCGAATTAATGGGGAAATGGCGAATATAGCATGCCTCCAGCGTGGCAGTCTGAACGCTCCCGCGCGCCTCCGTCCTGTATCTTCCAGCAGCAGCCCCCGCTGTGTGGACGGGAAAACCCGGTATAGTTTAATCCGGGGTTTTTTTGCGACGACTGGCTACCGGGGCAAACTGCCAGTCTGTCCTCGGCCTATGATGGGTCCAAGGTCACGTTTCCATGGTTGAGTGAGGTATTTGAACCCATTCATCGCAGGACCTGGTCTGACTCTAATCACTATGCCTGCCAGCCCTTATTCCATCTGCTCTTTATATAACTACTGTATCTCTTACCTGTGCTTGCAGGCTTTACTCTTCCTTTCCTGTTCCTTTTTCCTTTTTTGTGTAATGTGAATTATATTGTATACAATTACTTTTAATTGTAAAGTACTTTACAGTGAAGAAATGTGATCTATAAATATAGTAAATAAACATAATAAAGGATCTTCAGCTGGGGTGTTCCAGTGGTGCAATACCTTTCCTTGTAGAATGCAAAGCATAGATGTTGTAGCTTATAGTACTTCTTCATTATATATATTTATCTAAACTTTAATCATCCTGCAGACAGATTAGAAGATAAAACTTGACACATTTATAGTTTGGCTATAGGTAATAGTTAAAAAATTAGAAGATGGATCAACTGTGCAATTCTATGATTTTGCCATCCAGCTAAAAATGGCAGATGCTATATCTCTTTTTTTTTTTTAAACAAAATTTTTTATTGGAAAAACAATCAACATTTTCAATAACGGTACCAATACAATTTCGAAAAAAGAAAGTTCCCAACCCTTCCCCCCACCCCCCTAATAGGCTTCCAACACTGCTAATAACAAACAAAAATATATGTTAGACGATAATCAAATTTAAACTTATATGCATTGACAAACCAGGTAACACATTATATAAAATCTCTACCATTACAACATATTCTCAAATAACAGTATAATACAATTCCAAATTCATTTCACTTCTCGTTCAATAACCATCTGTATCCAAGTTATATATTTTCCCTTTCATTCTATATTCATTTTCTAGATACAGTTTCAAATCTTCCCAATCTTTTGTATACTGTTCTGCCATTTGTCCATTTAACTTCTTTTGTCATTTTGTCCATTTCCGCTAAAAATAGCAGTTTTCTCAACCAGTCATGTATATCTGGCACCTTCTCCATTTTCCATTGCTGAGCAAAGGCCATTCTCGCCGACGTAATCATGTACCATAGCAGTGTCCTTTTTTCTTGTGGAATTTTTTCCATTGTCAAACCGAGGAGAAGAAGTTCTGGCTTTCTCTCAATTGGGATTTTTAATATTTTCTGCATCACACAATGTATATTAGACCAATATGTTTTCGCTTTATTACATGACCACCACATATGGTAAAAAGAACCCTCTATTTTTTTACATTTCCAACATTTGTTACTCAAGTTCTTATCCATACTAATATTAGCAATCTTTTTTGGTGTCATGTACCATCTATACATCATCTTATAACAGTTCTCTTTCACATTGGTACAAGTAGACATTTTAAAAGATCTTTTCCACAAAAATTCCCATGATTCTATAGAAATTTCTTTGTTCATATTTATGGCCCACTTTATCATTTGCTCTTTTACAGTCTCGTCCAGTGTATATACAGACAACAAAATTTTATACATCTTTGAAATCATTTTCCGCTCTCTATTCAATCATAAATTTTCAAATTCATCATACATGGCTCTAAAGCCAAACTCTTTACAATCTTTTTTATAAATATCCCTTATTTGACAATATTGTAACCAACCGTATTCGAATTCTAATTCATTGTTTGGCTTTAAAACATATTTTTTCCCTTCTTTTTGCAATAATTCCTGATATTTCAACCAGTCATGGCCTTTATGATCAGAAAACCGATGTATAACAGCAGCTGGTACAATCCACAAAGGTCTCTCGTCCAAGATTGTATCCTTGTACCTGGACCATGCATCAAACAACGTCCTCCTTACATAATGATGCTTAAACATAGAATCAACTTTATTTTTCCCATACCAAAGATAGGCATGCCAGCCAAATCTGCAATCGTGTCCCTCAAGAGCTAACAGCTTTCTATTTTCCAAATGGATCCAATCGGATAACCAAGACATACATACAGCTTCATGATACAAACGCAAATTCGGGACTTGGAAGCCACCTCTGTCTTTAGTATCATACATTATTTTCATTTTAATTCTTGGCTTCTTTCCTGCCCAAATGAACTTAAAGATTTCTCTTTGCCATTTAACCAAGACTTTCCCATCCTTCACAATTGGTATTGTCTGAAACAAAAACATTAACCTGGGCAATACATTCATTTTAACAACGGCAGTTTTTCCAAGAAGAGATAGTCTTAACCTTTCCCATTTTTCTAAATCACTCTTTATCGAACCCCACAGTTTTTCATAATTATTTTTAAACAGATCTATGTTTTTCATTGTGATTTCGACTCCCAGATATTTAACCTTTTTAACCACTTCACATTCTGTCACATTTTGTAACATTTGTTGCTTTGAACCAATCATATTTTTACACAATATCTTAGATTTATTTTTGTTGACATAAAACCCTGCAAGATCGCCAAACTCTTTCACTTTTTCAAATACCTTAGGCATATTATTAACAGGATCTTCAACAATAAACATAATATCATCCGCAAATGCTCTTAATTTAAATGAAAAACCTCCAATATTCAAACCTTTTATGTTATTATCATCTCTAACCGCTTGTAGCAATATCTCCAAAATCCAGATAAATAACAATGGTGACAGGGGACAACCCTGTCTAGTACCTTTTCTTACCCGGAACACATCTGTTGATTCTGCATTCACAATCACCAAAGCTTTTTGTTCTTTATATATCGATTGAATCATTCTTATAAATTCTGCGCCCATCAAAGATTTCTCAAACACTTTAAACATAAATTCCCAATTCAAATTATCAAAAGCCTTCTCTGCATCCAAAAATAAAAAAGCAACTTCTTTTTCAGGGTGTTTATCATAATACTCAATTGCGTCCAAGACAACCCTCATATTGTCTTTAATTTGTCTATTTGGTAGAAAACCAGCTTGATCCTCAACAATGGTGTCCTTCAAAAAAATTTTAAGGCGCTCTGCCAATATTTTTGCAAATATCTTATAATCGTTGTTCAATAATGAAATGGGCCGATAGTTCTTTACATTTGTTAAATCTTGCATTTCTTTAGGAATTAAGGTGATTGCAGCTTCATTCCAGGAATCTGGAATCTTTCCTGTCCTTCTAATTTCGTTTAAAAGAATCTCCAACACCGGGACTAAGTCTTCATGAAATTTTTTATAGAATTTAGCTGAAAAGCCATCCGGCCTGGAACTTTAGAGATTTTTGCCTCAGCTATTGCTTTACTAATTTCTTCTTTAGTTATTACAGCATTTAAAAAAGTTTTCATTTCAGGGTTTGGATGTATCAAATTAACTTTGGATAAGTAATCCAACATTTTTTGAGGATCCGCTTGCTTCACTTGAAAGAGAGTTGCGTAGTATTTGTAAAATTCCCTCCTGATTCCTCCTGGGTCTGAGATCTCTTTATTTCCATCTTTCAAACAAGTGATTATTTTATTCTCTCTTCTTTTCTTCAATTGCCATGCTAAATATTTGCCAGGTTTGTTTGCACCTTCAAAGGATTTCTGTTGCAATTTTTTCAGGTTCCAAAATACTTCTTTGTTCAACCTTGCCTCATATTGCTCCCTTAAAATCCTCAATTCTCTCAAAATCTTCTTTTTGCCAGGCCTTTTCTTAAGTTCTATTTCTTTTTTCCGAATATTTTCCATAATTTCTTTGTCTATTTTCATTTGTTGTTTCCTTTCATTATTATTAATTGCAATCAGATGTCCTCTCATCACAGCCTTGTAGGCTTCCCAAACCGTTTGCGTCTGTACACTCTTATTTAAATTCAATTGAAAGTATGTTTGGGTTTCTGTCCTTATTTTATCCACAATGTTTTGCTTGTCCAGCAAATCTTCATTAAGTCGCCATCGAAATTTTTTTCTCTTAACATACGTTGACCATTTTATCGGACTGTGGTCAGAAAGAATCCTAGGTAATATCTCAATTTTGCGTGTTTGCAAGATTAAATTCTCTGTCATCCACATCATATCTAACCTTGAAAAAGATTCATGTCTTGATGAATAAAAAGAGTACTCTCTATCCCTGGGGTTTTTAGCTCTCCAAACATCTACCAAGTGTTCATGTTTAGTCAATTGAAAAAAGACTTTAGGAAGTTTGCCCATGGCATCAATTCCTTTTTAGATTTTCTATCAACAACATTGTCAACAGTACCATTAAAATCACCCATTAAAATCTTTTGCTCATAGGTCAACTGTCGTAGCTGTTCCCACAAATCCTGAAAAAAGTTTTCCTTCGCACCATTGGGAGCATAGAGATTAACAATTAATGTCTTTTTATTCTGCAACACAACTTCTACCGCCAAAAATTTCCCTTCATTGTCTTTAAAAATTTCTTTTGGTTCCAACTCCTTTTTAATATATATAACAACTCCTTTTTTCTTTTGGGAGGAGAGTGAATAAAATTCCTCTCCTAGTCTTTTTTGAATCAAAAATTTAGCATCAGATTTTTTAATATGTGTTTCTTGCAAGCAAACAATATCACATTTCTGTTTTTCCAACCAGAGTCTGACATTTTTCCTTTTTTGGGGTGAATTCAGTCCATTAACATTCCATGAAATTATTTGACTCTCCATGTTGATTTTATGATTATTTATCAGAGTCTTTAAAATTATCGTTGATGAATCTGGTCATTTGCTCAACTGACTTGATGGTGACTCTCTTCTGCTTGAACGAAAAACTGACGCCTTTAGGAATTTCCCATCTATATCTTATGCCCTCTGTTTTCAGCTTGTCAATCAAATCTTTGAAAAGTTGTCTATCCTGAAGCATTGCTATGGGTAGTTCCTTTAGGACCATGATTTTCTTGTTGTCAGTTATGAAATCTTCCTGAAATTGTTGCTTAAACAAATCCTCCTTCAGCTTTTTGGATATAAACTGGACAATTACATCTCTGGGTAACTTTTTCCTTTGCGCAATCGCAGAGTTGACTCTGTATACCACATCAATCTGTGCCGCCACTTTCTCCTCTTCCATTTTCAAAAAGTCTGCAACAGCATCTACCATAACTGAATGGATGTCCTCATTCTTATCTTCAGGGATCCCCCTGAATCTCATGTGGTTAATCATTGCATTATATTGGACCATCACATTCACTCTATCTGTTTCTATAGTGACCTCAGCTATATTTGATGCTACTCCCTTCACCCTTACATCCATCTCATCTGCTCTTTTAGTCAACGTCTGTATCTCTTTTGTAATTCCAGACATTTCTTTTTTCAGCTCTGTTACTTCTGTTATTACAGTCTTTTCCAACTTCAGAATCGTGTCCATCACCCGTTTCTCCATAGCATCCATCATGCCCTGTAGCTTTTTTTCCTCTTTCCCAGCCATTTTCGGGGAGGACCAGGAATTTGCCCTCTGTCGTTGCTGCAGGTCGTAAGCTGTTGTTCAAATTTTTCCCTCCAACCCACTCTAAATCAAAGTCCTGCTTGTGCCCACCTAAATCGCACTAGTTTCACTTTTTTCTATTAAGTCTTTCGTTTAAAATCAAAGAAAATTTTTCTGACCTTCCCAAAATGGCGGGCGCAATTTCTCTATGGTAAATGGTTCTTCCAGGTAGTCACTTCCTGTCCGGCAGTCTTGATGGTCCCCCTTGTTCCTGATTTCCTCCCTTCTTCCGGCCTCCTTGGTCTTCTCTAGGACGATTACTTGTCTGGTCTGAAGTCACTTCCTGTTTTGCCGATTTCTGCTGCAGCAGCTACAGTACTTTTCCACTGTAATTCTCGCGGAGTTACTGTTAGTTTCTATTTTAAAGTCAATAATCTAACCGCAGGAATGATCAACAATCCGGCTTTTTGGCCTTTTTAAGCTGTTTAACTGCACTTTTTCCGCTACAATGTTAGTACGACAGATACAGCACGATCATGCGCTTCATCGGATGTTGTTTATTTTCGGCCAAAACGCGTCTCTGGTGAGCAATTTTAAAAAGTTACCTTCAAAGTCCGTGTCTTGTTATAGCAGTGTTTCCTTGATGTCAGTTTCCGTAGAATGTCTTGGAGGTCTGGGTCATGCGTTCTTATGTTGAGAATCCAAATCGGTGGGGTCTTGTAGAGATTTTCCGAAGTGCCTTCTCTGGGGGAGGGGATCAAGGCTGGTCGCGACGCTCTTTAAAGCCCCGCTATCAGCCGATCTCAACTCCCCTCTCGGGCCAGGCTCGCTGCCAGTCACCCCCCTGCCTGGGGGGATCTGCGGTGGGCTATATGAAGCCCACCCTGTCATCAAGACCCTCCGTATGCTCTGGGAGCTCAAGAGCAAGCCAGAACACGTTAGGACGCCATGAATCCCAGACCGGAAGCCCAGATGCTATATCTCTTGAGACCACTAATTAGCATGTATCCATTTCCATATTAAAAATAATTGGGAATACAATGGTAGTTTGAGCCACTTTCTTTTCAAGACTCCTTGGACATCATGCTAAACTGGTCACTTAAAAAGTTTTGGTGGTTATTCTGTCAGTTAGGGTAACAGCATGTTAAAAGCAAAATACTTCTTAAGCTCACTCTAGAACAATTAATCAAAATCCCAGGCAAAATCCCAGTGCAGTCACATGGGGGGGGGAGGGCTGATATAGTTCCAGTAAAACAAACTACATTTATTATTTTATATTAATATTTCACATTGCATGTTAGTACAATAAAAAATATAGCACAGTAATGGATGCCATAATTTTTCAACACAGTGTGCATATTAAAAGAAACATATCATTCATGCTTCCATACTTAAAAGGATTAGAGATTTTCCCATTTCTGCCCCATTGTTGTTTCTGTTCCTTTTTTTATTTTGATCTGCCCTACATATTACCAGGAGAATTTCCCCGAAATGATTCTGAAATCGGAGGATATGCAATTTACTGAATCATCCAGTTCATTTCCATTTTCCCCTTTGTATGAATTAGGTTTGCCAGCCTCCAGGTGGAGCCTGGAGATCTCCCGCTTTTACAACTGATCCCCAGCTGACAGAGATCAGCTCCCCTGGAGGAAATGGCTGCTTTGAAGGATGGACTCTGTGGCATTGTACCATGCCGAGGCCCCTCCTCCCTTCCCCTCCCCAAACCCCACCATCTCCTGGATCCACCCCCAAAGTCTCCAGGTATTTTCCAACCCAGACCTGGCAACCCTATGTATGATACTGCACATACAGATTCATAAACACTGCAAAAAAGCAGTTTTGATGGGATGGTGCATGTAATTATTACAAGACAGTTTTTGTGTGCAGTGCTTTATTGACTACCACTTCTTTCTGGCCATTGGTAAAATGCCACATGAAAAGAACATATCTACAATTATTATAATATTGCTTTTTACAGTGTCTTTTTGCAGAGTTTCACTATAATTACTAAAGAGTTGCTTTTTTGTAGTGTTCTACCTCTCTGTCAACTGCATTATTATCCCCCTTTGCTATCAGGGAAACTCAGGATAGTGTAAATGTTCTTTCTCCCTTTCTGATCAACACATAGAAGCGGATACGCACATCAATAAAATGCCACACAGAACAGTTTTAATCCAACCGTTCATTTATTTTATTATTAATTTAGGACATGCTATATACAATACATCAAGATGACTTTTTGTGTATAATCACTTCTTTCAGAACCAAAAATGTCAGGGTGTCCAACTGAATCACAGTCAGTGAGATCTACTGGGTGTACATCCTGATTTGATCCAATCACAGTGGTCCATATTCAGAAGCTTTCAAGCATCTTTCCAAATCTGATCCTCCCTGTACCAAAGGGTACTTGTGCAAGGCTGGTGAAAAAAACTCTGCATCCCCATACCCAGTGTTGCTTGCATAGAGATTCATTGTGCATTAATATTCCTATTTAACAGCCAGTGCAGCTCACCTTGAAAATGCTAATGTACTGTTGGACTGATAGAATCCAGACCTCTCATGCAAGTTCCATCTTCCAACAGATGAACAAAACTGTTAAAGCTGGCTAAAGAAAGAAGAAGAGGTATTTTGCCTGATTCTTCCTCCTCCTTGCATTTATGGTTGACAGCTCTGGGTTGGAAAATCTATGGAGATTTGGCAATGGAGCCTAAAGATGGTAGAGTTTGTGGAGGGAGAATCTTAGTGTAGTATAATGTCATAGAGTTCCCCCCTCCAAAGCAGCCATTTTCTCCAGGGAAACTGAGCTCTGTAGTCTGGAGAGCAGTTGTAATTCTGGGAGATCTCCACACCTAACCTGCAGGTTGGCAACTCTGCACACTCCACCTCAAATTGTGGTACATTTTGGTTATGGGGGTCCCAGACCTTAAAAGAGGATTTCAAGATAAACAACAGGCTACTGGGAGAAAGGGAAAGTGGAAAGCGTTCTGCTTTGCCAACTCCTGTCAGGAACTTTTCCACTGTATCCAACCCAATGAATACAATATTAGAACCTTCAGTGATGTATAATGGTGATAGGGTGAGAATATGTATGTTACAAGCCTACCCCCATTTCCATCTGAGAAGTGCCTGAGGGTATGAAGTTATGTGTATGCCATAGGCATGGTCTGCAGCCACTGGAGAGAAGTCTCGAGTGGAGTGCCACAGGGGTCAGTCCTAGGCCCAGTGTTGTTTAATGTTTTTTATAAATGACCTGGAGGAAGACATAGAGGGGATGCTTATCAAATTTGCAGATGACACAAAGCTGGGTGGGATCACTAATTCTGAAGAAGACAGAGTCAGGATTCAAAATGATCTAGATAGGCTGGAACAGTGGGCTGAGACAAATAAAATGAATTTCAATAGAGATAAGTACAAAGTCCCACACCTAGGCACAAAAAATCAAAGGCACAGATTTAGAATGGGAGGGACTTGGCTTGACAGCAGCACATGTGAAAGGGATCTGGTGTTATGGTTGATCACAAGCTAAACATGAGCCTGTAGTGTGATGTGGCTGTGAAGAAAGCTAATGCAATCTTAGGATACATTAACAGAAGCACTGTGGCCAGATCACGGGAGGTGGTAGTTCCGCTCTATTCTGCTATGGTCAGGCCTCACCTGGAGTACTGTGTCCAGTTTTGGGCACCACATTTTAGGAAGGATGTTGACAAGCTCTAGTGTGTCCGGCTGCCGCTGGAAACTGCCAGTCTGAACTCGGCCTTTGTTTCTGTGAAGTGTACCAAAGTTATCAAGAAACAGAGGAAGATGAGGAAGGACAATGGCCACACGAAAGCATGTTTACTACAAACAAACCCAACTGAACTTGGTAGGACTTTCTGTTGAGTATAAGATTGGCTTGGGTTTCCCTTCTTGGTAGAAACAGTATTTAAAAAGCCAACTGCTGTACTAAAAATATGTGACAGATGATGCTTTCATTTTATAAAAGATGGGTAGATTTCATGGGTAGATTTTCTATAGCACTTTCATTTCCAGAATATCTTATCCTTCTTTAATAAGCACCCACTTCTTAAAACGTGCAATGGAATTATCTTCCTAAACCTTCCCACCATCTATTGCCTGCAGCATGGGTGGAAGCAGAGTGAGAGTGTTGCATGGTTGTCTGTGGTAAATTCCTCTCTCTCCAGTTTGATTCTGCAAGGAAAAAAGCCCTGTTATTTGATACCCTCATTACCACATTTGCTTTGATCAAGTGGAAGAAAATATACATTTGTTTTATGATCACAGTCTGGGATAATCTAAAGTATCTTTTACATTCCTCAGGAATCTCTACTGCTCAAATAATTATCAGGCTGCGGGCAGAAAAGGCTTCAGTTTTGGCTAGGGATGGCAGACGTTCCAAGTAAGAGCAGCTCTAAATAGTGATAATTGTAAGGTGGAACATTTATTGGATCTCAACAGGTTCCACATATTTCCTCTACTGTAAACATGAACATGGGCTGCTTTGCCCACTTCTATTTTAAAACAACAACAAAAAACCCACATTGTCACTTTTCCACATAATTCCTGGATCATCTAAGAGTCCTTCGTTACAAGAAAACTTCAGACTGAAGTTTGCCACATCCCAGCCTGTGCTATTTAATAAACCCATAGTTTGTGGAACAAACAGCTTGCCAAAGAGCTGAACTACAAAAGTGCTAGAGCTCTGACTATGAGATTCTCAAGGAGCCACAATTTAAGACAAGGAAATATGCTTTCAAAGTGTCCAGCCTATGTTTGAAAGATGTCCTGTTCTTTTTTTAAAAAAATAATTTGTTAAGAACATAAGAACATAAGAGAAGCCAATGCTGAATCGGGCCAATGGCCCATCTAGTCCAACACTCTGTCACGCAGTGGCCAAAAATACCAGGTGCCATTGGGAGGTCCAGAAGTGGGGCCAGGACACTAGAAGCCCTCCCACTGCTGCCCCCCCCAGCACCAAGAATCGAGTGCATCACCTGCCCCAGACTGAGAGTTCCTATCTATACCTTGTGGCTAATAGCCACTGATGGACTTCTGCTCCATATCTTTATCTAATTCCCTCTTGAAACTGTCCATGCTTGTAGCTGCCACCACCTCCTGTGGCAGTGAATTCCATGTCTTAATCACTCTTTGGGTGAAGAAGTACTTCCTTTTATCTCTTCTAACCTGACTGCTCAGCAATTTCATGGAGTGCCCACGAGTTCTGGTATTGTGAGAAAGGGAGAAAAGTACTTCTTTCTCAACCTGCTCTATCCCATGCATAATCTTGTAAACCTCGATCACGTCACCCCTCAGCTGTCGTTTCTCCAAGCTAAAGAGCCCCAAGCGTTTTAACCTTTCTTCATAGGGAAAGTGTTTCAACCCTTTTATCATTCTAGTTGCCCTTCTCTGCACTTTTTCCAATGCTATAATATCCTTTTTGAGATGTGGCGATAATATCAATATTTGTAACTACAGATTATATTCTTAATCAGCCATTTATCAGGTATCAGTATAAATTCAGAGAAAAGAAGGAAGGAAGAAATAATATCACATATTTCTTAGCAGTTTGAGAGTTTCACTTTAGATAAATCTTCCTCTCATTGATCAGTTTAACCTTGCAAACAATCAAGATATATTGCTACAAATTAGTTATACAATTTATATTTCTTCTGTTTTCCTTGCAAGTGTCTCCCCAAAATTGTTAAATCTCCAGTGCCTTTGATCTTTGTAGAAATCGTCTTCGGTCTTGTTTATGTAGTAGCACTTAAAACCCTGTTCAGTCTAGAGTCCCTTGGACTTCAAGGAGATCAAATCATTCAATCCTAAAAGAAATCAATCCTGACTGTTCCCTGGAAGGCCAGATCCTGAAGCTGAAGCTCAAATACTTTGGCCACCAAATGAGAAGGGAGCATTCACTGAAGAAGACCCTGATGCTGGGAAAGATTGAAGGTCAAAGAAGAAGGGGATGGCAAAGGATGAGATGGTTAGACAGTGTCATTGATGCAACCAACATGAAATTGAACAAACTTCAGTGGACAGCGGAAGACAGGAGGGCCTGGCGTGATCTGGTCCATGGGGTCGTGAAGAGTCGGACTCGACTGAACAACAACAACAACAGTCTCTGAAAGCACTTTGAAACTGACCCCCTCCTCTTCCAGACTGCTTGTGTGAGAGATCAAACAACCCAAAGCCTGTAAAAATGCCTCGTTGTGCTTAATAACTAAGAAAACTTGAGAATTCAAGCAGTCAGAGTAGCCGTTTGTTATTTCTCTCATATTAAGGCTCACATCTCCAAATGCGCCACATCGTTCAAGATTTTTGGGCAAGGATGACGTCATCTGTAATGTAGGGTCTGTTATTTCAAGTGAACTAGTCTGTTCACTCTCAAAAACGCTCATGATTTGTTCCAAAACTGGAGAAATAGCTTCAAATATTTTAGTTTGCATTCATAGAATGATCTCTTCCCAGAAGGTTTCTGACAGTTGCAAGTCCTCACCGATTTGTGCTGAGAAGGCCATTTCACACTTAAGCCAGGACTCTTGTAAACAATCGTCTCTGTGAAATTACTCCATTAAGAGTGCCAGCTTCATCGCCATTTTAAATCCAGACCATTTCTCTTCCATAAACCAAGTAAGTCACTGTTCTTCAGTATCTAAGATGTTTTCCAAATAGCAGATAGGAGATTCAATATATTACTCTGCCCCTCGTATTTATGTTCACGTTGACGCCTCCAGAGCTCTGTTCGACCACTTAACATAGGAATGTGTGAGGGAGAGAAAATTCCTCAGCACCTCCTTTGGCTTCTCAGGAGGGTTTATAGGGGCAAATGAGAGTTGTTTTCCAAGCTTAAAAGTTGTCAAGAAAAAGAAAGTACTTACAAGTTCATCGCTCAGATGGTATGATGAGGTTTAAAGGCTTTGTTTAGGGGTAATACAGTTTATCAGTCGTACTATCATGTTGTTGCCACAGACAGGGGGCTCAGATATAAAAGTCCTCTCCATTCAGTTCGTATTCCTGATGAACCGATGGGACCAAGGAAAACCAAATGGCCCCCTAAAAAAGCTCCAGAAGTTGGTGAGTCTCAGAACCCCTGAGAAACTCAACCACATCGCTGCACTGCAGCCCTGCCTCTCGGTCGTGTTACACATTCTTTAGGTCCTTAACTGACATTTGTGTTATATTCATTGCACTAAGTTTAAGTTGGGTTTGTATACCTGCTTGCCCTGGTGGCGTTATAAATGATTTTCTTTGCCCACTGGTTCCCAATGTCATTTAATTTAGATCTATCTGTATCTGGATTTCTTTACTCTTTAACTTAATATTTCATGATGATTAATGATTTGAAATTGGGTGTAAGCAGTGAAGTGGCTAAATTTGCAGATGACACAAAGTTGTTCGGGGTGGTGAAAACCAGGAAGGATTGTGAGGCACTCCAAAGGGATCTGTCGAGGATGGGTGAGTGGGTGTCAACATGGCAAATGGGGTTCAATGTGGCCAAGTGCAAAGTGATGCACATTGGAGCCAAAAATCTTAAATATAAATACACATTGATGGGGTCTGAACTGGCAGAGACTGACCAAGAGAGAGATCTTGGAGTCGTAGTAGATAACTCAATGAAAATGTCTAGATAGGGTGTAACTGCAATAAAGAAGGCCAACACTATGATGGGGATTATTAGGAAGGGAATTGAAAACAAATCAGCCGGTACCATAATGCCCCTGTATAAATCATTGGTGCGACCTCATTTGGAATACTGTGTACAGTTCTGGTCGCCACACCTCAAAAAGGATATTATAGCATTGGAAAAAGTGCACCTGGTATTTTTGGCCACTGTGTGACAGAGTGTTGGACTAGATGGGCCATTGGCCTGATTCAACATTGGCTTGTCTTATGTTCTTATGAAGTTACTCTCTTCTAATATTATTGACTTCAATGGACTTAGAAGTGTGTAACCCGGTTTAGGATTGCACTGTCAGTATTTGTTTCTCTCATGATTGCAATTGATTTTGATTTTCAGCAATTTTTTGCATATTATGAATATTACTTTGATGCTGTCGTCAATGCCATTTTCCTTCTTTGCTCTCACAATCCTGGTCTTAATTTAATCTTACTGGCTGCATAAACCCATGTGATTTTATTGATGACATCGCAATGCTGTGTCTAATGTGATGGCATCATAGACACTCAAAAACTGAATTGTTTGTTACCATACCTATTCAAATTAAATTGCATTATGAACAAATGGGGCAAAGGACAGTGAAAGCAAATAAAGGAAGAAAATGAAAAGTAGGAGCATCCAGGGAGATAAAAGAACACAGAACAGCACAGAATCAATGACAACATTCTGCAAGGTAGGCATTTTATCGATATATAAAGCATTTTTTGGTTCTACTATGCTAAAGTGCTATTTTAAAAAATACAGAAATGTGATTATAGTTGGTACTGACCTAGAAAGAGTTTCAATAAAATTAGCAACATTACTCAGGGGGAGACTAACATAAATGGTCAAACAAATTTCACCCCAAATGAAAATTTTGGCAACTCTGCAGAACTTCCTCACATGAAACCATTTGTAAAAAATTTTGGTAAAATTTTAAATAAGACATGAAACATTTCTCAGGTTATATCAAGTGTCATCAAGTGAAATGCTAAGAGTACTTAATTGAAACCCTGTTACACTGCATTTGTCTGCACTCAAGATGAAGGTAACTAACAGCATCGTTTTCACTGAGGTGGAGTGAATGGCTGTGTAGTGTTATGTCCCCTCTGTTACCAGATCAGAGAAAAACATTCCAATATGCATTGCATTCTTCCTGCCAAAGCATCACCCCAGTATCCAGAATGGATACAGCATTCTAATACACTTTTGAAAGCCATGTGGTGATATAAAAGTAGGTGGTTTTTCAAGGATTTGCAATAAAGATCAATTCAAACTGCCCCCCTTAGTATATTTGTTTGCTTTGTTTGAAAAGTCAAATGTCTTGATTTGTGTTAACTCTCTGCCATTTTGAGTGCCAAGGGTGAAACAGGTTCAAATTTGCAACTTTGGAGACAAAATGGATCAACAAATTTCAAGGTGCCACTTTTATCCAGGCTGTCATTCAGTTAAAAGAACTGACAAATTACTGGATTAAGTTCACATTCATCTGCATATGAATAAACAATAGGTCTAAAGAGAACTCTCTCTTTTGCTTTTAGATGATGCTTGCATGCACCATGGAAGTCTCCATCTTAGAAGTGATGTGCCTGAGACAGAATATTTTCTAACGTGCTATTTGCACCTGCAGCTTTTTTCAGGACTTTTATTAAATACCAGTAACAACAACTTTCAAACTGATGCCCAGTTAAACAGCAGCAATTTTTTAAATTTAAACGTCAGGTCCTACAGTGCCAAGACCACAGCCACACAACCTGGAAAATCTACAGCAACTAATTTTTAAATTGATCAAAACATTTTTAATCAATTCATATGAGTATTTAACAGTTCAGTCCTAAACAAAGTTACACCCTTCGAGGTTCATGACCTAGTTTTCACACATGAACTTGAAAGCAGATTGTACTTTTATTCTAAATCTACTTTTTACTTCCCTTATGCCCTGCTGTGATCTTTAGGTTCAGCCAAAAGAATTCTTTAGTGTTGCCCTGAGCTATCAAGAGCGGGTGGCCTTACTGAAGACCACTCCCAAATTTTAGAAACCTTCCCCTTGAATGCTACTATGCCAAGCTCATTTTGATTCTCAAATACAGTAAGTTAACATATCAGAGAGAAAAGGCTGAATTTAACCCTCTCTGAGATAAATTAGTGTATTATTTAAAGCATTTTAAATGTTTTTACATGTAAAAATGCAACACACCCACCCAATCTATGATCATAAAACTCAGGCCTGAATGCTACTACCTCATTAAACACCTTAAATCGATGCAAGAACCAGAGATATAACTGGCATTAGATTCCTTGCCAAAGAGCTTAAGGGCATTCAAACTCATTTGAGGTTAAGAAATTGGATCAGTCAAGTAGATTGTCTGCTCAGATCTCATGACAGGAGATTTTGTCCATAAAAGGTATGTGCATCACAGGCAAATTTTGTTGCAAAGTGTATACATTATGGATCCAGCAAGATCCAAAATGTTCCTTGACTTTTAGGGTCTACTGTCTAATGGCTTCCAGGACCACTAGACACAGACATTACAGGCAAGCTTTGCAAAGATTGTTTTTTTCTGCCTTCAACCAAAGTTAAAAAGTTGGACAGGAAAGAGATGTTATGAGCTTTCTATTTTAAATGTGTTGGGTTGTGCCCAATTGGAATTGTGCATCTATGTTTCAGGGCAACGATTCAGGGCATCTATGATTCAGGGCAATTAATAACAAATGGGACATCCCACCAGGAAGTGCGTTTGTGCAGGTCCCATTAATTTCCACAGGTGTTGCACAGGTATCTTCCTGATGCATTGAACCTATAACTAGAAGGTTGGATACTGCCAGGTTTTCAGCTGATGAAAAAGGAGGATGGGATCCCTGTTGACTACCAAAAGGGCCATGCTGGGTCTCATGGAACTTACATGGAGAAAAGCCATGTGGGACGGGGGCTATTTTAAGGATGAGATTGTATGAAAAAGCTGGCTGGATCCAATCTAGTATTTTGATTGATATCGTCCATAGAGTGCCTACATGTATATTTTAGTCCTACATATGAATATTTTAGTCCTAAAGGGGGGGGTACCAAACTTTAGAGTTCTGGTCTACCACTGTGTCCTTGGGTAGTGATATCAAAATCTTATCATAAATTTCAGTTGTGAAGATTTAAATTAGACTTCAGTGCTTCACATTCCTTTTTTTAAAAAAATCTCTGTTCTGATTAAAATCATATACCCTCCCTTTCCCCATCTAACAACTATTTACATAGTAGAATGTTTAATGCTTAGGCTTGAATGGAAACCCCTGCCTGGACTTGGCCATCAGTCTGTGCCAGCAAATGGAATGAGATGCACTGCATTCCTCAACTTCATTGGAACCTCTGGTTCCTTCATTTTGCATTTTTCACAACCATTCATCTATGAAGTAATGACTTTCAGAGCCCCATACACATACTGTTGCTTGTTATTTCTCTAAACTGCCAGTGTCTTCTGCACTGAAGAAAACAACACAATTCTAACATTCTCTGTACATTGTTAAGAGTTACAGCTAAGATGGAGATAATAGAAAGCACTTAACATTCAGCGTTTCAGTCCCAGAGAAATGCTGGAAAAAAGCTAAGTCTAATAACACAATCCTAAGTAGAGTTATGTCCTTCAGAGTCCATTGAACTCAATGGATTTAGAAGGATGCAACTCTCCTTAGGACTGCACTTCTGATGTGGGGCAGTGGACAGTCAAATGGCTCTTAATTGCTTTGGAAAAGTACAGAAACTACTACAAAGTTCTTGAAAAAATGAAATTATGGTTCTCTGCTTGCTCAACCAAAGTGGGGTGGGGGGAGTTTTCCATTTTTCACTGCCTCGAAAATGTTTGGATTAGATATTCATACTGCAAACTGTGATTTAAACAATCATGATTCACCACTTAAAACCCACGCTTTGCTAAATGTATGTGTATGAATTTTTTTACAGGATATTTGTTATATTTTTCCATTTTTCATGCTGGGAACTATGGGGATAACAGCCACAGTTACAAACTCATTTTCATGGGACAGCTAAACATATGCTAAGTTTAAGATTTTATAGAAAATTATTGTCAAAGGGCTTAAATGTGACAGCTTTGATGCTGATAACCTTAATTAGGTACATCTCCCTGTATAGAATCCAGATGCAGTACACTAAGTAAAGTGTGTTGTTGAGTTGTAACCAACTCATGGTGACCCCATGAAGTTCAACCTCATGGTGTTTCCAAGGCAAGAGATTAGTAGAGGTGGTTTGTTATTGCCTTCCTCTGCATAGAAGCCCATCTTCCTTCATGGTTTCCCATTCAAGTACTGAGCATGGCTGCTTAGCTTCTGAGCTCTGATGAGACTGGTCATTCTGGGCCATTTGGACTGCCATTGTGGTACACTAGAAAGATCAAATATACTTGTCATGCGTCTGGACCTGCCAGATGTCCTTGTTATGAGCCATGTGGCCATTTCCTTAAATCAGTCCATATATAACCTGATAAATTATTGCAGATATCAGGCATTATGAATGAAGGGCCTAAACAAACAAAAGCTTGATCCAGCCAGCTTTTTTTTTTTCTTTTTTCATAGCTAATTCCTATCTTAATTATCACCCCCATCCCAGTTAGATTTTGTCCATACAGATACAAAGATCTCCAGCTTGGCCTTTTGGGTGGTCAAAGAGGGCCCACTAATCCCTTTTTACCACTAGGAGCTGGCTGGATCCAACCTGCTTTCTTTAAACAACATCTAACTTCACACAGAGGATTTCTGGACACTCTTCACAATGAGGTGCTTTTTTATTCCAGTTCTGAGGTTGTAGAACATTCTGCATATGTTCACAGAAAAAGCTAATAACCTGGCTGTTGATGCATGGTCAATCCCAAGAGGGACACCATAAAAAGAAAGCTGTCTGAGAAATATAATTGGAGTCTGAGTGTAAATGGACCACTGCTCTGATCCAGTATGGCACCATGTTGCTTATGCATTTTTAAAAATACTTTCAAGGCATTGCATGACCGGCTCCACAAGCAGAGCCAAACTGAACAGGACATCTTAAGAACATAAGAACATTAGAGAAGCCAAAGTTGAATCAGGCCAGTGGCCCATCTATTCCAACACTCTGTCACACAGCGGCCAAAATATACCAGGTGCCATCAGGAGGTCCAGAAGTGGGGCCAGGACACTAGAAGCCCTCCCAGTGCTGCCCCCTCCAGCACCAAGAATAGAGTGCATCACCTGCCCCAGACTGAGAGTTCCCATCTATACCCTGTGGCTAATAGCCTCTGATGGACTTCTGCTCCATATCTTTATCTAATTCCCTCTTGAAACTGTCCATGCTTGTAGCTGCCACCACCTCCTGTGGCAGTGAATTCTATATGATAATCACTCTTTGGGTGAAGAAGTACTTTCTTTTATCTGTTCTAACTCAACTGCTCAGCAATTTCATGGAGTGCCCACGAGTTCTTGTATTGTGAGAAAGGGAGAAAAGTACTTCTTTCTCAACCTGCTCTATCCCATGCATAATCTTATAAACCTTGATCATGTCACCCCTCAGCCATTGTTTCTCCAAGCTAAAGAGCCCCAAGCGTTTTAACCTTTCTTCATAGGGAAGGTGTTCCAACCCTTTTATCGTTCTAGTTGCCCTTCTCTGCACTTTTTCCAATGCTATAATATCCTTTTTGAGATGTGGCGACCAGAATTGTACACAGTATTCCAAATGAGGTCGCACCCAGGGTTCTTTTCGTAGAAAAAGAGCTGCAGGAGCTTATTAGCATATGGTATGCTAATGAGCTATTAGGCTATTAGCATATGCCACACCCCCTGACATCACTGGAAGTGATGTCAGAAGGGGAAGCAAAAGGGGGGGAGGCATCTTCAAAAGCTGGCCTGGGTGGGAGAGCTAAGAGAAAAGGGGTTTAAAGTTTAAACTCCTTCTAAGTAGAGTTGGGCCACAGAAGGAGGAAAGAGGGAAGGAAAGAGAGAGAGTAGAGAGAAGGAAAGAGGGAAAGAAAGAGAAAGAAAGGAGGGAAAGAAAGAGAGGGAAGAAGGAGGGCAACAGGGAAAGGAGGAAAAAAGTGAAGAGAAGAAGGAGGGAAAGAGGAAAAGGAGAGAAGGAAAGGAGGGAATGAAAGAAATTTGGAGGCAATTCGGCCCCATTATATCCTATGGGCCATTGAAGTTAATGGTGAAAACATAGGGTATATTCTGGGGGCTGGAGGGGAGGGGTTTGAGGGAGAGGCTCCAAACTCACAGGGTAGATGATGGAGCCTCTCCCCAAGATACCCACTAAGTTTCAAGAACATTGGACCAGGGGGTCCAATTCTATGGGCCCCCAAACAGGTTGCCCCCATTCCTTCCATTCCTTCCATTGTTCTCTATGGTGGGAAAAAAGTAACTTTTTTGGCTCCAATGTGTATCACTTTGCATTTGGCCACATTGAACCCCATTTGCCACGCTGACGCCCACTCACCTATCCTCGATAGATCCCTTTGGAGTGCCTCACAATCCTCCCTGCTTTTCACCACCCTGAACAACTTCGCGTCATCTGCAAATTTAGCCACTTCACTGCTTACTCCCAATTCCAAATCGTTAATAAACAAGTTAAAAATCATCAGACCGAGTACTGATCCCTGTGGTATCCCACTGCTTACCACTCTCCACTGAGAAAGTTTCCCATTTATACTCACTCTCTGTTTCCTATTTATAAGCCAGTTTTTGTTTTTTTTAAAGAAAATTTATTCTCAGGATATAATAGCATGTTCCATATTTGACTAATAATTCTTAACATATCCTTTTCTAAAGTTTCCCCCCCTCCCCTGGCTTCCAACGATGCTCCACCCCCATTAACATTTCAATCAATATTCTCTTACATTCAATTCATTTTCAGTATTCGAATCATAAATTTCACTATTTTCCTTTTTCTATTTTAACTATTACAGTTTCTTTTGTTGCAACACTTCTATTATTAATAGCTATCAAAACAAAGTAGTCTATTTTTCACATCCCAGTTAAGCTCTAAATAGTCTTTAAAGTCCTTCCAGTCTGCTAAAAATTCTTCGTCTTGTCTTCCATGAAGTTTTCTTGTTAACTTATCCATTTCAACCATAAAAATCATTTTTTTAATCCACTCCCATTTATCAGGTACCTGCTCCTGCTTCCAAAACTGAGCATAAGTCATTCTTGCGGTTGAAATTAGGTACCATAGCAAAGTTCTTTTTGCCATTTTAACTTCTTCTAATTTGAGTCCTAAAAGTAACATTTCTGGCTCTTTTTTCAAAGTACATTTCAAGATTTTCTGAATATCATTATGAATCTCAGTCCAAAAAGCACTTGCTTTTTCACATGTCCACCACAAATGGTAAAATGAGCCCTCTTTTTTCTTACATTTCCAACATTTGTTAGACATATTCTCATTCATATTAGCAATTTTTTTTTTGGTGTCATATACCATCTATACATCATTTTATAACAGTTTTCTTTAACATTCACATGTTGAAATTTTGATCGATTTTTTCCACAAACATTCCCATGATGACATTTCTATATCTCTATTTACGTTTATAGCCCATTTCACCATTTGTTCTTTTACAGTCTCATCCTCTGTATACCATTTTAACAAAATCTTATAAATTCTAGAAATCATTTTTTTTACCTTTTTCTATCCAAATCATTTCAATTTCATTATTTTCTTTTCTAAAATCATATCTCATTTTATCAGTTTTAAATAAATCATAAATCTGTCTATAGCACTTTCGGTTTCGGCGGAGCGAATGGTGGCCACCTCTCGGGATGCTCCCGGAGATGGTTAGCCCACGCGCGGTTGGGGGGGTGTTCGCACATGCGAAAGACCCTAGTGAGCCTTAGGCAAAGGCTCCGAACTGGGGGCACTTGGGGAGTAGCCTCTTTGCCGGCAGACAGCTGGGAAATTGAGGCTTTCTCCCCGCCCCAGTTGGCCCCACTGCGTTGTGCCCGTATGGGACTTAGCAACGCCACCGACTTCCAGGAGTGAAGATAAGCGATATGAATTAAAATAAAAAGAAGAACTGGCATCAAATCGTGAGTTGGAGGTCTATTTTGAAGCTAAAACACGAACCCCCCTGTAAGCGCATAAGCATATGGGAGGAGGGAGGAATCCCCACCCCCTTTGAGAAACGGGACTTATAAAGGAAAAGCGAAGGGGGCGAAGGGAAAAAAGTGTTGGTGAAAGTACCTTCGGGGTCTCATTGAAGATTAGGAGCTAGCTGGTCTCCGGAGGGACACGGCACGAACTTTGATAAAGTAAACAAACAAAGAAAATGTCGGCGTTGAAAAAGGTCCCACAGAAGCCGGAAGAGAAGGGAGGAGGGACTTCCGGTCCGGGCAACCCCCCCCCAGAGCCTGCTGTCAATCAACAGAAAAGCGAGCTACTGCACCCTCTGCTGGATCAAATGCAGAAAATCAGCAAAACTTTGAGTAATATGGAAGGTGTTCTCAACAGTCAACAAAAACAACTAACAGAAACAGCAAAGAAGATGGAGGAGATTGCGCAGAAGTGTCTGGTCTCGACGGAAGACACCAGGAAAATAAAGAAAAGGGTCAACAAATTAGAAAAGCATCAGGATATGCAAGAAAAAAGAATTTTAATGTTGCAGATGGAGAAATCCAACCTGACTCTCCGCTTTCAGGGCATTAAAGAAGAAGAGAAAGAGGATCTCAGGTCGATACTGGCGAATGCCTTGGCACCCTTAACTGGCAGAGAAGCAAAAGAATTAAAAGAAGAGATGGATATGGCCTATAGAGCCTACTCCGCTTTTACAAAGAAAAATAATCTGCCAGCAGAAGTGGTTGTCAAGTTTACTAAGCAGCGTACTAGAGATCAAATTCTACGTGCAGTTTCAGCGGTGCCCTTGAAGATTGGGGAGCAGACTATCAGAACCTTGAAAGATGTTCCTTATGAAATCCGCATGAAAAGGAAAGCATATAAAGGATTGACCACATTTTTACAAAGACATCAGACTATTTATAGATGGAGTTTCCCTGAAGGACTGGTGTTTAAATATAAGGATAAAAGAGAGAAGATTGACTCCGTCTTCAAAGCACAAGAATTTCTGAAGAGACACGCCAGTACAGAGGAAGATGCAGCACTCGCAATTTGGACAGAATCAAGCAGTGAAGAGGACAGCGGCCCAGAGGAGGGAGGCGCTGGAGCAGGAGACGTGAAGGCTATAGAGGGCCCATCTTACAATTTGAGAGATACAAAAAGAAGACAACCTAAGAAATAACTGTTCGTGAAACATCTGAAAGGAGCTGATTAACGATTAACCCCAAGGGACTTTACTAACTTTACTAACAGAGTTATTTTGGACTCTTGAACGGTAAAAAGAAGATCTTCCAACCACGGTGGTTGCCAAAAACTGTATTTTTACTAACTAAAACTAACTTTTTAACAGAAAAATTCACTCCCCCCTTTTCTTAGTCCATCTATATACCCTACTTCTTTCTTATTATAAAAAGCAATAAAATTCTCTCCTTTTTAGGAGGGTTTATTACAATAAATAAATAAATAAATAAATAAATCTGTCTATAGTTTAGCCAGTCATATTCGAAGTCCAGTTCTTCTCTAAGTCTCATCACGAAACTTCTTCCCTCAGTTTTCTGAATGTCTCTATAGGGTAACCAGTCTTTCCCTTTATGCCTTGAAAGTGGTTTTATTACTTCCGCTGGAACAATCCACAATAGTCTTGCTTCGAAAAAAAATCTCTTGTACCTCATCCATGTCATAAATAATGATCTCCTTATGAAGTGGTGTTTGAAAAGGTTATCTACTTTGGATTTCTCATACCATAAATAGGCATGCCAACCAAATTTTTGGCCAGTTTTTGATCCACAATTGATGCAAGATAATTATAAAGAACTACTGAAAACAACAAAACAATATATAGAACGGTGGAAGAACTTACAAATATCTTCGATGGGACGGATAGCGCTAGTTAAGATGAACATACTTCCAAGATGGATTTTTTTATTCCAAACAATCCCAGTCCTACAAAATATGGCATTTTTAAAGAATTGGATGGATTGGTGAAAAAAATTATATGGCAGGGGAAAAGATCAAGAATTAAATTAAAGTCTGTACAAGATTTGAAGGAAAGAGGCGGCTTGGAATTCCTAATTGGACTCTATACTATAGAGCAGCGGCTTTGGCCTGGATTAGAGAATGGATTATGCTGGAAGATAAAAGAATATTAAAATTGGAAGGGCATGATCTACAATTAGGTTGGCACACTTTTGTATGGTATGAGAAGTCTCTATCTCATAAATACTTTAAAGATCATTGGTTGCGAGTACCTTTAATAAAAATGTGGTCAGTGGTACAAAAGAGTTGGTTTAGAAAGAGATCCAGGTTAATTGCACCATTGGAAGCATCTACATTCCCTAAGACGTACGAAGAGGAGACAGCAAGGAAATATTTAGATATAATAGACTTGAGGGGCAATCTTAAATTAGATGAAGACCTGTCATAGTGGCATCGAATACAGCTAGAGACAAGATTTGCCAAAGATAAAAAGGTTGGAATTTATGAGAAACTTAATGAAATGGAAAAGGTTCTGATGACAGAGGAGAAATTTATATTAAAAGTATGTAATATTATTGAAAGAAGCGATGGCTGATGAAATTGTTAAAAATAATATGGTTCAATGGGCTCAGAATTTAGGGCATACTATTGACTTGGAACAATGGGATCAGATATGGCGTAAGAATGTGAAAATAACAAAAGTGGTGACTTATAAGGAAAACATGTATAAAATGTGTTATAGATGGTATGTTACCCCTGAGAAAATTGCAAAATATGATAAGAACTGTTCTAATCAGTGCTGGAAATGTGAGAATAAGGTGGGCTCCTTTTTTCATATGTGGTGGAGTTGTGACATTACTAAAAAGCATTGGATTTGGGTTCATGAACTAATTAAAAAAATTCTAGGGAAGGTAATCCCTTTTAAACCAGAAGTTATGCTATTGGGTATATTACCGAATGACTTGACCTGGGAGGATCATTACTTGTTGATATCCTTAATTACAGCGGTGAGGATTACATATGCACGTTATTGGAGATCTCCCCAAACACCGAGGAGGGAAGAATATATTGCAAAGATATTGGAGGCGGCCGAGCTGGATAAACTGACATTAATCTTAAAAGGTCAATCAGAAGACATGTTTTTGAACACATGGGGTCGTTTTTATGATTGGTATAAAACAATTAAGTAGAGGTAGCTATAAGGTACTAGAGATAGAAGATAGCTTTGAGTCTAAAAAGTTGCATTTGGTATTGAAAAAAAAAAGTTTACTGATATAGCAAAAATTTAGCAAAGAAGGCTTGTAGAAATCAAAATGAGATTAATCAAAGTATTTAAAGTCCCTCTGTAAATGTTTGATGTTAGGTTAGATTGTTAGTTGTTGTGCTGTGGTGTTTTTGTATATTGATGTGTGTGTATTGTGTGTGTATTGTGTATTGTGTGTGTATAAAATGAATAAAAAGTGGCCTTTTGGCCTTTAAAAAAAAAACCACTAACAGGTTAGTGAGACAAGATTTTCCCTTACAGAACCCATGCTGAGTCTGCCTCAATAGTTTTTGTTCATCAATGTGCCTACTAATTCTTTCCTTAATCACAGTTTCCACCAACTTACCCAGTATCGATGTCAGACCGACTGGCCTGTAATTTTCCGGATCTCCCTTGGAGTCCTTTTTAAAGATGGGAGTGACATTAGCTACCTTCTAGTCCTCAGGAATGGAGGCAGATTTTAAAGAAAGATTACATATTTTTGTCAGAAGACCCACAAGTTCACATTTGAGTTCTTTCAGTACTCTCAAATGAATGCCATCCAGGGCTGATGATTTTTTAGTTTTTAAATTGTCCATCAGTCGTAGGACTTCCTCTCTTGTCACCTCAAACTGATTCAGGTCTTTCAAACCCCCTCCCAAAATCGGTGGTTCTGGAGTGGGTAAGCATTTCTCATCTTCCACAGTGAAGGCAGAGGCAAAAAATGCATTCAGTTTCTCAGCCATTTTTCTGTCATCCTTCAGTAGTCCTTTTACCTCTTGGTCATCCAAGGGCCCCACTGCCTCCCTGGCTGGTTTCTGACTTCTAATGTTTTTGAAGAAAGTTTTATTGTTGGCCTTTATGTTTTTTGTGATATGCTCCTCATGTTCCCTTTTTGCTTGCCTGATCAAAGACTTGCATTTTATTTGCTACAGCCTGTGTTCCTTTTTATCAACCTCACTGAGACTAGCTTTCCACCACTTAAAGGAATCCTTCTTACCTTTTACAGCTGCCATTACTTTATTTGTTAACCATGCAGGCTTTTTTCTATACCTATTTGTGCCTTTCTTAACCTGTGGTATATATTTTTTCTGAGCTTCTAGTATTGTCTTTTTAAATATTCTACAAGCTTCCCCAATGGTTTTTACCTTTTCCACTTTTCCTTTCAATTTCTTCCTCACATGTCCCCTCATACCAGAGAAGTTACCCCTTTTAAAGTGAAAAGTGGTTGCGTCAGTCTTTTTGGGCAACTCCCTATTTATACAAATGTTAAACTCAATGACATTATGGTCACTGTTCCCAAGCAGTGCAATCACTTTTACGTCTCTTACCAGGTCTTGGGCGTTACTTAGGACCAAATCCAGGATCGCCTCTCCCCTGGTAGGATCTGCAACCATCTGTTCCATAGCACAGTGATTGAGAGTGTCTAAAAACTCAATCTCTTTTTCCTGACTAGAACTCATATTGACCCAATCAATGTGTGGGTGGTTAAAATTGCCTATTATGACACAGTTATTTCGTCTAACCACTATCTTTAATTCATTCATCATTTTATAATCCTCTTCTACCTTTTGATCTGGTGAGCAATAACAAACTCCCACTGTTAAGCCTCCTTTTGGACCCACTATTTCAACCCATAGCATTTCCAGAAGCTAATCCAATTCTCTTACCCTCTCAGTCTTACTGGACTGTATACCCTCTCTGATATACAGAACCACACCACCTCCAACCCTTCCCCCCCATCCTTCCGATATAATTTATAACCAGGATTCACCATATCCCACTGATTTTCCTCATCCCATCTGAAATACCCACAATGTCTATTCCCCCCCTCCAACACCAAGCATTCCAACTCCCTGATTTTATCTCGGAGACTTCTAGCATTTGTGTATAAACACCTATAGTTTCCCATACTTCATTTAGGATTGTACTGTGGGTGAGGTAAATAGTTTCAGCTCAGTGCTGATTATTTTATTTTCTCATACAATACCTTGACATTTTGCCTGAGCAAGATGTTCCAAAGGCAGAAACTCAATATATGATAGACACTTCAGCAAATGCTCCACTTCCTTAGAAGTGCTCTCAATACACATCTTGTCATGTCAGTTGTGTTATGTGTTCACTCACAGGAAACACTAGAGGAAAATAGTTACTTGTCTGCAAATATCTACAGAGAGCAGCATCTGAAAGCCATACCACTCAGGAGTTCTCTTGTTGCCTTAGTGTACCCTTGTTTGTCTCAATCCTGAATACACTGGAGTAACTAGTTCTGATGCTTAGGGCATTTTCTATTAAAATATCTGAATGCCTTTAATTAACACATCCAGATGAACTAGTTAAGTCAAAATGGAAGACCATATAACATGAACAGATGATCAAGTGGGGTGCAAGACACCCCTTCTATGGCATATGCAGGCCACCCTTGCTCATGCAGATTTTAAGACCCCTGAGGGGAGCAATCCTATGCAGGATTCAATGGAGTTTACTCCTAGGAAAATGGCCTTAAGAGGCATCCTTGATTTCTCACATCCATGTCATAGCAACATGCCTACTATACTATATAGTTCTTCCTACTAAAATATATTCCTTTTAAGAAGGACACACAGAGTCCTTGAAAATCAGAAAAGTCCACCAGGGTCTTTCCATGAGACTGAAACTAAAGCAATGAGGAAAGTTCGGTTCCCCAGCCGTTGGCACTCAGGCCATTCAGCTGGGGGGCCGCCTTTGCCTCCCAGCGAGTAGAGAAGGCAGCGCTGACATGGCATTAGCTGCATCTGGGGCTAAGAGGGCAGAGCCTGAGTTAATTAGGCTGGCTTGTGGCTCCGGCCCTCATTTGTCGCCCCGTGCTCAGCCAGGAGGGAGCCTAGTGAGCTCTGTCTGTGTGGCCTCGGGGGTTCTAGATTGTGGCCCGGCAAGAGGCACAGCTGGAGCTGTGGGGATCACGAGTTTGCGAGAGGACAGGGAGCAGCTCAGCAGTGGTGCAGTGCATGCAGCGGCGGCCCGGTGGAATCAGTGGCTGCTCCCTCGTAGCTAGCGGCAGCGCATCATCTTAATTTTAGCCACGCCAGTTGTTTGGGCCTCTTTGGCCATGGGGCTTTCCTACATTCCCCTGTGTATGGGTGGCTGCTAGTTTGGATGTGGGGCCTGGTCTGTGAGACCAGCCTGCGGGCAGTGTGCATTTGGGCAGTCGGTGGGGTGGGTGTAGTGGCCAGGGTTTCTGAGGCGCAGTTCTCACCCCCCTTCTTCGGGCTTCCCAATTGTGTAGCGGAGCATTTTGCTAGTTCCCCCCCCCCATTTATCCTGAATCTTCTCCCCCATTTTTTCTTCCTTGGTTGGTGGTTTTGGCCTCAGTCCACCTGTTCCAGGCTGGGTGGTTACCAAAGGTGGCCCGAGCAGTTTGGGGTGAAGGGATTCTTTAGGATTGTTACTGTGCATTTCTGTGCTATGCAACTGGGCTGCTCAGCTGTTGCTGGGCCTTCACCAGATAATTTGGGGCAGGTGGCCATTTTTCTGGGGCTGGCAGCCATTTTGGGTTCATCTATTATTCAGTGGCCATTTTGAGGGGGCATTTTGTAGTCTGGGTGGCCATTTTGTGGGCTAGGCAGCCATTTTGTGGACTTGGGTGCCCCCCTTTTTTTCCCTACCAGGTTTGGTGTAGTGGTTAAGTCCACGGATTCTATTCTGGGAGAACCGGGTTTGATTCCCCACTCCTCCACTTGCTCCTGGTTGGCTGTCCTTGGGCAAGCTGTATTTCTGTCTCAGCTGTTCCTTAAAGGAGGCAGTTTCAGTATGAGCTCTCTTAGCCCCACCTACCTTGGGTGTCCATTGTGGGGAGGAGACAGGAGTTTTTGAGATGCTCTGAGATGCCTTGGGTGAAGGATAGGGTATAGATCTGGTCTCTTCTCTCTTCCCCTTTTGACTTCCTTTAATTATGGCACCTAAGAAAGGTACTGGATGCTCAAAAGGGAAACAACCTGCTCCTAAGGCTCCCCCAAAGAGGCCGGCCCCCACCCTCTCTTCTTCTTCTGAGGAGGGAGGGGACGAGGTGCAGCAGGCCATATTGGATTGCCTGATGGTAGTGGAGAAGGCTTCTGGGTTGGCTATACCTCATCCTCCTTTAGTTCCTGGACAGGTTGGATGGAAAGAAACTCGCGCATCATCTAGCAAGTGGTTTCAGGCTGAAGTTTTGACCCATCTTTCTTTTGTTGAGGGCAGGATTTCTGCAGGTGCTGGGACCAGCGCTGGAGGTGTGTATCACCAGGATGATGTGGAAGCAGGCCCCTCAGGAGCGGGGCCTTCTTAGGGAACAGATGCACCTAGTTTGCTGGCAGCTCCAGAAGATGCTGCAGTAGGTAAGTCGGCTACTGGTTTTCCTCCTGGGGCGGCATGGCCCTGGAGGCCTTGTGGGGCCCCTCTCACTCTGGGTCCAAGGTACGGCTACTACTTTACATAATCAGGGCATGGGGCAATGGCGGGGTGCACAGCCGGCTCAGTTGCCTCCGCAATGGCCCTATGGAGCATGGCATAGCCAGCCTCCTGCAGGAACGGGCCAGTGGTGTGGTTCCCCATCTTCTGGGGGTGCATCCTATGCTGCTATGCCTGCTTCCGAGTTACCTTTTGGAGATGTGGCTCTGCCATTAGGTGATCGTCTGTCGCCAGCCACCAGAGAGAAGATTTATAGAGGTGAATATGTCGATTTCTTTTCCCTTCTTTTTCGAGAATTGGAAAAGAAAGACAAAAATGACCTGGACGACAAGGACAAAGAAAAGCTTAGGAAAATGAGAGTAGATTGGACCTGGGCTAACTGGGTGGATGGATTTGTGGTTTTTGCAGGTGTGCTGGCAAAGGCGCAGTCTTGGCGAGCTGTGGCTTTATTTCAGTACTTTGACATTATCTATAAAGGGTATACGGGTTTCACTGGACCAGCATGGCTCCAGTATGCTGAGGAATTCTGTATGCGGGTGTCTATGAACCCTTCCATGGGGTGGGACCAGGTACACCCCCACCTTTGGCTGCAGATTATGTCCCCAGCTCTCCTTAATGTGGGTGACTGGTCACACAGTGGATACATTGTGCAGCACCTGTCTGTGCTGTTTAACACCCGCGGTGCCGCAGGTCAGGTGGTTCAACCCCACCAGCTATGTTGGGAGTCTGGGTCACAAGGGGTTTGTAGCAGGAAAGCCTGCCAATATAGGCATGAATGCCCTCTGTGCAGTGGACCACACCCTTTCTCAGCATGATTCCAGGGTAAGCCCTGGAGGGGCCGTAAGTGATTCGAACCAGGGGGGGTTCCGGGGCACCTGTGCTTGAGGATTGGTTACACCAATACCCTAGGAGGGAGGATAGTTTATATCTGTTAAATGGTTTTTGGTTTGGTTTTCGTATCCCCTGCCATGGCCCTAGGGTGTCTTTTATGGCACCCAGCTTGGCATCCATCAAGGGTTTGGAGCATGTAGTTAGGCACAAGATTGAGAAGGAAAGGGCAGAAGGTAGGGTGCTGGGCCCATTTCCCTCTCCACCAGTGGTGAACTTGAGGGTTTCCCCGTTAGGCATTGTCCCTAAAAAGGCCTGTGGTGAGTATCGGTTGATACACCATTTGTCTTATCCCCGGGGGGGCATCGGTTAATGATGCCATTCCTGAGTTTTTGTGCTCTGTGCAGTACACCTCCTTTGACCAAGTGGTCAGGGTGCTCCGCCGCTATGGGATAGGGGCTGAAATGGCCAAATGCGACATAAAATCGGCATTTAGGCTCCTTCCGGTTCACCCCAGTGACTTTGAGTTGTTGGGGTTTTCCTTTGAAGGACAGTTCTACATGGATCAGGCGTTGCCTATGGGCTGCTCTGTTTCATGTGCAGCCTTTGAACGTTTTAGCACGTTTTTGGAATGGGCCCTCCGTTGCTGCACGGGGATCCCCATGGTGGTTCACTACTTGGATGATTTTTTATTTGTAGCACCGTTGGGCTCTGGGGGATGTCAAGTACTATTGCAGAATTTTTTGGAACTGGCCGATGAGCTGGGTGTTCCATTGGCTCATGAGAAGACTGAAGGTCCTTCTCAAGTCTTGACCAATTTGGTCATCGAGTTGGATACCCTGGCACAGGCCTCTCGGTTGCCTATGATCAAGGTTGCTGAGTTGCGTGAGAGGTTAGCCACTTTCTTGGTGCACAAGAAGGCTACACTTCATGAGTTTCAGCAGCTAGTGGGGCACCTCAACTTTGCTTGCAAGGTGGTTGCCCCTAGGCGTGCTTTCTTGCGCAAGTGGCGTGATGCTTTGAAGGGTCTTCGGTTACCACACCATAGGACCAGGGTTACAGCGGGTATGAGGGCTGACCTCAGAGTGTGGCTGGAGTTCCTCAACTCTTTTAATGGAGTCTCCTTCTGGAGGACTGAGCTACAGTTGGGGGGTGGCTTGCAGATTTGTTTGTATGCTGCTGGGTCCCTGGGTTTTGGCATCTATTTTCAAGGGCACTGATGTGCCGAGGAGTGGCCAATGGATTGGGTGAGAGATGGTATTTCTAGGGACCTCACTCCTCTGGGATTTTTTCCCATTCTGGTGGCGGTTTGGTTGTGGGGGGACATGTTAGCTAATCACATAGTGCATTTTTGGTGTGATAATTTGGCTGTTGTCCAGATCATCAATTCCCTCAGGTCCTAATCACCTCAAGTAATGGACTTGGTGCAAGCGTTCACACTCCACTGCCTCCGTCTCAATCTTTTGTTTTTTGCCCGACATGTACCTGGGGTCGACAATGGGGTGGCTGATGCTCTCTCTCACAAACAGATGGGGAGGTTTCGACAGCTGGCCCCGGAAGCCGACCTGCATCTGGCTTGCATGCCATTGGAGCTGTGGCAGGTTGGAAGGCAGAAATGAACAGGGCAATTGGACTGGCTGTTGCACCAGGAATGAAGTGGGTGTATGACCATGTGGTCTGCCAGTTTTCCAAATTTAGGAAGGAGATAGGGTATCCCGACCTGTGGCCACTACCTGTGGACCATTTGCTACACTTCTGTGTGGTTTCCCGAGGTAAGGGGCTGGCGGTTAGCTATATTAAGGGATTGCTATCAGCCATTGCCTTTGCTAGTAAAGTGAAGGGACTCTCGGAAGTTACAGGTGACTTTAGGATTCGTAGGATGCTCAAGGGGTGGTCACGGGAAGTGGGAACTTGCAAGGATGACAGGCAGCCTATCTCTGCTGTGATGATATGAGGTTTGCAGGCTATTTGGGGGGACATCTGTTCGTCGGAATATGAGGCCTGCCTTTTTCATGCAGCTGTGCTGATTGCCTTTTTTGGCGCCTTCCGCATTGGCGAACTGGTAGCCCAATCCAAGATCAATGGGTCAGGCCATGCTTTTGAGGTCCGTGATGTCCATTTGCAAGGGGATTGGGTTCACCTCACCTTGAGGCATTCTAAGATGGATCAGTGTAGACAGGACACTGTTGTCACCATTGGTGTGTGTGTGGAGAAGGAGTTGTGCCCGGTGTCTGCATTGGCGGCTTATCTTGCTGTTAGAGGGTTAGGGGCTGGTCTCTTGTTTCAGCACCAAGATGAAAGCCCTTTAATGAGGCACCAATTTTGGTCCATTACTTCTACAGCCTTGGCTAGGTTAGGTTTAGCAGGGGTTCGATTTTGTACCCATTCTTTTAGGATTGGGGCATCATCCGCGGTGGCTGCTATGGGATACCAGGCCAGGGATATACAGAGTGTGGGCAGGTGGAGGTCTTTGGTTTACAAGGCTTATGTTTGCCCTGTGGCAGGTCTGTAACTGTGTGCTTGATGTTTTTGTTTGGTTCTGCTTTTCATTGTTCTTTTGTTGCATGTCCTGTTGGCTGGCCGGAGTGGAAGAGGGTCCTCATCTGCGGGCATAGTTATGTTTTTTGGGTGGCGCATTGAGCGAAGAGGTCACCCATTGCCTCGCAGTTAGGGCTCAGCCAACGGGCCTTGGTTGAATGGCTTGGTCGCCGCAGTTTGCGGTGGCCCGGCCTGTTACATTTGTTGTTTGAGGAGAGGGTCGGTTCTCCTCCTCATATTTTGATTATCCATTTAGGGGGCAATGATTCGGGCTTTATTAAAGGTAAAGCCTTGATTATTCAGGCTCAAACTGATTTTCTTGAAATTAAGTGGTGATGGCCTGAAATCTTAATTATATGGTCTGCTATGATGCCACATCTGGTTTGGTGCGGGACCTGCAACCCGTTGGCCATTGATAAAGCTTGCCGCAAGGCCAACCGGGAAATCCAGATTGCTCTTGAAAGGGGCCTGGGTTGGTATTTGTCTCACCCTAGCATACATGCGGGTGTTGGGAGCTTGTATAGGAGTGATGGCATACATTTGTCAGAGACAGGTATGGACCTCTTTTTGGAGGACTTACAGCAAGGGCTTTGTACTGCCTTAGCATCTTTGGTGGGTGTAAAGGCCTAAGCTGAGGCTTGACTTTTTCTGTGGCAGGAATTCGTTCCATACAGATTGCGGCATGGTGGCAACGGGTATAACCCCCTTTGGGGCACAGGGGTCCTTGGGCCATGTGACCCGGGGTGGGGAAAGCAGATCACCTATGGCATTGCTGGGATTTACCTCCCTTTGAGCCTTGCGGCTTGGGGCAGTTTCCTGGCAATTGGCTAATTACCAGGCTGACCAGACGCAAGCCATATTTCCTTGGCTCTCATCTGGGGCGGGGTGGCTCGCCCTAATTATCATGGTGAAGAAGGTGTCTTCGGCCCCCTGGCCTTGGCCATGCCACAACCAGTCTGTCCTTGCCGTTGGTCTTTGTGTTCAGTTTAATAAAAGTGGCCCGTTAATACCCAACTGTTGTCTGTCTCCTTTTTCCGGCTTGGGGGGCAACAGGGAAGTACTGCACTCCTACATGTTGATGAACATTCATAATTATCCTTCAGGGGCTCCTACATTTTTTGTCATTATAAAGTATAAATAAAACACTGTCTTTTTAGCATTATTAGCTTCACCTTTTTTATTAGATGTCTCCTCATCCTACTGTTGGTACTGATTTACACTATGTATTCTGCCTCAGTGAGTCTCAGCAAGAAAGGCAGATTATAAACAAACAAACAACTGGTTTAGAAAGTTGCTAAGAATCTTGTCCTCTTCATTGAATTCTTTCCTTGCCAAAACCTGACCTTCCACTCCAAATGAAAGCTCAGATCCCTACTACAAATTTTCACCATTAGCTGACTCTCTAAGTCACATTGATTGACTTCCCGAGATACTGAGAAAGCAGGATACACACACACACACGCACATCATTTTGAATAACAACCCAGGGTAGATAGACTCAAACCAGTTTGTACCATTGTTCTGCTCTGAAGGAGACTGATGGTGAAAAGTGCTGTCAAGTCACAGCTGACTTACAGCAGGGAGCATGCAACATACTCAGTCGTACATGAAGACCATCAGTGTATGTCCATGACTCTAGGGAGGAAGATGGAAAAGCAAGTGTTATTTTATTTACTTTATTTATAGTCTGCCTTTTTCACTGAGACTCAAGACAGATTACAGGATATAAACTGCTCAGTCAAACAGCCTAAAATGCCCAATGAACAGTGCAACAGGACTGGGATTAGAGAATTTAAGAACAATGTGAACAGCAAACTATTTAAGACAAGTTATTCTGTAAGCAATACAGGAAGTAGCTTCTAAGGTAAAGACTATGCTTTTATTGTACTTTTAATGTTTATTGTTGGTTTCAGCTAATTGACTCTTGAAAAATGGGATAAAGGTTATTTAAATAAATACAAATGTGTTAATTGTATCTCACATGAAGGTTTTAAATAGCCAATACTTCAAGCCACTCAAAGCTGAACCAAACATAAAGATTTAACAGGTCTTTGACATGGCAGGCTTTCCCACACAACTCATTTATATATGAATGTGTGAAATTGTCTTAGATCAGATTAAGACCATTAGTCCATCTAACTCACTGCTGTCTACTCTGAGTAGTAGCAGTTCTCTAGGGGGATCTTTCCCAACATCTGCCAATAAAGATGGGACCTTCTGCAAGCAAACCATAGGTTCTGCCACTGAGCCCGTACCCCACCTAATTTGCTGTAGTCTTCTCTACTTACTGAATGGCTATCCATAACTGTTGTACAAACAACAAGCATCTCCCTTTGCATACTCTTACTGACATTAACCTTGAACCAGTCTCCAGATAGGACTCAGACTCCGTACCTAGTCTGAAAAGAATTGGCATCAGGGTCTGGCCAGACTCACTGTAAAATAGAGTCCCAAAGCAGTCAAGATAAAAATTCATTGGTCAAAACAGGAGTCTCACATTGGATCTGGAAAACCACAGGAAAGCACTGTAGGCAGAAAGTACTCATTATGAAACAGGCAGCCATGAAACCACATTTTCTAAGATAAGCACCAAAGATAGATCCAAATAATAAATCATGATTGAATGAAGATCACAGAACTTGTCAGCTATTCACATCCTCCTTAGACCAGTGCAGAGACACTGTCCTTCCACAAATGGATACTAGAGGGTTACAAGTTGGGGACCCACGAGAATCCTATTCCCTCACATGTCCTCTCAGATGAGGCATGGCTCCACCCCACACCTTGCTGGCCTCAGCCCAGCATAGGTCCTGGCCTCCATAGCTGCCACCAGACCCAGAGTTTCCTGGCCTCTGCCACTGCCACTGGGACCAGAGCAACTACAAGCCTCTGGTCTTGTTTATCCTAGTCTCCACATTAGTGTGCCAAGTTTCAGCTTAAATCTGAAGGTTGGAAGGAGGAGCTGGTTTATATAGCCACTCCCCCATCTCTTGATTGACAGCATGAATCCCTGACTCAGCCCTTGTCCCCTCAAGAGCCCTGTGCTCCATTTCTGAATAGGGGTGAGGGCAAAAACATGCCCATTAGACTGAAGAATGGTGAAAAGAATTCTTTTTAAGCCAATAGGCCAGACTGACTACTATAAAGGCTTTCAGATTGTGCTTCCTTGATAATCTGAGGATTATATTACACAGTTGATGGACTAATCAGAATTTTTAAAATGAAACATGCAAATAATATGACAATGGAATTCTGCTTCTAGACAAAGCTTTTTAAACTTCCTCTTCCCAGGAAAATATATACATCTTAACTTAACTCATGACAAATTTATATTGTGAAACTTATTACAAAAGCACTCATTTTTCTTAACACCCTTCTTCTGTGTGGAACAGTATGGTAATGAAGAGGTATTTTACTTGTTGGTAAAGATGAGTAATGAATTACACAGTAAAATTTTCCCCCAGCTGCATAATCACTGGCAATGAACCAGAACGCTCATTCTGTCACTGTCATAACCTGGGATTTCATACAAAACCATATTAAGGAGCTTCCCTATTCAGCCCATCAATTGCTCTTGGAGGAAACATTCACACAATTTATTTTCAATTTATATTCAAACATCCTTCAAGGGGATTTCCCTGTAGGGAAATGCCCACAATTTCTTCCCTATGCCTGTATTTTTCTATTTGTTCCTCCATGTTTTTTGTCATCCTTTTCTCAAGATATGCAACTGCCTTAGACTGTCAGACCACCATTCCATTTAGCCCAGTATTGTCTGCTCTGACTGATGGAACCTCTCCATGGTCTCAGGAACAGAACGGTCTTTCTTATAAATGGAGATGCTGAGGATTGACCATGGGACCTCTTTTCTGAACGCAAAGTGCATATTGGCGAGCCAAAGCTTCTTCCCCCAAATGTTCAATATGGAAGGGAAGGGAAAGAAAGAAGGGCAGGACTCCTAGGGATGGAGTGAAGTTGTAAATTAAGAAGATGGGGTATAAAAAAATGAATTGCCTTATACTGAGTTGAGCCATGCTACATAAGTTCTTGTTAATGATTGGATCTGAAATCAACTACTTGCAAAGCATTCAACCTATTATTGAGCCTGACTTCCTCCCTTACATTTTAGGGATATGTACTGTAAGTGGGGAGGGGGATCCTGCTTGCTTAGCATCCCTCTGAGTTTGTGCAAGGGGTCTTGGCAGGCAGCTGAGCCATGCAATGCAAGACATCCGGGGACTGGAGGAGATCTGGGCCATTTCCACCCAGGTTATTTGCCCTGGGTTCAATGCTCCTCGGGCAGTGAGTTTTCCCCCCTGCTTCTCCACAGCATCATGGTGCACACATGCATGTCCCAGGGTTTCCTGATCTTCCTCAAATCTGCTTTGCAACAAAGTTTTGGGGAATATGTGTTTTCTTTGAACCAAGGCAAGGAGAACTGAGAGGCATGCCACATGTTCTGTGCTTAAACTACTGCACTTAAAAGCTGAATGAAAATACATTATGAAGAACAAACAAATACCGGTTTCATTATTGTTTTCCCTGAAGAACTGTGAGAATTGTAGTTCAGGGAGAATATTGAGAATCCATTCTTAGAAACTGTATTCTTCCATTGTCTTGTACAAGGCTGTAGTTCTCAGATTTCCCCGGGGAGAGGGAATACTCTGAAACTTGTATAAATCCAATAGTAATACAGATTTCCCCTTGGTGTTACAGCTAGCAGTATACACTCACTGGCAGTTCCTCAGCAAGACTTGTTCTTCCAGAGGATTGGGTCTCAGATAATTGCATAACAGAGCATACTCTATAGCATACTTAGGCCAATTGCTTCCTTAAATATGCACCTGAATCTGTTCAATGATGAATCCAGCCCTGCAGACCAATTGCTAATTTCACAAAGCTGTCCAGAGTATGCAGTGCCTCTATTGTTTGGATTACCTTTATGATGCCCTCAAGAATTACATCTTATTGCAGACAGTTACAGCTTATTGATTCTTGGGTACAACCTGAGCTAATCCTGAAAGAAGCTGTAAGGAACCTGAATACATTAAGCTCTGATGTGTTCCTCTCTTCGCAGTGTGTTTACTATGCTAAAAGGTGCATCTGCGAGAATTAATTGTGCTTCCTGTGTTCCTGCGAGGGACACTTCTGTGTTTCAGAAATTAATTTCTAAATTTTCTTTCCTTGTCATGGATACTGAAGAAGTCAGGTCAGATAATACAGCTTTATAAAGGCAATGTTCAGAGGGTTCAAAGGGCCTTCTATTGATTTGCATGTAGCTATAACCAGAATCAAATATAACCTTTTTTTTTTTAAGGCTGGATGAAATTCATAGTGGGTTTCCTAGATTGCCCTGAGCCCCAAGATTTGTAACAGATTATTTGTTTTCAATGGCAAAATGAAGTTGAGAGTAACCTCATTACAATGGACATACAAGTAAAGCAAACATAAAACTCATATTTCCTTGGCTTGTTGTATGAGCTTCAGAACCTCTTAATGCTCAACTTTAATATGAGTGTAGCATTATGGCCCTATACTGAACATAAGAAGAACTCCCCTTCCTCCTACCTCCAACTCCATTTTATGATGGCAGCCCTTACTGATGGATGGGGAAACTGATTTGTCAGCTGCCCTTCTTTTCACTTGCTTCTTCCTCAGTCTTCTTTGGTTTCCTGGTACCTTGGAAAACATGGTTTCAACAGCATCTGAGGCACTGAGGCAGATTTTCAGAAATATAGTTCCAAGAACTTAAGCTCTTCCATATCATATCAATGGTCCATCTAGTCCAGCACCCTGTTTCACACAGTAGCCACCCAGTTGCACTGAAGAGCCAACAAATGGGAGATAGAGGCAAAGGCCATTCTCTGAAATTGCCTCCTAGTACTGATATTCAGAGGTTTAGAAGTTCACTAGCCATCAAGGCTAGTAGCCATGGATGAACCTCTACTCCATGAATCTGCCTAACCCCTCTTTAAAGTCTTTTGTGCTAGTGACAATTTCTACATCAACTGCCAGCAAATCCCACAATTTAATTACTCATCGAGTAAGGAAGTACTTCTTTTTGTCCATCCTGAATCCATTGTTCAGCAACTTCATTGGGTGTTCCCACATTCTAGAACTATGGGGAAAGGAGTGAAGAAAGTTCTTGCTATGCACTTCCTCTGCTCCATGCATAACTTTATGAACTTCTGTCATGTCCCCTCTGCTCCAGATTCCTGATACGAAGATGTCAGACACCCTTAGGACTACATATCCAAGGGAATATCTACTGTGTGTGGAGTAGGAGAGCCAGGTCTCCCATTATATTGAGAAATAACCTCCCCCTGGATTCCCCCCAGTCCCTATTATGGCTTAATAGGGCAACGGGAAGAAATGGGGGGGAGGTTGATTCAGTGCTGTGACATCACCTGGTGCATGTCCAAATGATGCTGTAAAAATTACCAAAACAGAGTTTTGATGACTCTCATTGTGCCAATGCAATGGCATCCCTTCCAGTTCACATCAGGTGTGATGTCATGGTGTCAGTGTGATGCTGATTAGATAGGTCCCAACCAGTGTTCCCTCTAAGTTGAGTTAGTGTGAGCTAGCTCACAATTTTTTAGCCTCCAGCTCCCAGATTTTTGTCTTAGCTTAGGAAGGATGGCTCCAGAGCAAAGTAATTTATGCAGTAGCCAAATTGCTTGCTCACAACTTTAATTAGGGTTCCCAAGTACTTAATGCGTGGGAGTGGGGGATGCATACTCTTCGGCTGGATCAGTCCTCCTTGTAATGCACCATGCCATCGCCAGGAAGTGACGCCAGGAGACGCTCTGGCAATGGGGCTGTAAACTCGATGGTACCATTGAGTTTCCAGCCGCATTGCCAGAGTGTTGTCTAGCGTCACTTCCTGGCGACGGCATCGTGCGTGTGTCTTTCCTTCCCCCGGGGATGGTCCTGCCAGGACTTATCCGTCCCCCACCGAAATACGGTAAGTTCTTGGCAAGCCTAACTTTAATGCCAGTAGCTCACAAAGTAGAATTTTTGCTCATAAGACTCCACAGCTTAGAGGGAGCATTGGTCCCAACTCCTGACAATCTCCTCCCTGGTGCCATTGCTAGGCTGGCAGCCCTAGTGTAATGAAGATGGAGTAAGACAGAGGAGAAATCAGAGAGAGATAGCCAGAGGACTTGACTGCTCATCCAGCTGGCGGGATACACCCACTACTGGCCTACTACTACTACTACTGTAGCAGCAGCAGCAACAGCAGCAGCAGAACAGTGGTTTTATGCAGCAGAGGCAGCCATCACAAAGTAATATAGATATAAAGGGAGTGGTTGGAGAGGGTTGAGGACTGAGAGTCAGTTCAAACTAATGGGGATGGGGCTCTGGAATTATTCAAGAGTTCTTCATTGTTATTAATATTCGTTTAGACCATTCCTAACTTAAGCCAGAGGGTGTGCAGCCTTCAAATCATTTTATCTCACCATCAATAGCAGATTGTATAGGCAGCCATGGAACCCGTACATTTCAGATGAACAGTTGTAGTACAAACAATGGTTTGAGTTGGGTAACCACACATCCTGGTATCACCAAGTGTAGCAAAATGGTGTTCCCATGCTTAGTAAAACTCCCTGTGAGCCAGTGTGGGATGGTGGTTAGAGTGTCAGACCAGGATCTGGGGGAACCCAGGTCTGAATCCCCACTTTGCCATGGAAGCTTGCTGGGTGATCTTGGGCCAGTTGCACACTCTCAGCCTAATCTGCTTCACAAAGTTGTTGTGAGGATAAAATAGAGGAGAGGAGGGGGAAGCTGTTTTGGGTCTCCAGTGGGGAGAAAAGCAGAGTATAAATTAAGTAAGTAAACCTTTAGCATGTTTAGTTGATAATAAGTTTCAGTTATGTGAATTTCACTTCCTTCCATGTACCTATGGTTAGCAGTCCAGTGACTGTCTTAGTTCCAGATATTTTGGCTACAAATGCTAGCTATTTATCACTATTCCATGTGGGAAATTAATCCAATCAGTTATATGTCCATATTGTGAATATGACCTTTGTAACACCAAGATTTTCAGAATTCTGATTACTGTAGAATGTCAGACACAACATTCTACAATTATAAGGGAATTAAGATTGTACCAGATATTTAAACTTTGCAATACTTCATGACTGAAAGTAGCAATTGGGATATGTTGAAAATTTCTCTCCCAAACCACATAGATTATGCAAATATTCTTCTGTTTTTCAGTGCCATTTTCCTGGCTGCCTCTATTTCAGCATCATTTTTTCTCTAGCTGTTGCTGCTTTCTCCTGCAGCTCCATGGATGATCCCACTTTATCCAAACTCATGTTGTTAACAGCATCTTCATACTATGAGCAATCAGATTTGAGGATACAGTAGAATCCATGAAGACAACTGAGAGCATAAGCAATTTAAATTTTTAAGTGAACATTTTCACAACCCCAGAGGTAGGTATTTTGTGCTGCCAAAAAGATTTGCAAAACATGGCAAGCAGCTCTGGCTTAGCTCTGCGCAGAATCCCAACACCCCTAAATAAGTGATTCCACAGCTTAAAATCAGATTGTATTTACAAATCATAGGTTGGAGCCAGACCACATTTTCCAGTGGCAGCCCACTGATCTACACAAAATGCTGCACCTGGGGGACAGGGGATCCTGAGAAATGCACAGAAGGTCTGTGGTGGAAAACTGCCAATTAAGTCTGGATCCAACCCATATTTGTATCTTGCTGTCTCTCCAAGAACTAGGAATAAGTGAATGTTCCTTATTTTTAAAAAATTATATTCCTTTAAATTTTGTCGACAGTTTGGGGTTCCTGAATTTTCACTTTTGGTTGCATTTGGATTTCTTTGCATTGCACATCCTTGTGATACGGTTTTATTATTAAGCTATATGCTGTCTAGTTATATGGTATATAGTATATAATATAGGTATACAAGTGGGAACTCTCAAGGATTTGCAGGAGGCATCTCATTTCCCCCTCTCCCACTATTTCTTCTTTCCCTTTCCATAGAGTCTCCCTTTTTTCAGCTTCCTTATCTCCAGTTAGGGTTGCCAGCTCCAGGCAGGGAAATTCCTGGAGATTTGGGGGCAGAACCTTGGGAAGTGAAGTTTGGTTAGGGAAGTGACCTCATCAGGGAATAATGCCATAGATTCCACCCTCTAAAGCAGCCATTTTCTCCAGGGGAATTGATCTCTATCATCTGGAAATCAGTTGTAATGCTGGGTGATTTCCAGCCCTGAACTGGAGGTTGGCAACCCTGGTTGCTTTGAAGACGAGGAGGAGGAGAAGAGATTGGATTTATACCCCACCCTTTTCTTGGCGTCTTAGAGCGGCTTACAATCTCCTTTCCCTTCCCCTCCCCACAGCAGACACCTTGTGAGGTAGTTGGGGCCAAGAGAGCTCTTTTGAGAATTGGTCTTGAGAGAACAGCTCTGAGAGAACTTATGACTGACCCAAAGTCACACCAGCAGCTGCATGTTGAGGAGTGGGGAATCAAACCTGATTCTCCCAGATTAAAGTCTGCACTCTTAACTACTACACCAAGCTACACCAAAGTGGGAAAATGGCTGCTTTGGAGGGTGAAGTTTATGGCATTATACCCTTCTGAGGTCCCTCCCCCACTCAAATTCCCTTCTGTCCAGGCTTCAGCCCCCAAATCTCCAGGTATTTCCTAGTCTGGAGTTGGCAGTCCTATCTCCTTCCACCCAACAGCCAACCTACCTTTACCTGCCCCTTTCTTTTAAGCGCCCTGCTCCCGATACCCTGGGCAGCCTCTGCCTAGGAAAACTGTAGCCCAGTTTTGTGGTGCCAGCTGTGGAGCCAGGCCCACTTGCATGGTAGGGCACCCTCAAAGACTTGTGGGGTGGCACTTCACATTCCCCTCTAACCCCCTCCCCACACTGTTTCTCTCCCCCAACAAACTCAATATCCTTTCCCCTGCTTCATTCCCTCTTTCTCAGCCATTCAACAATCAAGCTTTTATCTACCTTCCATCTTCAGCTATAGTTACTACTTATTTACTTTGTTTTTGCCCCATTTTTTTCTTCATAGTGGGGTTCAAAGCAGTTTACATTATTCTCCTCTCCTCCTTTTTATCTGCACAATAACCCAGTGGAGTAGGTTAGTCTGAAAGTATGTGACTGGTCCAAATCACCCAGTGAGCTTCCTCAGTAAGATGGGGATTTGAACCTGGGTCTCACAGACATTACTCTGAAGCTCTAACTGCTACACCACACTAGCTTTCATAAGGTGGCTGCTGTTAAGTAGTACCAAGCAGCCAGGCCTAATTTAGGCTGATGGTATCAAGTCATCCAGAGGTTATTTCCATGCCTAGGGTTGTCAACCTCCAGGTGGGACCTAGGGTTGCCAGGTCCTATTTTATTCCCAGCAGGGGGATTTGGGGGAATGCTGGGAGGGGCCATCTCTGGTATGATAACATCACACAGAGTAACATCATTGCATCAGGGATGCAGCATTGTGTGTGCATGCCCCTCCGCTTTTCCCCAACTATTTAAAGGGGATATTGCGGTTCCAGGTCCTACTTGGGACACCGAGGTCGGCCCGCCTTGTACCCACACCCCCACGCTAACTTCAAAATGACTCATACAAACAGTTTCCTTTGGAAATTAAGTGGATAAATTTGGCCACAACTTTTATTGGTTACAGCTGTAGAGCATTGGCACAGCATGGGTCCACCGGATCCGACCTATCGGCTGGCCAGCGTGCCAGCCGAGTTAACCATTACCCAGCCAGCCGGCATGGGTAGAGAAGGCGGGAGGGCAGGTTATCGGAGTTCACGCGGACGCTTGCCCCTATGTGAGCTCCCCTGCCCTCTGGCTGTGAGGGTAAGCACTGTTATTCCTTGAGCTAGCCAGCTCCGTTCCGCCCTCACGCCAAGACCCTTAAAGGGGTCCCCCAACTCCGGAATTGGCACGCAGGCCGAATTCCGCCAACGGATCCGGCCCCATGCTGTTACCGCTGAAAGTTGTGACAAAGTGTGCAAGAAACAATAGGTAAACGTTAACAATATCATAACCTACAACCCACTAAACACCCCTTTTCATACACCCAAATTCAAAATACCAAATCCCAACACCATAACACACAGGGAGGGATGGGTGGGCAAACCGGGCTCGCCTCGTGGTCGAGTGGGGAGGGGGAGCGGCTTCCCTGCTGCTTTTAATGCCTCCCCCTCCCCGACTGCCCTGCTGACCCCCATTGGCTAGGGAAAGGGGGGAGGAGGCGCGTCTTTTCCCACCGCGCCCCCGGCCCCCCTTCCCCCCTTCTGGCCGGCCTCTTTGTCCCCGCCCGTCCCCGCAAATGGCGGGCCCGGGCTACCCGGGCCCTTTCTGCTTCTCTTTAAAAGGTTGGGGGAAAGTGGGGACCACCCATACCTCCCCTGCAAGCGGCAAGCTTCCTGCTTGCAGGGGAGGCACAAGCAGTCCCCCAATTCAAAAGAGTGGGCACCGCGTATGCCTGCCCTGCAAGCAGCGCAATCACTGTTTAAAGTAGACCAAGCACACACAGCACCCATGCTTTTGAAGTGGGAGCCACTCATGCTTGCCCTGCAAGCAGTGAGCTCACTGCTTGTAGGGCAGGCGAAGGCAGACCCTACTTTAAAAGAGTGGGCAAACTAACCCAAACCAAAGAAAGGAAGCCGTAATAAAGCACTACACAATCCAAATGAAATACTCATAACAAAGATTCTTGCATACATGTAAAATTAAACAAAGTGCAAAAGAGGTCCAAAATAGTCACAATGGTAATTGACGAAGCTTTCCGGAGTATCTATTTGTTTTGTGAAGACTTTATCCGAATGAGGACCATAACTTTAGTGTTTTCATCCTTGCCCGGTGGAGTTTACCACACAAATAACTATGAGGAACTAATTCCAGATGTAAGACTGATCTTGTATAAATGCATTTCCATGATGAATAAAAGACAGAAGATACACCAAAACTTATGGTCCTCGTTCAGATGAAGTCTTCATGAAATGAATAGATACTCCGGAAAACTTTGTCAATTACCACTGCGACTATTTTGGACCTCTTTTGCACTTTGTTTAATATTACATGTATACAAGAATCTTTGTTATAAGCATTTCATTTAGATTGTGTAGCGCTTTATTACAGCTTCTTTTCTTCAGTTTGAGTTAGTTTGGCTATTTGGGCTGTGACTTCTCTGGCAGTTTTAAAAGAGTGGGCACCACACACGCTTGCCCTGTTAGTGTTGAGCTCACCACTTGCAGGGCAGGCATGCATGGCCCCCTCTCTTTTCAAGCAGGGCTGCTGACAACTGTTGGGGCTGGGCTTCCCCCTTCTGGCCAGCTGGTTGGCTTCTGGGAGCAGCCCTAAAAATCAGGGGATCCCCCGCCCCCACTTGGGGACTGGCATCCCTAGTGGGATCTGAGAATCTCCTAGAATTAGAACTGAACAAAGATCTGTCCCTTGGCATAAAATGGCTGTTCTGTAGGGTGGTCTCTATGGCATTATATCCAGCTGAGGCCTCTCCTCTCCTCAAACTCTGCAGTCCTCAGACTACCACAAAATCTCCAGGAATTTCCCAACCTGGAGCTGGCAACGCTAACCAGGCCTGGCCCCAATGAGTCCTCTCAAAGGCTAAAATAGGCCTGGAAAGGGCCCCCTCATCCTGCCTTTTACTGACAGTTCAAAGTCTGGAATCTGTGGTGGCCTAACAATGATCACTGAGGGAATCTTTTGCTTAAATCTAGTGCTGCCCCATTTATGAGTTTGGTGTTAAAACCCCAATTTATTAATTTATTTTAGATTTCAGATTTTTCTGCAAACCTGGGGTGTTGTTCAAGTTTGTAAAAAGAATTGTCTTGCCTTTTCACTACTCCACTCTCTGGATTTAGGTATCCTCAGATTTGGTCTTAGTATTAGATTGCAAATTGTTTGATATACAAAATCGAAAATGAATATATTTCATGTAGAAAAATGGTTGCGAAAACAAATATCCCACTAAGCAAGAATAAAAATTGAAAGAGTTAGTCCCCATCTGAAACAGCAGGAATGAGATATTTGAAATCATTTCCATCAAGAATGTCAGGATAATATGCATGAGGTTATCTAATTTCATTCTCACAAAACCTCCAGGACAGACTCTAGGCTGAGAGCTAGTGGGCTGTCCAAGGAAACCAGTAGGCTATCTAAGGAAACCATATCTTTTCAGTGCCCTTTCCATACTCAGTGAACTGTTGTAGAAGCATCTCTATTTTCATAGGGCTAGGTAATACATGTAAATTTATTCAAAGTGGAAATTTTAAATTGTACTAAGAATGGCATGAGAAAGAACTGTCTAATTTCTTAAAAGCCCTTTCTTTTTACACCCACTTTTTTGTGCTATTATTTTCTTTGTAAGATCCTTTCTTGGTGATAACATGTCATTGCCAACATGCTGAACTTTAATATAATAGTATAAACTGATTAATTATGGATCCTGCCTTCACCAAAGGATTGTGAAAGAATATGCCCCTGCCTTCGTTTTTGTAGATTTTTATGTTGCTGACACTGGCCCCATTTAATTGGCCTCCAGGCACATGATTAGAAAAACAGTAAGTACAGCTGACCAGGGCATGCATAATTAGAAAACAGCAAGGTAAGTTCAAATTGATTTAATCTCATTTCATCCCTGAGGCTTTATCACCATTTGGCCTAGTTCCCTTTATCCATTCCAAGATGATAACAGTTTTATTTGGCAGTGAATTAAATAACCAAATAGATTTGTGTCAGTATATAGGTCACACACAACGAGCATATTTTATATTATGCCGTCTGCCAATGAGGATGTAATGTCACATATGGAGATGTTTAAGGGAAGGGGAAATCAGCCTGAAGAGAGAGAGCCCACCATTCTGTTGGTGGCTGTGAGAAGCCTTGGGCAAGTTTAACTGGAGATTGCCAGGCAATCCTCTAACCAAGCAGCACTAGGAATGGAGAAACATTTCCATTTCCATTCTTGCTGCTCCTCAGTATTAACATAGGAGGACTGCAAAATTACCAGATATATTAACCAACTTTGATATCATTTTTCAAAGTAGTGTAGTAGAAGCCAGCTTTTATTCACATAAAATGTGCTTTATGAAAGCAGAATTTAGATTTTTTTTTAGAATTTAGATTTTTTTTGTATAGTTTTAGAAATACAGAGACAGAGAACATAATTTGATTTGAGATCTGATTCAGTAATTTCTCTAAGTACATCAGTTTAAAACACTATTTACCCATTCATTCCAGGTCCCAGTATTTGTGACATTCTAGTATGGCCACATACTGACAATGGTGATGTAGTTGAGAAGGGGCTAACTCTGCTTTCATCACATGGATAGGTGGTCAGCAAATGTGTCTTACCCTACCCCTGGGGTATTGCTGAATATCTATTGTCTAATGAACAAGTTGGCCAAATCTGAAGATAATTAAATCTGGAGGCTGGACCTGTGATTGGACAAGACAAATCTTTCTACAAACCTAAAAAATGCCAAAGGGTTGCAGAAAAATCTGAAAAAAAGAAATACATTTAGGTGTTTAAAAAAACCCAAAATGGTAAAAGGAGTACCTATAACTTTAAGAAACAGATTTCCTCAGTGGCTGTTGCTAGATAACCACAACATTTTGGTTTCTGTCAGTAAATGCAGAAGGCAGAACAGGGCCCCTTTCATTGGGGTCAGGCCAGGCAGGAACTACTGGGTGACTTGATATCATGTGACCTGCATGACTCATCTAGGTCTGGCTGCTTGTTGTTGTTCAACAGCAGCCATCCCACAAAAGCCAGTGGGGTGCAGTGGTTAAAGTTTCAAACTAGGACATTGAGTCTCCCTTCTGTCTTGGAAACTCACTGGGTGACCTTGGGCCACTTATACATTCTCAGCCTAACTTACCTCACAGGTAAGGCCAAGGGTGGTCATTAAGAGCACCTGGACACCTCCATGTGGATTGATGACTTCCCACATATATCTGGGCTGGCCAAACAGAAGAGATGTGCCTGAACTACAATTCCCATGCAAGGTGGGAGAGGCTGTGCCCAGCCAGCCTGAGGCAATGCAGAGAAGACAGGGCCCAGCACAACATAACTCACATGAGAGGCAAGACAGGGGAGATGGCAGTGCCTGGCTCAGCCTGATAGAGGTGAGGCAGACACTGGCACCCACCAATCCCTGCACAAGGTGAGGTAAGACAGAGGGTGGTGCCTGGCCTGGCCAACCCCTGCCCAAAATGAGGCAGACACTGGGGCCTGGCCTAGCCAATGACCATGCAAGGTGAGGCAGATGGTGGCACCTGGGCTGAACCCGACAGGAAGCAAGTCAAAGGGCTGCACCCAGCCCAGCCAAACCCAGTATGAGGCAAAGTAGTAGGTGGTGCCTGGTCAAGCCCCATGTGAGAAGGCAAGTCAGAGGCACTGGCAGAGTTTAAACACTGAAGAGGAATGGAACACCAAGTCTTTAAAGAAAATAACTCAGTTTATTAAAGAAAAAATAAAATCTGATAGAGGAGGGGGAGAGAGGCTCAACTAACTGACTAACTGCTGTGAGGGACAGGAACAAAGGGGGAGGGCTCAGTTGGAGCAGGAATTCTCCAAAGAGCCAATCAGGAGATAGGAAGGACATAATTTGAAATTATGGGAAATCCCTGATCTAACTATGCTAATTAGCAGTCCTTTAGCTGTCCTCTATAGGCTTTTCTTCTGATCTTCTTCAAGTAGGTGCACTATTGTTGTTGGTCAGTCGCACAGTCAAGTCCGACTCTTCATGACCCAATGGACCACATCACACCAGGCCCTCCTATCTTCTGTCGTGCTCTGGAGTTGGCTTAATTTCATGTTCATTGCCTCGATAATACTGTCTAGCCATCTCATCCTTTGCCGTCCCCTTCTTCTTTTTCCTTCAATCTTTCCTAGCATCAAGGTCTTCTCCAGTGAGTGCTCCCATCTCATTTGGTGGCCAAAGTATTTGAGCTTCAGCTTCAGTATCTGGCCTTCCAGGGAACGGTCAGGGTTGATTTCTTTTAGGATTGACTGATTTGACCTCCTTGCAGTCCAAGGCACTCTCAAGAGACTTCTCCAGCACCATAATTCAAAAGAATCTATTCTTTGGTACTTGGCCTTCCTTATAGTCCAACCCTCGCAGCCATACATTACTACTGGGAATACCATTGCTTCGACCATATGGACTTTTGTTGGCAGGGTGTTGCCTCCACTTTTTATTACACTGTCTAGGTTTGCCATCACTTTCCTCCCAAGGAGCAGGCGTCTTTAAATTTCATGACTGCAGTCACCATCTGCAGTGATCTTGGATCCCAGGAACGTGAAGTCTGTCACTACTTCCATGACTTCCCCTTCTATTTGCCAAGGAGTGATGGAGCTGGATGCCATGATTTTAGTTTTTTTTTATGTTGGTTAGGGTTAGTGAGATATACTGAGTTTGAGACATGTATTGTGATCAGCTCATAGTTTATTAGTGATTTCAGCTTAACTCTAAGACAACCTTAGCACGGCTGGAACCCTGCTTATATGCATGCAAAACACACACGCACACACTCCCCGTGATAGGCTATTTACATTACAACTCCTGCTCTAGAAGTTCCTTTCAGGATCCTGGCTATCTATTGTTCTGGCAAAACAGGCTTAGTTTCCAAGTACTGTTCAGGCTCAGTACATAACACCCCTCCCCCCTAAGTTCAGGAACACCTCAGCATACAAAGACTCTTAAGTAGGCTGGTCTGCGTTGTTCCCAGGTTGAACATCGTGGTTCCATCTGAGGTGCCGGGGTCATTGGATCGGGGCTCCGATGGTGCTGGCACTGCACTGCTGGATGGCTGCGAAGCTGGCGGGGTGTCTGGTAATTCCATGGCTGCCTGATCATGTACTTTATCTTCCCAGTGGTTTGGTGGTGTGTTGTCTACCAGGGGTTCCCTCGTGGTCTCTGGTTCCCATGGCCGGGGCATCTGTGCATCACCTTCTTCTTGATCTGCCGGAGGAAGTGGTGGTTCCACTGGAAGTAAATGACTGTGGAGTTGATCGATATGCCTCCACAGCACTTGGTCATCCTCAATAGATACCTAATACAACAGGGGCCCTGTAACTCTGGTCACCCAGGCAGGAATCCAGGCTGGGCCACTGGGGAAGTTCCGGTGCTTAGACAGGGTCACCCGGAAAGAAGCCACAGGGTGCCTCTTGGTTCTCAGGAGTTGAGCGGTGCTCCGGAGTGAGGTTGGAGTGAAGGTGGTCTAAATGGGTGGTTAGGCACCTGCCCATGAGAAGTTCTGTGGGGCTATGGCTGGTGGAGGTGCTCAGGGTCACTCGGTGGCCGAAAAGGAAAGCTGCGAGCTGGTGGTCCCAATCTCTGTGGATGATTCACTGGAGGGACTCCTTAGTGATCCTCACAGTCCTTTTCACTTTTCTGTTGATGGTTGGGTGAAAAGAAGTGGATTGGATGTGCCAGATTAGGTAGTGGCCCATGAACTTGTGGAACTCCCCAGATGTGAAGGCCATTCTGTTGTCTGTCACGATGGTGTTGGGGAAGCCGTGGGTACAGAAGATCCATCAGAGGGCCCGAATTGCTGCTTTGGAAGACATGGAGGAGACGGGCACCACTTCCAGCCATTTGGTGTATGAATCTACCAAACTGAAGAAGATTTGGCCTTGGAAGGGGCCTGCAAAATCCAGGTGTAATCGGGACCAGGGTTTGTGGGTGGACTCCCATTGTTGCACTGGGGGCCTTGCTTATCGTGCATTTGTAGTTCGCATGGATGGATGTCTCCATTGGGCTTTACTGGGGTCATGATAGGGGTTTCCCATAGGGCGTGAGGTATGGACTCCAAAACTCCTTGGGCTACTAGCCAATCCAGCTCCTCATCTATCTTTGGCTTCAGGGCAAATGGGACACGCCTGACCTTCAGCCATATGGGCTGAACCCCCGGGTTGAGTTGTTGGGAGACTGGAGGTCTGGTGTAGTGACCAAGCGTCCCATCAAATACTGTCAGGAACTTGTCACACACCTTTTGAAAGTCTCTGGTGGCCACGTGGTGCACCCCTGTCACTCTGAATCTGAGGGGCATGAACCAAGCAAGTCCTATGAGGCTTGTGCAACTGCCTCTTACTACCAGCAGATCCAAAAGTCCATCAAAGTGCTGGTACTGCACTCAGAACTTGCCCTCCCCCAGGATGGACACCTCATTTTTAGAAAAGTCCCGTAGGGTGAAGCTGGCTGGCCACAAGGGGGGGCCTTAGGAAAGAGTATCTTAAATGTGTCCTCAGAGATTATAGAGATGGAAAACCCGGTGTCAAGCTCCATTGTACAGGGGCTCCCCTCAATCAGGATTTTTACAGTAATTTTGTCAGGGGTGTCCCGGGGCAAGCTCAGTACCTGCTCCTGCTGGATGGAGGTGGTGTGTAGCTCTGCAGAGTGCGCTGATGTTTCAGTTGCCACTGGTCGCCTCTGGTTCCCTCTGGCACGACAGGCCTGGGTGAAATGGTCGAGCTTTCCACAGTTCCTGCACATGGCGTCCTGGAATCAACAGGTCCTCCTCTCATGGGGCTCTCCGCAGCTGGCGAACGTGGTCGGTGTAGCAGTGGTGCCGGTGCGTGGTGGTGCAGATGGGCATTGCTGTATTGATGGTGTGTGGTGTCGAACAGGGCACTGGAGCTGTAGGACCTCACCAGTTTCATCCTCTGAAGTGTCCACATGGTGGGTGGTGGTGTTTGGTTTCCATAGAGATGGCGGGCTTTTTGTGTGCTGGGCCTCCATGATGAACTGTTCCATGGCTTCCACAGCTAGGGCCATCTCCATGGACTCTTTGAAGTTAGGGTCACCTTTTGTGGGGAGCCTCCTCTGGAGCTGCTTGTCCCTTATTCCACAGACCAGCTGGTCACAGAGGGCGTCCTCAAGGTTAGAGAAGTTGCAGTGCTGGGTGATCTGTTGTAGCGCTGTGACGAAGTCCATGATGGACTCATTGGTAGCCTGGTTCCTCTTGTGAAACACATGGTGGGCGGCAATGACGGAAAGCTTAGGGGAGAAGTGTTCCTTGAGCTGGTCCAGGATCATCTGATAGGCCATGTCTTTGAGTGCCATGGGAGTGATGAGCAAGCAGGTGATCTCGTAGGTCATGTGGCCACAAACCCAGAAGAAAGTGGCACGCTTCTTCTCCATTGCCTCAATTCCGGAGGACTCGAGGAAGAATTCAAACTGGCCAAGGTAGGACTCCCAATCCTCTGCGGTGGTATTGAATACATCAAAGTGTCCTGGAGCAGCAGCCATGGTCCTGGTAGTGATGTGATGCACTTGGCACTGGAGCTCGATATGCAGCGCGGTGCTGGAGGGTGCTGGGCTGGCTCAACAGGATCCCACCTTTGTTGCCACCAAAATATACTGGGTTTGAGATGCTTATAGTGATCAGCTCATAGTTTATTAGTGATTTCAGCTTAACTCTAAAACAACCCCAGCAGGGCTGGAACCCTGGTTATATGCATGCAAAACACCACACACACACACACTCCCCGTGATAGACTATTTACATTGCAACTCCTGCTTTATAGGTTCCTTCCAGGATCCTGACTATCTAGTGTTCTGCCGAAACAAGCTTAGTCAGTTTCCAAGTACTGTTCAGGCTCAGTACATAACAATTATGGTTAGAGTTAGGGTCAAACCAACTTTTGTGCTCTCCTCTTTCAATCTTAGCAAGAGGCTCTTTAAGTTCTCCACACTTTCTGCCATTAGAGTGGTATTGTCTGCATATATGAGGTTTTTGATGTTTTTCCCAGCAATGTTAATTCTGGCTTGTGATTCATCCAGGCTGGCATTTCATATGATGTACTCTGCATATAAATTAAATAAGCAAGGTTACAATATACATCCTTGTCATAGACCTTTTCCTATGCTAAACCAATCAGTTGTTTCATATCTGGTTCTAACTGTCACTTCTTGACCCTGATACAGGTTTCTCAAGAGACATGTGAGGTAGTCTGGAACTCCCATCTCTTTAAGGACTTGCCATAGTTTGTTGTGATTCATATAATCAAAGGCTTTAGCGTAGTCAATGAAGCAGAGGCAGATGTTTTTCTGGTATTCCCTTGCTTTCTCTATAATCCAGCGAATGTTGGCAATTTGATCTCTAGTTCCTCTACGTCTCCGAAACCCAGCTTGTACTTCTGGCAGTTCTCTATCCCTGTACTGCTAAAGCCTAGTTTGTAGGATTTTGAACATGACCTTGCTAGCATGTGATAGTTTGAACATTCCTTGGCATTGCCCTTCTTTGGGATTGGAATGTAAACTGACTTTTTCCAATCCTGTGGCCACTGTTGCATTTTCCAAATTTGCTGGCAAGTTGAGTGCAGCACTTTAACAGCATCATCTTTTAAGACTTTGAATAGCTCATCTGGGATAGCATTACCTCCTCTAGCTTTGTTGTTAGTAATGCTTTCTAAGGCCCATTTGACTTCGCACTCCAGGATGTCTGGCTCGAGGTCAGTGATCACACCATCATGGTTGTCGAGGACATCAAGATCCTTCTTGTATAGTTCTTCTGTGTCTTTTTGCTACCTCTTCCTAATCTTTTCTGCTTCTGTTAGGTCTCTACTGTTTTTATGCTTTATCATGGCCAGCTTTGCACGGAACGTTCCCTTGATTTCTCCAATTTTCTTGAAGAGTTCTCTATTCCTTCCCATTCTGTTGTCTTCCTCTATTACTTCGCATTGTTCATTCAGGAAAGCCTCCTTATCTCTCCTTGCTGTTTTCTGGAAATCTGCATTCAGTTGGGTAAATCTTTCCTTTTCACCTTTGCCTTTTGCTTTCCTTCTTTCCTCTGCTATTTGTAAAGCCTCATCAGACAGCCACTTTGCTTTCTTGTATTTCTGTTTCTTTGGGATGTCCATAGTTCTTCAGGCACGCTGTCTATGAAATCTAGTCCCTTAAACCAGTTCTTCACCTCCACTGTATATTCATAAGGGATGTGATCTAGGTCAAACCTGAATGGTCGAGTGGTTTTCTCAACTTTCTTCAGTTTAAGTCTGAATTTTGCAATTAGTAGCTCATGATCTGAGCTACAGTCAGCTCCAGGTTTTGTTTTTACTGACTGTATAGAGTTTCCCCATCTTTGAATGCAAATGATATAATCAATCTGATTTTGGTGTTGCCCATCTGGTGATGTCAATGTGTAGAGTTGCCTCTTAGGTTGTTGGAAGAGTGTGTTCACTATAACCAGCATGTTCTCTTGACAAAACTCTGTTAGCCTTTGCCCAGCTTCATTTTGTTCTCCTTGGCCAAACTTGTCCATTATTCTGGTTACCTTTTGACTTCCTACTTTAGCATTCCAGTCCCCTATGATGATGAGGACAATTTTTGTGTGTGTTAGTTCTAGGAGGTGTTGTAAGTCTTCATAGAAGTAGTCCACTTCAGCCTCTTCTGCATCAGTGGTTGGGGCATAGACTTGGATTACTGTGATGTTGAATGGTTTGCCTTGGATTCGGACCGAGATCTTTCTCTCATTTTGAGACTGTACCCCATTACTACCTTTTACACTCTCTTGTTGACTATAAAGGCCACACCATTTTTTTTCTATGGGATTCTTGATCACAATAGTAGATATTACGGTCTTCTGAGTTAAATTTGACCATTCCCATCCACTTTAGTTCACTGATTCCCAAGATGTCGACGTTCAGTCTTGCCATCTCATCCATTTTTGACCACATCCAGCTTACTTTGATTCATAGATCTTACATTCCAGGTTCCTATGCAGTATTGTTCTTTGCAGCATCAGACTTTCCTTTCTCCATCAGACACATCCACAGCTGAGCATCCTTTCAGCTTTGGCCCAGTCGCTTCACTCTTTCTAGGGTTACTTCACTTGCCCTCTGCTCTTCCACAGTAACATATTGGACACCTTCTGACCTGAGGGGCTCATCTTCCGGTGTCATATTTTTTAGCCTTTTGTTACTGTCCATAGAGTTTTCTTGGTAAACATACTGAAGTGGGTTGCCATTTCCTTCTCCAGTGGATCACGTTTTGTCTGAGTACTCTGCTGTGGTCTGCCTGTCCTGTGTGGCCCTCTATGGCATAGCCCACAGCCTCATTGAACCATGCAAGCCCCCTCGCCACATTGAGGTCTGTTGTGCAAAACCACGCAAGTTCCCTTGCCATGTCAAAGTCTGTTGTGCAAGTCCACAAGATTCATTTTTCTTCGTAGAATCTCAACTTTTCAAAACAGTGTTCAGGTTTAACAACTGCATGTTTAGAAAACCATTTGTATTCTACCCTCCTTCCTGGAGGTGCTTCTGTGAATGTCCATTTCTGATTCTTGATTGGAGATGTAATTCGTTCCTCTGTGGCATTTCCCCATCTTTCTGCTTGATCAGTGGGCATTCTCTTTATGTCTTCCCATGTGGAAGGTGCCATTGCAGTCTCTATTTTGGTCAGGTAGGAGAGTTTTCTTGGTGATACTCCTTAGTTGGATCTAGCCAATTGTCTGACCTCTGGTTTCTCATCCCCTTCTGGTGCCTGGGGCTCTTCCAGTGTGTCATCTGTAGGTTCCAAGGTGGTTGATTGCATTGCTTCTGTCTGATGTATTTTATTTTCTTCCATCAGTTTGGATTATATAGTGTCCATTTTTTCCTGTAGTTTCAGATTTTCCTTTTTCATCTATGTAGATTACATTGCAAATTAATATAGTTTGTGTTTTTGGATCAAGGATTCTATATTCCTTACACCCCAAAGTGTATCCAACAAAAATTTCTTTCTCAGTCCTTTAAATCCAACTTGGACTGCTTTTCTTTGGGGGTGTAGGCAAAGGCTTTTGACCTAAGTATCCTTAGATGTTTCGTGCTTGGTTTCTGCCCGTATCACAGTTCATATGGCATGCTATTGGCACCTTTTGTGCACAGCCTGTTTTGTAGATAAGTGGCTATGTTGATGGCTTCTCCCCAATATTTTTCTGATAGATCCACTTCTAGTAACATGCACCTGCACATTTCTGTCAGGAAACAGTTTTCCCATTCTTCTATGCTATTTTGGCATGTGGGGACTGCCATTTCATAAATCATTGGGAGCCCAATTCAGCTTGGAACTGCAGTGTGGGGAGAGCAGTGGCTCCTGCCTTTTTCCACACCATTTTCTTGAGCCAAAATGACCATGGGAGGAGTTTCTTTCCCATTTTGAGCTGTACAGGTATGTGCATCATGTAGCTTGGCCCTTAGAATACAACTCTCAGTAGTTTGCAATGAAGGTGAGTTCTAATTCCAAGGGTAATCTGAGCAAGAGAAGAACTCCTCCTCCTCCACTTCCTCTCCTTCTTCTCTCCCTCCTAATCTCCCCAACTCTGCTAATCTGGGATGGCTGTGGCAAGGGTAATTGTAGGCAGGCAGAACAGTCAGGAGGAGGGAGGGATTTCCATTCTATTTTTGCATGTCTCTCCATATGAAAGAGGACATTGATACATGTTTCCAGACCTGGTTTCCCTGCCCTCTCAGTGGTTTTATTTCTTATATATCCTACCACACTTCCCCATGAAGGACTTTATAGTATACTTACCTATATTGATAAACACTGCCTTCATGAAGGAGAAGTATATTAACTATTTGTCAGAATATGGTTACCGGGGTGCTGAAAAATTGGATGGGAACACAATTTCTATGCATTTGAGTTACTAAGATCAAATTTCCCAACTCAAATTGTTTTGATTTTTTTTTATGACTCAAATGCCATGCTGAGCAGTTTTGCACTGATGCAGTAACTGCTTATGACACAAGTCCAGTTGTTTCTTGGTTAAAAAAAAAAAAAAGCTACCCTTGATAGTACAGCACATTCAAAACCTAAGCACATTAGAGTGTGTATGTGTAAGTCCCATGCACACATTTCAGCGAAAGCATGGAGAACATAAGAAGAGCCCTCGTGAATCAGACCAGTGGTCCATCCAGCTGCGCATCCTATATAACACAATGTCCAGTCAGTTGACCCAGAGGGCCAAAAACCACATCAATAGAGGCCAAGGCTGTCACTGATGTTGCTTCCTCACCCTCATATTTGGAGGTTTACTGCCACTGATTGTGGAGGTTCCCTTTAGTCACCATAGAGACAGGTCAAGATGGGTAACTGTGTTAGTCTGTCTGGTGCAGTAGAAAAGAGCAACAGTCCAGTAGCACCATTAAGACTACAAAACATGTGGCAGGGTATGAGCTTTCGTCAGTCACTGCTCACTTCTTCAGATACTCATACACTGACACATATTTTGTTAGTCTTTAAGGTGCCACTCTTGCTCTTTTCTACTACTTTAGTCACCATAGTTAGTAGCAACTGATAGACCTATTCTTCATGAACTTGTCTAATCACTCTTCATAGCTATCTGTTCTGGTGGCCAGTGAATGGATCCAGTACACACATTCCTTCCCCTCACATCTGTTCATCTGAGTGCTTGCATAGAGATATTGCAATTTTTTAAAAAAAGAGAAGTATAACCTCAGATTGTTCTGATTTGGGATGATTCATTCATTCATGTACCAGATATTAGTTAGCACTGGATTTGAACAAAGTGTATTCCTTAAAAAAAAGTGATACAGGTTTCATAATCTTAAGAGTAGTTTTTTTCCTATGGCCATGGTTGTATCACTTCAGCAGTGGGTTGTTCCACATCAGGCTTACGTGCCAAGAAATATAAAATATCTCAATGCATCACGGGGCATTTGGAGAAAGAGAGGGTGGTGAGGGTAGTGTTAGTAGCATTAAAGGATCATTGTATACATGTATTTACAAAGACCTCAATTCTGGTATTGCAAAAACAGATGCAGCTATTTTGTAGCATTTCGCTCATGTGGGCTATAAATGCATAGCTTACATATTTTTAAAAAAATACCTGGTTTAAATATCAAGTCTAAGGGACCATAGTCCCCAGCCCTACTGATTTTTCTGAGAGCCTTCTTATCTATCATTCTTAGATAATTTAGATATATAATATTTATATTTCTGGATTGCCCAATCCTTGAGTGCACAGGGCTCTGAGTGATTTACAACAGATTAAAACATCATCATAGCATTATCAAAAACAACATTAAGACCTTAAAATCATCATATTCTTGTTGGCAAATTGGTAAAATGTGGTTGGGATCCTCTTACTGTTAGATGGATCTGTAACTGGTTGACAGATCACACCCAAAGAATGCTTGTGAATGTTTCCTCATCCTCTTGGAGAGGAGTGACGTGGAGTGCCTCAAGGATCTGTCCTGGGACCTGTTTTGTTCAACATCTTTATTAATGATTTGGATGAAAGAATAGAGGGAATGCTTATTAAATCTGTAGATGATACTAAGTTGGGAGGAGTAGCAAATACAGTAGAGGACCAGATACAGGGTGATCATGACAGGCTGGAAAACTGGGCTAAAACAAATAAAATGAATTTCAATGGGGATAAATGAAAAGTTCTGCATTTAGATAGGAAAAATCAAATGCATAATTAAAGGATTGGGGAGACTTGTCTTGGCAGTAATATGTGTGTGAAAAGGATCTAGGGGTCTTAGTAGACCATACACTGAACATGAGCCAGCATTGTGATGAAGTAGCTAAAAAGGCAAACACAATTTTGGGCTGTATCAACAGAAGGATAGTGTCCAGATCACGCAAAGTGATGGTATTGCCTTACTCTGCTCTGGTTAGACCTAGGGGTGTGCAAAATAATAATAATAATAATTCAGCCCAATTTGGATTCGGCCGAATCGGGCAGAATCAATTTCGGCAGGCAGAAAGACTCCCACATGTCAATTTTGGCAGGCAGAAAGACTCCGGCATGTCAATTTTGGCAGTATGAGCCTATTTGGGAGTCTTTTGGCCAGCCGGATGTCAATTTCGGCCCCATTATATTCTATGCGCCATTGAAGTCAATGGCAAAAACATAGGGTATATTCTGGGGACTGGAAGGGAGGAGTTTTGAGGGAAAGGCTCCAAACTTGCAGGGTAGCTGCTGGAGCCTCTCCCCAAGATACCCATCAAACTTCAAGAACATTGGACCAGGGGGTCCAATTCTACAGGCCCCAAAACAGATTGCCCCCATCCCCTCCATTGTTCTCTATGGTGGGGGAAAAGTTACTTTTTCCCTCGGTGCTGTTGGTGGCTCTGGGGGGGAGGAGGTTTGAGGGAGAGGCTCCAAATTTTCAGGGTAGCTTCAGGAGCCTCTCCCCACATAAACTGCCATGTCCCAAAGCAATTGGACCAGTGGGCCCAATTCTGTGGGCACCAAACAGGTTATCCCATTACCTCCATTGTTTCTAATGGGGAAACCCAGCCAGCAGCACTCAAGGCAGGCAAGCAGGCAGCACCCAGCAAAAAAACAAAAAACCTTTCATTTGTTCTAACTTCTAACCTGCAATTCATTGAGTGCCCATGAGTTCTTGTCTTGTGAGAAAGGGTGAAAAGTACTTCTTTCTCTACCTGCTCTATCTCATGCATAGTCTCGTAAACCTCTTATCATGTCACTCCTCAGTCATTGTTTCTCAAAGCTAAGATCCCCAAGCGCCTTTACCTTTCTTCATAGAGAAAGTGTCCTCCTCTTATCATTGCAGTTGCCCTTTTCTGCATTTTTTCCAGTGCTATAAATATTCTTTTTTGAGGTGTGTGTGGTGTGAGTGGTCCAATGAGGTTGCACCATCAATTTATACAGCTATGGTGGAAAACCATTGCTGTCCTCAACCAAAAGCCTGGTGGAACATCTTTGCCTTACAGATACTGCAGATTGCATTAGATCCCACAGGGTCCTGGTGGTTGCTGGCAGAGAGTTCCACTGCATCAGAGCCAGGGCCAAAAAGGACAGCTGAGGACAGCTGGATATCTCTGGAGCCAGGGATCACCAGCAGATTGCTCTCACCAGAACGTAATGCTCTTCCGAGGACATACCAGAGGAGATGGTCTTGAAGATATATTTGTTGAATGTCGCTGTTTTCAATTACTGCTGGCTGTGTATATTGACTTCTATTGTGTATATATGGTGACATAGTGCTTATATAGAATATATACAATACTTATATCACAATGTAACATGCAATGTGTCATGGTGATTTGTTGGTGTACACATAATATTGCAAATGCACATGTTCTATGGAAATCTTGAATGTAACAAAACAGGAAATGACATAGAAAATAGAACTAAGAGATTTATTTTCTCAGTGCAACAGCAAAACTGAAACAGGAATGAGGGGTTAAAACATGGGGAATGAGGAGTGAGAAATTAGAAATCATCTGTGGTATAGGCAATGGGGTGATACACATCCATATTTCCGTTTCTGGCTCACCCTGGCTTCTTACTAATCCATATTGTAGACAGAAACTAGGATAGGACCCCTGTACTCTTGGATATTGTGGTACCATAATCACTCACCTGGATTTTCCTGTCACAACTGGAAAATTCATGGAATAAATGTGTTGGATCCAGATAGCTTTTCCACTCTATCTCTTCCAATTCCACTCCATACTACAACCTTCATCCCACATGGTTTTTGTGCATCTAAGTCTCCTGATTCTCAGTATAACTTTTTTGGGTGGCCAAAGACAATGTCACCTTCTTTTTTCACCAGAAGAATAACTGATTCAAAGCAATCGAATGATTACAGTAGTACCATATCCAATATGTAGATAAATTGTTACACAGCTGTGAAAGTGGGCAACAATTGGTGAGAGAAGGACCCATCAAACCAGGTCTCACTGGAGTTATTTCACTTCCTGAATAACTTTTTCAAGTGATGTGAAAGTAGGTGCTTCCATAACAGTTTGCTTCATCATATCCCCTTCTTCTCTTCCATGTTGTTGATCATAGATGCAAATGGAATATATCTAAAACATTAGTGCAGAGCTTCCAGTTGTACACCATTTGAAGGTTTCAGTATTGATGTCCTTCAAAACATTAAGATTGTTCTGATTTACCCTTAAAGGGGTGTGTGGCAACAATACCACATGTTTAAGTTTTATCCAAGCATGAAGGCCAACCATCTAAAGTAAATTCCAGTTTATCTTTAACATCTGTAGAATTTTACGCCTATTTACTGCATGGATTTACTTATGTTTAGAAAAATATATATATAGTTTATCAAATCCTGCCTGAAGTTACAAATCACACATAATACAATATTTGCTTTCTAAATGTCATGTTTAAGGAAGCCTTTCTGGCTCAGCATGGTGGTTGAATGCAATATCTGGTAAATCCTTGGGAACCAGGATAAAGAAGTAGGTGTGGCCATTTTATTCTCATGTCCAAAGTGCATACTTCTATAGATCTTGGTCTGTTTGCCCTGTAGCCACAATTTCTTATTCAATTAAATATGCTGTACAATTATTTATTCTGTTGGCAATGCACGTGTCAGCTTCATTAGTTCAGGTTCCACTGTGCTGAGGAAAAATGAATTAACCTTTGATTAACACCTCTTCCTCTAGAATTTTTTGTCCCACTCTTTTATGTTCAAACTATGCAGACTATTGAATGAAGACCAACATACAATTCTCTATCAAAATTTAATCCAACATCACAGTCAAGGAGGATCTGTTGTAAGTCAGCATACTTTTTTACTTCAATTTCAACCTTATAGATGTATATGCATATGTGTATGTATGCATATGTGTGTGTGGCTCTCCAATGGTAGAGCAACATGCTGGAAGAAGGCTTCTTGGGCTGGAAGGCTTCCAACTTTGCTCAGTGGAGTGGGAGGATAGGTAGGATACATCCCATTGGAAAAGAGCAGGTTGTTGTTGTTGTTCTTGTGCCATAGAGACATTTGTCTCAATTAGAATTTCATTTCACATGTCTAGTGCAAACCAGTGTCCCATGAGAATTCCAATGGTTGGGTCCCTTCAACTTTCAAACTCAATTTCACTTCATTCTTCTCCTTATGACAGCCCTCATCCCATGTAAATTTCATCCATGCAGGTCCCATGATGCTTAGCATAGCCTTCTTGGTTGTCTCCTCCTTTCTTCACTAGCAGAAAGCTGGGTGGATCCAACCCAACATATGCACAGTTTGGTCATAACAAAGAAGGGGCTGTGGCTCGGTGGTAGCACTTCTGTTTGGCATGCAGAAGGACCCAGATTCTATCCCCAACATCTCTGGCTAAAAAGATCTGGTGGTAGGTGATGTGAAAAACCTCTGGAAAGCCACTATCTATCTGAGTGGACAACACTGACCTTGATGGACCAATGGTCTGGTTCAGTATAAGACAGCTTCATGTGTGTTTATTTACTTATATGAAGGAAAGAGATCTAGTCCAGCATTCTGTTTTAGAAAGGAGCCAGATAGACATTACTGGAACCACACAGGCAGGGGATGAAAATGGTGCATGCCCAGTATCTTCTGTTCCAGTGATCCCTAACAAGGCTCTCATGAGCACCATGATACCTGCCAATGTTTCAATCTCATGTATATTAAATGTATTGAAATATAGAGAACTTATACCTTTTCGCCTCCAGTGGCTATTTCCTCATGCCCATTTTCTTGTTCCCAAAGAAAAGAGCCAGTCCTGGCGTTTCTCCAACTACTACAAGCAAGATACAAAAACAAAAGCCACAAGATACCTTTTATTAGGACCAACCAAAATGATAAAAAACAGTGTGCAATTTTTTTTTAAAAAAAAAGTGTGCCCCGAGGGGCAATTTTTATTTTTATAGTACACCACACACTACGCTTTTGCCAGAAGGAGTCTTCTTTACTTTTGAAGGGAGAAGATTCAAGATAACATCAGTCTTCAAGGCATCAGACTTTTTGAGAACATATGGAGAAGAACTTTCGGATGACCAGGTGGAAAGTGAGGAAAAAGAGGAAAGAGAAGAGGGAGAGGGAGAGAAAGAAACGGAAATCGAACCTCAAGGAGCAGTGGCACCATTAACACCTTTAAGACCTCCTAAACCACCAAGACAGAAAAGATTCAGATTGAAAAGATCTCCAATAAATACGAGACAAAGGGCAAAAGACGAAAAGGAACAACAACAGAAGACAAATCAGGATGGATGAAAGGAAATTGAAGACGATTTCAGTTAATGTTAATGGCTTAAACGGACCTCAGAAAAGAAGGAAAATCTCATCAACTCAAAAAATACAATGCAGATATTACATGTATTCAAGAGACCCATATAAAAAGAAAAGATGAAAAATACTTGAATTACAAAGGCTTAGGGAAAGTATTTATAGCTTCAGATGAAGAAAAGAAGAAAAGAGGAGTGGCTACATACATAAGAGCATTTACAACCTGAATTAGTTTATGACTCAAAGGATGGAAGAATTTTGATGATGGCCATACAGAGACAAGCCAAGAGAACATTGATTGTCAATATTTATGCTCCTAATCAAAACCAAGAAAAATATTACCAACAAATTCAGAAAATTATTGCAAAACAGGACTTCCAGGAATTGTGTATTCTTGGAGATTTTAATGCATTTTTTGACAATAAACAAGACAGAAAAATAAGCAGTAATAGAAAAAAAACAAAAGGAAATTGTTTTCCCGATTCATTGTGCCAGATAATAGAAGAATGGCAACTATCAGATGAATGAAGAGTAAGAAATCCCAATACACATCAGTATACATTTTATTCGGCAAGACACGACTCCTGGTCTAGATTAGATATGTCTTGGATGTCCCCTTCAATGATTAAAGATTTACTGGAATCAGAAATTGAAGCAAAAACATATGCAGATCATAATCCAGTAACTTTTGAAATACAAGGAATACAGGGCAAAAATGGACATTAAATCTCTCAATTTTGAAAAATTCTAAATTGGTGGCGAATCTAAAGAAAGAATTTACATCCTTTTTTAAGGAGAATCTTACACCTGATATGCCGAGAAGAATAGTATGGGACACATTCAAAACCATTGCTAGAGGTCATTTAATAAAAGAAGCAGCAAGAGTAAACAAGAAGAGGAGTCAAGAATATCTTAATTTGAAGAAGGAGATACAGGAACAAGAGAAAAAAGCAATGGAAATGGGAACAATGAAAGGTAAAAGAAATAAGATTATGTTGCTTATGCACAAAATGAACTGTTTATTGTCATTAGAAATAGTAAAAAAAAATGACTTTCGGCAAACAATTTTTTTAAAAAAATGCTAATAAACCGACTAGATGGCTTGCATATCAAGTTAGAAAACAATCAGAAAAGACCTTCATAAAGACTCTGAAAAAGAAGGATGGGGAAGAAACAAATAAATTACAAGATCTGAAGAGTATAGTAGAAGGTTTTTATAAGGAATTATACAGAAAAAACAACAGTGTGCAAATTTTTGAGTTCTCCAGAACTGTTTATCAGAGGCTGAGTTCAGACTGGCAATTTGCCCCACTGGCAATTTGCCCCATGTTTCCCAAGCAGATTAAAGGGGGTGTTCACACAGGCACATCTGCCTGGCGTTCCCCACCTGTAGGCAACCCGTGCTGTTCCGCTTCGCTCCCGGGATTAAAAGATACCTGTTGAAAGTGGTAGCAAATCCCGGAGAGCCCATTTAGCCTGCTGCATTCCGCTTCCCGGAAGGCTCAGCCAAAAAGCCGGGAGCAACCCGTGTCACACATAAGGCAGCAGTGATATGATTGGCTGTGCTCCACTCTACCACCCAATGCGGTGCCGGCGCAACGGGATCATCCCCAAATAGGCCGGATGCACTCATAGGTACCTGGCCGATTTACAAGGAAAAAGCCATTTACAGCCGTGCCTCCAGGCCAGCAATGTGAACGCTCCCGCGCACCTCCTCCCGGTATGCTCCCACATCAGTCAGCGCAGTATGACTGGGAAACCCCAGAACAGTTTGTTCCGGGACTTTTTTGCCATGACTGGCTCCCGCTTCAAACTGCCAGTCTGAACTCAGCCAGAGTGATGTTAAAAAAGAGAACTGCTTAATAAAGAGGTACTTCAGAAGAGCCCAGAAGGAATTAACTCTGTGTCTGCAAGGAGCAGCTATGAAGAAAGAATTGCTTCATCAATGGAGAAAATTTGGCTTGGAACCTTGTAAAATGTTGTGACAGCCATTTTATAGTTAGCTGCACTGCCCCCCATTAGCCATTTTGTGGTGGCATCACTCAGTGTTCTCAAAATTACAAAATTGTTGTTGTTCAACAAGGTTGGTGTCCCCCTATGCTATTCAGACATATACTGACTCTGAACATAAAGATTTCACAATTTAATCGTTTATCAGGTCTTCTATACATTGATCTTACTCTTAGATTAAATCATCTGAGATGGTCATCAGCATCACGATTTGTGGTTTGTAGAATTCCAATGTGAGTGTGACACACTATTGAAATAACAGGGGGAGCCCTTTCCTGTTGATTTACTGGCTAGAGTTTGCTGCTTTAGGCTGAAATAAGCACACTTTCCTAGGAGCAAGCTCAATTGAACATAGTGGACTTTGGTTCTGCAAAAACAACCATAGGATTGAGTTGTTACCACATCATTTATTTTAAAACTAGATTATCAGTATTTATAGTTGTTGGATACCCAAAATTCAGGCAAGCTGTGGCTCTGCATTCTGCATGTGCTCAGAAGTAAGTTAAAGTTTAGAAATTACCTCCTCAATAATATTTTTGCATTGGTCAGACTTTAGGATACTTGAATCCGGTGACTGGACTGTGAATGGGCAAATTTTTCTACAAACCTGAAAAGGGTCCCAACTCCCAGGTTAGCAGAAAAATGTGAAATATGAAAGGAAGGAAGGAAGGAAGGAAGGAAGGAAGGAAGGAAGGAAGGAAGGAAGGAAGGAAGGAAGGAAGGAAGGAAGGAAGGAAGGAAGGAAGGAAGGACGGGGAGGTAAAAACCTGCAAATGATAAAAGAAGCTCCTATAGCGTTAAGCAATGGGTTTCCTCAGTTGCTATTGCTAGGCAACCATGGATTCCAGGCTGGGTCTCTCTCAGTAAAAGACTGGAGGATGGGCTTTCCAGGCTCTTTTGGCTTTTGAGGAAAGACTAATTGGGACCAGACCTGGCTAAGTTTGCCAGCTCCAGGTTGGAAAATTCCTGGAGATTTTGTTCTGAAGTCTGAAGAGTTTGGGGAGGGGAGAGGCCTCAGCTAAATATAATGCCATAGAGTCCACCCTCCAAAGCAGCCACTTTCTTGAAGAGGGGGGAACACACACACACAGATCTCTATTGTCTTGAGTTCAGTTGTAATTTTGGCAGATCTCCAGATCCCACCTAAAGCAACCTCTTGGTGACTTGATACCACCCAGATTGCATGACTCAACTAGGCCTCACTATTTGCTACTGTTCAACAGCAGCCACTCTATGAAAGCCAGTGCCAGTGCAATGTAGCAGTTAGAGTTTCAGAGTATGGAATCCCCATCTTGTTGTGAAAGTTCACTGGGTGATTTTGGACCAGTCAAATAGTTTCAGCCTAACTTACCTCAAAGGGTTGTTGTACAGATAAAAATGAGAAGAGGAGAATAATGTAAGCTGCTTTGATTTCCACTATGGAGAAAGGTAGGGTATAAATGAAGTAAATAAATATTAAATATAGCTGAAGATGGAAGGCAGATAAAAGATAGGTTGGTGAATAGCTAAGATAGAGAGAATAAGGCAGGGAAAGTGGAGCAGATATGAGAGTTGCCAGAAGAAGGGAAACAGGAAATAGAGTAGGGACTGAGGATACAGGAGAAAGTAAGGAGCCACCCACAAGTCCTTGAGGATTTCCTGCCATGCAAGGGGCCTTGTCCAGTGGCCAGACTGTACAACTGGAGCACAGTTTTCCCAGGTAGAGGCTGCTGGGGGTGGGGGGTGAGAGGGAAAGCTTAAGGCTTTGGGGTGGGAAGGAGATAGTGTTGCCAACTCCAGGTCAGAAAATTTGTAGAGATTGGAGCGTGGAGCCTGGGGATGGTGGAGTTTGAGGAGGGGAGGGACCTCAGAGGTCAGGAAGCTGTTTCCATTGGCAACAGAAGACAAGACTCACAATAATGGATTTAAATTAAGGGTGGGAAGGTACCAGCTGGATATTAGGAAAAACTTTTTTTACAGTAAGAGTTGTGCAACAGTGGAATCAGCTGCCTAGGGTGGTGGTGAGCTTCCCCTCACTGGCAGTCTTTAAGCAGCGGCTGGATAAACACTTGTCGGGGATGCTCTAGTCTAGGCTGATCCTGCATTGAGCAGGGGGTTGGAATAGATGGCCTGTATGCCCCCTTCCAACTCAGTGATTCTATGATTCTATATATAATGCCATAGATTCCATCCTCTAAAGCAGCTATTTCCTCCAGGGGAACTAGGGTTGCCAACCTCCAGGTGGGGGCTGAAGATCAACTGGAATTACAGCTGTTCTTTAAATGACAAAGATCAGTTCCACTGGAGAAAATGGCTGTTTTGGAGTGTGGACTCTATGGCATTATACACTTCTGGGGTCACATCCCTCCCCAAACCTCCCCTCCCAAGGCTCCATCCCCAAATCTACAGGAATTTTCCAACCTGGAGCTGGCAAGCCTAAGAGGGAATTGATTCCTGTAGTTGTGAGATCTGTTGTGATTCCAGGAGATCTCCAGCACCCACTTGAAGGTTGGCAACTCTAGAAGGAATGAAGGAAGCAGGAAAATAGAAGTTTATGGGGGCTTTCAGGAAAGGAAAAGAGAAACTAATGGGGGAGGAGGAAGTAAAATGTCTCTACGGTTGCTAGGTCCCCTCACTGTGCTGGTGGGGAACATTCTGAGACATCCCTGACATAATGATGTCACCCGGAAGTGACATCATCACATTGGGAACATCATGTGGCAACACTCTGGTCTGAGGGCAAAACTCTATGGTAAAACCTGCTTCAAACCATAGAGTTTGCCCTTAAGTCAGAGTGTTGCCGTGGGACATCAGCCCCATAAACAGAAAATATGGCTTTGGAGGCTGTAGAATTTGGTGGTGTGTGTGTGTCATGGGCCTTAGTAAAAGGCAGCTCAAAGTGCATTTCAATGCCTTTTGAGTTCCCTTCCACAGGACAGGAAAGCTTAGAGGGGCACTAAAGAGTTCTACCTTCAATACATCTCCAATCATCCCTCTTTCTGCTATCGCAGTCCTGCTGTATACCACCTAGGTCATGGTGAGTTTTCAAAAGCATCCCATGAGCCTTTGGGAAACATGCAAATTAATGACATACGTGCTATGCAGCAAGACTGGGACAGCAGAAAGGGAGATGATTGGAGAAGTGCTGAAGATACTACTCTTGAGTGCCCTTTTAAGTTTTTTTGCACTGTGGAAGGGAACTCAAAAAGCATTTAAATGCCTCTGAGCTGTCTTTTCCTAGGAAACGACACACTCACTATCCTTGACTCCCTCCTCGGCAGAGAGCCAGCTCACTAGTGGCCATTCGCTTGTGAGGCATGAATGGAAAATAGGCGTGTGGCTGTGGACCAGCCTGATGTGATGACATCAGTTCCTGGTGATGTCATTTTGTTGGGGACGTCATCCAGTACTGTTAATATTTGGGTGTGGGGTTTCCCCCGCTGGCCAGCAGTGGGCAGAAGCCCCGAAAACTGGAGGAAACTCTGCCCAGACCAGGAGACTGGCAACCCTAGATGCCTCCTGCAACTCCTTGCAGCTTCCCACTTGTAATCTGCATATTTTTCAGTTTACAAGACAGAACTATACCTAGAGATGACCAGGCATTGCAATCAAGATAATGTGGAATATTTTGCTCCTTTGTGCTTTCGTTCTTCTGATTTCATAATGCTGATGGAACAGAAGGCGCTGCATGCTTGACATTCTTTCTATAGGTTTCTGACTGAGAGAGTAACTTCTTTGAAACCATATGATGTCCTGCATATTCTGAAATTCATAACAGAAGTTATACATTTGTTTGGAATGTTATTATGGCAGGTAACTACTACAAATGGAACTCTAACTATTTAATGAGGTGATCAAATCCATTTAAGCTATACAGCATTAATTGTCTTGATAAGAAACAAGTGAGCATAATTTATAATGAGCTTTTATGTGTGAGAGACAAACCTTGTAGGCTGAAATCTACCCTTTATTGCACTTGCCTGGTAGTTTTATTGGAAATCTGTTTAGGGAAGGCAAGGAAACTCCCCTTACAGTTCTATTTTCAAACCACATGGGATTGTTGTCTCAGGATCATCTTCCTTTCTGGTCAATTGACATGGCTTAAATATACATAACAACAATAGTTCTATCTGAAGCTGGAAATCTTGTCCCTATTGATATTTGAATTTTGGTTCCACAACATTCTATGCTTGCCATAATTGATTCGGCTCAAGAACTGGCAGTCAGAAGACACTGGCCAGGCCTACTGTCTGCTTGGCGAAGCCCTGCCCACATCAGCCCTGGTCACTGTCTTTGGCTCACTCTGCTCCAGTCCTCTGACAGGAGAGGACTGTCTGGAGTGTGAGCGCAGGGACAGGCCCTCAAGGCTGAGGCAGGTGATAGAAGCCCTTTTCCCCACACACACACCATCCCCTGGGCCTTCTATGGGGGCAGTAGGCCCAGAAGAGCCCTTTTCTGCCCCCCCCACCATCCCCTGGGCCTTCTATGGGGGCAGTAGGCCCAGAGAAGCCCTTTTCCACCACCACCCACCATCCCCTGGGCCTTCTATGGGGGCAGTAGGCCCAGAGAAGTCCTTTTCTGCCCCCCACCATCCCCTGGGCCTTCTATGGGGGCAGTAGGCCCAGAGAAGCCCTTTTCCACCCCCCAAACCATCCCCTGGACCTTCTAAGGGGGCAGTAGGCCCAGAGAAGCCCTTTTCTGCCCCCCACACCATCCCCTGAGCCTTCTATGGGGGCAGTAGGCCCGGAGAAGCCCTTTTCCGCCCCCACACCATCCCCTGGGCCTTCTATGGGGGCAGTCGGCCCAGAGAAGCCCTTTTCCACTGCTTTTCCCTTCCTTTCCCCCCTTTCCTTTCTTCCTCTCTCCTTCCTTTCACTCTTCGCCCTCTTCCCCCTCTTTCTTCCTTCCTTCCTTCCTCCAACCCTCTCTCCCTTCCACCCTCCCTCCCTTCCTTTCTAGGGCCCGTTGTCTTCCACCACAACGGGCTTTGCTCCCTAGTATGATATAATTTATTACACCAAAGGGACCACAGCTGGGGGGGCTGTTCCCTGTACACCATTCTTGCCACCCTGAAGTATGTGCATCACAATCTGTTTTTGTACAGCTGTGCTGTGATGCTGAAAATGAAGCTCTTGGGGGAGGGATTGCAAAAGGAAAGATGCCAGGGGCTACTGAATGTCATTATTCCTTAGAGACTGGTTTAGTTATAACAAATATCTTCAATAATAGAGGGGATCTGGTTTAGATTAGATAATTTCAGAATCACATATTCCATACTTTCCTGTTGCCAGAAGACAATCAGGTATTTTAAATATGGGCCCGTTTACTGATCATTGCTTTTCCTTACTGTACTATCAATTTAGATTAGGTTTCATCAATTTTTTTCCAGCTAAGGTTCACTTGGAAATTCTGGCAAGAAAGCACTACAGTTCTAAATATCTCAGGCCTACCTTACAAAAATGGTTGCCAACCTCCAGGTGGGTCCTGGAGATCTCCCACTATTACAACTGATCTCCAGGCAATACGAGCAATTCCCCTAGTGAAAATGACTGCTTTGGACCATATGGCATTGTACCCTGCTGAGGCCCCTCCCCTCTCCAAACCCCACTCTCACCAAGCTCCATCCCCAGAATCTCCAGGTATTTCCTAATCCAAAACTGGCAACTCTACTTACAGAATAGTACAGAGAGAAAGTCTGTGCAGTACACATAATTCTAATGTCTTGATGTTATTATCTGTTCCCTATCAGTTGTTTAGTTCACTCTAATAACCATGGTTTAATACCCTGAAACTCCTATAGCTGCTTGGTTCTCTAACCTTCAAGAATACCTCTCTAACAGTATATATCTATGACATGGAGGCCTAAAACAGCAACTCAGTAAAGAATTTGTAATCCTTTTCGAGACACACTTTATGGGTTTGAATCTCAAGAATCTGGTTTGTTCAGGGCCAGAATATTTGAAACATATAAGGTCTTGTACAAAATATTGCATGAACTGTGAAATCACAGGAAATGTAAATGCTAACTGAGAGGACATGTGACCTGAATGGCTCAGGCTAGTACAATCTTATTTATTTATTTATTCATTCATTCAATTTTTATCCCACCGTCCCCACTGAAGGCAGGCTCAGGGTGGCTTAAAATAAAAGTTAAAATATATTAAAACATACATGCTTATAGGATACAACATCATAAATACAAGACATACCTATTCATAGTACAGAATAAAATAATACAAGATAAAATAAAGTGCTGGTAGCAATGGCGTCCTTGCGGCCATGATGGAATATATCAGAAAATGGCACCCGTCCATATCCGACATAGCTGGCTATTGATGTCAGTATAAGGGCCTTAACCATTCAGTTAACGTTGTTGGTGCTGTTGATGTTATTAGTGGATGTTGGTGGTGGTGGCTCCTAATCGAAGGCCTGGTGAAAGACCAGAGGCTGTTTTACAGGCCCTGAGGAACCTTGTCAGATCTTGGAAGCTAAGCAGGGGTGGTCCTGGTTAGTACTTGGATGGAAGACCACTAAGGAAGTCCAGGGTTGATACACAGATGCAGGAAGTGAAAACCACTTCTATTTTGCCCCTTGTCTTGCAAACCCTATAGGGTTGCTTTAAGTCAGCTGTGACTTGACAACACTTTCCACCACCATGGACACAGATATCTTAGCTTAATCTGGTCTTGTTCTATGATGATGTACTTTCCCATTCCCTAGCTACAGAGATGCACTTTTTCACCACCAGCTGTAAGGACACAAAGGAGCCCACCTGTCAAGGGGGGGAAATGCAGAATTACCATCAGGAGCTCAGTGGGGAGGTGGTGTCACATGCTATGATGTCACATCCAGGTTACAAGTCAGCTCCTCCAACTCCTCCCCATCCTGTGATGTTATCTCTGTAATGAAAGGATAAATTTGCTCTTAGAACAAAACAGGCTTATCCATGGGGATGGCATAAATAAATCCTAAACTATGTCCCAGGAAGGAAGAGACAGGTTTAGAGTGATCTATTACACTGGAAAAATAAACTAATTAAAGTCTAGTCTCTTTTTCCACCATCTGGCTAAGCTGTCAAGGGGAATGTGATGGATCATTGCTAGTTCCTCCTTAAAACTCCCTTAATCCACACATCCACACTGTTGAAATTATTAGGCAAGAGAAGGGTTGGAGGTAAACTTTGAGTCAATATCCTTAAATTATGATTGGCAGTAAAATCTGTTAAACTGTTAGCCTGGATTGGAGTTCTGTGGCAGGACTTTGGAATCAGAGGGGACAAGATGCAGCCAGCTGTGTCTCCATCTTGGACCCATTGCCATATGAAAGAATGCAGAAGTTCCATGTAAGTGTAGGATTAGCTAGCAAAATACCTTTCCATATTTCTTTCTAGTGTTCTGCCTAGAACGGTCTACTGCTACTTCCCAAGTACCTGTGCTTTCTAGGATTTATGTTTTAAGTAATTAACCCAAGTTCTTTTGCCTGGTTTACTGGAGACTACTCAGAAAGAATGTCACTCATGACATGCCACAGGCTGCTTTGCTTTGCATCAGAGAGAGAAGGGAAAGAGCTGACAAAGAGGGAAAGGGGCAGGGCAGCCCACGCACCACCACTTCTCTCTCACAAAACAAACATACACAGAGAGAGATTTTCTGGCTTGCATAAGGAGCCAGGTTCAAAAGATTTCCTTTTGTTGGTGGCAGCTCATACCAAGAAGAGATTCCAAACAAGGGAGGAGTTCCTTTCCCCCTGGGGAAGTTGGAAAGTAATGTTTTAAACACAAGGCCCTTGAAGTCATGGTCAGGTCATTGAATTTGTTATGTCTTCAGAGACATAAGTGCGAGCATAAGTCGAGCAGGTGCTCATTATGCGGATTGGAAATGCTGTACAGTATTGCCCAATCAAAGGGTTTATGGAGGGAGGGGTTTCGGTTTCGGCGTTGCGAATGGCGGCCGCGTCTCGGGACGCTCCCGGAGGCGGCTAGCCCACACGCAGTTAGGGGGGTCTTCGCATGTGCGAAAGACCCTAGTGAGCCTTACGCAAAGGCTCCGAACCGGGGGCGCTTGGGGAGTAGCCTCTTTGCCGGCAGACAGCCGGGAAATTGAGGCTTTCTCCCCGCCCCAATCAGCCCCACTGCGTCGTGCCCGTCATGGGACTTAGCAGCGCCACCGACTTCCAGGAGTGAAGACAGTGATATGATTTAATATTAAAAGAAGAAGTGGCATCGAATCGTGAGTGGAAGGTCTATTTTGAAGCGTGAATTTGAACCCCCCCCACAAGCGGCTAAGCGTATGGGAGGAGGGAGGAGTCCCCACCCCTTTTGAGAAGCAAGATCTACAAAGGGAGCGCGGAGGGGGGAAGAGAGAAAGAACTGTTGGTGAAAGTACCATTGGGGTTGTATAAAAGAATACGACCGTAGTAGCTTCCTGGGGGATGCGGCGCGAACTTTTTAAAAGTAAATAATAAAACAAAATGTCGACTACGGGGAGAGTCCTGCAGAAACCGGAAAAGAAGAGAGGTGGGACTTCCGGTCCGGGTAGCCCCCCCCCAGAGCTTGCTGTCAATCAACAGGAAAATGAGATTCTGCGCCCTCTGCTGGAGCAAATGCAGAAAATCAATGAAACTTTGCTTAAAGTGGAAAGTGTCTTTATCAGTCGACAAGAATTGATATTGGAAACATCAAGGAAGATGGCGGAAATTGAACAGAAAGCGTGGATTTTAAGTTCTCAGGGCGTAAAAGAAGAAGAGAAAGAGGATCTCGGATTTAGTTTGACGAATGTATTGGCACCCCTGACTGGCAGTGAAGCGAAAGATTTAAAAGAAGAGGTGGATATGGCTCCCAAAGCCAATTCCGCTTTTATAAAAGAAATTACTCTGCCAGTAGAAGGGGAGGTCGAGCAAAGCAAACAAGACATCAGAGATCTAACTCTTTGCGAAGTGGTTATGGCGCCCGGGAAATCTGAAGCCCAAAAAAGAAAGAAGAAAGACTACATCCGTGAAATGCAAAGACTTCTGAAGAGACACGCCAGCGTGAGGGAAGACGCAGCACTCAAAATCATGAGAAGCAGCGAGGAAGACAGCAGCCCAGGGGAAGGAGGTGAAGGAGAGGAAGCCATCAAGGTTAAAAAGGACTTAGTCCATAACTGGAAGAGATTTAAAAAGAAGACACCTTGAGGACTGTTTGTGTCGCATCTGTAAGAAACTGTTTAACTACTAACCCCAATGGACTACTACTAACCCTTTACTAACTGTATTAACAGAATGTTTCTGGACGTTGCAAAGTTAAAAAGAAGACCTTCTAACCATGATGGATGCCGAAAAACGGTATTAATTACTAACTAAAACTAACCCATTTTAACAGAGAAAACTTCACTCCACCCTTTTTTCTTTCTCCATCTGTCTACCCCTTCCTTTTCTGATAAAAAGAATAAAATTCTCTCCTTTTCAGGAGAGTTTTACCTAAAAATAATAATAATAAAAAAAAGGGTTTATGGAGGGAACATCTCTGATTGGTTATGTAATGAAATATGATTGGTCTTTATCTTTGAGTTGTGATTGGCTATTATGTACGGATTATTATTGGTTATTGTTATTATTGTGGGCATGGCTACTACAGCCTTAACTGTATATAAATCGCTGTTTTACTGATGTCTTTTGTCTAGCTGGTCTAGTCCTTAGCTGGTCTAAACCTTGGAGCTAAATAAAGCTGAATCACTTTTTGAACTTACCTCCTGCATTAAGTCTCATACTTAACAGAATTGGCATACTTATCACATACAAAACACTAAGAAACTGAACTTTAGAACATTATTTGATCCTTGCTTACTCTGTATTTTAGTTTAGAATATTCCTTTTCCCTATACCCTGTAGTGTGTAGAGATAAAAAGCAATAAAAATGTTTAAAAAGCCTTTCTGCATGTGCTGTGGGATGCATGTTTTAAATAACCTGTGTTGCTGCTTTTTATAGCTACACAGTCTGCTGCATCTAAGTGTAGTGATAGCCGGAGCTGATTGCACAGATTAGTTGCCCAGGTTCATGGGCAGTCACTGAGTGATGGTGTCGGAAGTTGGAAATATGAACTCAGAAAAATCACCACCACCCCTTTTATCTAGGGCATTAAACATCTCAGCCTCATTTGGAATAATGTCTATACTTCTGATTATTGTATCTGTAGATGGATATTGCAGAGCTGGAAAACAAGTACAGAATAGGTCAACCAAGATGATTAAGGGGTTGGAGTACCTTTCCAATGAAGTGCTTTTCATTTTAGGGGGGGAAAGTCAACTGAGAGGGCACATGAAAAATGTTTATGATGATTTTTTTAATGCAGTGGAGAAAATTAAACTTTCTCATATGAAATTCTACTGAGTGAAGGAATATTACCTGTAACAGTCTCTCATGCCTGGCTAGAAATGGTGAGAGGATTCCTTTGAGGCTGGTCAGCATTATTGTATTCCAATGACAGCTGAAATGGGGATAATGATGTTGCTAGATCCTTCTCAGCACCACTTTAGGGGTGTCGTCCATGGAAAACACGGTACAGCACCCATGCTGTGCTAAGGTTTGAGCCACTATGGGTTTGCCTGAGTGCTAGGCTGTTGAAAGAGGGACCCATTAAGGGTGGCCACAGCCTAAGGTAATCTGCACTGGTAAAGGAAGAGGGAAGTAGTTAAATAAATTTATTGTTGCCAGTTAACCTTTAAAAAAGGTTATTTCCTAGTTTAACTTCATGCATCAAATCAAAAATGATTTGAGGGGACAATGAAAGTGTCAGGGTCTGGAATGATCTCCAAAATTGTCTGTCTTATATTTTTTCCATAACTCTTCCCTTAATAGTATATACCAGGGGTTACCAACCTTTTTGTTACTGAGAACAACTTCTGGGAAATGAAAAGTATCCTAAGCTATCCCCCCGTTGTTACCAAATTTTGTTTTGACCTAGAAATAGAACATGGACTGGGGAGAGCACCAGAAATGAAGCTATCAGCTAAGCAGCACAGAGAAAGATCCTATGAAATAATATTTTTTAAAAGCCTAGAACAGATATTTTCACAGTCTTTTCCAGGGTCTTCTGGGGTTTGCATGAGCTACTCTGCAGCAGCTACCTGTTGCAGCTACCTGTTGGAGACCATGGTATAAACTTAAAGGAGCAGCTGTGCTACTGAAAGAGAGTTTTCATCATATTGGGAAGTCTAATAGTTTGGTTTTGCAGTGTTCTATGTTTGCCCCATTATTTTTCTTCTCAATTGACCCTGTGTCTTTCAAGCAAGACCCTCATATTAAGGCCTGATTTAAACATGGTACTGGTAAGGCAAAAGAGGTTCTTAGGCAGCCAGGCCTTTGTCCATGACCCCCAAGAGATTTCTGGGGTGGAGTCTGGGGAGGGCTGCATTTGAACCAGAAGTAACATCACTTCCAGACAACACTCCAGGAATCCCCACCACCACCACCACATAGAGATCAATGGGATCCTTAGAGAACAATCTAAATGTTGTGTTATTTTCAGGTCTTCCTCCACCCTTTCCCCCCCCATCTGTGAATGTGAGTTCGGTGGCATGGGATTGCCCATTGGAAGCAGTCAGCTGGTAAGCCTAGAGGTTCCCCCTGTGTCACAGCTAGGATAAAACATCAGTTAAAGCCTGGAAGAACATAAATGTCTTGCCCTGTTGCCTAAAGGAAAGAAAGCTATGTACCAGGCACAACTCAAAAAGGAGGATATTCCAAAGGCAAGGTGCCACTACAGAGAGAAGCCCTGTCTCTAGTCACTGCCCATGTCACCATGCAGGTTGGGCACAGGGATCAGGGCTTTGGAGGAAGATTTCAACTGGTGAGCTGAACAATGTGGGGAGAAGCAGTCCTTCTAGTACTTCAGCCCCAAGCCGTTTAGAACGTTAAAGGTAATAGCTCTCATTTTGAATTATAAGAAATAAAGTTTGCTAGTCTTAAAGGTGCCACTGAACTTTTTACTATTTTGCAGCAACAGACTAACACAGCTAACTCCTCTGCATTTTGAATTATGAATACATGCAGGCTGAGGTCACATACACTAAATAATCAATTTTCAATCCACTTTCAGTGCACTTTCCAACTGGATTTTACTGTGTGAACTGGCAAAATCCAGTTGAAAAGTAGATCAAAAATTGAT